>OX376665.1:5005000-6255000 GCA_947386135.1 Melanchra persicariae
AATTAAATGATAAAAAAAGGTAAAAATGAGGATTTTTACATTTTTATGTAAAGATAATAACCGTGTTTCCACCATTGACACGAATCACACAATCAAAGCGTTTGCGCATGCTTAAAATCAGTTAACCAAAATCACTTTTTGGAATGGCCGCCCACGTTCTTTTTAAGAAGTCAAAACGTTGTGGGGTGTGCATGGCATCCATATTCAGCAGAGTTCTTCTTCGGAGCATATCCCATACGTGCTCATTTGGGTTCAGGTCTGGCGATTGAGCAGGCCACGGCAGAACATTGGATCATATTCATTAATTTTATTGAATTTACATTCGATAAAATTTATGATCATTAGTTCTGTGGCGTTTCCAAATGCCACATCTTATTTGAGGCGGCAACTTGGCCATAAGTAGGCACGACGTATTTACTAATTCCGTGTATGTGATGACAAATCTTATAGAAAATGAACGTTAAATTTAATAATTAGTTGAAGTGTATACGTCAACTGAAGCCAAGTGGAACGAAATTATATCTCTTGGATTTATACTACAAGTTGTTTTAATAAATGGAAATTATTTCAAACGAAATTACATCGTTCGCTGTCGTATTAAAAATATTTAAAGATACGCAATCACCCTTTTTGAAATTTTTTTTTTTTTTAATTTGTAGCTAAATTACATAAAAAACATTACTTGCGATTACAAAGTTATATTTGCAGTTGAAGAATATAGTATTTTATTGAAAAAAAATCTAATTAGTCCGTCTGTCACATGGAAAAATCTCGCACAAGGTGCAACAGAAGGACGGGAGTAGGAGAAACGTTCCTGCAGGTACGAAGGCATTTTATGGTTCTGAAGGATGATAAATAGGAAACACAAGAACTCTGAGAGTTCCTGCGAAGTCGAATACGGAGCCACTTGAGTACCTTGCGAAAACCTTAAACATGATCAATCATATTTTATAAGGAATACATCTATATTTTGCAAACGTTCAAGTTTATTTAAAAGGTTCTAGGTGGCATTCAAATAACAGGCATCGGCATAGTCTATGACGGGCTGAATGAGAGTTGTTGCAAGATAAATTTTGGTGTTAAAGGGCAAAAAGCTCTGATGGCATGACTTTCGTGATATGGTTTTTTATACGTAGTTTACTCAACCAGTGGTTAAAATTGTGATAAAAATTCCGTTAAAATGCATTTTTCGAGCAATTTTTAGTTATTAACAAATAGTTTTAAGTAATAGTTATAAAATTGACCATTAGTGAAGCTAAAAATTTAGCTTCACCAATCGGAAAATGGTGTCCATAGTGTTTTAACCATCTGCGGATTAAAAAACTCGCCCTAAGTCTCTATAGTAATGTTTCATTCTTGTAAAAATAAGGGGATATCCTGTTTGAAATATCTTCGTAATTTATTTGTTATCTCTAGGTTAAGAAGTCAGACATTTTTTACACTAACACAATATTATGTGGTCATTATTCTCGTGTTCAATAAACTTGACACGCTAATTGATAAAATATGGAATACAAATATCACTCTATCCATTGACCCATGCAAAAAGTAGGTAAGTCATAAAATATAAATTTTATGTAAAAACATTTTGTTGTGGACTGATAACTGTTATTCAGTGCATACTTGCAGTGCGGCTCCAAATTTTTGTTGGTTTGATTATGTTGGTCATCGCTACAAAAATGCATTTGTATTTCGTAGTTTTTGGTAAATTCAACCCCAAACGAGAGAAATGGGGTGGAACTTTAGTACAAAAATGAAAAAAATAATCTCAAAAACTGCATGACATTATAAAGGGGGACTATATTTCTTGTCACCAAAATTTATATTTGTCATCAAGTTGCATCACCTAATAAATAGATCTATCGCCACGAAGTATTTTCGTTCTCAGATATATAAAAAGTGTCGCCAGGTATGAATTACCAAATTAATGCCAATATGTATGTAAAATAAGAGATGGATTATCAATAAAATCGTAGTTCATTCCTTGGATAAAACTTTGTTCTCAAAATAATAGGTTTATTCCTTTAACTTCGTACTCAGAAAGGTATATCTGACACCAAATATTCGAACATAGGGCACAGGGAGCTTAGGGCACCCCGACTCGGACAGGTTAGGTTAGAAGGGGATGGCGGGGTCAAGTGAGCGAGCGTAGCGAGCGAACAGACCCCGCCATCACCTTCGTGGTTATTTTTTTTAATCCACCCAGTAATATGGTTTACTTCCCGTTTTATAATAAATCCCAACCTATTTATTTGATACTTGATAATATATCCCGAGGATTACATGTGATTTATTATGGAATTGCTTTTTACAATTATTTGGCAACTACATTTTGGTGACAGATCCACTATTTTGAGGACAAACCCTATTATTAAAGTAATTCAAAACGAATAAAATTGGCGATAGCTTAAATCATACCCATTATAAAGGTCATTATTACTTTTTCATAAATACCTCCAAAAGACGATTTATGGGGTGTTAAAGTTTGTAAGGAAGAATCTTATTCCTTGAGTTGACTTGAAACTTGGCACGAATACGGAACCAAAAAAGTTGTTAAAGTTTTATGGAATCATCTTAACGCTTGGTTCGATGAAGTTGAAACTTGTCATTATTTTAATTTAAAAAATAACAATTACGTGTTTTTCGATTTTTGTAAAATCGCCCCCTGAACACCTTTATTAAGTTTTCGGGATTTAAATGCTTGCTTCAATTAACTAGAAAAGTTATATTATAAACAATCTAAAAGTATAAGAATGGAAACGTCTCATAAGATTTCTTTGTAATCAACCCCCATCGCATCGGGGTGAAAAGGGGAAAAACGGTGTCTATAAAAAAAACCATTACATCAATTTAAAAAACTGAAACTTCGGACTGATTACTTAAATCTAAGTAAATAATAAAGATTATTATGATTAATTAATTAAATTCTAAAACTACCTTTCAAAAGGGGTAGAGAATTTATGAAAACGGAAAAATCTAATGACATTCATGATGCCAATTAAACTAATATTATGATCCTTATCAATTATTTTCCATAAACTACCCACCCTACAGAGGTAGGGGTGGGAAGAGGATGTTTAACTTTGTAAAGGAAAGTAGTAAATCCGCGAGGGCGAAGTGCTCGTTGGCAGATAACTGTTATCTGTTACCTATGTTTAATTAATCTTTGTAGCTCCAAACTAATATGTTTTTAATTCAGGAAAAAAAAATCTTTACAACTTTGTCATTGATGATGCATCGGTTCCCCGAGCCATACGTGTCGTCATGTTCCATTCTACATGGCCAAAACACGAGGTCCATGTTTTTTATGACCGTACATTCGTATACCAGTTTTCGTGGCTGACGGTACCGCTAGCACGTTAGGTCGAGCTTTTTTGAAGACGTAAAGTGTATCGGGCCGCGGAGTCCAGATAGCAGTTGAGCGCGAGGCCTCAGTATCGCGCGAGTTACCGCCCGCGCCGGTCACGTTATGCCGCTCGACGAAGTCGGCCGAGCGCTCCCGAACACGCTCACGAAAAATCGCAGCCGGTAATTGACCAACATGTGATCGGCAAACACAAAATACCATAGAGTAATAACCTCAAAGTATCACCAAAAACTTTCCGCCGCTTTCTCTATTTGAGGTTAGGATTTTTCCGGTTAACGTTTTTCCGAACAACTTTGCGCGTTCGAAAACCTTAGTTTCGCGATTTGGCAGCCGGACCGGCGTTTTGCAATTGCATAACAATGCAGCGAAGGCCGGACCGCGTGGAAAAGTTGATTTTATCATTTCGCACAGGTGAAAATTAGTGTGTAGTGCCTAGGTGGTCTGTTTCCACGCGGCGTGCGTACGTGATCGCTGGTCTGGGACAATTTCAGAGTAACGACTTGTGCTGGCTCGCCTGTTACGAAACGCTCGGGGCGAACACTTCGCTCTCACTTACCGAAAAAAAACTTTTTTCTCATCTGACGACAGTTATCTGCTAATTGCTTGACAAAATCTGTTTTGGCACGGAGGCGCACTGTAAGTTTGCGCCTGAACATACATTGCACGCGGTGGCGGCGCACCAATTATTCGAGTAAACATTTGCGGACTTATACCGTTTTATCGCGTCCTTTATCGATTCTTTTAATTTTCTTATTGACAGTGTTGGGTTATTTTTAATTTGTTTATTTTTCTCCCGGGAGACACTACTGCCGTTTTTATTACTCTATGATATTTTAGTGCCTAAATTACAAAAGTGTATTTTTAAGTGGTTCATGTGTTAGCTAATATGTGCGTGATTTTCAGTTCGCAGAGAAACGTCGGTGGGAAATATTACTAGTATCAATTACCTTCCCTGTGTGATGTCTATTTGCACCAATAATACGAGTGTTGAGTTATTCGAGTTAGAGTTACAATAACCACAAGTGAACACGATCTGTTCGGAAACTGTACGAAAGTGACACGCTGTTGGGAAACTCACGCGGTTTTGAAAAACATCCATTTGTGTGAACTAACGTATTTTGAAAGTGTGACTTCGGTTTCAAGAGAAAAAAATAAAGTGAAACAGTTATTTGGTTCAAAAATTTTATATGTGCAACATCTGTCCTCGAGGAGTATTGACGTTTGAACAGGTGAGGCTGTCTCTTTAACACGTGTGTAGTGAAATTTTTATTTTATGATTTGTACTGTTTTCCATTTCGGACCTCGCTCAAATAGAAAACAATAAAAATTCAAATAATTTCGTATTAAAGTTTTTAGCGGTTCGTAAATGATTGAAAATATTGTGAGCTCCGACAAACTGGCGTAAGTCGTAAAATGGTTATTTTGAGAAAAAAAAGTGTGAGTAAAAGAAAGTGAGTTTTTAAGTGCATCAGTCGTCGCACTTAGTAATATTAATCTGTTTGTATTTATAGTCGGTGCATAGCTCATAAACGATGTGGTATCATCAACTAGCACTAAAAGGTAGGCGTTATTTTAGAAATAGTCCACTACTGGCACTACTAGGCAGACATTTCAGAGCAAACCTAATGGCACGTGTTCATACGAATACACATTCTAGTTTGTATCTTCACGCAGAGGTTTAGGTGGTACTTGCTTGGTAGATATTGTAGAGAGTGAGAATAGACATAATCTTACTTATTGAGAAAAAAACTAACAATATGCTTAGTTTCAGTACCTACCTACTACTACTACTAGATTTTAAATTCAAATTCCTATCCTATAAAAAAATCGCATTAAAAATCTGTTAATCATTAGTTAAACTAAGCATGTACTTAAATAAAAAGTTTATTCAAAGTAAAATCATCTTCCTGTATTAAAGTAAATAAATTTAATAAAACGTTTGGTCTAGTTACAGCACAGTGGGCAAAACACCTTTTTATCTACATAGAAAAAAATAATTCTTACAGAAAATAGCCTCTTTCAAAAGTGTTGATTTTTTTTGAGACAATGTGAGAGCAGCAGACTCGTGGGTTCAAATCCGGCAACGAGGAAAATATTTTCTAAATGATGTTATAGTGATATGCTCCCCATGACAGTCAAATCCATGTCATGCGGTACGTAATATTGTAAATGCAAAGTAATTTGACTAATTCGACTTGACGGCGTAACGGATTTGAATAAAACTTAGCACACTGGTTGATTCTGTTCTGGATTAGGAAATATATATTTTTTTAAAGTAGATTTAGCAAGTGCCTTAGTTTTGAGATCGCGATTATCTCAGTTTTACTTCAGATATAAACCTAACTACTAACTAAATAAAATTAATAAATTATTTTACTGTTATCGGAGAAGAAATTTCACTTTCGTTTGAAAATGCTTGCAATGAAAATATTAGTTGAACGTATTATAGAATTGCAATACTTTTATAGGAAACCAATCACAATGTTGGTTTAGTATACTTTGAATGATGATTAATTGCAATATGCCTGTTTAGTAACGGTTATGCAGAGGTGTACACTCACGTTATACCAAGTGTATGTCCCATGTCTAGCGAGGCTATTGCCATCTATCTATCTAGCCTATTTCGTCCCACTGCTGGGCAAAGGTCTCTTTCTCCCTTTTCCACACGACTCTGTCATTTGCTATGTCGGGTCAGTCCTTTCGATAGGAGTCGAGCTCGTCCCATCATTTTCGCCTTGGTCTGCCGTGATGTCTTTTGGCATTGAATGGGAGCCATTCGATGGTTCTTTTTGCCCATTTCTCGTCTAACGGGAGATATGTGCCATCGAACGGCCACAATTCCTGATGTCTAGCTGGAATTGAGAAATTACAGATGGAAAACCCTAAGGAAAAAGTTAAGGCATTAAATCCATCTCTGGACCGTTTACTGGTTTTTACTAGCGCATAAAGTTTTAGTAAATAAATAACATTTTACCCGTCCCAGGAATCGAAACCAGGACCTACTCAGCAGTGGCGTTGCGACTATTAGGCCATCGAGGCAGTAATTTCAATAAGTCTTGTGCATCTTTAGTAGAGCTCTTCAATAGTTCCAGTACTTCAACATCTATCATGATACATATTTGTGCCGCCAAGCAGGGTGGCTCTTTTTCCTTCGCATCAGATATTATCATTTCCGTCTATAGCACTTGACTGTAAATCTAAAATCTTTGACAGTCGTTGCGCAGTAGCTTAATGTAAACTGATACTAAGCTGCAATTATACTGAAAGCCGAATCCTCTGTAGTTAGGAAAAGGCTAGGCAGATAATGATGACAGATTTTCAACAAGTTCGTGCCGAGAGAAGAAAAAAGGAACTTGTTTGTGTAGCCATTAATCGTCTCGTTTAGTTTCTGAAGGAAACCGATTACATAATGAGTAGTTGTAGTAGGCGTTAGGCCAACAGCCTGTCACAGCAGATGTCGCTTGAGTTCAACGGTTACAGACTTATCATAAGCGCCATTGAAACCTATCAAATGCATGCCTTATCGCTTTAGAGATCGATCATGTTAGAAAAATTTGATGTATTAATTTGCCTGTTTAAGATTTTCTTCTATGTTAAACGTAATGTCAAGCTCCTGTGTGGTTCACAATTCCGCAAATCATATCATAAGTCCTCTTACATGGGGATGAATCTGATAGTCGTTGCGGGTAGTCATAGGCTCTCTTTTTTATGGATGGGAAATCATCAAATAACTTCTGCCACACTGGGTGGAGCGGGAGGGAGTTTCAGATTCTTACTGACTAAAACCCATCCGTGCTCCTCGTAGGGCCACGGTAATTCTTTCGAACAAAATCCGCAACCAGTCATAGGCTCTAAAGTCTCTCCATGGAGTATCGTATTTCCCAGTAACTGAGACTGATGGGTTGTGGATATAAAATACAGTATTCAGCTGGATGAGGTTAGACTGGAAGCCGACCCCAACATATTTGGGAAAAGGCTAGGATGTTTGTTTCGCTGGATTAACTGGGGCCAAATCTAGAATTCCGACTGCGAAGTCCCTGTATCGTATCGTATCTGTCTCTGTCTCTGTATCACTGTAAACGTATATAGAAGTTGTAACAGAAATAGCACAAAACCTGTAAAATATTCATCATTATGAACAACTTTTACTATGGGGCCAGCCCTGAAATTCCAAAAGCTGTTTAATACGTTTTGTCTAGTATAATCTCTACTTCTTCACTTAATATTATAAATGCGAAAGTAACTCTGTCTGTCTGTTATGCTTTCACGCTAAAACGGCTGAACATATCGTCATGAAATTTGGCAGATATATAACCTTGCATATAGAGAAGGGCATAGGTTACTTTTTTACGCGACAACCGACATCCACGCGGGTGGAGCCGCGGCCAAAAGCTAATTTTAACATATATTGGAGCTTTTAATTAATGTATAAGTATAAATAAAAATGAATGGCAAAAATGTTTGTACGCGCATAACTTGGGAACGACTTGAACGATTTCAATAATTCTTTTTTTGTTATGTTCGTAATTATCAGGGCGAGGCGAAAATTTGCTTTCATACAAATATGAACGAAAGTTTTAAAACAAAAAAATCCGGGCGAAACCGGGGCGGGCCACTAGTTTTTTTATAAAACTTATTTTACTTTTCTCTATAAAAGTTCGGTTGTTCAACATCTTGGCCTCAGCCAGGTAAAAACGGTTTATTGCGGGCCAAAGATTGACATTGTTGACAGTTTTATAAATCTTAAACCAGCCACTATGCAGGTTTCTTTTATTACAAGAAAAACATATTCTTTTAATAGCATATTTGCAACCACTTAGCATTTATGCATAATCCGTTTGACTAAACAGCCATTTTATTGGTTGCATGCTAATATTTATAGGATTTATGTGTTTTAGCTAAATTTTATACGATATTACTAGACAATGTTGCAGATCAAGATTATTAAAGACTAACGATGTGCGAACCAGCGTGGGTGGGTGTATCGATAAGGTATCGAAGAAGTGCGGGTTTTTATCGTATCTTCCTGGTTCCGGGTAGGGAAAAAAAGGTGTTAATGGCAAACAAACGCTCTCTACCAGCGTCTGTGTTCCCTTCCACATATAACCCGTCTGCCTTCAAAGCAAAAGTCAACAGGCATCTTCTGGGCACGCTCGCTCCATCATAGACCTCATCTATCGCTTTCCATCAGGCGGGATCGAGGTCAAGAGCAAGCCCATTCCTTAATAAGTTATTATAGAGGAATGGGGAATATTATTATTGAATACTGTGTGTTTTTAACAACAGTTCTAAAATGTTGTAGGTGTGTTGTAGAAAAATTCGTCATAGTTGTGTTACTTCAGCTTAACACTAATTCAAACTTAAACGCAGTTTCAACATTCTACTTAAAATCTGCATAATGCGTTAACTTGCATGCATTGTAAGCCAATCTTAAACTTACAAAACGATGGGAGACCAATACAATATCCGAGTTTACACACAGTCTATTACGAGCCGATTTATACAACACTTCAGTAATAAAAATGAAAAATTATGTAAACGCCACCGTCCACATATGCAGTATATTCATTTGTGTCCGAGACAAAACAGCGTCTGCGACCGTCTGTAAAACAATGACCTCGTAATGAAAATTTTCTTCAAAACTAAAAATAATCGGCCATGATGAGTTTTCACAAAGTTTAGAATCGCACGGAATTTTTGTTTCACTATCTCGATTCACGCCTACCGGTATCTGGCACTGATTTGATTACAACGATAAACCAAAGAAAGTATACAATGCACGATAGTGGCAAGATATAAATTACTTATCTGTTGCCTCGTTTCGTGTTATCTATACCGAAAATGTGGCGGTAGTCGTTGTTAGGTTTGATTGATTACTTTTAAAATGTCTCGCCGAACTTCTGGGATGAAAAAAAATGAGGTGGATTTTTTTCTACATTTTTTGTTAGCATGCTCACTGGGTGACTTGTTGATACTGTAGCGTTGTGGAGTTCTATTGTGACGCGACTTACCCTTGACCACATTCTCTTTTGATGTTAGGACAAATTGTATAATAATTTTGTTTATTTAAAGCTTGGTGCAGTTCAGGGTTAGCAGGGAACGCGCCAGCAAAGCGTCACGCATGCTCGCAAATATTCTGTCCCTAGTGGCGAAAAGTATTTAAGCCTAAACTATGCAGTGTTGGTGTCTAGAAATGACGTAGAAAACTGTCCCTAGAATGTTCAAGAATCCTTGACAGTGCGATGTTGGTTTTGAAATGACAGTTACCAAGAGTTGGGGCAGTGTATTCTGAAAAATTTCGTCCATAAAATTATACATTATTATATAAGTTCTTTTGATACCCACCTCATTTTACACACAGTGTCTCATTTCAACGATTTACACAAATAGTCAAGGTTCATCCTAGGCAGAGTTAAGTCAGGTGCTTTGCGGCAATGCGAAAACAACGCGACGACGCTTTTTTCATAGAGATAGAAACTGTTTCTGTAGATCAATTTCTTTGAAAATCAATCATTCCAACATTTTGGCACTGTCGCGTCGCAGTCGCCCCTGTCTGCAACCTTTACATATAAAAAAAATACAAACATCCGAATTGAGAACCTCCTCCTTTTTTAGAAGTCGGTTAAAAAAGAGTTCGCTAGATTAAAATGTAATGTTGCACTTGTTTTAGTATGCATAAAAGGGAAGAAGGGGGAAAAAACTAATTTTAGCAAGATTTAGGAACGCTAGACTACAATGTGACTACAATATATTATATTAGCCGACAGATAGTAATGAATGGAAAACTATCTATCAGCTACGTATCAGTCAGTAGTAAGTCAATAGAAGAGATGTGGGTCAGTGATGTCCTGCAGTACATTATCTTGTTAGTAAAATAACTTTACATCTATTTCCTTTTCTTATATGATACAAAGAGAAAATGTCATATCTTTTGCCCTAATCAAATGGACAGTCGACTTCTGAATTGAGAAATTGATGTTGAATATTTCTGTAACTGTAATTTAGCCTGAAAACATGACAAGTATTTCACTTAAAAAACTCAATTCAGGAACCCGCTCGGTGTATGTCTAAGTAGTGTAGGCTTAAAAAGTTTAAATTCCTTCGTCTGAAGTAGCCCATGCTACTTGCATCTAAAGAATCACCTCCATATGAATAAACGAAACATAAAATGCAATAAAAAACAAACAGCTACTAAAAAAACAAATAACATATTTTATTTTTTATGTCAAAAATGTACATTTGCATACACATAACGTCATTATGCGGAATTTTATTGGCCCAGAGAACCGTAGTACTCGAAAATTAGATTCAGTCGTTATAGTAAGATTGATATGACCGACGACACGCTATCTCTCCGAAGTTGTATAGTTAATGTGTGAGAACCATCGCCCAATCGCTATTAATACGCTATTCGGCTATTTTAACAAACAAATAGACAGTTCTAAAATCAATAACGTTAGACGAAAAGTCAATTAACCTTAATTTTGGGAAGGCCACTAAAATGACGCTGGAATCTGGTGGCGTGCGGTTGACGAAAAGCTTGGCTTGAAGCGTGATTTAAAAAAAGGTGTTCGGCGTTTTACATTTTAAGCTTGCGTTACCCGAACATTTTGGAAAAAACGCTTAGTGAGGTGCCACTTTTAAGTTGGTTGGTGTTGTTCGGGAAAACTAGTTATCGTTGCGAAAGTGTCAAATGGCTCGAAGCGTCCACTAAAAACAGTAAAATGGCTTCCGAGTTCATGGATGTTATTAGCACTAGAACGCCATCAAAAGTACTCATTTTCGTTACTATTTATTTCAGAGCGAGCACGTGCTCTGAAATAATATTTTAAATCATAAGAGATTACTATTACTACTTTTAAAGACTCCATTTTATACTGAATTTGTTTTTTTTTAACATTTTATTTGATTGTGAGAAAACTCAATGTACGAGAATTGAAAACGTCATCGATGACGTAACATAGAGTCTGGTCGTCACTCGGCTTGAACTTTGGTCTGTCAATGCGTCACCATGTAAGCATGATAATAAAAACTGTCATTCCATCTTGTTTGTATAGATTGACAGCTCACGTCATTTTTACTTCACCTACGTTTACATGGTTTTTTTATTATTATTGACTAGCTTCTACCAGCGGCTTCGCCCGCGTGAAAATCGGAAATAGGGAGGTTTCTTGATTTGTATTGTAACTACACCTACTCTACACCTACCTACACCTACCTACACCTACCTACACCTACTCTACACCTACCCTACACCTACCCTACACCTCTACACCTACGCTACACCTACACTACAACTACCCTACACCTATCCTACATCTATCCTAACCAGCCCAAAAAATACTATGACATGTTTCTTGTTTCCTGGTACTTGATGTTTTTGGTCTCCTCGTACTTGTAAATCTGTAGTACTAAGGCAGCAGCGGCTCTGAATTTCCACTTCCTCCTCAGTCTTCATTGATCCATGCCACTTCCCGGGATAAAAAGTAGTATATGTCTCATTCCAGGATATGAACTACATGTGTGCCAAATTTCATCCAAATCCCTTCTGCCGTTTTTGCCTGATTGAAACACAAACATACAAACATTCACATTTATAATATTAGTAGGATAGTAGGATAGGCACGCGCTTGACCACTAATGATAAGCGATGATGTGGTCGAAGATGTAGCACGCTTGCCTAGAAGTAACCTATTCACCCTTGACTTAAAGACTCCTAGGTTGTAGTTACGTAGCTATTGTATGATGAGGTGGTATCAGAATCGCAATGCTTAACCCTAATCCTAAATAATAGTAGAAATACGAAATTGAGATTGTTACGCTTTCTCATCTAAATCGCTGAACCGATTTTTATATTTTATTATTTTGGTACAGAGATAGGTGGTACACTAAAGATTTATGCTACATTTTAATGCAAAAATCTATATTAACACGAGTGAAGCCGCTGGATTTAAAGGAGTCATTTTTGCTTCTATATTGGCTTGTCCACAGTTTAAATAGATAAAATCGAACATGGTAGAAACACTTTTCGTCTTTATCTCTGTACTTACAAGAACAGTAAACATTTTCCTAAGTTTGAAATGGCTTGCGTGGGATTAGCAACTGATCCTTGTATGTTTTTCTTGTACCAGGCGTTAAGAAAAATATAAGAGATTGTCGTAAAAGCGTTAACGGCTTTATTCACTTTTATAGACAGATATTTTGTTTTTATTGACAAAGGCTAGGATATTTTATGTAAAGTATGTTTTTTTTATACATACAAAATCCCTGTTAAGGGAGTCTGAGATATTTATGTGTTTCGGTCAACGACGCGGCCGCTGGTAAATTTTGGTAGACAGTTTCTAATGATTGCTGAAAAAATTAAATAATTGCTGCGTCACTTCAGATTTTTATATTTTCTAGCGACATACCTAATGCCTTTTTTTTAAAATAAACCTTTGTTGTTCCGCTGCTGAGCTAAATGCATTCCACATATTTTTCTAGCACTTTTTACCTAGGTGTCTACTCCTCTGGCCGGTCATGATCCAGTCTTTATCAACACGCCAGTGGTTTATAGGCCTTGTCAAAGATAACTTATTTGTCATTAGAAAAAAGAGTACGATTCGAATTGATTATGAGTCACATGAGTGTGCTCGGGGCTAAATAATAACAGCCGCACGGGTCTATCTTTTAGGTTAAGCAACGCTTGCCGAGGCCAGTCTGTAGAGGGTGACTATCCAAACATACTGGAACTACGCCATGCTTTGGAAAGCACGTTAAGCCGTTGGTCTCGGCTGTCATTTGCAGATATTTGGCAGTCGTTACGGATTGTCAGAAGCCCGATGATCTGACAATAATCTTGTCATGAACTGCCTTGTTACCCAGTGACTGGGTTGTGGAGGTCAGATCCCGTAAAATACTGGTATTTAGTCAGCTGAACCCGGTGTGACTGGAAGCCAACCCCAATATAGCTAAAAAAAATGACTGTCAAAAAACCCGACCGCTAAAAACACTAAAAAGTTCCAAACAAGTCGCTTTTCAAGCAGTCTGATGCAGTTCAATCACAAATCTGAGGCCACAAACTGTTTTTAGCCGTTTTTAGCGGTCGGGTTTTTTTATAGTCATTTTTTATATGTCAAAATACGTCCAGCCGTCTGGGCTTTATGGCGTGACAAAGTACAAAGGACATACATACATACATACATACATACTTCTTCTGACGCAGTCGTGTAAAAAGGCTAGACAGATGATGAGTGTTTAATAATCGTTTGGAATCGTGCTACTTCTTTATGATGATGATGATCATATTCATGAGCACACGTGCGGTAATAATTGGCCACGAATATGTCTCAAGGCTAGCATTTTTCTTCAGTTTCCTTTTAAATCATTTGTTTGCTCCGATTATTGTAATTTTCTGAGCTAATGCTCTTCTTGAGATCGAGTTTTAGAAAAATGTTTTGTTATAGGAGATTAGTTCTCTTTGAATATTTGTAGGTACTATTCTATTCATAGTATATCATAAAATAAACGGTATTAATTTAATATTAATTTTAAATCATCAGACTTAATTAAATTTGTAGACGTGATGAGTATCGATGTCTAAACAAATTAAGTTTTAATTTGAAATAGCTGTTACTGAATCTGCGGTCGATGATAGTGTAGTTGTTCAAAGTACAAACACAACTACGGAGTTTCGCTAACCAATAATTGTTCGATTCAGGCAGCAGCATTTTAGCCGTCAAAAGCTGTAGAATGCGCTCGCGCATCCGAAACTCGAGATAAAAACGTAGGTAAGATACAGACACGACTGTTACTCGTATAAACTACCAACTGGACCCGATGAAGGGCCCTGAATACACTGTATAATTTAATGATTTTTCGGAATTTTTCCCAAGTGACACGTGCTTCACGGTACAAAGTGGAACAAATCAATTTATTATGCATTCAAATAGATTTATTCCATTTGAGTTTGTTCTTTTGTCGAACGTTTGTACCTATTATAAAAATATTGTATTTCTACTATTAATTAGAGAGAACTTTAGCTAGATATTATGTAGGTATTGTAAGGACTTGTATCAATAAAGTATTATTATTAATGGCCTATTTGTTTGTTGTTTTATGTCATAAGATGAGTCTTTAGTTGTATGTTTTTAATAGTACCTACCTACTACATTGATGATAAGCCATGTTATAGGCAACTATGGTAGACACCACATAAATGTGCAATAACGGTCATTAACCCACATACATTTGATGACTCTCTTAATATCAAAAACAGAAATAAAGACATAAAGCTGTCCCGAATAGTTCATAATTTATAGTTCGGGTATTTACGAAGGCATTTTAGGGAAAGGTCAATGTACTTTATTGCAGGTTTATCTGGCGCCTACCTTAGCTACAAAGTCAATGACTAGGTAAAGCTGAGTTCCAAACGAACGATTCGTTAAAGTTACCAATAGAATTTTTCTATTTGTATAAGCAGTTTTTTTTGGTAAACAAATCGACGCTTGAAAGGCAAAAATTATCAAACGACATTCGTCTAACATGTCGCTTGGTAATTTTTGCCTTTCGAGCGCCGAAATGATTATAAAGGTAGACTGCATCGACTTTTGATTGATTTATAAAATCTACAAGTTCAGAGTATAAGAAGCCAATTAATATAATTTTTTCAACAAGTTAACACATGGATAGCGATTCCAGTTCATTGGAAAGAACTTGTTCTTATTCCGTTTTCCCGTGAAAATGTAAATCAACGAATAAATTCTTGATAATTTTAGTTTATCCGTTGTAATTTATCTTGTAATAAGATTAGTACCTACAGGTATAATAAAATATTTGAGATCTACTGATGCTGCTTATTTTTTCTTCATTAACAAAAGTAGGTATTTAAATATTAAGAAAAATATGACTAGGTATCAAGGGCCCATAGAGTAAGAGGAAATTTATAAGATAATAATGTTTTTAAGAGAAAGCAAAACCTTTAAAAATAAAAGTTGGAAATAAAACCTGCAAACTGTTTATTTAACTCAAGCTCTAAAAGAAAATTAAACGCGTGAAAGCGTACAATATAAAACAATAAATATTTAAATTATGACATATTAAAATAAGTCTGCCTAAAATGTCGATGCAAAATAATGTGTCCATTGAATTCATATTATAAAAATTTTAAATGTTTCGCAACATCAAGTGCGGCTGTGTGCGCACGATACACTTTGCCGATAAGCAGAAACATTTTGGGAATTCGGCTTCGGTTTTCGTGTATTTTGCCTTCAGGCGAATAAATTATTGTAAACTTTATTGTTTTACAATTTATTGGAAGGCTACTCAGTTTTTTAAATTTAAATATTTCGGCCTTCTCTTTATCACAACTGAAATTTTTAAATTCACGTAAAACTAACAATAAATTGTGAGAATAAATATGCCTAAATTTTTCAAAATGTCACCTAAAGCAGAACCCTTTTTATCTGCCTTTTATTGAGACGTTGCAACAAATCTCCTTTGCACACTAAATACATGCGTAAGTAATTAAATGAATGGAAAAAGTCGCAGTCCAAATATTTTAAAAAGTCGAGCACCAACCTGTCGGACCGGCTTCTGCCATGTTCCGGTTTGCATTTCGCGTAATTCTCGTCACAAGTTGACCCCTAAAATGAGATCTCGTTACCGAAGGCTGACATTTTTTTTATTTCAATGTTGCATAATTATTGTCAGCGAAAACTGTTTCTTGTTCATCAAAATTGTCGATGGTAAAGACTTTGGACTGGATTCGAAATTTAAATTAGTGTAGCGACTAATTTCCAGCCTGTAATAACAATGATTCGAAAAAAAAACCGAAAACCGAATCGTAAATGGAACGTTATCGTGCAACTCCCATCTCTATTTTTGGACTTTAGAAAAAAAATACGATTTTTTCTGTTTGTTTTGCCAGCAAGTCATTTCGGTACACAAGGTTACTTACAACATCGCTCTCAATCGGCCATCGGGTTTAACTAGTGACAACAGATCACAGTGGCGTGTATTTATAACTTGCTGTAAATAGTGCGACTGATTGCTCCACTAATCACTATCTCTTTCAATATAGCATAGTAGAATGTATAGCTTCATCGCTGTTCTATCGAGGCTTGTATTGTTGGGGACAGACCTGCATAAGTTCTTAACCCCCCTACTATTATGACATCTCATTGCCATCATGAATCGGTTGTGAAAAAGTGGTAGTGCTATAAAGTCCCCTATAGCTCCGTCTTTCTCACACAACGGAATCATGTTGGCATTGGCACGGCATAGTAGGGGTTCTGTTGTAGATGTAACAATAGCTTCTGGTTAACTAAATGTGTAGGAAATGAACCTTCATTTCCTACACATTTAGTTACACGATTTACTTGTTTTTGTTTAGTTTTTTTTTATCGTGTGTTAGGTGATATTTACTTCGTTATCCGCAGGTTCTACGGCTCTCAACCATTTGCGAAGTACCTTATACTGTGGCTAACATGGTCAAATTAATGCAACAGAAGTAATGTCCTGGATTTTAAATATCAGCTACCAGTCATTGAAAAATCTCCTTCAAAAGCACCGCAGCTAAAGTGAAGATAACTTCTAAAATCAATTACAAAGACACTAAATTGTAATTAACTAATTTACAACTGAACTTACAACTTCAATATTCAAAAGCTTTGGTTAATTTGACGATTACACTTTAACTAGGAAACCGTATTTTATAACAACTTTGGTAGTAATGTGTATAGATTACGCCACGTTAAATCGTTGTCGTCATAATTCTGTAAGTATAACGGTAGGTCGTGTAATAAGATCTCATAATTTTAGCACACACAGATACAAACGACGTAGGAACAAAAATAAGGGGAATCAATTTTAAGAGTACCTATCATTATAAAAATAACTTTGTGTGCCCAACGGCTGCACCAAACAATGGCATGAGCAAAATGCACGACAACTAGAAGTTGCCTGACGCTGATTTTCAACTGAACAGACAATTTAAGGCGCTGTGATCAGCAAAAACTGAAAAATTGCTGGTTTCCTAACGTAATTTTGGCCAAATCAGTTTAGTTTCAAAATGCAGAAAAAATATATGTTAATTTTAACTATATTTCAAAGAACACTGTTGTTTCCGAAACATGATTTAAAATAAAATCAAAATAATAATGATCATCAAGTTACCTCTAACTTTGACCTTAGAAAAAAACCCGTATTTACTAGCTTACTTATGCCGGTAAAATTTATATACCAAATAATGAATCGAATCTTAATGCAAAACTTTGTTGTTTTAGATTTACTATTTTAATAGCTCAACTTAGTTTTCAGTAAATCCATAAAATGCTTCATATTTGGCAATTAATTGCAAGCATTGTGTCGTCGCGCTTCTTTTTCTTTTCGATACAGTCCGAGAGTGACCGAGTTTTTGCTGATCACAGCGCCTTAAACGAACGTTTCAGTATTAGTCGTAGTGACGGTTCACGTGACAGTTTCAAGGGAAAACTGGAGATCGGGAAAACCGGATCGAACGTTTAACCAAAAAAATTATAAGTAGTTACTTCTGCGTAAAAGAACAGGTTTTACATATTCCCAACTGGGGATAACCCGGAATAAAAACAAAACGCAACTGCGATAAGATAAAGTAGTGTGAACAACAACTATTAAATTGAAAACCCTCATACGTAATAAGTTGTAACGTAAATCAAATATGTTTTCTTAGGACCGGTATGCAAACTGCAGACTGCGTTATCGTGGAAATTGAAATTCTGCTATCAAAATCAAATGATCTCGCTGTGATAAAATTAATTCAATGAAATACAGTCTGCTAATGACATAATTTAATAGGGTAGGACATAATTTCATCTGAAATTTTTATCCCATCCTATTTTTATACTAGCAATACTTATATTTTAAACTACAAACATCTTTATAACTGAATGAATGACCTTTATTAGTCAGTAAATGAGTGACCTTTCGCTTTCATCACACACACGCGGGAGCGTCTCAAGCCAGGTTCAAGCATTGGTAGATATGTATACAAGATAGAAGACGAAGAAAGATAGATAGATAGGTGTGACAGTTTGTGAGGATGGATTGATGGCTGTTTGTAAATATTTCACGCAAAAATGGAAGAATTCATTCATTCATTTTCCCAATGCATACTTCGTGCATACTCTATGCTATGCCCAGAAGTGCGAAAGGGTCCCGCATAGTAAAAAAATAAAAAAATGGACTTAGTGCTTTCATAGACCGACAGACAAGCAATAGGAGATTGAATGGAAGCAAATGTTGAGGTAATTTTGAAAATACAGGACAACGTAAAGGGTTTTTAGGACTGGAAAAAAAACCTGTATTACAAGTCATATTCATGTAGATGAATATGACTTGTAATACAGGTTTTTTTTAGAAGCCTACCTCAAGCACCAGTCTCTCACAAAGTTAATTTCATGTTCGTGCACGACTGTAACCCTAGCATTAAGTAACTTGTGTAGAGAAAATAAATTATTATTATTATTATTCTCTTTATTCATTATTATACATATATTTTACATTTTTAAATATTTCTATAAAAACAATACAAAAAAAACATTTAAAAATATAAAAAATAGTAGTCCGCCGGTGTCGGGAGCGAGGTCCAAGCTACCGGTGGTTAGGGCTTCAGAGAAAGGAACCTCCTCACAATACGAGCCGTATCGAGGAGTACTGCCTTCTGTATCAGGCCCTTTATCCAACTGCGCAACTTATTATTATTATTATAATATTTGCTCTGCTTTGCACAACTTTAACAAGATACCAAAATGAAAACTGCCAGATATCTGACATCATAAATTTACATAGATCACTTTATCAACAGGACCACACAACTAAATCTCCGGCAAGATTTCTCTCAGTTAAAACATTCGCAACAAGACAAACTGCTATCGAAAGTTCCTAACTCAATCCCACTGCGACAAACACCTCATTCTCCTACAAGCCTTCGAACATTATTTATTGGCGAACAATACTCAACATGGCAAGTGAAGTTGTCTCCACAACTGGACATGTTTCCCATGATCTTTAGTCCACGATTTGTCCGACAATATCTAACTAACGGCACTACTAAACACATGCATCTGTCCACTGAAACATTGAATTGAATGGACTTTCTATGGTGCAAGCCATAGGTTATGGGAACAAGTGTAGCCAAGCGGAGACAGCTTTGTGGACATGGGTATTGAATGGGAAATTTATGGGTTTGCAAGTCTTGACCCTGCACGGTAGGAGATTATTGCGGGTAGCACGACGGTTTTTGCTAAGTGGACATTTTTGACGCATTTTTTTCGTCTGAAAGTCTGGGATTGTGAAGGTGCTTTTCATCCTTTAAAAGAGGGTGGAAAAGCAGCTCTTAACTTTCTGAATGAAGGTAGCATTCTTGCTTAACGTATGTTTTGCTGTCGCTCATTTTCCACCAGATAATCAATCAGAGACTTTGAACTAGCGTGGTGATTGATGCTTCTGCCTTTTCTGAATGAGAACGAGTGAGACTGACCGCTACCATGACTAAGGGACCCACAACTGGTATTGGCCCGCCATTGCAAGCGGGTCCCATCTTCTATTAAAGCCGGAACAACAACCGAACATACTCCCTTGAATGGAACAACTACGCACCACCTCTAGGCCTGCGTGGTCAGGCGATGACTGAGCTCCAAGTTCGCCGTCCGCAAGGGCAGTTTTACAGATTGCAGGTTAACATATCATTACAGGAAATCCCGAGACCTTCCTCTAATGTCTACATACATTTGTGTGTAGATGTCCCAAGTCCTCTTCTAGTAATCAGCTCTCGAATAGTCTCAATCAAACGGTCTATCGAGGTGTTACAACCACCTCGCTTGGCAATGTCTCATACACAGCAGCATTAAATCTTCTTGCTTACAAAGATTAATGTACAAGACCTAGTTGGCAAGGCCAATGCATCGGATAACATTAGGATCTTGCTAATTTCCGGTCCCGTTCATATTGTTATTGTACATTTTACTTACGAGATCTTGAATAGGTTCATAAAGGCTTGCTGGTAGGGTGTACCAATTATGGTACGTTGGTTTTTGACAACCCTATTACTAAGTCTCCGCTGTCTGTCTGTCTGTCACCAGGCTGTATCTCATTAACCGTGATAGCTAGACAGTTGAAATTTTCACAGATGATGTATTTCTGCTGCCGCTATAACACAAGTCCTAAAAACAGAATAAAATAAATATTAAAGTGTGGCTCCCACACAACAAACGTTACATTTGTTGCAGTTTTTTTTATAGATAATGGTACGGAACCCTTCGTGCGCGAGTCCGACTCCGGGTAAGAAGGTGTACAATCCTTAGTAAGAAATGGAGGCCTTGTGGAGTTAATTTAATAAGCATTAAAAAAGTAAGAGTAACATCGTTTGGTTAAACGCCTAAATCGCTGAACGAAATATTATAGGGGACTTAGAATACGGTACTTTTCATTCTAAGAGTACGTTCCCTTGGGTTAATTTCTGACAGTCACGCGGGCAAAGCCACTTTCAGAAGCTAGTATTAAATAAAGACTTAATTGTTCCATTCCCGTGCAACCATCCAATAATATCCCCTGCACATCTTCCAGGATTTAAAACATACCACTTACCTAACAGAATGTTTCCCTGTAGTAAAGTAGTTGTACTCTGTATGCAAGAGATAATGAGTAAATACATAAAACTTGTATCACAAGCGCAGCTGTGTATAGTTTGTGTTAGCGGCCGGACGGTATGCGTTCGCCATTATTCAATTGTTATGTAAGACGTAAGTAAGACGATGACCTAAAATCGAATCGGACTACAAGTGCCGTGGGGACGTATGGTTTCAGTGTGAGCGTAGAGCGGGGAGGTCAGCGGAAAAAAAAAACAAAAAAAAAATGCACATAATAATAGTAGGTTCAGACGCCCAACACATCAAGCTACCCAAAACTGTAATTTTTTTTCCAATTAACCTTGAACCTAACAGTTTAGCGATAAAGTTGAAAATGTATTAAAGAAATTTGACAGATTTTTGTAACTTGATGTGCTGCAATGACATGAAATACGAGTGGTAAATATGTAGAAATAACAAAACAAAATTACATGCCAAGAACTAAGCATGTGTCTCACGGCTGCACTAAAAAGTGCCATTCTATCCTTGTTAACAGTAAAATTGTCAAAAATAAATAAGATTGACAGTCCTAACATGAATAGCTTATGGTCGGATCTAAAGATCCACCCAAAATTAATTTGGAGCATCACAATACTAATGTTTTTTTGTCTTTCTGGCAAACTAACTCTTGTAAGTATTTCTATCCCACTTAAAATTGGAGATACATTCATAAAGCAAATGCATAAAGTCTGATCAGACGACTTTCCAAAATATTTATAAGGCATTCAGCCATATTCCATAAATTATTAATAGCTTTTGGCAAGTTTAATCAACATAACCCCTATTCTACGTCTTCATTAATGTTCACGATAAGCGAATAAACAGAAGCATCCATACGCTGTAAAACTTTGCAACTGAATGAATGTATGGATCATAACTACATTATTATACACCATTGTATTCGAAAATATTCGGGCCACCATTCGGCACCTAGGCTAGTACTGAAGATAATTCGGATATTTTCTGACTGCTCCATCGTTAGACATCGTCTGGAGCTCAGTAGGTATAAGGTTAATAAAAATGGAGACCAAAGAGGAGCTACTAATTACTGTATAGAGATATCTCTATAAGTAAGTCTGAAACTTAGCATAGTAGTACAAAAAATACGGCCGGTTTAGTGTTATGGTTATTTCATTGAAAATTGTCACAAATCGCTTTCATTCATGACTTGCCAACTAGATCTGCTACTCTTAGATGAACTTTGGTGCTTTAAAACAACGCAAAACAATTTTAAAAAACGTGAGCACCTTTCAAGGACGAACTATGACACATTTTTGAAACAGTCACACTTTTATAGGTCAACTGTACCCTCATTTTCCCCGCAGTCGGGTAGAAATTACTACACCCGTAAGGAATTTCCGTTGTTTTTTTACTATTTATACAACACACTGTGAACACTATCTCACCTGATGGTAAATGATGATGTGGTCGAAGATGGAGCACGCTTGCCTAGAAGTAACCTATTCCTAATTTTAAAATTCTGGTATTCAGCTGAATCCGGTTTGACTGGGAGCCGACCCCAATATAGTTGGGAAAAGGTTAGGCAGATGATGATACTAGATGAGGCCGGTGTTTCCTAGCTGACTACTCTGGAAGACACACTGAAACAAACTCAGAGGACAGTCTCTTTTTAAAGTCCATACAATCGTTAGTATATAATGGTAGTTACGATCCCACGAAAAAAATGTTAAGTTTTATAAGCTCATCATACCTATATGATAAAATTTACTAAGCATTGTGTACTTAAGCAATTATGTTTTGAGATAAAAAGGTGCATTGGCCGACAGGTGAAGGCGAATTTCGTATTTCATTTAGTGTCTAGTTGTTACCTAGTATTAGCGTTTCTTTATTAAGTAAACACTGCGCTGTTCACGTTGATTTTCAATGACCGCTGTATAAAAGGTTAAAGGATATATTGCCCTTATTGAATGACACTACGCATGATGGATTGGCGGTCGTGTTTATTTTAGCACACAGGAGGATGCTGGCCATTTTCTGGACGTAATCTTCCTTAGATTAAAACGTCTCTTGTTCCTCCGTATCACTATATAAGACTGACATTAATCCCTTGTCCGAAGTTTCCTGTCTTCCGTAATTATTTATTAGTCAAATACAAATACATAATCTTATAATTATCTCAAATAGACTAGCTACAGGCACTTTTGTATTGTCAAGGTCTGTCAGTCAAATAGATAAAGCTAGTTCTGCCGCGCTAGTAACAAGAGCAGCAAGTTTTTCTACAGCAAAACTCACTCACGGACGCTATCTCCAGCGCAGCAGTTGCACGGTCCAAAGAGTGGATCCTATGGAGAAGAACGTGCAAAAAACTCCATGAACACTCTTTTAAATCAGTTTTTACAAAATCATGGTAACATTCGTTTTGAAATTATTAATGCGTGAAATTAAAGTCGTAATATTGGTTACCATCGAGATATGAAAGAAAAGGGAATTAGTGATAATGTGACGGCTGATAGGACAGAATGAAAAAAAAACGTGTTGCGCCGACCCCAAGTAACATGGGATATGGGCAGGAAGATGATGTTTCTCCCTTTCTTGTCATATCATTTTTAAAACAGTCAATCCGTAATTTCTTTGGCCTTCCTCTACTCTTATAAATACCCGCATTCATACTAAAACTCCTTCACGTCATTTCCTTGAAGAAAGGTCGCGAGGAGCTCCTTCTTCTTCTTTTCAAGTCGAAGATTGTTTGGGACCAGTAGGTAGACTACGTTAATTGCAGCATCGGTAGCATTAAGTCCCCCAACTTGCAGGTATATGGGTACTCCAGGCAAGCCAACAAGGAGCTGAATACGTATCTTTAACAAGGAGTCTATCTGATCTCCACAACCCAGTTGCTTGTTAAGACTGGGTGTCAAGAACTTCAGGCTTCTGACGATCCGTTACGAATGAAACACGAATGATATGACAGTTGTCTATTTCTATGCTCATTAACAGATGATTAGCTATAACACACCAAAAGGAAATTAATAGAATAATCTATCCTAAACGACTCGGTCACACAAGGACATTGTGCATCGGTTCCAAATCGTGGAACATTTATGAACCTAAACGTTTGGCCTAAAAACCTTTCGCTTATCTTTGCAAAGTGTCTTACGTCACATTATCTAGTTATTTCGTTGTTAGTATACTAGACCATATTCACATGTGACTAGAGAACGGTAGGACATTCTAAACTTGTCAGTAGGGTTGACAATTAGGCCCATAAGAGTGTTTACTCCTGTTGCGGAGTTAGTTCAAAAGAGACACCGCGGCCCTGGAACGCAAAGGGCATTTTGAGGAACACTGATGGGTTTTAGTCAGTAAGACTCTGACAATCCCTTCCGCTCCGCCCAGCGTGGAAGGAGTCATTTGATGATTTCCCATCTTTAAAAAAAAATAGAAAACAAGTTAAATAAAAGCTTTTAAAAAAAGAGTGTTTACTCCATGGCATTTCATACAACCTCTTATGTCGTTATTCCTGTAAATGCAAATGTTAACTGCGGGATATGCTACGGGAGTGAAGACTACTAGTCTTCACTCCCGTAGCATATCCCGCCGGTACCTAACTATGTCTTAAATTATCCGTAGCATATTATGTAGCGCTAGTGCTCAAAGTAGAAATTGCAAGAAGTAAATATTAGTATCGTTTTAATTGTTTTCTGTATTGTTAGCGTTTCAAAGATACATAACTTCAAAAAGCGGGAGAAATAGCGGATGATATACACGCAAAGGAACGGAATATTTCGGATTATCAAGTTCCGGTACTAACGTTTTTACTTAAATAACCGTTTAACGTGAAAATATGTTTTTGGTCGCTTTGGATTAGGCGATATTGACCTAAATACTTATATTACTGTAAAAAAGACGGCTAAGTGATTTTTTGGCCAACAAGAGATGAAACTTCCGAGCATCGTTACAATAAACTAAAAAAAGACTTCAAATCCAAATTCTTTTTACTTTTTTGTGGTTGTTTTTTATTACCGGACACAAAATCTGTTTGGCCACATTTCTTTATCGGACGCCATTTCAAAATCAAAGCAAAAAAGTAGATAATACTAATACAAATGCCTGATCTTATAAAGAATAGATTTTATGATTAAATGTCGGGTTTGCTATTGTTCGTCGGATCGTTGAGCTCCTCAAATCCTACACATGCGCTTTCTATCTAGACAGGTCCACAAAAATCTTTGTGGTGCTTTCTTCTAGACAGATCTATAATCTGAGTTTGTTTCGGTGTTTCTCTCTCAGAGCAGACAGCTAGAAACACAGGAACATTAATATCATCGAGTTTGAATTGACATAAAAATTGGACTTGTAAATTTTTACCAATTTACGAAATAAACATCATTACATCATCACCAACCCTACACAGTCGGCCAGTGGCCTGTTTGGCATACGGCAGCCAAACTCGAGCGCCCGCGGCGTCGCCCAGTCAAAAAACGCATAACATATAACTGTTTGCTGCATTACCTTAGATAATAGATTAACGGACAACGTTTAACGCACTATTTATTATGAAGAGGTGCCTCTGCACGTTCATCTTTGTTTTACGATTGTTTTTGTGGGTACTTTAGATTTTAATCCGTAGCGGATTATGAAAGAACTTCTTGTTATGCGTTGGATATTGTTTTCGCTGGATGTCTTGTGTGTGCTTTGTCAGCAAATGGTGAGGCTTTCTTATGAAAGGACTCGTAGTCAAATGCTGTAATTTATACCAAATATATCTGTGGATATTTAAATTTTTTCAACAAAATGATTCCGAAAAATAGATTGCATCATTTTTTGTGTATAAACATTTTTGACTACATTATCGCAATCGAAGACAATAGCACACAAGTGCATGGTACCCCACCGTATGTTTCCATAAGATTCAACAGTCTAGATTAGAAGAATTGAACATTGAAAATTCAAGGCAATGTCAGGCGTGAACCATAATAATACAATGTAAATCACGATTCGGATACATACCATTTGTTTCATAAATTATTCAACGAATATTTCAGTTTTGAATACGTATAAATATTCCGTTTGGATCTTGTACTAAAAAAGAAAATGGTGGTAGACGTTATTTGAACAACTTTACTTACGGCTTTTTGTCTATTGGCGATGTCCTTACAGACGGGTACATTTTCTTTTCCTAAGTTTTCTTTTCTATCTCTAGTAAGACGATTGTAGTAACGTGTCGCATACAATAGATACAATATGACTAGTAGTTCCATACGTTGGCACTTTAAATTAAACCTGAACGATTTAACTCCACTGCGCAGATTTATAGTAAATGCATCAGTTCTTAAATCTACTGTCCTACACACGTTAGCAATATAATTATTATCCTGCCTTTCGTAGAATATACACACACATTCGTAGAATTACCTTAAGATTTTACGCCTGATTTAAACGTTTGCAATCGTAAGCATAATGCAAGTCTTCAATAAAGTACTAACTGTCTGAACCAAGTATTTCATCAGCATCATCTACAGTGTGATACAGGCCATTACTGTTGGCCACGGGCCTCTCTTTTCTTCTGACAGCGGGTTTAAGGTTCCCTTTGCTCGCAGAACATCATCGACTATACGTAGGTTCTGCAAGCATAAAATCTCGAAGTGGCCACCGCCTACCTGAAGAAGCTTTGGAAGGCCTCCCACAAGAAAGAAAGAAAAGAAAGAAAGAAAAGAAGAAGGCTCGATCTCTCCATAGTAGATCTCATCAATCGATTGCTTTCAGGCGAGATCGAGGTCAAGATCGGGCTTCAATATAATCAGGTATAAGTATCCAAAATTCGTAGCTAAATACTAAAAAGATCGTCAATACTCTAAGATACAGAGATAACCCACGTGGTTCCGCGTCGTTTCGCTACGTACAAATATAATTCCAGCTACAACACTCACTAGCCGGCACAGTTTATTTTTGTCCTACATATTTATATTCTAGCTCGGAAACTATTTAGTGATATACCTTAACAAAGAGTTTAACAAGACATGCGTTGTATAGGGCCCGTTTGATCTTACATCAATTATCGCTTAATCGGTTAAGCTTAAGTTGGAAATAAACGATAGGGTACAACAGGGGAGTGTAATTAGTTAGTTTAAGGTTAGTAGAGGCTTAGACAGTGGACAATGAAGACGTATTGGTGAGAGACCATGTAATATTGATGACATAGAAAGGCGATTCCAGTATTTTTAAGAACGGTTCAAATTGTAATGTCGGTCTCAATTTGTCAAAACTAAATGCCGTTTTTCAATTAATGCAATTGATGCTTATATCGATACTTAATTCTTCCAATGAAAATTTTCACCCAAGACAACAAGTAAAAATAATGTAGCTTTCCTGCATTGTAGTCAAGATTTTGACCATAAGTAACGACTTCATTTTAAACGTTTTAAATGGAATAGGCCTTCAGGTCATATGGCATGATTTCTTCGTTATATTTTCGAGTTCAGTGGCAGTGAAATGTGGTTAGATTCTAAATGCGTTGAACCTGATTTCTAAATTGCAATTTAGAGAGTCCCCCTTGTAATTTGCAAATTGTGTCAATTTAAGATACGTCCTGCGTTTTGGCACCCCTTTTTTCTGCATTTGGTTCTTGAACAATTTTGTTTTTCGATTATATCTTCCCTTTTCAGTAGATACTAAATATTAAATAATGGTTAAATAGACACGAAAATGGACAAATTGACTACAAATATATTGATCATGATGTAACAACTTGTTAACCAATAGAACAATCTTCACAAACTCAAAATATATTAGCAAAAATAAGATTAGAACATCGATAGAAAATGTTACGCTACAACAATATCCCAGTATTGATAAAGTGAACAGTTAGGTACAACTGAATATCACAAACACTAACACATTTTCAAGTATATCAGCAGGATACTGCTACCAGTTTCGATCACACGTCGATAAGTTAGCGGGTACACTGGACCACACCCAGACAATATCGAGACGGTAACAACTATCTAATGGTCTGAGAGACCGACACTACACATGTCGACACGGATTTCATTTCTATTTTATAGTCGATGCACTTAGGGGTCGGTTCGACCGTGTTTTGAGAGAACCTTTGAACTTTGTGGCACTTGTTGGTGTCTTGTTTCCTATTGGGGGTAAGCAGAGGTATCATACTTTTACCATGTTGAGGTCAGCTTCTGCGGTGAAAGTTTTAGAACTGCCGAAGGTACGAGAGCTATGCTACTTAATAGAAGACCAACAAGTAGCAGTTGGAGTAACCTAAGCAGTTCAGCTAAAGTTAACGATGAAGGAAAACATCGAGAGGAAACCGGCATGCCCTGGAACCAAAAATTCGAAGGCATATTTCCCAGCCGTCAGAACACTATAGGCTGACGATAAGCATAAGCTTATCGTCTAGAAATGTACACGAATGTAATTGTTTTGTTGTAAATGGTGATAAAACTCTTAACGTACGAAGTCCATGAATCTTACCTGTAGTTAAAGAATTCAAGGAAGAAAGGCTGCATGCATAGGCTAGAAAATAAATCATAGATATACGAATACATTCGGCAAAATTCCTTCACGATAAGCCAATCTAGCGGTATAGAAGTGGCCCAAGTTCAGTTGTGGGCGTTTGAAGGACCTATTATGACGTACGAATGACCCTACGTGTCAGCTTATCAAATAATATCGCTACATGGTCGGCAGCCCTAATCGCCTGACAAAAAACAGGTCTAATTGACAATCTCGTGCATTTAGAGCGGAATACTACTAAACTCACCCATATAAGAAGATACAGTTGTTTGATAACAATTAAGATTTCAAAGACGTGATGTGTAGGTATACGCAAATATATTTATTTGACCAAGAGACACTGTAAATATGGAAAATGAGAGATTTTGACATAACTAGTTAATGATAACTTCTGAGTGCCAATTCTACTATTTTCAAACAATGTTCGCTTTTGCATCTCTGTCAAAAATGTGTGAAATTTTTTAACAGATTGCGGCTGAAATACGTTGCTTAAAAACTTAGTAGAATTGGAACTCTGTTATGAGCCACAGTTGACACTGTAAATATGGAAAATGAGAGATTTTGACATAACTAGTTAATGATAACTTCTGAGTGCCAATTCTACTATTTTTCAAACAATGTTCGCTTTTGCATCTCTGTCAAAAATGTGTGAAATTTTTTAACAGATTGCGGCTGAAATACGTTGCTTAAAAACTTAGTAGAATTGGAACTCTGTTATAAGCCACAGTTAGGTTTTTACTTTTAACTTTTTTTACGGCCGAAGCTACAAAAAAAAGCTAGTGTTTTAAATAAATTGAAAAAAAGATATGTCTTATCCATAAAATAAACTTAAAATTTTTCGGTTTTATTTTTAATTTTAATAAAAACTATTTAAATTTTTTAATGGATAATTAACTGTTGAATAATTAACGTAATCAAACCAATTAATTAGTATTTAAATCGCATATTTTTTTTACATTTACTTTATTATTTTATTATATTCTTTTATGTCAAAGATAACTTTTAAAAAAATGTAAACATTTTAAACATTTAACATTTCATTATAGATGTTGCTCTATAAACATAACATTAAAATATGCTTAACCAATAATGTGAGCTTAGAATTTACCTACTTCGAATAAAACATTTTCACAGAATATTTTATTCTTACAATTCAACTGAATGTTCGTCTGTCAACGTTCGAGCATAGATTAATGACAAAGTTGAAGAATGCAAGAAAACTCACTTCTGGTTTTATGATTTTTTTAAAGAAAATTTCAACACTCTTTTTCAGCAAAGCTAAAACATTCTACATGAAATAATGACCCTCATTTCCTGACTAGACTGGCACTGGCCAGTAGGAACCCCGAACTGACAGATGCCAAAATAAAAATAAAAAAAGAATTTGTTGACTGTCTGAAGGTAACGCTGACTGCTACATTGCAAAATGCACTCGTTAAACACAAAACAGAAAAAAAAATGATGTCAAAAATTTTAATCGCGAACGTTCTGCTTCGGTATAAATCTTCGGTCATCTTCGTCATTCAGCCTTTAATGGAAAATGTTAGTTAATATTTAATTAAAGGTGCAAAGTGAAAAAAAAAGTTTTCCATTGATTCAGCAAACACTATCTTAAAACTTTTTATGGCAAGTTAACATACCGTTTCTAACTGACTAATTAAAAAGTAAATATGGCTGTTAAATTAAGTTGCTTTGACGTAAAAAATTAAGCTTCCGTCAGCCATAACTATTAAAAATGTTTAATGTCATAGAGAATGTAGAGGCACGTTGCAAATCTTTCGTCGAGTTCCTCTAATCAAGATACGACTATATTTCAACTGTCGCTGCGTCGGCGACTGAATGCTATCTCATTAAATTAATTTTATCTTTATATAATAAAGGCTGTCATAAAAACTGCCTACATATTTCGATGCGTCGTTTTAGTGTTGCATTGTTGTAATTAGAATGTTATTACTTGAATTGCCACATTAAATTTCGTAACACGTGTTCGTAAAAAGGATAAATGATGAAGTACCATATGTAAAGAGTAGTGCTTGACGCTATGGTGGCCTAACACTCCCTTCTCGTATTGATAGGATATGGTTTAGATGGTAGAAGTTAAAGTCTCGAATTGTAAGGGAAATAGCTATATTTTAAATCACTATAACACTAACTTAGTTACAAGACAAATGGTAATGGTAGGTATGGTTTTGAGTACGTGGTGTCTCTAATGAGATCTGAACGCGAACTGGCTCACATTTTGGTGGACGAGCGAATGGGCATATTTGCGTTCGATGCAATTATGCATTTTCGCTTAGTGTTCGATTAAAACTCGAACACCATACTTCATCATTTTTACTTTTGCCTAAGCACTAAATTATGATATAGTACAGTAATCACCATAATCATTGAAGTGGAAAGACGTCCACTGCTGTATATAGGCCTCCCCCAAGCATCGCCACATCTACCAGCCCTGTGCGTCTCCCATCCAGTGGATTCCCACGGCCTTCACCAGGTCATCCACCTTGTGGGAGGCGATTAATACCGAAATTTTATAAATTATATAAAAGCGTTCCTTTTCAGAAAAAACAGTGAAACTTTACTTGGACTGCCTCTAGAAAATTACAGAATTGTCTTCAATCCACATTAAAAGCTGTAATAAAACTTGACAGGCAGATTCAAACCACAAATTCCAACACAAGTCTAAATCAGTCTTTTCCCACGACATTTCTTTTCCGATTCTCCCGACCAGCCAGACTCGATAGCTGTCTATGCGTATGCATGTTTACAGCAAACAAAAATAGTTATCAGACGTTTGTGCCACGGCTAATTGCCAACGGCTGAGTAACGAATCTGACGTAACACTGTGGACATAGCCGAGACACCAAGCGTTACCATTCTAACCTAGACAATGTCACTTTCACCAATCAATGATGCAGGATAAGAGATTGACATAAACTATCTGGAAGGTCAGAGTGAGTCAGCGGTTTTGATGAGACTTAGGGCGTTTTGGAATTGAGATAGATTGAGTTTACTGCGTTATACTGAGTTTTCTACGTTATATGTAGCGAGCGCATGACGCTAAATGAAAGATGTTTCGAATAAGAAGACATAATGTGTCGATGCTTAACCAATCGAAAGAAGGGCAGAAGAAATATAATGAAGTAACATGTAAATATGATTGAAGTCTAATGTTTATAGCAAAAACATACATGACGAACACACTATATTAAAGTCAAGTAATCGGCTTTGCTTGCCATAAACCAAAAAATAATGGAATAGAACTATAAGCACAGCTGACATTGACATTAGACAGAAGAAAGGTTAAATTTGACTTGTAAAGAAAAGATTGCTCAATATTTTCTTTACTTTTCAAGACATTTATGGCTAACAAATGTACAAGGACAACCATACATATACGGCGAATAAAGATTTACCAAAGGCGCAAATTGACAAAGTCAATGAAGCAAAGTTCAAAGTAGGAAATACTCGAAAATCACACCAAAACAGCCAAGCTATGCCTAAACTTGCGACCATACGACTGTTGATTTACAAAACAGGTTTACAATACACGTCACGTTTTTTTTGCAACCCACCAATGTCAGCTCGATTTAAAACAGCAATGTATATGACATATGCAAATATTCACGTGCTAGTTGATCGAGCAGACATACGGTAGACGAGGTGAGAGTAACGGTCGAAGTTTATGATTTATTGGTAGAACCGGTTTCTTATTTTAGGCTTAGCGAACTTGATTAAGAGAAATCTGTTGCTAAGGATAGGAATCTATGAAATTATCACTTAGAGTACAATATGACAAAAATAATAAACCAACTGTTTTACAAGTTACGTCAGCATTCTTACATATATAAGACACAGTTGATCATGGGCAGTACTTATCAGAAGCCCATACAATGTTGACAGCAGTTATCAAGCATAATATTGCCATTTTTCTTTTCTTTTATCGTGTGGGCAGTAAAGTCTAACGACCCCACACACCATAGTGTTCTAAGACCTGAGTTTCTAAACCGCCTCAAGGGCCTCTGACATGGTTTAATTGCCATTATAGTATTAGCAACAAAAACAGCATGTTTGACTTTGACTTACAGATAATGAACTACGTTCAAAGCCTAATCTTATAGAACAAAAAGTGATTTTGGAATGCTAAGTCCAAATATTACCACGTTTAGCGAAAGCCTAGGCACGTTCGAACTTGTTTATGATTTAACGGATTTCATGTCAAACTTAATAGTTCTTCGAGAGCTTCGCAAGATAGGATTGCGTTGTTTGAGTTTCTTGTTATCACATCAATAAATATTTGCATCTGACTATCTAGGATATTAAACTTATTGTATGTCACTTTTATCATGAATTCTCTCAAAAATTAAGAAATGACTAAATCGGCGTTAAAATTAGAAAGATCTCTGTGTCTAGCTAGACGTTTTCAAGTCAAAAATATTGTAATATACACTGGGAGTGGCTTTAGTATCCAGGAAACAATCATGTTTCAAAATAAGCAAAATGAGTTAAAATCTTGCAATTCTATCATCATTATTTCAGCTACATGACATTTACTGCTTAAGGTTTTTCTCAAAGCCTCATGAAGGATTTTCAATTATCATTTATTAAGGAAACGATAATTTCAATAATTTTTCATAGCTTTTTGTCTGCTTTGTATGCTGTAAAATTTCATGTTCTTCGTCTAACGGAAAAACCATTAAATATTTCTTGTTCATAAATCTTTCGATTCCAAATCAATATTCCTAGGAATGTCTAGAATGTTAAAGAGCGCAATTATAGCAACAATTTCAAGGTGTTTCTAGTTCGTTATCAGTTCAGTCTAGAATCAGTTGTTCAAAACTAAACTAACTTCAACAAAAGCTCGCTAATCTCTTGACCTATTTGCCTGATTCTTAGGAGTTTCTCTAGTTCAAACTAATTTATTAGAAAGTGTTAATTTACCATTTATAAATGCTGTTTTTATTTCATTATCAATATATGCACCGGAAATCATTATTCGCTACCATGGTAAATGATTGTGGTCTTAAATATTTTTTGTGTTTGAAATTGTAATTACATTGTTGTTATGTTGCTGGTGGCAATACTATAAGTGGCCAGTGACTATTGTATGTAGATCTTTATTAAGCGCTCACATTTAAATATGTATAATTGAAAAGTGCAAGGATTTTGTTTTCTTTTATCCTCTTTTTTTTCTGATTAATTTGTTTAATACACTTGATAGGAAGTATTTTAGAATCAGTTTCTAAATCCAAGCTTTCCTTTTAATCGTATACCTTCTTCGACACTTATCAGAAGTTGTAGTGTAGGATCATAGTTTAGTACCTAGTAGTAGTTTTATACCCATTTAAACTCTTCAAATAGGAAGAGTTTCGTCAGCCTGAACAACAGACAGGTTCATAATTTCAGTTTAATCGACAATAATTTTAAGGCACGTCTACAATTACTGATCACAATCTATGTATGCCTCAGAGATTTCTAAGATAGCTCAGTTCGGGATAAGTATTATGAAATTACTTGAGACCCCCGTTGCTAATTGATATGTTGGTTGTCTTAATTACTTATTAATTGACTCCTCTATAGGCTTGATTGGAGATAAAATCAAATAACCTGATGTTCCATAGCATATTGAATAAAAATGTTAACGTCGTCGACATACAGTAGTTGTACCGATTTCTTAATTTAAGAAGACATGCACAGAATGTATTGATGTGAAATAAAAATGGATGATCCAATGCCTTTTAAAAGTTACGGTTAAATAAATATTTTTGTGCTAAGTTTGCCTCGTTCTATTCCAGGTCAAAGTCCTTTTTGGTCTCTAAGAGTTTTAATTTTCAGTTTTCACTCCACCACTCATTCAGTCATTTCATTTGATTCCATATTTATAGAGTATATATCAATCTATGCTTCTTGTCTTTTAAGAATATCACACGGCTTACATACACAGTTACAGTTATAGTTTGTTAAAACTACCAACCTACCTCGAAATCTGTTGACACCGTAACAGAAATCGAGCTTGTAGATATTACATTAAGATATGTAATTAGTTCTCCGTTGTCTTAGTATAAGAATATAATATGTTGTTCTAAAACTCGTTTGTATACCTTGTATATTATTTTGATAAAATCTTAGCACAATAAATCTACTTGATGTCAATTAAATACGAATGCTAAATGGTTATTTTATTTAAATAAATCTCTTAACTGCAACTTTATACTTTTACAATTGTGTGTAAATTTATTACGATGCAAATGAGGATTTTATGGGATTTTAAATGAGAAAATAAGTTAAATTGTTGTAATACTTTTTTTTTTAAACTTCTGCCAAGCTTTCCTTCACATTGTTCTCTTGTACGTTCCTACCTTTTGACGTTTCATAGATTTGAATTACTATTTGGAAACGTCAATTTTGTCTCAAGGGAATCTCATTCATGACAGCTCAGGGCATGATCAAGTAGAGACGAGAGGACCACTAACACGTTTTACAAACGTTGATAGAATGTAATTTCATTTTTATCTAGAAATGAATTGACATTCTATCAACGACTGTAAAACTTATTAAATTTATAGCATAGACAAGCACTAAAGAAATTTCAAGTGGACAGTCTCATACATTTCCAACTTTTGACAATCGATAACCACTGATAGAATGTCACTATGTCTAGAACTTTAGGAAATGTCTTTTTACACCTACAACTGCAATACAAAGTAAATCAATGAAAAATTTCTTAACTTCAAGGACCAAGACCACCTGCCAGGGTTACGGAATTGTTCGAAAGAGTTACCGCGGCCCTAGAACGCAAAGAGCATTTAGAGAAACACGGTTATTAAGAGTCTGACACTCCCTTCATTAACTGCATTCACATGTATGTACTGGATAATTATTATTCAAAAGTACAATAGTAGCCCTTTCCCACATGTCAAGTGCGTTATCATCAATACAATGTGTCAGACAACTAATTGGAATGCCCGACGTGTCTTAGACCCTAACGTAATTGTTTTATTACAGCATTCTACTATCAGCTAATTCTCTTATTGATTGATGTACATGACACCTCGTGTGGTATACTACTGTGCATACAAAGTGTTCTGGAGGGTACTCTACAAGTTATTTATAGCTTTTCATTTGTTTGTTTCATGGATGTCCCTTTGGCCAAAGTTCGTTGATATTTATTTGTTACTGTCAAAGATTTGCTTTCAGCGCTGTTCCATTGTTTCTCGTTTGATCCACTTTTCTTTTTTTAAGATTCCGTAAATTTCTTGGATCAGTCTCATTTTATCTATCTTTCGACGGATTGGGAGTAGATGTAAGACTTTTAACGTGGTTGAATAATCCTAATTTTGAATTCAAAGTCGTTAAAACTAGTTCACAACCAATTATAACTGACATATGAGCCAGCACGTAAGAAAAGTTCAAACTTACATATGTACGTGCCGGAATTTTGTTTTATAACATCCAACAAAGTTATTTTATTACACACAATTACTAAATATTATGACATTTGTAACCGTACAGTTGTAAAATCTTTAACCAATCTGCTGTAATGCGTTTTTATTACGAAATGAAAAATACATAAAAAGGATTCATCAACTATTACTATCACTTTTGTAATCGCTATGGGAGCCGCAGAAATTAGTCTCGGTTATATTTATTAGTTCACCAAGATTAACTTGTAGTTCACGATGAAATTGGTTAATTTATTGATTTCAATGTTACATTTAATCATTAAGTTATAACCTGCCTATGACTTCAAGCTGCCGAGGACAAATCATTCTATATCTTTTCGTAGAAACGTGCTTGTATTCCATTATCTTAAAATATTGGGTTGTTTTAACAGGTTTTCATGATTTACTGTAAACCATCTTATATTCTTAACTGTTATGGAAAATGTAATTTACAGCTTATATTCATTATTTTCTCGTGAACTATAAGTTCCCCTACAGAACACTTTGTATGTGAATGATCTCATAACAGTTCACAACTATCGTTACAATAAACGCCGCTTAGTATAGTAATTGACACAAACTTAATTATTCAAAGGGCGTCCATCACCATTTTTATTGTTTTCAGTGTCTCACACAGTAAACTATTCCTTTATAGTTACGATGTCACTCGTGAATCGTAAAACTGAATCTGATGTTAATGGTCGCGCTTAGCTAAGTGAAGATGCGTTTCATCGCTCACCTAGGGCTGGTACGGCAGTTAAAATTGAACATTTTATTAGCAGTTTAATGTAGGAAGCAGTGAAAAGTAACGGGATTTGATTTATTAAGTAAAAATCGAATTAAGGCGGGTTTGTGAAGAGAAATTTTGATTTAAGTAAATGTTATTTTAAAATCATTGAAGGTCTAAAAAAGTGATGCTCAGCCAGCGATAAAGATTGTCAAAATGTCATTTTGGACTTTCAGAGAATCTGATTAACAGATAATTTTAAAAGTTACATCTTTATTTTATATCTTACTAGCCTTTATGCGTGTGTTTTTAGCGCGTGGATGTCTCCCGGTTATCGCATAAAAAGCCTTCTCCATATCCCAGTATTTATCTGCCAAATTTCATGACGATCCGTTCAGCAGTTTTAGCGTGAAAATGTAACAAACAAACAAACTTAACTTAAAATGTAAATATTTATAAAGTTAAGTAACAGCCAGTATCATCTTCAGATTTATCATTTATTTTTAAGATTGGTGAAGCTAAATTTGGTAACGTTACCTACGTGCATATGGGGGATTGTATCTAGAGCAGGTATTTAAAACGGGTTAAGACATTTATTTACATTATAATGCATGTTGTTGGTATTACATATTACTCATCATGCGGCTTATACGAATGTTCGTTGCAAAGCTGATTTCCTAAGATAAAGAAAGATAAATTCTTTGAACAACAAAATATAGAATTCGTTATCGTTTTATCAGTCTGTAATGTAGGTTTATTGTCTGTTCCAAAATCGGCGGCGTCTACGCATGATCGACGATAACGAACACTATATGCGTGAGATAAGATAAGAGATAAGAATAAATATTTTGCATATTTAGCAATCATTTTACGTTTTGGCGATTTTGTGAATTGAGACAAATCTGTGCTGGACGACCGAAGATGAAAACTACGAAGATAATAAACCACATCGCAACGATTTATAAATATTATGGTAATAGAATATTGGTACTACCTATTCTGATGTGAAAAACCTATAAGATAACTGGTTAATATGCCCAAAAGGCTGGCGGCATGGCCACGTTGTATGGCAATGCTTAACCTTTGTCCAAGGTATACGAAGCACTTGAGTCATGTGAAATGTCCACAAAAAAAAAGTCAATAAGTATCTACGTAGTTGATTACAGTGGCAGCCCTATTGGCTCGGCATCCGAAAACTCCCAAGCATCTATTTGCAGAATAAACTGTTCTCGTGTAACTTGCATTAGGGATGCCAGAATAATTACAAACGGGTAAATAAGAGATGACTTTATTTGTATTGTTTTATGATACTGTTAGCTAACTGAAACAAGCTTTCGAATTTATTGGTAAACTAGTAAATAATATCTGGTGTAGGTAGTTTCACAAAGTGATCTACTATCACGATTTCATTGATTCCACAATGTAGTCGAAGAAAAACAACGTGTATAAAATAGTTTCCAACGATGAAAGTATGCTATTCAACACAAAACCACTTCAAACTTACGACACGACACGGTTGGCGCAGTGGTTGAGCGATCGGCTGCTGCGCTGCGTGTCGCGGGTTCGATTCCCGCACGGAACAAATATTTGTATGGCCTACAGATAGTTGTTCCGGGTCTGGCTGTTTGTGTATGTGACTTTGTATGTTTGTAAACGCACCCACGATACAGGAGAAATTCCTAGTGTGGGGCAGCGTTTTTAAAAAAAAAAAAAAAACTTTTTTTTAGCTAACAAATGCTGAAAAGACATACATGCACAAAAGAAAACTATAACTTTCCTACAAAGAAAGGCGACAACTTCCATAGCGGGTCATCAAAATAACTATTTGACACTAACTATCCAATTATCAGCCTAAAACAATATTTGAATAACAATAAAACACTCAAACACAAAATAAATAAAGAAAACTAAGAGCATTTCAATAAAACTTGTTATATATCAGCTTATTTGAATAACACTTAAATCGACAGCGATTTTCTTTCACTAAGATGAATGACAATTTATAGATGTACACATATATCATGGGACGTTTGAGTGCATAGCGAAGTTCGACATCGTTAGTTTTCTTCAGCGAGATTTATTATGATATCTAAATAATGTAGGGTTTTCTGAAGACGTTTACAATCCAATTTATCTTTTCCCAAGCGACCAAATAAAGAATGCTATAAACGGCCCGCAGCAGACGGTTTCTGGCAGTGACATTTTAAACTCAGTTAATAATAATTTTAATTCGAGAGCTATGATTAAGACAGATTTAGAAGACGCTAAAGTTCTGGATGCTAATTAAAGTTGGGTGTATATTAAAGCAGGGTATCATTGATAACATTGGTATTATTAATGATACACTGCAATCGCTAATACATAATAACAATGATTAAAAAGATATAAATAACTCTAATTTGAACAAATCAAATTCATTAATGGTTCTACTAATAACTGCAGAAAACAACGAAGAATATCTATATCACGAAATGGTTGCTTAAGAAACATGAATCGGTTGAAATAATTTTCTTCAATGTAAAAGTAAATTAAATTCAGCTGTTTAATATTCATGACACGTTTTTCAGTGATGAACGTCGAAAATGTGATTCCATTGACCTGTACAACTGTTAGTTATTTTTGTACATTTTTAACGCCAGTATTATTTAATTCTATCACAGATTGTGAAATATAAAGAAACGAAAATATAAATCTTTTAGGGATGTCGCGAATCCGGAAGAGTTTCGGGATATCAAAATTAAAATCTTTCCTGTTGTAAGAGGCTCACATTATTTCCATCACACACTATTTAAGAAAATAACATAATTTTAGCCTATTTTTATATACATAGATAGAAAAAGAGTAATGAAAGCTATAAAAGTAGCTCGTTGTTGATTGTGAATAGAATTGAGTTAATTTTCATGGAAACACAAATTTAATTTTATTGCGTGTCAGTGTCACAACTCTAACGTTGGACTTGACAATGAACTACAATTCTAGTAGACTTAATAAAGACTGAAAGGGGATACCAATGTGCCAAGAGGGAGCTAATTCCCGTGGGATTCTGTAGCTTTAACTATACAACAGACTCAAAACATCTGCACATAATTTAGGACATATATTAAAATACTTAACTCAAGTGGCAATCGTAAAAATTTATAAAAGTTTTTAGTAAGGCATTTGAGACACTTGACCACGCAATAAATTGACGAAAATGAGAACTATTAGTTATCATTTTGGTCTAGTCTAGCTCTTATAAACTACAATTGGATTTATTTAAAAAGTGACAAGTTCTATAGAAGTTTATTGGAACAATTTGAGGAGTGACGAAGATGATACCACAGATTTTCCCAGTATTAAAACCGCGTGCTCCACTTTAGTACTGCGCGTTGCTCTCGGTAGCCATGACAGACGGTAAGCAGACATGTATGTTGATAGAATACTATTAGAATTTGTAAAGTGGCTATTTTTAAGCATTTACATTATTTATCATTCCCTATCTAAATTCAGTTTTTGATACACTGCTCTTCAGAATGTTTTGTTATAAGAACGTTGTAGTCCTTATTAATTTAGAATTGTGATAGTTATTGACCGTCTTCATCCATACTGCTCTATTTAGAGCAGTATGGATGAAGAAGATATATTGTACCGAAAAGCGAAAAAATGATGATGATGATATCTCACACGATTCACGGTCAATAACTATCACAAATTCTAAATGAATAAGGACTGCATCATTCTTATTCACACACTCAATAAAACAGTTGACGACTTCGTCAACTTAATATTTTTATTGAATGTGAGTACCTGATTTAAAGCAATTCTCTTTTAAATATTTGGAAAAGATTAACGTAGGGAACAGTCTGGTAACATAATGTTTTAGTTTTAAGTTTATTTTTACTAGCGATGGTGTTTGTTTGGCGCTCCTGTACGGTTTGTTTTAGTCTACACCTGCTTGGATCATGGCCGTCCAAGTATGAAATTCTTAGACGGTTAGGTTTTCCTCTTACTATAAATATGATAGTGAGTACGAATGAAAGTTGATCACAAATATTATATCACAGGTTTCCTCGTCTTTTGCCTTTAAATACTTTTGTATAAAGCACAAGTCCTATGTGAAACATAGGACTTGTGCTTTATACACCGCCTGCTGTTTTTTTTTCATTTATTCCTAAAATGTTAGTTGCCAGAATGACTTTTCTACTTTTCTTTTTTCAGATTTGTTGGTACGAGTAGTACAATATATATATATATCCGGGGAATTTGAGCGTGGCTTTTACATCACAATTTGAGTTCAATTATACTTGACGCAAAGCACGTTTTTCCTCATTGCCATATTAGAACCGGATTTACTATGAAAAAGCAAAACTGCATTACTCATCTATTCCAACTGTATTTGGCTCGTAGTATTTACTACCATATCTTATGTGATAAAGCAAAATACACGTAGTATTTCAACAGGGTCTATAACCTCGTAAAAATCTAGGCAAAAAATCTAGGTCCGTTCTAACCAGCTAGACTTAGTGTATTGTTTAGCATTCTAGATGTGTATGAAATATCTTTTATTATTATGTACCTATGTATAAGAGACTATTCGATTTCTTTATTGATCGCTCTGAGATGTACTAAAAGTAAACAGTTACATAGGTATGCTCATAACATTGTCAAATATTATTGTCGAGAAAATTATAATGAGTGCATTAAACCTCGATTTCTTCGAAACATTATCACTGAGATTATTATATTGCCAGACTATTTTACTGATTGCTGTGGCAGATAAAATGGCATTAATATTATTAAATAATACTGTTTAAGTAGGTAATTCAAATTCACAACGATTAGTTTTAATTACGACGACGCCACAATAACACCATATTAGGTGTAAAAATTAAATGAAAAGTAGGTGTAAACATTTTGATTACGTGTATAAATTATTATTATCTCATAGACTGTGGGAAACAAGTTATCTTATGAAGATGATAGATGCACGTGTCAGGTTATTTGCAGTTGCAATCTGCACCAAATGCGTTACAATTGGTGCAGGTATGGTAACATAACTTAAATCCATACCTTAAGTCTTTGGGCTTATATAAAATATGTAAAGAAAATAAATGAAAAAATGTCTATTATGGGAGTGACGCTATTGATAGCAGAAGTAGACAAAAAATCTTAAAAAAAAAACAAAATAAGTATAAAATCAGTTGAAGGCCTAAACTGCTGGGTCTTAGGCATAGAAGTGTGCATTAATTGGTGTAATGTTTAGGTTAAGAATGTCATGTTTATTTAATTTACTGTCAGCTGTGAAGCTACCTGTTATAGAATCAATAATCTATACTAACATTATAAGGAGGAAAGATTTGTATGTTTGTAATGAATAAACGCAAAAACTACTTTGCCGATTTCAAAAATTCTTTCACCTAATGGAAAGCTACATTATTAGGAAATAACATAGGATATATAATATTTTATCCACGTATTCCCCGGGAACGGGAACTACGCGGGTGAAACTGCAGCGTGCTCCTAGTAATAAATAAATAAATAAGTCTTCTACATATAACGAAGGACAGTACTCAGGAAGGATTTGGGGAAATTCAACCCCTATGGTGGAATATATTGAGAAATCAATTGTTTTGTATGTGTGTCAATGAAATAATCTTCTAACGACATTTTAAGATACGAAATCTTTACAAGCGCTCTTCATGTTAAATTTTCAACAACATATACAATCATTTACCGGATATTGATGCTCTATCACAAAATATAGACCAATTATTAAATATAAGCTAATTATTCTAAGACAAGGTAATTTAGCGTACGAATAATAATTTGTTATACGCTATTTTCACGCGAATTTCAGTTTTACTTTCAGTGTCGTTAATTTATTTATCTAAAGCACTTGTATAGACTAGATCACCGCCCACGATGAGAATAGCATTATTTTTGTTACTATAGCTAAAATAGCTATAGCTTTCAATTGTTGTAAAGAATTATGAGAGCTAAAATTTCATTACCTACATGATGATACCCAAGAACTGATAATCAGCTTGATAATAGATTTGAGTGACGCCGATATGTGGCATATTATGTCAAATAAATGTAAAAAAATGTCATCAGTAGTGTAGCTATAGATAAAAAAACAAATCAGATAAAACATAGTTAACAAAACAACCGAGGACCAAACGAATTCATAGATTATAAACAATTCGCATTTGTCCTTGAAAACTATCACAGAACATAACCAAACAAAACATAGAACCAGATGTATAAAATAATAAACTTGATTATGAACTTAAAGCAAACGAACAAACAGCTCAACACGACACATGAAATCTGGTCAAAAAAAGTTGAATCCATCAAAATGTTAAAAGATTATCAAAAAACCTGATCGATCTTAACAGCTTGTACGTGTTTCTTCGGTACTAAACAGGCGCTAAAAGTTACGTAACAAATGTTTTACTCAATGAACCGAGTCGGGAGAGGGTGAACTCATGATCTACTCTTGAATAGTTCCGATCACAAAATAAGAAATTTCAGTAGCCCAATCCAACTAAACACCTCCTCTGAAAAGAAATACTGCAAACATTGTTTGAGTATCGCGGGGTTTGCGGCATGAATGGTCGGATTTTTTTCTACGTTGCCAGCCGCCTGTTTCTGATGTGGTTTTTGCTTGGCGTGTAGAGTGGATTTTCTGTTATTCGTGTGTTTGTGGTTCCGACGCTGCACGCTCGCAAAATATCGATGCTAATTCTGTACACAGACCGAAGTTATGCATTGTCCGTTGTCGCTACCACTTCTGGTTTTCGGTCTAACGTTCGCCGGCTATTTTGATTCGTAACCTGTTTTTGAGCATCTTTGAATGTTATTGCATTTTAGTTTTATTAGAAGAATTGGAATTGGGTCTTGTGACTTAGATACGGGTCAAGTATGCTATTTGAATTATTCTTTTTTGTGAGACACGTCTATGACAGAAACTTTTTGAAATACGATGGGAAGATTCAATATACTTTTGGGCTATTCATTGTGCGCGAAATCTCAACATTGCGTTGCTCAAAGGTTTTTATGCTTTGATTCTTCTGAAATAAAAAAAGGAATCTTACGGCTTAATAGTATGCTATTATTATGTTATGTAAATATAGCACTATTTCTATTCGTACATACCAACAGTTGTACTAGGTCAGGCCAATGCCATGGTCAGTAACAGTATGGCCTGAATGATGAACTCTCCAATTTTAGACTCAAGTACATTGCATAATTAATTCAACTTGATATCTAGTTTGTACTAAGTTGGTCTGGTTTTTATATTACTCTTTCTTCCTGATATATAGATTTCTCCTAATCTGATAGTTTCTTGGTCAAAGATGAAGTGTGCATGCCCAAAGTTCCATTCACTCAGCCTCTCAGTTAGCAGTTATCGGAAAGCACATTTTCTAATTTTCCAAGAAACATAAAACCTTTCCCCAATACTTAAGATAATGCGAGTTCACTGACCTCGTGACGTCTTAGCTAGAAATAGGCGAAGGGAAGCTAAACTTCGGCAATTAGAAGTGTGTACTATTTGTGTCCCTCATTTTTTAGCAAAAGATTTGGCAGCTGCACAGCGCCCGTTATAGGTGGTCGACTAGCTTTGATCTATTGACATGGCCCGACATTTCTGTTGTTCCGTGATTCTTGCAATTTGAGGAAATGTTTTGAGCTTGGAATGGTGTATTGTTGAGTGGCGTTTAGATAGAAGATAAGTTTAGAATCGGGTTAGTTTTCCTTGTGGTTAGTATCCTAGGAAGTTGCGAATCAATCACCTTGGGCAATTGGGTATGGCTAGGTAAATGTGAGTCACATTAAAAAAAGATTACGGAAGAATCATCAAAAATGCCATTTTCCAAGCGATTTTATTAAGACCCAAATAGGTTTGTCAGAATTCACGCCAAATTCAAGTAACGACAAACGAATAGGCGAATACATTTAAACCGCTAAAGCGTAAAGCAGTTAACCCATACGCGTGCTCTTACACGTCGCCAACTCACAAATGGTCACAAATCCACATTTGCGATAAATTTTACGATCTGCCTTCAGGTTTCGGTTGAATAATTTTATTTTGTTACTTACACAGCTACTTGTGTTACTCAAAATAGTTTGTGCTCCTGTTTTTGGAAAGACGGGTTAGGTCTTTTGCTTGTCGTTTCTTCTTCTTCTCAGTCAGTACGCTCTTGCCAGAGCGGTCGCGGTCGTCATGTAGTGTTGCGGGCAGTGGTGTGTGTGGTGTGAGTGTGGTCTTGTCGTTTACAAAGGTGTTAAGTAGCCGGCTTTCAGTTTTCATCGCAAAACTTATCATCTGGCTTTTTGCTTTTCTCAAGTGGTTAATATCCCTTTGAGTTTTTAACTCTGAAAAATCGAAAAAAATATCTGCTTTGTATACATTTTCATTGGTTAAATATTGCATTTTGTATGAAATTGCTGATTTATTTTTCGAAATTTCGGGTTGGTCTCATAGTAAAAGTTGTTAAGAACATGAGTACTTTCACCCACTGAAAGGTTGTTAGTGTTTTAAAAATAACCCCGTATAACATTTTTTTTTACTCAGTTTGTTTTAGCTGTAAGTCAACCATATTTGATAATTAAATAATAAATCACTAAATAATTTCATCGGAATATATTTTTTGGAGTAGAAAATGCTCTTTATTTTATTGACTCTTTAGTGGCTTTAGTTATTGTTAGGGATTAAATAGTTGGGACGTATATCGATCTTCATTCAGCTGTAACTCCTTAGCCAATACTGGTCTGTCAATTTAATGGCCGAATAGCAAATAGAGAAACTGTTAAAGACATTAGGGCTACCTGCCAGTCATACCAAACGCGTCGCATGATTCAACGGAGGCAAATTAGTTTATTAATATAAACTTCTACGAAAATAGAGTATTTTTTTAGGGATACCAAACTGGAATGACGAATTGTGGTCTAGGATTCTGAGAGATTTTCGTTGAGTTAGTTTTCAGTATAGTATAAATGTTGTTATTTATTCAGTGTCTACTTCTGAATGCATTCATGAATTTTGACTAAGTATTCGCAAGGAAAAATTTTGAGAGTCAATGAATGTTATTGTTAGCTAAAATGGCGATCCCTTGTCGGATTTGCCACCTATGGACAAGGATTGCAACAGGCTTAATCGATGATGTCGAGATGAATTGATGATGATTGGACTGATGAGCTATTTTGACCTGTAACAGTCACGAGAAGTAAAAGAATGAAGGGAGATCCATACCCAAGAAACAGCGTGAGTATATATAAAGACATTGATGCATACAAGACGCAGTCTATATTTCTCCATGCACATTTGACAATAAAATATTCTAATAGGCTACATTATGCACCTTTTGTGCCGTGAAACTCCAATGACCCAGTTTAACCGGCTCGTGAGCAGCACAGTAACACATGTTAACAAGAAAGTATACTGGCTCGGCTCATTGTTGACTTTTCAACGAATAAGATTAGTATTTTATGTATGTGCGATGATCTGTAGCTTCATGTGTGGGTACAGTGACGGTAGCGGATTACGGTATTTCCCAGATATTATTGGTTGGAGGTACTTAGGTGGTATTTTTCGTTTACTTGCATTTTTCGAGAATTCCGACTTGATTATTTCCAGTTTTGCTGGAGCCCATCTCAGTAGTTTGGTTTGTGACCACGCTATGTAACTTTCTTTTCTTTCTTTCTTTTAAAAAAAACGTTGCCCCACACTAGGAAATACTCCTGTATCGTGGGTGCGTTTACAAACATATAAACTCACATACACAAACAGCCAGACCCGGAACAACTATAGGCCATACAAATATTTGTTCCGTGCGGGAATCGAACCCGCGACACGCAGCGCAGCAGTCAACTGCTCACACAACTGGTCACTCTTCCTCTTAACAGAAAAGTTGTGCGAATAGTAATTTTCAAAATGTTTGCTGGCCAAACGTAATACGATACAATATGCGCCCTTTCAAACCCTTGCCTGTGCCCTTTTCAATATTCGTTGTAGACCTTTTTGGCCCCTGTATAGGGTTTAAAAACATAGTTAGAATAATAATATTTGCTTTTTTAAAAGTCTATGTTTTCATCTAAGATAGCTGCGTATAAATGTTTCCAGATAGCATTTTTATTGATTATGTTAAACTACTGTATTAGGTAAACCTTTTTTTAGTTAATAGTAATGGCTTTTGGTACCCAATATTAATATTATATTAATATTCATACAAGTTAAAGTTTCTGACACACTGCTCATTCACAAATAAGTTTTCCTTAAACTAAAAGGCCCTAAAACCCGTAACAATAAATTGGAGCATTAATGCTATAAAAAATTAAACGAATATTATTACGCTGAGTATAACACCTCTTTTTCCTGTTGGAGATTTTTAGAGGACACGTTTCCAGGTATTTTAAACTAAATGTGTTGTTTTAATATTCTCTAAGTACACACAAACATCGTTATATGAACTGGGTAGGCCATGTTGCGTTTCATGCTGTGATAATTTTAAAATCAAAGATCGAGGATTGCAAAAACTTGTCAATCCGAAGAAATTAAAGATATTTAAATCTACTCACCATACAAACTGTAACCAATTATTTCGAAATAATACGCATTCTAGGCTTGTTCTTGAATACTGCATAGTGCATAGGTCTGCTCACATTAATTTCAATCACTCATTTCTGGATGACTGCGATTTAGTTTCAGAAGCAGTTTCATCAATTTGTACATCTTTTTTCTACACATCCGTCATCTCTGAGTCCACTTCCTTTTTAGCTCTCTCATCTTCGCAACAATAGTCGTCGCATCAAAAGAGAGTCACTTTAACATCTCCTTGTATTTGCATCCGAGAAGGGCGCGTGGCAATTATTCAACAATGTCATAGTTTATCTGCCGGCTGTCATTGTCAACTGACACCTCTTCGGAGATAATACTGCGCTTATTAAATTAATTCTTATTTGTTTATCGTCTGTGCTATATTGTTATTTTTTCTTCCATTCACACTCCCCTTTTATCAATGTCATCGTAGCGTGTTATAAACATCTTATTAGTTCGTGTTGTGAATAACATCTGTTAAAGGGGATCTTGTCTCTTTGTTTTCTTATGTCATATCTAATTGATTACAAAAATAATAAATAACGACTGCAAGAAATTCAGATATAATGCTAGTTTCTGCTGAGTTACGTATTGATGGGTAACTATTAAATATTTTCAGGACTGTAGCAACGCCACGCCATTTTTTCAAGCGCAACTATCGAGCGAGGAGTCCTGGGTTCGGTTCCCAGGTCGGGCAAAAAGAGTTATTGGGTTTTCCATAAGGAATTTCTCATTGACAGCCCGGAGTTGGGAAGTTGGTGGTCTGACACCCCCGTGCCTCGGAAAACACGTTAAGCTTGGTTTTGCGCCAGATCTCTTTTCCATCGTGTCGGTTTACCGTCCTATTGGAATATGAGAGTGATGGAAGAGGAAGTGCACCTCTGTCTGCGCACACACTTGTGCACTATAATATGTCCCGCGCCGATGGCTAGTCTCCGTTGATATTGGCCGCCATGGCCGAAATCGGTCAGGAGGACTACTTATTATTTGAAAGCATTAATTGTCGTTTCTCGTCTTTTTATCATTCCTTTAACTAAAATCGCAAGACAGTATCATGCATATCTTACCTAAAAACACTTCATATACTTTATGTGTACCCATTCAATCGTTGCGATTGATTACCTAACTGTATTCAAAGACGCATTCGCACCTAACTGCGACCACCCAAAACCAGCAAATTGATTTGACACTTCCCTGATTCTTATTGATAAAGAAACATCGAATAATTCAGCATTATATCGATTTAATTCTCGATTATGAATCGTTATGACCTTAAATATTTCATTTGTATGCATGTCAAGGTCATCCAAATAATATTAAATCAGCCATTTGGAACCAGTCGGGGCTTTTGACATTATTAATCGTATGCTAATGCTCTTTCTTAGATTATACGAATGAGTATTCGATTGAAATGTAAAATTAATAAAATTCATCGAAAAAGAAATTATATTGCCAAGTTTTAATGAACTTGGCAATATAACTTCTTATACTTTTGGTTGTAAAATTATATTCAAGTCTTACTTTAAGACTATATGTTCTGTTGTCATATTATATTTATCTGTGTCTACTTCACCAACCAATCTCACACCATAGACGTGCTATTTGCCTTGAACCTGAGTAAAGTTGAGCTTTCCTATTTAAATGGATGTTGTATTTTCAATTGCCAGAAGTCAGTTGTTTCATGTAAAATTCTGAAATGATAGGAAATAACCACTTTAAAAGCTTTTACAGTTGAAATGTTTAAAGCAAGTAGGATTTTGCCGGTTGACGTTTCACGCTGAGCCATCATCGACCTTATAAATGAAGCTATCATTTCTTACTAATGACCGATATGTGTCGAAGCAGTGCAAAATCTGGCAATGAGCCAGCAAATACACAAGCAACATGAACAAGTAGATAAGAATGTTATCCACCAATTTTGAAACACCAACGAATTAATATTAGCATTTCAATCGCAGATTTCATATAGACATCAAACTGTAAAAAAAGAAATACAATTGGTTTTTACATGATTTACTAATTAGCAAATGGTACTTCAATCGAAACTAAAGAAATGTGTTGTAACATTGACTCAGAATAAAAATCAAACAATTATAATACCGATCAATAGATTACATAGCAATAAAGATAGATTGCTCAGCTGGACCGCACTCTATCTCAAGATAAGAACGGGAATACGGGTGAAGGTGTGTAGAAAAGCTTTAATGGTTCCGTACATCGATTTATGCCGATGGAATTTACCGGTGCAAGTAGTTAGGTCGCAGAGGTCAGACGGGAGTCGATACGTGTAAAATACTGGTATTCTGCTATAACTTGTGAGATTGGAACCCCGCCCTGACATCATTTGGAAAAGCTAGCCTCTCCGTCTTGACAATGTTTTTGGGTCACTGAATAGTTGTCAGATAGATTAGCCAAAGCTTCAGAAAAATGCCATTCTACAATCACATTTATTTTTTCTAAAAATAAATACTTTGCATTGATAAACACTTTGCACGTGGTGTAAATCGTAGTGTTTTCGGCTTCGACATTCTTCACTTCAGTATCTGTTGTTATGTTTTCAGCAGTTGCGAAGATTTGTGCTAAACATACAAGTCTTATGGAACTCTAAAAATCTACAATTCAGATGCATAGAAAGCTTATTGTAATCGAATGTATCGCATGAATCTTTTCTAATCTTAACGCGTTTGTTGACGCAATAGCAGCTTGAATAAGTTGAGATAATAGGAAAGTGATTTCTTGAAACGAGTACCTATTAAACGAAGATGAAAATGAAGTTAAGATTGAAATCGTAGTAAAAACACTTAGACAAACCACGGAATGTAATGACAAAATATACTAATGGAAACTTATTCAAAGTTATAAAACAAGGTTAGTGCTAAGGTTTCAGGTACTTTCTCAATAACTACTACTAACAGTTTAAGAGTGTAAAATTAGGTAAGTTGTAAAAGTAATTGATTTGCGATGAAAGTAGGCATTATAACAGACAGTTACGTTATTTACAGTTTCGGAGAGTAATTTAGAAAGATGTACTATTGGAAACCGTGATGAAGAAAAAAAACATATAATTGACATTCGATCTATACCTAACTGCAAAAATAATAATTATGATTTTCCTGTTAGACACTAGAGAGAATAAGATCTCATAGTGTTGACATTGACGTACCAAAACCTCAAAAATGATAGTACTGGTCGAAGCACTTTTGCAGTTTTAAATATCAATCTATCTTGTTCACATAGCCGTATTAATGTCATCACAACTAAAGCGTGATACGATGATAAAAGATGATTGACAGCAACAGAAGTAGAAAATGATAGTCATAATTTTATAATCATTGATGAAACAGTAATATATGACAAAGACTATGATGATTAACTACTTAAACCAACTGATCTTATATTGATATGAGAGAAGTGCGTTTGAAAAGACATTGAAGTTATTGCTATAGTTTTTAGAAGATGCGGTCGTTAATATTTTGATGGGTTTCGTTTTTGTTGTATATTTCGACAATAATCTGTTGTCAAGTGATGAGCTCCGTAGATTTCATCATTATTTCAATATTGATTATCATTTTCACATTGTTAGGAAATTTACGGTTCTTTTAAATGTATTTGTAGTGTTAAAATGTACAATAATCTAGAACAGCATTTCACTTATCAGAACATAATCTAAAATTGTTTTGCCAAGAGTTCTATGCAAGCAATTAGTGTAAGTTGATAAAATGAGGAATAGAATTTGCACCATTTGCAATCTCAATCCATTGTCGGCGAGTTTCTCGCTCCATTCAATTACATGAAACAGGTTGACAAATTGAGATCAGATTGTGTTATTGGATTGCCTGATACTATTACCCGAAGAGAAAGCTACTATAGTTATAAGGCTTTATTTGAGAAATTGAAGATAACAGGAAAATGGTATCAGAATTCTTAGGTAGATTGGAACAAAGTTGAATATACAAGCAACGAAATTATAAACAAGACAAACTTTTAAGACTTAATCATAGATGTACTAGTTTTAACAATTTATAAGCAGCTTCGAGAAACAATGATAAATCTTCTAAATATGTCGATTTTCTCAATGATATTTAATTTGTTTAGTACTAATATATCGGAGACAAAACAATGACCCGGTCTACATAGATACATTGGAATCATGGACAATCAGATTCAATCATTACTCTTTACGATTCGATCACGTCAAAAACTCAAGTGGTATGAATCAATAAAATCATCAAATAATTGAGTATGTGGAACAGAAACATCATAAAGTTTCAAATGTCAATAATGTAACGGCCTTCGATGGAGCATTTAAAAAAGGCTTACCTTCCTATTATGTCTTTTTGTCAGAATGATAATTGATTTTAAATGCCCATGATATAGGTACACGCGAATTAGGTTACTTAAACACCTGCTCATATAAAACCTGTTAATGTTCGTAAAAGTCAACAAGATGATAGTTAAAGCCAATCTGAAAGGTTATCAGCCAGTGAGAGCTCTGATTTCTCACTTTCTTCGAAAAAGAGCGACGGAGACGAAGTGGATAAAGAATTTACAAAATCATTTAAAGAAACACATTTGATTAACTCGGCATGTTATGAAAGAAATTAAGGTTGTACCATTGCAAACGTTTTCCCAACCGAAGTAATAGCAAGTGTTCGAAAGTGAACAAGACTGAGTCCAATACTAAAACTAAGATAGCTTCGTTAGGAGTTAGAACCAGAGTTGGTCTACAAATAAAGACAGTTACTGGCTCCTTATCTTTGAGTGGTAGACTGCCTCAACGGCTGGCGATCGGATCGCATGTAAATGTTGATAGTCGGACAGATTGTCGACCTACAATTTTACCGATCGGTAGCTATACGTTATTGACTTTCCTTGGCAACCGTCGCCGAATAAATTGTATTTCAAAGTTTATTTTTTATTTTCGTCCAACCTCAAAATGTTTGTTTTAAAAGTTGTCATCGGTCTGTTATAATAAATATCTAATAATCTACGTTTGTTTCTGCAGTTTTTTTTCGAAATGGTGTAATTCCACTTTTATTGTTCCAAATGCATGTATGCGGGCAATATACTCTATTAAATTTATTACTGTTACAAATGGAAATGTCCAACAAAAGCGGTACTTCTGAGTAGGTATTATCAATTGTATAAATTTGTATAAATAATGTTCATCAGGCATTATTTGTTCATATTATATTCTGGGTACTGTTTTACATATTTTAGCCCAAAAAATGAGTGTTCATCGTTATCAAGGTGATTTAACTTTAACTAGGACCAATTAATGTATACAATTATTAGTAGATTCATTGTCCTCTCTCAATCGTATTAGTATTTTGTTAAAACACATTGTATTTAAACAATAGCTGTTTGAATTTCGCACGTCGTTGCAAGAGACATCGTTTCGTTCGCTGTATCGCCAACAGACAAATGTAATGACAGTCATCATTTACATTAAAAATGTCACAGCCGTGCATATTTTTGCTTTTATTTCTAAAATATATGACCCCAAGTGGTGACTGATGTAACTTATAGTATAAGCGGTTAAGATTATCTGAAATCAAAATTCAAAGTTACTTGTAAAATTCTTTGCCACGAGACGTCTAGACATTGTTAACTCAAGTCTATTTGCTATGCCTGTATTAAACAATTGTTCACGTGACGACGTGGTATATCGGTTTCCAATTTGTCCACCACACTCTATTATTAAACACAAAATTATTTTGTTTCAGATCGTGTGAACAACCCGGCTTGCGGCGCTTGTAAACCGAGAAGCTGTCAATAATATGGTGCAATAAAAGTAATATGAGGGTGTTGGGTATGATGCGTGTGAGAGTCAACCGAACTGAGTTTTAAATAAAGAAGGAAAATCATTCAAACTGGGTGGCGGAAGTAGTGGTGGGTTGAGCGAGGTATGAGAAGCGGTGTTGTGCAGTGACGGCGTCCGGGCGGCTGCCATGGGCGCGGCGCGCCATGCGCTCGCGCACGCGCCCGCTGCGGCTGCTGTTGGCGGCGCTCGCGCTCGCGTCCTGCGCCGCGGCCCCCGCGCCCGAGCCGCGCGCGCAGCGATCCGCCAACCTGAGCCACATAACTGGCACCTCCCGCACCATACAGATGTTCCTCAAGAATCGCTATCTACAGCTGCTGCCGGATGGCACAGTCAACGGCACCACAGATTACAACAGCGTTTACAGTAAGTACTCTTTCTTAGCTTCATACTGACTATCGTGCACTATTTTAGCGTTTTAAGCTATTTCTGTTGCTACTCCCGTCAAAACATATTTGTTTTATACATAAATGCCTTGTGTTTTTGTCACCTAGGAACAACAACAATATCGTTGGCTGGTAGTAAGGATCGTTTCACCTGTCTCGACATTTGCAACAAACACTATCTAAAGCCAGAGAGCCGTCTCCTTTCAGGCAACATTTACATTAAAAGTACATTACAGGCTATTTCACAACACCTAAAGCTTGTGCCTCTTAGTTTTTGTTTCGCCACCGATCGGCACGCACTATCGAGATCACAGCGGTACATTCACAGTGCTCCCAATTATATCAATTGAATTTTTTATTCCTTTTGATTCACTGAAGAATTTTGTGTCTATTTGCTCTACGAATTTGCACGTGCCTACAACATTATCGCCTGGTGGTATTTCCGCAAAAAAATCAATTGTGTCGTGGTAATTAGCAACATGTTCGATTTCTGTGTTAGCCTTAGAAGTAATGGCTTTAGTAAGGTTGAGGAGAATAGGTTTGCCATCAGATGAACGGTATTACTTGATTTGATTTCCGATATTCGCATTTTGCGTGTCATTACTCCATTTGCTCACTTCACTGTGATGTGTTCAAAGAGTCTATGTAGTTGCTGACTTGTTAAGTAACGAACACTTTCTCGTATTGTATACCTACGATTCCACTTTCAAGCGGCGTATGAATATGTTTGCATTTTCTTATTTTTCCACGATTTTTATAACGGGAGAGCAAGTACCTAATTATCAACCACGCCTTGTATGCAAAATAGTTTGCATATCTTTACGCCAGGTAAAAAAAAAAATGTTTTAAGCCCGTACAACAAAACTTCGTCAATATTTAAACACAAATGATAAAACTGCGAGGGGCACTGTACTCGGAGTTACGCAATCATAGCCTTGACATAAAATCTTTGTATTTTTACAATCAATAATCACGTCTATCTTTATTCAATATTGTTTCAAAGAAGTAGAAGTTCAATGGGTACAAGAGAACTCATTTATTTTCATAACTTCTAGTCAACTATGGCTGGCAGAAGTGTGGAACAAATACTTGTAGACTACGGAAATAATAATTCAAATCTGGGTTTTCAAATTCGCGGCCTTTGTAAATAATTTAATTAACTCCTGTACGTCAAAATTTGCTAGCGAAACTTCACAAAAGTAATGATTAACAAATTCTAATGAAAACAAAGGAAAAATAAGTTACCAATAGTTCAAGGAATTAAGGATATCTTGAACTAGTTACTTGAACTACTAGCTGTTTCTTTTTATCTTCATTCTTCTCTTTATCACATCTGTTGATTTTCGCTAATTCAATTTGACAAGTCAATAATTTTCCCTTTATGGTATCAAGTTCACAAGAAAATCAACAGTAAACTACGAGTACATTTTGCTGACGCTGGGATTTAAAAGATAGCTTATTAGACAAATTAAATAAATAGTATTAAATGTGTTTATGTTATTTCTGGTTATTTAAATGCTAAACCCTTTACGGTGTCTCTTCCTTATAAGTAAAAGAGCATGAAAATGCCAACAACATGTGACGTGTTACAAGTATGTCGTAAAACTTGTAACAGCGTAATGTACTAATAACAATATGTCGTTAAAATGAACGGGGAATAAATTGTTAAGTCTACAGATTCCGATTTTAACTGAAGGTATTTTGTAACCCTAAATATCGTGTCAATCACTTGATATTACTACGGAGTTTTACTTTCAAAGGGTTAAATTATTAGTAGAATATTTGAGTTTTAAAAAGAAAATGTGAAATTCTCAAATTAAATTATCATTTGCATGTTTATTACCCAACTTTACCAAAATTCTTCTAGGCATTATCTACTACATATTATAATGTTCAATTAATAAATCATATAATGATTACGCAAGATCAAGTTGAATCTCCATACCATCTTCACCCCTGACTTTTCGTATATGGTTCTATATGAAATAATTAAAGATTCATTGAAAGTCCCGTGTACCAGAGAGTTATTGAAATTGAATAGCAACAGATTATAATTATTTTAAACTATAGGCAAGTAGTTAGCTTACTTCATTCGAGTACCATTTCTAAGGCTGCGGGCGCATTGGTAAAATAATGGCAACTAAATATACAATACACTTTCGAGTACTTTCGACTCATGACAGTAGCTGTAATGTAAATGCGACGTGTAAAGTTATTACGTCGGACTTGTTACGTTTGCTTGACCAATGTGGCTGTGGCCTAACTCTAAGCAATGCCTTCAGAATCTAGTTATAGGCTCAATTTGCGTAGAATGACAAGCAATAAATGAGCTACGTTTTTTCTTGGAAACTAAATTAGTATCTAAGAAGTTTTTTCCAGTGTTTTTTCTCTCATGATCTTACTCACTATATTTATGCAAACTAGACGACTCCTAGACGTAAGTTATATAAGTCGAACCAGTTTGAAACGAATGACATAAATCAGGTCTGCCCTATTTTTTACAACGGAAAATAATAAAGACAGCTTAATTACATGTCCTCAAAGATACTGGTACAGTTCCGTAATAACACCATAGATGTTAATATCACTCTATCTAGATCGTAATTACATATTTGGTATTCACAATCAGTTATACGGAATTGTGATAATGGCTCAATAGGAAGATTTGAAATGCCCCAAGCGTTAGCTTCGGTGGTCCAGTAAGATTGAGATCGTAAAAGTCTAATAACAACTTTATAGACTTCAAATAGAGATTTCGTACTTTGATAGCGGACAGTTTCTGTCGAATGGTTTGGTAAGCGATGCTGTTTTGTTTGTTTTTTATCGATAAGTGTGTCGATTTCGTAATGTAAGTGAGCCCAAATTAATGACCTGTGAAATTAATGTAAAGATTGGATGTTGGCGTGTTCGCCAGGTTTCGAGATTAAGGCCGCTAGTTCTGTGACGGCTGATTGTAAAATATTACACGCGTTTCAATCTGTTTATAGTGTGAATGCATTTGATTAACCAAAAAGTGTTTAGTTTTATGGTAACCTAACGGAGATTACCTTAGTTTTCCGTTATTAGTGGCGGCAAGATTAACACAAAATTCTTTGAAAACTTTGAATAAATTAAAATTCAACTAAAAATATATCAAGAAAAAAGAAAAGAACACGGCCATGTAGCTTTGATCCAAAATGGAAACCAAATAAAGATCCTGCCAAACAAAAAAAATCAAAGGAATTTCGTCCATCGCATAAAATCCATCGCGACACGTAATACCGACCATGCGCGGACGCAATCAAATTTGTTTTCTTGCAAAAACTGATCTCCGTGAAATACTATAATATCTTGAGCTTTGAAGCACGTGAATTAAGTTTAAAAAAAACATTAAAAATAATAATATTAACTCTCTTGATTACGTTCCACTTCATAAATACTTTGTTAAGCATTAAGTATGATATACATCAAATTTAATTAAGCGGTTTGTGAGGCAAATATATAGACTTCAAAGTTTATAGCAGGTAGGTACAGTACAGTCGATAGCTAAGTTTCGTTTCAAAAACTATTCTACTAAACATTGTTGGAACAGCTTAAACTCCGGTCGCAATATACCTTGACCACCGTTATTCAACTAATTAAAACATGAATTTTCACGCCGACTTATTCAAAAAAATTAAAAACACGGCATTCTGTTATAAATTCGAAACCGTTTCAAATGGTTAGTTATTCAATAGCTTAATTGTTCGTAGGCCAATAAACTGCTGATTGTTATAGAAAACGGATTAATTAAAAAATATTTGAAATTACGGTCGGTAATAAAACCCAGAGACAATAATTAAGCAATATTTTTATCAATCGATGTTTTTTTAAAATCTAACTGCCAATATAAATGCTTAAGTTTGTATGGATGTTTGTTACTCAATCACGCCAGGACGGCTGAACGAATCTGGATGAAATTTGGCACAGAGATAAATTATGCTTGTAATAGCATAAATAAAGGTTTTATCCCAGGAGTTCCCTTGTGCTAATTTATTTTAGTAAAGAATAAAATTAAATGACGCTGTAGTAGTTTTAATGCCATAAGTAATTAAGTAAAATTTTTTTTTTTTTGCGATCTCTCCAACTTTAGTTGGAGAGATCGCCTAAAAATAATTCAAGACAGAGTCTTAGTCAAGCTCAGCTCTAAATAATTTCTTTATGAATAGTGTCTTCCGTTCTCTTCATCCGGGCGCGTGTGTGATGAATGCCTTATATTCGCTCTAAAGAAATGATGTGTGCCACGCTTTATATTGTGTGAGAGAGACTTATTGATATACCTTTTATGGATTTAGAAGTGTTTCCAATGGCTTATGGTGTTTTTATTGAGACTAGCTTTTTTCTGGGTTTAGTTTTTTTTTTATAGCTGTTGTACGATTACGAAGAGCAATAATGGAACGGAATGTTACCGTCTTAAAATTCTTTCAATTATTTTAGCTTTTCAAACAAAGTAATTAAATAACAAATCTTAAACATAAAGTGCAAACAGAGTGTTCAATAAAATTTATAGAGATCAAAACAGCATTAAAATATTTTTATTACAACAAAAAATGTAACCTACCTTTCTCGACTTCCCGGTAGCAATTTCCCCAGATTGCAACATTTAAGTCCACACCCGCTATACATGATCTTAAAACCAATTTACATTTACTGCTATGAAACTCGTAATCAATCTAAAATGAACTCTATTTCGTCTGCTAAAGTAGGAGATGAACTGTATTTGTGAAAATTCGTGTGAATTTGTAAAATAGTGGTGGTCAGGCCTTGTCGTGTAATCTACTGCTCTGATTATATCAATTACTTCTTTATTGAAGGTGATTTGGCAGCGATCGTAACACAGACTGCGATTGCATTGTATCGAAGATCTTAATTCTATTATTTTGTAGATACAGAACAAATAGAAAGATTTCTTGAACTTCAAAGCACCGATTCTCTGCAAGGTTGTGAGTTGCGACATCAGAAAATGAAGTTTTGTTCAAAGCGATTGTAATAAATACGAAAAGATTATTCTTTTATTTATGTTTTTGGTCTTGCTTAACCTTCCGGGTTTGGTAATAATTGATGCTTAATCTTTTTAAGGTTAGGTTATATATTATAGAGTTTTGGAGTTTATGGTACATAACCTTTTATTATAACTAACTATGATAGGCGCCAGATTAACCTGCAATAAAGTACATTGATTTTTCTCTAATATCCCTTCGAAGATACTCGAACAATAAATTATGAATCTTTTTTCATTAGTAGAGACCGTTAAGTCGATTCAGAACAATTTTATGTGTTTTTTTTCTTCTGTTTTTGATATTAAGAAAATCAATAAATTGGTAAAATTATTATGATGATCTCGAATTCTCTGTGATTGGCATTTCTTTCAGTCGTCGTTAATAATCATTGATTAATTTACCTAAAAATGTATGGAGTAAGTATGTAAGGTTGGGGTATATTCGATAAAATCAAATCAAATAAAAAGGATTTAAGACTTAATATGTGTTAGTTAACAGATGACAATAAAAGATTTTATTTTCACGAAAATAATATACGAATAAAAAACGGTCTGACACACGTTATGAGTTCAAGAAGATGAATAAAGAGCTAATTTCGTCTAGCTATATATTTGTCAGTGAACCTTAAATTCGCACATGTGCATTGCAAGACCTAGCAAAAACAATATTATCTTCAGAACCATGCCTAAAAAGTACAAGACAAACTAGAGTATATTTAATGGTATTTAGTAATAAATTAATAATACAGACAATGTTATTATCCATAGAAGGCTGGCTTGCATGTGTTTTCAATTGTTTTTTACGCCCTGTCTAGCTAGGTGATGACAGATTTACGAGAATAACGTTTAACAGAAGAGTTCAAGGTTTAACACGAATGGTAGGCACGCTAAAAATGTGATCGGTTTAAATTTCAAGGATAATGTACGACAGGTGGACATCTAGATATAGATAAAGCATCTCCTATAACTGAGGTAACATCCTGCCTGTCTGCCAATAGCGGTGATTACGGCAATTTGGCGGAAGCATTAGAAAAGGAAGACAGTGATACCTTGACGGTTGTCAGGACAGAATTGACGAGAATTACACGAACACCAAGTCACATGGGCCAACACATCATCATCATGGAAGACTTGAGAAAATGTTACAAAAACTGACACCAATAATGTTCTTATTCTTATTCTTTATTGTACACCAAAGTAATCAAAATACAGTGAAGAAAAGTTCATGTACAAAGGCGAGCTTAACTCAAAATTGAGTTTTCTCCCAGCAAACCATTGAGTGATAGAGAGAGATCACAATAGAGGGTAGGATCCAGTGGACATTAAAATAATACATATTTTATTTTATATTAATATACCTACATACATAAACCTAAATATACACATACATACATTTCTTGCGGTGGTAGGGCTAACACCCGCCTGGTTCGCGACCACCCTCCCACCGGAGTTCGGCGTCAAGCAGCCTGCTGTGTTTCGTCGACGCGTGGGAGTACCAGTGCCTCAAGGCATCTTCTGGCCACGCTCGCTTCATCATGGACCTCATCAATCGCTTTCCATAAGGCGTGATCGAGGTCAAGAGCTAGCCCATTCATAAATAAAAAAAAAATAAAACATATATATGAATATTATGTCAAAGTCGAAAGGAAATGATCTTTAAAATGTTATGAATGTAACTTGCGATCAATTTTGCATATTCCTCAAATCACCAATTTTGCAAGCGTAAAAAGCTGTTAATGCTAAATTCGTAACTTCACATAATCTAGTCTCTTTATTATTCAATCGCATGTCAACAATGATTTGTTAGTTTGGTCAGGTTTTTTGACCGTTGCTTTGCTTACGACCTGCTGTTACGGTCACTTGTAGGGTATAATAATTTATCTAAATTTTGCAAACACAAAAGAAAACTGCTCCATACACGTATCTCTAGAAATAGTTAGTACCACAGTCTATCTTTATCTTTAGTACCTAAACAATAATCAGTTTCTGTCATCATTTCAGCCAAAATAAGTCCATTGCTGCACATAAGCCTGTCTCAAGCGTCGCCATCTATCATTCGACCAGTCATGAGCTTCTCACATTTTTCTGTTAAACGCGAAAACTAAATATGCAACTCTAAACTGGGCTATCTGACAGAAGCAAGTTCTATCTCAAAATTCAAATCGTCCGGCGCCATCTTTAACGTATAAATCAGTCATCAGATGCGCATGCGATTGGTATATATGAGGATAATCAGCCATCTTGGGTGTGGGCAGAACAATACATGGTCAATGGTGTCAGTTTCTCGTTTTCGCCGTTTAGCTTATTTTCTTTTGTTTTAGGGAGCTAAGAATGTTTTACGAGCTGGATGCAAGAATTTTTGATGTCATGTGTGATTTTAAAAAGGTTTGTGTGTAGGGAATAAACACAATATTTTATTAATCTTGGAATCACGGTTTACCTGTGAAAAGCATTAGCCCTAAGGTAAATTATGATTTCTAGACAAACTATACATTCTATCAACGATGAAGATTAAAGAATATTTAAATGTTCAAGATTGACCAAGTGACATTTCGGTATCAATCCCGAACGTTTTGAAGATCTTGACAATCGTTACTGAATATTATTTTATCTAAGAGCTCTTGGATCCAATATAACAAAGTCTATGTTGGAACATGCGACCTTGACCCATGTGAACCACTTTGAGTTCAGTAGTTCATACAAAGTAGTTCATGCAAGATCATAAGTGGCTTCTATTCAAGTTCAACTCATGAACAAAGCATCACAACTGGATGAGTGCTCTACATCATTTTGTCAATCAAGGCTTGTTGAAGTATTGTAATGATTTTGATGGCCTGTTTCATCGTCTTCAGTTGAATTTCGGTTAACTTATCTAGAGATAGTTGCATTCATTCTATCTACTTTGCATATCCTGTCCCACTGCAGCAGCATAAAAATACCCAAGTACACCTCTTACACAAGTCCAGGCAAGCGAACCATTATTCATGTTAATATTGATATTAATTAACGACTTACGTCATGTTAGGTTAGTTAAACCGTTAATTTAAACTCGTTTTCGTTCCCACACGGGTCGAGAAAAGTTAATAATGTGGTCAACAAGAAAAATCTATTAATAGCCTTATGTTTTGGTGGTTGATCGGGTTGGATTAGCACATTAAGAGGTGATTAAGGGCGGTGATTCGTTTTATGTGTGTGATTTAAATGCTGTAATTTCTTGTAGTTTTATTATACAAAAATGTGAACAGAGTTCTCACTAGTAAAGTAATAAGCGTGGAAAATTATAAACGTCGTCGTGTTTTGCCTATAGCATCTGTCCTGTGATATTTTATAAGTAAGTTATTAAGTATTTACCTATTTAGGATACATTTAAGTACAATAAGCATATGTTCCCACTGCTGGGAGACAGGCCTGCTCTCAGAGAACGGGATTTTGCTGTAATTGGCCACGAGGACCCGGTGACCGGTGGACCCGGTGATTAGTGGATAAAAAAAAAAATACTTGGATTTTTCTTTCTGAAGTATTTTTAGCAATAGGGCAAGGCACTAGCCATACAATTTCTTTACTAAATATCTTCAACGGCGACGGAGTTGTTAAGCTTTAAAGTTGGTAATTAGAAGTCCGACGTGGCCTCTGGGGGTCTATTCACTAAGCTCGATGTCCGTAGTTTCGACCTTAGTGTCGTGGCGTGTTGCCATTCATTCTTAGTTCGGGTTCGGGACTAATCTTAAGTCCGTAGGAGATACGGAGTAGAAAACGCCAGACAAGAAGGCCAAAACTACGGACTTTGGGCTTAGAGAGTAGACCCCCTGACATCAAAAGCCGTAACGCTCTTACAGCTGCGGTGCCATAAGGAACTTTTGGTGCTGCAGTGTTATTCTGAAATATTCTCAGGATACTCAAGTTAGCACACATACTTTGTCTAAAATCGAGTTCGTAGAGTATAACCCTTCTGCACTTTATTTTTCTGTGACAATATCAGGTAACTAGCAGATATTAAATGGTTGGTTATTATAACATATCGTCTATATCGTTACCGTGTTTCCCTCATGAGAGGAAGGTGTGTGGATATCGTTTAGAACCGTATCTAATAACTGGTAACGTTTAGAATTACAGCAAATCATAGTAGTTAATGTTATCGTTTACCATAACGCTGTTACTAGTTATAACGTTCTGCTAGGGTGGGTTTACAGTGTGCAGAAAATCTTTATTTCCCACACTGTTTAAGTTTCGCGTATCATGCCTAATTGCACTTAGTTGGGTCCAAGTGGTTCGTTTTAGTTTAAGCAGAGCTTTATAAAAGGAAGGATAATTCGGATCACTTTCTACTGGCCCATAATTTGGTTAACCCTAATTTGGCATTCTAGGTCTGTTTGATATTTAGCTGTAGTATATATAAAGTATATTTTTTTATTTCACTCTTCACAAAGGTTCACATCGGTTTACATTTATATTTGTTTATTTACATAGATGTCGCAGGCAACTAGCTGAATCAAGCGTTTCATTAAAAGCCTAGCCATTTCTTTGAACTGCGCCGTTTAATCATCGACATAAGTGACATGGGCAAGTCATCAAACAATATTCAACAACAGACGTCACTACACAAATGAAAAGGCTAGGCCACCAATTAAACGGCCGATTAAGCTAATTGGCGGCGACATATACATAGATGGAAGATAAACTAGCACTGATCACCGTATTTCTGCATACATATCTTATTTCCAGCTAATACTCAACTTTGTATCTTTTTATGCAGTTTAGAGTGGAATGATAATCCCTAATTTAAACCAAACTACAAACTGTCACTTCTTTTTTCCTTAAATCTTTTTCGCACCAAAGAAATCCGACCGAAAAAAGGTCTCAAAATTTCCATACAAGTCTTGTACAAGCTGACAGCGGTACCATTACGCTACTAACAAACTGGGGTTGTCCGAAAACGCGATTCTCGTTATAAATGTTGAAACTTGTCGCGTCGCTGACAGAAAGCACAAAGTTACAAACTGGCCGCTTGTCAGTATTGGCCCAGAAGTCTTGTTCCACTTGCGACTTTCAAATTAAACCATCTCTAAATCGTTTGTGATAAGTAGTAACATACCACAAATATAATAATAAATCGTTTGTGGTATGTTGTAACATACCACAAACGATTTGGAGACTGTCAAAGCTGGAATAGGGCGATTTTTTTTAATCACCTGTCATGATACTTTGTTACCCGATTCGTCGTCATCACTGAAAAAGAACTTCAAAATAAAATAAATGTATCCTCTGTTGTTATTTAATTATCACTTGCTTCTTTTATTGCTATTTAATTTATTAAGACACAACACATTTGCATTTTTCGGAATCATACAAGTGTCGACATAATAAATTAGTCTATTTGTTATCCTATCAACACCCAGCACAATCAATATATGACTAGATACAGCATTACACCAACAATGCAATTAATAAAATATAATAAGAATGATGACAGTTAAATATTGCCTACCATTACTCCCAATGAGTCATTTCTATTTATAAATGTACAAAGGTAAAAAAAACTACTGTATTTAATAGCTTCTAAACTAAGTTCTAATTATTATTACCTTCATGATATTCAAAACTGGAAATAACAAAAGGAATCGATCAAACCTATGGTGGCTACTGAATTTTTTAACCATAGTGAATGCTAATAGTGTCTGAAACAATCATGAATGTCTTGAATTTCGGTATGTGATCCCATCACTTACCATTAGAGGAGAAACTGTGTTATTGGTTAAACAAGTAATCTAACAATGGTAAAAAAATAAATGTAATGAAATTTGTCATCAGTTTTAATCATAGAATTTAGGCGAAAACAAAATCTGAAAAATTAATAAGGTAACGTTCTCAGGACGAAAACGGCAAAGCTTTTCGCGGCTAAACGACGCATCCATATGCATGGGACGTGCGCTTGCGTCGGTGAAGACAGTAAGATTGATCGCGCTCTTTTAATATAGCAATTTACACCTGTTATGCTTTTACAGCTTCCTTATACAACATCTTCATCATCCAAACGATTATCTGTGGTGTGAGAAAAAATCCAATTTGTTATTTGAATTTTAAATTCGCCGGTTACATTATTCTTCCATGTATGAACAAGATTGTTGTAAATCTTCCTGATAAGCATATTTGCTTGAAATGCCAGCAGCCCTTTGATGTTATTTGATTTATCTTTCAAACCTGCATTCATATTCTAATTTATTTCAAAATTGCTTGTTGATTTTATGTGGCGATAACTAAAGGTGATAATAGTCTGCCATTAATCAGTGTCTGTCTTTAGGTTATTGTGTATTTAAACTTTCCATTTCTTCGAACTCGCATTTTGGTGAATCGGAGATCATATCTGGTAAAATAGTTTTCCAATTAATAGGATACATCCATGATCACTTACGTTTCCTTTTACCATCATCATCTTTCTGCTGTTGAACTATGAAACTTGAGGTTGGTGCAACACACATTTTCTTCTTCCATTCTCCCTTGTCCACCGTCTCGCTTTCACTGACTCCTTTTTCTTTGCCATCATTCCTCACACAACACATTCATCTTTTCTTCGGCCTGCCTCCGTATCTCTATCTATCCACATCTATATACAAATAACTCGTATAGTCACAACGTTCGCCTTCAGTATTATGTGTCAGTTTCCTCTTACTAAAAAGTTAATTTAGCTCCGAAAACTTTACCACTGTGAAAAATAAGCAACAATTTAAAGGTCAAGTAACGAACGAGTCTAACTACCTAACTGCATTCCACGAATTTTTACTCGAAATCGAAACTTAATCGAATAATCGTTGCATTTCAATTGGATTGGTTAATGGGCAACCGCCTCCGACCATTGGACATCTTTATTTCGGTTCAGTACCGAGTTCAATCTATATTGTAATCGATTCTGATGTTTAAATGGTTGGCATTACTTTAAGTGACGAAATTGGGTTTAAATGTAATGAGTCGATGAGTAAAGAAGATTTTCTAGGGACTGAAGAAATTTGGTTTGAGATTGAAATTGCTTGTTTAAGAGATCTGATAAGGGAATTAGGTGGCATGGTGCTGTGAGGCAACAAACTGATGATTATCAAAACTTTTCTTACTAACATAACTCCTGTAGTTGGAATCCTTTAGTTGGTATCGGTATTACCATTACAAATAAGAATTACTCAGTTCTGCATGGGGCCGTAGATAATTCTGATTCTGAAATGTTATTTTTTTACAAAATGAAGAAAGCACTTGGCTCTAAGGCAGCCACTAATTATCTAAGTAGCATGTTTCCGCCTTCTAATAGCCTCGTATGTAAAACTATAGCTATAACCCAAATACTTAAAGTAAACGACGCGTGCTTCCCCAAAAAATCTAATGGTTTAATATCATTGGTAAGACACATCAAGACACCGTTATTTTTTACACTGGTATCACATTTCAAGAAAACGCAGTCGTTTTCGATCTCATTAGGTGCTTATGAAGGCCATGCAATCATTTATATTAATTAGTTATAGACCGCCATGACATTGAGAATGTCAAGTATCGAATTGCTATAACATTTTGTCATAGAGTAGGTGGAACAGATGGGCCCGTCAAATAGAAGTTATTTATTTGATGATGTAGAAATTGAAGCAGATTGAAATTATTTCGTGATGTGTATGTAGTCATTGTTCAAACTATATATGATTTCATAATATTGCTTTAATTCTCAGTAAAAAAGCAAAATATTTGAACTAATACCTACCGATGCCTCATATGTTGAAACAACAAGGAAACATGAAACTGAGATAACAAAGTTCAGTAAACTTAGCGCCACACAGAATTTCATAAGCGACACGGTTCAGGAGACGGCAAATATTAATATGCACCATTGTAGCCCCAACTTAAGACATATTAAAGTGGAGGAGCTGAATAGGGAAGCCAGATTGCTAGGCTGGGCAAGTATTGTACCAGGCGAACCAACAATAAACCCTGCGTGAGATAACTACAGTGACTTTCTAAAGTAAACACGATTAGAACTCGTATAATAGATGGTGTCAACTTGAACAAATTTTGAACAGAACTGTGTCTACAGGTTTGAATAATTGGTTCTGTGTGGTCTGCGGCTAATTGTGGGCCACCCTTGTTTTAGTTGTATAAGCAGCGTTGAGTAATAATTTAGGTGTATAGCAGTAACTTGCAGGTAAAAGTATCTGCCAATTGTTATAGTACATTCATGTCATTGTTAACGAGTCTACATTTATTCTGCAGAAAAAAGCTATTAGAGCCATATCTCTCTACAATAATCTGTCGGCGCGATTCCCTAACTGAACTACGGAACTGTTTAAGGATATTTACATCATGACGGTACCTTGACAATAGATATATTCGAAAACATTATGTGTGTCGGAAAAATCTTCATCTTTTTAGTAAGATTAGTGCCAAGCATAATTTTGACCGTTTAAAGATCGCGCATGTCAAACGTAAACATCCTATAAAATACCTTGCGTTATCTACACTAATATTATAAAGAGGAAAGATTTGTTTGTTTGTTTGTTTGTTTGTTTGAAATGAATAGGCTCCGAAACTACTGGACCGATTTGAAAAATTCTTTCTCCAGTAGAATTGTACATTATCGATGATGGACATAGGCTATAGAATATTTTCAAAAAAGTTAGGGATCCGTATGAAAACTTCGATAATGTAACCCAAGGTGTGAGAAAAAATCCTTATATCGCGTACGCTGCGGAATCTATTGACAATAGAGCAAAGTGATGTACTATAGTTTTATAGAGGTCATCAATGTCTACAAAAAAGTCCGCGATACCATATGTCTAACTATTATGGTTAAGTCACCATGACCGCTTTTTGTTCAAATTATTCAAGCAAATCCCTGGTGATTTGAAAAAATGGTGATTTCGGTATCATGATATCAATCCTTATCCATTTAAATGGTTTGATAATTAAGGTTGATTATTTCCGTGTAAATTACACTTTAAATTATTCAAATCGGACCTTTCGTTCAAAAGTTACGACGGTAATAAACATGCTCGGAGTAAGAAAAATGTCGCGGCTTGAGCGAACTGGGAAGAATCATATCAATGCCTGGTCCGATGAAGTTGAAAATGATTTCGATAAAACAATAAGAATAACAAATGTTTGGATTTTTCGCAAATAAACTACATACCTACATGATAAGGGGTGAAGCAGGGGTGATTAAGATTTTAGGGGAGGACATTATTGCTTGCTTTAATTTACGTCGGGATGCTATGAACAAACTAAAAATGGGATTATTGAAACAGATGTACCTAACAATTTTTGCATAATCAACTCCTGACGGGGTGAACGGGGTGAACAGTTGCGCTGAACCTGAGACCATAGAATAAGTAGAAAAGGCTAAGTAATAAATGTAAATTAATGAAAATCGTTGTGCTTAATTTTCCAAAACTAACCTTTATAAGGAGGTATAGGGGGCGTTGAAGTTTGTGGAGTACCTACTAAATCCGCGCGGACGAAGTCGCGGGCGAAGTGCTAGTAGTAATAATATGGTTATAAAACGTAAACGTATTAGGTCACGTAACATGATTTAACGGAGTGTCCATGGAGTTACTTGCACGTTCTTCAATAGCTTCATGTTTTTAACCAACCGAACGTAAATGGTTTATTTTAAACAAATGCTTCGAATCTTGAACAAAGGTTAACAATTTTAGTTAATGTATAAAATCAAATCTTGTCTGAGGAAGATGCTTGCAAAAATCTTGAATAATTCTTTTACTTATTATAAGTGAATCTTAGTCTGTATTACTTGAAGTACATATTGAAGTTTTCCAGCCATCACATATATACGAAGCTTTAATCTTACCGATTTCTAATGTGGCAACATCATTAACTCCATACGATCGATGGTTGGAGTTAATATCGAAGTGGGACAATTTTTATCAGCTATGTACAGATTTAAGTCACGATGTAATTATTTGTCTAAGTGCACTATCGAATGTTTAATAGCTCTGTCACATTTATCTTGTCCTCTAAATGTGCCAGAATTAGAATAGTGTTCTGCGTCAATTTTACGTGAAATCGGTGTCACTCAGTTGTATGCAGTGGGTTACTAGATGTTCGCAGTTTATTGATTTTGCAGGAATATAAAATTTTGAATCCTGAAGTTGGTAAATATTATGTTTAACGAGATATTGGTATAATATTTGGAAAAAATCTGAAATCGATAAAGTTTGCGCACGAAATATTTTTCCTATACGTTTTAAGCAAGAACTGAATTTGTAGATGACTAAAATGCTACTTAGAACTGAAGAAACACAGTTCCTTAAGACTTCCGATACGCATCGAAAGACGCAGCTGGCAATGATTCCGTACCAAGTACATTATTGATATTTTGCTAGCCCATTTCTAAACGGTTTTCACAGAAGTCGACTAAGACACGGTTTTAAATGCATGTCTAAATGCGTAACATTACTGCCTACAGTGTAGTTACTGTCAGTCATAATTTAGATTACGTATCGAATTCCGAACACACATTTAGATTATGAAATGTCGTAAGTCAATTTTTTTTTCGAACGCCTCTCGCTGAATGGCTTTATGATAAAATGTTACTTTTTATTGTTTTATAGATGATTTATTTGAAATGCCTATTGAACATTGTTTCTTTAGATCTGAAGCGAAGAATCAATTAGACTGTCTCCTCTGTAGATTGCATAATAAGCTTTTAAAATTCTGGCCGTAGCTTTTATTCAAGTTTATTTACTCTTGTCGGCAGGTGACTGATTTTTATTAATTCCATCGAATTAGAAAAACATTAGAGACTGCAGACGTGCTATTTGACTAAATTACGGTACATCAATGCCATAGGATGTTTTCTAACTTTAAAAATAATTGTGTGAGCCTTATTCAAATCGTTTCAAACTTCCCCCAACGTAGTTTAAAAGACAACATTTATCCGCATGTATGCATGCCACATTTACGATCAACACAATATAAACTAAACACGTACCAGGAAAGTGAGAGTATTCCAATTTTATCGCAAATAAATTTCCAGATACACAAATAAATTAGTGTCACAATTGATATGATTTGCTTGTAATTGAATATTACGTTTATTTTTGCGGTAGGTTATCACTTTATCTATATGTAGGAATACATTGTATGTGAGTTGAACGAATCCGAGTGAATGGTGAAACTATAACATATTGTTGCTAACGACTGTAAGTTGCACGCCTGTTGATTTATGATTTTAGAATTAATATATCATTGAGATTAAGTTCTATTTTAGTTTTTAAATTGATGATTTGTTTAAAGTACCTAATAAGTTTTAATTGATTTCTTTTCAAGTGACATTGTAAGATTCCTCAAGATTTTTCTGATTTCGAGACTAAAATTTTGTTATTATTGGAATGAAGAAGCGTTGAACCTTTTTCAAAGAAAGTTGGAAGGGGTAGAGGACGGGCTTTCCCAGGATTAGGTCAGAAAAGCTAGTAAAAAGGGCAGATTAAGACTGAATTGATGACCTTGTTTTTCCCAAATTAACGATTAAAAAAACTCAAAAGTCAGTTATTCAAATTAGGCTGAGTGGCAGCACTTTTTGAACGTCAACGTTTACAACAGTCCCCCAAAAATACAAAAAATATGTCCTCCAATAAATCGAAGATAATTAGTTACCTACCTAAGTTAGTTAACTTTAAACTGACCAGAAAGTTTTATTAATAGTTACATACTACTGGATCAATATTATCTTATCGGCCTCACACAACCTGACATACGCTAGACTTGAAATTCCAAACGTTTAACAAGTACCTAAGTACAATCTCCTACTTATTAACACAGGTGTACCGCAGCCAATCTTATTACGTATTTTACCAGTTAGGTAGGTACTTATTTAATTTTCATCGTATCAAGCTTTGGTTATTGGCTTGTAGGCAGAAAACGAGAATTATGGATGAGAATCTCGTTAAGGATTTTGACGTCAATTCTGTGTCAGAAATATCTTTTCTTTCTTTGTTGTTGTTATTCTTTGTGAAATTAACTTAAAGAGGCAAATTCGAAGACTGATTTTTTTTCTATGTATGGAATATTTTTGTAGATATTCTGAAGAGAATGAGCATTTTTGTAAGGAATATATTATTATCATTACACACGCTGATATTTTAGAGGAACTATACATTTTCCTGGGATAAACATACTGTTTGACAGCATTGACTCAGCGATAGTATTCCATCAGTTTGAGACAAACACCTAAGGTTTCAAAACTTAACTTCTGAGTTGAGCTGTCAACCTCTATAGGTTAACTGCTGCGCCTTTCAATATTTAGTTACACGTGCATATTGATATCATAAGGAAATCGCGTGATCGCGCTCATAAATAATAGGCAGAAAGAGAAAGCTTGGCACGTGCCGCGTCTAGACCTTATTATCTATGAAACTTATTAGCATAGGTGCATAGTTCTGAAGCGAATGAGTACAATATTTTATCAAAATCATATGCTTTGATAAGGAAGAGGCAAGAATGCGGGTTTCTCTATGATAAGGATCAGAAACATTAAAAGTAGGATTCATGCATTCTTGAAATACCTACATACTATTTCTATTTTATGTAAAGGCAGATGCAAATGTACTTTTCCGTATTTTATTGGTCTCAGAGGTGGTAAAACATCGCACAAAATTTTAATAGATTTGGCGCGTGGCGTCCAGATTCTAGACTTGTAATTTCACCGACACTCACGTGTACGCATTCTAGTACAGCTAATTCAGGAACTATTTAATGAAAGTGAAAATCTATTAAAACCAATTTAAAATTACAAAGTCTGTGCAAAGAAGAAGGTCACATGTGAAACGGCGACGCAATACAAATTAAAACTTGACCTTCAGAAAACAATATCGCATCTGCATTATCAACTAAATAATCTTTGCCAGTTATTGGTACAGGTGCATGGACTCGCGCAAACTGGTCTTAATACTACTCCAGTTACCAAAAATGATGTAACGCCAAATTATTCAGAGAAAAACATTGTGATCAACCACTGCTTTTGGTTTTTGAAAACTTTTGGGGTATTTGAAGAGGTTTTTGATTTAATTGGTTATGCTTGAAGATAAAGGCTGATGTGGACACACCAATAGGAAAAACGAAAAGATATTGTAACAATGAGTTAAGAAGCCACTCAGCTGTGTGGTCCTTCAATAATATTTAGACAAGGAAGACTTAGAAAGACAAACTGAAACTCACATTGATACATACAGGCCTTAGAACCGGACGCGTAATGCCTCCAGGCTATCCCTTCATAAACCTATGCAAATACCTGTCCCAGGTGAAGCACAGTCACCACAATTAGAAAAGACAAATGTGTTTTAGTTAATAAAACATGTCGAACTACCAGACCGATTATAAACATTACTGAGGTTATTACGGCATCATCTGTTAAAGTCCGAGAAGACTTCCTAACTAACTATGCTAATTAAAATGGATGCTCTAACAAATTGTGTCGTTATAAAAATAAATAGTAGCAGGGCTGACCATCCAGGATCTTGCCAAGATTTAAGGCGTGCAAACGTACAGCTAGGTTTAGAAAATAATTAAGACTCAATGTTGAGTTGAGACTGCTTAAAAAATTGACATACTTTGTACCTTTTCACCATACAAGCTTTATTTAAACCTGACTACGAAAAAACAGGCCAAGATTTTCATATTTTTCACCATTGTTCCCATACAACTAAGAAAATAGTAAAAAAGTTGAGTAATAATTTTGGTATACAATAAAGTATTTTCTGTCTAAATGATGTTGCGTAACTGACCATCAAGATACATCAATTAGAATTAAATGATAGCCATCATTCACCCGCTGATTACAAGGAAGATTCGCGATACTTATCTTAGTTGAAAAATTATAAGCTTCACAAGAAATTAACTTATAAAACATGGTTCTATTGGGAAGATATATTATTACTTGAGCTGCTCTAATGACTTCCTTATCCATGTTATGGAGAATTTATGGCTTTATGTGGTGCTGCTGTTTGACCTTCGGAATTGCTAAGGCAGGAATGTACAACAACAAAAATTCAACTCTCCCATACATTTATGTGCGCTTAACTTGACATGACCCTTTTATAGGTATTGCGGTTATTCTGTTACACTAGTATATAATATGTAGATATATCACTCATGTGTTCTTTGGAAATATTCACTCGAACTAAAAACTGCAAGTTTAATTTTATACTTGCTAGTGCTGTTTTCAATAGAACTGTACTGGACCTAGTAAATTTCTATAATTCTGTACTCATCTTTTGTTATTATAATCTTAGGAGAGTATTGAAAAAGCCAAGTCCTATACGAATTTTCATTTTGAATATTATTATTACTGTCATTTCAGCTTCAACTCTGTTCATCATTATTCTCTTATCTTTATCAAAATTTATTTTGGTCAGTGCAAGATGTTTTGTTCCTTACTTCTCTGTTAGCCAACATCTCAGTAGGTACCCCCTTTCTAGATATATGATCTTTCACACAGTCCATCTATCGTTTCTTTGGTCTTCTTCTACTCTTAAAGCCATCCCCATTAATTTTCAAAACTTTTTCGCCTTTAAAAATTACTGCAGTTCAGAAATGGAAGTTGTAAGGTTCATTTACACATGTTTTTTTTCTCTCATCTTCGACCTTGGCAATCAAATAAGTCGAATCTCGTACAGAAATCGATATCAATTATTCATGAGATCAAAGTATCGTTTTACAATGTTGTATGTGCATAATTAGCTTTTAATGAGAGGTATCGATTTTGAAATTGTAATGCCATCAGATTATATACTTTGTGATACTTTTGATATATTCCTTCGTGTCCTTTTTTATTACTTTATTACAAGCTGTTCCTGCGTTTCCGTCTGGAAGAAGTGTTTTTATATATATCTGCAATTAAAATATCCTACTCATGCTTGCTTTTACTGTGAATTAAAGTTCCCGACACAAGTGTCACACCTATCTATCCCGTTTTCATATAAGTTTCTTGTTTCATTCTCAAAAAAAAAACGTCGGTACATCTAGTTTCAATTTATTTCTCACTCACAACTAAATCAGCCTTACCTACATCATTCACTTACCCATTGACACTTAAATCAGTAGTGCTATTCTGTAAAATTCTCAAAGTGAAAACTTAGGTGAACTGAACATGGAGTGAGCTAGCTATCAATCCATCCAATCAAGTTGGAGTGACAGTTCACTTCTAGCTTATTCTACCTAAGTATTCACGGTGACTACATAAGTAGACAGATTACAGAAAAGACCAAACGGCAGTAATGTCAACCAAAACGTAACAGCCCTTGAACTCCCAACTCAATTGTTATTTACAATCCATACCGCTACCTCTGCCTACACCGTTATCAGAACATTTACACTAACAACTTGTTATATTATGACGGTTATGTAAAGTACATAAAGTACAGCTGTTCCCGGTAGCTAGCTAACGAACGTCAGGGATCGGGATGTCTCGGAGACGTTCGGAAACTCTCGGCTGTGGGTGGTGTTAGGGTAGAGATAGACCAGCGATTAGATCGCTATTGATAGTTCTCGTCACGGCTTTCAGTTTTATGTGTTTTGAAATGTTATGGTGTTGGTGGTTAAAGAGGTGTTTATTTATGATACATTAAGACTTCGCCCTCGGCCTCGCCTGCGCAGATTTTTATCCCCCAAAAATACTTTTTTTGTGCTCACCTTTTTTATGAATGGAAAATCATCAAATGACTCCTGCCGCTCTAAGTGGAGCGGGAGAGAGTGTCAGACTCTTAAAGACTAAAACCCATCTGTGTTCCGCCTAGTTCCCTTTGCTTTCCAGGGCCGCGGTAACTCTTTCGAACAAAATCCGCAAACCTGGCAGGCTCTGGCCCTAACGGGCTCCGTCTACTATGCTGACATCTCTTTGAGGCGCGCGTGGAACACAACGCGCCGTCCGCAGACCCGCGCCAATGGTGGCCGGGAATCGCCCTGCGACTCCCGACGCGTCTCCCTATGTTGCGGCGGCTGGGGCGTGAGGGTTGTGGCGTGACTCTTCCTCACTCGGCCCGCCTCCTCCTTCACTAGCATTACTGCTTCGCAGAAGGAGGTGACGGCTTCCCATGCCTCCTCGCTCCGGACCATGGATTGAACCAGGGCCGAACGCGAGAGGTCGTCGCCACCGATCGCCTCGACGAGGACACGGCGGTGCTCCACCCAAGCAGGGCAGACCTCCTCCGTATGCTCGACCGTGTCCTCCGGGCGATCCTCACAATGAAAACACCCAGACGTTTCCTCCCGCCGCGCCGAATCCGAAACAGGTACCTCCCGAAACAACCGTGTCCGGTGAGTACCTGCGCCAGGCGGAAGGTGAGGACGCCGTGGCGCTGCTATTGTGGCGTGCCCAGCACTGGGTTGCCAGCACCTACATCATAAAGGAAGCCTTGTGCAAAATATAATGTTCCTAGTCCTAGTACTTTCAGCTGTGGTTATTTTGTCAGTCAGGCAGTTTTCCTTTTATAGATAGGCTCATATTTGTTGATCAATATATGTATAAGACTACGAAATTTATTTTTACTCGAATAGCGTACTAAATTATTTCATTATTTATTTCATTAACGATTTGTTAACCGTTATTGGCGTTTTCATTTGAAACGTATTTTAACTGATTCGTTTTCGAACTTTCAGATAAAAAATACACTCAAGTTTTAAGTAGTTGCCTTTTCCATCTTACTATTAATATATTTCCTTTTTCACCATAATACTTCAGTTTCATTGTTCAATTCTTGCTCAATGTGACCTTTTTCTGTGTCATTATTTGAATACAATGTAAAATAAATAATTAATTTACACGAGTACCAATATCACGAATTGCTGAAACGAAATATTTGTTTTTCTAATTATTATAAATTCTATTTCGTTTACGTGTAGTTTTTTGACAGCGGTATACCTACCGAAATATCGATAAAATAAACTTGTTTCGTATCGATAGCTGTTGATCAATCGATAGATTGCCCGAATGCTACCAAAAAACAAGTTTATCAGTATCATTCGAGATAATATTAATTTAATAAGCACACAAAACAAATAAATGTGTAATATCTGCATAATTATTTTTATGATACTACTGCCACCTCCACTACTTCCACTAACCAATCCACTCTACTCACCCCACCTCACCTCACCTCACCTCACCTCACCTCAATCTCACCTCTTTGCGATTTTTTTTTTGCCTTTTTGTCTGCTGCTTCGTCATGACGAAAGTATAGATCTGTGTCGTCATCACGTTCTTCTTCAAAAGCCCAATTTTTTGTCTCAGATACAGTAAATACGGGTGTACGGGTAGTTTGATCTCGAATAGTTAGGATTGTTTGCAGCACTTTAGGTAGGATGCATGAATATGACATGAATATGACGCAATCAAAGTTTTTTCCCACTGCTTTTATAAACACTCCATTTTACAGTAGATGGTGCTAGAAAGAAAAGCTTAGTTTCATATTTAAATAATTGTATGGATTCGCAGTTTGTTATACTTCTTGCTTAGTAGATCAGAATAGAAAATATCACCTCTGCTTTTCAAACCACTATCAAAACAACATAATCGCTCTCCACGAAGATCACAAAATCGGATACAATCGCAGAACTGAAGATCGGCCGTATATCAGATCTTGCGACAATCACTGATATCGCTAAAGTCAGCACCCAGCCTTATCTAACCCTATAAGTTAAACCAGTATATCTAGCTACATCTCTTTGTCGGTCTGTCAGTGCCTCTATAAAGTATAGTTTAAGTGTATTAGGAATATATTTAGCCGATTTGCACGCTCCGGGGTATAATGAGTTTGACATAACGAGTTGGACGTACAATGATGATTTATGTTATACCCGTAATTGTGGTCTTGTTTTCTGTGCCTGAAGTGTAATATTGGTTTGGATTTATGTCTGAGGAGAGTAGTGGTTGCGTTTTGATACACTTGCGATTAGGGTGTTTGCGCACTGCTGTAGGAGACAGTTAATCAGCATTATGTAGGGATTCCGTAGTTACTTGCATAAATTATTTTATCGTAACGTGCAAGTTTACTACAATGTGAAAAAAAAATAAAAAGTCATATCTACTGATCTAGATCAGGAGGATTCCCATACCTATTCCCATAGTACAGGGCCTAAACCACCAACTCTTAAAGCAATGTTACTTTAATATTACTTCCAGTGGGAAAGAGATGGAGCTATACGTCCTGTATAGCTCCGTCTCTTTCCCACTGGATTGCTCAAGACAGAGACAACTGGAAATGTTTGGAGGAGGCCTTCACCCAATAAATGGGGTTCCTGCAAATTATGTTTATAAGTACCCAAATAATGTTAGCTGAGTTTATAGAAAATAAGTAAAGCAAATAACGAAAATACTAAGTACATAGATATTAAGTTCAATTACAATAAGAAGTAAAGTGTTTTAATATATAAATTTAGTTAATAATCCTAAAAACAAAACAGTGTAAAATTAATTAGTAGGAAATAAACAGGCTTTTTTATTTTTATTTTATTTATTTATTTATTTACTGCTTTAAGAGTTGGTGGTTAGGCCCCTGGAAGTAAGTTAAATTCTGCTAAACGTGTAAAAACGTGTGTTTTTCTTGTTTTATTTAATGTGCTTAAATAAAACAAGAAAACACAGGTTTTTATCTTGTTAACTAAATAACTATCATGTAAACTTTAATTTATAGTGATCGTCATAAGAATAATTGAATAAAATTACACATTACAGATACGATCTCGCTGATCAATCTTCTTAGCGTTGTCCTTAATTTGTCAGAGGATATTAATACTAATTAGCCGGTCTAAGGTCTCTTGAGAACAAGTACTTTGGTAAAAAACTTGTTGATGGGTCTTAAAATCAGTCAATTTTAATAAAAATAGTCATTGGGCAAAAACTTGCAAGAAAAGTGTACTGAGAAAAGTAAGTATGTTTGTAAATACAAGGATGAATAATTTTCTTTCAGTTTTTTTTTGTTTATTTGTAGAATTACTCTTCTCTAAAAAGTAAAATCGATTATAAACTTCCTTATCGATTTCATCAGCGGTAAACCTTTGCAACTCTCTGATCTCAAATATTTTTTTATTTCTAAAAGTACTATGAATTGTCAAAAACCTCAGAAAAATAGTACAACCTTAAAACTATTATCAAAAAAAGGCAACAAAATCATCATGAACCGATTATTCAGCCAATAAACATATCAATACACACCTCTTTCAATTTAAAATAACTCAAATAAACATTTTTTACAGTGGCAACACATATGTCACTCACTCATTCTCAGTCAAGACATGTCATTCTAATCAACAACACATTACAGACAAGTCGCATAATTACGCCTGTGACAGGATAACTAGTTAGAAGATAATTTAATTATGTTATCTTAAGGATAATTAAAACGGACGACATTTCTTGATAATTTAATTGGGTTTCGATTTTATTGATTTATCGAGTATGTAGAGCATGTTTCGTATCGTATCGATCGTTAAATTTCTTGTTATGAATAAGGGCTTCATTTCCGGCTATAAACGTGTTGTTCGCTATTATCATCATCTTAGCAAAAGCATTAGTGATTGATGGAAGTCCCCGATCTTACATCATCATTTCCGCCAAAAGACGTCCTGGACATAGCCCTCCACCAAACATCGTCACATCAACCGGTCCTGTGTTCCTCTTATTCAGAGGCCTCTACCGAGTCACCAGTTCTCCCTGTGTGAGGCCTTCCAATGTTATGCCTTCCGGTACTCGGTCCCCCGCATCCCATCATGCCATACAACCTGCAAGCACCTGCCTATTTGCCAATGATATGTAGCAATTCTACGCCAAAGCCGATTGCCTTGATTCTTGATCTTTTCTTTCTTCTCTTTCATCAATCCCCATTTTTTGGTTCCATCGGCCATACAATTCGTAAGCAGCTGCCCTTGTCACTTGTGTGGCAATTCTTGCCTTGGTTTTTCTGAAGATCTCTTCTTTCTCACCTTTCATCTGGTCAGTCTATTCTATAGCGCATGAGATTAACAACACTAACTTAAACTTTATCCGTTGGATACGTATAGCCACTTCAGATAAGCATAAATCATACTATTGGTAACGCATCGACGCACTTATCAAAATTCTATTGTCATTTAACAAATGAACTATAGATTCAATAGAAGCATTATCGATGAGAACAAAAATATTCAAAGAATGTCTTTCATCATTAGATAAATAAGAATTGTATAATCTGAGACTTGATTATAACTCAGGGTTCCGTACAATAAAGTTATTTTGTAGTACCTTGAGGCTGTGTAATGATGTTATCATTTTTATAACCCATCTTCAAGCTCATTTGCCTCTTAAGGACAGAGAATCTGCAAGCGGCATCAAGTCAAATGCATTATGCATAGAAATGACTGGGAGTGATGAAATCACGCGAATAGATAGTAAGTATTCACCTTGCTTCAGTTATTTTGTCGTTCATCTTATACCAATGAGTTTTAACTTGTTTTAAGACGTATTTTCTGTCTTATTTATGAGACTTGACCTGAACAAGGCTTACTAGTAAATTAACTACGTGCATGTAATTATAACTCCCTTAAAACTGAAAAGTTACAAAATTCCTGACATTGAATCCCCCATTTGGGCTACCCCACCTGAGGCAGGCTAAATCAGGACGCTTAAAACACTTATTGCAGATCAATATAGTCGAAAAGTAAAGTTTCATGTAATTTTATACGCACCAACTGTAAACTGATGTCTTGACTTGCCATGCATAATTATTGCTTATCGTCCATACAGCCAATGATTTTAGTAGAGACGGAGGGGCAGACACGGAACCCCAAAAAATTAAACAATACTCATCGATTCAAATCTATTTATATCGTTTTCTGTTATCATATTAATGAATTATTCAGGTGCAGTGTGCCACTGCTCAAATCGAACTCAATGAGGCACTTTCTCCCGAACAATGGATCGGCAGGTACAATGAATGTATGTAATGCAATGCACTGCATTACAGATGCATGCATGTGCATGTATTATCTTACACGTGTCGAAGTAGCCTATATGGGCTTAATTTTAGGGTTGTGCGTTGATGAAATGATGATAAAAATCTGGCGGTGTGCTACGCTGCTTTGCACAAAACAGGAGTAGTAGTAAATGCATTTGACTGATCTTCTTTTAGTAGTAGGTATCTAAATTATTCTAATGTTTTGAAAAATGTCTAGTTACCTCAAAACTGCAAACAATACGTAAATACTTAAGGGCTTAGTCTTCTAGTGCACAATATAAGAATCGCGTGCAGCGAGTCCACGCGCCGAGCGTCTGCACCCGGGCTCCCCGCAGTCCCCGCATTCATCCTACCTAGCGTAAAATTTAAAACAAAATTTGACACGGTCGGAAAGTTGCTCTACTAAGTATTATTCAATATTTATTTAAATTTTAATGGTACTTTGGGTCTGGATGTAGTGTTTTTGTGTGTTCCGTAGTATCGTAGTAGACATAAAAAATGATAGTGGGGCCAGCCAATGAGTGTTAAAAGAATACGCCATATTTTTGTGTAAAGTAAGTTTATTATAATTTTTTATGAAGTAGTTATCAGCTCCGATCACCGGACAGCAAATTTTGATTTGAAATTACATCGCAACAAAAAACAATCAAAAGTTCAGATAGATGTACACTAATTGCAAATAAAGAACAGTTTGACATAAATATTAAAAACACTTTCAGTTTATTAGACACAGATTCAGAGGACGTACATGTACAGTATAAAAACATAAAGGAAGCTATTAAAATCGCCAGTCAAAAAATTGTGTGCCTCAAGAAAAAGAAAACAAAACTTACTGACAGCACAACACGTCTTATAGAAGAGCGACAGAATGTAACGTACCAATCTGCTGGCTACCGCATTGACAAACAACCGATCCCTAAGATCAGCTATGCGTGGTATGGTAAATGGTGTTAAACAAGGAGATAGGGCAAAAATTCTTGGGATAAGTACCGAGTTGCATAAATCTCTATATTCCAACGACCAAACATCCCAAAAAACAACCGAAGTTTACTGATGTCCTGAGGAGGTCCCGGTAATATCTGGCTATGAAGTACACCGGGCTCTCAGAGGCATGAAGTACAATAAAAGTCCCGGCGAAGATGGTATTACAACCGAATCACTTCGAGCCGCGGAGCCTATCTTGTTGCCATACATAAGGAACTTATTTAATTCAATATTACAAAAAGGTGATTTTCCGAGTAGTTTCTGCCACTCAAATGTTATCATCCTTCATTAAAAGGTGATAAGACCGACATCGGCAATTACCGCTCCATCAGCCACATCTCACACCTTTACAAAATATTCATAAAAATTCTTGAAAATTGCATTTCTGGCCAATTCAATCAACATCAAACTCCCGAACAAGCCGGGTTCCGCCATGGCCTATCCACTACTGACCATTTACAGTCCCTTAATCAAGTTATAGAAAAACATTTAGAATTCAACTTACCTTTATACCTCGCATTTGTCGACTACTCTAAAGCATTTGTCAGTTTATCGCACAACGCCATATTTAAATCTCTTCAAAACCAAGATATCGAACCTACATAAATTAACCTACTACAAAAAATAGGTATACCAAAATAGCATAGCAGCCTTTAAAAATAAAAACCACAAGACCATCATTCACTATCCATAAAGGGGTTAAACAGGGCGACCCGCTTGCTCCAAAGCTCTTTACAGCCACGCTTGAAGAAGTCTTTAGAAAACTAAAAAGCAATTGGAGGGACAAGGGCATCGTCGTGGGCGATAGAAGATTAACTAATCACCGCTTCGCCGACGATATTGTTCTTTTCTCCTCCACGGCAGCCGAGTTAGGCCTAATGCTCGACCAACTGAGCAGTGCCAGCCTCGAGGTTGGACTCGCGATGAATATGACGAAGACCAAGGTAACATAGGAATTGGGGGTGCGGGTATTGAATATGTCCATGAGTTTATATACCTCGGCCAAATAGTCTCCTTCCAGGCAAGATACGATAAAGAAGTTGCTCGACGCACCGAGAACGCCTGGAAGAGCTATTGGTCGATGAAGCAAATACTGAAAGGAACTCTCCCTCTCTCACTAAAGAGAAAACTCATGGACATGTGCATTCTTCCTACCCTCACCTATGGAGCGCAGACATGGCCACTAACCAATCGTCAAAAGTCCACACTCGGGGTCTGTCAGCGAGCAATGGAGCGCAGTATCCTTGGAGTTAAACTTTCTGATCGTATAAGGAACTCGATACTGCGTTCTAAAACTCAAAATGCCCATGTAGGTCACACGGCTGCCAAGCTAAAATGGAAGGCTGGTCACATCTGTCGCATGCCGGAGGGGCTATGGGCTAAAATAACCACACAATGGGTCCCAAACAGCAGCAAACGACAACGCGGCAGGCCCAGAATGAGATGGCGGGACGAGCTCGACCCTTTTCACAAGGATTGGCGATAAGTGGAAGGAGGGAAGGGAGGCCTTTGCCCTGCAGTGGGACAAAAAAATGGCTGAATAAATAAAAAGTTATTAAACACAAAATTGTTGTTTCTTATTTTTCAAATTATACGTAACTCTGTGCACCGATTACTCTTTTTCTTTGTTACTTTTTAGGGTTCCGTGCCCAAAGGGCAAATACGGTATCCGATTACTAAGACTTCGCTGTTTGTCCGTCTGTCTATCACCAGCCTGTATCTCAAGAACCGCGATAGCTAGACAGTTGAAATTTTCACAAATTATGTATTTCTGTTGCCGCTATAACAACAAAATACTAAAAACAAAATAAAATAAATATTTATTTTATTCCCATACAACAGACGTGATTTTTGTAGTTAATGGTACGGAACCCTTCGTGCGCGAGTCCGACTAGCACTTGGCCGGTTTTTTATTTTTGACTTTGTTTTGTTTAGATCTTCCTGTACGAGTCACAACAAATACTTTTTCTTTCTTTCTTTTCTTTCAGGAATTAATTATCCTGAACGACAGCGTCTGCGGTAGAAGACGTGGACGCGTTCTTATTTTTTTTTACTTTTTTCTCAATAGCTTGAATGATATATGGCGGGTCTTTTATTGGCATCGAGCGTTCAAGGCGGGAATCAATTAACTCAGGAAGCAGACAATGCAAATAAAATTTAGACAATGGGCCTACCATTTTTTCGTGCCAGAACGTAGGGTCTCTTTTTATATAATCGACTTTCATTGAGTACTCCTCTCCAGTCCATACGGCAAATAAGCACATATCCATCTCCGTAATGTTTAATTGGCCCTGAATTTGAAAATAATAATCGTGGTTTTTGTCAATCACAAACGTATTTTTCTTAGTGTTACATTTCCACAATTTTATTTTTTTTGCTTTTATAGCTTCTTCAGCTTGCATATTTTTTGCAGAAAATGGGCATTTTACTTCTACCAGTCCTGTTTTTCCATCTTTGTCTTTATAAATACCATCGGGACTTGCTCCTAAATATTGGAGTGTTTTATGAATATAAAGACCGCAGCGGGTAATTGTGACGTTTTCCTGCAGAGATAATTGGGTTAATGCTATTTGTTCATAATCTCTACCATATGTGATCGATGGGACATTTGACAACTTTTGTGGTTTCACAATAGCTTTCACTAAAGGAGCGCAGCTAACGTTTTCTTTACGTTTACATATTTTTCCAAACATAGACGCGGTTAATCTATTTTTTCTGTTTTCTAACCATTCTTGACTGGAACTTTGGTCTATCGTCTGTTTCTGTAGTTCGTCTCTTTGCTGGTCAGAAAGCTCCGTTTGTTTAAGAAATTCATTTTTTGTTATCTGAAAATCTTCATCGGTCATATCTGGTCTTTGAGCTTTCTGTCCATAATCTGGATCGTTCCTATTTCTACGGATTTTTTTTCTAAATAATCTTTTGTAAACTTTTCTTTTCGCTTTTTGTACCTCATATACATTTGTGTATTTGCCAGTAGGTTTACCAAATATGCATTTATGGATAGCGTTTATTGGTCGCTTGGTGTTAAAGGAAATAACTGAAGCGGAACACCTTTCCTGGTATGAATTCTTAAGTGTGTAATTAATTCTTTTCCCCCCCACATATTTGGCAATCACTGAATTGAATGTCTCAGCAGGATTGCTATCGACGTCAAAAATTAGACTTTTAGCGTTTGCAGCCAAAAACAAGACAATTTGACTCATTTTCCTCCACAAAACTGTGTTAGCTACATCAAGTGCCGTATTTCGGTCAGTTTTATCAGTTGCTGGGCATATAGCGTCATCGCAATCAGAGTGACTACCAAAAGAATGGTGTAATGCATTCAAAATATCTGTACGAAGTTTTACCATTTTTTGACTGTCAGAAATGTCTTCGTGTTTCCTCAACTTTATAGCCCGCACTGTGTATCTGCGTAACTTCATGATTTTGAAGTCAGTTAAAAGTTTCCTTAATTGAATAGGAATATGAGTATCTTTAGTAAGTGCTCTCAGTTTGTTACATAGATTTCTTAACAGATGGTTTCTGCACTCGATCTTCTGAACCTTGCAGTTTTTATATGGATTGCTTTCTAATATTTTTTTATGAGTACTTGAATCACCATCTGATATTAGTCTAGCATATATTAAACCATGAGATTCAAGAGAGTTACCAAATCCTTCAACAAGCGACGTTGACTCCATACTGGAAGAACTACCAGAATAGTTCTTGTAGCAAATATGATTTGCAGGTTTATTTTTTTTATTTTCAGCTTTTGCACATACTATGCAGTATTTATTTTTTACACCAAGATATAAAATTTTACCACTGTATGCACCGATTATTGCTGCTGCACCTGATGATGCTGAATAGTTATTACGGAAAGATCTTTTGGACCAACACCCGTCAGCTATTACATCAATCATTGGTGTACCATCACAATCGACACTGCCAATTTCTGTCGCATGTTCTGCCTCTTCGATGCCTGCCTTGGCCATTTCTTCTACTGCCGTCTTATGGAACCATTCGTAAACTTTTTTGCTTGTCTGAGCATATAAATTTTTTGACATGCCAGGTATATCAGCATTACCTGCCAATTCATTTAAATTTCCCAACCCACAGCCAATACTAATAATACCTGCAACTATACCGTGGTTCACATCACAAGTGTTAGACGGATCTTCAGTGCTTATGTCAAATTCGGAATTACAGAGTTCGCACTTGAAATGCAGTTTTGATATAAAACCTTTACGTCGTTCACCGATACATTTCAAATTTGTATACCTGCATCCAAAAGATTTTTCGTTATGATCAGCAATCTTCCCCAAAATTTCTAAAAAATTTTTGATCGATACGATTCTGCGCCCTTCTAGGCAAAACAGTTCCTCATCATTGGTCATTTCTGTTTCATTATCAATTTGCAGCTGTTGGTCGTCGCTAACAATTACAGGTTGTTGACGTTTCCTTCCGAAAATTCGGCGAAAAGGAAAAGCCTCCTCAAATGTTCGCTTCCGGTTCATTTTCTTATTTGAGTTTGTTACATTTTCAGTTCCGTCAATATTTTCAATCATCACTGGTACTCCAATAGTAGAAGAGGTAGGATTAATATTTAGCGCTTCTGACAGGTTGCTAACATCTGAAAATGGTTGACGAGAGCCAGCAGCAGACCTGTGAAAATAAATTAGTCATATTATTAATTTATTTTATTCCACGGTTAAAAGATATCCGACTTTGGTCAAATTAGCCGATTAGCCGATCCGATTTTGGTCGCTAGTAGTAGTGTGTATTTATTATTTATGTATGTACATAGACACTAAATACACCGACCAACCCACAAACACATCCATCCACACACTCATGCCCACACAAGCACTCACGCCCTCCCCAACCACACTCTTTTATACCTTCTGACAGCATGCATGAACATCATATTAATTAATTTTTGTTTTGTCATACTTATATATTGATACCCATCACTTCTGCGGACTTTCGCTATCTAATTTAATTCGACCCTGTATACAATATTATAACAATTTTATAAAAACAGTAAAGATTTGATGATTTGTTTGGGACCGCTGGTAGTATTGTTACTTGAAGTGTGAGTTGATAAAATCGTACACCCATCAAGTCTGTGGAGTCTCGCTAGCTAATTGAATTTGACCTTTTAGTTAGGCCCTAAACATGAATACTGTAAACAGTTCTACTTACCTTTGGATTCTATTTCTCTTCATCACTTCTACGTTTGAGCCCAATTTTTTTTTTTTCGTGCATGCATATTTTTTTTTACGTTTACGATCCATATTGAAATCAAATATTTACAATACTATTACTAAAACACAAATATTTACAACACCCGAAAAATTATATACAAAAAATAATAAAGTAGAGCAACTTTAGATACATAACAGTGCGTAACCAACGTTAGAGCAGGAGCAATGTTAGAGCGAGAGGGAACAATTAAAATTTGTCGTGGACCACACGTCCGAACGCTCCGCCCGTGCAGCGGCCACTAAGGAATTTCTCTCTCAATTCTTGTTTATGAACTCGTTTTTTGGAGGTCTTTTGAGATTATTATTATTGTTAGGGTAATGTGATTTAGGTGCTATTTTTTTTAAGTATTTGCTTAATGAACTCTTGGCATTAAAATAATCAAATTATTACATACATACAATGCATAGTTATAATGAAACAAACCGTTTATTAAGAGATGAAAACAGAGAATTTTGATGAAAGTGTGACCTCTGAATTAAGAAAATGAAACATAACTAGAAAAAACTAATCAGCGCATTTTGAAGACGAGAATATTGAGCTAATTATGCGCTGAACAGATTTGTAAATTAATTCTTCATTGCCATAGACTGAGCGCCCAAACAGAACTCGAAATGATGTTGGGCGCGAGAGAGCTGTATTTAACACTTGATTTACCTAACATAATCCACCTAGAAGAACTTAAAAAAAATAACTACCTATTACTTATATTATGGTTATTTATGGGCAATAAAAATATTTCATGTTATTTCATTACTTTGTAAAGAAAAAGAATTTAAAGTTGCGCAAATTATTCGCCGCGAGTGAATTTTGCAAGACTGCAGCCTTAAGCCGTTTGAATATTTGTGCATTACTGTTTTCAATGCTGGATGTGAAAAGCACAGGACTTATCGATAAGGTTTCGCCTGGGAGACACCTACATACAGCAGTGGACCTTTTTGGTTGGAAAGATGATAATGTTATATTATTAATATAAAAATTACACTGCACCCCCATTCATCACGTTAACATAAAACCCAATTATTTACCACATTAAAAAAATAAGTACTTAGATGAATGTCGATAACCCTACGAATTAATTCATTTTCTTGTAGAAATGGGACGTTATTTAAAACCAACAAAGTAACATCTTAATTTATGTAAATGGCCGGTAGCATTGTTAGTACAATTATTTGTTCAGAGACAAAACAATACCATGTCTGTATCGGCTTCCCGTGTTATTGTTGATGATACCTCTAAAATTAATTCAATTAACTATTCTGACATTTCATCTTGTGTAACATTTTATTCATTGTTACTCAATACTTTTATGAACCTGTAATAGTTTATGTCACAAATATGCTGTAGTGGTATGTTGCTTAAGATATAGTCTTAAACTTCGAGCTACTAAATGTACGAAGTTTATTGATTAGTTTTAAGAGCATTTCATACAAACTTTCAAGTCTTTATTTTTAGAAATGAATGTACCGATTTCAATTAAACTTGGCATGCATACGCTAGATATCCAGGTTTAAATAGTTAGTAGAGAAAAAAAGTTTAGAGGGAAAGATAAAGTGATTTTTCACTTTCTCTAGAATATAGAAAACATAAAATCACATTCTATTGGGTTTTTCAGCTACAGTTTTTATAATGATGGACGAGGTTTACGATAAAGCGAGCGAGCCCGAGTTGACAGGCAATAGTTGGAAAGGGGACCCAGAGGCGGAGGGTCTACTTTTTGGATAACCGTTTAGGACGTAAGGCAAAGAAAATAAAATACATAATATACAAAGATCCAAAAATCACGCACATGATTTTTGGATCTTTGTAAAATATGTATTTTATTTATTTAGTCCGTATAGTATGTACTGTGACATAGGCGGACTTAATAAAACAAGACATTCTCTACCAGTCAACCTTTGAGTTTATTTAAAGACTTGTACTGTTGTAGGTGTTTATAACAATTAAGTGGTTGAAGAAGTTTCGTAAAGATTCTCTGGATTAATAAACTACAAAACTAATAGTATTATGTATTTTTAGTTTCTTTGCAGTTGAATTTGGTAGAACACCGATTCGACTTGCCAGTCCGTGTGCGACCAACTTAAAACTAATTTAATTATCATATTCAGATTCCTCACATAATTGGAACACACAATAAATTAACCTACAAACGTAATCTTTTTTATCTTTTATCGTTTCATCTTTGATGACGATCGTAATAAAAATGGTAGTCCAATTTAGGCCCAATTTAATAGTCCAGTTTACGCACCTAATAAATATTTATGTAATATGGTTTATACATTTATTGTAGCAGTTATTGGAGCACAATATGTAATTTAATTAACGGTTTTTACTGTTACTGTTCGAAATAATTTATTTGAAAGAATTGTTTGTTTCGTATTGTTTTGTTGTTTAATGATCTCTTTGAAAGAAGAAACAAATGTTTTTGTTTGTTAATGTAAAAGATTAAACTAATTGTTTTTGCGAAAACCTCGTGTTAATCATTGACTTGTTTATTGTTTTTATTGATATTCGAAGTAACACTGGTTCGCCAGAGATATTAATGTTTATAACCTTAAAGTTGTGTCACTGGCACGTCATAAAACAACAATGTCTTCAACTTGTGCATACCACAGAAAAGTTAGAACCAGGAAAGTTTAAATTTTTCGCAAATGGTTGTTAAAAATGGTATAATTACGACACGGTTGGCGCAGTGGTTAAGCGATTGACGGCTGCGCTGCGTGACGCGGGTTCGATTCCCGCACGGAACAAATATTTGTATGGCCTGCAGGTAGTTGTTCTGGGTCTGGCTGTTTGTGTACGTGAATTTGTATGTTTGTAAACGCACCCACGATACAGGAGAAATTCCTAGTGTGGGGCAATGTTTTTTTAAAAAATAATAAATAAAATAAATTTACCTGTTTTTTTTTGGGTTTAAGTAAACCTTCAAATCAAGTCGTCCATTCAAGTCAAAACATTTAATGAGGATCCTGTTTTCAAACTATCAATGTCATTCAAAATTCGTCTACTATATCAGTTCCATATACGAAGTCAAAACCGGGTTACTAAATTATTTATTAATATTTATACATGAGCCTGTAGGTGATCAGGTTTTAAAATCAATAAGGTACATTGAACGAGCGAGTTTACTGTGTAACAGATCTTAGAGCGTAAAACCATTGAAATATAGGTATTAGATACATATGATTTGGTTTATTTGATAAAGAACCTGATACTTTTTATTTGGAGTTATTGGAATAACTCAAAGTAGAGCAGAAATTGGAATGTTCACTATTTTACCTATATACTCGTACTTAAAATGTATGGTTAAACTTATATTTTTTTTATTTATTATAGCTTACTTAGATTTTCTGTAAGTACTTAACTAACATTCTAGTACTTTTATGCTTTGAATTTAATTTAAGTAAGTATCTAGAGAGCTTCTCTTGATATAGCCAATTTTGAAATAACAAAGTTTTAACAATTTTAATTTGTGGATATTCACAAAAATATCCATATATATTTTTGTAAATTCTGTCTTAAAAGGTCAAAAAAGTACCGGTAAAATAACAGTTTGGGCCATTTGTTTATGTAAATTGAAGAAAGAAAAGTAATATTGAACTGGCAATACCTACTCAATTCGCCACCCAAACAGTCACTTGTAATGTCTCATTAATTAGGTACCTAGTGCTTGAGCGCTGCCTAATGAATGAGACATTACAACTCATTTATATTAATTACTTTTACTACACACCAAAAATACCATAAAACACGGCACTAACCATGACTTATTATTAAAATCGTACTAATTGACGCTCGCTATCCGGCTAAATTATTACTCGATTATGACGGCGATAAAAACGTATATTTATTCGATTCATCTTTTTAATAAGCATCAAAAAGGTACTAAATGAAACTTTAACTCCAAAATTTTATAATAATTATAATTATTTAATTATTTTTTACTGATAGGCTCGCGTTTCACCACAATTTCAACTGATGGCAAGCGATGATGTGGTCGACGATGGAGCACGCTTGCCTAGAAGTAACCTGTTATCTCTTGACATAAAGACCCCCAAGTTGTAGCTAAAAGGAAACAGACTCCGGCAGGGAATTCCACTCCATCACTGTACGCACATTTTTTTTATTTACGTTTGACCACTAGTAGGTTAACACGCAAGGGTTATTAACTGCTTAACTGGACTAACCTGTGGTGGCCTCAAATGAATTTAAGGCCCCCAGGCAGGGCAAAAGCTAGCTACAACTAGAAACTACTGACCGCTCGCTAAGGACATCCCCAGTGGGATACGACCTCGGCTTAGCGGCGTCAGTTCGGGACAGCAAGGGACAGGCTGGGTCATTATATTATTTATGGGATTTAAGTCTAATGGCGGCTCAGCGACGTTATGCAAAGGACTGGGAGGATTTTGAATGGGTCGTCGCGAGGAGAAATTTTTCTTTTAAATCGATATATTCGATTTATGAAACGACTATTTTCGACTATAAATATGTCAATCGAGGTGTGACATCTGAAATAGCTCATTAGTAAGATTTTTGTTTGATTTATATCGATTCGACAGGAATTAATGGTATTTTAATTAACAAACATTTTCCTTGTTAACAAGCATTCAAATATGTCGTTAGAATTTTTATGTGATGTTGGTTTTTTATTTATTGCGGAAATGATTGACAGTTCTTTTATCGTTGATTATAATTAAGTATTTGGTGTTAGTACTTTTTCATATTATTCAATTTATGAGTCACTTTTGATATTAAGTCATTTAATTAGAATTCACTTGACGAAAAGCACCTGCCTACTCTCTTATTTAACAAGTCCCATCACGTAAAAGACGCAAAATCACCACTTGATTTTGCATCTTTTAATGGTCCACCTTTTCTTTGTTTTCTACTTACTTGAGTTGAGTGCTTTAGTATTATGATTCCAACTGAAAAAAAAGTAAGTAATCAATTATTGCTACCTACTTAACTATCGTAATTAAAAAACCATAAAACCCACATTGATTCAATCAATCATAATCTAACCTAAGAGACACGTGACCCAAATTAACCGACTTAAAATAAGTAGGTAAAGTGTTTAACAAAGCTTCCTTGACATCGGCCGGTTAGAGCTCACATTACCATAGTTTAATCTGCATAAACTTCACACTGGCATAAAGAACGGTTATAAATAGATTGTCGGACAATGTATAGCCTTCAGTGATTGGATGAGCACTAAAAACTGTAAACATGGATGTGGGTTTAGTGCTAATGTTGATAATGACCAGTGAATGTCGGGTTTAGAGGTGGGTTAACCTTATTCAAACCTGGTTACTTAGTAAGTAAGCCATTTCTGGGTCATCAATGGTGCCTGATTATAATTGGATTTAAACTTAGTTGCTACTCTTACTAAAAAAAAAGTTAGCAGCTCAGTACCTACATTTTTGTGCTCATTTCAATGAGGAACACCTGCCACCTGGCCCTGAACTGCTATGGCCAATATGGATAGCACTCAATCGCTTGCGCACCCTAGTAGGCCGCTGCAAATAAAACTTTGCGAAATGGGGTTTCACTGACCCACTAGACACCAAATGTGAGTGCGGTGCCCCTGTCCAAAACATGGCCCACTTGTTGGGGGCCCAAGTGCCCTTACATCTGCTCAATTAAGGACCTAATGAGTGCCACAGATGCCGCTATAAGCGTGGCCACTGCTAGGGTTGCGGATTTTGTTCGAAAGAGTTGCCACGGCCCTGGAAAGCAAAGGTAGAGTGGTCGTGGTCGTCACATCAGCTTCAAAATCCGTCGCCATTCCTCCCGTACGTTCGTTCGCTTTTCTACTGTGGCATTCGTGGAGTGGACCATTGAGTGCAGTTTTGACTTGATTGGACCAACTGATCTTGACTTACTTCGATACAGACTTGATCGCGCGCACCAAGGGTTTAGTGCTAGAGGTGGATAATCAAACTGGTCCAACCTGGTAACTAACTAAGTAAGCCATGTATATGTCATCTGTGGTGCCTGATTGTGATTTAAACTTACTTGTTTTAACCAAAACAATCTGACTTATCATTTTTCAAAACTTTTCCGAGCAGGCATCACCAAAAAAATTGTTTTATAGGAACGAAATTCAATTCTGTAGAAAGAAAAAATAACGAGCTGTTCAGTTTATATTTTTTTTATTCGTATAACTCAGCTAAATGTATAGAACAGCTGAACTGATATCAAGTCTTGTAAATCTTGAATTTACATTTATCGAGAGTGATTTCACCTTAAAGAAAACGTACAAAGAATAAGAAAAGAAGCAAACGTCACCTGGAAATAACTTACTCGCTCAAACTGATGGTTTAATAACACAGTACTTAACTGCTTTATCAATCCAGTGCTGCCCACCCCTTAGACGGTACACCTTGATGATGATGACGTTGTAATTAAACGGATACTTCTGGCCACCAGGTAGCTCTATTTAATTTTAAATTACTTTTATGTATTATGCCTTAGGCTAAATAGGCTGATTTTTTTTCTATGGCAAAAATATTCAGAATCGCAAAAAAAAGAAAATGGAGTTCAGCTTCCTGCGGGACCGGCCTAGTCTAGTGCAGGAAGTCTTTGAAAATCTTATTGTAAACTTTAAAGAAAACCAAGCGTTTTTGTACAATTATCGCACTCTGTCAATCTTATTTTTTCTTGTACTTAATCAATAACTCAAAAGTTCGCTGCAGTAGTTTTTAAGGTTTGTTCCGGATTCGCCCACAAAGTTCGCCTAATTTTTATTTTTCCGTGTTCGCCTAATTTTTGTTCCTTTTTCGCCGCGTTTTTCATTTGTTTCATAAATATGATTTTTGAGTACCGTTTCGACCCACTTTTTGTTCCTTTTTCGCCTAATTTTGATTTGTATGGAGATTTATGCTTATAAAGTACAGTCAGTTTAAAAAATATCTTTGGATACCCGACTGCAAACAAAGGTTATTCATAACAACATGTACCAGAATAAACGAAATACCTCTTAAGGGGTCTTTATCCTCATCATTATGATCAACTTTCACTATGGTACCAACACTAAAACCGCGAAAAAAAAAACGACTGTTCCATACATTTATGTGAGCATAACTCGACAAAATGTACTGAACAGCTGATTTATTTTCACGATTTCAAGGTTGGTTAGAGGTATTGCGTTTATTCTAAATAATATTAGTGTAGTGATAAATTATATTTATTTTGTAAGTAGGTTAAACATAATACTTTAACACGTTTGTTTTAACGAAATCCACGTCATTGTCGTAAACCACTCGTCGCTTACCATCAGGTGAGATGGTGGTCAACTGGAGCCTTTATTAACCAAAAAATACTTGCTATTTATTTTATTAGACCTATGTCATCATCATCATATCTGCCGAAAGACGTCCACTGCTGGACATAGGCCTCCCCCAAGTGTCGCCACAACAACCGGTCCTGTGCGTCTCGCATCCATCGGCTACCCGCGACCCTCACCAGGTCATCGGTCCACCTTGTGGGAGGCCTTCCAACGCTGCGTCTTCCGGTACGCGGTTGCCACTCCAAAACTTTTCGGCCCCATCGACCATCTGTTCTGCGAGCAATGTGCGAGCTGCGAGCCTGCCCACTGCCACTTCAATTTGGCGATCCTTCGGGCTATGTCGGTAACCTTGGTTCTCTTGCGGATATCATCATTCCTGATTCGATCACCTATGTAAAGTCTCGCATTAGGCGAACCGGAGACCCATTCGCTACGCAAATAGGATCATAAGAGGCTTCATGATTTCCTCAATGCAACGCGAATAGCGAGCTCTGCGCTTTTTTAACGGAAGAACCTTAAATGTTTTGTACGTCGAACCTTGGTCAAAAGCATTCAAACAACTCATCGTTTTGACGCTTGCATGTCTTCGTGCAGTCGATTATGGATCGTTTGCTTACTGACATCAGTACCGTTCTTCAGCTGCATTCGATTAAATAACTTTCTAGACAGGAAATTCACCGGTTGTACCTATCTTCGTGTACGTCGAACTTTATCCGAACCCAGGTCTTCTAACATGACAACACTGCTGGTTTCTTGAAAACGATTGCAAGCATTTTAGATAGCTTTTCGCAAAAAAAAAAACCCAGGATCAAATCTACTGATCGCAGCAAATGTTCTTCTTGGATAAATGTAGCAGCTTTGGTTGCGGTTTCAAAACAAAGAAAATAGACAAAAGTACAAGAATCGTTGAGTGACATTCACACTCAAAGATACTTATACTTTTTGTCCATTTGAGAACACTGAATACTCCCGTATCCTGTATTCAGTATGTTCACATTCACACTACCTATGCATACATAAAAAAAAACACTTGATTGTATTATAAATTTTCACCAAAAGGCGCTAAGTGCACAGTGCGGCTGGTTACAAACATTTTTGGTTATAATTTGCTACTCGCTCGGCTGTGGCTGTGGTCGGCCTAACAAATCCGATTTTTTTTTTTGTAAAAAATATTATCTTATTTTTTGTCAATATTGCATCTATGGTTCACTTTGACAGCCGACTGTTTTTTTGCGCGCACTCTCTGGGACGCCGGCCATTTTTTAAGATATTGTAGGATTTTTAAAAACATAACTATAAGTGCTATAGGCATAATTTTTTTTTATTTCGTTTATGTGTTATCTATTTTAATGATTTAAATAAAAAACACGTTATTATTATTTTTTCTTATATTTCAAAATAAACGCTGAATATGATACAAAAATGAAAAAAAAAAAAACTCTTACAACAACATTTTACTTATTTTAACCTGCGTAATTGGTCATTGTATGGTATTTTTTGAAACATGGGTAGTAACAAAGAGGTATATTACAGTCTGGACAGTAATAGACCGTTTCCTTCCTTCCTCGTTTGCCAGTTTCCTTCTTTCTCACGTCGGCACAAACTTTGCACACTTGCCACATTTGTTTTTTTATCGGTGCTCGGAATCCTCTCCAGGAAGTGCCTGCCAGTCAATCTCGTGCTCTTACCCACAAAATGTGGGCCGTGTGAGGGTCCTGGCTCATCAGCTGATGCAGTTTCCACCAGCTTATCACCACAATTCATCAAAAATTGCGAGAATTTCGGACGGCGCCTTTGGTTACGAGACTTATTATATATTACATATGAATTGCCCTCGCTATCAAGTTGAAAAACATTTTTTTCCACCACTTCATGGTCTTCCGGTTCAATGAGTAATAGGAGACATTTCGCAGAAGCCATTTCGCGCCAAAATAGGTGAACGCACTTGCGAGTCGGCGGCGATGCGAGTACTGGCGCGCTCCAGTTGACAAAACCCCTCCCCACACCTACACCCCGCACCACAGGTTGATGATTGATGCACGTACGGATAGCTAAAGAAACCCGCTTGAATAGAGTTGCAGGCCGATAACGTACTGAATGCGTGATTTTTTAACAAGTGGTATGAAAGTTGATAACGTAGTGACTACGTGATCGGCGTCCTGAGGGAAGAGCGGCATCACGTATTCACTACGTGAAAGGCTGTCAAAGTGTTAAGTATTGCTAGCTACATAATATTCCTACTTCTTAGTACACGATTGTTAGTACATCCAGTTGTTTCACTCTATCTTCAATATAATGGTAAAGGGGATTTTGAAAATACAATTTCATTACATTACATTTTATTACTACCTACACAGGTTGAACTTTTAAAGTGTGCGTGGATGGTCAAATCCGAAACTTTCAGGAATAGCTCAAAACACTGAAAGGAGTCTTGAGCCCGATTTCGATGAAAAAAATTGCATCATTGGACTTTTGAAAAATCGTTATACCTAGCCCGAAATCGAACTATTTGATTTTGTAAAAAAAACACACCCTTTAATATTACACCATCCTAAAATGTTGCGTATAAGGATCAAATTCTGGAAAGTAATTAATTAAACGTGCCGAACTAAAGGAAGGTAACAAATTACTTACACCTACCTCACCTACATCTTAGGAAATATTACAAAATTAAAGTAATTCGCATAAACAAATACCTAATTTTATGAAACAGCGAGCAGCGCAGCGATGGCGCCGGCAACCAGCCGCCTTAGATGTTAGAACTTCACCCGCGACTTTATCAGCGCAGGTTTACGTTTAGCACAAACGATTTCCCCCTTTCACCCTCTTAAAAATTGAATTACCAAAAAGTTATTCTTAGTGTCCACCTTCATCATAAAAGAAAGCCTTGTGCAAAATTTGTTGTTACTAGTCCCAGTAGTTTCGGCTGTGCGTCAATATGTCAGTCAGTCAGTTTCCCTTTATAAAGAAGATAACATAACACTTCTTTTTTGGGCAGTCGTGCAATGACTAGACCGTGATACATTTTTAAAACACATATTTAACTGATTGTACTTTGATAAACAAATGAAAAGTGGGCGAAAACGGAACTAACTACAGAATGAGGCGAAAAAGGAAATTTTCTTTTTTTTTCCAAAAGTGGGCGAAAAAATGCGGCGAAAACGGAACAAACCGTTTTTAATGGTGGTGGTGAAAAAAACGAAGCTTGCATTTTTGCAAAGTGTAACCGTTTCCCCCAATAATCTCATTTTTGGGAAAAGTGCCAGATGGCTGCTTTCTGAACTAGGTCCAATTGTAAATCGATTCTTCGAAAGAGACAGTCTGCAACAAAAGTAGGTTAATAACGAGTTTATTTATTATTTTAATTATTCATGAAATGCTTCATTCATACAAATAATTATGCATGAAAGGTGATAGTCATAAAGTTATTTTTAATTTTTTTTATATTTAATGTTTTTATTTATTTATTGATTAAAATATCCCTTATGTTACATTTTTATGCTTGCAAAATCTATTTTCTATGCTAATCTTACTAACAAATTATAAATTATAGGAAGGTACCGAGGAGTATGATCTTGACCTGACATTGGTGTATGTGAAAAAAAATTTTAGTCTGACATAAAATAACACTTTGTAAATAACTTGTAAAACATTCCATTAACCGACACCAAGACAAATTAATTAAAGAAATCTGAATAGTAGGTCGATTAATATTCTTTTGATATTGCCTAATCGCTTTTGCAACCTATAATTTATTTAAAATTCTATAATCAGGACGTGAGAAGGTTTTAATTTAACAGATTACGGAGGGCAACGACCTCCATAGAAAAGTATGGACTATGGATTTATGACAGCAATAGTAATATTTCTTTAAACGTTAAAAGTAATTTTTCGTAGCTAGAGTCACCGTGGCCCTGAAACGCAAAGGGAAATATGAGGAACACGAATGTTCATTTTAGTCAGTAAGAGTCTGACACTCCCTTCCGCTCCACTCAGAGCGGAAGGAGTCATTTGATGATTTCCCATCCTTAAAAAAAAAGGTAATACAGCTAAAATAATATTTTTAGAAGGCAAGCAATATGACTTTTTATTTTAATTGTTTTTTTTATTCAAAGACAGCAAAAAAAAATTACGTCAAAGTTGAAAATTTGAAATCAGTATTTCAACTTTGACGTAACAAACAACAACGTAACAAAATTTCCCGCCATTGGGCATCTCCAAATTTGGATGCGTTCAAAGTTAAGCTTCTGTCTGTTTAGGGCGCGTTCGAATTTAGCAGATGGGCTGTCGTAAATTAAATGAATTATTAATCGATATTGATTTAAGTTTTATAAAACTGGTTTTTTATTAAAATTTGCATGATTTTCTAAGTACAGGGATAGATAAGTAGGCACCTAAACTTTATAGGCATATACAAAAGTATAATTATAGATACACTGTTAGGCTGATTAACGTAATTAAACGAAGCGATAGCCTATTAAATCGTTATAATATCTTAATTATTTTTAACAATATCAATATTTTACCTAATCAATTGATTGTTCACGACTATCACGACTATAAGCCGTATTTAGTATTATCTACCATGTATAGGCAATAAAAATAAACCTAAACCTTTGAGACTCAACATTTTCCCATTATTATTCGGTCGAAGAATTATATAATTAAAAACATATGTAAATGTTTTACTAAAAAAAATGGAACATACATATTAAATAATTATCAATATTGTGAACATAGTAATAGAATTATTTCGCATTATAACATTAAAAAATATTAATTTACGCGTGAAAAGCGATGTCTATAAGGAAAACTGCAGCACAAATTAAACTTTACCGGTTAGTGTTAAAGTCCAAAATTGAGTGTAAAGCCAGTGACCACCCAGGCAATTCTCAGGCTGTCGCAAAGTACATAATTGATAACATTGTCGACTTATTGATAAGAAGTATCTTGCTAACACAATTTCGGTCTGATTTTGCATAGCCACGTGGTTTGCTAGTGTCAATTGAATCAACAGATAATGCGGGATCAATGAAACCATTATTTATATTATTTATTACGGAAAAAATGACACTTATCTAACTACTAAGCTAGGTAAATTGTGTGTGGGTTTTAGCCAGAAGTGCAATGAATCAAAATAAAAGAGTGTCCATGGAGTTTCTTGCACGTTCTTCTCCATAGAGATCTACGCTTTGGAACGTGCAAATAGCTTCATGTTTTTGACTGACTGACTGACAATTCAAAAGTACCTGTGAATGGTTTATTTGAAATAATTGCTTTGACCTTGACTTTGACTTTGATCAGACTTATATGTTTTGGGCAGTGGCCGTCCCACCACTTTTATTTTTGATCGTTGCACTCTGGGCCTGTTCTCTGTCCGGTCAATGAAAGGTAGACCATTGAAATTTTTACAAAATAAGTATTTTTATTGTTGCTATAACAGCACATAAAAAAACGAAACGCTCGTTGCATGAATCGTGATTTTTTTCGATTTTTGGAACTTCGTGCCCGACTCACACTTGGCTGTTTTTTCCATAGTTAAGTTATTCTTTTTTATTAGTGATGGGTTTGCTCTTGACTCTAGTCAATGTCAGATATGACAGAGACAAAGTCTACGATGGAGCGAGCTTACCCAGAAGGAGCCTGTTCACTCTAACTTTGACTCTTCAAAGTTAGAGTGAACAAGCTCCTTCTGGGTAAGCCGTCTGTGTTTCCAAAAGCTTACAGCCCTAATCTCTATTAGGGCTGTAAGCTTTTGGAAACACAGACGCAGGCAGAGAGTTCCACTCCTTTGCTGTGCGCATTATGAAAGACGTTTGGAAATGCTTAATGCGCTTATTCCACTGAACCCATGATAAAAAGTAGCCTCTGGGTCCCGGCGGCCCTAGTGAAGTTTTCTATTAGTGAGAATATTATCAGAATTATCGGTTTTGGATCAGTGCATTGGTTTAGAGTTCCGACTATGGTCGACGCTAGCCCACCACATCTATCGTAATCTTTTACATTTTCTAGTAATGAAAAAAGATTCATAATTAGTTGTCCAGGTACCTACGAAGAGATATTAAGGTGGAAGCGCCAAGTAGCCCGCGAAATTCGAACAAAGAGTTGTATTGATGATTACAGTTCTGTAAATACGTACTTGCTATCGTCGCGAATCATATTTTGACCAACATACAACCTGATACTGACCTGCAAATTGCAAAAAACGTAAGAAAATTTTGAATTTCGCGGGCTACCCTGGCGCTTTCACCTTAAGGAAAGGGTAATGAAATGACCGTCATTGCTTTATCTGGACTTGATCATAACAGTAATAAAGAATAACCTACCTCAATGTAAGCAAAAAGTAAGTAAAAAGGTCGACATAAAATCCGTACCTATGCAGATGTCAGAATTTGAGTGTCAAAGATACAATCACGATTACAAGTGGACCATTCTGGAATTGGCAAAACTTTCACTAGAGTTTAAAGAAATACATAGTGTGTGTGCTGTCGTCATGTTGAATACTGACATTGCGTTCAATTATTTCCTTAGGTTATTTCCTTACCATGTTGTTTCCATGTACTTACTAAAATACTGTTATTCAGCTGTTAGATTTTGGTTAGAAAAGGACCCCAGCTTTAGCACAAAGGTTAGGCAGAATAATTTATTGAACCATCATCTGCCTAGCCTTTTTCCAACTATATTGGGGTCGGCTTCCAGTCAATCTGGATTCAGCTGGATATCAGTATTTTATGTGGAGCGGCTGCCTATCAGACCTCCACAACCCATTAACTGGGTAACACGGTACTTCTTGGCAAGACTGGAGTCAGATTTTCTGGCTTCTGACAATCCGTAACGACTGCCAAAGATCTACAAATGTCAGCCGGGACCAACACAGCTTAACGTGCTTTCCGAGGCACGGAGGAGTCTCGGTATGTTAAGATGATCACCCATCCACAGGCCGACCTTGGCAAGCGTTGCTTAACCTTGAATATCGACCCGTGCGGCTGTTATTGTTTAACCACGATTAATTTAGTAAATGATGTCCTATAAACAGAAGACGAAGAAAAAATATTATTTCATGCTTATTTGAAAAGAATCTCAGCGAAAATGCAAACGATTTCAGAATATTTCTCACTATTGAATAAAATCACTAAGATTACACAATAGCAGGACAGCTCATCTCTTCTCTTGAACAACGATCGTACACCGCAAAACACCTGTAAACCTGCACTTCCTTGTCCACTGATAACATTATCCTGGGGAGATGTGGTAGGGCTGTAACTTCGCCTACAGTCAACTTTGTAGTTATTTTTTTGTTGAATTTATTTGCGTATCAATGGAATAGCAAAAAGAATATTCTATGGAAAGAAGATAATTAGCATTATAAAAAGGCACGAAATTTTAGACGCTGTCACAAAGGAAACATAATTTTATTGTAGATGCTGTCACACACGGCTTTCAGTTAATACATCAATAAAAGCGATGCTCTAATATTAACTGATTTTTGAATTAAGATTTAACGTCGAATATTTGACAAACTTGAATTTAGACTAAAATCTGTCAAACTTTGGAATTAAAGTTGGGTTTGATACGTTCGACCCTAAGTTTGGTATTTTGTAACCTAACGTTCAAGATACCAACACATTCTAATTACTTTTCATAAATTCTTGATGGATCGATCACAGCATCTTCAAAATAGGCCAACGTTCTTTCAAAGCGCTCCATCATCTCGCTGTAACTTCAAGAGGTAGGCAGATGTAACGTCGTGCCACAGAAGCAAATAAGTGAAGTATTCACATCAAAATGAAACTTCATAATAGGGCTGGCACGAAGACAAAGATATTTTAAAAAAATAGAAGGACGTTTGAAAATTGTCATTGAGTGTTGACATGTGTCCGCAAGATGAATCCGGATACTAATGTAAATGTGAAAGTAACCACATAAATTCTTTGTTTGCTTCTTATATTATCACGTGAAAACGGCTGTGCGTATTTTGATGAAAATTGGCACACTGGTAGACCATTTCCTGGATTAGGACATGAGCTGCTTTTCATCTCGGAAGTATGTTTTATATGAAACAAAATGGAAACTAAGAAATCGTGAACGGTAATTTGAAAGGCAATGATGAAGCCTGTGAAAGTGAGTGAGTTCACAAAAATAATGACCGTATTAATCCCACCGACATTAAACCAAGCAGTATAAACTGTAAACCTGTCCCACATTTATTACAAGAAACTTTGCACCTTTCATTTCTTGTCACCACATAAGCAAGGCTTTCAATTACACAGACAGACTGCGAGACAAATCGTGACACAAGTGTCCCAGACATCGAAATTTATGTCCCAACTTTAACATAGAACTTTCTACAAATATGATTTCCGAAACTGTAAGGACAAACATTTTGAATTTACACCGGAATTGCCTTGTACTTCCATGGTTCTAAATATTATCGTAGAACGGGTTACAAAATATATTTATGAGTTACATTTATCGAGACACTTGTGTCTACGTGGAAAGCTGACAGGAGGCAACCCTAACTCGGCTGTAAATTGCGACCGCGCCGACGGATTATCTTTCGCCAAACAGGAGATAAGGTGATGGATGCCTTACATTGTAGGCCGAGTGGGGGATACGGATTGAGAGCTAGGAACATAGGAAGTGTAGGCTCGTGAATATTTTTAGAATTTTATCTGACGTTTAGGTCATATGGGAATTTGATGAGGTTAATTTTAGTATGAAGGTTTGTTAATTACTTACTGTTTATTTATTTTTTAGAAACCAACTTTTTAATAGAAAATATAAATAGATAGAAATGTTTCCTATTTTATTTAAAGTATCTTTTGGCGATAAATTTATGTTAATAAGTTTTATAAAGGTAGCAAGCCACTATAGCACAGCGTATTTTTTCTCAATTATTTTTTTCTCACTATCATCTAAAATGGTAATTCTAATTACCTACTTAGTTTCCCTAACTTTATTGCTAGACTAATCGGTTACATGTTTCGTTAATTTACAGTTGACAAGCTATGCGAGACTCTTGAAATGTGATTATCGTTTTCGAACAAATTGATTAGCTCGAATGTATCGAAATCGTCTTATACATAATGTATGAACGTTATAGTAAAAGCTTGGAACGTTTTTACAGCTGAATCCCATTTTGTAATAAGACAATAACAAGTTTAACTCGATAACAGTCCCGCGGAGATTTAGCATAATTTGTTCGAAATACATTTTATTATTTCAAAAAATAATTTTATGCTACCAGGTTTTTAATAAAAAAATCATTGAAAAACAAAAACATGAAAAAGACAAAGTTTTTTATTGTATTTAACACTAGCTGACCCGCGCAACTTTGTCTGCGTCGCATTTTTCATTCATACTCACCACTACTTAAAACTAAATAATTTTTCTATTTAAACTAGTAGTTCCTGAAATTAGCGCGTTCAACCGAACAAACAAACAGGCTTTTCAACTGTATAATATTATTATAGATATAAATATTTATATTTTTAGTATATTAATCGCGGCATGAGAAATGGGTTTTGATCAAAAGTTTAATAAATTGAACAGTAAAATAAAATTTAATTTATTAATTCAATTTGAGTCTTCTGCCTTTTATTAGATACTTTGATAGTGACAGCCGTTTGAGACCTACGCACTGATTGTTATTTATTACGAAACATTCTTTTGTGTCGGCCTATTGTCGTCGTTCGCAAATTTATGTGTTTCAACTACAAATCTTGTTTTTTTTTTCAATGGAATTAATTAGATAATACAAAAGGTGTGTTCACCTTGTTGTGTGTGTAGATAAAATTATATTCAATTTCGTATTTGAATTTACCGATTTCAATAAAACTTGGTATGCATACGCTAGATATCCAGGTCTGAATAGTTAGTAGAGAACAGTTTCGAAACATAGTTCAGGGGGAAAGGTAGTGATTTTTTCACTTTCTGTAAAAAAAAAAATTAAAAATGCTCTGTCTCTCCCTCCAAACTTTTTTTCGAAAATGTTCTCTACTAACTATTTAGACCTGGATATCTAACGTATGCATACCAAGTTTCATTAAGATCGGTTTATTCGTTTCGAAAAATAAGGACTTGAAAATTTGTATGAAATGGGGCGTAAACGCTCTTAAAACTTGTGTAGGAACAGTATTGCGATTCTGTTACAATATCACCGTCATAACTTACTTGAAGTGAGCTTCAAGTGAACTATCAATCGCTAGCATTAATAATTGGAATGACAGCACATTTGAACTGTGTAATGACAACGCACGTCCGAAGGAAACTACATTATTCAGACTACATTATTCAGATTACTTTAGGAATGCTTTTATTATGTTTTTTTTTATCAATCCATTTCGCCAACCATAGAGTGGGTATCGACCTTTATTGTGACATCTTCTTAACATAATATTTTGTTGTTCTCTTCTTCGGTGGGCCTAATAGAAATGTCCCATCATTGTCACTTTAGACAAATTCGGACCACATAAGATTATGTTAATGGTTGTTTTATACTAAAATACACCTGTTTTACTGTTTCTGTGATATATGCAAACTGTTAGACGAAGGTTGGTGATTAACACCCACGACAGTGATAGAACTGAAGTGGTTTTGATGGGTTTTGTACTTAAATATGGGAGCACAATAGAAACTTTTCTCTCGCTGTGTAGATCTGTAAAATGTATGTAATACATTTTAAAAGTCGTTACATTATAACGACTTTTAAAATGCGTACAATATTTCTATAATATTGGCTTGCACTGCCGAAATGTCATGTGGTGAATTCCAAGCATTTTACCTTTTGACGATGATTCATGAATGTCACTTTGGTCTAGGCTCACATGTCATAATTATGAGTAATTACTCCTATGTCATAAAATCAAACAAATACAATCTAAATCTAGATATTTATTTCAGTATCCGCCTTTGTACGACTATTGCATAATTTATTATGAAAAAAGCTAAAAAATCATTAGATATATTTACACATAAAATTACAAAATTACAACACCATTATTCAGTAACCTTGGCAATTTCATTTTTTGATCTGACATAGTCCCCCGAAACCAAATGTCCCTGATATGGGACATCGCCGTGATATATCGTGAGGTAATTCAAATAAATGGCACAATTAATCTCCTTTTAGATTAAGCGTTAAATTGAGACTTTTAGTAAATTGCAGTGAGCTGTTTGTCATTAATTATTATAATAAATTAAATTAACTTGTTCTTATTCTTTGTTGTTTTTTGTTGCAGGTAAGTACGGAATTTAAGGTGTTTTGGATTTTTGTAAGTTATATTAGTTTTTTTTTTCTAACGTCGCAATTTCAACGTTCAAGACGGTTTTTAATTACTTCTATTATGTTGCAAAACCAACAAGATTCCGATTTTTTTTTTGTCATCCTAAACTGTTGCACTCCTGGGCAAGGGTCTCCCCCATTCCTTCTATTTGTCTATTGGAGCCCTGACACAGCTGGAGAAGGGGTCACGGCATTGGCGTGAAGAAGCCCATTCTTCACGCCAATTCAGTAAAATCTATTCAAGGCATCCCGCTAACTTGTCCTCGGTTTGCCGTGACCCCTTCTCCAGCTGTGTCAGGGCTCCAGTCTTGCCAGCTTTAAAAAACTGTGAGTCTTCAGTATTGTAATCATTATAACCATTACGTCAACCTAAAACTTGCAAAATTCTATCATCACATTCACAACATCTCCAAATCACACCATACACATTCGTCTTCAAACATTGACAATACAAACTCAAATCGTAAAGACGGCAATAATATCAGATGTCGCAACCCGATACGGCAAGTCTGCCGTCTGTCTGCACCAGTGACAGTTGAGCCAACAATGTGACATTACCGACACACCGTTATTCGCTATGACACCTCCGATTGAAAGTTGAGCTGCTGGTTGCGATATTGTATGGAATTCTGCGTAAGCTTGTAAGTTCCGCGTTCGAGTTTATAGGGAAAGATGTGGTTGTGTTAGGTCAAGTAGTGGTATAAATATATTTTTTTTAAATATAGATTTCTGATATGACGTAAGGCGCTATTAAACTAGTCGTCCGTTCTAGATTCATTTTCGTTTACGCCCAAAGGTTCAATATCCGGTCAGTGCAAGGTTGCTCGTTCAAATTCTGTAATAGATTTTCGCTGCTAGCAAACATACTGAAGGAAACCTGAGAGGTAACATCACGAGTGCAATTTCAGCGAAATGATCAAAGGTCTTTGGGTTGATCTGAGGCTCTGGACGAAATGCAATTCTATTAGCAAATGCGATTGTCGATTGGCAAAATAAAAGGGATTGTTCACGTGATATTTCGACAGCGTTTTTCAATACCACACATTTTGGACGTTTTGACAATCGCCTTCGCAACGCTACCGCCGACTGAATATCACTTGTCTTGAGCCCTCTGCTCAGCAACAATTAGAAGTTTTTAGAAGGGATTACCTCAGATGGTAATAAACTAAACTAATCCTCTAATAACACAGACTTCCAATAAGCCGTTAAATCAGTCTACAATCGCAAAAGGAAGCCTAGAACACCAGCAACAGAAGTTTATTCAACTTGTATCATCTAATAGGCTGACGACAACACTATTTCCGTTGCAAAATTCAGCGATGTTCTTCTATGCCGACGATAGGATGCGTGTTACCCTGAATGGGAAGTGAACTGCAGATAAATCTTGGTAGCTAATTTAGTAATCTGTTCACGTATCTCCCTTACATATATCAATGTTGGCGGACGTTGATTCAATTATGGAGATGCAGCGTAGAAAGCAGGAATTTAGCGAGTTAAAAATATGAGTTTCACAATAAAAATATGTAGTCTTTGATAACACTGACAGTGCAAGGACGGAGACACCTCGTTGGACTCCGTCGACCAGTGCTATATGCTACACTAAACATTTCAACCATTAGAATTTTCAGGAATAAAATTGAAGATGTTAGTGTACCTACCTGGTTAAAGTTTCTAAATTTTAATACAGTACATACATAATAGTGAAAACATTAATGAAATGAAAAATTCAAGACCGAGGTCCCTGTCCACATACTAAAAAAAAAATCATGTTACACATGCGCAGTACTAGATAGTAACTTCATTCATTATCCATTTCTCCTACCATCTACATATTCATTCATAATTCAAATCTCCAAACCGCGATTCTCTTACAACATAGCGCCCTTCCTCGTATCTTGCGTGGGCGCAGCTTCCTGCGCACTGACAGTTGACAGCGCACTGAGGCACCCGCCGCCGGTACAGCCGCTGCTAATACAGTGCTCCCTACTGCTATAATAGGGATGTTCGAACAAGAAGAACTGGAGTTATTCTGCGTATGATATAAATCGACAGTGTAATTGATGATAGGGAAGCAGAGATAGATAAAGATGTTGAAGATGAAGATAGAAATTTAAATAAAGATGCAATTGTTTCAGTTTTAGAAGTTTGGCTTAAAAGAGATGGTTTGGAAGATGAAACTATTTAACAATATAATTATGCCATAGTAATATATTTTAATCGAAATGAATAGAGAGAATGAAAATAAAATGTGTTAATTGTCACAGAAATTACATGCACATAAACAAAACATAAACTTTGTGTTGATAGTATTACTTAAACATGTTAAAAGCTTAAAAATATAATTTACTTACGAGTATAATAAATCTTTAAAATTAATGCCAAATAAAGATAGCCAACGAAGCCTATCGTCTACAAAACGAAATAAGGATATTTTAAAAGTGTGTATAGTCAATAACCGACCGCCTATTCTGCCTTTTGTGATTTCTTTTAAATATTTATTTAGTTTAGAAATATGGCAAAAAGTCATTTGTCTCTAGATATGAAAATCAATAATAGTTTTTACATTTTTGGGCAGTCGGAATTCTGTAGGCGGTTTAGTTATCACAAATTAAATATTTTTATGAGTATAGCATATAGGTCGTGGCTAATCGCTTTTTCAGGCCAGGATTACAGCCTTGCATTAAACTATTTAAAAAATGATACCTAGTTGTTTTTGTACATAACGATTGTAGCCTAATTCGACGGTGACTTTTAATTTGTCCCGATTAACTTTTCATTTGTTATTTTTTCGTTAAGGTATACATATTTACACTGAGGAAACTTAAAGTATTTTGATATGAGAGTTGCATACTTTGCGCTACTTTTGCATGGACAATAAGTCATCTGGCAAGCGTGTTTGTCACAATTATCTTCACAAAATCAATGACCATCTATCAAACCCTATTCATATCATTTTAAGAGCACAGCTATCTCAAAACAGCCCCCAGACAAGTCTGATTGAGCCATAGATAGCGACTCTTTGTGTGGGCGATTTTTGCACCAGCCTAGTCTATCCAGTGCTTAATTGTTCCAGTCTTGTTATGAAGATATTACGGTACGGTAAGGGCTGCCCACGTTAAAATACCTGTTCCATTTGATTCTTGATTGTAATTGTAACAAGACAATGATTAATATTGTTTGTGTTCGTTAAATCTTGCTTAATTTGTAACGGATTTGTTTATAACAACGCTAAGATTAAGTGTCTTTGCAAGGTTTCAATGTGTTTTGCAAACACAATTGGTTGTATTCCTGTTTGTCCAAAAAGGGGCTTCCTTTACGTTAGTCAATATCTTTCTGATTGAGAGTTAGATAATGAACTTTCTCAGCTTGTCTAGACATGGATTTCTTCAATTAAAACTTCAGGGCTACATGTTTTTTTGCGAGTAAATGGTTAACTTTTTAAATAATTTGGGCCCAGGTGACCATGTCAATAGCGTCAGTGGCGTTCAGGAATTGTCAAAAATGGCTTTTGTGCTGTCCCAATTCTACTTCGTACATGATTTCATACTTGTTTTACTTACCCTTAACAGTATTTTGTCTTTATTCTCTACTATCTTTAATTTAAGATCGCGTGCCGCCATAGATAACACAAATACTTGAGAGGCAACCAAATCACAGTTTACTGTCAGTTTCTAATGATTTACAACTATACACTAGTTTCAGACGACCCACATATTTTGCAATATTTGCTCAGAAACCACAAGCCACAGAGTATTTGTATTGTTACTATAAGATATCTTAGTACTTATTGAGTTATTTGCGTCTTCATCGAATCCGCGGTCATTGTAGTTTTTTTTATTCGTTTTCGGAGTAAATCTGCGGTGATGCGAGTTCATATGTAAATTGTTAGTGAAAATCCGAATCCTGATAAAATAATATACTAATAGTGTATGAATATTACTAATAATGGTGCAATCATACAGACCTGTGTCTAGGAGTAGACTGCTATTTTGTCAATAACGATGATGATGAAGACAAAATAGGTGTATGAGATTTTTTAGACTCGTGCCCAGTAAAGAATAGCTCTTGCTTTCAGGAACAGGTTTTTGAATAAATTCAATATATTCTACGTATTTTGATCATAATATTCTAGCCAAGGCCGAGGTCATGGTTTATAAATTCTGTTATTACCAAACACGAAATATCTATTTATAGGATATATAAATGTCCGAAATAAAAAAAATCATTAGTTTTTTTTTCTATCCAAACATTTCACCAGTTTTGCACTTAACCTGTTCACCTTGGTGACATTACTAAACACAGTTTTATGTATTGTGTGTACAACTGTGTGCGTGTACATAGTACACGGTGTGTATTGTGATGCGCTTACGCACGACGGCTGTTTGTCCACACGTTTCCTGTTCACAGATGTGGGTTTGGTAATATTTTGCTATTAGATATTCGTGTTAACCGGTTCTCTTTGCGGCATTCCGTAGATATAGATAGCATATTTTAAAGATAAAGAAAAGACAGCTTGTAATGTATGCTTTAATTTCACCATTTGGTTTCGGACCTGCTTGGTGGTTGATATCGAAAAAGGTAACTTAGGAATATTGTACTGGTTCTATATCAATTGAGTAAATAAGCAGTATAATCCCTATGGCTTCAAACAAGTAACAGAACCTTATATAGTCTGATCAAGAAGCATTTGGTTTCATAAACAGAAACAATGGCAATTTCAATGACCAGCAAAATTAAAGCAATCCTTACAATATTCTCACAATCATTCTTGAACCGTCTACGTGAAACTGTCGTAGGACTTCAAATTCATCACCGGTCCCATGAGATATATCTTCTTACATCTAGATTCTCTCTGCCAATTAAAACCAGGAACAGATCTCATACAAACGTTTGACACCGCCAGTTATCTCATGTATGATGTTCATAACGGTGTCCAAGGCCACAGTTATAGCCTTGACACACAGACAGTCAAGGGAGAACATGTTGAGGCAGTGCTGGGTATAATGTCGATAAAATGAGGCAACTAGATACGCGACTTGCGCGTTAAAGCGCATTAGAACAAAGTACTAGCGATTGAAGATGTCGACAATGATGTAAATGGAGAGAAACTGGTAGAATTCAACGAACAATTTCATGAATTGTTTGAATTGGTTATTGTTTGAACTTGTGACCAACCTTAACGAAGTCATTTTCGCAAAAACAGTGATATTGGATGCATTGATGAGCATTTTGGAAGTAAAGTACAGATATTTTTTGAAGATCCTCCTATTAATGAAAGCTTTTATTTTCCCGATATTCTTATGTCATCCACAGGAAAAAATATTTTCTGACTATTAACAAACATTATTATCCAATAGAAAGACTTGAGTATATCGAGCTTCCAAGACACTTACATCTCACATAAAACAAACCTAAAAAAAGCGTTCAACCCATCTCCAAAAATCGCTTTCTTCAAAGCCTAACCTAACAAAGTAATAAAGAGTCATATAACTTAAGATTCCTTGAAACCTTCACTGACAAACGTTATGTCAACGAACAAATGTGACATGTGTTTAATTATCTACCGTAACCGGTGACTTTGATATGGTAATGTTGGTACCGTTGTTGATAATGTTGGTATCGTTGACGATAATGTTGGTGGCCGTGTTGGAATTGGTAACCTGATCACTTGATGTTTTAATAACGTTACCGTAAGATTGGTGGCTACTACGAATCAGATTAGGTGTCTAGATTTCTTGTTGCATGAAGATGAGTAAGTTATTGTTCTTTCGAGGCTCGGTTACGGAATCTGAATTTGGTTTCCACATATTTTCTGTATTATTTTAGATTCTAAAGTGTCGTGTCAATTTAGGTAAGGATACAAATGCAGTACAAGATTTAGGCTAGTTACCATTGTATTGCTAGCCAGTGTTAGTAAAACCCACTATAGAATTTTCATTTTACGATCTCGAATTCCGCCAATCTGCTTAATTATGGAGTGTATCATTATTAAATCTCTACATTTAAATATAATAACCCAGTTTCAAGAGACACGACTTTACTATTTGTTGATTCTTTGCTTTTTTACTTGTCTGCATTGTAAGTCCTAATAAAGGGAGTTTTATGTTCAGTTACAAATATTTGTATGCCTCTGTTTGCATTTTCTTACACGTCACGTCTTAGCTGAGCAAATAGTAGTCATTGTTGGGTGAAGCCTTGAATGACATTCTTGTGAGTCATCGCGAAACCATTTTGGATTCCAAGAAAAGAATATACGGGTTATGAGGTCAGTTTTTTGGGGAATTATAAATACTAAGTGATAGAATGATAGCACACACGTTTAGAATGTGGTCTACGAGATCTTCCAAGAGCATATACAAAACTTTAAAATTATTAAATTGAACATAGGTAGGCTTTATGTATCTATATTTTGGTGTACAATAAAGTATATATAAATAAATAAGTATATATCTGTGGCCTGGTGCTAAAAGGGCCAAAGTTCGTTTTTGTATGAAATGAGATTGTAACGCCAGTTTATTGAAAAAGTACGATATTTTTTTGTGCTAAAAGGGCGTTAGTTTATCAACAATCTTTCTAAAGTTACTACGTAAAAAAGGCCAATGTAGTGTGCACTTTCATACCGTTTAGTTAAAAAAAATATGCGATAAAAGGGCTGCAGTGTACTTAAGCCGATAAGAAATATTATTTTTTTCACTTAGCTAGTAATAGAGTAAGAACTAAAACGACCAAACTTAACATTAGCCCTTTTTGTTAAAGACTCTTCGTTTGATGCTTAGCTCATCTAGCCATCCATTTTGTGCGTCGCTGGAGGCTGGCCCCGAAACGGAAGATGTTATGTCAAGTTCAGATGAAGAAATATTGTAAATTCTGATTAATTTTATAAGTAATTATGATCTAACATAATAATTATCATCTGTGCTAAAGGGGCTTAAGTAGTTAATATTTTCAAAAATACCCAATTTTTCTGAAATTAGAATTAATTCATAAATCAATATAAAAACATAAATCAAATAACAGTAAAATATTTTTGCCATACTACAATATAACACGTAAATAATAACTATTAATGCTGGTTCGTTGGTCTAATGCTCATTACTGAAAATAAGGATTATTGATATTGACCCTATTAGCACCAGGCCACAGATATATATATAGGTACGAGTACATTTCTCGGTTACAGTGAGTGTACTAAACCACTTCCTAGTTTAAATAAAAAACCGACTTCCAAAAAAACTACAAAGTTCAAAATAACTTTAATTTCGGAAGTCGGTGTTTTCGGTTGCTTCTTCGTTATTTGACACCGACTTCCGAAATTAAAGTTATTTTGAACTTTGTAGTTTTTTTGGAAGTCGGTTTCTTTTTTTTTGTGAAAAAGTTTTTTATTTTTCATTTTTTAGTGGTACCCCACACCTAACAACACCACTGGAAAGTCACAGGAAAGCAAAAATATGCAATTTCGTATACATGGATGATTTTTCCACATATTTTTTCCAGCTATTTGGATTTAATAACCAAACTACTGATCCGATTTTGATAAAATTTCAATGGGACCATTTGGGAAGTATACCCTTTCCAACAAAAAAAAACATAACACTTTTACACGTCAATAATTTTTGGTCATTTTAAGCTAGATGAGGCCGGTGTTTCCTAGCTGTTAACTACCCTGAGAAGAAACACCGAAACAAACTCAGAGGTCACAGTCTCTTTTGAAGTCCATACAAATTGTACTGGTCAAATCATACGAGAACCATGTAGGTTAATGTCTGAGGTGGCCTTTTGAGGAAAGTGCCACACAGATTTGAGTGGACTTGTCCAGACAGTGCAAGCATTTGTCAGTTATTGTGGAGCTCAAACTTAGAACTTTAAGGAGCTCAACGATTTGACGAACAATACCAAAGTAAGGACATTTGGGTAGGCCGCATAAAAAAAATCTCAAACTGCCAGACATTGTTGACTAACATGAAATGGATCCCTATCATAGCGATCTGCATGGTCCCCAAATTCACAATACGATATGAGGATCATGCAGATCAGTGTCTGAAATGGTCTTTTGAGGAAAGAACCACACAGATTTGAGTGGACCCGTCCAGTCAGTGCAAGCTTTGGTCAGTAGTCGAGTAGCTCAACTTAGAACCAAAAAGGAGCTCAACGAACCGACGAACATGCCAAAGAAAGGACATTTGGGTAGGCCGCAAAAGTACTCAAACTGCCAGACAAAAATACTTCATAGAAGAAGAAGTATTCTAAAGAAGCGAAAAATAAGAAGAAAATAACCCACATAGTCCCCATATTCACAAAACGAGTTAAATAATAAAAAATAAAATATAATACTTTACAAAGTAAGTATTCATGTCAAACATAATAAATTGAAAAAAAAAAAGTAATAATAAAAATAAAATATATTACTTTACAAAGTAAATATTCCATGTCAAAAATAATAAAAATAGAATACTTAATAAAGTAAACATTCATGTCAAAATTTACAAACGAGATGAACGAAAATAGCTTAAAAAATGACAATGTCTAAAAATTAAAAAGGTATAATAGATAAATGTAATATTAGGCCATGTACATCATTGAAGCAGCTCAATCCCAAGCCTTTTTGTCTTCAAGATAGTCTTTAATTGTGTAAAAAGCTTTCTGGCATAGCTTACGTTTTATAAATAATTTGAACTTATTCATACTAAGGTCTTGAATATAGCTAGGGAGTTTATTATAAAAACGTATACATTGGCATCTAAATGAACCACCTATTTTCTTGAGCCTGGTTTTAGGAATGACAAAATTGTGTTTGTTCCTAGTATTTACGTTATGGATATCACTGTATCTTTTAAATAGATTAATATTTTTATGTGCATACAAAAGATTTTCATAAATATACTGAGAGGGCACAGTCATTATATTAATCTCTTTAAATTTGTCTCTGAGGGAGTATTTGGGACTTAATTTATAAATTGCACGAACAGCCCTTTTTTGTAAAACAAATACTGTTTGAATATCGGCGGCATTTCCCCACAACAGAATGCCGTATGACATCATGAAGACAATGGACACGGGATTTTTAGCAACGTTTGCAATGGTGGAGGTTGTCAGTACCCTGCTGTCTTAAGTAAGTCCTCTGCTTAATATACTGTTTGTGTTACTTGCGGGGACTGTGCAAGGAGTGCAAGATAAGCGAGAAATCTGTGATCGAATAGTAGGTTCAAGGACTTTATTAGTAACAAGCTCAATTCTGTTATATTCATCGGTGGCATCAGTGAATTTAAAATATATAGGTAGGTATTTGGTTCGTATTAGAATACATACTTTCATTAGTATACTAATAACATCTTGCGTAATTATCTTACATTGGTAGCAGAAATAGCAAACGTACTTTGCCTAAGCATTACAAAATGGTTTCATTCAATGGGCATTATTATCTGTATTCTAATTAAATATATGCCCTGATAGCATTACACTTAATGCAATATTATCACACGGCTTAGATCAAAAGCTCAGTCCTTAATTTAGTACCGCTGATAAATCAAGTATCTGCCTTTCCATAATGTACGGTAGCTATACTTACATCGAATTTGTTGGATATTTTATTAAAAACAAATAAAAATATTCAAAAACTAAAACACGATTTCTGAAAAATCACGGCTATCCTCTATGTACAAACTCCGTAGCCCGGATAAAAACGGTATTTCTTAACACTTGCGCCGCACTTAAAGTCGCCTATTTTGTATGTATTGTCCAATAGTCAATGGTGACTTGCGTCAGGGTATTGTAAAATCTTACTTTACGTTTGCGGAGTTTTGTACCAAATTGAATTCTTGGGTAAAAACGCAGACAGGATTTTATTAACATTTTTATTCAGGTTGCTTGTCAAAAAGTCAACGTCACTTTATTTTCATAATATTTTCATCGACTGCCAGCCATTGCATTGCATCCTTGATTAAGAGTTTCAATCTTTTAATCAACACGGCAATTATTACGCTTTAGATTTGGGTAACTTTACTTCACCAACTTTTTTACGACTACGACTACAAATTTCAATGTTACTGCTAAGTACTAGTCATTCTTGGCCACACATCTATAAGCAATAACTCGTAAAAGCTATAAAACAAAGTCATAAAATTCACTGAGTAGTAGCAGTACTACCAACCTAACCATCAATTAAAATAAGTACCGTTTACCTCATACACATTAGCAAGTTACGCAACAGAACAATTAAAAGTACAATTAAATTGAACCCATACGTTCAATTACAAGTAACCTCAACCAATTAAAATTCACTAATTACAATAGTAATTTATTATAACGGTGTTACAATTATCGTCAATTATAATTGAAGCGATATTTTGATCTGCGCAAGAGCATCTTTTAGCTAACAAAAAAAATGAGAAGGTTCTTAAGCCGACACATTTTTTGTTGTCAAAGTTCAAGAAGATTACATGTTGTATCGGAATGTGAATTATGGTTATTAGACAGTAAACGGTTCTTTGTAGAAGCGAAGTAGATGCCTATTGAGTTCGAGGCAAGAAGAAATTATAATTGGATGCAATAATGTTACTAATCTGCGTACGATTATCTGACAAGGAGGATTGAGCAGTCAATACAAGAAAATAACTGCTATATTGGCTACAATACTTAAGATTTTTTTTTAAGGATTGAAAATCATCAAATGGTTCCTTCCGCTCTGGGTGGAGCGGAATAGTGTCAGGGTCTTACTTATAAAACCCACCCGTGTCCTCCTAAAGCTCTTTGCGTTCCAGGGCCGCGGTGACTCTTTCGAACAAATTCCGCAACTGTCTTAAGAATACCATATCAGTCTGATGAGCAAATAAAACCAATAAATCCCACGTATGAGGCTTTTTTTTTTGAGGATGGGAAATCATCAAATGACCCAGGGAGTGTCAGACTTCTACTGACTAAAACCCACCCATGCTCCTCATAGTACCTTTTACGTTCCAGGGCCGCGGTAACTCTTTCGAACAAAATCCGCAACCCACGTATGAGGCTAGTCACCTTTCTATCTGACGAAATGTAAGTGTACCTACTATAGGTGATTAGGTACACTTTTGCCTAACCCGTCGAGGAATAGGTAAGATGTTATGTTACGTTTATTAAATCAAATACACAATGTATTTGATTTAATAAACGTAACATAACATCTATCAAGTAAATCAAGTCTTCAGTCCCATTATACTTGAAATAGAGTTATAGATGACAACAGGATGGCTGCCATTTTGATTAATGATATCAAAATGGCTGCCGTAATCATGCCATAAACCAACTCAAAGACATTCCTAGCAATGCCAGCAAACCACGGATGAAACAGCGATTCGAACTAAATCAGGACTCGTTGTAAAAGATTAAAGAGTGTGGTTCAAGAGCCAGTGAACTTATCCCTAACGATATCCCCCCATTAGTTGAAAAAATGCGGCCGGGGCGGGGCTCTCAGACTAATGAATGATGATAAATGGTATAAATAAGATGTCAGCTCTTATCGGAGACGCGATCTCCAGATATCTACTGAACTCATCTCGTGTGTTCCTTGTTCGTAAAGATCTTGTTGGGTCCAAAAAAAATTTAACATGATTTTTGATAGATCGGGTGATATTGATAGTCAGTTTCTGTGGGGTTGAAATTCACATGGAGTTCTAAGACAGTCTAAATTATTTTTTATAATTACATTAATATATAATATATTATTTTCAAGAAAATAGTCGTAGTCAAACATTATTGTATTCTACTAGGATTAAGGACTACTTTTGTTTTTTTTTAATTAAAAAGAGTATTTTATCCTGTTAGTTTAAATACTATGAAGCTGCTTTGGATATCAGTAATTGTTGAAACTTGAAACCGACATAATTTACTAAACTAACCGTGTTTTGAAATGAAAGAGAAAAGATTCTGCATCTTCAAAAGGCATTGTAAAGTAGCCATGCAACCGCAGTGCTACAATCTTCGGTGTTGTGAATTTTGCCCAAATATTAGCTGGAAATCAAAATCAAAATTAATTTATTCAAATAAGGCTGACGGCCAGCAATTTATGGATGTCAAAGTTTTCTTAAAAACTGTTCCCGAAAACGTCCGCTCGTCACCACTTTCTAGTGTCATAACTGGGAAAAAGAAGTGACACAACAAACTCCCCACCAGCACATCTGTCTGTTAAGTTCAATGCCGCTACCGAAACCGATACCGATGATGATGTTACCGATTTTGCATAAACTGGGAGCAGACTTTATTCGCGCCGAGATTGCGGCTGCACCTCACACACGGGCGGAAAGCGGGATGAACAAAAGGATATATTTTATTAAGATTACAAGACAGGCCGCGATGCTATCGTTAATCGTACGTTATTAGCAGACAAATATTATTCGATTATCTCGATCACTTTTAAAGGTCGATTTTATATTTTTTAAGGATGTTAAATTAAGGTTTTTGTGCCTACCTGTATGATTATCACAGCTAATTAAGCTTTTGTTTTGTGTAAAGATTCTACAGGTGAATTGGTCATAATAAATATCATTTTAGTGACCTAAGCTTCCACCAAAGATACCTTGGAGTGGCAATGTTTTGGGCTACTCAATTCTAAAAGCTAGCTCTATTTGCCAGCGACATGAAGAAGAAAAACATTTCGATAACCTACAGCTACTGCTCCAGTTTAAAATATTTTTTAGGGACCAGCTACTCAAGATTTTTAGCCATCTATAATTTTACTGTACCTAAAATTCTAATTAATCAAAGCCGAAAGCAGCTCCCTTGTAACTGGTCGAAAAAAAACGATACCACAAAATAACTCATTCAAATTCAGTATCGAGCGATAAACCGATCGATAAAACTGACTAAAAATACTTTACGGCCGCATAGCAAACTGCAGGTAAGTATGAAAAGCAAATATTTGAGAATTAGCGACGTTCCACATACTAACAAACGGTGGGTCAATGTACTCGTTGCATAAGCAAAGTGCGTCAAAAGTCGATCAAGGTAATACGTCATGTTGGTGCCATATGCATGACAAGATTTGAATAAAGCTGTTAAAATACTAAAGAATCTGGCTGGAGAAGAGATGGGAATAAATCACTATACATTTTCAGGATCGATGAAATGCCAAAACATAAGGATTGATCATGTGTCATATGACAGCGTTTGTCAATCCCATGTTTGTCGTTTTGAAAATCGCCTTCGCCACGCTATCACTGTCAGAATGTCACTTGTTTAAATAGAGTATATTATGTATAGGATGGCTCTGAAGTAATTTATGAAGACCATGAAAACCAATTCTATTCAGCTTATTATTTTTTAGTAACAAAATTGAAATAAAATATAAGCTTGTAAAATCTAAGATGATTGTGTGATTTGAAAAGCTATATTCAACAGCAATTACAGACTTTTAATCAATTTAATTCAGTTTAATGTTCATGACTCTGTGTAAAACGGTGCACTTAAATATAAAATCACTTTAACAGCTAGCCCTTGACTTACATTTTATGCAACTGTTACATAATATCGTTTTACATTTCCAATAATGAAATAATTTTAATATTAAATACCTACCTTTTAAAAACGACTGACCAATCGCGTGCCACGCATTCGTAAACTAAACTGGCATAACTCAAAAAATAATTAATACACTTACAAGAAAAAAAAACTCTAATTATCCTAATACCCATACGTTTCAGCTCATTAGATATCTAAAAGCCGTAAAAATGGAACATCGCCCTTTTTTAAGGGATTAAACAAATAAATCACCCTAATGCATCGGAACGAAGTACCTACGTATTAATCAAAATTCGTATTGATTTATCGGTTTTCCGTTTAATAACCTTTTAACACGCGATGGGGTGAACAATATTGAATGAATTTCGATATATTGGTAGCTTTTATTATTCTTTAACGGTTTTTTTATTAATTTTTTGTGCCTTCTGTTCCGTTTTGTGTTTTTAATAAAGTCTTATGACGTTTTAATTTTATAAATTTATTATGTCCCTGCTAACGCGGCGGGGTTCACAAAAATTAAGTTAGTGCTGTGATATTATTGTGTTTCAAAAATCAGCGTGTCTTAATTTAGGATTAAAATATGGTGAACAGGTGTCAATGAAATGTCTTTTGGCAAAAAAAAATCTCTGTTGATTTTTTTTAAATACAAAATAATAAGTAATTCAAAAATTATCAGGATATTTAATAATAGCAAATTAACTTCTATAAAAAATGAATGCCTCTCATCAATGTCTATTCGCATTTGTGCAAAATTAGCGCTTTCTGATACCTACTACTGTGCAAAAACTTTTCATATACTTTTTGCTACTGACTATTAACGTTTTTTGTTCAAATTACGCACACTGATGATGATGATCAACATTGTTTTCTTTTATTTCATCAACTTTACTTGTTTGAAGCCTTAATTTAGAAGATTTTACTGGCATTGTAACATTGTAATTGTCTTTTTTATACTCAAAACATATAAGTTTGGTTGGGTTACCTGTTTTCTAGGTGATACGTGACATCTCCGGTTTTAGTCATCTCTATATATTAGAGTCTTGGTTTCAATGATCAAAAAGATAATAAAACATATATAAGCAAATAGCGACGGACTTCTTCTGAAAATATGACAAATACAGTAAACACCCCTAAAATAACTCAACTTGCTTCGTATATCAACTCTAAAACCCTAACATTTAATCACCCAGATTGGTTCATTTCGTCCACGCATTTCACGATAATACGAGCATGTTGAATGGTCTGTACCATTTTCCCAAACGTTATTACTTTTATAATGGTGATTACGTACAAAAATATAGCATATAAAGTTTCAATAAATGTCTACGATGACAAGAAATGGGCGACATTTGTAATTCGATGGACGATTTATCGACAAATCGTGGCATGTGCCACGATATCACTACAGAAGTTGTGACTTTAAGTGTCAATATTTCTATGTATATTGAAATATTTTAAATTGATTTCTGTATTAGTCTGTTGTTGAATGAAACGGAGGAGTTAATGAGGACAATCAACGGCTAGAAGCGGATTAATGTGCTCTTTGTGAAATGAATATGTTTTGTTTATTGTAAGTTATGGAATGTGAAATCTGTGAAAGTGTCCCGACGCGACGTATAGAATAAGCTCTCGAATCGATTATTTCAAGTTAAAGTGATAACAAGATAAAGATATAAAATACGTCAATTACTAGTATATTCTAATAAATAAAATAAGAGTGCTAATAAATAGGGCATCGAAAAATTCGTCCACTGTGAGTTTTTCTTTTCCCCTTTGTATCCCGTTTTAATATTTATAAAACAAGCTTGATAATGATTTTCATAATAATTAAATTTGTACTTATACAGTTTTACTTCCGCGAAGAAGAAGTAGCCAACAGACAAAGCTATACAATAAACTATCAGTTTTGCTAACCCCAGTAGACCACAAACAGTTCATTAAATCTTCCACGACAAGTTCCGCATGCATCCTCATATATTAATAATGCCGTTTTGTTCTCCGCACACGCATGAAGATTGATGAATGCGCCCACGACGCGAAACCAACGCCTTTTATGTGTATACCCGCCGCTTTCCTGGACCAAACTGTCGCCCTTACTGGTGGTGACAGCGTTTTTAGACACAGACTAGACTGTGTTGAAGAAAAGATAGGCCTGCTAGATATGGGAGAATACAAAGTGGCAGATAAAACGATTGTGAAAAGTTCAGAAAGTATGGGATTGACAGGACCTACCAAAATGCCAAATGGACTTTGGACAATCGTTTTTACTGATCGAACGTCATTTTTGTCTTGAACCCAAGAGATTTTTAAAAGTGTAGGTACCTATATTCCAAAAAAAGATTATCAAAAAAATATTGATGTTTGTTAACACGCTTAATATAAACATTTCCTTAGCTTAAGTGTTTTTACTTTGATGCTAAACAAACATTATCGTAAACACTGTTTCTCTAGAGCATTGGCTTTTCTTAAAGCTTTATTTATGAAGCTTTATTTACTTGATATTTATCCTTAGACTTATCTATAGTTAGTCTGGCAGCTAAACAGTCACAACACGGCATATTCTTGGTAACATTTTTAGATCTTACGTCTTCATTCATCAACGTTTGAAAATCAATTTCAGTTCCAAAAAAAGAACTTCAGATGTTTGTATGTCAATGTATACGGAAGCCTATACATGTGACCAATATCCATTCACACAGGGCTGCCATATCCCGAACTTCAGACAAAGGAAAGGAAAACAAACTGTTCCGGAATTCCGTGCGCAAACGCAATGTCTAAGGGTTAGCTCACACCGAGACGAGATGCGACACGTCTATGCTTGAAAAGGCCTGCTGTTACGCGAGGCATGTCGCGAAGCCGTAGAGTGTTCAATTTCGCTATACGTAGCACTTGCGGATCATCGCCGCGTTAGGAGTTAATCATCGCGTATTCGCGCGATGATCGCTTTGATTTTTAATGACGCCCTAAGCTGCGTCTCGCCTCTTTTGTTTTAATTCTCTGACTGAATTGATCCTTTTCATGAAGTAAATAAAGCTCCATAGTGTATCACTACCTTAAAAAAAACAGCAAAGATCCCATCGCGTCTCGGTGTGATCTGACCCTAAACTTAACCATACTTGTCAGCACTGTAATATTTGCATTTTATTTTGGATATTTACTTTATATGCATCATCTACCACCTGTTTTACCGAATGATTAACCACTTGGTTTCCTAGAGAAATTGTATGTTTATAGTATGTCAACAGACTGTAAATATCGTGTCTAACTGCGTTCCGTTTATTTTTGCTATACCGAGATTGATTGGAGTCAACGAACCTTTATTTTGAGTTGAACCAATTTAGATGTTGGGTAATAATTACGTGATTTGCGTATGAGTTAAGTAGTTAGTTTTAGTGTAGCAATTTACATAGGTTCGTTCAATTGGAGCTATTGTGTTTTTATTTTCTGTCTCTGATTGTTTGGACTTTAAACTTTATTATAGCTGTATCAAGGTTTCAGTGTTTACACGACTATCCATGCCTTTAAAGGTCTGTTATACGATTGTTAATTTCGATGCGATTGATACGTCAAGCAATAAAAAAATCTTCCAGAGTGGCTGTTTTCTATTGTTTTATTTTATGCCTCATTAAAAAGAATTATAGTCTTAAAGGAACATTCCGTTGACTTGTTGTTAAGCCGCAAAAATAGACCAAAGGGGCATTTTATCAAACTTTTCCCCTCATCAAACACTTTATAGTTACTTATCGCTTTTCTCAAGCAATAAAATAGAGATGAGGAACAATTCGATAAACACAACATTAAAATTGTCGACCAACATCCTTTATTTCGGCCCTCGTAAACTTTTTAATACCCTAAAGCTGGGTATGCATGATGCGATTTAAACGAACTTTAAAATACGTTCTGGTAAAGATACGTTATTATATAAAATAAAAAGTTTTAACATATTATTATCATTCAACCTATATATAACGTGTAACGGAATAAACGAAAACCTCTTAAGGGGTCATTGTCAATCATTATGAACAACTTTTACTACAGGACCAACACTGAAATCGCGAAAAAAAAGCTGCCTCATACAATTATGTGCGCATAACTCGACAAAATGCACTGAACAGCTGATTTTTTGACGCGATTTTGGGGTTGGCTCCATAGTTAAAGTTGTTCATAATGATGAGTACAATGAGCCCTTAAGAGGTATAGCGTTTATTTTATTACACATTGTATAGGTTGAACTATAATAATTATGATGATGGTATGTTGACGCGATTTTTTTTCTAAAGCTCTTTCTTTATAAACGCTGTTATGTCTTAATAACTTTTTCTGACAACACGTATGTTCATATGGGTTTTCCATACTTGCGCTAAATTAACCTAGAAACTTACTCAAATAAAGAAATAACTTATTTATTTGAGTAAGTTTCTATTTTAATTTACACCTGCCCATTCAAATCTTGTTGAAATGAGAACGTCAAGCGATTTTTTTCCTATTATCATAGTTTTATTTAGCGATTTTATAAGCCGATCAAGAGCTTACTTTTATCTTTATTGCGACCTTTTGGCTACCTTTGGTTAGGTATTATAATATATATGTTTGTGGTTTCGTGACGTGCGCATCGACAAAACCAGTCGAAACCTTTTTTGCAGAAATCGGAGAAGTCTACGATTAGGTTAACAGGTTTTCTATTTTTTTATGTTTTGACTTAGCACGTGCCAGATTTTAAACCTGATTATGTTGAGTTCACTTAAAATATAATTATTAACATTATGTCTATGCGGTTTTACGAGTTATAAACGTAGAAGCGTTTTCTAAACCAAACGTATTGCAAATTGACTCTTTTATTCACTTTCAGTAAGCCGTCGTTACGCTGTTAGAAATGATTATTTTGTGCAGATTTTCCAATTTTTATTACGTGACGTACCTATTAATACATATAACTGAAATATTCACACTAAAGTTTAAAGCTAATATGAACTCTCTGTTTATAAAAGCGATTATTATTTTAACAGCTTCATAAAACTACAAAAATATGTCGAATGACTTAAACAAACTTTAATCGCCCGATGAACAGCTAGCTTTATCCCACCCCGGGATCAAAGCGAATCCAGGCGAAAATTAAGATTAGGTTGTAGTAAACATTTTTATGTACCGCATCTCTTTTTGATTGCCCGAACCCGCCAAAGGTTCAGATAAATAGAGTAGTAAAACCTTATCATTCTCTGTCTGTCGGTATTTTTAATATCCTGTATTTGTTGATATTGTTTTAATAGTACATTAATTGGTTTTTTATGTTCTGTAATATAGTGTTTAATGGGGTCGCAAAAAGGATGTTGGGTGATAAGTACTGTCTGCGGTATGTACCGTAAACAAAGCTTATCTCTTTATTTTGTTTTTGAAAGTATTTTTTTCAGTTTCATGAGCCTGTAACAGCACTTACTTTACCTAATCTATAGTGTCTAATTGTTTACAAGAAAAAAAAAACGAACTAAAAACGAGGCAAAACCGCGTGGCATGCTACTGCTATTTATTTCAGTCTTAATTTGTCAACAAATACTTAATTAATTAGACTAATTAGACAAGTCATTTGATTAATTAGACAAGTTGACTAGGGGATCCCTTCTTTTCGCATAATGTTCTTTGTCCTAATATACTTCGGCATAACGATTTTGGCACAATTTGTTTTGGCATAATAATACTTCGGCATAATGTTTTTAGGCATACATTTTATGTTGGCATAATCATCTTAAAGACTAATTTGTTTTGGCATAAATTTGATTCGCATAACGTAAGTAGGCCTAATGACTATTAGCATAACGTTAGTAGGCCTAATGACTATTAGCATAACGTTAGTAGGCCTAATGAATTTAATATGCTGTGCAACAAAAGTTAGTGACAGAACCGAATTGTTGCAAAACCGACTCCACCTAGTCTTGTTTGTCCTACCCCTAGAGTGTAATTTAAAATCGCGTAGGCGCGTGGGGCCGCCGGAGGCCCGCAGCGCCGGAGCCGTGACAGAAACCCTGCCTGCTGCATGTTGCATGCTCGCTTGAGTGCTGCATGCTGAATGCTTGCTTGCATGCTGCATGCTTCCTTGTTTGCTGCATGCTTGCTTGCATGCTGTATGCTTGCTTGCATGCTGCATGCTTGCTTGCTTCATGCTTCCTACAGCGAAAAAAAACCCACAATATTGTTCAATACGTTACATTATATTAATATGTTACCTATATATTACCTGATTCAGGAGATATGGCTTTTCTCCAATCGTCGAAATAAATTGTTATACCTATAAAAATATGTTTTAGTATCATTATGCGTAAATAAATTTATGCTTTAGGATATTATGCTTAAAAAAGTTATGCTTTAGAACTTTATGCTTAATAAATTTATGCTTTAGAATATTATGCTTAATCATTATTATGGTTAGAGAAATTATGCTTAAAAAATTATGCGTAAGCTGTTATGCGTAATTATATTATGCGAAAATATAATTATGCCAAACAAAATTATGCTAAGTTATATTAGGTCTTAAAATTTTATGCAAATGGATAGGGAACCGTTGACTAGTTTTGAACAGTGATTGTCGCTGAAATGACATTGCGACTTGAATTTGAACTTTTTTTTTTTAATAAGAAAATTGGCCTTCTGATCTTCAACTGTTTCAGCACCATAAAACCAACAAGAATAGCTAATTTCAAAACGATAACCCAGTCAGCAAGGTTAGCAGCTCAGCTAGTGCATTTTAAGTACCAATCATCACTAGTGGAAGCACTTTTAATGCACTGATAAATATTTACCTCTTCGCAATGGAGTACCGTAGTAGCAGATGACTAACCAGCATAAATTACATTGGCGGTATGAAAATAGACTACAATGACAAGTCGTAAAACTTTAATACCTCTTGTAAACATAAGAAAATATGTCCAATATCCTTTTTAATGTGAATTATCGTATTTATTAGTCAAGACTAAGTAGGTAAGTACTTAGTGATATGATCATCAACTGTTTTATAGTTCACGTGTCTACGTATGGTGCCAAAGAAATTAACACCACTTGGAGGGCTGCCTAGTCATTTAAGTTAAGTAGCCGTGACGATATTATGCTATCATTAAAATAAAAAAAATCTTCATTTTGTATAGAGATATTATGTAATTAAAACGTTAAGCTTTGATTCATTCACTACAACACAAATAATGACCAAAATTAATTTATTATTTTTCCTAATACCTATAAATTGAACTTGTGCGAAACCATCTGGCTTCTAGAAGTCAAAAAATCTTCCCATAAAAAGTTTATCTCCCAGCCCGAAAACTGTCGATATCTTCGCAAATTATCATAAAAATGCAAAGCAAATCCAAACCAAATCGTTTGTAATAAAAATCGAATCAAACAAGCAATTTAAATTAAAGTTTTTAAAAATACTATACCCGTTTCTCACTTATCAAAGTTCATTTGTGATTAAAAACCCATCTCAAGAAAGTGAGGCCCAAAATATTTAATTACATGAGGCGGCTTACGACGCTTTTTAAAACGAGAGACAAAACTTGAGGTTTCGCGTGACACTTTTTGTTAGGGTTGACGCTAAGGCGCTGAAATAGTCGACCATTTAAAAAAAATAGGTTGCTAATGGTCTTTTTTGTGAAAAAATAGGTAGGGATATTAAACAGGATGTTGCAAGTAAAATAATCTTATATCAGTGATTTCTTGATTTTATTATACAGTGTTCTATAAGTACGTGGTCATATTTATGGGTGATGTTGGGTAGGTAACAAGAAAAAAAAATAACAAAAAAAAGGAATCTTTACAAAAAAAAATGACCACCAAAAACGACAAAAAGTTTAAAAAAAACACTTTTCAAACAGTCAAATGCCGCCGGTCGATTCTGTCGACATCTCACGGTGTTCACCTAGGCGGAGTAAACGACAACTGAGCTGTCATTCCATCTTATTTGTATGGTTTGCCAACTCACCCGTCGTGCACCCTGCCCAAGTGTTCACTTCGACATGTTTACAGAATCGCACTGCAGATTGATATCAAATATGTGATTTGACTTAATTAAACTGTTTGAAAAGTCATTTATCATTCAAATTTTTGTAGTGGAAGTTTTTGAAAAAGTCACTTCCTTTTGCTTTTTTTCCTTAATGTATATCGGCTACCCAACAATCACTCTTAAATATGAACTCGCACTTCTGGAACACGCTGTATACTTTTGATAACGTAAAAAAAAACGTAAATATAGTTTAGAATGTCTGATAAGCTGATATTGAATTCCTGCAAGTCATCGTGACTATGATAACGAATCTGTGTGTATTTCTTTCATGCCTGCCTCAAATACTAAGTGTAAAATACTTACCTAGCAAAATATTTAATAATAGCTTTTTCCACGACATCGTTCTCATGGCATATCTCGTAAGAAGCGAACCATTTGCAGAGAATTAAAGATCATGGCACTCGGTGGTGATTTTCGTCTTTTCAGACGTTAATGATTGTATTACACGCAAACATTTCACCTCTCTAACACTAAATTATCTAGCTTTCGAAACAATTACAAAAATGTACACTGAACTCTCACTAACAAAGACTTCGTAAGAAATTTTTTTCGTTACACATAACACCCCCATGGTTTCGTTATCAAAATTTCCAAAAAAGGCGGCATTACTTCAACAACTAGTTCCACAAAAAGTTCTCAAAACTGGCACCCCTGTGTTTAAAGTGAGGACGGCTGCAGACGGAGGTCCGTTGTTATCAGTTGCTACAACTTGAGGCTGTAAACCACTCACACTCCGCTTGGCAAACAAATTTCGTAATAATATATTATGTTGGGATGCAGTGGATGTGACTTCTGCGCAAGGAGAGTAGAGAGAACACTGCTAGAGAAGTGAGTGCCAGTCTATAAAATTGTGATTTTGAAACTAGACGAAGTGAATCTCTTTAAGCGAAAACATTTGTCAAATAGCCAAAAACGTAGGGGCAATGCGCTACCAAAGTATTAGGTGGCCAATCTCAAAGGTTTCCATAATGCATTTTTGGTTTTTGGAGTTGTACTTTGATTAAAAACACTGTAGATGTTAAATAGATACTTTTGATTTTGAGATGCATAGATATTGGTATCCAGAGTTTCATCGATTTTAATTTCCAGTTTCCACCTTGTGTGAGTAATTTATAGATTTTGAAATCTATTAAGACGGAGATTATTTCACAAAGGAAATCCTAGGAGTTAAAGAAAATGTCTTAATCAATAGACAGGAAATAGAAAGCAATGATTTCGGCCATAAAAACATAAGTACACTTGCAAACGGAAGTTTTAAAAGAAATCAAATATATACGCTACCAATTACAAACACTTAAGCTTTATTTAATGTTCGCAGCTGTACTCGAGTACCAACAAAATTACTATTCAAGCAACCTATTACTATGAACCATCAAAATTGTAACTTGAAAAAAAAAATTGTAAGTTTTGTAACGGAACTAAATTCTAACCTAAAATTGACGCATGTACTTTAATAAAACCAATCAATTCTTCTATATGTTTTAAACTGTCAAAGAGCGATCGTTCTAACTAAAAGATAGTTTCTTATGAAAAAATATTCTACCTCTTTTAGTTCCATTAAGGCCCTTGGTACGTTACTTAGGTTTGGTACATTATGTGTTTTGTTTCTATTCTCCTCTGTCTGCTGCCAAGTTATCATTTAGTCTTTTTTTTCTTACATTTCATCCATAAGACAATCCGTTTATTTTTTTTTCGGTCTTTTCTACCTCCTATCGGCTTTTATTAAGATTTATTTTCGTCACTCTTTTAGTTTAATCTCCTTTTGTCCATCGTCATCTCATCTTGACTCCATATTGAAAGTTATTATATCCAAGATTTCTTCTTTGGCATGTCCATGCATTTCTCCGGAGATCCATTAACAAATCTGTTATCTTCCCCTTTCCTCTCCCTTTCCACTGCGCAAACACATCGCGTTCATTAGAAACACATGTAACAGGTAGAAACACTGAATTATAAATCTTTGTTATTGATAACAATCGGTATTTTTGTTGTTTTATTGTCTTTTCTAATTTTGGATGGGTTTTTTCGGTAAGGTTTAGCTTTCTGCACTTTGTATATATACACATTATAAAAGTATATTTATAGGATTCATTAAAAAGCATGTCTTCAAAGATAACATCATGATCATTATTTGGGGTCCGCACATCAAGTCTTTTTCCTCCATTCTTTTGTAGTACTCGGTAGTTACTCCCTTTTAAACTATTTCATCTTTCACACAGGTTATCTATGGTATTTGGTTTTCCCTTTTTAGAGCCAATTTAGTCTTCATAGATATTTCAGTGCTTTGTTGCTGCTTTCCAAATTGATGATCGAGTTTAAGTTTATTTTTATAAATCTTGGAACAAACATGGCAATATTTTATCAATGGATTAGACATGCATATTTGAGCCATACATTGTAATTTGTATGTTTGTTTAGCAGCACAAACGATCCGTTGTCGGATTGGTTTTAAAACTCTTATTTATTGGAACCAGTCTGAATTATTAGTTCTTAATCCCAAAACATGTAGTAACTCATGTTAATTTTTTTCTTTGAAGGCTTTCTCTGACACTGATACCCAAATGTGCTACAAATTAAATCATGTTTGGACATTAAGCAAAAGTTTGCGTTTCCAATCATTACTTACCACTTGCCATCAGATGAGCCGCTTGTATGCTAAGTACATTTCCTCATTATTAATGGCTTGAATAGCATTGGTTAACTGGCTATGATGGCATTTGTTTATAGTTTCCGCACCATCTATTTGACACTATCTCACACAGCAGTCAAAAGAGTAGCTTATCAGTAAGATCCACTGAGATCTCCTGAAAGTTCTTTGAATATATCACAGTATTGGTAATCTATTCAGCTCTACGTTTGAGCACATGACTTTTAGATCCATTCATAATTCCGTCCAATCCTTTATCATACGATGAGTAACCACAATCTCGGCAAGAAAAGTTCTTCCATCCTTCACCTACAAACCTGTTTAGGACACCTTCTCAAAGATACCATTCACGAAATAACTTCAACAATTAAAACATCCTTACATCCTTCACCCACGTCTTTGAAGGTTCCTCCTTTCTTTAAGATACCATTGACGCCAGCACCTTTGAGGGTACCCTCCTCATTTTCAAAGCTACCTCTCACGTAGGTACGTACCGGGTGGCCCCTGCTAAACGGTAATACGACAGTAACCCGAGTTTACGACGGAGCCATAACTCACCCCAGATTGTGGTGCTACTAATAAATACAAATATTTTCTTGTTATGTGATTTAATAGGGTGATTTTTGAACGAAAGAATAGTGTTGATACGACTTATTACGGATACAGTGAGGATCCTTTTGATCAATTTTCGAATGAAATGCGTGTGGTCGATCCTGTTCGTTGCAGATATAATTCAGGTAACGTTTTGGTAATAAAATCCAAAATGTTAATGATACTTAAATTAGTACTTAAAAACTTAAGTGTGTCAAATTACTTGATGCTTCGGTTTTGATAAGCAAAGGCGTTAAAAACGTACAAAAATTTGTATTTATTGGCAGATTATTATATTTTTTAATTTCAGGGCAAGATATTTATGTGTGGCTATATTTTTTAATTAGACATTGGAATCCAAACAAACATTTTTATTACGTTTTGGGACTTAAATTATGCAAATATATTAATTTTTTCACATTAAAATTACGACCATTTAAGAGCTTTTTGCCAAATGGGTAGGCATTTTATTGAGTGTGTTTTGAGTATTTTTTTAAAACTCATTATTATGCTATAAAATGTGTCGTTAAAACTATTCTAAACGCCATAAAATATGTTGTTAATTAGTTACGCTTATTGCTTAACCTTTCAATAACTTTTATGACATTCTTATCCTTTAATAGATGCTGTTTTGGTCACATCACATGTGCAAATACGTAAATGAAGATAGGCCAAAGTAATAAAAATACAATTAAAGTCGCAACTTCGCTTTCCGAACCATGGTTTCTTCATCCACATTGCAGATTAAACCATTAGTGGATGGCTACTCTTTTAGCGCGCATTTTAAATTTAAAATTAAAAATAAACAAATGCTTTAGGCCAGAAACTATATAATCTACTAAACAGGTTAACTTCAGAGGTAGTGCGCATTTTCTTCCATACAATCAGTATCATTAAATGCACACCACTGCACTGCACTGCTGGTACTGCTGGATACCATCCGCACTTAGTCAATATCCGGGCTAGTCGTACTCAGCGCTTCTCCTCCACATTTATTATGCGCACAGCGAAAGTGTGGCACTCTCTGCCAGCGTGTGTTCCCTCCACATATAACCCGTCTGCCTTCAAAGCAAGAGTGAACAGGCATCTTTAGGGCACGCTCGCTCCATCATAGACCTCATCTATCGTCTTCCATCAGGCGTGTTCGAGGTCAAGAGGAAGCCCGTCTTCAATAAAAAAAACTTTATTTAAAGAATTGGCTTTAATTTTTTCGTTGTCAAGTATCGAAAAGAGTAACAATGATTACTTTTCTCTGACTATGTTGTTTGATTTTCTTGTCATACACATGGTAAAACAAAGAAATTCGCATGTCCTTTCCTATTGATCTTACAATACGTCAAAACGCACTATCTCCGAAGTAACCCTGTATTTAACGAAAATGAATATAAAAAAGCAAAGTAATACCAATTTCACATACGACACTTATCTAGAAACAACTACAGTTTAACCACCAAAATGAATACACAAAACACGGAACCACATCCCCATTAATCCAACCGTCAGCTTCTTAAGTAGAAAATTAAAATCAGTTTAAGTTTGTTTATGAACAGCCGCTTCACCGTTAGGGCGGGTGCACACAAATAACTAACTAATCGATATTAGAATCAATGCGTGCCACGCCTGCATGCAATGCTTAGGGTGTTCTGAGATCCTAGTATTAATAGCTTGCTTTCACATGTAGGTTTGCTTGCCATGCAATTCTCGTATTTTTAAGGAGCGTTCGCATTCGCAAACTGTCAAAAACACTTCTAATTTCCCTACATTCTGATTTTGAATGTGAAAGTTTTTGAAATTGATTGTTGCTGAGGTGACATTTCGACTTATATTTGAACGCTTTTTAAGTACCTACCTACATGATTCGACCTTCAGGTATTGCTCATGCATTACCGAGTGTCACGTGGTTAGTGGTTAAGCCCTTGTTGTTGTTGTGACAATTGCTATCGCTGATACAATGTCGCTTGGTCTAAAGCCTATTATTTCGGTTGAATCTATGGATTTTTAAGGATGGGAAACCATCAAATAACTACTTCCGCTCTGGGCGGAGTGGAAGGGAGTGTCAGACTCTTACTGACTAAATCCCATCCGTGTTCCTCTTAATGCCTTTTGCGTTCCAGGGCCGCGGTGACTCTTTCGAATAAATTCCGCAACTGAATCTATGGCTCCACAACATACATCGTAATAATGTAGTAAGTATTTTAACAGCATTTATTAACGATAAAGATGTGAAAGTGAAACTGACTCTTACTTGCGCTTGCGCATATGATTAGCACGTACTCGTAGTTCGTGCTGTTGTCGCGGTATTCCTTATCTACAGCTCTAAGCTTATCTATAGTAAAATTGCGAGGCGCTAGGGAATAGAATAGAATATGTTTTATTATGTACCTACACTATATAAGTTACAGAAAAGATAGATGTAGAAAACATTACATAGAAAAAATATGCACAGAAAAGATCTGTCACTATTTCCAAAATAGTCAAAAAATATTAAGCATTATAGTAAAACCTTTTTTTTCAAATAATCTCTATTAACATAAAAAAAAACTAAAAATCAATACAAAGTTAATAACCAATACAAGCTTAGTGTTATACCGAACAAAAAAAAATATTACAAAAAAAAAACATACTGTATATAATTCAAACGTCTTTTATGAGTTTTATGTGATCAGGAAAACAAACAGCCTGTTACTAAAACAAATAGTTAACGTACGTGAAGTTTATTGTTATTGGACCACGAGCCCAGGTTCGACGCCTGCGCAGGTGAAATAATTCAAATGTTTGATATGTAAGTAACCAAGGTGGTTACTTTGTTTTAATTTAACATCAAAAGGTTTTTTCTCCTTTGAAGTGTTTAAATACTTCCAATGGATATATTTTTTGTTGATCGAGAAGTGGAAGAAAATGATGGCGGCAAATTGACTGTCATTTGTTTAGTTAAGGTCATCTGATTGAGGAACTTATGTACTGTTGATATCCGATTATTTTCTACTCTTCATCAATACTATTCAAAGATCATGGTTGGTTTGAGCAGTTCTGAGTTGGGCTACACATATCTGACACATGCTTGCACTGTCTGGATAGATAAATTCGAAGGCCCATATTCCAAAACGTAAACTCTAACTCAACTGGAACTCCAACTCTATCGGAGCTTGTCATAAATTGAAGTTTTTGTACTTATTTGCTCATCTCTCGAGTACGAAAACGTCAATTAGAAAAGCTTTTATTGACATTTTCGTGCTCATGTTGGAGTTGGAGTTATGTTTTGGAATCAAAAAACCACCTCAGACAATTTAACCTACATGGTTCTCATATGATTTATCCATTACATGTTTACCATTGTATTAGTATGGACTTTAAAGAGACTGACCTCTGAGTTTATTTCAGTGTTTCTTTTAACAATAGTCAGCTAGGACACACCGGCTTCATCTAGTTTAATTGGCAAAAAAAAAGACGTGTATCTTTTTTTTTCAGAGTTATTTATTTTAGGTAACCAATTAATGTACATAACTAACTAAACTATTTATATCTACTAAACCTAACTAAATACAAACTAGATTAAAAATTGCGAAATTATGTACTAACGTGTATAAAAACAAAATTAATCATTGGGCATCAAAAAATTCATCCACATCGCTGTCAATGACAAAAGTGCCCAGAACACTGGCAGCATTGCCGCGTTGAATGGCAATGCTGATTCTTTGGCCAAAGAAAAGCCCAGCCCTCTGGTCACGTGAACAGTCGACAAGTTGTGTGCTCATGTGTAAATTGATATTATTAACCATTTTTAAAAATGTGTATCAATACCACTTCCTTACCATACCTGCTTTTTCTCTATCACCATATCTACTTTTTAAGGTATATTTAACTGACTCAGAAGTATATAGATTTATAATGCAGGTTTAGATAATTACAAAACTTAATCAAACTGCGAGTCTGTGACCCAGAAACGTAAATCTAACTCGCGAAGATTCTGTACTTTATCTAAACTACAAAGTAATAATATTTGCTAGCCAATATTGTGAGTATTCATTACAGAACCTTGGGCAATTATTATTATAACTAATATACGGGACATAGAACATAGATCAAGGCACACGAGCAATAAACCCTGCTTAAACATTATACATATTCAAATAGAAAATTTATGTGCGAATATGTATGGAAATCTATTGTTGTACCTAAGTCTAAGTATGGTTTTGTTTGTTTCATAATACAGTATATTAGATGCTTCGGCAACTAAGTGCCTCTAAGAAGAAAACATCGTTGGAATATTAAGGAAACTAAACCCAGTAATCAAAGATGACGTCACACTTAACGAGCAACTAATAAATATCTATAAACATGATAATCATTCTGTATGTAAAACTCTTAAATACACGAACGCATTGCAACCAACATGTCCGACAAATGACTTAATAAGGCCTAATAAAATTATACCGACGCACGAAAAGCAAACACCAGCGAGAGCGAAAGTAAAAAACCCCACAATTTTCTGTTTCAAAATTTGATAACTTCATCTCATATAATAATAGTGCAGAGGAAATTACGACCACCAATCACGTGCGTCAGTTTAAACCGCCCGCGTTTGAAATTCGAACGCTACGCTCAAACGACGACCGACCTCCGACGTAGGTAGACGTGTGTTTAGTCAGTAATTTGATGATAATTTGCAAAATGAGAACGTGCTCGGTTTTGAGTGTGGATTTTTTGCTGAATTTTCATATTAAAATGTCGCTGAACTCTGGGGTGAAAGTACTTTAACGGGTAATTGAATATTTTATCAAGTGGGGTAATAGGCTCTCTGAGGGTTCATGAATATATAAGCGGTGTTCCCGGGGTATCCGGCTTACTATCGCTGATTTTCATTGCGGTTCAAAACTGCCTGTTGGTCGTTCAACTTTCGCTTTTACAACGTCCTTTCATTTATAACTTCTGTGAGTAAAGCTAATTTTGATTTGATAAACGTGGTCTATTGAACTTTCATTCTTCGTTATAAATTAACATTAACATATTTTTTTTGACATGCTTTTGTAGTGATTTCTTTCGGTGTTTTACGTCCCGCTAATTAGTTGGGAGCAATTTATAGGGACATTAATTATATGAAGGCAGTTTATGCAAATATTATAGATGTTCTGCGATTTTATTGTGTAATTGTTTTGTAATGAAATGGTAACGAATATTGTGTTGAGCCCATAAAAGGAATGAGGAGAACTTCTGACTAGTAGAAACAACTTCATTTCTTTTATTTATTTATTTATTATATACTTTATTGTACACCGATAATAACATAAAATGAACATTAGGTACTAACTAAAACACATGTACAATGGACGGCCTTATCGCATTCCGCGATCTCTTCCAGGCAACCTGGAATGGACAGTAATTGTCTGGACAACAAATGGGGCTGAAACTAAACTTTGTGAAATTGGGGGCTACATAATTATGATCATCATCATCATCATCATCCATCCACTGTCCGATTTCACCCACTGCTGAGCATAGGCCTCCCTTTTCTCGTGCTAATCCCCACGTTCCTATGCCAGCCGTATTAAGGTTCTACCTGCGATAGCAACAATGTCGTCTGACCATCTCACTGCTGGAATAGAATACTCTTATTATGTACACTTATTCTTCCAGACTCTACCTACCCGTAATCTTTCCTCAGGAAATACAGGAGTGAATTACCTAGTGTAAGGATATCAACTTGTATGGAAACATTTCGGAAAAGTCATGACGTTCAATATCACGAGCTCAAAGGAAACAATATAATTTTCCCGTATTACAAAAGTTTAAAAAGTAACACATTTAACAATAAATAAATTCCCACGTCTCTGGTTGATTTACGTGCTTTGCTGGCCAAGTCTGAAGGTTGAATGACATTATTACGACAGATTACTTGCCACCACCGGCATTTAGTAAGGTAATGAATGGAAATAAAAATAAAAGGATTTTCTTTACACAATTATAAACAACTGGTATAGAGTCACGGCTTTTTCACAAGAAGGACGTAAGATAAGTTTCGAAATGGCGGGACGCTTTCTATGGTTTCTTAGTGAATTGGCATGAAGAAGCCCAAAAAAGAGAGGAATGGAAGGAATGGGGGGAGGTCTTTATCTGGGAGTGGGACAATTCAGGTTGCCAAAAATAATCACTACATTTACTTTGTTTTGGTTTCATCAAAACTTACCAAAACCTAGACTAGTAGACTAGTACAAAAAGTTTACATATCCATTCCAGAATTCCAACTTTCATATTATCTTCCTCCTACGTGCCAAAACACACGTACGCAAATTGATAATAAAAACCAAAACGCAAAACTAATTGTATAATAATCTCATCTTCATTAACTAGGTTACTTTAATATTTATATAAACACCAAAATCTGGCTTCCAACAGAACACTTTATTTCAAACGATACCAATTTGGCAAATGATGAGATAGTACTGAAAACAATGAAGTACACTGCTTTTCGGTGGTTCAGTTCTGACCTATCTTATCGAATAAAACTGGCAATGTACTACTAAGTGAAAGATTTATGGTTATATCAAGTGCAATGTGGTAAGGTTAGGTTAATTGATGTCAGAGGCCAAGTAATAATTCTAAGTGTAATAAACAAAGTGATGGCTGGCGTTTCTATTTGATATGCACCTCCGCTTCTTGGTGTTTACTTGAAGATGGCGCCGTTTATCAAGTCATTCCTCCTTTGTTCTTCTAGCTGAGACAGTCTGTATCTTTAAGGTTTTCATATCTTTAGGATTAAAGACTCAATTCTAAATCTGATTGTGTCATCTTTTCTTCAAAATGGTTCTGGTTGTCCTCTAGTCAGTAGGCAGTAGTAAAACCTGACACCAGTCTTGCCAAAGACTGCTGTTGCCCTGTTACTGAGTCAAATACTGGTAAGCTTCTGCATCCGGTTAGACTGGCAGCCGATCCCAATACAGTTGGGAAACGGCCGGGAAGATTTATTGGTTCTCCTTCCTCTATCTCAGATAACAATTATCCGTGGTTTCTGATATTAGAATCAAAATAAGCTAAACATATTGAAGCCGTAAATCATTTTTACCCTGTGAGAATTTTAAAAATAGCCGTATCAATAATGTACTTTATTTTATAAAAATAACGCAAAGCTACCTGGATAAACATGGTGGTTTAGAAAATGCATCTCCTTAGCTTCATCTAGTGTTAGATTACATTCCGTAGACTATGACACAGGAATAGAGCGACAGCGATTTAAGATTACTTTCTTTAAATTTCCATTCTAATTTTCACAAAAAGACTAAGCTTTTTTTTGGATGGGAAATCATCAAGTGACTCCTCGCGGAGTGTCAGACTCGTACTGGCTAAAACCCACCAATGTTCCTGATACTATAAGCTTACAACCTCCGCGACGATCTTAGGACACAAATTGTCCATCATCACAATTATCTCGAGAAACTAAAAATATTAGTAGTAGTTCTACTTTCTTACGTTGATCAGTTTTTATCGTTTCTAGCACAATCACTCACTCCATATTTGAACCTACATTTATTGTTCGATAATAAGATCGTTAGTCATCTAAATGCATCCAGTACTTCTCTGCCTAGTTTCAAAGATGATATTCTAAAGTTGTCTGAAAGTTCCGGTTTATAATGTTTGGGTGCCTGTTATATGTATAACAGGCACCCAAACATTATAAACCGGAACTTTACTTTACCTTTGGGATTGTAATACCCTTCTTCTGTTTCATGGGACACATTTTCTATGTCGTCATGAGGTTCACCTATGTCTACTGCTGGACGTGGGACTCCCCAAACTTCACACCGATCAGTCCTGTGCAGTTTACTCATTCCACGGACTAAAGCTCTGGTCGCCTGTTTATCTGGAATTAAATTATACAAAAAGGAAGACCATTCTAGTTCCGTTACCACCTAACGCTAGTATTCAATCATCAATTCACCTCAGCATACAATCATAACTGAAGATAACCTTTCACTCAATAACCCTGTAACTATTTACGTTCTGTTACGAGTATAAATTGAATTGTAACTACTTTATGTTATACTTGTCCATTGCTATCTAAGTTGCCATATATTTCACTTACACTTTATTGGTTTGCAACTGTTCTTAGGATATTGGAATCCAGAAGTCATCGTTCACTTTTAGACACCGATATTTTACAATTTCTTTGGTAAATGGCTTCCGATCTGCTTCCGAAGGTTTGATATGCTACCGGATATAGTCATATTGAAAGACAAGATAAGATATTACTTATGATAATGTTGGTAGTGATAAGACTTGAATACTATTGCCTCTTGAGATTTGACGTAATATTTTATATAGTCACAATTTTACCTATAAGACGGAAAAGAGGAACGGGAAAGAGTACAAATTAACTGCATGAATTGAAAAGAAAGAGAGAGAATAGATATTATAATCTTATTTATTTGTTCGAGGTTATAATTTATGTTTCTCATTTACTAATTAATACTATGATTAGGTTAACAAATTCTTCATGAATACTACTAAGAAAAGCTAAGGTGAAACTTATGTTATGGGTGCCAGGGCTCTCTCTTAAGGTTTGACTACAATAGCCAATAAGTAATTAATTCGGAGTAAAATATGGTTCGGTGTGCAATGAATCAAGGAAACAAAAAAAGTTCTAGGTATTAATATGTTAAATAGAAAAAATAGAGTGAATAGAAATAAGATTCCATCAGTGTTTTTCAAATAATTAACTTACACATTGAGCCCGCTTATCTTATTACTAAGCTCCATCCTAGACACATCATTGTAAAATAATACTCTCATGTGCGTAAACGCACGCAATCTTTGACACGATGCACGTGCATACTTGGACTTTACGACAACATGAAGCTCGCAAATATAAGCTTGAGACTAACAGTATGACATATTTAGTAAAAGTCAACTACTAAGCTTCAATGTCGAATGTACTTCTTGAAAAGTTCTCAGTTTCTTTTATTTTGAGCCTTGTCAATAAAATTGTCTCTTCCTACTGATTGACCAATTTTAATCAAATTCATTCTAGTGAGGATCACTGTTAGACGAAGGATGCGAGATGCACACGACCGGATATTGTGGCGACACTTGGGGAAGGTCCAGCAGTAGACGTCTTTCGGCTGATATGATGATGATGACATTCAGCACATCACAGATCACTGCTAGATATCTTGCCTACACCTTTCAAACTCAATCTGCCCCTGCCACCTTTTAGAATTCTTCAGACTATGAGCTGGCTCGTCTTTACACCTCGTATGATCAAGAGCTATACGAGAAATATGCCGTCAATCAATTTCTGGAATAGGAATATTACCACTTATAGACAGTATCTACCTTATGTACCCAGACTTAAGAGTCTTTTATAATTGTCCAAATACCGGTTATGAGACGTGATTATATAACACAGTATACGATTATATATCTTTGAAATGTTTTCGGTTCAAATGAGTGTGACTTCATACATTTAGCGGCATGCACGGCCTACATTCGCAATCTATGTTATTGCTTAGATTCGGCTAATAATACTTATATCATGAACTGTTTAGTTTTAAAAGTTGCTAGATAATATAATAGTTATTATGCAGTTTTTTTTTAATTCTAAAATAATCTCCTCTATGAAGCTGAAATGAATGCAATAATAGATGAAAATGTAACAAAGTTGTTGACAAAGTTTTTACGGACCATGAAAAAGAAGAACAATCGACAATATTTTTTGTTTAGATCATTCATGATCTGAATTTATTCTAACGTACCAAAAACACTCCGTGCCTTAATTATTTTGTATGCAACGTCAATATTGATAACCTAATCACCCAGTTATCCAAGAGACACAAACAAACAAAATTTTGCCACTAAATTCGCACTAGATTCGAGAATTTCCAGCAATTCTCTCCAACATAGGCCTACTGGCCTTGAGAGAGACGAACGCAAAGCGTAATCAAATAACATTATCGCAATGTACGTAGCAAATAGACATATCTCGGAATCGTGATTACGTATTATCGGACCAGATTCGCGGAGTCAACGAACTCTTTATCAAAGGAAGATAGGCGCTGCGTCTTCTGACAAAAAATACAGTAAATGATTATGAAGACATCTCTTTTTCTCACCGGATGTGAGATACCAGGATAATTGTTTATTGTCGGATTAAAATTCAACACTTTGAAGTATTCTTTTGAGGATGGTGACTTTTACAAGTTCAGTGGCTTATTGAGTAGGTTTGTTGTTAGAAAGATGATGAATTAGTTTTTCTGTAATCTCATCTGGTTTTGATCTATCATAACAAAATTGTCGTTGAATGTTTCGCTGATTTTTCACTTAGTGTTAAATTCAACTAAGATATTTTTCTTAGCCATAGGATAGGCCAACACTAGGCGTGTTGACTTTTTACTGTTAAATTCAACCTGTTAACACGCATGACAATATACATGATTGATACGTTCTGGATTTTAATACGTATCTACAATTGATTTGGAAATCAAATGAGGATTCAATGGGCCACATCCTGTATCGATTTTTTTCCTACCAACCATCGAATCTTTGAACAACCCTAATAATGTAAAAACGTTCGCCAATCTTACCTATAATCCTAATGGTATTCTGGCTTCCTGCCAGGATCTACTTCGGTTAAAGGAACCAGGCATGCGTTCATTGACAAGTGCATGGACAGTGCCATCCACACCACGCCCACTGTCGACCTAATTTTGAAAAGAATTTTCTCTTTTCAGTACTGGAATGATTGTGGCGTTATTCATATAGATAAACAGTCCACTGCTGGACCTAGGCCAATCTCGCGATATTTAGCTAGACCTTCGACTACCCTAATCTAGTTTCTACTATCGAATCTGCGTTTGCTAATTTTGAAGACTTGGACTAACTTGGATTCTGCATAAGGATAGATTACCTTAACATAAGCATTGTAGCTATCGTAAACATTTTTGTGAAAAATGCCCTTGAGGAGTTCATATGACACACCCAAAGCTTAAATCTTCTGCGAGAATGATACGCAAAGGATTCTTAACAATATAAATCGATTTTAAACGCGCACTACCCCACATCTGTAGTTAAAAATGCGGTGACAAATTGGTCTGATGCCAATGTTTTTTATAATGGTTTCGGTCAAGCACCTCGTACGTAGACATAGAGTCTGCGATATATGCATGGAATCTTTTCTACGCTCTATTCATATCTACGAAAAGCGCTCGGAAATCGGAGCATCTATTAAAACAATAATGGTTTTACGTAAACATCTTATTCCTTATTTTGTTGTCTGTGCCAACATGATATAATTCTTTAATATTATTTCGACGTAGATCTTGAGTGAGAAAATAGCGTTCAATAAGTTTTAGCAGTGCCAACATAGTATAATTCAATATTGTTTTAATTCACTTTTGTAAAGTTTGCCGTCATATCGTTTACTTAAGGTAGTCAATGTCTACTTCTTCGAACTGCTAATATTATTAATGTATCCCAAGTATGAACGTAATTTGAATAGATGAGGATTCGAAATTTCTTTAGCTTTTTCATTTTCAGTTCATCGCCTCTCAAGATACTTATACATTCTCAACAAGATTTTCATGCCAGTTTGTTTCAAAACCAACATCCTACACTAAATCTGCTAATAGTTCATGCGTGAGTACTTATTTTTGTATATGACAGCCAACGCGTCATAACCAGACATAAACATCATTCAGTCTATTTCTCGATATTATCTGGAACTAGTAATGGATAACAATGGTTCCGATGAGCAATTAACCGATGAGTCTGTTTTCAAAATAGCAATTATTGATTATTCTCTCTCATAGACAACTGGAATAGATGAAACATTTCACTTTTCATAAAATAATTCGTATAACCAACCAAGCATAAACGTTTTATGACTATGATGTGTCAGAAAACAATATGGAAATACATCTGGACTAGGTCTCTTGATTCTAAAAATTGCACAGTTACACAATATTAGTTAAGATTATCATCTGTCTAGCGTTTTCCCAACTATGTTGTTACAATGCCAGTTTACAACAAACATATGAATAACTGAATTAATGACTATTATGGATAGCTGAAACGACGTCAATTTCAAACTTGACAAACAACCTTAAGTGAATGAAGACACCGATACAGCGAATGATGAAAATCTCCCAATACTACCATTTGCAGAACCAAAACCTCCCAAAACTTCGCCTGATGAAACCACTTACGAACCGCTAAATAAGTACTGACAGGCGATTTCTTCATTAGCTGATCGGCAGCTATATGGAAGTTTAAGGAGGTTAATCATCCCATTTGAATCTGCTGCCAAACATAATAAGGATGATTGATGAATCGATTGACAGCTCCGAAAAGTGGTCGTAAAAACTTTGTGAGGTAAAATCTTCCTTGAAAAATAAAACATTTTCCGTGTTCAAGTTCTGCTTAGACCTTTACTTTAAGTGTGGTCTTGTTAAAAATTCTAGATTCTATTATTATGTGGGCTACCCCATCCCAGAAGGCATATGGTTCTCTAAGAAATAATTTAAAGTTTAGTGTTAGTATTTGTTGCACATTGTGCTTAAAGTTAGGTAGGTAGTATTCATTTATATTGAACTATTAAAATAAAAGCTATTTCAATGTTAAGTGTTTTTGGTACTATAAGCAACACGTTATTGTTATTAGACTCTTTTGAGTTTACAACAATATGTTATAGAAGTCTGACGCTTTAAAAATGTTTATGATACAGATTTTTTCTTCCGCCATCTTCTTAACCTCTCTCAATTTCCATAACTCTTGTTATTGTTAGAATTATTTTTATTCTAAAAATCATAGTTGGCGGGGTATTCACCTTTTTGGCAAGGCCGTCAGTCGAGAGAGACGGCGTTATTGCAGTTTTATTGTGTTAGAGCAAGATGGGTATGTTGCTGAAAGATATTGCCGACATGATTTATTCTCAATAGCATCTCTTCAACAGGTGCGTAACCCATTGCGTTATGTTATTTCGATTCCATGCCAAATTGTATATTTATAGAAATTGTGTGTCGCGAAAATATATCATTATCAGTAATACGTTTTATCTCTTTCTTTGAAGTCGCGAATGTATGCTTAGATAATGGCCGCTCTTGCGGTATCTTTTATCTTTGCTATTCTATTTCTGTTAACATCGTTAGATCGTAACTGAACGTTTATTGTCTTGCTTCATTCAGTAGTTATTCTTATCTGTTTCGTAGTATTGGGCTCCTAATGTTTAGACATGTTTACAAATTCTTTGCTGCTACAAAGAGCTTACTGTTTTCGACGTATTTAAAGGTCGAAACTTATAGTAATCACATGTCCGCTCTTACACGTGCGTCTCTAATTTGTAAGTACAATCTACTGTGATAGAGGATTTCGCCACCTCCATGCTTGTTTACGGACTTCAACACGATACTATTAAAAATAAAAAAAACGTTATTATTATTATTACTATTTTTCTTGTATACACCGTCAAAATTTGCATAAAAATTCCAAATGCAAGTAAGTTTAACTAATATTAATTGTTCTTTTTCAGGTAAGTTCGTTAGCAGTTCAGATCTATTAAAGAAACCCTTCAGTAAGTGGATTATTCAGAAATCAAAATAATCACAAACGATAAAATGCTTCTTCTAACATTTGATCTCCTCTGTCACATATATTCTAGTTTTACAACTTTAAAAAATATTTCAAACGCGCCTAGTACCAGAATTAAATGTTCCTTTATAATTTATTTGGGACAGCTAGTATATTAATTCAGATGATGAGATGAGCTTTGTGGGTGAGCAGTTTTTATCATAGTTAATCTTGTAGAGTTTTACTTTATCATCGTCGTCAACGACATTAATGTTATGTTAGGTTCTGCAAAGTTATTTTTACTTAAAACTAAAACTTTTTGTACATCTTCTTCGCTGTTCAGTTTTTTTCGCTTCCTTTGATCGTTCCACCGATGTGGGATCCAAGACAGTTCAATTCTGTCTCTGCGACTCGTCCAGCTTCATTGCCTCGTGTTTTCTGGTGGTCGACACCGTTGTCTGGCTATCAAGAACTGCAGTGGTTGGAAATATTTTGATGGTCTTGTCCTGTACCTGATAAAAATGTAGGAAATTTGATAAAAGAAGCACCTAGGTAGTGTTTGATCGTCGAGGCGATCGGCGGCGGCGACCTCTCGCGTCCGGCCCTGGTTCAATCCATGGGAAGCCGTCACCTTCTTCTGCGAAGCAGTAATGCTAGCGAAGGATGAGGCGGGCCGCGTGAGGAAGAGGCAAACCTCACATCCCAGCCGCCGCAATAGAAGAAGACGCCTCGGGCGTCGAGAGTCGCAGGTCGATTCTCAGCCACCGTAGGCGCGGGCTTTGGGTGGCTCGCCGTCCGATAAGCACCAGGCCCGGGTCGACGGCGGCGCGCCTCAAATAAGTGCCAGCACAAAAGACAGGGCCCACTAAGGCTAGTGCCTGCCAGGGATGCGGAATTTGTTCGAAAGAGTCACCGCGGCCCTGGAACGCAAAGAGCATAAGGAGGAGGAACACGGATGGGTTTTTTTCAGTAAGAATCTGGCACTCCCTTCCGCTCCAGGGAGTCATTTGATGATTTCCGATCCATAATAAAATGCAGTGTATGATATATCTAGCAAATAAATTGAGAACACAACATTTATGCCTCATCTGCGTGTGTTGCTTAAGCGAGAGTTTTTATTTTGCAAACAACATTTTTCACACTAGTTACCTACATGTTCCAAACAGTAGATTCGCAAATGAGTGGTTGATTTGTATATTTTCGGAGTAAATTCAATTTTCTTAGAACACGAGATTTAATTTCATTTACCTTGAAAGCAATATGTTTATCTGCTCCTGTCTTAATTTCAAAACACATCAAATGTCGGAGTGTATATCTAGACTCTAAGAAATAGATATATTATTATACAGCTCAACTAGCTTATTAGATACACCTGCCTACACTAAAACATAGGATATTTGCCAGCTGTCTTTCATTTGTAAGGTACTATTTTCCGTTTGTTTGTGTTTGACGAGGGAAATTTTTCAGGTATATTTACTTTGCATCTATACTATGATGATGATATGATTGTTACTCAATCACGTTAGAACGGCTGAACGGATCTTGATGAAATATGGCACAGAGATAGATTATAGTCTGGAATAACACATAAGGTAGGTACTTTTTATCCCGGGATTATATTTCCTTGGAATAATTTTGAACGTTCACACGGTCGGAGCCGTATAAAATTCATCCATTTATGTTCTTAGAATTCCCTCTGTTTTCTTTTACTTATCCACATTTATTACTATTTTAGTCACAGGCGATTAAATTTTGTAATGTCAACTGCATTTTGAGCTCAACAATGATTTCATGCATTGTTCTTTACCATACCCAATAGTTACGAAAATAATTTTAACAAGAAAAACAAACAGCGCAATCTGTTAGTACATACCATTTAAAACAGAGTGAGGACTGACTAACAGTCAATCGTTTAAAACATTATAAATGTACTTATCGTCAATTTATTTTGTAGCTGAATAAATTCTTTAACAGCGAGACCACACACCTATTTACTTAAGGTTTAGGCAGTAATTTGTGTGCACTAAATTTAGAAATCGCGTTTTTTTGCAACTATATTTTTGTTACAGTGTATAGATTCGAACCGGATGTTGATAACTATGTGATAATTCATTTGTGAATTGAAGCACTTTAAGTATGTGAATTAGCTTTTCAGTGTGCGTGATTTGTATTTGTTTCCTTAGTTTTTTACGTTAGCTTGATGTTAGTTGAAAGAACGTTCGATACAAAAAGGAGTTACTTATTTACATGTCTACTGACTGTGATCGTTTTTTTCATATTATCATTATTGTAGAAATAAAAGTTTTGGACGCTTTTATTTATCACATAGGTAAATTCTCGTATATGATGCACTAATACATGTTTTCAAAGCAACAGAGAAAACTTATGAAATAGGTAAGTTAATTTAGGCATGGCAATGTCCTTGACTTAACAATAAAAGAGCCGAAATTATGGATACCCATGACTTTGTCATCAGCCAAGATTTATTTGATACCTTTGATCATCGCAACAGGTCGATTTCAAACAAAAATCTACAAAGAACCACATGAGGATACTTACAAGATCTTCGTTTGCTACACAAACATTCATATTTGATACTTCGCCTTAACTGACAGTCGAAAATTTTGGCATTTTGCCAAGATACAGTCAGACTAATAAAAAGTTGTAAAAATGAATGTTAAATACCGTTGTCTGGTCTGACTGTCATTAGGGGGATACATGACGATTGACGGGAAAAGAATTTAGGAAGTGTCATGGATTTGTTGACTGTTGTAGTCTTCATGGGGCAGCATCCATGGAGGAAATATTGGGTTGGCTTAATTTAATTTGGATAGGCAAGCAACCCAAGGCGTTCCTAGAAGGAACGCCAAAAGCCGAATCCGGTTTGACTGGGAGCCGACTCCAATATAGTTGGGAAAAGGCCAGGCAGATGATGAAGGGCTAAAGAATGATGAATATGATGGTGATATGTAGGATGGGGATCTCTCATCTTGTCTGCCTTAGGCTCCTTTTTAGGATTTTTGTCCATCTAGCAGATTCTGTACAATTATTTGTATTTTAATCGACAATGCTAATGCTATCATAAGCCAATGTTGAATGAATAATGGGGTAGTAAGTAATAGTAAGGTATTTTATTAAATAAGTAACCAACGCCTGTTATTTATTAAATAAGCAAGCCTTATGAAATATTGCAAAATAATTATAATATACAAAATCGAGCTGTCAAATCAAACGTCCATTACTGACGTAATTGAGCAAAACATAGGCAAGCTCTCAATAAAGATAACGAATGTAGGAATGTATAAATTGACAATAATTACCTAACAATTTATACAATTATAATTATGTCACGCTACAACGTAGGTGCAGAAGGATCGTTCCATACAACAGTTAACAAGCGCACTCAGTCATTGGCATAAACCACACAAAAGTTTATTATTTTATTTCCATTAGGTATCTATCGAAGACAGGTTTTAAACATTACAGCGATGACCTATATACAACTTACGTACTAGCTGCTCAATCTCATCGATCATGTCGTTAAAGTTGGCTAAAGGATTAGGATTTTTTTAAAGTAGATGACGGTTAATTTCCTATTCACTCGATGTGCAATTTGGTTTAACGTTCGTTTAGTTAAATGCAGCGACGAATTTCGCTAAGATAAAAAGGCCTAAGGCCCTAGACAATGTGCCATTTAATTAGCGAATGCGACTGTCGAAATGCCAAAATGTAGGAATTTGATCACGTGACATTTCGATAGCTTCTGTCAATCCCATACATTTTTGACGTATTGACAATCGCCTTCGCCACGCTACCGTTGACTGAATCTCACTTGTCTCGAGCCCCTAGACATCTTGAACATTTAGCGGCTATTAGAATTGTAAAAATGTCTAAAATGTATGGGATAGATAGATTACGTACCGCAATGTCACGTGATCAATCTCAAACATATTGGACTTTTGGAAATCGTTACCGCTGATAGAACGTCAATTTGTCTAGAGCCCAAAGACAATAATGTTCCAAACTTACCTCTAGATTATTCTTGAGTTTCTTGTTACAAGTTCTACGGCCTAATATTTCTGATATATAGTTATATAGTGATGTTAGCGGTTGATAAGTCGCGGACCCGGCGCCTGCGCACCGCAGTGCAATTGTGTCACCTAATTGTCCGCTTGTCGGTTGCGCTGAGAGGTATGGAGTTGCCTCATATGTCGAAACTTTCAGTTGCAGAAGAGTAAGGTACATGGAAGGCTGTAGACATAAACGAAACAATCAAGAATCAAACAGAAAAGTAAATTTGAAGCAACTTACTTTTTAAAAGTTTTCTGTGACACAATAAGCCGTATGGTATTAGGAATGGCCTACTCTAACTTCAAAACCGACTATTACTTAAAATATTCTTTAAAAAATATAATATATAACAAAAGACGACTCCACCCCTCTTGTCGAATGCTTAGGAGTATCGGTGTACGATTCGAGTCGACCGCATGTTTGCGGCCGATCGCTCTAGTAACGATATGCGATTGTCGAGACACCGCTATTAACAGGTTTTAGAGGTCCTTATCATTTTCTTAGTTTTTGAGGTTAAGTAAATGCCCTGAAAAGCTCGCAAAAATAAAAGGTTACAGTTATACCACTTAAGCCGGAAGTTGTGCAGTCCGTCCGGTCCCGGAGACTTCCAGTTTGGAAACGGACGGACTGCTGTGCTCTGCTATATCCAGTGGTGAGATGATAATTTCTTCCATTTGTGGTATAGCTTCACACACGCGCTCGATATCGCGCATTCAGCCACCCTCGGCATGACAGACGTATAACAGAATAAACGCAATAACTCTTAAAGGGTCATAGTACTCATCACTATGAAAAACTTTCACTATGGAACCAACCACGACATGGCGAAAAAAAAATCAGCTGTTCAGTAGGGTAGGGGCAGTCGATTTTTTTTGTACAATTTCAATGTTGGTCCCACACTGAAAGTTGTTTATAATGATGAGTACAATGACCCCTTCTATAATTAATGAATGCGTTATCGCTGATAAGAATCAATATGAGAGCCCATGAAATCGTTCATTAAACGCCATTCACTTCTTCTTTGGGTCTCCTGCATCACTTTTAACCACTCTGCCGGTTCTCTCTCGCTAGTCTACGTACTCTTCTTCAAACTTAAAAAAAATATTAGCGCTTTGTTGGCAAATACAAAATTAATAAGTTCAAATATAATGTTTTGTCCAAAATTCAGACACGCGAACTTCGCTTGCTTGCGCATTCATAAGATCCTCAGATGCGCACGTCACAGGGAAGGCGGCTCAAAATAAGGATGGGCCATTGGCTGCGAAGAGACCAAAACCTAGCAAAGCTGTAAGTTGACTCACGTTACTCATAGGAGAACTACCTACACCTCTCCATGCCTCAGAGACTCCAAAATGATTTAACAAAATTAATATAGTCATGAAATAACTAGGTATTCAAGCATTCTAGAAGAGTGAACAACATATTCCATTTCAAGTTCTTTGAAATGTATGCCATCAATTGCACGATTCAAATTGCATCCAAGGTTACGAAGGCGTCAGTTTTAATTAATAAACACAATTATTACTGCAATCAGTGCTGTGTCTCTGATAGTCTAGACCATAACCATTCATCATTTTAAAGTAAACTCAAGGAGGGGACGGTTAATTATATTTTATCACTTTTTAGATGGGATTACGTAATTTTAATACTAGCTTTATTATTATGCAAGGATTTCCAAGATGGGCAATACTGCACCTAAGTATTTGTTTGTTTATATAATAACAAAACCGGACACAGTAATTATATCAAGCTTTAAAATAATGTGTAATTTTAATCACGTCCTACTCTACTATGAAGTTTTAAATTATTCAGCAAGAACGAAAATCCCGGTATCACCCTGCCTCAGTACCGAATTTAATGTAATTTAAATTCACATAAATTGACTCATTCTTATAATAAATGTTAGAGACATTTTATTATAAGAATGAGTTACATTTTGGGTGAGTGAGTTTTTTCATGCAATTGCTTGCATATCGGTTTTATACAGACTACTTCGGACAGTGTGCGCAGGAACTCCACGACCTGATCCCACTATCGCCCACTTACTACCGGAATACCAAATATAGTTCTGAGGCAGTTTACCTTTTTGTGGACGGGATATCATCAAATGACTCCGCTCTACCCAGAGCGGGAGAGAAGTGCAAGAAGCAAGAGTCTGATACTCCCATCAGACTCTTGAACCCACCCTTGTTCCTGCAAATGCCCTGTGCGTCCAGGGCCGTTATAACGCTTTCGAAAAATTCCGAAACCCTGGAGGTAGCTTTACCCCGTAATTCATTGCTCTATAAATTATTTGCACGTTAATCAATGCCGCCACCAAACCAACAACGTAGCAAAATCTACATCGCAATAAAAAGAACCGCGACGCTAACTATCCCGCCAGTTGCGAACTAACTGAACGAAATCCTGCATCGCGGTATCAGAGTTTACAGTGCGACTTGAACATATACAACAGTCCGAATATCAACTATCGGGCAGTTGCCCACCGGACACAACAACCGTCCGGTCGGAGGATCTTCCCTTTTCTATGGAGAATCAGAATCAGAATCAGAATATCATTTATTTGCCTACTTTGTGTATTACAAAATGTCTCTGTGGCCGGTGGGCCGTACAGAGGTGAGTCAGCTAACTTATGTCCTAATGGTCTAATCTTTGTTGGCTGTGCTCTGTTTATTCGCAATATGTGAGATTAAACAAACAGATTACTTTTTTTTTTGTCGCTGCTGACATTCTATATCATTGAGGCATATTATTATTATTTGCACTATAACATTATGTTCACTTTATTTTAAGGGGACGCGGAGCCTTCGTTCTGTCAGTAAGCCTCCGCTTGTATCCTTTTTTATTAGGGTTATACAGTATATTGCAGTATACTTTCTATGGAGGTTTGCGGGACTTTACTCTCTGTTCCGCTACCTCTCTGAAAACTCCAAACCTATTAATTGTATCAATACCTATGTCCTAATAATTCTCATATTTCCTTGACATCTCGTCAGCCTGCTATTAAGATATCGCCTGTCTAAGTAATATCTTACCCCACCTTGTTGAGAACTTAATTAACGACTAAGGAACCATTTTGACGCCATAAGTAATTTGTACCGATTTGTAAGCAAATTGACCTGCTCGACTAAAAGTTTGTTAATAAGCGCTTGTTGTTACCTTATAGAGTTGGGGTACTTACTCGTAGTTGATGTTACGACTTTTCAACCGACTTCAAAAAAAGGAGGAGGTTCTCAATTCGGTCGTTTTTTTTTTGTTTGTTACCTCAAATCTCCGTCATTTATGAACTGATTTGAAAAATTCTTGTTATATGTGAAAGGATATACCTACTCTTATACTGGTCCATTAAAGTTTTATCAAAATCGGTTCAGTAGTTTGATTTTTAAGTCCAAATAGCTGGAAAAAATATATAGAAAAATCATGCATATACGAAATCGCGTATTTTTGCTTTCCTGTGACTTTCCAGTGTACCACTAAAAAGTGAAAAATAATCCGACTTCCAAAAAAAACACTACAACGTACAAAATAACTTTAATTACGGATTGTAGCTCAAACTTAGAACTTTGAGGAGCTCAACGATTTGAAGAACAATACCAAAGTAAGGACATTTGGGTAGGCAGCATAAAAAAAGGTGAACAGGCTTCTTCTGAGTAGGATCACTCCATCGTCATCGACTTTGTCTCTGTCACCTCTGACCTAGACTAGAGTCAAGAGCAAACCCATCTCAATTAAAAAAAAAACTAGAATAACATTGATATAATTTCAACGCTGAACAGATATAGTTAAAGAGATCAATTAATTAAAGACAATTTTGTATCTGTCAATGTATCGTAAGTCATGCAACTTGATGCCAGTGGCTTTTAGTTTAGTTTGGCCAAAAGCAGGTCATTGCGGTCGCGTATTTGGTGCAGCGCAAGGTGTAAGCTGCAGCACCAAAACTAATATAAAAGAAAAGACGGAATGAGGAATGATATGAAAGAAAAGGATAACAGCACGGAATGGAATGGACGAGGTAAATGAGTTGTGCCAACCCCAAGTCATCATCTTCATCATCTGCCTAGCCTTTTCCCAACTTTATTGGGATCGGCTTCCAGTCAAACCGGATTCAGCTGAATACCAGTATTTTACGTGGAGCAGCTGCCTACCAGACCTCCACAACCCCTTAACTGGGTAACACGGTATTTCTTGGTAAGACTGGAGTCAGAGTTTCTGGCTTGAGCCAACCCCAAGTAACATGAGAAAACGGCAAGAAGATTATTAACCTAGGTCTGTAGATCTTACCTGTCTACCGCCAAGCAGTTTCCGCAGCAGTCGCAAGCCGGTGTAAATACAGGCACATTTAGCTTTTTCTGCGGGATAGCCAAGGGGCCCACCTTTGCTATCCTTATAACTCTTTTAAATTAATAAGCTCGCGTTTGACCACTATCTCACCTGACGGTAAGCGATGATGCGGTCGACGATGGAGCACGCTTTTCCTTGACCACTACCTCACCTGACGGTAAGTGATGATGCAGTCGACGATGGAGCACGCTTTTCCAGAAGTAACCAATTCACTCTTGCATTAAAAAACCCTGCTTGACCGCACTCAAAAAAAAATATTTTATTTGTTTTTATAAACACGCTGAAGCTCCTAACTTAAGACCACAGCTTCCACCCGCTCTAAACACTACTAGTATGCGGTTATGTATAATATAAATAAAATTTAAATGTACAATATATTTGAGCAATAATATCAATTTACACGCCAGGGTAAAGACAACTGTGTTTTACGACCTGTTTGCTTACTTGTTGAATAATTAATTGTGGTCATCCTTGTGTGTGATAAGTGTACGATAATATGCAATAATTATGGAAGCTAAGTTGATATGCTAAACGTGGTGACATTGATTCCGTTATGCCCCCGCCCACAGTTCTTATTTACTTACAAATGTGCTTAGTCATAAGCAAATTCCTACATGAACCTGTCCCACACGAACAAGTGGCGTTCTGTGGTTCCTGCTACCCCAGCAGGAATTACAGAACGTCACTTGCTCCTTGATCTTTAGGTAGATACTAAATGCCTAATGGATTTCTCCACTAGACATTCAGTATAAAGGCATAACTACCTTCGTAGAGTTTCTACTGGTGGGGTGTGAAGTGAAGGGTCTGTATTTTATCAGCTTTCGACGTTCCAATAGTGCTTATTTACAACCAGGGGCGGGATATCTCGACATAGTTAACGATCGCATAACGACCGAATTCAGTCGTTAAGTCCTAAGGCCGCCCGTACACATTCAAACTTGAACGCCATCCACGATCAAAATTAATGATCTGATCTGTGGATCGCGTTCAAAATTGACAGTGTACGGGCGGCTTTAGGAGTTTTAGACCGAATACTGTCGGTAGGCGATCGGTAACTATGTCGAGACTTTCCGCCCTGGTGTAAAAGTTTTTAATTTAAAACCTGCAAACGCTTTCAAATTATTCTATAGACAGACAGAAACACGAGTGATCCCGTAAAGGCTCCGTTTTCTCATACGAACTTTTGAAACCCTAAAAAATGTGTTGGTTAGAAGTTTCGTTTAATCGTTTTCTAATCGTAGTCTGAATATCTGGTGTGCCTATTAATCCATTGCATAATTATGAATATTCTGTGCCGATAGCTACCAGCACCCCAGGAATAAGTGTGCACTGCCACATCTGCTTATTCTACAATCTATGGTACAACATACCTACAAACCGGAGGTGTTAATAAAACAATATTAATTGTTATATTATTGTAATAACATGCAGAGACAATAGGATATTGTTATTGTTCATATGTAGGGGCTAATTAATATAGTTATAGTTGTTTATTGATATATTTTCGATGTTTGTAGTTGTATTATGCTTTTGTTTATTGTGTTGAGTACTATATGTGTGGTTTCCGGTGTGAATTTATGGTAAGTAGGTAATAATAACTAGTTGAATTATTTTGCACATTTTCTCGCAAGGCGACAAATCTGTTTAATCTTTCGACGACATCTCTCTGATTGTTTCGCATCGGCTCTGTAGTCTAGTAAAGTTATTGGTAAAAATATTAGAAATTCAGTAAGGGGTCAGTAGGGCTGGCGGCGGTTCGTGTTGCGGAATTTATTCGAAAGAGTCACCGTGACCCTGGAACGCAAAAGGCATTAGGAGGAGCACGGATAGGTTTTAGTCAGTAAGTCTGACAGTCCCTCCCGCTCCACGCAGAGTGGAAGGAGTCGTTTGATGATTTTCAGTAAAAAAAGAGCTGGCAGTTCGTGGAGGATAGTTGAATAACAACATCACGCTAATGCATTTCCTGAAGGGTTGGACAGAGGTAAACAATGGTACTCCCATTATTTCGCCAGTTAAAAGCAACTTTGTGCAAACATGGCTAGGAAAGATCTCCGTGATAAGTACAATTTTCCAATAGTTTTAGAAAAATCTGTGCAAAGTTGCTCCAATACGGGTCGGGTACAATTTTTGAGTCAATCGACACGAGAAGAACTGCAATTTTCCACATCGAAATTACAACGACCAGAAGAGCAGTTTTATTAACTTCCAAGTGAAGTTCACATTCGCATCTCAGCTGCAATCTGTCAGAAGTACTTCAAACTTCCCTACAGTTTTTGTAGATTGCGACTGAGATGTGGATGGAAGCGATGCTTAAAAAATAATAGACTTAGCTCTCTGTAGTATTAATGAATAAATCTTTCCTCTTGTATGTGTATCTTCTGTCTTCACAGAAATAAATCATGAAACAAGAACAGCTGACGCTAACGCGTGACGTTGATGAAGGCGGCGCGGCGCGAATTGCTTAATACATTGTATTGTGTGTGAAGAACTGATGAGGTAGGTACACAATACCTATATTGTGACAGGTATACTTTTAGTATGCGTTTTAACTAAGTGGTTGAGAGTAAAACGACAAAGGACATTTCCGTGACACCGGACATAGAGGACCGTGGAGTTTCTTTCACGTTCTTCTCCATACAGAGGGCCAATTCTACAAATTTTTAAAGAACGTTCGCAAAATTTTGGATATAACCCAAGAAGCAATATTATAAGCGATAAAGAAATCGCTTTTTCTTCCAGTCAACCTTTTTAATTGTTGACTGGTAAAACTAGCAGTCTCTCAGAGCATACCTACATACAATAGTGGGTTTTGGCTAGTGGTTCAGTTACTTGTGAAAAATGTTAAAATAAGCTTTACCGAAAGGTTCTTTTGAATGCGGTGTGTCTATTGTTTATATCTACTGAAAAATCTTGACGGGTTAGGGTCTTGTAGCGTATCATCATCATCATATCAGCCGAAAGACGTCCACTGCTGGACATAGGCCTCCCTCAAGTGTCGCCACAACAACCGGTCCTGTGCGTCTCGCATCCATCGGCTACCAGCGACCCTCACCAGGTCAGCGGTCCATCTTGTGGGAGGCCTTCCAACGCATAACGTACGCAACGCAACTTTTATACATTCATACCTAAAGAGTCAAGTATTCATGAATTGTCAAAAGTCGAGTATACCTGTCACAGCTGACTTTTTTTATGGATGGGAAATCATCAAATGACTCCTGCCGCTCTGGGTGGAGCGGGAGGGAGTGTCAGACTCTTACTGACTAAAACCCATCCGTGCTCCTCCTAGTGGCCCTTTGCTTTCCAAGGCCGCGGTAACTCTTTCGAACAAAATCCGCAACGTCACAGCTGACTGTAGCCACCTCCTCCGTCCTCCTAACACGATATTCATTTATAAGTAGTCAGCTCACAGCAGCATAATGACGTCCCTATTAATTTTGCTATCACGAAGTGTCATTATGAGAATTGTCATAATATTATTGATGACAATTCTAACCTATAAATTCACAACCTGAAAAGACAAAAACTCGCGAAAACGTTATCACTTCTATAATTTGCTGCTGCATTTGCCTAAAACTCAAACATGAGCATGATGACAAGTCTCTGGTATATTCAACTGTCATATATTCTTACACAAGCAGGTACGATGTCTCAACAGTCGAGTATACCCGTCACGGATGATTACAGCCTCCTCCGTCCTCCTAACTCGCTATATTTATACTCAGCCCACAGCAGCATAATGACGTATTTATTTATTTTGCTATCTCCTCGCCCACATCAATTTATTGTCAACCTAACTGACTGGAGTTAATGCGAATTGACACTGAGTTAAACATGAGGAATCGATGAGGTAAGGCTAATTTTGTAACGTGGATTTAGTCATTGGTCTATTTTGAGCTACCTTATAATCATGTTTTTAGTCTCATCGATTGAGATATGGTGTCATACAAGTTCCATTTCGTTCAAAATGTTTTTTGTCGATCGTGGCAAATATTTTTTACCAATCTACAATTATTGCGGATTTGTTTCCGTGATCTATGCCACTGCCTTGCGTAGCCCATGACACTTAGAGATACTGTATAGCTTCTATCTGTGATAGAATACTACCCTACAATCTTCTTTCTACTTCTGAAAATTCTACTACATCTTCTTCAGCCCTGAAACTCCTACTCAAGAAAGCGTCATACATACTAGCTAGCATTAAAAGGTCAAAAACTCAAAAAAAAAACATCGATATGATAAATAACCTCATTAACATGAAAATGCCTTCATTAACTTCTCGACCCACCGAATCTACCAACATCATTAATTTTCAATTAAAGATTGGAAGACTGAATTAAAATCTTCATTGACCATGAATACTATGATTGAATAATAAAACTTAACTATAAATGGATACATATTTTTGACTGCAAATGAATCTGCCTTTAAAAGGAGATCCAAATGAAATTATTAAATGGTTCCTCTCACAAGGCTTGATTATTTATAAATTTTATATTATGATCCCTATATTGTAATAAACTTGTCTGCTTACTCCCTATTTGTGATACATCTTGATGCCCAGGTCAATTGCTCAATACTATATTCAGTAGTTTCACTCAATATCAAAATGATTCTGAATAAAGCTAGGAAAGTTCGTATGAAGATGTGTCATTAAAAGCTACTGTACCGTTTTGAATAGAATCAAATTGAATTTCAAACCTTATAAGATGTTATCTTAAATAGGTGATACAGATGAGCATCCGACGATTCATAACAATATACGATAAATACACCCTTAAATAAAAATAAAATGAATTATTCCTGATGAGTCCGCTCTTGACCTCAATCTTGCCTGATGATAAGCGAAGGATAAGGTCGACGATGGAGTGAGCGAGCCCAGAAGATGTCTGTTCACTCTTGCTTTGAAAGCTAACGCGTCATAGGTGGTGGGAAATACGGATGCTGAGAGAGAAATTACTTTTTATATTCAGCCTATACTGTCCCACTTCTGAGCAAAGGCCTCGGGAAGAGAATGCCTGGAAGGATTTAAGAGTTAATAAATTGCTCATAAAACGTCTCTAATGCATTGTGCAATCTGCATCCCATGCACCCAACAGAAAAAATACGTAAACATATTCCCACGACACAAATATAAACAAATCAAAACAAGAACACTACCAAATACAGATAGAAATTAGGCCAAAACAGACGAACAGACAAGCAATCCATCTTCAACTAATCACCGTGAAAAAACCAAATTAAAATATAGCTTCTTAGTAATGCAGATGGAGTGTTTCCGAACGTAAGCCGAGGTAATCCGGGCTGTAATATCTGTGGAGACGAAGAATCGGCAAAAACTTTTTACAGTATGTGGTGGTTTGTAGAAGGTTTAGTTGGGTACGTCTTTGGAATGTGTACACTTCCCGTTACCCAACCCCGCTAATCATTGCCACACAATGTGGCAATGCCGCCAGTCTCTTGGGCACATTATCAGTTGACAGCATTGAGGACGAACTTTTTCATGCTATATTTTAGTACGTTATTAGTTTAGTATATTTTCCATTTTTTTTTTTATATGTAGGTAACGTTTCTATAACAGGGCAACAGGCAATTAAAACTGTAGTACATCACTTTGCTCTATTGTCAATAGTTTCCGCGATATAAGGATTTTTTTTGGTATTTTTTCACACCCTGGGTTACATTATCGAAGTTTTCATACGGATTCCTAACTTTTTTGATAATATTCTATCGCTTATGTTCATCAGGGATAATGTAGAATTTTAATGGTGAAAGAATTTTTCAAATCGGTCCTCCAGTTTCGGAGCCTATTCAATTCAAACAAACTATTTAATTCAATTATCTATACTAATATTATAAAATCTTTTCTCTTTATAATATTAGTATAGATAATTGGAAGATGGCCATATACACGAACAAAGATTAGTACGGTGACGTCACTGCATAAGTGGAAATAGTTCTAAACGACATATTGTCTATGACAGCAGAACAGTTGATTGAGTAGCGATATCGACACATGAATGCTAATCCCCAAACGATAACTATTTAAACTCTCAGTGAAACTACTGCGGTTAACTGTCAGTTGTCGTTAATCTCAGATTGAAATGTTGGCGGTGACGCTTTGATTGTTGCGCCTGCGCCGCCAGATCTCTGTCAGATGTTATGATTGGTAGCGGTTTTTTGCTCGCCCTTGCACAGCTGGACATGGCATGAGAGAACAGTGATTTGAATGTTTTGTAATATTTGAACCCTCATCATTATGAACCTTCATAAATGATTCATTTTCGAAACTACTGAGTAGCTTAAAAATCTTGTGTTGTGTATCACCGATACTAAAAAGCGCGGAAGACCCGAACCAAAGCCACTTCAAAAGTACACATAAATATCTCAACGAAAAATGACGGGGAGAGCTGATCCTAGATATTGGAATAAGTCTAGGCAGAGAAAAAAGAAAGTTTGCAGTCTAACACTCTAGAAACTGATCTGTGTCAAGTCAAAGCAAATTGTCAATACATTCTAAAATTATTTACGAGCGCTTTTGATGATTTCTGATGGCGATAATATTTTTTTAAAGAACATTTTCGAAAAATAGTGTTTCAGCTAAATTCGACCGATTTGAAATTTTCCGTAGAAACATATTTCCAATTATCTTTTTTTTTAATAAGACATTTCGAAAATGTTCTTTGATAACTTTTTAGACCTATGAAGCCTTATGCGTAGGAAGTTTAATTAAAATCGGTTCATTCATTTCGAAAAATAAGGACTAAAGTTTGTTTGAAATGCCGTAGGGCAACACTCTTAATCTCCAAGCCTTTACTAAAATGTTCCTATTAATTCCTGCACCTTCAGCTTTTCAGCAAAAAGCATTTTCATCCCGCTATCAGCTTCCAACTTAATTCCTTAACAAACCAAGCCGCATTTTAATATCCAGTCTGGTTATTGGTTATACGCTAATATGGTTCGCCATTTCAAGGTGCTAATTACTTGCCATAAGTAAAAAACATTGCTACGAGTACATAATACATGATAAGTATTAGTAGTAGTGATAGAAGTAAAACAGGAACTTTAAACTAGCTGAAACGATTTGTAACGAGTTGTTCGATGATTTTGTAATGTCAATGCTTAGGATTAAGTGTAATCTTAAGTGTGTGTGATTTGTTTATTAATTGGAGCGTGTGTTAAGTTTAATATCTATGTAATATGCACTGTACGAGAACGTCGCTTTATTAAACTGTAGGAAAGTTTTAACGTATCATGCGTTCGTTAATAAGACACGATTGTGTCTATTGTTGTTTTGTTGAGGGGAAACATCTGCCTAGCCTCTTCCCAACTATATTGGTGTCGGCTTCCGGATTCAGCTGAAGACCAGTATTTTACGAGGAGCGGCTGCTTACCAGACCTCCACAACCCATTAACTGGGTAACACGTTACTTCTAGGCAAGACCGGAGTCAGATTTTCTGTTTTCTGACAATCTGTAACGACTGCCAAGATCTACAATTTACGCCGGGTCCAACGGCTTAACATGCTTTTCGAGGCACGGAGGAATCTCGGTATGTTAAGATGGTCACCCATCCACAGACTGACCCCGGCAAGCGTTCTTAACCTTGAAGGTCGTATTGTTGAGGGGAACGCACTTTTATAAATCTCTCTTTGACTGACAGTATTCTATTGTTGACGATGTCTGAAAGCTGTAACCTTTTTTCACTCAATCGTTTATTTTATTTTAATTATAATTATAACTTTTAATGTTGTTGCTAACTATAAATATAGGTAAGGTATAAATATTAAACATCACAAACACAATACCTTTCCCAACAAGTATCTTGTAACCTACACAAACAAGCAAGGAGTTGCAAACTTGCTAATAAGTTTTGAAGTAATCCTTTTAAAGAAGGTTTCTCGAGTCGAGTCAAGCCGATACTTAAGTAGGTAGTACATACATAAGTCAACCGCGCTACCAACTTACAGCTGTCTGACGAATCTTTACACAACGACATGAGATAATCATGTAAAGCTTGAGCCGACACTAGAATCGAGCCAAGAGCAAGTCGAAAAGGCGCGCTGCGTTCTGCGTCCACCGCCGCGCCGTCAAAGAAGTTCATAATTATGTGTACCTCAACTAAAACGGTTTATTACTCGTAGATTCGGAGCAAACTGGCTCGTGTATCTATCTTTGTGCATTCCGTCACAAAGATAGATACACGAGTGATCCTATAAGGGTTCTGCTTTACACTCGGACCTACGGAACCCTAAACAGGCTCGGCTATTCCCCGACTCTGTATACTCCATGGTAAGACTCTACCGTGCCTGGGAAAGCACGGTGAAGTCTTGATAATATGTAGAAATAGCCACCCATCCACCGACTGACATCGAAAAGTTCTGCTTTACCTCGTAGATCGAACCGTGCGGCTGTTATTACTAGTAATCACCATAACAGTAACGCTCCTTATTTAGGCAGTCGTAGTATGCGCACGCGCAGTTAATAAGTGGTCCAATTATCATGTGATTAGCACGTCTCACTGATTGACGCCGATATGTTCATAGCTAACAAGCCTGTTCATAACTGATGGATGTTAGTCATTTAGTAGATTATATACATTTAGGTTAACGTGTTAAGATTTTTCTTTTTTTTATGGAGGGGAATCATCACATGACTCCTTCCGCTCTAGGTGGAGCGGGAGGGAGTGTCTCCTAGTGCCCTTTGCTTTCCAGGGCCACGGTAATGCTTTCGAAAAAAATCCGCAACCCTGGCAGGGCACATGGCCATACGATGACAAACGTGTCCCACACAATTTTTTGTGGTAACCCATACCACTTTCTGACTTACGGCCGCTTTCTATAACATATCTCAATCCCGATCTTGATCCCGATCCTTGTCTATAACCAATCAAAGGTGAGGATTGTGTGGTGAAGGACACAAACTCGGCCGTTGATTGGTTACAGACAAGGATCGGGATCAAGATTGGGATTGAGATATGTTATAGAAAGCGGCCGTTAGTCTTACACACTATTCTCATTCTATTCACACGCACAACATCCATCTTGCATTAATTTCAGGGACATACACCAAACTAATTCCTCAACGGGGATTGGTGAAGAATTTGAGGGTAGATGTAGGGTAGGGCAACCCTCAAATTCTTCTCCAATTCCCGAAAATTCGCCACAATCACCCAGCCAGCGATACGCGACACTCGTATCGACGATTGCACAACGGACCTGAAATAGCCCGGGCGCAATAGCTCGGCCCACTTAATGGCAGTTTGTTTAAATTCCTAAGCTTATTCATACATGTTATTCGTTAATTTGTTATACAGTGTTCGATTACAGCTCGGTTATTATTATTATTGGGCTTTCTGTTTCCTGGTTTTGTGTTTTGGCGCGAAAGTTGCGTTACTGGCGCCATTTTGAAGGGTGGACATCAATTTGATAAAATAATTTTCTCACGACAATGTAAAATTATAGTTGAAGAGTAGTATGAAAATCATAGAATCAGAAACTTAAAAATATTTAACTACGAGTATAACGTCCAGCATTCTAATTGCATATCAAATCTAATCCAATCGTTATTGTCTTGAATTAAAAGAGCTTTGGAAGGCCTACCATAAAGGCCGCGGGATTTCGCTGGTAGCGAGTAGCATAGGACCGTTCAATTCGGTGACGTTTGGAGGAGCCCTATGTCCAGCAGTGGACTTCTTTCGTCTGGAATGATGATATTTTCGTTGAAAAAAGTGAAATACAAAAATAAAAATGATTCATGTGTCATTCAAGTTCAGCATTTATAATTACGTACATAGCGGTCAAATTTATAACCCTCCTTTTACTTCGTGGTAGTCGGGTAACAACGAGGTAAGTTTATCATCTATATAAATTATATATCTAAACTATCTATACAACGTGTAACAGAATAAACGCAATACCTCTTAAGGGGTCATTGTACTCATAATTATGAACAATATTTTGACGAGTTGCGTGCACAAAAATGTATGGTGCACCATACATTTTTGTGCACGCAACTCGTCAAAATGTAGTGAACAGCTGATTTTTTTTCGCGATTTAAGAGGTATTGCGTTTATTCTGTTACACTTTGTATATAGTATTAATGATAAAGCTGAAGAGTTTGTTAGTTAGTTTGAACGCGCTAATCTCTGGAACTACCAGTCGGATTTGGAAAATTCTATTTTGTCTATGATAGCCATATTCATGAGGAAGGCAATAGGCTATACGGGAATGGGAAAAAAGCAGGATATGCGCGTACAAAGTCGCGGGCGAAAGCTACTTGATTTTATAAAATCAACTAAGCTACAGTCACATCCCTTGCAATACCTAATGTAATTACTTATTCCCAGTCTCCAAGTTTAGTACAAACTACTTGTCTATAATGACTGAAGATGTGTCGTTATGTCCTCAACAAGGGCGGGAGTATCCTCGTTTATCGAGATAGGTTCAGTGCCAATCAATCGAGGCAATTAAGAGAGTTGTCCCGTTCGACTCCCGACTCATTTCCTTATGCGAATTTAAGACACGCGATGGAAAACCCTTTTTTGTTTTTTATTTATTTTAAAGATGCTTCTCAATTTAAACATGTTTTATGCTCGTTAGTTGTTCTTTTTTTGAAAGTGCGGTTTTTATTTTTGAATTCTTACGATTCATTGGAGGGTGGTATGTAATAGTGATGTCCCGAAATTGCAAGTACTCGTTTTTCAGACGTGGAAGCAAATTTGAACTTTGTATTTATGGTCTGATGAGGTTTTCAAATTCTTTCGTTTTAAATGTATCGTGTTTGTTATTTCAAAGTTTTTTGAAGCCACGGGAAAAAGCTAGTCTAATGTTAGTTTTCACTTATTAGGAGTCATGGGAAGGGCCAGAGCCTGCCAGGGTTGAGGAATTTGTTCGAACGAGTCACCGCGGCTCTGAAACGCAAATGGCATGAGGAGGAACACGGATCGGTTTTAGTCAGTAAGAGTCTGACACTCCCTTCCTCTCCACCCAGAGCGGACAAAAAGAGCGGAAAATAGGAGTTATGGGAGAATTGCAACTTGAAATTCCTTTTCAACTGAATCCGCAGTAAACAACCGTTCAGTTCACAATCCGTCTGCACCTACTTCACGAGGCGCCTAAAGACCAATTATGTAAATATCCAATATAAATAATATCACTATGATATTCATAATATTATTAGCCTAATGAATCAACCAGGCGTGTTTCCTACACGTGCGATGTACTTTGCATAGTCGGCGCCAAGAACAACAGTTTAAGGCAATTATTGTGTTTTGTTCTAGGCAAATTACTATGGTATACTTGGTAATTGTCACCATCGATCATATCGAGTGGTGTCAGTGATATCTAATTGTTATTCTACACCGGCTTCCGTATGTAAAGCGGTTTTATTAAGTGGGTGGTACATGATCTAGATTTATGATAAGGTTGATCACTGTATATCATAATAAAATCTTGCTTATTTACAATTACATGATATGGTTAACTAACTGTTTTTTTCATTTTGCTGTGGGACGAAATCCAAGACAATTAAGTATAGAAAAGAAAAAAAAACTATTAATTCCGCCAGATAGGACGAACTAAAATAACAAACTTGGATAAAACATTACTTATTAAAACTTATCTAAAAGCAAAATATAATAAAAAAATACAACCGAAATGATAACCTCCTCCTTTTTTGAAGTCGGTTAAAATAAAAACTAAATCTCGGCCAATACATATCAGGGACATTATCTGCTCCGTAACCCTGGTCACACCAAGACAGAACAGAAAACTATCGCATTGTCTGTGGCATGACACTCGTTAAGCTTCATTGATTCGTCGCTTTTCTGGTGTCGCCACTGTTGATACTGGCTCTTAGGCCTTGCTTGCTTCTGCCAGGGTTGCGGATTTTGTTCGAAAGAGTTACCGCGGCCCTGGAACGCAAAGGGCACTAGGAGGAACATGGATGGGTTTTAGTCAGTAAGAGTCTGACACTCCCTCCCGCTCCACCCAGAACGGAAGGGGTCATTTGATCAATTCCCATCCATAAAAAAGGCCTTGCTTGCTTGTTGGTTGGGTACGGAGTGGCAGGCTTGCTATAAAATCCTTGGTTACTATAAAACGGCGACGACGGTTAAATACATTCTTCTTCTGATTTGATATAAAACAAAACAAATTGAACAAACAAACAAATAAACAAACAAACAAATTGTATGATATTTTACTAAGATTCCTCTAGCTGTAGATACTGGGTTTGCAGTACCAAATACCGTTACTGGCGATTAGCGTTATAGTAAGCCTCACCATACACCTTACCTACTAAGTTCTGTATACCCCAGCTGTCACATATTTCATACAAACTACAATAAATCGATGGCAAAGCTGTTAAATTGTCATAAAGAACTAGAAATTGTTCAAATATGCATTGCAAATGAATCGATACTCGATAGCTTTGCAAAGCCTACATTGTTTATGCTAAGAACAATCGACTATTTTATCGATAAGATTTATCGATGTTTTGAAAGATTGTGATTATTAAACTATTTGTTACACAAGATTGAAATAATGAAGTTATTAATTTTAGAATTTATGGAAGCAGGAACTGATTTTTAATAAGTTAAGTATCTCCATTTGATATGTATTTACCTATGCATCGATTTTGCATAATATTCTACTCTATATGTGAATTACGTGGTCACAATTTTACATATTTTAAGGTTTGATTTTTAGTCCTTGCCTGAAAGAAAATGAAAGAATGTTGAACCGCCATATACATTGCTGTAAAAAGCTATGGCGTTTGAAAAATTGACCTTTAAAAAAAAACAAGAACGAATCGGATGATACTTTGACCAGCACATGCGTTAGCTAAGAGCACGTACTATTTAGTGTTATTTCCCCACTTATTTTTTTATAATTGCCGTCATAGACAAAACAATAAAATTCAGAGAGATTAACTACTCTTGCCCAAAAAACAAAAACATGTTTTCATCTAAAACTAGATTTCTTCCATCACCATACTATCTTTACCTAGACAAATAGATATAAAATCCAAGTCGGCACCTTGTTTTTCTGTACCAGGATCCCATAGACACACGTAGGCTATAGATCATTCATGACACATCTAGTTTGCTGACGGACAGACAGAAAGGTTGATATGCGCTCTACTTATTGATATAGATAAAGTAACTAGATAATGGTGTTGTATGCAAATTGATTTTATGATTCATCTACGATTGAATGTCATAAGTAGGTATCTATATCATTTAAAATGTTTCTAATTATTTTATTTATTTTCTATTAGTTGGTTGGCTGTTTACGAAGGTTGTGTGATCATTGGAGGCTCTAGAAAAGACATAGATACTGCCAGGGTTGCGGAATTTGTTCGAAGGATATACCGCGGCCCTGGAACGCAAAGGGCATCCTAATGCCCTTTGCGTTCCAGGGCCGCGGTACTCTTACTAACTAAAACCCATCCGTGTTTGTCCTAACAAACACGGATGGGTTTTAGTCAGTAAGAGTCTGAGACTCCCTTCCACTTCGCCCAGAGTGGAAGAAGTAATTTGATGATGTCCTATCCTTAAAAAAAGCAGGTAAAACAGAGGTCTAGAGCGTCATAAAGAATCAATAAATAATGTTTAATGTGTAACTGTCATAGTGTCGATTTCATAAAAACAAATCTAAAACAAGATTCTTACGTTATCTGCTTGCTTCATCTTAGCTAATTTATGAAAGATTTCATCTCCAACACGATTTTAAATGAAAGTACTTAAATCGTTTGTTGTGGTGACACTTGGGGGAGTCCTATGTCCAGCAGTGGACGTCTTTCGGCTGATATGATGATGATGATGATGATCACTAATATCATCCTCACAAGTAAGAATAAGAAGAAGAATAAATACATTACAAGAAAAAACAATATTACAGAGTGTGATAATTGTACAAATATTTAATTGTTCATTGTTTTGTTACAGGTAAGTATGGAATCTAAAGGCCGTATGTTTCGAACTTTGTAAGTACTACAAAATTATTCAGATCGTCATCTAAGAACACGTCAAAATGAGTAATAGTGTTGTTGCTGTAACATTGCGCAGTATGTTTAACTTTTTTTTCTTTAACTGAAAATAATCAATGTATTCATTTACAGCTAGCTAGAAATCTTACAGAGAGTGAAGATACTATACATTTTAACAATTTTCACAATGGAACCAACCCTGAAATCACAAAACAAAATCAGCTGTTTCCTACATTATCGAGTTATGCGAACATTACAGTAAATTGTACTCCAGTAAATTATTTTTTTCGTCTGTTTCGCCAATGTTGACCTGAATTGATCTCGTACTAAAACTTGATTAAATTCTCGAGTACTTTTGAACTCTAAAATATTGTTATTCAGTTATAAGTCATCCTGTAGTTACCTATAATTTTCGTCAAGAAAAATCAATGCTTCATTTTTTCCATTTGGCAGAAACATAGATCATATGAGTGAAATAATATAAGTAGTATTTTACGCCTTTATTCATCTGAAAGTCTTAAATAAAGCGGATTATTATTCAAGTTTGATTCAAAGCTGAATTACCCTTTTCGAGATAAACAAAAGTTATCCGTCCTTTTGCGGTTCAAACTGACAATATATTAGGTCTTTACCTATGAAATTGCCGTTCTGCAGTACTGGCCATTTCAAATCAAAATAATTTTTGTTTGGCTAAGAATTCTAATTTCAAATTAATTTTATTTTAAAAACATGGTTTTTTTTTCCAAAAGTAGTCATTTGTTTATTGATTAGTATCACATTTTCATCGCATTTCAATCTTTTTCGTCATCATGGATACGTTAAAAATTCGAGTAATTATGGAATATGAGTACTATCGTGGCAGCAACGCGGCACAAGCGGCACGCAACATCAACGACGTTTACGGAGCTACATAACACTACAAACCAACGCACTACCTGTCAGGGCTCGGAACCGGTTTCGAAATACCGGTTAATATTGTTCAAAAAACCGTTATAATTCCGTTCATCGATTAACCGGTTAATTACAAAAACGGTTTCAACACAACCTTAATAATTTTGGTTACCGGTTAATGCAGAGAATAGAATTTGAAAACTCACGCTAACCTGAATAAACCGGTTTTACTCAGACGCAAGCCTGCCGCTGCTGTTTGTCACATTCTCGCGCGCTTACTTTTGTGCGTGTTGGTTTTCTTTCGTCGTTTGCCGAATTGCCGCAGATACAAATGTCGTGCGGCCGCTATTTAATTCGTGTTTTATATAACATAGACATTATACTAACATTAACCATGGGAAGAAAGAAGAAGAATAGGTAATAGTTATTTATGATATTTGTGCGGTAAGTTGGTTTTTACAAACGAGTAGACGAATGTAAGCCCGAGACGAAGTCAAGGGCTTATCATAGTCACGAGTTTGTAGAAACCAATTTCTGCACGTATTTCATACAACGTTTTTCAATACATTTGCGAGAGAAAAGTACAATAGGTTATGAAACCATCTTGTTTTATAGATATCAGTCGGAAAGTCGCAACAATCTTTGACGTTTCTAATTTAATATGAAAATGGCGCGAATTTGCAAACAATTGTGTGGTGAAAATTAAAAGTACATCTTTAATTTATTTATTTTTATTATTCTTCTCTCATTTTTTCTTTAGTATTAAAGTGAGACAAACGTATTGAGCAAAAGCGCTTCTAAAGAGGTTCGATCATTCAGCTTATTTATTCTAGGATTGTAAAACTCCTTGGTGATATTCTTATTTATTTTTTATGGAAATTAAAAGGCTGTAAAGTATATCTAAGTACATATTTTACCGCACATTGCTTAGTGTGTAAATTTTAACTTTCGAACAATGTATACAGGCTTCGTAAATGCATTTTTTATTAATCATTATTAAAAGCTTTTATTTAACTTGACTTGTATGTACTTATGTTTACAAAGCTTGCAAGTTTAATTTGACCCACTTCCCGGTATCCGATTGAGCTGAAATTTTGCATGCTGGTCCAGAACCGATGACAATGCATGTTAATCATAAACGTGACCTGATGATGCTGCAACTATGGAACTCCTCAATATTCAACTGCTGGGACCTAAAATTTTGAATACGCATTCGTTTATGATAGGCAGTTGGTAGGCCCACCATGAAATAGATGCCACGTCCAGGGTTGTCTTCGAACTATGGAACTCCTCAATATTCAATTGCTGGGACTTGAAATTTTGTATAAGCATTCGTTTATGATAGGCAGTTGGTAGGCCCACCATGAAATAGATGCCACATCCAGGGTTAATAGTTTTCCCCGTTCCTTAAGTTTTTCTGTTGAAGGACTCTCCGTTTTATAGATGAACTTTCGTATTGATCGATAACTATCGATTGAAACTAAAAATATAAAATAAAATAATGATAAAAAACTTTTAAAAACCTTTTATTTAAGTGCCCTAAAAAGATCAAAATAAAATTTTAAATCACATTAACCACATTCATTTATGACTTTACAGAATTGAAATTATAATAAAAGCTTGTCGCGATGCCTAAAAGAAATACCTACATATTCAGTCAGATGAAATTTAAATTAAGAAACATTCTAACAGATCAACTAGGTACTGCAGTAAATTTCAAACCCGATAAATCCTATGTGTGCAAAAAAGTTATTCAAGGTTAAAGTTCCACATTTTAAGCATTCACGGCACTTTTATTTAATTACAAACATTATGAATTGCTTACAAGTTTAGTAGGTGCCTTAAAAACTTGTCGCGATAATTTCAATTAGTAATTAAAATTTTATAATTAGGTATTATAAAATTTTAATTACTAATTGAAATTATCGCGACAAGTTTTTATTATAATTTTAAAAAAATCAAAGTGTTTGATGGAAGGCTGTAACCAATATATCAAGAAAGTTTTAATGTTTATCAAATATTGCAGGTATGGTAGAATTAACTTAACAAATTGAAGTGATTTTCACTAGTTTAGTATGTATTTAGTGTTACGATACGAAATACTTGTAAAGTACGGTGATGCTAACCAGGCGCCGTATGTCGGCAGAATAGGTACATAACAAAATATCAATTTGCGAGTAGAAACTATCGTTATTTTATCGTGAATCAAGTCGTAGTTTCGTGGCAGATTACAATATTACGGAAATGTTCGGGGAGGACATCCACAGGGAAGCACATTTCGAACTCAAGAAATGGTCGTATCTCTCTACCGCTCTTCTTAAAGCGCTAGGGTATGTATGTTACTAAGACCGAAGACACAATTAAGCTGGAAGACAACATCGAGATAGAACGAGTCCTCGGTCTAATATACGGAAGACTCGCTTGCATTCAATTTGAATCTGTTATCGTATACCCCAGAGCATCTTACAGAACGACACGCCTACTAAGAGAGAAGCTCTTAGAATAGTAATTTCCCTATTTGATCCATTGGGACTTGTATCACCAGTAACCATCAGGGCTAAACAAATATTTCAAGAAGTTTGGCGACGTGGAACAGCACTTAGCGCACGCCTATGCGCGACACAAATACACAAGTAAACGCCAGTGTGCATTCTGGACCGACAGTAGAACCACGCTTTCATGGATCAGAAACAGTTCCAGATCCTACAAACCGTATGTCGCTCATCGCATAGCGGCAATCGAACAACATATTTCCACTAACGAATGGCACTGGCTCCCAACCAAATTGAACCCAGCAGACGACGCAACAAGAGAGGTACCAGAGAACTACAGTCAAGAGCATCGCAGGATCAACGGTCCAGAATTCCTTCTGAGTCCCCCGGAAACGTGGCCAGCTGACGAGAAGAATCATGTCATAATCACAGGAGAAGAGAGAACCTTTAGCTTAATTGAAGAAGACAAGAACGAACAGATCAAAGAAGCTATACCAGACGTAAACAGATTCTCACCCTGGGAAAGGTACCTACGAGCAACAGCACGAGTTCTACAGTTCCTGCAACTCCATCGCCAATCAGGACAGAACATCAATTACAAAAGAACCAAAAAGATTGAACTGATTGGAAAAAGAACGAACAGACATTGCCAACCAAAACACAAGAGAGGCGAGAAAACCACGAACACGAACAATCACCTTCCTCTCACCGCTGAACTTCTGCATAGCGCCGAAAGTCTAATCCTGCGAGCTTCACAAGAGCAAGCCTTTCAAGAAGAGATGGAAGCTCTAAAGAACGAGAGACCCATACCACGTAAAAGTCGCCTGCACGCCCTGTGCATAGAACTCACAGAGGGAGAGATTCGCCTGAAGAGCAGAATAACCGCCATGGCAGACGTCACAGAACGGCTAAAGAAACCGATGGTACTGAATGGAGATCATCTTGCAGAACGATTGTGGATCGAACATGTCCTCCGCCAATTACATCACGCAGACGTCGAGACAATAGTCAACGAATGTCGTCAGCAACATTTGGTGCTCCGTCTGCGACCGACCGTCAAGAACATCATCAGCAGATGCATACGATGCCGTATAAAAGCAGCCACTCCACCACAACCGATGACATCCCATCTCCCTTCCTGTCGCTTAGCACACCACCAGAAACCATTCACCTTCGGCGGTTTGGATTACTTCGGGCCGTTGACCATCACATCGGGACTAAGTCACCAAAAAAGATATGTCGCCTTATTCACAGTCATGCCTCACGACGCGAGCCATTCATCTTGATCTTGTGACATCGCTAAATACAGATTCGGCAGTCATGGCATTGCGACTTATGATAGCGCGCCGAGGATGCCCAGTGCAACTGTGGTGCGATAACGGGACGAACTTTCACGGCGCCGAGAAGGAGCTACGAACCGCCATCTTCACCAGGTGCACCTTTCATGGGAGGCGCCTGGGAACCCATGGTGAGATCCGTGAAGACAGCACGCGCCACCACTTTGAACGAGCGATTCCCGAGCGAAGAAGTGCTCCACACGTTACTCATCTAAGCCGAACACACCGTGAACAGCCGTCCACTTACCCACGTGTCTGTGAACCATGAAGTTCCTGAAGCCTTGACACCCAATCACTTTATTTTGGGAGGTCCAGGTTTCACCGCGGCACCAAGAGATTTCAATGACAGCGACCTGCATCTACGAGCCAGTTGGCGCGCGGCTCAGAGACTCGTCGATATACTTTGGGCCGGATGGCTTAAAGAACACCTTCCAGAACTACAAAACCGCAGAGAGCCGCACACCAAAGGCAATAACCAAGGTCGGCGAACTAGTACTCATCGTAGACGGCAACCTCCCATGGAACATGTGGAACAGAGGACGCATCTGTGCTACTTTCCCCGGCCCAGATGGAGTTGTGCGCACGGTGGACGTGAGCACGAAAGGAGGAACACTGCGATGTCCAGTGAAGAAGATAGTAGTGCTACCCAACGGAAGCGGCGATCCTGCACCGTCTTCTGCAACTGCGACGTCAGCGGCGGACGTCGAACGGCGGGAGGAATGTGAAGGACAGCCCTATCATCATTGCAATGATCAATCATGAACAATTATTAGTGTAAATAATAACCTGTAGTTATAAGTTTGAATATTGTGAATCTTTGTTGTTGCTGCCTTGCTGCTACTTCCAACCATGTGATTGTATTAAAGACCTAGAACATTTTGAGCATTCAGTTCAGTTCAGATCATCACGTTATTATGTAAGTCAGTGAATAGTTTCAAGTGAACAACAGTTTTATTGCACAAAGTGAGTGTCCTCCAACAGCGGCGGCTTTTACCGTTGCGAGGCCCCGGGCGAAGACCTTCGCGAGGCCCTTTTAAATTTAGGTAAGGAATATGAATCGAAAGTAGGTATTTCTGATTATGATTGCGGCTTTTCCGAGTAAAATTTTAAGTAGAATCATAATGAGCTACGAAATAACTCATTAGTTAATGAGTTGTGGAGGTCTGGTAGGCAGCCGCTTCACGTAAATTACTGGAATTCAGCTAAAGTCGGTTTGACTGGGAGCCGACCCCAATATCTAGTTGGGAAAAAAGAAATGATGAATACGAAATAACTCATTTCATTGTTAAACTCGAGTTGCGCGAGGCCCCTGCAAGAGCTAGGCCCCGGGCGGTGGCCCTGCTCGCCACCCCTTAAGGCCGCCACTGTCCTCCAACCCAGCGCACATACAGTAGTAGTATCAAACTCCAAACAATATTAAAGAGTTCCACTGTCTATCTCTGAAAATATTCATCAGATCCTAATGATAACCTTCCTTGAAAAATATGCGTTTGAATAACGAAAACCCCATCCAATTCGGATCAGTAGTGTTCGAGAAAATCGTGGACAAACAAGGTACACACATAGGTACGGGTCGAATACAGGACCTCCTTTTTTGAACTTCGTTAATCAGTACAGTCTATTGTTACTGCACCCGAATCAACTACATTTCTGTAACGCTTCTTTAATAATATCAAAGACCGAGAATCTTCATTATCTAGAACACAAGGTAGATTGTACAAAGTTGATTTCGAGATTTCGAGAGAACGGTAGGTAAAAAAACAGTGCAAGTTAAACATAACATTTAATTCGTATTCGTATTACCTACCATTCTCTGCATTAGAATCAGAAATTGTATCCTCTTCAGCTTCTGTAAAAAATGGTTGACTATCCGGTAAGTCTTTCATTTGATGATAATATTTTTTTTTTTACGTAAGTCAATCAAAATGTACACCTTATATAACAACGCAATTCATGAAATGCAAGTTTTTTGTTACACACACGTCTCACAGAACGTACTCCGCCAGCAACGTGGTCGAATACAATAAGTTTTTGAGTGCCTATTCGTTGCCGTAGAGCGAGAGCGTTATTATTGTAGGTGTAAAAGAGATGGTGTCGTAGGTAGAACTCGTTTATACCGTCGAAACTCAAATTAACCGGTTAATTTCGCTCAGCAGAATCGGAATTTGTGAAAAAACGGTTATTCCATTAACCGGTTAAAATATCGGTAACCGAAACCTAAACCGCAATCGTTTCTGGTTCGAGGTCAATGACCAAAACCGGTTTGGAAAATTAACCGGTTTCCGAGCCCTGCTACCTGTTATTGGTTTGCTCGCTTCCGTTCTGGAAATTTCGACCTGAAAAATGAACCTCGCGGTCGTCCGAAGACTTTGGTCGACAATGACGAATTAAAGGCGATTGTGGAAGCTGATGATACACAATCTACGGCTGAATTAGCAGCAGCTTTCGACGTTAGCGTCAAAACAATATTGGTCCATTTGCGTCAAATTGGCAAGGTAAAAAAGCTTGACAAATGGGTGCCCCACGAACTCAATGATCGCCAGCGCGAAGTACGCGTCGAGACGTGCCTTGCACTGCTCAACAGACACACAAATGAAGGAATTTTGAACCGCATTGTTACCTGCGATGAAAAATGGATTCTGTTTGATAACCGCAAGCGCTCAGCAAGTTGGTTGGATCCTGGTTCAGCACCTAAACAATGCCCTAAACGAAAACTTACCCCTAGAAAAGTGTTGGTCACTGTTTGGTGGTCTAGCGCTGGTGTGCAAGTATGTATTCATAAAATTATAATCATTCATCAATACAACTCTTTCAGTTAGAATTGATTTCAAATGTAGTATTTCAATGAAATCATAACATTTGGCATCAATTCTAAATGAGAGAGTTGTACTGATGATTTTAATGATTACAGTTCTATAAATACGTATTTGCTTCGGCCGCGAAACATATCTTGACCAACATACAACCTGATACTGACGTGCAAATTGCACCTTAAACAAAAGTATCATCATTTGCTCTCATTCCAAAATTCAAACCAATACGAACCAACTTCTCAAAAGGTTACCGAACCGAATAAAACATATCGAAACCCGAAACTCCACAATACCCGCCCCAAAATTACAAAAGCCGTTAAAAAACCTTAACATTCCCATCATCAGTACTTTATTTAAACTTAACAACTTCATCATCGTCTGTCATCACTAACCATTCGACTTAACTTTATGCCCAAACAAGTGTAGTTAACCAGAGGTTGATACAAAGGTACCGCGTCAAATTTAACCCTTTACGACTACAAAAATGGTATCGGACTCAATCGAGCGGTAAGTTGGAGCGCCGAAATAAGCGGGTCATTAAAAATGTAAAATACGTAATAAAACTGTGAAAATATTGGTGGATAATTTGCTGTTGGAATGTTTTTTTTAATAATACAAAGGCGGTCAAAAAGAAAATATTGTTAGATAATCATGCAACGATGTTTGACAAATTTCGCTTTGCGTAACAAACTTGCTTTTATATTTTGACCGTACTAGACGTCATATTCACAAATAGTCACAAAAACACATTTGTAACTGTGAAAGTTATACATTATTTACTGATTCTTTATAACGCTCTAGACCTCTGTTTTGTCTGATGGAAAGATTTACAATTGGTTAAAATGAGTACTTTCCTTTAGTTTGCCATGTGTTATTTTTCCAGAATTTGATCCTAAGTCGCGACACTTTCGAATGGTGTTTTTTATACAGGTTTTTTCTTTCAAAATCAACCGTTTCGATTCCTGGCTAGGATTACCGAGTTTTCAAACAAAAATACAAAAAATCCCCCTCTGTGCAAACAAAGTGTCTCGTCTGTCACGTTGCAACGCAGTCGCAAACTGACAAAAACATTTCTACATTTTGACAAGTTTCTGATATGGATTGTCGCTAAAATATAATTGCGACTTTCAACGCTTATAATGTATGCCTTCAGAATACGAATTGATGTCACGTACACATTAGAACTACACGAAGGCCAGTTGTTATTGAAATAAAAAGCCAAAAATGTCGCTCTTTCTTATAAAACTAAACATTTTTCATTTAATTAAACCATCAACGAAACATAAATACGGATCGTTATCATAATATTTAATAATCTCCCATCCCATATCTCCCATTAAAATTATTTTCACGACAAAAATGACAAACAGCCGTGTCGCCATCTGCCGGGATAAATGGCGCCCTACATCATTGAATAATTTGTCATTATTTGGCCGCGATCCAAAATGAAACTCAAAGCATAAGTGATTGAAGTTTCGTTTTGTCATACGCTTTTCACAAATTAACTGGAAACAAATTAGGTTTCTATGAGACTTTTTTTCTGGAAATAACTGGACTATGTTAACAAGACTGTCCATGTTTTAAAATAATGCTGTTAGTTTTTTTTCTCGGAATTAATATGATTGTATGTAAAAGTTGTGTCCATTCAACTTTCAGTTATTACTATTGATAGTATTATTTTTATAGCTTGAATACCTATTTATTTCTCTTACTTTTACATTGTTATTGGCTAAATAATTTTATAGTTACTCATTCATTACACAACAGAAAACACCTATTGTGCGTAAATAGGCATTGTACATGTACATCTCCAATACAAACATCGAAGCCACAAATCCCGCTTTCCCTATAGAAACCACCTCAAAGATAAGACAAAGTTGTGCCAAATCGCAATTAAATTAATTTAGCATTACTGGGAGGAAATAATTTAATTAATACGCGGACGTAATGGCCGATCGGCCGCATCAACGCTTAATGGGCGGTTCGCATGCATTCGCGGAAGCTTATCACATTGCCGACCGGCAGGGTTACCAACCCTATACTACAGAAAAATTGAACGCAAGCTAAAAAAAATAAAATTGATAACTGTTATAAAAATAAACTAGAATCAGAAATCACTTAATTATTTATCTTTTCCTGTAACATTTTGTGTCCCACAAGCAGCGTGTGTGCTTATTTTATAGTGCAGAACGTCGTAAACAATGTGAAAAAACATCACACATATCTGATTAACAGATTTTTAAATATTTTTAGTAGTATCTTGATTAAACTTAATATCAAATTCAGAAAAATAAATTACTAATATTTCACAGACACAATAAAAATATTTTCCAATATTATATGTAGTTGTAGATCTATGCTACTGTAAAGTTGGCAGCCCTGCCAGCCGATCAAGTGTAACCGTGCCTTAAGACGTGTAATTATTATCACTTTTGGAAGAGTAATGATTGATGAAGAAGTTGCTACGGTTACTGGTGTGAGCAGCGTCAGTTTGGAGTCCAGTAAAACGTGTAAAAGTTCAATTATAGCATCAATTTTTGATGAAATCGACCAATTTAAAATCGAACTAGGCCAGTGGTAAATTGAGTTGTCGTCTGCTGAATATAATCTACGGAAATAAACGGTTTCCGAGAAATATTGTCTTGGACACTTGGGCAGTGAACGAAGGTAAATATGGGTAACAACAGATGAATGGACATCTACAACGTGTAACACAATTAACGCAATACTTCCTCATAAGGGTTCATTGTACTCATCATTATGAACATCTTTCACTAGTGCACCGTCAATTGTACCGTGTAACATCTTTCACTAGTGCACTAGTGCACCTACAAACAAATCCTACATCGCGAAATTCAAGCGCTCAAACCCTCGTATCCTAAATTATTATTTTTCCACAATTTTCATTTAACAAATTAAATCCCAATAAATTGGAGGTATCCGCAGCCTATGAGCATAACTTTGAAAGTACAGTTTAATTCAATGGCACTTTAACAAACATGGCAGCCACTATCGAAGTATCTCCGCGGCTTAATTTACAAGGCTTTGCAGCAGCAAGCGGCTCCCCGAGAAAGCGACACTTACCCAGTATTAGATTTCATCCGAATAATTTATTGTATTGAGGGTTGGTTTTCGTTTCATTGTTTGTTAGTAATACTGGTGGGAATTGGACGAAATCATAGGTAAGCTGATTATAAAGTGGTCAAGGTTGCGAGATTGCGTTGTTGTTAAAAATTAGCGCGTTCCTTTAGTTTGCCAAGTGTTATTCATTCCCAGAATTTGATCATTATTAGCGACACTTTCTGATAGTGTCAAAATCAACCGGTTCCATTCCTGGCAAAATCCAATGATGCAGTTTTAGTTTACATCAAAATCGAGCTCGCGACTCCTTTCAATATTTTTCGATATTCCTCATACTTTTGGTCACCCTGTATACAAGGTGGAGACGACGATATGACAATAAATCAAAACACTAGCAATAGGGTATTACACCATTTTTTAAAAACTGTTTTAAATTAATCCTGAGATCGTAATGAACTAGTAGAAATTTTGTTAATTTTTTTTAAAACCGAAAATCGCCCTAAAATCTGTTTTTTATTTATGATTTTGAATTTTCGCGCGGAAACGCTAGCCGCCATGCTTTTTCATCTCGTGACGTCACTCGGTTAGTAAACAATACGACTGCGAAAGACCAAGTAATAAGATTCGTGAAAATAATGAGTTATCATTGGTGTCTTGTGCCTGAATGCAAAATTCTGTGTTCATTTATAAGTGTCTTTTGAGTTTAAAAATGTTTCATATTAGTCACATTAACCATTCAAGATATACAAAGTATATTGTAATAAGTATAGTTTCATTATTTCCATGGTGTTCTTTATAAAGACGATGTTGGTCAACATAAGACAGTTCATTTCAAGGATGGATCACTATTATGAGTCTACTGCACTCAACAGAACTTTTAATGTATAAAATTAATTTAATAAAACAATCATTATATCTTTATAAAATGGATGTATTTTGTATTATAAAAACCTACAAAGATAAAAAAAATATTCAAAGTCAAAGTATTTTTATTTCATTGGTAACAAAATATTACTCTTGAAATTGTCAATTATAAACTACTGCTCATTCGCAAGGCAGACTTCTTTTTGAGAAGAACGAGCAAGAAACTCAAAGGGTTGCTCTTTTAAATGCCAACAATAATTTACATCAAATTTGTATGGAGATTGGAGCAACGCCTGTCCAAGCATCTTTGATATGTACTCTTCAATATTGTAATATGCCTTTTTAATTAAGGTATTCTTGACGACCATTTTAAACTTGGATAGAGGTAGATCCGAAATAGGAATTTTATGATAAAAGAATAAATCTTAGTACAAAAATTATAAATTATGAGCAGCTGATTCCATTGACAGCCAGTGCTGCCATTAGTTACACATATAAAGTATATTCCTGAAAAGTATATTTTCAGACTTTAACACTTTTATATAAAATTGGAAAAATGTTATTCTTCCAAAAAGCAACTACACTATTTAATAACTTCATGACATATTCATGTTCATATTCAACAGGGATTATAGTGACCTGATTGTTTTTCTTAAAATCACTGCTAGCGACACAGAAATAGCTTTTGTTTCCTTTAGCACAATACATCTGCATTTGAACTTGTGCAAAATATTTCTTTGATATTGAACCATTCTTATCTATATAGTTTTGTGTAGTTTTTTCACTAGACGGACACTTAATTTCAAAAGTAGTCTTGTTATTAATCCCATCAGGCGAGCCAGCAACCATTGGGAATGCCTCAGAAATATATAGACCACATTTTGCTATCTTTATTCCCATTTTCTTTTCCACTGCTATCCTGACTTCATCCTCCAGTTTTTTACCTCTTGATATTGCTGGAGTTTCAGGAACTTTTGCACCAAAAACCATAGCAACCAGAGCACCATCCACAGTTTTGCACTGGCTCACTTCATAGCATTTTGAGGCTGTGATTCTGCCATATCTTAGTTCATGCCACAAGCCACTTTTATGTTGATCTCTAGTTCTACTCTCCAGGGATGATATGGTTTTTTGATCAAAAAGATGAGAAATTTTAGTAAAAAAAATGTCACAGTCTTCATCATTGTATTTCATTATTAGATGATGCAGTGATAAAGTTGCTTTACTGTCAAAATCAGGTTCATGCCTCAAAAACTGGCATTTGTCAATTTTTTTTTTTTACATTCTAAAAGAAATTCATTTAAGACACTGCTATCTTGAACCATCTCCTTTGGTTTTCTTTTTGAGATTTCTTTAGCACACAAAATTTTTATTGATGATCCAACCTTAGCCAGATTCGATTTCCTCCAATAGCATTCAACCGAAGTACACGACGGGGCTTCGGTTCGACGATGTAACCACATTAAAAATGCAACACTGTGCTTGCAGCCGCCTTCTGAAGATGGGCAATCGTGGCACTTGACACTAGTCACAGTCTCTTCTTGTTCGTTTACAACAAGTGTCACTGCATAGGGCTTGGTACGCACTTTATGTTCCGGGCATACCGTACACTTAACCACGCATGTATTTTGAACCCGCTTCAGCTGCACATAGCCTATTGCGTCGTCTCCGTAAGATTCCCTTCCCGACCTGATGACAAAATATAGGTTAGGTTGGAGTGTAACATGAAGGACCCGTTTTATTGTATTGTGTATTGTTATTGTACTTATTATTAGACAAAACTTGATACAATGGTTACTTACATTGCTGTTTTAACATTTCTCAACTCGGCAGAACAGAAATCGGGATTGGAGGCAAAAAATTTCGCCACCATTAAAGTATTAACCATTGGCAGATTTGTACTTTCTGCTTTCACAAAACCGTCTTCCATAGTGAAATAAAGGCTAGAAGTCTACAAACGTGTTAATAACTCGTAAATTTATCAAAATAACAGCGCACAACTTATTTTCAGTAGATTGTTTGCTATCGGAATGACGTCACGGCGGGATCCAATATGGCGAATGGCGTTTTAGACATTTGAAAAACAGATTAGAAAAGACGATTTTTAAAATGGAATTATAAAATTAAAATTGCAATTTTATGAATAAATATCGACGTTTCTTGTTTACTTTTTTCGAAATCTATTATGAACAAACATTTTTATATTTTTCCTTACATAGTGTAAAATAGAACAATTTTACCTAAAAATAAAATTGATATTAAGCATACTTACCTTTCTCTAAGCCATAAATTGAGATAGGCATATCCGGTTCCGGTACGGTGTAGCGCTATAAGCCCCGCAGCGTCATATCCGCCCCAATCCGGCAGGTAGTGGGGATACGTTTGCGTAGCGCATGACGATATCCATGAACCTCATTGCGGCTCAATTTACAGTGATTGATAAGGGTATCAATCATCTATAATTAAGAATCAGCAGACAGAAATATAAACTGGCTTAGAGAAAGGTAAGTATGCTTAATATCAATTTTATTTTTAGGTAAAATTGTTCTATTAAGCTTGACTGTACCTTTCTCTAAGCCATAAATTGAGAAGTGTTTGTTATCGACTGCTGGATTGGGACTAGATTAGAACGCCAATGTGATCAACAAAGTTATATATTCATTTTAAACTTTTGATAGTTCAAGTTACATAAATTAAATCTACAGAATTTTCTTATGACTTTAATTGTCATCGATTTTACGATTATCATCTTATCGTTTGAAACGGATTACTGATCTGATTTGAACTTGATTCATTTGTAGACCTATAAACCTTGATTTCTTTTTTATGATATTTGTGAAATGTCAAAGCAGAGCGCCAATTTCCTCTCTCCAAAATATGATCAATGGGAATATTATTTGACCAACTAGCCGAGGCTACGGCCGATCGCACACTACCTGGACTAGTGTTTATTCCAGCTTGTTTTAACAGTGACTTAATCCAGCCCCCTATGATGGTGCGGGTAGCTGGTTTGGGTTCACCACGTGTGCTAATAAATAGGCTCTCAATATTACCTTTTCGATCATCAGAGTACTCTAGCAGTTTGTCAATCCAATAAATTGGGTCAATGTTAGAGTTTGACTCGCATTTAAGTAAACGCCAACCAGATTGCTTATAACCTTAATTATCAGTTTTGGAGCCAAAAATCGGCCAAAAAACTATAGAATCATCACTCCTTACAAAATTTTCTTTATTAATACTCAGTAATGTAAGGTCGTGGACTCTGCGCCCGGAACACAATAAAAGGAGAATTGCAGTTCTTTTAGAGATTTCAAACAATGACATATTGGAGGGGATTCCGTCAAGTAAGAATCTAATTAAAATATTAATGTCCCAGATAGGACTTTTAGCTTTGGGTGGCTGTTTTAATGCTATTCCCTTTAATGTTTGCTTTATAATAATGTGCGAACCTAATGATAAGCCACTAGGTGGACGACAAAAGGTACATACCACAGACTTATGTACTGCAATTGTATTATAAGCTAATTTAAATTTAAGATGCAAATCAGTTAGAAATCGAGCCACATCTTCAGGGAATGGATTAATAGTGCTCACATTATTGTCACGTGACCATTTACACCACCGTGACCATGCCGGCTTATAAGTATTTAAGGTTGATTTCCTCCAGCTACCTTCTAAAATTTCTATCTGATCTTTCTGCCAAGAATCTAATAGCGATGACCACCCTGTATTAACCACACCTTTAAATTCAGTTGATGAACTTGTGGAGGTGGTCGATTGGTTGTTGTGTCTATCAAGACTTGATCCAAATCCCTCACCTGGTAGGGAGGGCGCATGGAGCGAGCCACCAGATCTGCTCTCCAAAAGACCTTCTCCCAATCGGGCGTTATCACTAGGTACATACCGGTCGCCTGGTTCAGGTGCGCTAATACTCTGGGTATTAGACACGGCGGTGGGAATACCCATGCTAACCTGTAGTGCCAAGGGCGACCGAAGGCATTGTGAAAAACAGCCGCCTGATCTAAATCCAGACTCACATACCTGGGTACTACATGAGCAGTTCGCGACGCAAAAAGATCTATTTCGGGGACTCCGAAATGTTGAAATATTTTCCCGGTAGCACAGGGAAGCAAATGCCATTCTGTCGGGGCAGATTTCCTTGAAAGCCGATCTGCTATGTAGTTGTATCGGCCGGGAAGGTGATATACTGACATAAGTATCCGATAACGATCTATTTCGTCCAAAACTTCGTATGTTAGATTTAGGAGGGGCTGTGAACGTGTGCCGCCTTCGTTGCGCAGGTAAGAAACTACAGTTCGGTTGTCGCTCTGAATTAATAAGCTTGAATCGCTCATTAGGCGACCTTTTACCTGAATAACTCGCAGAATTGCCAACATCTCTAAGATATTGCTGTGAGCGCCTCTTTCCTGTACTGACCAACTGCCACATAAGGTCTCGTTGTTGAGCTGCGCGCCCCAACCTGCTTTGGCAGTCCGTCGTAAGGAAATAAGTTGGAGGTGAACCGTGAAGTTGAGAAGCCATGTTGTGACTCTGTATCCACCATTGCAGATTCGGAATTACCTTGACGGGCATCTGTGTTCGACCTTTCACATTTCTCCGCAATAGGGAATTGTTGAAGGTCAGCATTGCACGAGAATTCAAGCGCCCTCGCGGGACTACGAAGCTGGCAAAATTCCAAAGTCCTAGTATACTCTGGACTTCTTTTAAACTTACCTTGGTTGCTTTCGCCATTTTCGATGTTCTCGATTGCAGTAAGCGAATCTTTGTTGGTGGAAGTAATTTGATATTTTGCCAAGGGTCCCACAATATCCCCAGATACTCGATTGACTGCTGAGGAGTCAATACAGACTTCTGAAAGTTTATTACAAAGCCAAGTGACTGCAATACTCTTACCGTTAAGTTCACGTGACTTGACAGAGTTTCTCGATTCTGATTCACCAGGGAAAATCGTCGAGATACACCAGCAATCGCACTCCTTGGTCTCTTAGGATCTGCGCGATCCAGTTCGTCAGGCTGGCAAAAACCTTTGGAGCAGTTGCCAATCCGAAGGGCAGGCAGGTCATTTGCCAAATTTGGCCCGATACTATTAATCGGAGGAAACGTCTGTGACCTGGCGCGATTGGCAGGTGAAAATATGCGTTTTCCAGGTCTATTTTCACTAACCAATCCTGTGGTTGGAGGAAGTCGGGGACTTTGTACATGTTTACCAATCGAAATTTGTCTATTTTGACATAGTTGTTTAGTAATTTTAAATTGAAGACCGGACGAAACGAAGCCGTGGCTTCCTTCTGGTACTAGAAAAACTGTCGAAACAAAACTCGGATTCGATGAAGCTATTTCTAACACATTTTGTTCTACTAACTTCTTTAATTGGATTAAGATTTCTTTTGAATTTATTGTGTGAAATCTTCTGGAAATCCTTAAGGGATGAATAAGCGGTGGTTTGCTTAAAAAGGGGATTCGATAGCCTGATATTATCATTAGTATATATAAAGGTGCCCCCAACTTCCTCCAGACACTTACCCGATGTTTGATTCCCCCGGCTTGAAAACGTTGATGATAGTCAATCGACTCGTTTATCACGCCGTCCCAGGGTACTACGTTTCTTACCATATCGTGTTTCTTCGTTGTGACGAAAAACTCTTCTGCCCTTCTCTTTCGTCCTTGCGCAGGATTAAAGCCACTATTAGTGGAGGAGCGATAGTTTGCACTGTTGCGCACAGGCACTATATATTTCCTACCTCCTTGTGTGTCCCTTCTGGCTGAAGGTTTATACGATCTACCCTGCGCGGGTAATTTAATGGGTGCGGCTTGAAAAATTTTTAAGACGCCCCCTTGTTTTCCTACAAAATCTGTAAACTTTGCATCGTCAAACAAATGATGTGCAGACGGGGGTATTTTCCTTAAAGATTCCTTAGAACAATTTTCTTTTACTGAATTTAAAATACCATCACGACGTTGTTGCACTATGTCAGCCCGTTTGCCATATATCATTTGTAATAAATCCATTTGAATTTATTGGTAGTCCCCGTCAGCAAAAATTTCATTGATTTTTGAAGTAATCTCTACAGTGGTCGTTGGTTTTTCTAATTCGGAAACCCATGAAATAAATTGGCATAAGCCTTTTTGAAATGCTTCGTTTTGCAAAATAACAGCATGTGACATAGCAGCTAAAAAATTTTCAACGACCGCTAACGAACGATTACGTTCAAAATTTTTCAAAACATCATTACTTTCGAGCTCTACAAAACCTGGGGTAGAATTATAAAGTTTTTGTACTTCAGAATAACGTACTTGAGCCCAGTCAGGCGAGTTAAAATGTTGCAATTTGTCTGTAAAGTATGCGACTTGAGGGTAGTTTGAATTTTAAAATCAATCCCTTTATCTTCGTTTAATTCATTATCCAGTTCAGTAGGGCTCGGAATATATAGAATAGAGTCATTGTCAGACATGCAAAGAGGATACTTTTTCAGTAAGTTTTTTAAAAGCGTCCTCTAATTTACTTAGCTTTGTACGGCGGCGCCGCTCCTTTCGCCTACGATGTCTCCTTTTACGCGCCGTGGAAGAAGAATCGCTGCTAATACTCGAACCACTAGATTGCGACCGAGCACGATGGGCTTTGTCCATACTATTATTAATATTTTCGTCCAAAGAATTCATTTTTAACACAAGTTAATAATGATCTTAACACTCAACTTATATTTAACACTGAAAAGTAGGACACCCTTTTTAAAAGTAACGAGTTACTTTTAAACGCGACTACACCGTTCGGAAATCCGAACGCCAATGAGGTTCATGGATATCGTCATGCGCTACGCAAACGTATCCCCACTACCTGCCGGATTGGGGCGGATATGACGCTGCGGGGCTTATAGCGCTACACCGTACCGGAACCGGATATGCCTATCTCAATTTATGGCTTAGAGAAAGGTACAGTCAAGCTTAATACCCTATTATAGTTCATACGAATGTTCTTTTGTCACAGATTTGATGTCACTAACTGCAACAGACTGTTTGAAATATTATTTCGTCAACAATAATATCCACTATCCTTGACGTTTGTTTTTTTTTGGTTATATGTGTAATTGGAAAGTTTATTTTTAATTTCGGTGACAGGATTGAAAATAGTTTCAAAATATTCATATGAACCAGTATTGCCAGTGTTTTAATTTATTGTCAAATCGATGTCTCCACATTGTATAAAAAGCTGTCGTTGTAGGTAAAAAACTGCCGGGAATCGATCTTTAATTTTCATTACAAACACACAGTACCTGATTAATTATGAGTTACCAATAAAATAACTGAAGGCAGAATCATGGCAGAATTAATCCTCTACATTGAAAAAGAATCCTCCTTGTTTCTCTGAAATTCTAAATTGCTGTTTCTGAAGTGAATCAAAAAAGTTTTTGTTCCTTTAAATTTTTAGGTAGGTATGCATCGAAAAGATACGAACCGACATAATAATATTATGTGTTAGGCCCAAAGGCCCTAGAATTTAATTTACAGGTAAAACAAAAGAATATCTACAATACTGCAGCCATTTCTTTTTGGAATATACTGCAACAATAATTATTCGAATACAGTGACTTTCTCACGACTTAGCTTTGTATGCAGACTCCACCGCATCTTTAACACCTAAAACATAATTAACCTTAAACCCAGCAATACATTAACTGGATTAACGGTCTCTAATATATATCCGAGAGTTCGCACTTAAAGTTGCAAGTTCAGATATATTGGGTTCAGATCCGAAGCGATATCGGATCGCGTTCCCAGCACTAACTGTTAATGACTGGGAACTGTTCCGTGGGCTAGAGGTCTTAGGATATGCTAGCTTCACACTATGGAATGTGTTTTAATTGTAATGGCTATAATTATATGGAAATTGAATGGGTTTAAATGGTCTGGGGTATCAGTTTTAACTGTCAGGGGCAAAATGGTTGGCACCACTATTTCGCGCATGGTGTTGGCCAAAGAATGATGTTTTAAAATGTTATATCAGGAAGTTCTGTGATTATCAATAAGTGACGAACAAAACCGGTGATTGTGAAAATAAGTTAAACAACAGTAACTTAATTAAAATCACTTTGGTGAGATGTTTAATAATAAAGCGACACGGCTAGAAGTGTAAAAAATAAAGCAAGCCAAGTTATGTTATTAGCACATGATGATACATTTTATTATAATATTATTATCAACAGATCGTAAGGGTTAACTGAACGATTATCTCAGTCCAACGTAATATTTGTTTTGACAACATGATATTTCGGTATTGCTAATAGTGAAGATGTAAATAAGATTTAATGAACATTTTATGATTGAAATGAAAAAAAAGTATAAAAGAAGCGCCAATGCGACGTTTTTATTTTAGTTAATATTATTGATTTTCAACCCTATTTACTATTGAAAATAACGTGAAATGGAACGTATTTAAGAACAGCAATCAGTTTCTAGTGACGTCACTGCTGTTATGACAACAAAAAGACGACCATAAATATTTGAGTTATGACAGTTTATGACCAGTCGCGCAAAAGCTTAAACTGTTAGTTTAACCACAATTTTGGCAATAAATTAAAGCGTTTTAAGTTTTTAATTTATGTGTGGTCTATTTTACATGGAATTGTTCAAAATTGAAAATTGTATTGCATGTTCAATTTGGACTTTTTAAGACTCGTTATCGATGGTAGAATATCACTTTGTCTAGGGCCTGCGCTAGTGCAATTGGATAAAACTGTTTTGTTATTTAGTTTTACTGAGCTTCCTTCAATATTTTCTATACCATTTACACGCAAGAGTGTTAAAAACTCGTAATATTTAAGAGCTCCTAGGTTCAGCGGCTGATACTGCAAAACAATGCGCTTATCGAATGTTTTAACGTATTTGGTTCACAGTTCCTCATTGCCAGAGCCGTTTCCTTTATTTTCATCGATTTCTTAGAAAATAAATTAAAGTTGTAGAAAATCAGGTTTGAAATATGAAGATGATAAAATGTCAAACGAACAAAAAATAGTGATCTTGATAATACGATCAATATCAGTCTATACTATTTGGGATTATTTCCAAAAAATGCTACAGCACGTGTCTTACGGCCGCTTTCTATAATATATCTCAATCCCAATCTTGATCCCGATCCTTGTCTGTAACCAATCAAAGGTGAGGATTGTGTGGTGAAGGACACAAACTCGGCCGTTGATTGGTTACAGACAAGGATCGGGATCAAGATTGGGATTGAGATATGTTATAGAAAGCGGCCGTTATTCAAGTGTATTTTTTCCGTCAATTTTCTAATCTGATCTTCTTGACCTAAACACACTGTAAGGAAGTCCCAAACCAAACTACCAAAAAGTTTCACTTCCGAAAATTACTCTAACCTTCAAGGACCAAACCAATTCCCCAAGCGTTTACTCCTTATGCAAATCCTCTCTGCCATCATATCTTCGATCTGCACCAGCTTGAACACTGAGCAAGCCAGCTCTAACTCGATCATTACGAACTGCCCACGAGATGCGGAGATTGCATAATTGAACTACTCAATTGAAAGCTTTATCTGTAAGGTGCTGTATTGAGGACAACAGATAGATTGGAGTCCGGAGCTTTGTTGGATTGGTTCCATGTTGGATGGTATCTGGTGTTTACATAAGATTAAACTTGTGATTCTGACCTACAGTGTGGATTGTGGAGTTTACTGCCTTTTGGATTTGAGCGGTGGTCTATGTTAAAGGCATGGCACTATGGATGCATCAGACTGAGCAAATTTCCTATCTCAAGCTTTGGGTGGTTTTAAACCTTTGACAGGAATGTTAAAATATTTAGATGTGATATTTTTTCTCTGAGATATATTCTTAATTTTACACTGATTTAATCCTGGATTTGGCACTGATATTGATTCTAGATTTTACAATATCTTGACTACATAAAACTGTTTCTAGAAGCGGGTGCATGGTAGAGATTTAACTAATGACGAGCATTCTCGTCTGAATTAACTAGTATTAAATCCCCAAATGAATTCTATCAAAAACTTCAGACTAAAACAAATCGACTCACTAATGTTCACGCCAGCTACCCATACAAAAACACTTACATATTTATCACGATCACCGTCCACATTTACATTGCGCCAATTGGTTTTACTTAAGCTGATAAATAGCCCATAGCTGTCCTGGGAGCGACTTTACAATTTATTACCGATCGCACGAGTTTCCTTGCTTGCAACCATTCGGGCTGCTTCCTACACGCCTAACTCGTTCGGTTCCACTCCCATACGGTAAGTAAATCATTTGGACTTTCCCAAATATTTACATACAAGCCTAGAAGGCTTTATTGACTACTGAATAAGTGTAGAAATCTGGACAGGACAGTCAAAGCGGAATTGCCAATGACAATGGTTTTGTATCGAACTTGTAGTCTTTTAGTTGCCTAGTCAACCTTTACAGGCTTATCTGTTGTTCAATAACTGATACTATTAATAAAGATACAAATTTATGATTACCTACACCATAACACGGTATTGCAAAAAATGCGGGCGACCTTAGTTCTCGTTCTCGTAATTTCTCGCTTTTAGCTAGTGAAAAAGTTTTGAAAGTGACATAGGACACAAAACATTTAGAGCGCCACGCTCAATGGAAAAAAATATTTGCGGCAATTTGAACATAACCTTACATTGCCAGCACAAAGCCATTGCCAACTTAAGCCTGGCCTATATTCGCCTCAGCTTTCTTCATCGTCATTAATTCAAACAGCACACCGCTGCACCGCAACTAATTCGAAAAGCTAATCCCTCCAAAATTTATCTCCGACCTACAGACTTAACACTGCAGTCACGACCACTCCTTACAAGATCCCAAGAGCCTCTCCGTCACAATTAGCCTCCTAGATGTTCTTCATTAACGCATCCGATTCCTGACCTCGACCGCAGTAACTTACCCTGGTTTAAACACTGCTTTCCACAACTTTACAATGTATTTCCCTGAAACTAATTGCTGTTAATTGGCTGCGACTAATGAGAACATCGTTTTGTGAATCCATATTGGTTGGGGCTGGTATAATCTGCATTTATTAGGCTAATAATGAATGAAGTATCTAAACGTTCGAAGGAAATACAAAGCACTACGGATTTCCACCTTATAGTGTGTTTATGTACTCATCTGAAATACAACATGGTCTCTGGTCTAATCTGAAAAAAATGGGCTGGTAATGAAAGGTTACTCAGTCTTACTCAGTCTGATGCAGTTGGCGGTATTTATTTTAGTTCAATCGCACATTTGATTCTGCGGCTTTTGATTCTCTGTCGGACGTAAAATTATGTCCAGACTCACACTAAACAATACCAAACGAAATTCCATACCAACTAATTCCACCTTTAACTTCCTGAAATCCGTTGTAACTCCGTTCCGTCAAGGGCCATAATCGCCTAACACAAATCCAGAGAAGGCGTGAAGCCGACTCTAATAGACCCCCGGCGTTCATCGTTTAATTACTCACTTGTGCCACTAACAGCATCCTGAAACTATTAAGAGCAAGTCAAGGGGAAATCATGCGTAGTTCTTCCTTGTTTATGAGCCCCTAGTACTTATCTGAGTAGGCTTGTCGGTTTTGTTGCGAAGTTGCGCTTGACCAAAATCTCACCTGATGAAGAAAAGCAATGATTTGGTCGACCATGGAGCACGCTTGCCTAAAAGTAACCAGCCGGTCGATTCTGTCGACATCTCACGGTGTTCACCTAGGCGGAGTGAACGACAATAGAGCTGTCATTCCATCTTTGTATGGTTTGACAAATCAGCTGTCGTGCGCCCCGCCCGGGTGTTCACTTCTACATGTTTACAGAATTGCACTGCTGTTCAATCTTGACCTAAATACCCCCAGGTTGTAGCTAAAAGGAAACACAGACTCCGGCAGATTTAGTAGCCGCAAGCATGAGTGAAGTAGAAGAGCTCGCAGTTAAGTAATAACACTCGAACTGATCGATCTAGGCTAGGCATCACTTGCTGAGGTCGGTTCATGGATGATTTTACTTTCCAGTTTATTTGTAGGAAGGCACCCAGCCCGCTGTCATTTGTAGGTAGATCTTTCATAGTCCTAACGGGGGCATGATTTCATAAAGAAACAATTAGTATAACAAACACATTGCCCCTTGGCATTGAGCCTCAGAGCTCACACTAAATAAAAAAAAATAAAAATAAAATTCGTTTATTTCAGACCATTGCTGTCCATACTTTGTTAGTTATCAATTAATGAATTCACTTATGTCTATGTTAGTAGCAATTTATGTCAGGGAAAATGAAAATTATGTCAACAAAATATATACACAGAATACACAACATTAAAATTAATTACAAGACATGTAGCCTAATGAGCCTTCCCACCACTGGCGATACTGGTCGATCCGCAATCATCCTTAGGATTCCGATGCCACTACCTCGAATTCTTCGAATTAGTGAGGCTGACTTTTTGCGCATTATAGCATAAAAGTCATCCACTCTGGCGTCGGCAAACGTGCCCGAAGCACTACAAAACCGAGGCAGCCGCACCAAAATCCTAAAGGCATACACACTAAGCATCGCCTGATTCAATTATTGCAAAATTAAGTTTTCACACAGAACCTTAAATGTGATATAAGGTTTAAAATTAACAATAACAGTTATCATTAAAACGTGAAAGGTAAATATCGCTTTACATTTAAACAAATTAACGACAACCATTCAATTTAATACACCTTTTCAATTTCCTAGATTCAGTTCTAATATCTAAATGATAAAACTAATTATGATCATTAGATACTACGATCCAATTCAAGTATAATCGCTTTATCTTAAATTAATGATGTTGTAATTATACGCTTGAGATGTATTTTATACATTATTGGCACAAACCATAGAGCAATGAAAGTAAACATATAAGACTACATTATTTATTTATGTCACCGGAAAATGGCAAACGCCGTAAGATTGTGCAATATCGCGTGAAATTGTTAACTATTACCTAATGTTGTAATTATTGTTGACACTAATATGTTGGAAAGTATTGAATTTGGATGGGATATATTGTAAACAAAACGATTTTTTCATAATACATCGAGAAATTATAAACTAATCAAGATTTATTTCAATCTTACGGAGTCCGGTGACATTTGATTCATAGATTTCTTTTTCCTTTTCTTATTTGTTTTGTATCAAAATACGATTCAGTATTTATTTCTTATTTTGCTAAATTAGTATGAACTACTTAGCCAAAATTAACTTTTCAATTAATTTACTAGCGACCTCTCATTTGTCAGTCTATATCGGAAACAGATAATCAGGTAGAAATGTAATTGCTTGTTAACTTTGAGATGCTTTCGTAATTTTTAATGGCGTTATATTTATTAATTGCGCAGGAGTGGAACGTTACATTTTTCTCTAGCAATCAGTGACAAGTAAGGCTCGATTGGAAACATTTTTTCTCACAATTATGATAAGTGTTTCGTCGTAAGATTTCTATTGAAATGTCAGCATTGATAAATCTGTCAATTTCTATTAGATGGATTAGAAATACTTGAGAATTTGTAACACAAATCATTGGAAAATATAGTAAGGAAAATAACAGTAGTTTTAAACTAGGTTTGACTTTGGGATATTATAAATTGCATATCAAATAAATAATCGCCTATCAATACATACTCATCATTTATATTCTTTTTTACATCAAATCTACAAATAAACTAAATGTTTAACAAAACTCAAACTGCAGATTATTCGAAATCATACATCAATATGACATTACTTTTTTCCTCATAATGCAATACAGTTAAATTTATTTTTGTACAAAAATACTACATACATAGCATAAATACTGACTGCACAGCAAATTTTCCATATTTCATAGCAAAATAACTAACTTTGACTCGACATTGGGTATGTAACGGTTGTTATATCAGGAGAAACTGGATGCAATCGGGACTTTAGGGCACTCCGATTTTTTTATAAACCACACAGAAGTAGGAGCCCCGCGAAGCGGGGCTCCGTCGACCAGGCCCACCATCAACCATGCATAGAATATTTTAAGGTTTGGCTAGGTCTATTCGATTTGGATAGGTCTATTAGATATAAGATTATTAGCTGTGCATTGATGAAAAAGCTTTTGCTTTAGAAAAAACCGCTGTACGCTGCGAAAATAAATTGTAGTGTGTTTAGTGATATTTTGAGTTGAATATTTTGCTGTGCAATCAGTAATTTTGAAGGGAATTCGGAATCTTATAGCATAGAAAAAGGATATTTTTTGATTTGCGTTTAAATACTACCCTCAGACTTTTAGTAAAAGGAGCTTATACAAAGAAAATTACTCTATAACAAAGACTACAATAGTATACTGGCTATAGACAGGCAACTCTACCTTATTTTTTAATATTAGGAAGTGGTCGAACTCAGCGCCATCTAGTTTTTAGTTAAGGGAACTAATTTATATAAATAAATGTATAGGTTGGTAGGTATATAGCTGCTGTCTGATCCTTTATGATATTAGGTAGAGAGATGAGTGTATCCGCTATATACTACAAACATACGTACTACATAAAGGAAAAAAAAACACATAATTGAATATTAAACCATTTTATTTAGAAAAACATCACACATTTACAATAAAATTTTATGTTCGCCTTTTTCGTCCCTTATGATGAGGGTAGTGCCGATTAGCCTTTTCTTTCATTGAATCGTTAATATCCCAAAAGGTTATTTTGCCAGTGAGAACATTATTGATATCTTTGCACCAGTTGTTTACAACAACAACACACTCAACACAACACAACACGAACGTACGAACGAATTGTAACGCGGTTCAACAACATGGAGAAACGAAAGCTCAACTCAACCTGCAGATGCACTAGCGAAACAACAAAAACTCTATTCCAAAAGGAAAATAAATGCGCACGAGTAGTTACACTCTCACGCAGCCATTTGCAATTCAAGTGTGGTCATTCAAAAACAAACTTCTGCACGTTTAAATACCAAAATATAACTTCTTCACTATTAAAGCTCATAATAGAAACCTAATTATGTACTAATTCATATATTCTATTATTTTTATATAAGAAGATCATGAAATTATATTATTTTTCTTGATTAATGTTATAAAGTAACTCCCAGAAAATAAAAATATATTTAACCGTAGCAACACCGCAATTTGTTTCCCTTAACTAAAAACTAGATGGCGCTGTTTTCAATAAAAAATGGAATTTTAATTTTGTTCTAAGTTGCCATAGCATGCTCTATAAGTAGTAGGTAAACCTCCGTGCGAGCTTTAATAAATGAAACGAGCTTGAATAAAGAATGTGAAAAAACCATGTTACATCAGTGCCAATTCTACTATTTTTTAAACGGCATTCGCATGTCAGTCGCGATCTGTAAGTGTATGGAAACAGAGACTTTTTTGACAAATGCGCATGCGAAGGTTGCTTAAAAGTTTGTAGAATTGTATTCTGATATCAGGGATTTTTTTTCACATTCTGAAAATTCTACTGTGTCTACCTAAGTATGAACTTACTGTCGTACGGACTGAAAATCAACCTCTTAAGTGCAATCGTTAAGTTTTATACACTTAAAAAAATATATTATAAGTCAACGTATAAGTTCATCACCAACTTTCGCGTTAATTATAGTATAACATTTAACAGGGGCTACACAAACCAATCCAAATGTGTTAAGAGCCGCGGATCGCGACGCGGGCGCATCAAAGATCTCCCTTGAGATAGCCGCATTCATTACCGCTTGCCCCTTGTTAATGTATCGGTGTTCTCTATCTAGCGCGCAATGGATGTCGAACTCAGGAAGTGTCGGAATGTAGATCAGAGCTTAATTGTTTATTTACAATTAAGTAACTTAGTTTTATTTTTCTTCTTTGCTAGATAATTACAGCCACACGGGTCGAACTTCAAGGTTAAGCAACACTTACCGAGGTCAGTCTGTGGATGGGTGCCCATCCATTATATACCGAGTTTCCTTCGTGCCTCGGAAAACACGTTAAGCCGTTGGTCCCGGCTGTCATTTGAAGATATTTGACAGTCAATACGGATAGTCAGAAGCCAAAAACTGTGAAAGCAATCTTGACAACGGGACCATAATACATAATATAGGACACCACTCTTGGGTACCGTATTAACCATTTACTGGGTTGTGGAAGTCAAAGGCAGTTGCTCTATGAATCTCAGTTGCATCCGGTTAGACTGGAAGCCGACCCCACCATGAATGGGAAAAGGCTAGGCAGATAATGTCAATATTGGGAAAAATCTAAGCAGATATTGGGAAAATTCTAGGCAGATATTGTTAATATTGGGAAAAGCCTAGGCAGATCTTGTTAATATTAGGAGAAGTCTAGGCAGATATTGTCAATATTGGGAAAAGTCTAGGCAGATTTTGTCAATATTGGGAAAAGTCTAGGCAGATATAGTCAATATTGGAAAAAGTCTAGGCAGATGTTGTCAATATTGGGAAAAGGCTATGCATATTGGGAAAAGCCTAGGCAGATCTTGTTAATATTAGGAGAAGTCTAGGCAGATATTGTCAATATTGGGAAAAGTCTAGGCAGATTTTGTCAATATTGGGAAAAGTCTAGGCAGATATAGTCAACATTGGAAAAAGTCTAGGCAGATGTTGTCAATATTGGGAAAAGTCTAGGCAGATATTGTCAATATAAGCCTTCAATCTTTTCCTTTGTGTATTATTGTACCTACTCGTACCAGTCGTACCTTACACTTAGCCGGTCCTATGAAATATTTAATTTAAATGATGAAGGGATAGCGGTCATTAAATTATTGCTTTAGTATTATACCCAAACGATAACTTTAGCTTAATTTGCCTCCATTTGCAAACACACGTTCACGAGAAAGATGTTACTTGTCATACATGTATGTTTATGTGTGCTAAGCTACGAAACAGCTAAACTTCCGCTAGCGCCCCGCCGCTAACCTACAACTTAAACATAACTTATTTATAGTTATAAGCCGATTTACACGTTTTTGAAGTAACGTTGTTTAAGTAAGGTAGAAGGTAATACGGCGCCCCGCGGTGATGCTCGCTGATTTAATTATAAATGAGTTAGGTATTTATATTTGATTGGTCTATTGATTTCCGTTAAGGGAATGTAAGTACCTAATTATTGGTATTAGTTTAATTTAAACACATATATTTGAACATTTTTCGTGAGAGTTCAGCGAATCTTCTCATGAATTTAGAATATTATGCATTATGTATTAGGCATAATTGTGAAATGCTTGTACATTTAGTCACTGAAGTTATGACCCTATAAATTCAAGGAAATCGTAAATTCGAAACGGATCGAATTGACTGTCCGTATAGTAACTAACACTAATACAATACATTCACTCTTTCCATAACCCTTCTTTACATGTTTTGCTATAGTCTTTGAGGCCTCGACAGACAGTCTGACAAACAAACGGACAACAAAGTCATCCTATAACTTTTGGGGGTCGAAAACTTGTCTATTTTTTTTTTAAATTGCCCCACACTAGGTATTTCTCCTGTATCGTGGGTGCGTTTACAAACATATAAACTCACATACCTACACAAACAGCCAGACCCGGAACAACTATCTGTAGCCCATACAAATATTTGTTCCGTCCGGGAATCGAACCCGCGACACGCAGCTCAGCAGTCAATCGCTCAACCACTGCGCTAATCGTGTCGTCATTTATGTATACAATAAACTTAAAAAAGAACACAAATGCACTGCTTATATGTGACATATTCACATATATCAACAGAAAGTGATGGTTGTAAGAAGGATGTGGTCACAAATATATATTTCCATAGATAAAATAAATAATTTTGTAGTTATTTAATTAAACAGATGAAAATTTACGATTGCCATCCTTATCTCTGAACTACTGAGCCTCTTGTAAAAATATTTCTTATAGATTACTTTCGAGGTACCTACCCTAAAAAATGGGTACCTACTCATCGTAGATATATAAGTCTGTTCAGCTCTTGTTATCACAAAATAAACACAACCCTTAAAGTTATAAACATAAGTAACCTTTTCAATTAACTTTTTCAGCGATGCATAAAATCCTTATGACAGGCCGCCATTGTAAAATGGCGTCCGATCGAAAAGATAACGCGAACTAGGGATTAATAATATTTAGTCTGAAAGTATTTACGTCTAGAAGTCAGTGCTCGTTATAGTGTGAGCTTAAAAGATTAACTTTGATCGGAGAGTTATTAAGCGAAGAGTGATATTGAAAGAAAATATTTACTTTGTCGGCGCTTGTCTTCTGTCTAGCTTTTTCTTTTGATTTGATTGGTGTCTACTTAGTATAATCAGAAGGGCAAATCGTTCAAATTAATCATCGATCTATAAAATACTTACGTTACTGAGTGATTGAGTGACTGATTGACTGACAGATAACGCACAGCCGAAAGTATTGGTCATAGAAAGCTGAAAAATTTTGGCATATAAGGTAACTGCTATAGTTATTGGCCACTCATAACAAAAGAGGTAGAAACAAGGTAATGGAAGCAAGCCCATGAATGTAAAGGACAGAAAATATTCCTGTATCAGATACTGGAATATTTTTTTGTGAATTACCTTGTTTCTACCTCTTTTGTTATGAGTGGCCAGTTACTATAGCATGGCAAGTTACTATAGCAGTTACCCTAGACTCCTTGGGGAGTGTAGGGGAGCACTATGTTACAAGAAACAGAAAAAACGGGATGTGCGCGGGCGGAGCCGCAGGCAAAAGCTTTTTACTACAAATGTGAAAGTGTCTATCTGTTTAACACGTTTTCGCGCCTAAACCATGAAACAAAATTTCATGAACTTTAGCATAGTGATTAGTTAGAGCTCGAAGAAGGACATAATATGTCCTTCTCGGGACTACGTTCCCTCAGGATAACCTCCAACTTTAAAGCAAGCAAAGCCACTAACTAGTATGAGCTAGTAAATCACTATAATTTTCTAAACAAGACACATTGAGTTATATCTTCATTCTAAAAGCGGTAATTCACAAGGACATTAATGCGATATTGCACATGAAAAATCCGTGCTAATACAGACATAGCCCGGAGGCGAGCCATATATCGTGTTACTAATACTCCAAGAGCCGACTTACCGCTTGAGTTATGGGAATCATCCGTTACGTGGACTCTTAGCCTAAGGGATGGATGGTATTGTGTCTAGCCACGGAAGGACTAAGGTAGGGGGCTATTGATCATGATTGGTGTTAGGCTCGTGGCATTAGGTTATTTTTATGATGTTTTGCTGTGTGTGCGGACGTTAGCGAACATTTGTGCATTATTGGTAAATGCAACTTATATGAAATGAGTTAGTTTGCTTGTTTTTTAACCGACTTCCTTCAAAAAGGAGGAGGTTTTATGTTCGGCTGTATGTATTTTGTTTTATGCATACATCACGGATTTTTCCGCCAATTGTGAACCGATTTTCAAAATTCTTTTTTTACGCTTTCACTCCTATATCGCTGAACAGAATTTCCAAAATATTTATTAACACGAACGAAGTCGTGAGCATAAACTAGTTCATCGTTATAACGTCTAACAGTCCAAATAACTATTTACTTAAGAAGTAGGTAACGTTACGTCCACCATACATAAAGGTGTGGTAGACGTACAATTATTAACGTAACAAACAATTTCCTTTGAAAATATTGAAAGAAAACCCGTGTCTTAGCTATTCTGAAGCTCAAAGCTAACTTGTAACCTAGTTAAGTATTGCTATATCGGTCTCACCGCCGCGGTACCGTATTTAGAATACCATGCATTCCGATCTTTACAAGATCTGCTTACCTTGTTATATGGATAAAAGATATGGCTGCTATGTTACGTGCGGAAAGTATGCTGGATGTATATCCAGCTGATAATAAATGTTACATTTTTACAATTTTCGTAATCGAGTCAAGTCTTAACAGAAATTCATCATCTACCTAGCCTTTTCCCAACTATATTGGGGTCGACTTCCTGTCATACGAGGATTCAGCTGAATAGCGAATAACACGGTTCCTACTTCTTGGCAAGACTGGAGTCAGATTTTCTGGTTTCTGACAATCCGTAACGACTGCCAAAGATCTACAAATGACAGCCGGGACCAACGTGTTTTCCGAGGCACGTAGAAGTCTCGGTATGTTTAGATGGTCACCTATCCACAGACCAACCTTCGCAAGCGTTGCTTAACCTTGAAGATCATCCCATGTCGTTGTTATTATTTAGCCACAAGCTCCTCTCTGGACTTTCAGTTATCTTTTACAATTTATTATATAAACGAAAAATTTAGCTTTTCAAAATAGATCATTAGTTAAGAGAAGTAAATTGAATTGGGTAAGGTTATTTATGGGATACAGAAAGGTATCCCTTAAACATCAAAATGTATTAAGAGCGTGTACGCCGTATGTCGTTTCATACACACTTTCAAGTCCTTATTCTTCAAAATGAATGGACCGATTTTAACGAAACTTGGTATGCATACGCTAGATATCCAGGTCTAAATAGTTATCAGAAAACATTTTTGAAAAAGATTTCAGAGGGAGAGAGAGAGCGATTTTAAGTTTTCTATAGAAAGTGAAAAATCACTATATCCTTCCCCCTGAACTCTTTTTCGAAAATGTTTTCTGATAACTATTTAGACCTAGATATCTAGCGTACGCATACCAAGTTTTATTAAAATCGGTTCATTAATTTCGAAAAATAAGGATTTGAAAGTGTGTATAAAAAGCCGTACCGCGTAAACGCTCTTAATAAATGAATTATCCATACTATGTTTCTTTCAGATTAATAAATATGTGCAATTATTCGAAAAAAATACTTCAAGAGTACCGAATGAGTAGGTGAAATTGCTTGAAACATTAGTGAAAATATTTCAAGCAATAATATTTCAAGTAATTTAAATTACTTGTGTAAGCTAACATACACCCACAAACCTACATAGATACATACTTAACAAAGCACAAGAACAAAAGTTCGTAAGTAAAAAACGCCATACCTTCATAAACATCAGTGTTGTGACATCGCGTATCTCATATGTAGCTATTAGCGCCCTCCGGTAGCCGCTAAGTTAAAATTATCTTCTGAAGTGCCTTCACTCAACGCCTCGGCGACGGCGACGTGTGGTTTTGATACTTTTGACTTTTCAATGACGGTTGTCTACGACAAGAAAAAATCCATTTCAAAATTAAAAAAATATTGTTATATTAAGGAATCTTGTCAAACAAAGCATCTTAATTCTAAAAAGGTTAAAATAGTTTTTTCATGTTTGTATATCAAAGGCAATATTTCTCTGGAAGTAGTCATTAAATTGCGAAAACTTTTTCACTGAGATACACTGTTTTTCATCCCGGAAAATTGCAATTCTCTTTTAAATTTTGAAACAGAATCTCAAAAACCTATTGTTTCACAATTATGACTCATCATCATCATCATCATATCAGCCGAAAGACGTCCACTGCTGGACATAGGCCTCCCCCAAGTGTCGCCACAACCACCGGTCCTGTGCGTCTCGCATCCATCGGTTACCCGCGACCCTCACCAGGTCATCGGTCCACCTTGTGGGAGGCCTTCCAACGCTGCGTCTTCCGGTACGCGGATAATTATGACTACTTGAATAAATTTCATACAATCTGACTTGGTGATTGAGAAAATCCACGATATCGACTTCTACCTTCATTTAATTACAGCAATATATCTTAATTGATCGCTTTCTTAACGCTGAGCAAAGACTAATTAAACACTGCAGTAAAAACATAATTTCCTACTTACTTTTCTAATGAGGTACTACGTACTAATGGAGTGCTTTCATCCACATTCCCCTCAAAGTTTGCCAGATTAATACCTAACTATTAGCGCCACACAGTAGCTGGCAAGTTAAAATTATCTTTCGAGTGTTTCGCCCACTTGGGGCCACTCAACACCCCATTGAATAGATGAACTACTACTACTAACAGTTTTGATACATTTGTTTTTTTTTTGTGTTACTTCTAGCTAGGTGAAACTGGCTTATCTTCCAAAATTTAAAATTAACTCAATGATTAAAATGCGAAATGAAGCATGGTAATCATTTAGTGGTGTACATATCCGTTAATTTTTCATATAAAATGTAGATTTGATGTCCTAAATGCAGTTTTTTTACACAGATAAAACTTAACATGTTTTATTTTTTATCTTATCATATCAGGTAATATTCCAGTCTGAAGTGCTTTCAGATAAAATTTACAACACGGAAGTAACTGATAAGCAATATGCAGTTCATTGCACTTTAAAAACGCTTAGTCTAAGATAAGTTTATCTAAAATAAATAGAGTTTTCGATTTTTCGTCACAGAAATAACAATTTTATTTACAAAAATAGCGAAAAATAAAAAAGTGACATCTTTTTTTTTCAAACTTGGCTTCCTTTAATGAAAGTATCAACTACATTCCATCGCAGTTACTGGGCCTGCGCCTGCGCACCCAAGCACGTGCCTCTAATATAAACTACGGAACCGACCAAATTAAATAATTCATAAATTAATTATAGACTTAACGTGTATTACAAATATTGTTACACGTTTACACCTTTTAATTAGTATAGTGATGATAGATAGATGTTCTACCTGGCTACATGGAATCTAAAAAAAATTACTTAAATAGTAACGATGAAGAATGTGAATTACAAATGAGCTTACTAATAAATTGTTAGTTACTTGGTATTTGCATTGATTTGTGAAATCAAATGGTATTTTTTACTATTTTTTTTTATTTGAAAAGTAATTGACCAAAATAAAGAATAATTTATCCTTAGCCTCTTTTGTAATTAAGATCAAATACATAAAGATTTCTTTAAGACAAAAAATATTTTATCTACACTCACAACGTAATGTTCCAAATATGAGTTCAAAAACGAATGCATAAATACATACTTTTTTTTCGTGGATAGGTAAAATTAAAAAAAAAAACCCATTACAGTTCAACATTTTCCTTCGATTTTTAAACAACTGCATCATAAAATAACTTTTTAATTTTTATAGCACACTTTTTCTTTTTAATTTTTGGCGCGGGCTCATTGACTTAAGTCAATGAGCCAGCTTTTATCTTTGTCTATGTTTGAGCGCGCTGCGCAGTCATTCGAATACGCAATGAGAATATCCGCCATATTTGAATTAACTATTTTTCCACTTATTTTATTTCAACTGTAGGAGTGAAGATAAAATAGTGTATGCAACGGCATATAATTAGGTATTAAAACACTCGTGTGATGCTATTATCACACTCGGCTACGCCTCGTGTGATAAACCCACACTCGTGTTTTAATAACCCTTTTTATATGGTCGTTGCATAAACTACTATAAACCTATATGTGTCTATTCTTTTATATAGGTCAGAGGGCCAATTCTAATAACTTTTAAAGCAACGTTTGCATTTACATGTCAATCGCAAACTGTCAAAAATACCTTAATTTTCATACATTTTTGACAGTTAGCGATTGAGATGCGAATGTGAACGTTGCTTGAAAATTAGTAGAATTAGCACTCTGATTTGATAGAACAACTAGATATTACCGCCAACGACACGGTTGGCGCAGTGGTTGAGCGGTCGACTGCTGCGCTGCGTGTCACGGGTTCGATTCCCGCACGGAACAAATATTTGTATGGCCTACAGATAGTTGTTTCGGGTCTGGCTGTTTGTGTATGTGAGTTTATATGTTTGTGAACGCACCCACGATACAGGAGAAGTACCTAGTGTGGGGCAACGTTTTAAAAAAAAAAAATAAATATGACCCGGTGAGGGCCGCGGGTAGCCGACCGGTTGTTGTGGCGACACTTGGGGGAGGCTTATGTCCAGCAGTGGACGTCTTTCGGCTGATATGATGATGATGATGAACTAGATACTAAGGGCCATTTTCACCAAGCCAAACTGATCGCAATCAGCGTATAAACCAATTTTATGAGCTGACAGTGTCACTATTTTTCTATGGAATATTGACGCTGACAGCTCTTGAACGCAGTTTAGATGTACTGATCGCGTTCAGTTTCATTGGTGTAATTCGCTCTAAGACGATGTTGGACAATCAGTGGACTAGATAAATATGAAGTCTAACAGCAGAAAATATCAATATTGATCTCTCTCATCGCCAATTGGTCTCACAACTCCAAGTTACCAACTTGAAGCTTCACAACTACTCTCAATCCTTATAATCAACAATCAATATCAGCTTTCCAACAGCTCGTTACATAAAACCGTTACAGTTAACCTAATAACGTTAATTGTTGGATAAATAACGTTAAAATATAACTATATCGAACCGGGCGCCGATATTTACAATTGTAGAAACAATAACAATAACTTCTCAGTAGTGCAGTACCCCGATGCTATAATAAAATAAGTTTCCTGTAACTGTAGTGCTGTACCTCTTGACCTATATCGATAACGTTTTGTTTTGTCGCGTTATTTTAGTCTAGGGGCGGTAATTTTATTGTGTTATCGGGGAAATGTCAAGTGCACACAATAATGTACAAGGACATACCTACTTTTCATGCGTTTACAAAGTTGTTCGACAAAGAGAAGTAGTAAGTTCGAAAGAAAAACTTTCACTTTCATCAATTTCTTGAAAAAATTTCAATGCCTATAGTAATTTTTGTTACCTGGGTAATACTAAAACACGAAATAGCGATCAAATTTTTATGCGTATACAAGTGAAGCCATAGTGAATAGGGAATGCAATCTCGTACGAGATTTCCGCCTAGCGAGATCTCGCGAGACTCAAAACCCAGTCTCGCGAGATCTCGCAAATTACGGGATCTCGCGAGATTGGGAGAATCGCAATTAAAACATATGCAAATGCTTGTTTTAAGAACTAGTAATTGACATGATTTGTAATTAAATAGAAACTGCGTTGCTTAGTTATGAAAATAATGTAAGTTTTATTTTAAAAATCAACAGAGTACTTATTATTTTGTCTCTAACTCTAATAACATTTGTTTATGTCTATAATTATTATACTTACTGTAGCTAATCAGTTCAAATTCTTACAATATTGGTAACAAAACAATAATTATCTATATTTAGTCTTTTGTAAATTATTACTTTAGTTTCAATAATTAAGAGTAATAGGAACATTACTTATGGTAAATAATTACAACAAAACAAAAACTTAACTTCACAAGTTCTTAAATAAATGTTGTGAGATCGTATTAATCAAATAAAAGAAGTTTAAAGTAGAAGTCAGATGAAGTTATCAAGGTACGGAAAGGCAAGTTAGTTTGTTTGAAAATGGCTTCTCAAAAAACACATCATGTCGAGAGTATCATCTGACAGACGACTTCTGATTTTGCATGCCAAATACCCTGCTGCTGAAAAAGCTCGTTCTGCCTCAACACTTGTGGGAACCACAGTTGAGATGCAGTTATGTACGAAGTTTAAAAGTTCCCCTCTTACTCCACCAGCTTCGTACAAATTCATTTCTTTTTTTATTAAAATGTCTAAAGTATTTGTTGTAGAATTTGTTGAGCGAGCAGTGGGCTGTTTCAGTGCTTTCAGCGATTTTTGCAGCTTTTCATGAAGTGTGATATTTTTTTCCGCGGAGACGGCAGAAAGAGGAATTGTAGTGTCTTCAATATCGAAGCCTTCATCGTCGTCACGCTGCATTTGTCGATCTCGTTATCTCGCGAGATCTCGTACGAAATTTGACGAGATACAATCTCGTAAAATATGGCCGGGATCTCGCGAGATCGGGATCTCGGCGAGACGAGATTGCATTCCCTAATAGTGAATACCCATTCGTCAAGAAACATTGATACATCAGTGATTTTCACTTGCACTTAATCGAAATGGAAAGTGATCATAAATTAAACAAACAGCTTTTATGATTCGAATGCATAAAAAGTGTATTCATTTTAACAGAAATGTTCAATCAAATCCGACATAAAATGCACAAGGCGATGACCCGGTTGTTTAAAGATGATTTAATTTGAGTCATACTAAGCTTTGCCTGCAGCTTTGCTTGTGAGGTATCTATTTTTCAGGATGTAAATAAATAAATTAGCAAGTTCAGTTGTCTGTAAATAAAAATGAAACTATACCTTTTTACGAATATGAAACTTGTTTAATTAATAAAAATAATAGAGCTGCTCATTTCGTAAGAAAACGTATGAGTGAAGTTTTTTTAAGATTCAAATCGGTTTAGCCAGTTTTACATTACAGAGAAACAAAACAAACAGACAAATTCTGGCACTTTTTCATTAACTAGAAGATAAAGAAATAAATTTAGCCGAACCGTACCGTATCTGCATTGATCATCGTGTAAAGTTCGACATCGACAGATTTATCGATATTTATTTGCGCAGCACTGTTTGTTTTCTTTCAGTGTTTTGATATTTGCAATGCATTTTTGAAATGTTTTTCTTTTATTATTTTTAAATCGATTCTTTATGCGAATGTTAACAAACATGTTTGTTTTAACGATTAATAATATTGGTGGACTTTCCCGGACTTTTTAATGATGGGTAATACCGGGAAAATTTTGGAAGAGTCGTCCACACTAAAAAGAACCACATAGAGTTTCATCACCACCATCAAAATTTCACAGAAGCCTCTCCTAAGCGTCACAGTGTCGACCGGTTTTTTTATTTATTTTTTTAGGCACGCGCTTGACCACTATCTCACCTGATGGTAAGCGATGATATGCTCGAAGATGGAACACGCTTGCCCAGAAGTAACCTATTCACTCTTGACTTAAAGACTCCCGGGTTTGTAGCTATCACGAAACACGGACTCAGAGAATTGCACTCCATGGTTCTATGCTTCTCGCATTCAGCGGATTCTTGTGACCTTCACCAAGCCATCAGTCCCTCTTGTTTTACCATCAGTCCATCAGTTCCCTTGCCAGCTTCGCCAGCCAGAAAATCGGAAAACATCCCAAAGGTCTTTCAGGTTGAAACGTATCCTACGTCCTAATCAAGGATATGGTCTACTTATTTTCCCCATTCAGACGTTTAGACGTGTAGAGGCAACAAACAGACATACTAACATTCACATTTATTTTTTTTAGGTTTTTTTAAGCATGTGAAATCGTCAAATGATTCCTACCGCTCTGTAGTGGAAGGGAGTGTCATACTCTTACTGACTAAAACCCATCCGTGTTCCTCCTAATGCCCTTTGCGTTCCAGGGCCGCGGCGACTCTTTCGATCAAATTCCGCAACGTAATTTTAAGTATGAACATGGATTTTTAACCAGTAAACTACAAGCCAATATCAAGCTTACTCACGATTTTATGAATGGGCGGTTATTACGGTAACAGTTACAAACTGTCATCTCAAGTTTGCGCGTTGGCGAACGAATTGCCTCATTCATTACGTTCGTGAATGAAACACTGAATGAAACGCTACACCTTTATTCAAGGTAAATCGCTATTTCAACACCTACGAAAATTGTGTCTCTTACTTCCTTTGGTTGCATTGTTAGTTGAACGGGAATCACGTTTTGAATTGGGGTCAAAAGGTTGGTTACATTGTTGTCATAATTATTAAGATGGATTTATTGGTCACAAATGCAGTAGAATGACGTATTTTAGAACCTAGAAAAAGTGTAATTCTCTTCAGCAATACCTCTTGTCTCATTTTATAAAAACATCAAAATCGGCTGACAATTGGCGAAGATAACGCTGAACAAGCATACAAAAAATACATTCAGTTGAATTGAGAACCTCTTCTTTTATTTGAAGTCTGTTATTTTGCCCGTTATATCCCACAGCTGGGCAAAGGATTCTCTCTCCCTTATCCATACAAGTCTCTTCTGGACCAGTACTTCCCTTAGAAGTTAAGTTCATTTCTCCACCTTCGGCTCGTCGAAAAGTCCGAAATAATGTAATTGTTCAATCTCATATAATGTGGACTGTCCGTACCATCCGGACCGTACGATTGAAAGATTCCATATTTTATACTACGCATGTTCCTACACATTCATTTAAAATGAATGTACTACATTAATTTAATAAAATAGTTGTAACACGGTAAGGCGAGGAGCGGTTAATTTCAATGACAAGCCGGTAGAGGTCGCCCTACAACCCTACAAATATTCAGAGCTCCAGAATAAATAATATTTTACATATTATCCTGAGGATCATTGACGGAGGATTAGTTTACTTGGTACAGTACAGGGGTGGCACGCACGAAACATTTTTTTATGTCAAGACACTAATATTTTTTAGCTACGGTATTTGAAAAACCGTCGGGGACTATCTGGATAATTATGAACCTGCGTGTTCTTAACGAAGTGCGAGTTAACGAAACATTACTTAGATTTTTCATTTAAGTTTTCTTTGGCTGTTTCGCAGCTTTTGTAAAAAAAATGTTGATTTAATGTGTATCTATGAATCAGACCTAAATGTGCAAATGATTTTGTTCAGGTAAAGAAACATTTTCAAAAAATTCAAGTTAATTTTTTGCTAATTTAGAAGCGAATTTTAATTTCTAAAAGTTTTTAGCATTGCATAAGTACCTACAAGTTAGATAGTTATGTATGTACCTATTAGAAAATAGAAGTTTAGTAAGCGTTTGTGCGCTGTAATTTGCGTGTGATCTTTACGACTCTGTGTTTATAGTTTCTAGCTATTTCAAAATCACTCTGTGACAAACTACGGCGGGTGAATAACTCAAATATTGAAAACTTTATTGCTTCGCCGCGTAGTCGAATTAGAACTGGCTCTCTGGTAAATGCTGAAACATTATATTAGTCAATGATAATGTTTGTACCTAATATAGCTTTTTCCTGCGGCTTCATCCACTTGTAATCTCAAGGGAACTACTGCTACTGCTACTGGAACAGGAGCGGTTGTTCTGGCGATACTTGGTTCAGCCCTATGTCCAGCAGTGGACGTCTTTCGACTGATATGATGATGATGCCGATGAACTACTGGTATACAAATTCTCTTACAACCATGTCATAGTTTTTATATACTTTATTGTACTCCAAAAATATTTACCCTATATTTAATCTTTATTTATATAAAACAGAATGTAGTACATGTAACAGTTTTAACAAAGTGGGTAGTATTAAATCTCTGGCAATCAAGTGGGTGACGTGCTGCTCTCCTTGCTAGGCTATGAAATAGCCTGTATTAAGGAGTAGCAGTGCCGATCCCCTCCAATTGTATTACTACAATTTTATTTTACATTTTACAAGTACCCTGGTACGTACGAAATGATGACCTCCATCGGGACCTAAATGTTGAGTTCATCGATAAAGTGATACAAAAATCTGCAGAAGCTCACGACAAGAGACTTCATCAGCATGTGAACGTCGAGGCGATCCAGCTTCTCGATCACACGGACATAGTTAGAAGACTAAAAAGAACAAAACCGTTCGAGTTAGTGTTTAGTGCTAGTGTTAGTGATTAGTGAAATGTAGCACAAGTGTTACCAAAAAACACAAGAAAAAGTGTATTCGCCTTAATAGAGACAATAAGAAAAGTGCCAATGGACACATTCTTAGTACGTAAAGACAATATTTTTAACAGTTTAAGTTATAATTAAATTACTTATTAGTCTATATACAAGGCTAGATTGTAATAAGATTAGGGTCCATCATTATGATGAACACTAGGATAAGGGAAAAAAAAAAAAAAAAAAAAAAAACATTTTACAAGTTATTATTTTTAAATACAATTAGTGCGCGAGCGCATTTGTGTGTGTGCTTGTGAGTATGAGTGTGTTATGTGTGTGTGCATGTGTGTGATGTGTGTGTGCATGTGTGTGGTGTGTGTGCGTGTAAGGGTCATCATGTCATAGGTACTTACAAAATAAATATCATTCATCCAAGCGCTAAATTTCAACCAAATCCGTTCAGTCGATGAGGCGATGTTGGTTAGTGCATCAAAACCAAAAACATACATAAATATCATTAGTTGTATAGTATTTCTACCTATGCATGTACTGAGTAGTCAGTAGGTACATCCATAGGTAGAAATACTATACAACCAATCTCCCGATACTAACCTTTCTACTCTACCGATACTTTTGTGATAGTGACACCCCTGCAAGGACATAATAAGGGGTGACAAGTTCACAGTTTAAAATTATATCCTTAAAACATCTGATAAGTTCGGCGCTACAAAGAGAGGATAACCTAACATAAATAACACAAAATATTATACAAGCATCTGTAGTGAAAGATCTTTATTTATTAAGATGTTAAATGTGATACAAGCAATTTATGAAGTCGGGACCTCTGCCCATTACCAAGATAATGACAGCAGATAGAATGTTTTTTTTTATGTAATGTGATGGTGTTACAACCCTATTTTGGACAGGGTTACCAACTACATATTTTTATAGGTGATTGTTGGTTTTGTCGTGTGAAAACTATTGTGTTTATGACGATGTTTTCTTATTTATGGTATTGATTACGAAAATCTTTACCTAAGCGTTAGTAATAGGGTAATTTACTGAAAAAATCTAATTAGTCCGGCAAATAGATTTCCAAAAATTATTGAACACGTATTTTTTTAACGTTAACAAAAAATTAAGACGCATTGTCGCGTTGTTGTTGTTGTTGTTGGTCGTGTTTGTTGGTGCGTTAAAAACACGCGTGATATCAAGTCACTGGTAAAAATGTACCATCATATTGATTAGATTTTTTCAGTAAAATACCTTATTGCCGTAAAGTCCAAATGTAAAGCTTGACGGTAAATTTTGGTAGCGAATGTCAATAAATTGCAATCATTTTGGACGTTTTGAAAATCGTTGTCACTGATTTCTATCAGTCAATTTGTTTATCTATAACGCCTTTTATTACGTACGTATCTTCGCCACGCTATGGCACCTGCACAGTTAGGCTTTTTCAGTCGATACAAGGCACAAATATTTATTCTTAGGCACATTTGTGTTCTAGCTCGTTAAAAGTTTTCGTGTTGGCTAACTTGCGCAATTGAAATTCCAAGCGGTTTTTCCGTAGATTTGTTTACAACGGCCGACCGTCCTTTGTCTTAAGACGTAATAGTAAGGTTAATCCCTGTATTTTACTAGATCAGTAATAACTTTAAACTCCAAGTATATTCCTCGTAAGACTTACTTACCCTCAATAGATGCTTATTTCATGATCAACTGGTGTTAATGTCTTGTCTCCGATAAAAATAAACTAAAACATCTCCAAAGTCCAATTTATCGAGTAACCACCGCAGTTTACCCGCCCATTTAGGACACTTTACAACAAAAAAAATCAAAAAACTTTTATCCAACAATTTCTCTGTTCCGTATTTTCGACACAAGAATGTCTCGCAACAAATATTATAATTTCAAAGGGGACAAGTCGAAACTATCAGGGTTTTATCTAAAAAGCGTTTGTCTCGATCGAGAAGCCGTATCTTTCACTAACGAGAAACTAAACGACGATTTATAGTAGGAAAGTCACTTGTACCAGTAACCAATTTGTTTTACTAACGTTATTTGCGGGCAAACCGGGCCAAAACTTCGCGAATCTTTAAAACAACAAACACAGTGGGGTATTTTTTTGTCCAGTTTCAATTTTTTTTTACTAAGTAGCCGCAGACCAGTTAGAAATAAAACACAATGTGCAACCTGTCGATCATTGAAAAATAAAAGATTACTTTTATCCGAAAAAGATAAAAAATATCGTGACAATGCGAAAAATTAAGCCGATAGCCATCGGTCAAGCACGAAATAGTGATTTTTTTTAGCAACAACTTAACTGCTTGACAGATTGTGTTTGAAAAAAAACATAAGTATCAATCACGAATCATAGAGAAAAAATGCGATTCTAATCCAAAAAAAAACAACATATTTTGTTTTTAAACATTTATTTAAAATAACTCGTAATTTTAAAGTTCTTTTTAAATCGAATGCTTATAAAAAGAAGATGAATCATGATCGATGCAAGCAAACCCGCGGCGCCGTCGCTAGTTCAATACAAACATGTCATTTTAAATTACTCGATCGATTCTTTGTAGACATTTTTATTGGGTTGCAATAATTTAATATATCACTTAACAAGAATTTAATATTATTTATAGTCGGCATCTTGATGTGAGTTTATATTTTGTTGAAATAAATATTAAATCGATATTGTGAATTACTTTTCTGGTTTTATTTTTGTGCTATTTAGAACGTTTGCGTCAATTGGTGGGATTTTCGTACATAAATCATTTAAAAATAAATAACAAATCGTAAAGATGTCATTAATTCTTGGAGCAATATTTTAGCAATATTTTTTTATTCGGATTCTTAAGAGTAATGAAATTATCACCCACTGTGTAGAGTAGGTACCTATTCGTGTAGATAATTTATAACTCATTTATGAATTATGAATTCATGACACATACTAACCTTTTATTTGGGATGGGAAATCATCAAATGTTCCTCCCGCTCTAGCTCTCACACTCATACTGACTAAAACCTACTCGTGGTCCCTCAAATGCCCTTTGCGTTCCAGGGTCTCGGTAACTCTTTCAAACACTCCGCAAACCTGGCAAGACACACTGTATTCAAATTATTTCTTATGGATACGTTGTTTGATGAAACTCCCCATAACAACTACCGAATCGAACTTCAACCACTAGGTATTACTTAAAGACATCAATTACAAAACCTATTCATCTAAAACAAAAACGGCGCGAACGAACACATGTCAAATACGTCAAAAAGAACGTCCCATTAAAATATAAACAATTGAAGTTGAACCGACCGTGAAAAGGGACACTTGCCCCGACTGTGGGGCCGTATTAATATGGATTTGACAGCCCTGATGGGGACTGTCAACTTGTTTCATAATAATTGGACGCGAGTGACAGCCCTAAGTTGATTGATACTACTGACTTCTGTCCCTTTATTTGTTTGGTTTTGATTTTATTAATTCTGATCTTAGAGGCTTGATTTCAGTTGGAAGGGAGAGAAAATTGCGTTTGTTTTTAAAGCTTAGTAACAACACGCGAAAGACTCGGACAATGCGACGAACATTTTTCTTAAAAAATGTTGTAGGATAAATTTACGATTATTTTTGTCGCATTTTCGCGTCGTGATTGTCTGATAGAGAGCTAACCACATGGCCACGAAAAAGCTTTCCAATCATCTATGTCAGCAAGACTTACACAGGACATCCAAACGTTTCTACTGACTACCAACGAAATATAAATTAATAGTCTTATTATAAGTATAGAAATAACGTTAATCCGTCCTATAACGGCTATAGCGGCTATAACGTACTAGTCGTAAACCGTTTACGGCCGATATTTCGATGTTCGTCGTTCGCTGTCGTATGTTATCGATATCGTTAATAGGGGATATTACATAAGGTTGTAAAATAAATTAATGCTTTCGTAGGAATGTGGCTATGAATGCTACCTACAGGATTTTCTGTACTGAGTTTGTGCACACACTAGTACACTATAATTACAATAAAAATAATTATTAGTGATGGGTTTGTTCTTGATTTTAGTCAATGTCAGATATGACAGAGACAAAGTCTACGATGGAGCGTGCTTACCCAGAAGGAGCCTGTTCATTTTTAGCATAACACATCAATCATAACATTTTTTTAAAATATTTTTCTATTAAGTCAAGAAATTACCGAAATTACTAAATACCTACTCGCAAAAGTAACATTGAGGCATTTCTTGAAGCATCAGCTGATTGAAAAATCGAAGTTCGCACAGGTTCCGGCAGGAAATTCCACTACACAGCTTTAATTCCATATATTTTCGACTAATGACAGGTTACGCTGATAGAATACCAATTTGTGTGTGGGCCCTAAAGATTCAGCATTACAACGTTTGATGTAACTTAACCTAATGAACAACGTTTTCGCCAGATTAACGTTAAACCAGTAACTTGCCATCAAGTTTCTATCTTAATTGAATTTACAAGTCATCCGTTATTGCCGTGTATTGGCAACTGGCAACACTCAATAAGTGTCCCATCAATAATGTTTTATATCCCTGTTAATTTATGGGATTTACTGGTTCTAGGAACAGTTATTGCTTGTTATGAAGTCTAAGTAGGGAGATGTGATAATTGAGTTCCAGTGTAGATGTGGTTATGGAACTTTCTAGCACGACGAACTGTTATTTTTTTTTTATAATCGCAAGAAAAGTGTCTCTCTGCGAATTTCTTAATCATCAACTAGCATCTCGTGTCATCTCGTCAAAACGTAATACATAGTTGGACAAGAAAAAACTGACTTCAAGACCCTCTGTATTAATATAAGTAAAACTACGGTTCCACACGAAACTTGAAATCACTATCAACATGTATGGAACAGCTGATTGTGAACAGAAAACTATTGCACGTCATCATAAATATGTCATGTCCTCTAACCCTACATATATGCTTACTTAAAACATAATACAATGTCATAATATGTACAAGTAACCTATAGTAATTACTAAATAATAACTAATAATCGCGAAATTATGTACAAACGTGTGTATAAAAAAAAATAAGTCATTGGGCATCAACAACTTTATCCACATCGCTGTCAATGACAAAAGTGCCCCCAGAACACTGGCAGCATTGACTGGCATAGAGTGAAGGCCTATGTATTATGCGAAAAATAATAATAAATAAATTATAGTTGTATGAAACGCTCCATGTAAATTAGACGACTATTAATTACATAGCTTCTGAGTAAACAACCGATCCCTGTAATTAAGTCAAAGGCAATAAATAAATGTAGGTAATAGAAATCATAATATTATGTCTCAATCTTTATACGTAAGGGAATCGTAAAACTTTAAACGATTTGATTGCCACGAACACTCGAGAGATATGTGAGAAGCTTTCATACAAATTATTCTCGTAAATATAAGGAAAAATAAATTAAACATGATTGAAATGTTTACGTATCTATTTCATCATTGTTGCGGATATGAAAAGTAAAATTCTTAGAAATTAGTGTTCGTGTATTAAGTAACAGTTTTAACGACTAAATGTGAAAACTCGTTTTCATAGAAATTGCTTTACAGATAAAACACTATACTTATAGTTTGGCAAGTAAAATTGTAAAGTGAACAAATAGTGTACCTATGTTCGAGAATAATAATAATAAAATAAACTAACCCTGTCGAAAAAATAATTTTCTACAGCATTTTTAAACAATACTCTAGCAGCTTGGTTGAAACTCAAAAAAAACTGCTATCTTTCTGGTCACGAGAAGAGGCGATCAACTGTTTGCAAAAAACTCGATGAGAACTCGGCTAATGTCAAATTAGATGTAATCTATTGGCCTTCAATATTATCAAACACTTATAAAGAACTCCTAACACGTTTCAACAGAAACAAAGAGTTAATGAAATAAAAACTAATAAAAACTGTCCTTACCATTGACACGATGACCCAATACTTCTGCTAACCTTATCACTGACCGACCCTGATATTATCTTAATTATTTAATTAAACACTCGGTTCATTGTATTATGAATTACGGAAATGTTAATAAATTTTGATAATGTTTTTATATTTTCCCCTGCCTTGACCTTGGGGTCAATTTTTGGGAGTATCTCAATGTTACGTAAGTTATGTTTTGATAGTTAACATGGACTTATTTTGGGACTTGGTTATTATTTGCCTTCGCCAATAAGTTTAAACAATCATAGGTATTCGTCAAAAATTCAAATCATGTCCTGCAAGTAGACTCCACCTCAAATCATAATATTGACAGTGCTTCATCTGCCTAGCCTTTTCCCAACTATATTGAGGTCGGCTTCCAGTCAAACTGGATTCAGCTGAATACCAGAATTTTACGTGGAGCAGCTGCTTACCAGACCTCCACGACTCATTAACCGGGTAACACGGTACTTCTTGGCAAGACTGGAGTCAGATTTAGGTACAGCCAGTACCTAAATCTGACTCCTGGCAATACGTAACGACTGCCTAAGATCTACAAATGACAGCCGGAACCTTTTCCCCCTTTAACCCCTCTTCACGTGCTTTCCGAGATACGGAGGAGTCTCGTTATATTAAGATGGTCACCCATCCACAGACGGACCTCGGCAAGTGTTGCTTAACCTTGAAGATCGGCCCGAACGGCAGTAATTATTTAGCTACGAGCTCTTTATCATAATATTGACAGTTATACCTTGTTATTTACTGACATTAATCAATATGTTTTTTTATCATGGCGACTAAATCGAGTGGATCCTTGCAACTGGCTTAACTTCTGTCTTCTTTCTTCCTTGACCATACAATGAATGGCAAATCTAGTCGACCCTCACTTTTTACTTCTTTGCCCAGCATGATGCAGACTCTCAGTTACCAGAAGCCACGTACCTACACCGTACACTGTCTAAAATCATATCCATGCCAAATAAAAAATAATTAAGAATAATAAAAACATCTTCATACAAACATTCTAGATTGTTTTATAACCGACACGTTTAACTAACCAAATCCACTTATTTTTTATTTCCATTATCACCATTTAGCTCGAATCATTTTTGTGTTAGGTAGTGCAATTCGTAACGGCTAAAGTTACAATGAACCTGTTTTTTTGTATTCTGAAACAGTTAACAGGATAGAATTTAGCTTTTCTAAGTGCCTAGAAACAGTCTAGGTAAGTAATTCGATGTTACTAATTAGTGTGACATTGCTGCATCATCGGAACTTCAGGGTTCCTTGCATCTTTCTGTTATTGTCATTTCATAGCCGGTGGAATTGTGCCTTTGTTACAGTTCTTTATCAATGTAGACTTTATTTTTATAACTTTGACCTTACTTTACTATCTTAGGAAATTACTACTTTAATAGAATTCTTATGAATTTTGCTGTTTTGCAGAGATAAGTTCGCGTGAAACACGTTTGACTCCGAGTGTATTGTAACAGCACAATTCTTTCAGACTCTAAACCTATTGCGAAAACAGAAAGTGTATTAAGTATAAGTTTATTATAATCTTTTATCATTGGGCATCAAAAAATGCATCCACATCTCTGTCAATGACAAAAGTGCCCAGAAAACTGGCAGCATTGCTACATTTAATAATATAACAAGTTTATAACATGCTATATTACTTGTCAATACAACATCGAATATCCAAACACGATGGTCCTATATTGTATGGTTCCGGAGTACCTATGTCACCTTCCGGCTATCTCATCAGACCAACTTCATAGTACGATATTATTGCATTGTCTCCAAACAAATAAAAGCATCCCAGTTTAAGCTAAATCGGGTTCTAGGAATGGCTTGAAAAATGGATTACTAATTGATTGTCATCATCATCATATCAGACGAAAGACGTCCACTGCTGGACATAGGCCTCCCCCAAATCGGGGGGGTTGCCATAATCAGAACGCTTGGCAGACGGGTTGGTGATCGCGGTGTAGCTGTTGCAATGTACAGAGAATGCTGCTGCCCATTCTCCGGTGAGTCCCTCCCTTAGTCGCCTCTTACGACACCCACGGGAAGTGATGGGATGGTACAAACTTGTATCCTGAACTGACACACACATACAAACGAAGCAAGTTAATAAAAAAGCTTGGAAAAGGATATTAAGATTCTATAGAAACCGTTACTCTCCATTGCTACTTGCAAGCATCTCGCATGCAGGTATATTTACATTGCGGGCCACGATCGAGAGATTGATCACATTATACCTAAAAAAACTCATCTTGCATGCAAGCTAGTTGCAGGTAGAAACGACGTGGTCTTACAATATTTCATCCTCTCCATACATTTTACATTCCCCATATAATTCACCATACTCATAAATCATCTATTTACACTAGCTACCAATAAATATTCGCGTCGAACGAACTCCGGCGCAGCTCATGATTTTCCCAGGAAATTGCGATTAGTGCCGGTTATCACGGTTCTCTCGACCGATGCTGAGTTGATACAGTATTCGATTTGCTCCAAATATGACAGGTCAAACTGCCACGGGAAATCGAATGGTTCAAGTGAATTTGTATAGACGGTTTTCGATGGAGATTTTGGTTAAACCGTGGATTGATACTGTTTTTGAATGAAATAATATTTCACTAATTGATTGTAAGCTTTATGTAGTAGGTAAAATTTAACTGTCTGAGGTGCTAACATAGCCAAAATCATATCCAATGGATTATTACATAAGATATGAATGTTAACACCTAAAGAACATAAATCTAACTCTAATTAAAATAGCTAAACCTATAACCATTAATACCATTACATAGGAACACATGTATTACTTAGATATCAGAGGGACAACTCTCGAATAAACATTCGAATAGCAGTCGCAAAAAGTCAATTTCCATACATTTTTGACAGACTACGACTGACATGCGAATGCAAACGTTGCTTAAAAATTAGTAGAATTGGCACTCTAAGGGATAAAGGTAGAATTCCGTCCATCGCGATCGATCGCGGCCGCGCGCGGGCTACGACTGTCGTCGATCGCTCGCGACAATAGTCAAATTATGAAAATGTATGGCACCGCTGCCGAGGCCCGCGACAGACGCGCGCGGCCGACGAAAGTCGTGAGCCGCGCGCGGCCGTACAGTTCTCGTCAAATAACTTTGCCCCTCTGAAGTTGGCTACGAGTGGCTGCGTAGTAGTCAAAATTACGAATAAACTGCAACTGCGCATGCGCAAGAGACATGGGGGCGGGGATTAATTTTATGTCTCAGTCGCTCGTTTACGTTCGATGCATGCTTGCGTCCCGCTTGCTCCTGTCTACGTGACTGCACCTGCGCGATCTTTGCAAATGGCTAACTTCAGAGGGGCAAAGTTATTTGACGAGAACTGTACGCATCTTAATATGTTCCTGCGCTTAGTAACATCGTGGATTTCATGGCGCAAACATGTCTAGGAACGCAGGAGAAAACTTTTCGGTTGAGGAAGATGAAATATTAATAAATTTTGTGTCTCAAACTTCAATCATATATGATATGAGGCTTGGTGATTACAAAAATTCATACTAGATTGGTACTCTATTTTCATAATTTTGCAACAGCAGCTCGTCATCCTCCTCTTCTTCTTCAAGGATGTCAATTAGCACTTCGACCATGATTTTGACTTCGGTAGACACACGTCTAGAGGGAACTGACGAACAACATCTACTAATTTCAAGACACTGCCGCGCGCGGCTCACGACTTTCGTCGGCCGCGCGCGTCTGTCGCGGGCCTCGGCAGCGGTGCCATACATTTTCATAATTTGACTATTGTCGCGAGCGATCGACGACAGTCGGAGACCGCGCGCGGCCGCGATCGATCGCGATGCACGGAATTCTACCTTAACTCTCGTATTATTAAAAAGCGTTCGCATTCTAAAAGCAGTCGCAAATTGTCAAAATCACCTCTAATTCACCCTACGTTTTGACAAAATTTTGACATTGATTGTCGCTGATGAAATTGTGACTTGAATTTGAACGCTTTTTAGGGTTCCGTACCCAAAGGGTAACCAACGGAACCCTATTACTAAGCCTCCGCTGTCCGTCCGTCCGTCCGTCCGTCCGTCCGTCCTTCCGTCCGTTTGTCTGTCAGCGGACTGTATCTCAAGAACCATACTAGGTAGACAGTTAAAAATTTCACTTAAATTAATAATTAAAGGAGCCCCCAGGAAATTTTCTATACAAGAAACGTGTTTTTTTTTTTCGGTTTATGGTACGGAACCCTTCGTATTAGAGCCTGATTCGCACTTGGCCGTTTTTTAAGTACCTACCAGAATTGGCCTTCCGTAAATAAGAACCTTTATATCAGCGAGAAGCTCCTCACTGCCACACTTACTACATTAGTACCCACGTTAGCATCAGACTAGGTCATTACTTGGTCTTACTTATGTTCCATTCTAAGTCTCAACATACTTGTGCCCGCGGGTATGTCTGTACAGAACTAAGTTTACGATGACACTAAAGATAATAAGGGAGAGAACGCACTGGGTAGGTTAGCTGCTGCAGTTTCTGAGCTAATATTTATAGTTTAGCTCTAAGAAGAAAGCCTTCTTTCAACTTCATTGCTAAAGACGATATACGTTTTACGTCGGTATTTTTGGCAACAGCAAAGAAACCGTTTGTAATGAGTAGGTACAAGTAGTCTTAGCAAGACTACTTGTAGGTACCTACTTTTAAGCTTTTATGAAAAAATAACTTTACTCACAGGTATACCACATAACACCCAACCTCTTAATAGATTATTGCGGCCTCATCATTCAATTTTATCAGCCTATACTCCCCCATGGCAACTGCTACGCATATGTTTTTCCAGTAGCACACTAATAAACCCAATCCACGCTGCAGTTTTCCTACCCTGTGCGTCTCATCTTACACTTTCATATTGTGAGATATGTTTAGCCCTAAACAAAGTTTCAAATAAACACAACTTATTTGCTTCGAATTTCCTTTAAAGGGGCTGAGATCAACTTGTGAAATGGAGTTGTAGAAACAAGTACAACATGGTGCGATAATGTTTAACTTGTAGCAAGAGAATTACATCCACTGTTGAATATAGGATTTTCTTTAGAACACTAAATAAAACTTTCACTGACTACAATACAGGCACTGTTTGTACTGTTTAAACAGAGGAAACATGGATAAGAATAAGAATATACAATGAATGACATAATTAAGAATGCTTCAGGACAGTAACTCGAAGTAATTACAATTTGCAAGCTATTAGTCACCCTGCCAGGGTTGCGGATTTTGTTCGAAAGATTTACTGTGGTCCTGGAAAGCAAAGGGCACTATGAGGAGCACGGATGGGTTTTAGTCAGTAAGAGTCTGACACTCCCTCCCGCTCTGCCTAGAGCGGCAGAAGTCATTTGATGATTTCCCATCCTTAAAAAAAAAGCTATTGGTCACCTTTCTTCATAAAAGTTATCATTATCACTAGCAGGCTTGTCCCACAGTGAGCATGGAACTCCTCCCATAAAAGTTATAAATAAAATCCTACCCAACCTAAGTAGGTACGTTAGTAAATGTATTCTTGAGGAATTAACGATTACAAAATAAAAGCCCCAAACGATGAAAATACTGCGGGAGACCTTAACCCAGAACTAAGAATAGTACAGACAGACAGAAAAAGTAGCTAAATATGTAGTTTTTACGACATTACTAGAAAAAGGGTCAAACAAAAAGAATTTTTAAGTGCTGTTTTATTACTTACATGTTGATCATACTATTGATAAGGAGATCGGCAGCAATCGTGATGTCGATCGTAAACTTGAAAGCAGATCGTATTACATTGATATGAATTGCAAAATTGCTATAAATACTTATGTCAACGACCAAATATACTCATTCTGTTTATTCCTGTGAGTGTCATCAGAAACAAGATTTAACTTTAATTAACTTAGTAGATGATCGCCAGTGCGAACTACCAACTTGTTTGCTCATTAGCGGCAGAAAACACTAACTTGGGCAGGCTTTTGGTCTGCTTGCCAATATAAGCTGTTAAATTGTATGTTTGTTTATGAGACGCTGAAAGTACTGATCCCATTACGATAATGCTGTCACTGTTAGAAAGCTACCCTTTCGCTGAAGTTTCGGAGGTTTTTTATTACAAAAAAAAATATGGTTTCTGAAAGACTGGTCACCGGAGGGCAGCCATATGGATAATTAATATAGTCTTTTACAGACTAGATCATACAGGTTCTAAGAAAAGAGTTCTTTTCTTTATAAATCAGACACAATGTATTTCAAATCAGCCAAAATTCTGAGTTTTTAGCGGTATTATAATGGCGCAGACAATAAATATCGGTCTGATAACAAACGGTTTTCGGTTGAATATATTAACAAGATATTAACATTTACAAAAGAAGGCGACAGACTCAATAATGCTTATAGAGTCGTAAAAAAGAAATATTTTACATAAAGTCCTTGACAGAAAATTAGCGGTTGCACAGCTGTCTCGGAGTGTTGGAGCAGTATGGTACCGAAAACATCATTTGTATCCCCTTTCTGCATGATTAACTAAAGTAATTGAATAAGATTGTGTTAAAATTACCAGTGATGACTTATGGACTCGAAACGTGGTTGCTCTCAATGGAAGGTTTAAAGTTACCCAAAGGGCACGGAGTTTCCTTGACTGATCGAATCAGGAATGATGATGATGAACTTTCGGCTGATACGATTATGATAAAGTGTTAAAATTAGGGTCAATAGATATAGTTAGGTTACACCAGGACACGCCTAAACGTTCAACACCAAGCAGACGGAGTCATAAATAGATGAATTATTTTCTGTAAGATAAAGACCCATAAGCAGATACAGACAACTATGAAATCAGCAGTGCGATTCTGTAAACATGTCTATGTGAACACCCGGGCGGGGCGCACGACGGGTGAGTTGTCAAACCATACAAATAAGATGGAATGACAGCTCTATTGTCGTTCACTCCGCCTAGGTGAACACCGTGAGATGTCGACAGAATCGACCGGCTGGTAAGAGGGTGATAGTAAAGAAACAGAAAACGTGTTTGACATTTACGACAATATAGAAAAGAAAATGGCCACTAAATAGTATTGCTACCTTACCAATATATTTCTAGAAGCAGATATAAAAACAGATAACGAGAATTAATAAATTTAGAAACACTTAATAATAAGTGCAACAGACGAACAAAAGGACATAATAAACATTATATTTTTTTTCGTCTAGATTGGAATTATCATCGAATTCTGATGAATTAGCTACAACTGACTAATAAATGATCATTAATTGCTTAACAATGATAAAAAGAAATATCGTCCAAGTGTTTATAGAAACAAAATGTTTAATAGGTATAATTTAACATCTATTTATCATTAATTAAAAGGTAATAAATCTAGTGACTAGCAACTAAGAGATTAACAAAGCTAAATTAAATCAAATGTATGATTTTATTTTGGTAGGTAACAAAAATAGTAGGTAGATATTCATTTTATTGTATTAGTAGCTGTAGATTTGTAGCTTTGGCCGCTTATTAATAGATTTGAAGGACAAGGGATGATGATGATTTTGAATAGATGATCCACATAATTTAAGTTTTGCTTTTATCAGTCTTCCCTAATTCTTTATCATCATTATTAGTTTTTAGAGCTTATCATCTATTTATACCTTAATTTTTTGACATACCTTATTCTGAAAACAGAATTAAAGACATAATGCTGTCCTGAATTGACATCTATCGTGATCCTTTACATTTTCTAGTAAAGAAAAACGATTCATAATTTATTGTCCCGGTGCCTACGAGGAGATATTACGGAAAGGGTAATGACCGTTATTGCAAATTTATCTGGCGACGGTCATACACCATTTTTAGTATGATCATCATCATTCATCACTTCAGCCGAAAGACGTCCACTGCCGGACATAGGTCTCTTCCCCAAATTAGGTATGTTGAGATCGAGTTCAGTCTAGCCGGATGCAGCTGTTCAAGTTTTCTGCTACATCTGTAGCGGAAACCCAGTCTCCATAACATTTTGAAGACAGCATGGCAACAAGGATCCTTGCCAGCGAACTAATATGTAATACAAATGTAGAATCATATGTACTTGGCAGCCGCGTCTGAAACAATGATAATATTCAACATGAAAATACTCTAAAACATTGAATGTAAGATGGGAGCAGAAGGACTATTCTGATCAAATGGCTATAGCAAGCAAATGTGTCATCATTATAGTAAATAAAAAAAACTAAATAAACTAAATAGTAAATGAATAAGAACTGTAACACTAAACCTCAGAAAACAAACCCTGTCTTACCACTATTATGATCTACTAGCTTTTGCCTTCGACTTCGTACGCGCATATCAAGTATGATATATATACTTTACGACCTATTCTCATACCTACCAAATACATACGAGTATGTAATGTAAATGTCGCAGCCAATAAGCTTAATCAGCCGTTTAATTGGTTGCCTAGCCTTTTCATTTAAATGTGCTGATTTTTCAGCGACCTAAGTGACATCTTTTGTTCAATATCGTTTAATGAATTGCCCATGTCACTTATGTCGCTGATTAAACGGCGCTGTTCAGTGAAAAGGCTAGACTTTTAATGAAATGGCTGATTTAGCTAGTTGGCTGCGACATATACATACAAAATTTCATAAAATCGGTCGAACCGTTTCGGAGGAGTGCAAACACCGTGACACGAGATTTTTATATAGGGTGACTTGTAATTATTAGTGACCGATACTTAAACACATGATTACACTCATGATAACAAATAACTTTTACTATGGGACCAAACCTGAAATCGCGAAAAAAAAATCAGCTCCTCCCTACATGTTGACGAGTTATGCGAACATGAATGTAAGTATGTGTTATACAACGTTATTGCGTTTATTCTGTTACACGTTGTATATATAAGTAGTTTTACTTGTGTGTTTGTTTGCGTATTTGTAAAAGGATTACAAAAATTATTTCACTGATAGAAAGCAATGCTATCACTGTGTGTCCGTGCTACGTTTTATCCTGGAAAAAATCCTTTTGGAAAATCAATGGAAAAACTAATTTTCAACACATTTGCTCAAAAAATGCATTTTTAAAAATTATGCACCACACAATGGAGCGTGCGGCAAAGTAGGTACTCTCACCTAAGTACATATTTTACCGCAAACTCCGTTGTATAGCGCCGTGCGTATTCTTTACGGTTTTTTTTTATTTCCATAAAAAATAATAAGAATTCCACCAAGGAGTTTCACATCACGAGAATAAATAAGCTGAATAATCGAACCTCCTTGGAAGCGCTTTTGCTGTATACGTTTGTCTCATTTTAATATTATAGAGAAAATGAGAGAAGATAAATAAAAAAAATAAAGTATGTGGTTCTAATTTTCACCACGCGCATGTGGCGCCCTTTGCAAATTTGCGCCATTTTCATATTAGAAACGTCAAAGATTGTTGCGACTTTCCGACTGATTGCAAGAGACAAAAAGTTTGTTTCATTACTTATTTGTAATGTTTTCTCGCAAATGTGTCGAAAAACGTTGTATGACACACGTGCGGATTTGGTTTTTACAAACTCGTGACTATGGTAAGCCCTCGACTTCGTCTCGTGCTTACATTCGTCTACTCGTTTGTAAAAACCAACTTACCGCACTAATATCATAAATAACTATTACCTAAATAAATAATATCTACTGGACTTCTGAAGAATATTAAAACACTATGTATTACAGCTATGTAAATAACTACATAACGTAATTCTATACCTAGGAACTAGTATAATTGTCTCAAAGTGAAGCACGAGTTATACTAATGCGGAACGTTTATTTAGTGATGTCAAATAGTTTTATCGATAAATGCAGTAGTCGAGTCTATGAGGCTGGACATTAAAGTTCAAACCTTCGTCTTATCGGGCAATCTGTCTGCATCAAAAACATGCACTATCAGCTATGTCTACCGAGTCTGGGTCTAGATGCCTTGCGTTTTAAGAATTCAAACCACGCACTAAACTCGTACGGCGTTAATTTGTTAGCACAACCCACTCCTCATTTACATAATTTTATCATATTCACTGCAAAAAATATTCAGCAATGAATAATTTATCCATTCATAAAATTATTAACAAATGACGGAATTTTGATAACATTCCGCCAAAATTACTGAATCGGAACTCTAGTGATGGGACAACAAAGATTCAGTATATCACAAATATCGATAAAGTTCGTCCTACGCGTGCCCGCGAAATATTATATGACGCGTAAATACGTTTAATTGTGAGTCATCTGGCGTTCACGATTACAAACGACATTTTGTCTCGGCCTCGTGTTAAAATAGATCTAACGGCGCTATTCTTATCAAACCGACGCTGTATAACTGTCCTAGACATCTACTAATCGCACTGTCATGTAATAAACTCTTTGATTAGTGCTGGGACTCATTTCATGTATGTATGCAAGTATGTAGATAATTAAGCGAATGTTTATTCGTCATCTAGTTGATAAGAAATAAAAATGTATACTAACAATACTGCTAACTTATGTTTAACTGAACCCTATCTATTCCTTAACACGACCATGCGTAAACCATAAATTATCAATTTCCTAGTTTGCAGTTAAAACCAACAAACACACCATAAACATAGATCATAACAATTGTCACCGCAACCATCTCATCACTTACAACAATCACGAGAAAACCAATTGTTTTTCAGTTACGCATACACATGACGAAACCTTGTACAAACATTAACCGTTCCGCTTTTATCGATATTTACGCCCGCGTACGTCACTAGAGGGGTGCCATACGTGCGCGGGAGCACGTCGTCGCTGTGGTAGTGACGTCACGGCCGAAGTCGCGCGAAAATCGCCGAACAAGGCCGAACATCGACCTCGGAACCTAGAAACTGACAGAACCGTGAGACTGTCACGTGCAGTTCCTTGTGATATTTGTGGGCGTATTATTATGTGAATCATATAGTATGAGTAGTCGATAATGTGTTTCTAATCGTGCTGGGAATGTTATTTGATGCATTTGGCTAACCTTTCGCCAGCTGATAAACGGAAATAAACACTTGAATACTAATAGAATTTATTTGTAACATAACAAGTGCCTGCTGCACATAATTGATTCTCACTCAAATCATTTTTATACAAATCTAATAAAAAACATTCCTATTGCTCTTTTCTATTCATAAATGTGGTTATTTTTCTAATTGCCTGCGACTAATTCGTACGCGCATACCCATCCCTTTTTTCCCGTTCTCGTAGGAATTTTGTGTTCCAAGGCTAGCCTTTTTGTTATTATGATAGCCACATTAATGAGAAAGGCTATATTTAGCCTTCATAATAACATACAAAAAGAATTTTCCAAATCTGACTAGTGGTTCGAGAGATTAGTGGGTCCAAAGAAACAAACTCTTCAGCTTTAGTATTACTACTATAGATTATATATTGCGTAGTGTACGTAGCAAAGTTAACATATTCACAACAAACCTATGCCAGCATCTTTTTTTACCCGATTGCCAAGGTAGAGTTGTTTTTTTTTAATTAAATCTATAAACAATATTGGCATTCCTATTACGTTTGCGAGATAAAAAAATAACAAATCACTATTATGAAGTTCTTCTAAATAAAAGTTTCCAGTGTCAAATATTTTCATTGCCAAATCTAGCTTATTGAGTTTTAAACTATACAGAATTGTGTGATTTATGTGCACAATTGAGGCGATGGTATAAGAAATTGATAGTCGTTTTCAATTTGCGGTCTATCTGTCATAGACAATGTACATAAATCAATTAATAGTGACCATTAGCGGTTTGATGAGGACAATCTCGTAAAATCTGTCGCGACAATGTCATAAGAATATTGGGCAAAATTTTACGACTAGACGTTCCGAGTTTTAGTTAGTGATTCATGTGTCTAAATATTTTATGAATATATGCTATTAATGTTATACGCGAACGTAAACATATCGTCAAGTCAACAGTCTGATAGAACACATTCAACAACGTTTATGTAATGTTAGTCGCCCTACTGATGTTCATAGTACTTTAATAGATTCAGGTATTAATCAAGTAAAGTCACCGTCGCGCCTTGAAAGTCCAAAGGGTAATACAGAAGTGATAATTACGAAAGAATCTATTAAACAGTAGTACGTTACCAGCTTTCTATCCAAGGCTGCTATTAAACCAACCGCTTCCCACTTTCTTACAACTAATTAAGGACCATAAACCTGCTACAGTCCATATTTTTCTCATTCCCAGAGGCACATCATTTACTATCTAAGATGTCCCAACATCTAAAGATAGGGGTCTCATAATCTGAGATCCCAATGACAAACTACTTAATAAAGCATCTGACCAAATATTTTCAGTCATAATCTAATCGTCGCTACGGTGGCCCCAAACCGGCCTCAGTGCACCTCAATGCTACCAACTTTCTCCATAATTATTATTTATACCAGCTTTGGTTTTATCTTACACTTTATAATTTCATTACTTGACATGTCTTGGTACATTATTATCTATCTTTGTTAACCGGGCATTAAGTTTCTTAATGTTTTTCGTGTACTTAATGAGATTCTTGACGTAATATCTGACGGTGATAGTTCGATGACTCAGATTTGCGGGAGCATTGATCGATTGGGTTTGGAATAGTTTCAACTATTTTTCTTGTTGAGCTGTTTAGTACTTCAGTGCTATGTTATATAATTATGACGCCAGAAAAGTCTGCAAAATAAACTGCGTTGCCTATCTCAATCCTTGTACCAACAGTGGCATAGACATTCCCAGCATTGCTCTTATAAAACACCGTTATCATCTTAAATACCAGACATCCATAAAATTTCCTGCCATTACATCGGCTCAAAGCGTCACCTCCTAATTGAATTCTTACAACAATAATCTCCCGCTTAAAACTTCTACACAACTAATTCCGAAGACCGACGGATATCTTAAGATAAATGCGGTAAAAATAAGACAGTTATCTCACGTCAGAGTTACTGATAAAAGAAGGTGAAAAGGTGACTAGCTGATAAAAACTTACCGTTATATTTACACTGGCTGCTTAAGATGCCACAGTAGATTAAAAGGGGAAATGAGATCTTGAATCGGGTTTGGCCGTTTGAATCTATTAATCTTGGTATAATTATAAGATTTAATGGCTACTTGATAGCTCCAAAGTGTTGGGTAAGCTGATTGAAATATTGTTTGTAAACAACCGATACACGTTTGGATTTTTTTTATGTAGACGCCGCCGTAATAGTTATGAGCCGTCACACCTTAGGCATACCTACTGACAAAACATTTGTCGAAATCTGGAGAATCGTTTGACTCATGAAGCGGTTACCTGTCTTGTATAGTGACTGTACTAGTATTTCCCCAACCTTGCGTCCGGTCTAACCAGATGCCGATAATATCCGGATTCTACAAAAGGCGACGATGATGGCTGATATAACGAGGGGTAATTGATCGAGTTTATTTCTTCTGTGACTCCTGAGAATATTAATTGAAAAAGAAATTCTGCCAAACTGCATAACAATTCGTCGGCAGATGCATTATGAGAAACCGTTACATTCCCGTAACAATTAATAATTACAAATAGAAACCTCATAATATAATTGATTAGCATTCAAGTGACATCCAGAGATCATTCGGAAATAAACAACTAAACCATAAAAGGCAAATTCTTTAAATAACTCTCTTAACCAACTGCATAAAATAAAAATAAATTCTAACCTATCTTCCAGTACGTCATTTATTACGTATTCGAACCCTACAATAACGAAAAACACTCGTGCCCGCTTTATCAGGGCGTTAATTAGATAAATAACAGTGATTGCTTTGCTCTTGACACGTCTGCACTCGTGTGTGGTCGTCGCGTGACTGACCGCTATTATGCGCTTGCGCAACTAGTGCCATCTACTGGACGTGATCTATGATTAAGTTTTTACAATTATTAGCTGTGAAATCGTCTTTTATAGTAAGTTTCACGGTGAATCAATGAAGTGTATTAGAACTTTCTCTTCGTTTATTATTTAGAATAGGTTATTAAAATATTATTTTATTGAAATTTTATTCAGTTAGGAGATCTATATCATTTTTGAGCAACCTTTTTAAAAAAATATTCAGAAACTCCTATTTGGATCTTGCACTTAAATATTTCAAAACTCTTTTTAAACTGATAAGTACATTCAATTTTTTATTGCAAAGTCATTACAGTTAGCTCTTGGAATCTGAGTCTTATATTAAATCAACTCCGAACTACATTTTATTTTCACTTAACATCGACTAAAGTCTGTTATTTAAGTCGAATAGCGTCGTTTAGCGTCGATCGTATGTATTTAAGGGTGATTTTGTATCAATTTAGTGATTTACACCTCCAGGGCAAATTGAATGTAAAGTAGTGCAGGTATCGATAAATTGAAACGACCATTGCCTTCACTTTACTACATATATTGCAACACAATTTCCTCTTGCTTCCATTTGTTCCTCATAATTTTATAAATAAAGTTTCTTCCAATTAAAATGAATGATAAGTTAGTAACTTTCTCGTTTCTCAACATCAAAACTGCTTTTACAATGTCATAATCTAATCTAAACCACATCTTTGTGCCTAACCTAGATTTAAACATCATTAAATCTATTCAAAGATTAATTAATCGATAAACTTAGTAATAGTCGACCACATCCCCTCACTAGCCGTCAATCGCTCTCATTACTATCTTGGCGGCCACTCACTGCCGTTCAGTGTTGGCAAATTGCACAAGACACCCCATTCACGGCTATTTAACGTGAATTAGCTCTAGTTATCGATGCCCTGTGTTTATCGACTATTTTTGTTTTAAAAGGATACAAATATGTGTAGTTGTCTTTTTCCCACTTCGTCATTAAAAATAGAAATAAACAGAGGAAATGATCTAAATCAAAATTGAATAAATAACTATAAATAAACATCTCTTGAAACCTCCCGTAATATTCTGTCTTAGGCATAACAACACTGGCATTGCCAGTAACACTGGCCGATAATTCGTCATTCAATTGCCCTTACACTCTTGGTATGTCATTCTTAGTAAAAAGGCAGAATAGTATCTTTTTTTGGTCCTATCACGAATTTATTTAATTTAAAAAAAAAGATCCTTAACTTGTGTACCTACCGATTATAAACAGATAGTCTTAATGTTACATGTCCAACAAATTGTCAGATATTGCATCGTCACCATCGTCCTTATATACGAATTATACGATACGATAAAAAATAATGGCAGTATTTTAGGTTCTTTTTTTAATATGACAACTTTTGTAAGCACTAATAAAAAGTACTTAAGTAATTTGTAAAAAGTTATCCTACTAATATTATAAAGGTGAAAGTTTGTATGTTTGTGTAACAATCAGGCAAAAACGGCTGAAGGGATTTGGATGAAATTTGGCACACATGTAGTTCATATCCTGGAATAAAAAATAGGCTACTTTTTATCCCGGTAAGTGGCATGGATTAATGGAGACTGAGGAGGAAGTGGAAACTCAGAGCCGCTGCTGCCTTAGTACTTCAGATTCACAAGTACCAGGAGACCAGAAACATCAAATACCAGGAGACCAGAAACATGTCATAGTATTTTTGGGCTGGTATAATTATGTAGGTAGGGTAGGTGTAAGGTAGGTGTAGGGTAGGTGTAGGGTAGGTTTAGGGTAGGTGTAGGGTAGGTGTAAGGTAGGGGTAGGGTAGGTGTAAGGCAGGTGTAGGGTGGGTGTTTCCTGAGTAAAAAAATTACAATACAAATCAGGAAACCTTGCTATTTCCGATATTCACGCGGGCGAAGCTGCAGCTGGTAGAAGCTAGTGATGTAATAAATAATCCTCCGTGAAATCGTTTGTTGTTATAAAATTAAGAATTTTGCTACCGAAGTTAAAAGTCTTGAATGTAATTTTCTCTTCATCTTGAGCCCTTTCCTGGCGTTCTAATTGTTGTTTAAAATTACAAGCAGTTATTTTCTACTGTGAAAATTCACTATGACGTACTATCACATTCTATCAAGCCACAAAATAACTCCCGAAGAGAAATTATGTAAATAATATATTCGGACCGAAATGAAAAAAGCTTATAATTACTTACTATAGCGTGGCCAATTACTATAGCTGTTATCCTATCTGTACAATATTTTAATGACTTGTTTTACAGTAAGTCCTTTGAAAACAAAACACACTTTCCTTTCAAAAGCATTACAAAATTCACCTTCTACCTTAAACTTACATTGACAGCGGCGCCCGCGCATCTGAAGAGAGCCGCGGGCGCCGATACGTTAAAGATACACTCTCATACTCTCATCACATACAACCGGAGTCGGTCGTGACAACGAAAGTAAAGGTATCTCGACGTACCGAGCGAAATGTGCTTCTTATAATAATATGATGCTGGTCACTTATATGCATGATATGATGGTACATCTGCCTCATTGATGCACACCGACTGTAGTTTCTGTTAGCCATAAACTTGTAGCCATCAGCCTGAAATATCCAGAGTCAAATAGAGTTTAAGCTCTTATGTGTAGAGTAGCAGAAAGTTGACATAGGTATTGCCACAAGTCACAGCACTGTCATAGTACAGCCTTCGTTGTATCGCACTGCACCGGTATTTAAGTGTGTAAAGTTACTTTTCAATCATAAAAATGATTAGTAATGATGACCGTCAAAGCAACAGTGCCAAAAGTAGTTAAGTTGACATTTGCCCGGTTTCTGAGATACTTCATCCGTCGTTTAACAGTCCGTTAACCACTAACCAACCAAAAGCGTTACATACTATTGTAGTCTTTGGTTACGACAAATAGCTAATGGACAGATATACGACCGTTAAAGTTAGAATAAGCTTTACCTTCCATCAATTCCACCAGAAATAATTTCTGCTTTCTATTTAGGCCTCTTTAATTTTCTATCATTGAAGTAGCTAGTTTTTCCTAAAAAACCTGGTGGTGTTGCAAAACCTGGGGCCCTACCATGACCTGTTAAAGCGTGAGTAGTTCGAGCGAGAAGGAGGGATGGAGCTATATAGGGTGTATAGCTCCATCCCTCCTTCTCGCTCGAACTACTCACGCTTTAACACGTCATGGTAGAGCCGCTGTTCGTTTTCGTTCGCATTTTGAAGTTCAAAGTTGAGTCTTGGTTTTTGACTCAATAAATGAATATTTATATGTTCTTGTCTTTAAATATCTGCGCAAGTGTCTTAAATGCGTTTGTGGGGTCATTCCATTTGATTCCACTTTGTTGGGTTGTGTGTGGTCTTAGCTATAAATATTGATGCTTTAACCATTGTTTAATAATTGCAAAAGGTTTATTTGCAAAACGTTCTTGCGCAGATTGTAAATTTTCAAAAGGTTTGTCATTACCTTTTATATGCTATCGTTAAGCTTACCTTTTTATCCATTGACTTGTAGCGGCATCTATACCGCCACATACGAACTACAAAAAGTCCAGATGTCACACAAACCCTACATAGCTATATCGATGTTTTCCGCGCGATTTGAACTTTAACAACCGCTCGACAACAAGGATCGGGCAGTTGCCCACATGACACAACACCCGTCAATTTGGAGGGTCTTCCCTTTTCAGTGGAGGTTTGCGGGACTTAATATATGTCGCAGCTTACTAGCTTAATCAGCAATTTCGTTAAAAGCCTAGCTTTTTCATTGAACTGCGTTGTTTAATAAGCGACGTAAGTGACATGAGAAAGTCATTAAACGATATTAAACAAAAGATGTCACTTAAGTCGCTGAAAATCGGCGCATTTAAAGGAAAAGGCTAGGCCACTAATTAAACGGCTGATTAAGCTAATTGGCTGCGACAAATACACCCTGTTCCGTATATCTCTATAGACTCCGTTTTGTGCCAAAATGTATTTAGTTTTGACGTTAATATGTGGCTAAGCAATTGCACGTGTGTGTGTTTATTATCCAATTTTAAGCAATAACGAAGCCATGATTAGCAACATAATACAAAACCAATCAAGTGTCATAAGTAGACATTACTATAAACAGCCCATAACTAAGACATTTCGTTAACATAACCGAATGAATATTCATCAAATGCTCGATGTGTGTTAAGAAACATGACACGAATGACCCTGGTTTATTGCGATGACTGATTACTGCAGGCCATAAGCCGGTCCTATAGGTTAGATAACTAAATCCTCTTCTTTTTGTACGTAAACTACTAAATATTTGGTTATTAATAGTGTCTATGTAAAATCTTCCTTAACTTGATCCCATTTCTTTCTACTGTTGAATAGCTTGTTCCTTCATCTTTTCTCTCGTGGGCTACACTACACCATGCATGTTTTGAGGATAAAATATGGCACTCTATGATAAACGATACTGTTCTATCAGTGAAAAAATTTTCATAATCGGATCAGTACTTCCAGAGATTGCCTCACGAATTGTGCTGTCAGATGTGAAATAGAAAGTGGTTGTGATTGGACTCGAATAATAGCAACCGAATGAAAAATCATCAGTGAAAACGGAAGGACAGCTAACATACCAAGATGAAATTAGTATGTTCTTAAATTACCGGCTTTTATAAAATGATTTTTAAATGCTCGAAAGTGTTCTACTGAACTTGAAAACTAAATTACCGTCAAAGAAATGTTTGACCAACAGCAGAATATACTACAACATTATCATTAACCTATGTTAACAAACGAAAAACTATAGTTTCTATTGTCAATATTAATTTCGAGTTTTAATTTAACAGTAATTGAGACGCGTTTAACAAGCGCAAACATCGTGACACCGGCACCGGTACCCGCTAATTAAAAGCAGTGTTAACACCTAGGTAGTAATTAAACGTTAAATGTAACAGGTACGTATCGACACCAATTTGCTATTTATAAATGACTAAGCTTTTGTCCGCGACTTCGTACGCGCACATCCCGTTTTTTCCCGTTCCTGTAGGAATTTCCCGTTCCGGTATATAGGCTTCATGAATGTGGCCATCATATCTACAAAAATAATTTTCGAAAACCGACTGGTGGTTTCAGAGATTAGCGCGTTCAAACAACCAAAAAGACTCTTCAGCTATATTATATTAGCAAGTATAGATTTGAAGACACTATTGCGATTGTACAGGAACACAGAATGGTTGGAAATAATATCAAGGACGAAATATTTGTTGTCTTCATTTCGTGAGAGCAAGTCAAGGTTAAGATGATTCTAAAGGATCTTTAAGTCAAGGCGAATTGGTAACTACTAAGCATCAGGTAATAAAGAGTTCAAATGCAAGTCTATCAAAAATGATAAAATGAAACTAAAAATGAATCATTAAAGAAAGACAAATAAATGCAGCTACTGAAGGTCTTAATCCAGATTGATACTAGACAACTTTGGTAGACTGACTATTTTATTCCTTAGAACAAAATGTGACCCACATTTAGTAAGACCGGAACACAAGCATCATTAAACAGACACTTATACTTACAAATTGCCTTATATCCCTCTAACAAAGATATTATCACTAGACTAACACAATTCACTTCCTCTCAAACATACTTTATCGACTAGATTCAGTTCCCGATAGCATAAACGACTTCGGTCACTTACATCAGCATGTTAATAACAATTAAATTAAACATCCCCTGTAGCTATCTCTTGATCTCTAACTATGGAAATGTTTTAAAAGTTCCACTTAATACAATCATCGATTTACGCTCCGCTTGAAAGTCTCACAAGTCTAAACCAGTATTTTTAAGACAGGGAATTGGTATATCATCAGCCTTGAACAATCATGTGTACAATAAGCAACTCCAGTAGCAAACCAATAAGTTAAATCCAGTATCCAATGTACATCTGTCTATTTAGTTCCAATCTTAGTTTCTTACACTACATTCAAGGTATACTCATTCACACGACATCAAACACACGGTTCACCATCATTCTAATGGGTGGCATTGGTTCGACGACTAAAGGCCTCCGCTTATTGTGGTCGGTGCCAAATGTGTCGGACTTCTTTATTTTTCTATAAGTCTTCCTTTGTAGCCATATCATCCATCATTCACACAGTCCAACCATCATTTCTTTGGTCATCGTCTCCTTTCAGTTTGCTAATACAGACAAACAGTTATTGCTAACAGAAGCAGCAAGTATGGTCATATTAAGCCAATAGTTTGTATGCACTGCCCCAGCCAACAGCTTACTAGTCCTGACGTTGTATAGTTCTTCTCTCCTTCATTCAACAGATGATTTCAGACACAAGGAAGCCATCTCGGTTGTTCTTGCTTTCATTCGGTGCCTATATTCGTTTTCATTTGGCGCCAGGCGCCAATGCTAAAAGCTCTGTATGTATCACATCTGTGAAACTTCTGTATATTTTGCTCAGTCTCAGTGCTAAGATTGCCAAGTAGAGATAGTCGGTGCATCTTTATTACAAAATGAAGTCTTGTTTATTTTCCTTTGCGTTAATTACTACAGTTCCTGTTTGTGGCTTTGTTCTATTTTCAGACGTCTAGACCGAATGTGGAAGACTGAGTTATGGAAGATTTGTTTGACTCTAAGTCGATCGTTTTTCACAGATGTTGGAACGCTAATAGAAAGCGTCTATTAGGAGTATTTAACTCTTTGCTTTAACTGCCCTTACAATTTTAGGATTTGGAATAGTTTCAGTAATTTACTTTACAAACCCATTTTGGTAATTGCTCGAAGTCTTAAATATTGAAAATCATCCTTGGGCTCGAGACAAGTGACATTCTGTCAGCGGTAGCGTGGCGAAGGCGATTGTCAATACGTCAAAAATGTATGGAATTGACAGATGCCATCGAAAGGTCACATGATCAAATTCCTGCATTTCGACAGTCGCATTCGTTAATTGAATGGCACATTGTCTAGGGCATCTTGTCATCTTATCTTGTCCTTGTATTTTGTGTGTTGTTCTTCTCCTTTTATTACCTGTGATTTTTGCTATTGTTTGTGTCGTGCTGAAAACATAAAGTATTTCTTATGTCTCCTAATTTCATCTTCACCCCACATGCAGACTAACTTAAAGATCAGTTTCATATAAAGAATTCCATACACAACTCGTTTTGCAAAACCCATCTAATCTAGCTTAGATTGTGCTACAAATATACTTCCCTTTATAACCCCTTTATGTTTTCTAATACAGTAAACAACGTCACAAAGGCTGGGTAGCAAGAGGACGGTCGTTTAGAGAAACGTCTTCACATGCTGGAGTACTAATAACGCATTGTTGGGAGCCATCTTGAGTTCTTAGCGATAAAACTGTTGCATTCAAACCTTGACCGCAATGTATGGGATAAGGGGAAGATTAACTTTCAAATGTAAATTTAAGAAAAAATTGTAGAACTTACCTCGTGGTTAAATTATAATAGCCGCACTGGTCGACTTTCAAGGTTAAGCAACGCCTGCCGAGGTCTATTCATGGATGGGTGACCGTCCATGGATCGACATCGATTACATACCGAGACTCCTTCGTGCATCAGCAAGCAGTTAAGTCGTTGGTCCTGGTTATCATATTTTGTGATCTGTGAAAGCCGTTATCAGAAAATAGTCAGAAACCAGCAAATAGAACACCAATCTTGCCATGGATATCGTTTTATCCAGTTACTAGTTTGTGGGGGACAGTACCCCACCCCCTCCTCCTCCCCCACCTAGTTTTGAACTTGGTTACTCGGTTGAAACTTGGCTTCAGCTGCGTCCGGTTACACCGTAAGCTTTAACCTATATACATATAGAAAAAGACACTGCCATCTTTTAAGTTTAACGTGATTATGATATAAATATTTGTACTAATTAACAGTCATCTTAACTTTCATTTTCACACATCTCTGTTACAACAGTTTACGCTGCCGTTGAGCCAACGTCAAAGCTACACCGAAACCGGTCCAGTAGTTTCGGGGATTAACATTGAAATACAAACAAACACTAACGACTGTACTCCCGAGATGATTGACAAATATTACTCACAGTTAGATTTGAAGGCAAACATTTGACTTGAAGCGGAACTGCAGGTGTTAGCGTCAGTTTAGTAGTCATGATCAACGTACATTGCCTGTTTATGTGCAATTATTTACATACTAGTTTTTGTCTCCGGTTTTGTTCGTAACATAGATATTCGCAAAAAAGTAGCTCGTAACCTCCCTGGGTCATATCTATCTCTGTACCAATATCCCTACTAATATTATAAATGCGAAAGTAACTGTCTGTTACGCTTCCACGCTAAAACGGCTGAACGGATCGTCATGAACTTGGCAGATATATAGCCTGGGATATGGAGAAGGACACAGGCAATTTTTAACGCGATAACTGACATCCTAGTGGGTGGAGCCGCGGACAAAAACTAGTTAATCATAGTGGGTACAGCGATACAGGCGCAAAAGCACAACAAACCAAAAATACTTTCGCATTAATAATTTGCAATCTAGGTTTTGCGAGGACAAATCCTCAGACAGAGCAATTCACTCAAAATACATCTCAGACATTCCCATATAACTTATTTGCATTGTATTACACAATACTCCATAAGAACTACTCTTGGGGCCATTGGCACATGACATAAATTACATATTGTTATGTTAAATTACCTGCATAGGGAATGCAAGTCTTGACCTTAACATATTTTTCATTTTCCCCATTTAAACCTACCATATTTACGGAGAGCATTTGAAACGCGTTGAATTTGTTACTGGCAACATTAGTCGCATGAACAGTGTTGTCATGCAAATAGCCAACTATTAAGATCGCCATTTTAGTCGACTCAATGAGTGTGGAACGCGTTTTATTTAGACTTAAGATTATCTTGCATTTAGACTTGTGAAAGATGTTCCGATTTGTTTTTACTCGATTGTGTAAAATGACAGTTATGGTTTTTCATAATGAGCTCTTTCAAGCTAGTCTAGTCAAGGTGGAGTTTACTTCCTAGTGGTAAATGTGCTTTTAATATTTATTATAAGGAAACGTTTTCAACCTTAGATCATGTTGGATGGCTGTGGAGATTCTTCTTAACGAATAAAACGGGATGCGCTGGTCCCGTCTTCGACAATCAGAGATCTTAAACGACTGTGAATAAATGTATTTTGAACTTATATTAGTGTAAATGCAGATGGTTGAGAAGATATTGCGCGTTTACGGTTTTAAATGGCTTGAAATTGCTCGTAATGTTAAATCCGTTGAAGTGCGTGTTTATGATATCTTTTCTTCCTACTCTTTGTGTTTATGACTGATCTGATCTGATCATCATTTCAAAAAATACGCATCACTGTCTACCGGTAACATACCCTTCATTATATGACGATGATTATCCCGCAGATATAGATAGACGTAGTATACGGATAACGCGTATCACGATCTGTATGAAAACCAAGCGTGCCATTTTTTGACTACCTACTATGACGTCAACACAAGTACTATTAGGATATGGGAAAATCAAAACGATCCAAAAACGCCGCCACGTGTAGCACCTAACTGACCTAACCACAATGACACCTAACTGAAGTCATCGATGCAAATTGAACGCAAAAGTGGCGGCTTACGATTTTTGATCGTAAGCTGGGTACCGAAACGGGCACGCGAAGTAGTAGCTCTTGCGTTATTATGTCTATCTATATCTATTCTGTGGTTTGCCCTCTCGTCAAGGTAAAAGCTTGTGTCACGCTAACATCAATCAATCCATCAATAAACGAATACTAAATGTATACTTTCAAACCATCTGTGCAGCAATTTCGTGACATCAAATACGAGATTGAACAAAAATATCTTCCACAGCATTAGACTGCTTAAAAACCGATCGTGTTTGGAACTTATAAGCTGTTTTTTTGGAGGGTTTTTTTTAAATAATCTTTTTAATACTAAATACATTAGCCTTTCCAACTTAATTTACGCGCTGTATACCTATAAAATACATACCTGTAACTAATCTATCATTTTCGTTTGTCCGCAGCGATACTTCAGCGTGCGACATTCAAGGTCGGCCACCTGACGATCCAGGGGGTGTCCACCTGCCTCTACCTCTGTATGGATGCTTGCGGGTTCCAGTACGCTCATGTGAGTATACCGTTGTCATTTGTATCCCCAAACACTGAAAATAATAATTTTATACTTACACAGAAACAAATTTTTTCAATACTTAAATAATTTTCCGTCTCAAATATAAGAGTTGGTAAATTATAAATAAATATAATAAAGCTTATTTATGCCTTAATAAGTAATAACAGTGTCAAATGTAGTATATATTTATTTCACTTATTAAATGGTCCTGTAATATGTTTGTGCCAAATTTCCCGGACTTTTGTTAAAGTAAAATACATAACATACTCAAAGTGGCTGACCAAACATGGTGAATTAATGGGTAGGATTTTTTTAATGGCAACAATGAGTTCGCTATCGCTTCTTCGTTTCATTGGAGCTACATTTCGTCGATTGCGGATAAGATGAGCGGTATTAACTTGTACAAGGTTTTGGTTTTTAACAATTAATCTGGTCTTGTAAATCTTTATTAGGCCCTAGAACACAAAGGGCATTTGGAGGAACACAGATGGGTTTTAGTCAGTAAGAGTCTGACACTCCCTACCGTTCTACACAGAGCGGAAGGAGTCATTAGATGATTTCCGAACCTTAAAAAAAAACATCACTCCTCAACGCCCCGTCATCAATTTTCTGGAACCAGCACGTCATAATTTCCACAAAGACTTTCCAATATAATAAAGGATAAATATAGGTATTCAGAAAATTAAGCAAATTGCCTATCAATGATGCGGCTAAGCTGTGAAAGCGTAATCGGTATCATTTCAACGCCCCTATGAAATGTTCGACACCGCTAACAGCACAATATCGGAGCATTCGGAGCTTATTTTAATACTGTCAGCGACGACATACTAAACGGTGTAAAAATTAATGAAACAGTAACATCATGTAGGACGAACAAATAACAGAGCACGGAAGCTATGACTAGCGACGCCTTATTGGAACGAAGTTCCTTATCGCACGGTACGAACATGGCGGATGACGGCTAAGCGAAAAAAGTGTAAGACTGCTAGACTACTACTAGACACTAAAGAAAGGGTCGTGACGGAAACGGTTATCCATAGGGTGACACGATTCTTCATCCCCGGACAAAATATCCCCGAACTTCGTTTTCCAACCGAGTGTTCCACGACACCCACGCATTTTTTTTATTTATACTTCATAAGGCGGATTTAATGCCTTAGGCATTCTCTACCAGTCGAGCAATATTAATACTAGTCGAGTAATATTCGTGACAACAAAATTAGCCCTGAGCACAAGTCAGACAGACAGGCACACGAGTGATCCTATAAGAGATCTGCATTTTTATTTATTCGGACGTCTTGAATCATCATCTGCCTAACGTTTTCCCAACTACATTGGGGTGGGCTTCCAGTCAAACCGGTTTCAGCTAACTACGAGTATTTTACATTGAGCGGCTGCCTACCAGACCTCCACAATCCATTAACTGGGTTACATGGTACTTCTTGGCACGACTGGAGTCGGATTTTCTGGGTCAGGCAACCTGAACCCTAACGAGTATATTCTCTGTCTGTATGTGGCGGAACAACTCCCAAACTAATGAACCGACTATGATTAAGTTTTACATGGATTTTTTTGACCATTTCGTTTATAGCAGTTGCCGATAAAGAGTCTCGGTGTTCTGTAAAACAAATTGAACCTTTTCCATTCTAACCAGACGCCGAATCAAAATATCTACCATTTTGTTGATAGATCATCAAAACAAACGATGTTTCTTTCGGCACGGCATGGTCACCGCTTGTCAGCGCTTGCGCAACACGCGTCGGTTAGTGTTGCCAGCTGCTAGCAAATTGCGGGGCTTGAGTATTGGGGGAGTTTTCAAGCGTGTGAAATTAAAAATATTTGATATTATTAAAAATATCAAATTATAAACAATCACTTTAGTGGCAAACAAAGCTATTAAAATCATAAGTTCTCATTTTTTAAATAGTGAGCATTACTTACGAAATTAAAAATCTAATTAAAAATAAGCTGAATTAAGATTTGAAGTGCAGTATTTATTAAACTCTCCTTTTTAAAAAAATGGTATTAAAGTTGAGTCTGACTCGTTCTTAGACTCAATACCCCCTCCATTCAGATACCGACTCTGGTCTATATTCCAAAACGTAAACTCCAACTCCAACATGAGCACGAAAATGTCAATGAAAGCTTGTCTAATTGACGTTTTCGTACTCGAGAGATGAGAAAACAAATGCAAAAACTTCAATTATGACGAGCTCCAATGGAGTTGAGTTGGAGTTTACGTTTTGGAATATGGGCATTAGTGTTTTAAACCAGTTTCGGCAAAAACCAATTTTTCATAGAAAAATCTTTACTCTTGCTCTAGCAACCCTACTAAAAACCAAGACATCTGGCAACACCACGCCATTACACACTCAATAATTAGATCAGAGCCATCTACCGTTAAAGTAGCTCAAATTTTATTATCTATACGTTTATGGTACAGGTAATTATACAAAATGGTTCCGATCTTCAAGAAGATTTGTTACCAATCAAGCTACTTAGATTGGGGTAATAAGATTAATTATAATTGTAAATCAGGGGTAATCTGTGGTAATTATGGGGAAATGGAAGATTGATTAGTAATTAAGGTATCTTGAGGTAATTGTGTTAAGATCTTGTAATGTCGGATTTATTGGTTTAGTATGTTCATGCTTTATGTTAGTGGCCTTCAATAGTCGTATTTAAATAGAATTCGGTCGTAATTTATCACTTACTTAGATGGATTCCGAAATAAACACAGGTAATTTATATTATAATTCAAGACACCACAGATAAAAATAATAAAAGTTAAGTATTTCATTGTAAAGCAATGCCTTACCATTTTGCAGAAGTCTCAGATCCGATATAAATGGGTAATAAATTGGTTGCTTGGTAGGTATAGCCGGTTGCTAATGCCCGGTTTCTGAGGTACTTAATCGGTCGGTTATCTGTCCGTTAACGCTATTTGTCATAACGCTATTGGTTGGTTTGTGGTTAACGGACAGATAAAAGACCTCAGAAACCGGGGATAATTGATTTAGTTAAGCTATATTTTAGCTTATAAATGTCGCAGCCAACTAGCTGAATCCGCCGTTTCATTAAAAGTCTAGCATTTTCATTGAACTGTGACTTTTTATCAGCGACATAAGTGACATGGGTTAGTCATTAAACGATATTGAACAAAAGATGTCACTTAAGTCGCTGAAAAATCGGCACAATTAAATGAAAAGGCTAGGCAACCAATTAAGTGACTGATTAAGCTAATTGGCTGCGACATAAATAAGCTGGTAAAGCTTATGTACAAATATTTTTTCTTTATCAGTATAATTTGAGTTCAAAATCAGATGGGACCTATCTACACATTTTACTAAAATTAAATGACAATTTAACGTTAAACATTGACAATGATTGTGTCAGTGGAGGGAGCTATCATCCTATAGAAGAGGCGATTTGACCTAAAAATATCTAATCTTTACCAACAAATTCTGTGAACCGAGTCACCCTTTTTCTAGGCGATAGAAAATGTCCACAAACATCAGGAAATAAGAAAGCTCATTAATCTGTTTACCGATTTGTAATTAGAGTCGGCCCCAAAAGAAACACGCGAAAGTGTATTTTATTTATCTAATTATTTAGTAACAGACTTTTGAACTGGTGTCAATTAACTGCAGTTTTCACTTCTGGTTTTAAGCTTAGAGAAATAGAAAATGAACTTGGAATAAATTTAAATTTAAAATAACATGGCCTTTCTGTTGGTTTATTTCTGGGCCTAGACCACCAACTCTTAAAGCAGTATTACTTTAATATTACTTCCAGTGGGAAAGAGACGGAGCCATACGTCTTGTATAGCTCCGTCTCGTTCCCACTGGAAGTAATATTGAAGTAATACTGCTTTAAGAGTTGGTGGTTAGGCCCTGTTAATAAGTTCTAGCTTGAGCTAAAATTTTGCAAGAAATACCATTTATTCACATTGTAACAATGAGTTGTGTTCAGTTGTGACATTCATATCCACTACATTTCATACCTCTTATCTATCTTTCTTAAATAATCTATCTCTACTAATATTATAAATGCGAAAGTAACTCTGTCTGTCTGTCTGTTACGCTTTCACGCTGAAATGGCTGATCGGATCGCCATGAAAATAGGCAGATATATAGCCTGGGATATGGAAAAAGACATAGGCTACTTTTTTACGTGATAACCGACATCCACGCGGGCGGAGCCACGGGCAAAAGCTAGGATTTAATAATAATATATCTATCTTCTACCAGTGGCTTCGCTCTCGTGAAATTCAAAAATTATACCAAGGAAACATATTCCCGAGATGAAACCTATTCTATCCAAGTTTCGACAAAACCTTTTTAGTCTGAAGTATGTAACAAACAGACAGACAAAGTTACTTTCCTATTCATAATATTAGTATGAATAACTACCAGATCCCATACATTTTATAGAAAGAAACAATTTGTCCAGATGGACCGTATACATTTAGAGATTAGGTAGACCTCGAATTCAAACCAAACCACATTTAGCCATTCGAAGTGATTTTATAATATACTTTGTCCTATTGCAAATTAAAACAACAAATAAAATAGAGGTTTAATTACTAGAATCGTGATTTTATATGCAGATACAAATCACATGCCCAAACTGCTCGACAGGGAACAAGCATAAGTGGGTTAAAGCAAATGCTGAATAACTTTATATAGTGTCGTAGGTTGCACAAGAGAGTGATCCTAGACTATAAAACTAAATGGTTTTGTTCTTCGTCGAATGCTTATTTCTCTTAGTCGGATTGAACAATGTAAATAGCCGCTATAATTTGAAAACTTATTGGTTTAGGGCTCTCCAAAACTTGTAAAAAAAATTAATAAGATTTCCATACGGTACTGTCTGTAAACAAACCTTTTCCCGTGGCTTCCTAGTAACCTATTCTACTGGGTCCGACAATTTTCTTGAGGTTGCCTGCTCTTCGGCGATAGTGTAATTTTGTACTTCCAGAGATTACCTAGGTACCTTTTCTAAACATTTGAACAATATAACTTATTATAGTTTATATGATTACTATTTACTTTAGTCTATAGAAATTTAAAAACAGAATTTTTTTTTTTTTTCTAGCGGTTACAAAATAATATTTTATCTAATTAACATTGGTCATATTTAATGGCCAATAGGTAATACATTATGTGAATGCTGAAATGAGATGTAAAACATAGTCCCTCGTGATGTCACCTTAGTATAACGACGCTGTGTACGTGTCTACGTGACAGATACCCACTTCTTGTGTTATTGCATGTATCCGATGAATATTTAGAAGCAATATTATTCAGAATATTAAGTTTCAGCGTTATGAATGTACGCAGATTATGCATGATGTCTCATTGCGTCAGAAAACCTCAAGTTTTATGTGAATGATGATCATAAACAAGTTAGATTGAATCAGTAGATTTTCAGGTTGTACATTGTGTTAGTCCCAGATTTCATATAACGGTGGAAAATAAATCCGTCTACATAATTTAGTCTTTGGCTGATGTAGAAACAGTTCAAAGTTAGAGCAACTGTAGAACTATACCTATATGTAGATAACTCTGAGTTAAGTCAGTCTATGGCAAGAAAGACTGAGTTCAGAGATTTATGATGATGGGCTACTGTAAAACAATTATCCAATTGCTGTTAGGTCCTTGCTGTTTAAGCTAGAAATTCTATAGTTTTACAAGCCTCCTATAGTTGGCGCCAAATAAGGTTGCAATAGCGGCCATTGACCCACTTACATTTTTTGACATTCTTAATTTCAAAATCAGAAAAAAATACATAAAGCTGTCCTGAATCTACATCTATCGAGATCCTTTACAATTTCTAGTAATGAAAAACCATTCACAAATTATTTATAAGGGAAAGGTCAATGTCCTTTATTGCCAATTTATCCGGCACCAACCATAGTATTTAAGGTTTTTTTTTTTCATTTGCACGTACGGAACCCTCAAAAGGAAGAGTTCCTTACTTCTTCAACAAGTTCAGATTGTTCTTACACTTTTGTATGAAAAAATGACAATCGCTTACCTCTGTACACAACGTCAGCTCAGAACATCCTAAGTAGGTCAATCTACGCTCAATAATAGATTCATACCTGTACTTCAATTCAGAACTGTTATCGACTTAAGATTCCGATCAACATACGCAAACGCGGTTAAACAACAAAGATCCATTGCCATAGATACTTTCACCTGCTCCAGGATAGCGATCAATCACACATTGATCGATAGTTCGATAAAAATCCCTTTCATGAACATATTTATTGACTTCACACAAAACTTTGGCTTCGTAATATTACGGGTAATGAATGACGCCTACATTTAGTTCAAACAAAATTATTTTTGGAAATATAAAAAAAAATGACATCTGTATTTTGACAGCATAAGATTCAAAGTTGAATGGGATTGAGTTTTGAATGTAGTTCTTGTATCAATACTAAGGTCTATTGTTAATTGAATCGTTTCAATGTTTGATCTATTTAAGAGGGAGGCGGGTTTTGTCTGTGGGTGGCATTTCAGATGTACTGTAGGTGTTTTCGTATTGTCGTGATGACACTATCGGTTTGTGTGTCATTTTTAGTTTGTATGAGACCATAAATGACATTTTTTGAGATGTCACTTCTGTGTGATGGAAGAGTGTGTTAGGTGCCTTATATGTATGGTGCGGGTATTAAATTTAATGGCTCTTTGACAACAGATGCCTTCTAAATCTTTCAATGTATGTATTTTTTGTATTTTTAACCGACTTCAAAAAAAGGAGGAGGTTCTCAATTCTTTTTTTTTGTGTTTGTTACCTCATATCTCCATCAGATATGAACCGATTTGAAAAATTCTGTGAAAGGATATAGTACTTCTCGATTGGTCCCATTGAATTTTTTTCAAAATCGGTTGAGCAGTTTGGTTTTTAAATCCAAATAGCTGGAAAAAATATGTGGAAAAAATCATCCTTATATACGAAATTGCATATTTTTGCTTTCCTGTGACTTTCCATTGGAATTGTTAGGTGTGAGGTACCACTAAAAAGTGGAAAATAAAAAACTTTTTCACTAAATAAAACCGACTTCCAAAGAAAAAGTAGAAAATAACTTTAATTTCGGAAGACACCGACTTCCGAAATTTAAGTTATTTTGTCCTTTTTTTTTTAATAATAAGTATCTAACATTGCTAAGACGAAAAGAAACACGTAAATCATTGAAAATATTAACTAAATTCGAAACCAAGTCTTATTTATTTTTTTATTTTGTAACATTTAGTTGCCTATCTGTTAAAAATATATGTAAATCGCTAAAATAATGTCTCAGATTACTTAAAAAATAAACATTTTCGTTTTAAAGACCTCATTTTGTCTTGTAACCGTTCATTTTAACCAAACAATATGATAATTCCCTAGCAAATCTTCGTAAATTTTCAAAACTTGTCGGTTGCTGAGAAACGATCATAAATTTTGTAAACGACCACTCGTACCCGTGTTTTACTTAAGTGTTGCCTCCAAATTGGATTTATGTCTCAATATTTAAGTTTTTACTTTAGTGGCAACCCCAATATGTCAGGGGAGATGGATGTAAGTCGGTGATCTATGAGTTTAAATACGTTAATAAGCACTTGTGTTTAACAGGATTATAGTTAAATATGAATACGTAATAGTAATAACTGTCATCCTTGTTTATTTAACGGTTTTTACCTATCTCTTGTTTGGTAAGCTACTAAACCAGCAGTAGTATCTGTTTTTTTAACTACTTAGTTACTAAACAACAAATTCTTCAAAATCAAATTCAAAGTACTTATATCAATTACCTGTCTTTAGGCACTTCTGGTTAACAAGGTCAACAAGGATGCAGTCAGTAACAAAGATGAAGCTAGTTTGATTCTGGAAAACTGGCTGTCTATTATTATTAGGTATTTCATGAATGAATTATTCTTAAGTAAAATTATTTTAACTATTCGCATCTCTAAATTGCCATGAAATTTTCAATCTCTTGCACACCATACAAATGACACATATCATCGAAAGGAAAACAGTTCAATTCAATTTTTGTAATAATGGATCCATCGAGACAAACAGATGACTCAGTTAGATATTGACACATGTATTTCGAAACGTCATCTGTCAGAATTTGCACATTTTTCACGCGCACCCTTATTCGTGGGGAGTGTCGACAACTCAATATGGACGACCAAAATGACAAATGGTTTTTTTGACAGCTTGATGCTAGCAAATAGGTAGTTTTATTGAAAAAAATCAAGAAAGTGGAAGTCAGACAAACACACGAGTGATTCTGATTGGTTTCGATACTGAGGGCCATTTACCGTATTTTATTTTAATGTATTATTGTTTTTTATTTTATGGACGTACGAGAATTGCCTTAAAATCTTTGTGGCCAGAGTCCGAAATGTAGTCAATACTTTTACTTCCTTGCAGTGTCTCCTAAACAATTCTCCCGATATATTCTATTAAAATCAAAAGCATTTATCATCCAAAGAATTTATTACAGTTAGATTTAGAACAATCAAACGTCGCGTCAGCGTATGCGTCTCTGACGTTATCACTCAAAAGGAGTCGCTTTGAAAAATGAAACGCGATTCAAAAATGGAACACGACAGCCGCTAATCGTAGAGGCGACGACATTTTGGAATACAGCCTTGACATAAGCGTAGCGGACACATAAAAGGGAAATCTTGAAGAACTTATGTTTTTAAAACCTTCAACGTGGTAAATAAAGATTTTTTAAATATTTAGTTCTATATTCAGTTTTTTACAGCAAACATTATAAAAAATTCATCACCAAAGGTTTTACATCGCATAATATGAAATCAAATTGCGCGATTCCCAATTTAGTACCTATCTATTTATTCAGATTTAATGTTTGTTTAATTGCTCAGCACTAGGCTCAAATGGCTGCATCTTAAAAACACTCTGTAGATAGTCTCACTATAGATATCTTAGTCTGTATCAACTTTATGAAAGGCTAAAGGCTTCGGTCAAAAACTTTACTATTCCGTATTCAAATCCGCTTATTGCCTGTAACACCGCCCTCAACCTAGCATCCAATTTAAATTGAACAATAAAGAATCCGAATAGCTAATCGATAGGTCATTTTTCTACTCGACAAACGCGGGTGATCCCATTAAGGAGGCACAAAACTAACGCAGGGCGCGATAAGGATGTAGTGACACCATTAATCAGCGAGTTCTCGATTCATTAACGCGCGAGTCGAGCATCGATTTGTCATAGGGATGCGACTCAGATACGAGGCAAATTGTTTCGTCGCGATAGCTCTGTTTGTCTATGATCGAGTAGGGTGGGGAGATTGTCTGTTGCACTTAGGGATGCAAGGAATATCCGAGGAAAAATATTGCTTTGTTAAGTTAAGCTCTTAATGGATTGTTTGTTTACCCAGTTAAGGATAAAATTATTTTGCTAGAAAATCTAGTTTAAGTTGAATTTCAAAAGCATATCCATCAAGGACAGAATGTTAGTTTGCAGTAAGATAATTTAATAATTATTATAACTAGCTTAAATCTCCAACAAAGTTAGCAAGCAACGTGATGGATCGGACAAATAATTTGCCCTTTATTAGCTTACGGCAAACAATTTCAATTAAAACGAAGATTCTCCAAGTTTTTCAGCGACCTCCAAAATTAACTTTTACTAAAACTCTAAAAGCTCTAAAAGCGTTTGCTCTTTGAACCCTCGACTATGTACGGAACGCAAGACATTCTTTGAGCGAAGGCGCACGAATTTAAAGTGACTGTCTTTACGACTCAAGACAGACTAAGATAATGTTAAAATTGGGTAAGAAACCTCTTAAATGTGTTTAATTAGATGTTGAGTGTTATTGGGTGCTGGTAATTAGACGTTTCCGTCATTAATGTGTCCCTGATGTTTTGGTTAATGAGAATATGGGGTGTTTTTCCGCTTTTGTCGAGTTTGTGGAGCTTTAAGATGTTGCCTTAGCAAAGACTCAAGTAGGATGATCAGCTTATCATTTGGAGACAGCCGTGTGCAGTTGCGTGTAGTTGCGAATAGCATGCCATATATGGCATGCTATTCGCATATATATATACATTGTCACAACTAACATTTTTATTAGTTGTTTAATTTCAGCATGGCCAACATATTGCCAAGCCATTTTTCTAATTTATGTCTTCGTAGTAACCCGAAAAATCACGATAGATTTGCCAAAACAGGGTTTTTGTATTTATTTGCCTTTTACCATTATTGCTTTGCTAAAATTAAACAGCTATACCTACATGTAATGATCATGATAGAGTACAAAGAAGAAAATAAAAATATTAGGCCTAAATAGAACCTATCCAGGACTTTGTTTAATCCTTTGCAAGAAGACTACAAAGTGAATATAAGGACATACTTGACATAGCTGAAGTACCGTCTGGAATTGTGCGACTATTAAAATGGTAATTGACTTTCACTGATGCCAAGGAAAAGGGTACAAGCTTATTTTGAATAATCAATAAGTTTCTACAGTGCCTAAAACACAAATATTGTTCAAATTGGATTGAATTTAGGTCTGAAACATAAATGAAAGGGTATTTGCCCGACTATAAATTGAATTAGTCTTTGGGAATTTTGTCTGGCTTGAAACTCGAAGGCCACAATAAAAATTGGTTTTCTGTAAAAATGTGGGTCTAGATAAAGTAAGCTGTATTAATTTGTGTGTCTTACATTTAGCAGCTAAGCATATATAACACACTATTATATCAAGCTTCTTATTGTGATATCATTAAAATAATAATAAAATGATAATATTTCCTAATTTAAATTTCCAACGGACGGAAGCTGACCTCCATCCTATATAATACACCATCTAAGTGTTCATTCCCAAAAACGGAAGAAGGCACCCTGATAGTGATAATATATCAACTCAATGTCCAACTTTCACGCTACCGAATCCAAAATTAATTGGAGACCAATAGAATGTTTTGATAGCTATTAAAACAAACGATATGAACGAAGCGGGGAGCATCCATCATTCATATCTAGCGGCTCTCAATAAGGTAACTTTCCCACTGACTTAAGCACTGGAGCGGGAATTCAGTGCCTTGTAATCAGGTGGTTTTTATTAATAAAAGGAATGTGCCGTATCTGTAGGGATTAATCTCCGTGCTAGTTGAAAACAATATTTCGTATCTCTATAAGTAACTTAGCAGGATTTGTCGACAAAGCACTTTCTACGACTCTCAATAGAAAAGGCCAATACGTATGGGATTTATTTTGACAGTCAAAACGTTAAACCCCTTACTTATATATTTAATGCTTAGCGGAAAACCATAAATCTCTCCTTTATTTATTTATAGATTTTTAAGGCTCAGACTATGCGAAATTTTCAATAGTATCTTGAATGATATCTGTCTTAGCCACATAGTAGAATTGGCCATTTCATGAAGTTGTCGGCCATTTCACTGAAAGATTGGCTACCTCATACTTAACCTAACCTCACCTTGCCCATATCATTGGCCAATTCTACGAAAGCTATAATTAAATATTATTAATATTTTGTTTCAAGATGACTTGCTTTGCACAAATAGAAACCGTAAAACTGCTTTATCTTTTGCCCTCACTGCTAACTCACCTGTGAATCAACACTAAATAAACATTAATATTAATAAAGCAAAATTATACTAAAATCAGTTCACCAACCGCCAACTTAGGTTAAGTTCAGCTTTACCAGCTAATCCAATTAGAGATACTGGCCGTGAGAATCATTAACCCGTAAGGATTATAGCTGCATATCAAACCTGTCCAACTATTTCCTTCTTGGTCGGTTTCAACCGTTTTCAATGGATTATGACATGAATAGACGATAGATATTACAACTGCCAGTGACAGTTTGAAATGCTATTGCGTAAACGACTGAGACGTTTGATAGCGTTGATATGTCGATTTTCTTAAATCGGGTTGAGGGTTTAATATTTTGCAATGTATAGGATAAAGATGTCGTTTGCTGAAAAAAGAAACAAGTGATTAGAACATAAAAAACAAGAAATTTGAAGAATTCTGAAAGAGGTTTCGGGATTCCCCAAGTAGCGATATTAGGTCTCATTCCCATGCAGTTTTTTACTAGAAAATCTTTTCTGGTTAACTCTCATATTAAAACCTACTAAAATTTAAAACAAAAAACTAGTATTTCCTTAAATTTCCTGTTTTGATCATGTTAGATGTTTTCCGTGGAAATATGCAGTATTGCGTGTATTGAGATTGACCGCTGGCATCAAGTCTAACCAGATGCCTCTTAAAATGGCCATTCATATTAATTTTACTCCACGATATTAATATAATTAAGTACCCAATAATTTTATTATAAATGCAGTGCTTTGCAACCGTCTCCATCATTTTACAACCGGAAACAAGTAATAATAAGCCCATCACTCGTCCGTTTTGTAACTTTTTAATTTACTACCTGTCATAATGCAATGCAATGCGCTCCATTCAGCCTTGTACGGTCACTCTATGCATTATTTAAATATTCTACTAATTATACAAGATGTTTAACTATAGATCATATTTTAAGATTATTTTAAGCAAAATATTCCACTGCTCACGATAATTAATTAATTAATTTAATTTTGCAGTTCATTTGTGTTTTATACAAAATATCATAATTAAATTCATAGATTACATCTTAAATAAATATTTCAAATAACCTTTGACCAAATTAGCAACTATGGATTATGCAGTTATCCTATTTAATACAAAATCTGAAGTAAAGACAATTAATTCATGCCTCGACGTTTTTGGAGACTCTAATGTCGTTTATAGTGTCTAAAAGGCAAATTGCGACTGACACCCGGGACAGTAAGCTAAGAATTTATTGCTCCATTACAGGACACAAAAGGAATCAACTAAAACGGACAATAGACACCGCTTAACGAAATAAAGCGTTTACAGATAATGACTAGAAGAGTATTAATAACCCGCTTAGAAGATAGCAACACCGAAATAGCCTTATAAAAAGACAGTTTGAAAAATAAAGCTAGTTCCATTTTTAAATTCGGACTAAAGGGTTTTGCCGCGCCACAGGCGCCGCTCGTGTTTCCACAACAAAAAATCAAAGGACAACAGAAAAAAGTGTAAAACGGACCACAAAATAGACATAATTTATACTTGAATTAACGACCCCATTGTGTGTTTTCGTTGTAATTTTTATTTACGATTGTTTACCCTATTTTATGTTTTAATATGACGCCATATTTATGGCTGTTTGATTCTGTCTTTTGGAATTTTTATTTTTTCTAAGGGGATGTTTTAATTTATATGGTAGTTTGTATCGACATTTTGATGCGACTGGGTTGTTTTAAAACTCTTTTAAGTGCTGAAGATTCCTTCTGATAGCCACTTTTTTCTCAGCAGTATATCAAACAATATTTATTTCTACTGTGTAATATAAATATCTCTATTGTTAGGCTAATTTTTTATTGGGATTAATTATTGTTAAATGTTTACATGCTCGAATGCAGACATAAAATTATAGGAGCCGTTAGGTATTTTTATTACGATAGACAGAACTAATAATACCATCGTGAGCTAAAAGAAGAATAAATTGAGAGCCTCATTCTTTTTTTGAAATCGGTTAAAAGTCTTGAATATTGTTTTAAAAGCTACAAAAATGTTTCGTTCGGGCGTTCGGAAACACATTCAAAACATTTCACACGCCATTCATGTATGTAGTTCCTTATTTGAATAAAACTTTAAATAGTTTAAAAACATGGCGGTGCCTAAACTAGATCACACGGTGTCTCGCGACGCTCGTAAATAATTAAGAAATAGCTTGTTTTAAATAAAACCACTAAAAACCTGTGTATACATATCGACAATCACATATTTTACTGCTTTTTTAGTGTCGATGGAATTTCCGAAAGGACGACTAGGGGCGGTTTACGAGTCCGAGTAGATTGGGAGATTATAATTCGATATAAATTTAATAATGATTAATAATGATATCGACTTTTGGAGTATCGAATTAGATTTCGATTTTGAGTACCGTGGAGCTGCTTGATTACAAATTATTTGAAATGGTTTCGGTTATTGTTAATATATGGTGTTAGCACAGGAATAAAATAGAGAGGACTTGTGACTAGAAAATTATTTACACAAATCAATAAGAACCTTTAATTTTGTCAATTTAACATTACGTTGTTATAGTTTGTTTGGAACACGAATTTCTCAAACATAAATTACATTGAAAAAAGGGCGGAGACTTTTGCATAAATCAAAAAAATATTAGGTATTTTTTGAAATTGGAATTTTTCCCTAAAATTCTTCGAATTGTGATAGAAAGTGTTACGCACTCGGGGTGCTGGTTAACCAATAACTACAATAACACTAAAAACACGTATATTATAATACTTTGACCTAGCAATGTTTGTCTTCTCCAAAACCATGCAATTCTCAGTAAGTGTGATCTAATATTGTTTACTCTATTGTAAAAACATCACACATGGTTGGAAAAACCACAATGACTCCGCAAAGTCATTAAAAGATGGAGAGTTTTAGAAAATGTTAACCTGTTTCCAATTTCCTATTATTTATGTGACAATAGATCCGTCTTGCCAAGGGTTTCCGTGTTACCCAGTAAGTCCAGTAACTTGGTTGTGAAGTTCAGATAGGCAGTCACTCCATGACTGAATCCAGTTAGACAGGAAGCCGACCCCAACATACTTATGAAAGGGCGGATTAATTTTGTGGCATTGCTCGCAGAACAGATGGTCGATGGGGCCGAAAAGTTCTGGAGTGGCGACCGCGTACCGGAAGACGCAGCGTTGGAAGGCCACTAGGTGGACCGATGACCTGGTGAGGGTCGCGGGTAGCCGCTGGATGCGAGACGCACAGGACTGGTTGTTGTGGCGACACTTGGGGGAGGCCTATGTCCAGCAGTGGCCGTCTTTCGGCTGATATGATGATGATGTGACAATATTTCACCCCATTAATAATTATGACAATACCAATAAATATAACAGAATTGTTTGTCTCTTTAACAATTTATTTTGAGTACATACTAAAATAGAGTCGTGCTCAAAATTTTCTGAGAAAATGGCTCTCACCCCGCCGCAGCAATATAAATTAATACACTATTACGTTTAGCACCAAACTTTATGTTAGCAACCTATATATGCAAATATTACACATAGAAGTAAAGAAATAAAAAGAGTTTATTTTTCACACCGGCCGCATGCATGCATATATGCTGGGCAAGTCTTCAAGCCATGGGTGCCAGAGGATGGATGGTGTTGCCGAAGTCGCATCAGAAAGCGATGGCATGTTGACCTGAACATACCACGAAGGCTGGTTCGAAGTGGCGCAAGAAAAGAATGCCGAGAAAGATATTGGGGAGGCCCAGCTGTGGGTCTCTATAGGCTAATAAACTAAAGGTTAATTAATACAAATGAGCACTGAAAAGGGATTTTTGGATATTCAAATAAAAGGTGGAAAGGGGAAAAATCGTAGGTACTAAATCTGCGCCGACGAAGTGCTAGTAAAATAAAATAAAACATAACCGCTCTTCATATCCCTGTTCCCTCGTAGCAACCCAATATGGAAGTTCTTAAATCCCCATAAACCCAAGACGCTAGTGACGACAATGAGGTAACGGATCGTAAAGTTTTTATCTCTTCATTCCCCTTTATTCCCTTTTTATACCCTTTGTTTTAACGTGAACACAATCAATATAAACCGTTTGGCTAAGTGTTCCATTCAATCGTAATGGCTTTCAAGTAAAGGCTTTCGAATCGAGTTTGAATTAGTCGATTTTTTTTAGGTTTGGTCTGATTAGGCTGTTTGTGTTTTGTTTTGTGCCATTCAATGATATTGTTATACTCTATTATTATTTTTATGTTGGTACAAAATATGCATTGTTCCGTTTGTAAAATCGTTACGATTTATAAGTACAGTGTGTTCAAATTAGGTTCACTACCGCTCAAAAGTACTTGACCACCTACATTTCGTGAGACCAAAGCTTTATAAATCCGTCATTCTGAACAAAGGTGGACACAAAGATGAGTCTAAAATTTAAACTGTAGCACAGTATGTATTGTTAAATGTTTAAGTAAATTAAATAATTTAAATTACTATGGAGTCGTTTCATTTTTTGAACTTTTACAAATACCTTTTTGGGTGGCCAAATACTTTTTAGTGATAGTATGCGTAGTAAACAAGATCTCGTGGTTATCGCGATCGTAAGTCAAGTGATGAAGTGATGCTATAATATTATGATTAGGTACTTACTACGAACATTTAAAAACTTGTCAGATGAAATTAAATTCATTCTTAGAAATGATTAACACAGTTAAATACATTACGAGAGACTTAGCCAGTCTATAAATAGAAAACCCTCCCTCTATTATTAGAAATATAATATAAGCGATAAAATATAAAGTGATCATTATATCTTTAATATGAGCCTATAAATTCAAAATGTCGTATTATTCAACGTTGAACGTATTGATAAATTAGGTTAAACTAGCCGTGAGTGATGGCCGATTTTATTTTTATGAGCTTTTTAACGATCTTTAATATTGGTATTATAAGTTTTCTTGTCTGTTTATATATGTTTCAGAGATATTTCAAGCGATTTTATCTTGGAAATTATTTTTATGGCTGCGTGACGGAGGTGTGAGCTTGGGAAATAAAAACTATGTGTATGATATGTGATCTAGTAGAAATTATTTTTAGTGGTGATCGTGCAATCGACCTTCCAAATATATTCTAATAATGTCAGGCCACAAAATATGACCCTTGATGAAATTCATTTTTTAGTTTCTCTTACTATTTTTTACACCCCTTCAAAAGTGATTTTTAGCACCGTCACACAATATGCAGCTTTAAAAAATAACAATAAAACTACTAAAATATAGCAAACAAAAAAGTCCACAAAAATAAGAATTGGTCCACACAATCCGGTCTTCACAAATCTCACACATAAATAAAGATTAAAATTAGATTAAGTATACGACATTTCGCCAACAAAATTCACGACTCAATGAATAATTCAAAGGTCAGTCGAGACTCCGAGCAAAAACATTTGTTTTAAAACCGAACCTATCATTAATATTATTACCCATTATAATTATGTTAACAAACGTCATTAATTTTTAATGTACTTAAAAAATAATAAGGAACTATATGCAAATGTCAGTGAAATTAATTATTGTAAAAAAATATATCTCACGATCTATGGTTTGTATTGGTCTAGGTTTTATTCTTGACATTTCATTTAGATTTTAATTAAAGAACGTTGATTTAAAATAAGGTATCTACTTATCTAATCTAGGTTGGAATCACATCGCTGGTCGTGGGAATTAACCGTTCAGCAACAACTCCTGTTGCTAGTTTTTGTTAAGATTTAAAAATGGAATCGTCAATTCTTTTAAAACAAAATCGATAAGACACGGTGTTTTGAGCCAAGTTATTTGCAAAACAGAAATATATTGATCATATAAAATTTTGTATTATCCTACACGTATGGTTCAAAAAAAGTATTGGCCTCAAGTTCATTCTGATTTCTGTACCATAAATCAAGCCAATTAAAGAAACAATCGAAATCAGTCCAAAAACTATAATTCATAAAAATAACAGATTTTCATCAGCCCCATTTTATGCTAGGCAATTCCGAAGATTAGGAACCATAAAACAGAAAGAATGAAGCGATTAATTCTAGCGACCTCGAGCCGGTGGTCTACGAGAGCCTATTCCAAATATCATGAATGAAATTTTAAAAACTTTAAGACGCTCTATTCCAAAACACATCATTAAATTTTATTAGAGGTGCCGCCGTCGCATAAATTAACACTAGATTCACAGACGATAGGTTGGTTAGCTTGGTCACAAATCGCGATGAAAAAGCCCCAGTTTTCGGGTTGACGGAATCCCATCAAAATACCTGGAAGTGATGTATTCTGACCGCATCCATCTTGTTATTGATCGCGATCATCGATTTCGGGGAATCGACTAACGATTGCTGGTAACCCCACGATATGTCACGTTTGTGTTTTTTCGGGCTGACCAATTAGGAATTGTTTTTTTATTTGTTTCCTAAAGTTGGCTATAACCTCCTTCGCTATCATTTTTGAGAAAAAAAAATCACCATTAATAGTTTTCCTGTTTATTTTCCTATAGGTATCTAAGAATATTATCCGTGTTGAATTTAACCATTCATCTTGTAACGTAAAGCTTTTATATTATTAACAATAGATGCTAAACATGTCTCTTCCTGTACAAATATCGGTAAATTCAGCGGCTGCATTCATGAAACTATCTACATACCACGAATGCATCGCGTGGCGCGCATTCACTTGACTGACATTCGATTATTGGATTTGCATTCGAAATATAAATTGTTGATGTTTATCTTATATACAAATGTGGGGACATTAGGTTTATGTGTAGTCAACCCTGTGGCCTTTTAGATAGTTTATTGACAAGAAGTATGGAAGCAGGTCGCATCGAAGGAATATAATGGTAGCCAATGCCCGGTGGTCTTGGCGACGATAAGACCACCACATCACTAAACTTTATGTTGATATTATTTCAGCCGAAGGGCTTTTAACTATTCATCTGATATAGATATTAGAAACCGTTCCGTTGCGACCGTATATTTAATTACACATTTCTGCGGTGTGGTTGCAAGTTATGAATCCCATAAAGTATTTCAAAAAGCGCGACTAAGTACAAAATAAGGTTAGACAGGCTGCTGAAAGTGCAAGTTTACTTTATCTACTGACTATGTAGATAGCGTTAACAAATTGCTCTGATAACGGTCATGATCAAAGAATAAGAACCTTTCATGAACAAACTTCAATGGCGCATCGATAGCCCATAACTCAACACATCTAGGTCACCGACCATTTATTTGCTGTGTAACTGTCGCACATAACTTGTTCATTTGAGGGTACTATATATTGTTGAAACAAATGTCAGATGACGTCGTTAACCATGGCAGGACGCCAGTGTTTCAGTTATTCAAATTACGAAGTCCATTGAGTCTATGAAATTCATTTATTTATGGTTTCTTTTTGTAATGTTGGCGATGCTGTGCTAAGTCCAACTGTCATAAAAATGAGAAGTTAAAGGCAGGTTGTAATGCAGGTTGCATCACATTTTTTTTCGTATATTTAAGCGATCCCTTTCTCTTTTTTATGTATTCGGTTATTCAATTAAACTTAACTTTTGAGCTAAAGTTAATAAAATAAAGATATTATTATATTCCCGTCTAGCTTTGATCTTTAAGTTTGACAGAGTTGTAACACAGTGACAGAAAGAATGTACCTATCTGTCGCAGCCTGATCAGCGCATTTAAATGAAATGGCTAGGCCACCAATTAAACGGCTGATTAAGCTTACATATATGCTGCGTCGTAACTACTTAACCAAAGCACTATCAGGGTAATCTCGGAAGCAGTGCACCAATTCGAAAATCTCTTTCACCATTCAGAAGGGCCAAGGCTATATAATAAGTAATTGTTGAACTCGGGCAAAAGCTATAACACACGTGGACAGTTTAAGCTTTTCTTATTTCAGCGATTCAATAACATTCTGCTTTTAATTGGAGTGTTAAAATACCATAATTATAGTATTATTATTAGTTTTACGACTAGCTTCTTAAATTAACTCACTGGTTTACTATAAACTGAGATTAGGAGAGTTATTGTGGCTTGAATTTAATTAGATGTTAAGAAAATGATTATTTTGGGCCAAAGCTTACCAAGGGTTGGTTTTTGTATAATTAATAAAAATGAGTGACAGTTTTTTTTATCTAAAACTTGCTTTTTCCCGCGGCTCCGCCCGCGTGAATGTCGGGTATCGCGTAAAAAGTAGCATATGTCCTTCTTCATATCCCAGTCTATATATCTGCCAAATTTCATGACGACCAAATTCAATTCAAAAGTGCCTGTAAATGGTTTAATTGAAATAAATGCTTTGACTTTGACTTTGACTTTGACTTTGACTTTGACCCGTTCAGCCGTTTAATCGTGAAAGCGTAACAAACAGACAGAGTTAATTTCGCATTCGTGATATTAGTAGGGATTTGTCAAACAGTCATAGTTATTCTTCAGATTAAAGTAATCTGTCCATTGAATAATCCGTACGAGAGGATTTTTTCAGAGATTTTTTAATACTTTAATTAATTTAACTTATTGTAATTTGCTTTGTATGGTGTAAAATGAAGAGTAGATACGTCTTTCTATCTAATATCTTTTACGGTATTTTTCTAAAGAATGTTTGAGTAAAAGTCATTGCCTCATTTTTTAGTACAAATTAATGAGGTTTATATTTTCTCCTTTTCCTACTCGGTGTAGGTACCTATTTGGCCCATATATCTGGCATGCAACAAACATGGCCGGCCCAGTTCCACTTTGGTTTGGCACACGTGCTTATTTTCACTTATTTTGTAACATAAGGGTTTTTGGGCTGCCAGTGAGGCTCACCGCATAATGTATGATCATAAAACCTTCTCTGCTTACACAAGCTATCAACTTTGACCACAATCTAATTATGTGGGGACCAAGAAAAACTAGCTAACAATGCTTGAGACCTTTAGTCTTTTGGTGTCTCTTTTCTAAGGGCAAATTTTTCAATAGACAGAGAATTATGAACCATGGAATATTGACATTATTTTTAACACAAAAACTGCCAAATCACCAATGTATTCCTCAGACAATTCATCCGACCGTTGAAAAATCGGCCCTTAGAAAAATGCAGATCTAATAAAAACATCTGACAATGTAATAGTTATATTTTAAACCAGCTACCTAAATAAACTTCATTCATCAAAGCCGTATAAAGATGACTAACCACACCACTCTTTCCGTAACCCGTAACTTCAAAATCCCTTTTAACTCTCCCGCGACACTAAAAAGTCCTAACGCAAAAGTCTTCATTTTAAAACGCGAGTGACACCCCTGTATAAATCTGTCCCGACTAGACTACTGTAATTGACATATTTATTAAATAACTCTAGAGACGCGTAAATTAGGATTCAGAGCTTTCTAATTTAGCATTTACATTGCCATCTACTGTTATCCGATTTCTGAGGAGATTTTCCTACGGTGCTGGGTTTCATTCTTTTTGGTTGTATTTTGTGGGTGGCTTTTGCTACTGTCAAATTGAAGCTAGGCGTGTATGGAATGTAGCTTTGATAGCCTAAATCTTTTTAGAAGATAGCGCACCTCAATATCATAGTAACTAGGAAGTTATTAGATATATTTAAAAAAGCAGGACCAAGAATCTCATCAGGACCATAAAAGGAGCCAGTGGGTCGCTAGTGGGTCGTCCTTTTGAATAGTACCGTCTCAAATAAAACCACCACATAGTGGGTGTCAAGGGACACTGTTAGGTACAATAAAAAAAACTATGAACCATAGATTTTATTTTATCACTTCGTAAGTGACATACGAAAGAACATGTCAATAAGGACACTAAAATTTAATTTCGTCATATTATATCCTTTACAAGGAACACGAAACGACGTATCTTCTTTGGCGATTGTTTCTGGTCCATAAAGATCGTACGCGATAACCCTATCTAAGCTAGTGTCGTGTCGCCTATTCACTATCGATAGTCGATCATCGGGATCGATAAATTCACGATCGTAAAATGTTTGACCCTCGAGGTTGGCACGATTTATCGATTAGAAAATGTATGTAAATATTATGAGTATCGATATTTACATGTTGCAGGGAATCATTGAATTAGAATAATCTTGTTAGTCTTGTTTGAAAGCGCGTAACTTAAGTTTGAAATATTAAATTGCATGCGTGCATGCATGTATTATGCATGCTTTCACATAAACTTGCGGGTAGGAACTTACCTTTATTCAGTCACATTGAATAACTTACAAATCTTTTCATGACCGGACAGCAAGTAAAGTTATCAAAGTATGACTGGTTATTTTATGACCAAAATGTGTACAGTAAGTGCGGTATATTTACTACTAATGTAAGTGTGTTTTTATGACTTTTTCATACGTTCCGCAACGCGATAAACTTGACTGCATTAGCGGATGCGTCTTTATGTTATCGTAAATCGCAACTGTCATTTAATAAAAACTTATAGCCCTGGCATACTGACCAAGGTGATTTCCTCTTGGAGTCTTGGAAGACTTTCTATTTTAATTAATCTTATTTCGAAAAATAACATTTATCGATATTGGAATTGGAACCGATCAATCTCTAGAGAATCCTTATCTATGCCTACTTCTCACACCATTTGCCCTATGCTCCAATTCTCTAAACGAATCCTGTTACTATTATTGGGAACGGGTCCCACCAGCGATAAGATAGCATTATTATGACGGTTGCCACGTAGGTGCGATTTAATTGATAACAACGTGTGCCACCTGCCTTAATTGAACTATTAGTAACGGTTAATATTTATCTATGGCAGATAGTGATGTGATTGGGGGATAAATACGGTTTTAGTTAAAGGACTCAGATTACTTAATTAAGTGTTGTGTAACACTCATTTGTTTTTAAACTACATACATATTTTAAAATTAAAGTAAATTAGATGTAGAGTTTATTGTCGTTTCCAACAAAAGTGAAGTCAAGTATCCTATTCTTCGAATAAGTTCGCCTCCTGCTTTCGGAGGCGAACTTATTCCTTTTTATCGGCATTATCCCATACCATTGACTGACCTAGAAACCGAACCTAGGCTGCCTCGGTTAGCAGCAAGTCATATCTTACCAAACAAACCAAATTAAGTTACTAAAACAATATCTACAAGTAAAATTCCGAAACACTCCAATACAAATTATGAACATTCTCTGTAACGGGCACCGATAATTTCCAAAGCTCATAATTAAAAGCCTTAGGCCCGTTTTACACGCAATTATATGTCTTTTACGATGAACAGTAAAATAGTAACCGCATACGGTGTATGCAGACGATATTAATATCAACCAGTAAAGCTTCGTGGCATGGCGACCTCTAGTGGTCTATTATGAGGTTACAATGTGCAGTGCCGCCAACTTTACGGTTTGCGCGCCAAAATGGTGGTGTGAATTTGCGGGAACATTTTAGGCGCATTTTTGAACGCCATTTTGTGGGAAATAATACATTATTGTGAATTATTTTAGGTGGTGAATATACAATTATAGGTTGCTAGAAAGATTGACTACGCATTTTATTAAAAATGGAATAATTTCAAGTTTATTTCGCGCAGATTTTAATTTATCTGTAGTGAAAATCTATGAAACATTTACTTAGTTCAAAAGAAATCTTATTTTTACATTTCCCCTATTATAGTAAGTATTCTACTTATAAACTATAACACAACATTACTACATTTTATCCTAATACGTACTTAATTATAACCAACTTACAGCACACCTCCAGGAACTTCAAACTCCATGGGTGGTATACAGTGCACACCGTACGCATTACTTAATAGCGACTCCTCCAAATTGATTGCATTCCATTGCGTATTTAGTACGCGAACACCAACCACTCAGTTATGCAGCTCCCGCTTCCTATATCAAACAAGTTGCTGGTTGTAATTGTCGAGTTCGCCAGTAAAATTTAATGTAGACCATTTGTTTAGTTAACCACGCTGAGATTTAAATGTGTTCTGTTGTGTGAGCAGTTACTAAACGTAACTGTCTCTGATGAAGTATTTAGAGCATGGTTACAGGAGTTTTCGTTTAGTTACATGTGTAACCTAGTTTGTGTGACAATAGGGTAGCAGCTGCCGGTGAAATAGCGAGTAGGAAGTCCAAATTTGAGTCTTGGTGGGTTGTAACTTTGACAAGCACTGGTTACCACAGGGCTTTTCTCTAGCTGGTTTTACCATATTCCAGGAATTCCGCATTGAATTTTGACATTGGAAAGTTAAACTTTTTGTTCTAAAATTCTGTTATCATCAGAGGTCGGAGTAGGTAGATTGATTTTATATACTTGCGTCAAGATATTATAATATGGACATGCCATTTTATCCATAATGTGCGGGAAGTACCGGAAAAAGTTCCGGGATTGGAATTATGGAATAAAATTAAAAACATACAGATAGGCTAACAAAATCGTTAATTATATGAATGATTAATTGAATTCAATGAATAATTATTTTCACAAATTAGGAACGCACTCTTCGAACCAAGGTAAGCGAGTGAGATACCTGGAACACAGCGCGCGCGCATTGTTCTAACAAACACCCAATGAGTCATACAGGATACTTGCTTCTGATTGGTCGTAGCGTGCGGTCAATGCGTTGTGAACATAGATAAAGAGACAAAAGGCCCTGTCTAAGTTTTGTCTCATACTGTCAAGCGTCATTTCTAATTCAACAGTAAGGGGCAACATACGGTGTAACAATTCCAAGGTATTTTTGTATAAATAAAATACTGATTTCTTTCACCATTAGCTAACACTGGCAGCGTAGATTGATATTATTAATACGTTTTTCAACTTAAACACAAATTCGTGCTAATTTCAAAATTCCGGAACAAATATCACAATAAATATGAAGTTCCGGTATTTTGGAGGCATATCCATATTATCCTCTACGTTTGACGTCAACGACCTTAAATCAATCTACCTACTCCGACCTCTGGTTATCATAGTGGTCATGTCTCTTCGCATTTACATCCATTTCAAACAGCCTTTTATCCATCGCCTTAGTAACCTTGACATATCAATCATTGGAAAAAATAACAGACTCGAAACACTGTCTTAATGACACACCCAATCACGGAAAAGGAAGCTTCATGCCAAAGCAGAACAATCGATTAACAAAACACTTATAGCCCTTCAACACTACTATTAATTGACTACTTCCTTACAAAGATTTCTCTCAAGCTTTCGATTCGATAGGAAAACATAGGTGTCATCCGAACGTTTTTTCCAAATTACAAAGATATTTCTCTTACCAAACCTGCCTAAACATACCTATGCAAAACCACAACTACCATGCAGTCGAACAAGTATCGCCCAGGAAACCAGAAGTTTCTACTACACGTCCAATGAAAGGAAAGTTCGTAAAAAATGATTTATATGCGCAAGAACACCACGGATAATTGAATTCGCATATTCATAAACTATTAGATAGCTGTCTTTGGGGAGTGTCATTTCAACTAGTAACATGCTTGAAAAGCATAAATGCGCAAAACGGTCTACCACGGTATATATATATCTATATCATGACGTACAACTTATAACAACAAAATATTTGCCTATGGATAGACCTGAACATCTGGTTCACAAGTACTAAACTTAGACATTAATGGCGTCACCATAAAACACAAGTCATCGCTGGATGCTATGGAAACGGCATTTACTAAAGAACTTCCGATAGGACAAATTGCTAAAACCATAAATCTATGGGGCAATAATTTTCACCCACCGGCCGCAGTAACCCGCAAACCATCGCAGATTGAATTTAATGTCCTCGATATTATGTGTCTTGGGACAATTTAAGAGGCATTAGTACACCCTACAGCGATTCACTTATACACGTTTATGAATAAAACAACCAATTTGCTCGTGCACCCGGCTGCTGCAGCCATAACGGCACAACAACCGGGGGGTAATACGGTTTTCCTAAAAGGATAGCCCCAATTTCTTGAAATTGTCAAACCGATTCCTTGTACGCCGCTTTGTGCTCCGCTCCGCACATAAAAGGGAGTTTATAGCGGATTTATAGAGTGATAAATTGTGTTCTGATATTATAATTGTAGAGTACGGCCACCGATTCTTAAATCAATACACAATACAAATGAATGTGGCTCCATTCCAAGCAGTGGTCACGCTAACAATGCTGACCCCGATTGCGACAACGATATTCAGGATATGCACACCTACAGTCCCTAAATCACGCCTACTTTGACAACTAATCGCATCTTTTTCATTGTTTCAGAAGGATCTCTCGGACGATTGCGTGTTCGAGGAACATATAGAGGAGAACAACTATAACACATACTCGCGGTTACGCAACGGGAAGAAAACCTTCTTGGCGCTAGACAACAGGGGGAGAGCGAGACGAACGCAGATCCCCGTGAGTCGGCCGCTCGGCAACCTGTCGCCGTACGCTCTCACGCTGACGAGGTCCGCGACGCCGGACCCCAACAAAGCGCGCTGCGCGCCGCGGCGACATCGCGCCAGGATGAAGCGGCCACCGCCGCGACACAGAAATTGCCACATACGCCTCCAGAAAGCGAATTTGAGGCATAAAAGGAAGCACAAGAAGGCTAACAATCCCAAGAAAAAGCAGCGGCATCCGAAGTCGAGAAGAAAACACGAGAACGGGACAACGACCACGACCGAAGTGACGTGGGACGAGTCGACGATGTCGACCATGTCTACGACGGACGCCGAGTTTTTTCGGTCGGCGACCGCGCAGGAGGCGGTCGCACGCGCGTGAGTCGGGCGCTGGTCGCGGTCGGGGCAGCCGTCGCGCTCGCACACTAGCACCGTTCCACACTTACACGTGCAAGAATCTCTGTATCATTCCTATTTAGTGCCGTTCCGACTTATACGCGGAACGGCTCGTGAAATATTACGACAAAGTAGCATTGCTCTCTTACGAATGGCGCTCCAATTTAACTATCGAGAAAGTTGAACCCGTGACGCGTTCATAACGAATGGTTGTCGAAACTTGAACTTCGTTTTCCTTTACTAGTAGTACGTACGAAACATAATACTCACTGTTGAGTTAGGCGGTGTTGCCGTTAAAGTCGATTGTTAACAATAAAACGAATGATATTATTCTACCAAAGCTACTGAAATTATCTATCTCAATTTATATTCCTAGTTCGCTTTAAAACGTAGGTTTATCGGCAAGATTCCAGTTGTTAGTTACTGTTACTTTTCAAGAAATTAACGTAGATGATAAATTAACTTTATTCGATAATGACTAAAACATTGATTGTTTTTGACGTCGAGATTATCGTTTGGTAAGGTGGAACTGTGTTAGGAGAAGGCAAAAGATTCCTGTCAATTAAAATTTAGCCTAAATACTTATCGTTTCGGAATCCCTCTCTCGAACGAGCATCGCTTCATTCACGTTCATATCAATGTACATTTCTAATATTTCTTTAATTGGTGTATCTTTTAAAAGCCATTAAGTAGCATTCGTGTAATATGTTTCCATAATTAAGCTTAAGTTATTCGTTAATGGATTTGATCGGAGCTCGTTCGGCTCCGGAACGAACACAAAATTTTATATAGCGTCCACAATATCTTAAATGCTCGTAATTTTCCACATTTACAAAGTGCTCTAAAAGCTTAGGTATTCAAATTAAGAAATTAAACGCTCTATTCCTTTTATACGTCAATCGTTAACGCGACTTTTAAGTTCTTTATCATCGAAATTAAACCATCGTCGGCTGCCATCACTATTTGCATCCAAATGCTTCAATAACACGAAGAGAAGAAATTCCGAAACGTTTTTGTACTTAGATACGTGTGTTGAGGTGTAATTTCATAAGAAATTGACTGAAAATTGGACTGAGTAATGTAGTTTATGTTGGTTTCGGCCTAGGCTATGATAGGATAACGTAGTGCGGCGGACGGCATGCTTCTGTATTCTATTCTAAGTTAAGTCGAGCGTCGGAGGCGAGCGGTCGTGTATTTAATGTCTTCGAAATTATAATCAACATTGATAGCATTCCCACACGTGCCGGAGGCTTGATGACACCTGAAACACCCCGCGGCGAGGGCTAAACCATTTCGGACTGGAGAATATGAAAAAAAAACCGATAATATTATAATTGCGCACTGCGCATCACTAGTACAGGCCCGCTCGCTTTGACTCGTCCAAAAATGTAGTGATAAACATTAAACGACGACGAAGTGACTATTAGTAAGTAGTTCTAAAACGTGTATCTAATTTGTAAATTTATTTATTTTCCATAGAGAAAGTCGTATTTTGTTAACGTTTTAGTTGATGTTTTTTATTCTCTCGTCCCCTTTAGATCCAACCGATTGTAGATGTGTAGGTTGTCATACGCTTGTACTTTTAGTGAGCCAATATTATTTGTATTATATTTTTAAGTCCGTTCGGTAACAATATGTGCTCTGTATGCAGTTTTGTATAGTGTGTAATGGATGCATTTGCAAATATTGTGATTGAATGGATTTTACACGATTACATTCTTTTTAGTGATGTCCCTCGCATTCTGAATATATGCGCAGATTTTGTAGGTGTATGATGTCTTGTTCTTTGTCAGCGAACATTTTTTTATATGTAAGTGCATCACTACATTTTCCGTGTCTAAGTTACCTACTCCCCGCAAAGTTTATGTAAAGATGGATTCGTTCATGAATTATGCAAAACGAGTGTCCCACTGAGAGAAATTCGAAATAAATAGACGCTAATTGTGAACTAAAACTGAATTTTAGTTCACAATTAGCGTCTATCAGAATTTCTCTTGAATTCCATGCCTTGATAAGATCGATTGAACAAGTTGGTAGTACCGGTACAACTCTACCATAGACTAACCACGGAAATGTCAAAGACAAAATTAATGTTCGCTGACTAAGTTTTTCAGGAGTTTTTTTTGTGAATATATGCAGCAAGCTTTATGAATGTACCTACGTATGTTATACGAATGATATTTTGAATTTATTTATATGTATGTATAATATTTTAGGTATCACATGAAAGCGACATGGAATACGTACATAACGAAGCATTTACTCATCTTATAAACATTTTTATATAAAATAATCACGATCGTACCGATTCCTTGTCGTTTTCGTATAAGTCAATAAATTATTCGATTATCGGATTCGTTATACTTGACTCGTTATTGTAAATGAATACCAATCGATCTTTATGTTAGTGTAGAAGCAGTATTTCGGTATTGTAAAAAATGGTTCTCCGTTACAGTATCTAGTTTTGTAGTTTTTATATTGAATAGAGATTTTAAGAAACTTCAGCAGATGTCAACAATTGGTTTTATTTTGTTCTCCTATACGTAATGTTACTGGCAAGCTGTACTGGTGCCGTGTTTACAAACTCTGTCTCGCTCTAATAAAAAAACCCTTAGACAGTTCTTTAATTTTTTAAATACCAGATAAGAGTCATATTCAGCCTATTAATTAGTAAAATAAATATAATTTATCAGTCTGCTATACATAATATGCGAGAATCCGTGAGTTTGCATAACAATGTGCCGATGATGGTGTAAAAATATGAGTGTTATGTTAATTTAATGCCCATGTGCCATAATAATACTGCCCTCTGGGTTAACCTACCGATTCAATAAACACTGATAATTTTCACGCAGTTGCTAATGTTGCTATACTCAAGTACATAATGTCAATATTCTTAAGAAATAAGGGGATTCTCCACTTCACGGCCAATAAAGGACAATATTATATAAAAATTATAGATAAAAAATAATGAATAACTTTTTTCTTAACGTGGTTTAAATACCCCTTGTTTCTCTAAAATTATAATTATATAAGAATGTCAAGAGGAGTCAAACAGTATTACTTACTTAATTAATTTCGATACCTTTTACAATAATTACATGTTATTCAAATGTTCGTGTTTGCTTAGTGCATTTATATATGAACGATTAAAATTTAATTCTGAATAATTTAAACGTTTTTGAATGTAAAAATAAAATTATCACTATCTTTAGATGTTTTTTCTAAAGTAGAATTTAAAAATTTACCTATTTATCTACTTAGTTCTACCAAAAGAAAGATTGATCGAAACTTTTAGACAATAACTTTTTACAGCCTCTTATACCGACAAATAAATAAAATGATTCTATAATCTTTGTGTTTTTTTGAACAACTACCCAACAGACATAATTACAAAAAAAAACAATCTATAAAATGGAACAAAGGTACAGTCAACATCACATCAAGCAATAACAATCTGTCAAATTGATTTAATAGATTTTCAACTTTATCGCTACGAAATTAGGTTCAAGGTTGATTGGGAAAATTTTGGTTTCGGGTAGCTTAATGTACTGGCGTCTGTACCTAGGTATAGAGCTACATACATGCCTTCTACCAACCAAGATGCAATTGGAATAACTGATTACCTTTTAGGAGCTGAAAACACCTGATCTTACTAAGGAATCAAAACAAAAATCAACCAAGTTTTAAAAGCTTTTATTTATTAGTAAGTCGCTGGATACACAGACAAGACGTAGGTAAGACGTGGACGGGGGCGCAGACAAGGCACAGACGGGGCGCCGTCGCGACTTTTTAAAACATATAGAAAAGACGAGGCACGGACATAACGTGTTTAATTGTGGTGGTGTAATTGTGTGTGACAGCGACGCGCGAGTCACGGCACCCCACCCACGTTCTCGCCCGACCCTCGTCCGCTCGTCTTACATCTTTTCTGTGTGTCCAGCACCTAAAATATACAGGATGTTCCAGAAGTGCGTGGTCATATTTAAGGGTGATGTTGGGTAGCTGTTATACATTATGTAAACAAAATCAAAAGAAAAAAAATATTTTTCCAAAAATCCGACAAAAATGTTCCAAACTAATCACTTTTCAAGCAGTTTGATGCAGTTGGTGACATTAAATCTGTGATTGAACTAAAGTAATTGCCTCCAACTGGAAAAAACTGCTTGAAAAGTCATTTGTTCGGAACTGTTTAGTCGTTTTTTGTGGTCCAATTTTTTGAAAAATTTCACTTTTTGTTTTGCTATTTTTTCAGTAATGTATAGGTATCAACTATCCAACATCACCCTTAAGTAGAACCACGCATTTCTGGAACACCCTGTTTATAGATATTAAGAGGTTTTCAGCTACATGATTGAACTAAGTACTTACCTGTAGTAAGGTAGATATTACATATATCACATCTTGTTTTCTGAATATAAAACCTCTTACAAAAACAATCAGTCTTTGCGTTTTTCTACTTTCTACTCCGTGTCTACGAATATCCACGAGTACCTACCTATGTTAAAAGGAGCTGCAGCAGACTGTCTACCAGTATAATATATCATCTATAAATCTCATTCGCATAGTAATCGCAAACTGTCAAAAACACCTCTATGATACGCGCCAAATAAACTTGCAATAAAGTACATTGACCTATTCCCTAATATCCCTTCGTAGATACCCAAACAATAAATCGACTTTCCTCTAAAAAACTGTCGTAACATAAGAAAAAGTAGACACAGATTTAAATACAGTTTTATTAAGTTTTTCATTCTCTATCGATCAATGAAACCGCCACAATTGTAGTTAAAACAGTAAACAGGTAAAAATTTGTAACCTAAAAGTCACAATAGCATTAATTTATCGAAAAATTATTTAAATCGTTTTTTTCTTAAAACTAGCTTTCAGCGTCTTATGACAGTTTTTCAGAGGAAATGCGAAATTATGAACGGTTTTTCTTAACTAGAGAACGTTAAGGATCACGATAGAATTACGTTATTGCATATTTATCTGGTGTCTACCATAACTTCCCCACATTTCGAAAAGGTCTCGACACACTTGGTCGCCGTGATGACAATATTGCGACTTGAATTTGAACGCTTTTAAAGGACGATAACAAAATTGCCCCTAGACCTCCACAATACGACTCAGTAACATCGCAGGTCATCGCAGGTCAACCTATAACGTGGTTGTCATCTGCTCAACCGGACTAGTCTATAGCGTCCTTAATGAAACTTACTGATCATTGATTTTGATCGTGGATCGCGTTCGAGATTGCCTGTGTACGGGCGGCCCACGAACTTATCGACCGAAATCGGCCAGTAGGGGATCGGTAACTATGTCGAGACTTCCCGCCCAGCCAGCCAGGGCTATAATGACGTAATAATTCCCCGTCCAGCTTTATAATAGGTAGACCGTATAGTCGCAAGCCCTAAAAACACACTGGCACAAAACAATCTACCTAGAGCGGTTACGTACCGCATCCAATCCGAATCCGCGAAAATTCGGATATAATAAACTCGGACCCAATTCAGGTATTGCTTTTCACACTACATCAGATTCGAATTCGTGGAAATAAGTCTATATTTGTTTACGCACTAATCCGATATCTGATCCAAATACCCCCCCGCCCCGTCCGGCTGTCGAGCCGCGCGGATATGTCCGATTTGAATCCGAGGTAATGCGAAACCGTTCATACAAACAGTACTACGGATACTTTGGTCCGTCAATATTTCTTCCGAATTGGAGACTCACAGATGACGGAAAGAAATCGGTTGACGGATGTCGGATCTAGTGCGTAAACTACCATATCTAATAATATGAATTGAATACTTCGGAACGTATTTTCACGGATTCGGATCGGATGCAGTGCCCACACGACACCGACTTTTGTCTGCGCAAAATTTTAACTCTGAACAAAAAATGTCTGCACAAACTTACAAGAACGTCTGCAGACAACTGTTGGTGTGATAGAATAATGTTTTGTTCAAAGTCTGTGCAGACATACTTAAGTCTGTATCGTGTGGACGCAATATAAGTAAAACAAAATAGAAGTAAGTAGGTACCTACCTATTCGACATTTCAAAAACATCCTGGCATAGGAACATTTGATAATCGCAAATCCCTATTCTATCGAATAGAATACAGTGATTGTTCAGCTGGAAAGCGATTCGATTGTCCATTCGTCTGGAAAATAGAAAATACAGCGATTCATTCGATTGTTTGCACATTTCAATAAGGCATATCCATGGCATATCATACCATCCGTAGATAGGAATGATAAATGTTTATCAAGTAAGAAACGAAGGTAGGAGCGGAAATCTTACCAAGTTCCTGAAATATCACACAAACTGATGAATTACATACAACGAGTAACAGAATAAACGCAATACCTCTAAAGGGGTCATTGTACTTATCAACAAGAACAACTTTTACTATGGGGCCGACCCCGAAATCGCGACAAAAAATTCAGCTGTTCAGTACATTTCGTCGAGTTAGGCGCACAGAAATGTACGGGGCAGTCGATTTCTTTTTCGTTATTTTAGTGTTGGTCCCATAGTGAAAGTTGTTCATAATGATGAGTATAATGACCCCTTAAGAGGTATTGCGTTTATTCTGTTACACGTTGTAAAGGTACCTTGTACTATGATATAAGACATACTTTTCAAGCAGCCTGATGCAGTTGGTGGCATCAAATCATAATTATGGAAACTGGACTAAATATCAACAGGCTTCCTTATTGTTACTATACTGATGCAAGATCGATTGTAGATTTCTACCTGCATGTCTCCAGTATTTACCTGCGTACCTATATTAAAATTACCAAATTTTACCAAATTACCAAACGTAGTCTTAAAAACTGCATACACCTCAAATTATTTCATTTTTATAATACTTCAATTAGAATAGGTATACCTGTTAGAACCCTCAAAGGAATAGGCGTTATGGTTGTTTATGTTACATTCTTCAATAGCTGAACGATTATTTCACCGTTAGCATTAAGTCTTCGGTAGTATAGTGGTAAGTATCCCCGCCTGTCACGCGGGAGACCGGGGTTCGATTCCCCGCCGGAGAGATTCTTTTTGTATTTATTTTTGCTCTTTTTTTTATTAGTACAAAACACCTTCCAGTTTAGACTAAAACAAATTAATAAAATTAATTAAATTAAAACCTAAAACTAATTTTAAAAATTCTTATTTGATAATAATGGTGTATGGCTCTGCCAATACGACATCATGGTGATTGGTGAATTAGAAACAGGTAGAATTTATTTACAATCTTTGGCATACCCGTCACGGCTAGTGTTGTTAGGTGTTCGGATAAAGTCAGACATAGTGTTAGGCTTATAGGATGCGTGTCCAGCCAAATTAGCCTGTGTCCAGACTGTCCAGCTTTTGTTAGGGATTTTGAATCTTACCTCAGTCACTTTGATTAAAAAAAAAAAACTAAATTTTATTTTTCAATAATAAATTCAATTCATTGGGGCCCATTTATTGAGTGTGCAAGTCACCCCCTGCCATTTCAAAGCCGTGTACATTGTTATAGTATGCGCCAGATAAACAAAGAATAACGGTCATTGACCTACATTTATTGACACACTTAATTTCAAAAACAGAAATAATGACATAAAGCTGTCCTGAATCGACATTGTCGTGATCCTTACTGTTTTAGTAATTAAAAACGATTTATAATTTACTGTCCGGGGGTGCCTACGAAGAGATATTAAGGAAAGGTCAATGACCGTTATTCTTCATTTATCTGGCGGCTACTATAGTGGTCAGGCAGGGGTCAATAGTTTTCCCATATTACACGGTAAACCACCCAAACCCTTAGCCGTTTATTTTTTGTTTCCATATTCTGCAATAGTCCAGCACCAACATGGGATATCCTTGGGTATACATTTATAGTGCATACGGGATAATCGTCGGCTGGTGTCTCATTCCATTAAAAAAGTCTAACGGGGCCTCTGCGAGTTGGCTTCGGCCCCTCGTACGCCTACCAAAGGACCGGGACCCCATGGTCCCGAGATTGTTCAAAATTCAATTCTAAGTTGACGAATTGAAAAACCTTGGATTATTGTTTTAAAGACACAACTGAAAGGATAAGATGTCCGGCCTTTATTACTTTTTTGTTTTACCCAAAGTCCGGCTAAATTGGCTGGTACATGTTCGGCTTTCCAGTTTTAAAACCTGGCAACCCTAGTCACGACTTAGCATGACATAGGTACCTAGCTCTCTCATGCAAATACAATATTTTCAAAGGTAATGGAATGTCCCTAAGAACGAAATGAATGAAATACCTACGAACCTCCGTCAATGGAACGCGCCAGCCATTGATCGCTCATATTTTTACAAAGTTGGTAGCACTACGTACTAACTGATGTTCTGATGGCCAATGAGAATAAGTGTGAAAGAGAAGAGTATAGCAACGTTACTGACAAGTGGGAAAGAGAAAGGTATTAAAAGACTATCACGTGGACGAACTGCAAAAATATTTGCTACTGTCATACAGCACCGTATCACGTTGGCTTAAGTTTGAATATTGAGTGTCATTGGTGTTTAAAATATTGGTACACGTTCAGTCTGAAGTGGTGGCGTCACTGCATATCGAATGAAGGTCGCTCGCTCGCTTCGTCGCTCGATGCTTCATTCGATCGCCATTTTGTATAGGTGTTCCAACTCGCAATACTTTTGATTCGATTCAGGCCTATAATCGGTTTCGTCGATTCAATAACCATCTGATTTTCGGCGGCAAATTGACTATCAATTTTATCATCGATACAAAATGAAGAAATGTTCTTCTGTTGTGTGGAGGTTTTTTGAACGCATTGAAGAAAACAAAAGATGCATTGCAGTGTTGTGTAAATTATGTGAAACCCAATATAAATACTTCGGAAATACGACAAATCTTAGGGCTCACCTGATAAACAAACATCCTATACAGTGGGAGCTGTCGCAGAATGGAACATTGGACGAAAGTCATTTCACGATACAAGATGATGAGACAAATCCATCAACATCTGCGCCAAAACGGAGAAAATATACGCCGAGGGTTCGCAGAGATAAAAACGTACGTTATTCAGTATCAGTTAATAAGGAAGAATCCGCTGGAATGGGTGCTATGCCAAAAATCGAAATACAACGGGTACCTATATTGTTATAATTAGGTTATAGTTTTCTTATCAGTTATCAAACCGAGTCCGCTATCGACAAAATTATCGATTAGCGGTCACCGGTAGAAAGTAAAGTCGCGTTGCGTTGTTGTTGTTGATAAAAATTCAAGCAATCGATTCGAGAAGTTCGGTCGATCGATAATGATTGTGACGTAATATTGATAATCGATTTTTGTTTGTTGTCTTGAATTCTTGATGTACCTACCTATGTAAACCTACAATAAATGTGCATTCAGCTTTTAAAAACATTTATTTTGCTCGTAAATAAATTTAGTTGATTGAAAGTGTACCTATATTATGTGTCGTGGTAAGATTAACATCGGTTTGATGCTGTGAAAAAATGAGTTTGAGATGTATAAAGGTTATGACGCTACTTTTTGTTTACAAAATGTTTATTTATTACCAATAGGCTGAAAAGTTTTTTCTGCCAATTACAGAATGACAGGGTACTACCTATTACTAGTTTTCTTTGGTTGTTGCTGCTTGCTGGGAAAAGCAACTTATGATTGGAATATTGTCTATAAGGTGTTGTTTATAGGTTATGTTATGTCCCGCCAAAATTAGGAAAGAGGTTTGCATTGAGTGAGAATCTTGTTGCTAGATAAAAGTTGTATGTGTGCAAAGTTGTTTTAATTCCAAATTATTCACAGTAGCTAGGTTTTATATGTAATTTACTGTTGCAGTTTCAATGTTTTAGTAATTTAGTAGGTAACATAACATAAGCACTTAATAATTTGCTGTCTCTGCTAGGTGTAAAATTAAAGTAACCTTACATTTGTCTTACAACTCACTTTGTTTTCAGGTCGATGTGTTAGAAACAAACACGGATTCTGACATAGAAAGAGAGGAAGGGAATGATGCTACCATAAACTTAGTCAGGCAAATGCATGCAGGAGCAAACACTGACGAAGAGTGGCTGGAAGATGACCCGTACCAAATCACACATATAGAGACATATGAGCCAAAACGTAAGAAGATGAAATACAGGAAGATAAAGAGAGAAGTTGCCTCACCAACCGGCCTACCAGGCTTCTATGTTGCACCCAAAGCGGAAAAGACTGTCATCTACGAAGACTCACAAAGGAAAGATGAATACTCTGTATTCGGAGAGTATGTAGCAAACAAACTGAGGAAGTTCAAAACTCCTCGAACTCGGGGCAACTTACAGCAATTGATTACTACTATTTTATGGCAGGCGGAGTACGGACTGTATGATAATGCAGAGGCCGTGAAACGAGTACTAATGTACTCGATTCAAAATCCTGAGCCTGAACCTGAACCATCAGCAACAGTCGATTTTGAAGCAGAAATACACACGGTTCAGACCGAAGAAATTGTAGAACACAGAGATGATCCTATCCAAAGTACTGAGGGAGGTTTAGGTGAAATTAATTAAGGGATAATTATATTTATTAGGTACTTTATAAAGTTATGGTTACAAATTATAATAAAGCTTATTCAAAGTCATTGTTTTGTATTAATTTATGCTATTATGATCTGATTTGTAGTTCTCAGGGCCAGCCAAAAGCATTGACTTGAGTTAATGCTATAGTCGCCAATATTGATGTTGGCGACACAACCTATGAAAAAGGTAGACTTGATAGTTTCACACAGTCAACTCGGGGCAAGATTCACAGTCCCAACTTGATTTTGCTAAGTAGTGTTTCCCAAGATGAACGATAAAATTATTACAACAAGGTTCACATTCACATGAAACTCATAAGCACTTGTCAGCAAAGTAGTATAGGATTCCTATGAATCTTACTTTAACTTCGCCACAAACTGCAGAATTTTATCTGAAAATCACGTACCTAACATGATTTTCAGATAAAATTGAGCAATCATTTTGTTTTTTTCTAGTGGCAAGTGCAAAATTGGGTACTTGTCGACGCAGACATCAAACGACTTCAAGAGCGCAGGAGTTCTTATGCACTTTGCTGCGCTAACAACAATGGTCATTATTGAATACCATATAAATCCTCCATACTTTCCGCCCAGTCAGCGTCTGCCTATCTTTTGTACCGCCAATATTATTTTCTACCAATACAAAAATAATCTTCCGCCTGATTGATGAATTTAATTATACTGTAAGTACTTACTCCTCTACTCTACTCAAAATCTCGGCTTACAAATGATTCAAACTAAATGGCGGCTATGAAGTGCGCTACTCGCCCTGCCCACTGGCACTTAGGTACCTACCTACCTACCTAAGTTAGGTATGTTTATTAGCGCTCAATCTTCTTGAATAAATTAGTCGCCTTTAACGATTACGACTTCATCCAGATGTGCGTAACTCATTCCTTTGCTTGGACTGTGGCTAGTACTTGACCCAAGATCATGACACCCTGGGGCTCGATTCTGCTATTGCAATCGTGTCTCAATGACCGGTCAGTGATCGAATATTTGACAACTTTGACAGTTTTTGTATGGGAAATGTGTCAAAAGTTTGACGTTATACGTCAAAAATCGATCATTGACCGGTCATTGAGACACAATTGCAATAGCAGAATCGACCCCAGAAAAATTGTTTCCCGTTTTAGTGTCTTCGAATTATAGGTGGATGTTTGGTGTATGAACGTAGGTAGGTACATAAAAAAAATTACTTTGTCAAAAAACCCGAGCGCTAAAAACGACTAAAAAGTTCCAAACAAGTCGCTTTTCAAGAAGTCTGATGCAGTTTGTGGCCTCAGATCTGTGATTGATCTGTTTTTAGCGCTCGGGTTTTTTGACAAAGTAATTTTTTTTTAGGTACCTACCTACGTTCATACACCAAACATCCACCTATTTATTCGAAGACACTAAAACGGGAAACAATTTTTCTGACATCAGACTGCTTGAAAAGCGACTTGTTTGGAACTTTTTAGTCGTTTTTAGCGGTCGAGTTTTTTGACAGTAATTTTTTTTTTTATTTCCTACATTTCAGTGAGTTGCATTTTTGGAATTGTCTGCTCGTGCCCTCTATTTTGATACGGACTTGAAAGGTTTTGAGAAAAAACAACAAACCTATCCCCGCTTTTTTTTCATTTGAGGGCGCCATTTTGAAAATTTATATAGCCCTGCCTATGTCACTACCACAATTCCGACGAATTCAACGACACCTCATAAGTCAAAATCCGTCCAGCCAGCTATTTTGGCTGTAGGGCGTGCCAAAGAAATGGACATACATCAAACAAACATAGGTACATACATTCATACATACATACATAGGTACGCTCGAAAAACATTACCGTCCTTCTGACGCAGTCGGGTAAAAAGGAGTAAATAGGGGAAGGATTTTTTCAGGATGGCGGAGCAGAAAGTAGTCATTTGATGTCTTCCAATCCTGAAAAAAAATCTTTCCCCTACTTACTCCTTTTTAACGTTCATTCATACACCAACCCATCAGTGTGCCCTTTGCGTTCCAGGGCTGCGGTTACTCCTTCGAACTGATTCCGCAACCCTAGCAGGCCAGGCTCTAGCCCTAGCGGGCCCCGACTTATGTTTACACACGTAGGTACGTCCCTATAATAGACTTGGATACCTAGGTACATATTTACGTAAATGAAAAAGTTTCATCGACTCAATACGTGCTACGTGACCGAACCTACGCATTTCTAAATCACGTGAAAATTCGTAAAGAAACATAGTTGTGGGCTATTTTTATGTTCTCTTCTCACAAACGGAGTCATCGCACTGATAATGTTTTTGTTACAGAATTTGACACAAAATTGACTGTTGAATGTGTACCTACCTACCTACCTACCTATCTAATATTAACGTAAATGACAAAATATTATTTTGACCCTCCGAAGGTTTGGGAAATTCTAAGGAACAAGGAACTCCATTTCTTCATAATCAGTTTCGGCATTCTTTCACCAGTTTTTACACTAGGTACTTAGGTTAACTAAAGTCTACAAAACTTGCTAGTCTTTAACTTTGCATGTAAGGTCAGCAACGCATCGGGAATCAAGCAAGGTGCAAGCCATCGGCAAGCGAGTAAGGGTCGTCTTACACACACATCAGCTCAGCTCTGCCTCTCCTCGAGCCGTTCAGTGAGCTTCCTTTGAAATAAATCAAATATAGACAGTCGCAGACAACTGGCTTAGCCAGCCGTTTAATTGGCTGCCTAGCCTTTTCATTGAACGGCACCGTTTAATCAACGGCCTAAATGACATCCAACCAATGCGTCAATAAAACATTTAAGCGCTATGCGCGGGGTTCCTATTTCTGTCTGCAGGGTTTAAAGGAACCTAACCTATCCGTGTCAGGGTGCCCTAAGCTCCGTGCCCAATGTTCAGCTACTTGGCTAGGCAAGTCATTAACCGATATTGAACCAAGTCATTTGCCTAGCTGTTCAATTAAATGCCGCAGGAAAAAAATGCAGCCATACATCTCATGCCTTCACAACACAATTTCTCACAATCATATTTACAAGTCATCAAATCTCAGCCAAATATCCACAAAACGATTTTCAAAGATGCACTATCGTTTGATTCACTTTAAACACACCAACAGGACAAACATTACGGCGCATAACACCCATTTTACGATGCAAGCAGAATCGTAGGTCAAATGCGGCTTGGTCCTCTAATCAACGATAAGAATCTCATAAATTGGTCCCTCATAGTTCATGGTTTTAATGACTACGCTGTTTATGAATTGCATAGGCCATAGAGCAGAGTGCGAATGACGTTACCAGAGACAAATAGATGGTGTGAAGTATTTGGGTCGGGTGTTCAACTCAAACCAGGATGCAGCTTAATTGTGCAACAGTGCAACTAAATAGATGGAATGGACGCGGTATACTGGTAAGGTAATTTAGATGGGAATGTTTTAACAGCTGTTAAACATTACTAATTGTGGTTTGTTTTGTGATCTGGGCTTAGGAAGTGCTAGTGGTGTAGACGTGTACCTATACATAAAGGTATTTGGAGTGTCGTCATAGTTCACGTATCTACAGCCTATCTATGCTGTTATTTTTTACTAGGTAAGTACCTACTAGGACAAGCGTTGTCGCCGAGGAAGGTTCACGCACGACGGATTAGACGGAAAAGGCAACACACCGGGAAGAGTAAAAGTCTATGGGGGAGACCTTTGCCCAGCTGTGGGACAATGTAGGTTAAAAAACCGGCCAAGTGCGAGTCGGACTCGCGCACGGAGGGTTCCGTACTATTATCTATAAAAACGGCAAAAAAATCACGTATTGTATGGCAGCCCCCCTTATGCATTAACGTCACATGTGTGAGTACTATGTACCTTAAATTTAAACTAAAATGATCATTTTGGATAGGTCTTTGACTTGAATTTACCCTGGCGATTGGGGATGTCATGCTCACTCAAAAGTCTGGCTGATGGTGGCGAATGCGTTGGATCATTTGGCTCCCTTAAAAATGTTTGAGCCGAATGGTGCTAGCATATGCGTCATGTTCGTGATCGGGCGCCGTCAGCTGAGACTGGTCATCTCTCGGCTGCCATGATTTATTTTAATTATTTCTTTGAATTATTTATTTTTTACTCCGGACTCTTTTATATCCTGCACGTCTTTTACATCGTTCTCACACCTATTATATAATAATTTCAATATGAATGATGTAACCATAATTTTGTAACGAAATATTATTTTTAAGAGTGTCGGTGGAGTTTCTTGCACGTTCTTCTCCATAGAGATCTACGTTTTGGAACGTGCAAATAGCTTCATCTGTTTGACCGACCGACCTTGACAATTCAAAAGTGCCTGTAAAAGGTCTAATTGAAATAAATGCTTTGACTTTGACTTTAAATATTTGTTTTATTTTAATTTAATTAAGTACCTATATATTTTTAAAGTGAATATATTTCTAAATATTCTGTGAATATTTCAAGCGTCTACCTGTTGCCGTTATCAATATCGAGGAAAAACTCGTTTGTTGTATGGCATGGAAGCCCCCTAAACTATAAATTTTATTTTGTTTTTTAGTATTTGTTGTTATAGCGGCAACAGAAATACATCATACAAGAAAATTTCAACTGTCTAACTATCACGGTTCATGAGATAAAGCCTGGTGACAGACGGACGGACGGACAACGAAGCATTAGTAATGGGGTCCCGTTTTACCCTTTGGGTACGGAACCCTAAAAACTACCTACCTGAGACAAAATCGCCAATGTCTAAATGTCTGTTAGAGTAAATATCCTCCTCTGAATAAGTTTGCTGCAACAGCATTTGTTACAATCTCGCGGATTCTTACCGAGCATGTTAGTCTGATTCCCAAGGTAGGTAGTGCTTATCAAAAAAAACATTGAAAAACTTTATAATATGGGTTGGAAATGAGTTCATGAATAAACAGTCAACCTCAACTATTTTAAAATTTTATAAAGCCTTATTTTTGTTATGAACCACAATAAAATGATTTGCAAAAAAAAAACAATGATAACGGCAAGTTTCCAAAAATAAGAAACAATGCGATTATTTTCGAATTAACTATGTGTAACCCTCAATAACCCTTATCTTCTAAACGATAAGGCTTATTTTACTTGAGGTATTCAACTTGGACAACATCCGCGCATGCGTCACTTTTCATGCGTTCTCTCTCATCATATTATATTTTTGTCTCGTTCGCACACGTCAATCCGCCGTTCTGCCAACATGGCCACGTTAAGCCGTACTTCGACTAAATTATTAAGAAAAATACAGTTTTCACCTGTTATTACGCGTAATTTTAGTAATGTGAGAAGTGATAATTCCCTTAAAAGGGTTTTGACGACTTGTGTGTGCATCGCGGGCGGTGGGGCGGCGTATTTAGCCTTAAATAAATATGGGAGGAAGAATACAGTCTACGCTCTCAAGGCGAAGGTTAGTCGTATTTTGATCAATTATTCATAGATTTCTGCACTTATCGATCCACTATAATGTCTGTGCATACCTTTTCTCTGATAACTGGTGGATAATGCCTACAAAAATGATAGTTTATGTCATAATTTTTAATATCCAAGGAAAACCGTGAGGTTGTTTATAAATAGCACCACCGAATTTTGACGTTTGAGCGAACGTTCCGAAATACGTAATTGTAAAATAAGTAAACAGGTTTTATCAGACCAGTTTTATCACCAATTATTTAACATTCCTATTTTTAATATAATTATAGCCAATTCTAAGTATTGCAATGTCATCGTGTTTTTATTTATCAAATTCAAGCGATTCGTCGTGGTCGTGGTCGAGATATACTGAGCGCGCTGTACCTACCTGGTGCGGTGCGGACTACGTATTATTTGTAGGCCGGTACTGTATGGGTCATAGAAATTGATCATACAGGACGTCTGAAACAATACGTAGCCTAATTTATAATTTAATGAATTAATACCAGCGTAATGATCATAGAGGTCGGTGCGTAACTATACCTCGTTTTGAACATTTTTATTTATTTGTGTCTGTCATAGGCTAAATGCAGGCAGCTGCACGAGTCGATCCACAGTCGATCTTTAAGGTTTAGCAACTCTTGCCGAGATCTTGGATTCATAATCTCTGGATGGATCTTAACATTCCGAGACTCCTCCGTGCCCCGGAAAGCACGTTTAGCCCATCGTTGGTCCCAAATCTGACAACAGTCTTACCAAGAAGTACCGTGTTACCCAGTTGCTGGGTTGAGGAGTGAATCCGGTTTGACTGGAATCAAACCTCAATGTAGTTGGGAAAATGTTAAACAGGCTGACTATGTTTCACTACAAACCTATGATAGCGGAGGTCTGGCGCACATGGCCCGCAGAAGTTGTCCGCGGGCCATGGCCTTACAAACTCGCTTCTACGGTTCTTTCTGACTGATACGGTCACGCAATAAACAGAAATAGGACAGACAAAGACGTCCTGTTTGACTGTTCCGCTGGTTTTGCGGTCAGGAAGTGCAACTGCTGAGCGAGGGGTCTTGTCGTGGTTTCGATTCCCAAACGTGATTTTTTTGCGGTTTTTTTTTATAGATAATGGTACGGAACCCTCCGTGCGCGAGTCCGACTCACACTTGGCCGGTTATTTTTTTAACCGACTTCTAAAAAAGGAGGAGGTTCTCAATTCGGATGTCTTGTATTTTTCTTTTTTTGTTTGTTCGTGCGTAACTCCGTCGCTTGCCAATCGATTTGAAAAATTCTTTTTTTGTTGGAAAGGGTATACGAAATTGCGTATTTTTGCTTTCCAGTGGTGTTGTTAGGTGTAGGGTACCACTAAAAAGTAAAAAAATAAAAAACTTTTCCACGAAAAAAATTTTTTTTGAAGTTTCGGAAGTCGGTGTTTTTGGTTGCTTCTTCGTTATTTGACACCGACTTCCAAAATTAAAGTTATTTTGAACTTTGTAGTGTTTTTTGGAAGTCGGTTTTTTTATAAATAATGGTACGGAACCCACCGTGTGCGAGTTCGACTCGCGCTTGGCCGGGTTTTTTTTATTATTGATAGGCATGCGCTTGACCACTATCTCATTTGATGGTAAGCGATGATGTGGCCGAAGATTGGAGCACGCTTGCCTAGAAGTGACACATTCACTCTTGACTTAAAGACTCCCGGGTTGTAGCTATCAGGAAACACAGACTCTGGCAGGGAGGGAATTCCACTCCTTAGCTGCTTAATATGATAATAAATATATCATAATTATAAACAGTATACGACACATTTGTCGCCCAGTTCACACCCCTGTAACTGCAACTAATCGTCAATGATAAATAATCCAAAATTCCTAAGTTTCGATACTAATGGATTCGATTAATATCAAGCATCGGCATGAGAACTCGGTAGGCGAGTTTAGAAGTTATTTTTTAGGGTTCCATAGCCAAGGGGGTAAAAACGGGACCCTATCACTAAGACTCCGTTGTCCGTCTGTCTGTCCGTCTGTCTGTCCGTCTGTCTGTCCGTCTGTCTGTCTGTCCGTCTGTCTGTCTGTCTGTCTGTCCATCTGTCTGTGTCTGTCACCAGGCTGTATCTCATGAACCGTGATAGCTAGACAGTTGAAATTTTCACCGATGATGTATTACTGTTGCCGCTCTAACAATAAATACTAAAAACAATAAAATTAATATTTTAGTGGGGCTCCCATACAGCAAACGTGTTTTTTTTGCATTTTTTTTCAAAGATAATGTTACGGAACCCTTCTTGCGCGAGTCCGACTCGCACTTGGCTGGTTTTTTTATTTTAAACACGTGTTAAAAGATTTAATGAGCTCCTGGGGTGGTGTTAATAAGACAGGAGAGTAATTGCTGTCGCCGTTTAGGGCCTTTAGGGGTTCCCGGCTTTTAAGAGTCGGTCTCCTTTTTTGAAGAATTGGGTTTTGGTTTTGATGCGTGATGTGAACTTATGTGTTTGGAGCTTTTTGGGGGTCGGGCTAGGCCTGGGGCGTGCGGCAGTTACAGCGTCTATTTTTTACCATTGTCTTTGTACATTATTACTTTGTTTGATGAGGCTTGTACGCATTGCACATTCTTCTCCATAGATTACCATCAGCTTTCTGAGTGTCCTTCTTGACAGTTGAAATGTGCCTGTAAATGGTTTCATCATAATCATCATCCTGATTGCCTATTTTCCTTGTACCAATACCCCACGCTGCAGTACCTTTTTTATCTATGAGAAATCATCAAATGACCCCTGCCGCTCTAGATGGAGCGGGAGCGAGTGTCAGACTCTTACTGACTAAAACCCATCCGTGCTCCTCCTAGTGCCTTTCGCGTTCCAGGGCCGCGGTGACTCTTTCGAACAAAATCTGCAACACGCTGCAGTACTTACCTACCAACCCCTCATCCAAGTTTCACTGCAACAATGTTGACTGCCCATCTCACTGACTGACGACCGACACTTCTTCTACCAGTCCATGGCCGCCATTCAGTAACTGCCTTACTCCACCTGTCCGTCTTGCCCCATGACTGACCTAACTCCATTTGAAAATTAAATGAAATGACGAATTACTGATAATTTGATATGTCTCAATTATAGGAGCGGGTCTAAAGCACTTCGTGCTACAGAATCAGCCACGTTACGAATTTGAATACATATAATATTAACTTGTTTTCACATGCTACATTTACCTATCCAGCTCATTTTCCTTATAAAACCACACACATACGCACACACGATCAAATACTGCATGCCCCATTCAAGAACTGACATCCTTATTGAGGATATCGACAAAACGCAATAAGTACTTACATTTACTTAGAGACACCATCGACTGAACAGTTAGATTCAGACAAATTGATGTCTTACTGCTCCTTATGGCTTTAAAGATATGTTTGATGGAACAACGGGCTTACGACAGGGTACTATTTTCCATCTACACATATAAGTAAAATTGAAGTGTCTGTTTGTTATATCAAATAACAACTTTTTACGAAATGCATTTGAAATGTATATCATATACGAGTAGAGAGAAATGAGTACATTAGAGGTAGGTAGTTTAAAAGTGGCGCCAGTGACGGAAAAGTTGAAAGGTAACCGCTTGTCCTGGTATGGTCATGTAAAGAGGAGGGATGAAACGCATGTAACTAAAAAGCTTATGAATATAAATCTGGATGGATGGAGAGGAAGAAGGAGGCCAAAGAAAAGATGGATGGATTGTGTCAGAAGCTGTATGAAAGAAAAACGAGATGGTGATAGTGTGACGGCTGATAGGACAGAATGGAAGAAGAAAACGTGTTGCGCCGACCACAAGTAACATGGGATAAGGGCAGGAAGATGATGATGATGTATGTATATTATATACGACACTTATAACAAAAAAAAATTCTTGTCTGTTCTGGCTGGACCGATTTTGACAGGACTTTCACTGGTAGCCGATGTTATAAGAAGTAATTTCAGGCTACTTTTATTTTATCAAAAAACATTAGGATTCAGTTCAAAAACTGTTATTTGTTGTGTTGTTGTTTTATGTTGTGTAGCATCAGTGCTTACCACCACAGTCGTAAGTTTTACTAACCAACTCCGCCCCTAAGACGACCCACTGACCCCATTTTTGAGTCTTGGTTCTCGATTAAAGATAAATTCTATTATCATCACCTGCCTAGCTTTTTCCAACTTTATTGGGGTCGGCGCCCAGTTAAACCGGATTTAGCTGAATACCAGTATTTTACGTGAAACGGCTGCCTACCAGACCTCCACAACCCATTAACTGGATAACACGGTACTTCTTGGCAAGACTGGCGTCAGATTTTCTGGCTTCTGACAATCTGTAACGACTGCCAATACTGCCAAAGATCTCCAAATGACAGCCGGGACCAACGGCTTAACGTGCTTTCCGAGGCACGGATGAGTCTTAGTATTGGTATGTTAAGATGGTCATCTACTGACGAACCTCGGCAAGGATTGCTTAACCTTGAAGATCGGCCCGTGCGGCTGTTATAATTTAGCCACGAGCTCAGAGAAACCAAAGAGAAATTCTAATCTATTCCAAAAAAATTAAAACCCATTTTCACGCGAGCGAAACCGCGGGTAGAAGCCAGTTCGATACAAATCGCTTGTAAACAGTTACATGTAGAGAATATTGGAATACATGATCTGTATTAATCTTAACCTTGTTATTTATAGAAAGTATAAGGATTTCTGTTGGGGTGTGTTTATGATTATTTTATGTTTGGGCAAGAAAGGAGGTTAGTGTTTTAAGATTAAAGTGGGTAGTTTCATAAACCGTATGAAACTGTTTCCAGTAAATTGTATGTTATCCGCTGACAAAGTTGTAGTCAGCATTTGTAAAGGTTACCTATAGAAAGAAAAATGTTTATTTAGGACTCGCACAGACAGACAAAAAGTGAAAAAAAAGCTAACAGTAGGTAATCGTAATCCTTACCAATACTATTTAAAACGCGAAAGTTTGTATGCATGGATGTTTGTTACTGTTTCACGCAAAAACTACTGAAAGGATCTTGATGAAAGGCACAGAGGTAGATTTTAGTCTGGAATACACATAGGATACTTATTATTATTTACTCTTTTATCGCGGGAGTATGTTCCCTTGGGATAATTTTCGACATTCACGCGGGCAGCAGCTAGTTGATTAATAAAAGCTAAGAATATGATTTTAATCTGTCCGAGGCTAAAAAGGTCCCTATCTATGCTGCGATATAAAAAAAAAGAAATAACACAGCACTGGTATTCTGATAGGGCCTGTGATCATGTACGTTTGCCCAGCACGGCCCCCCGGAATTTGCGAATTAGGTGTGCACCAATGCAATGTACTCGCCTCTAGGAGTATATGTACCGGTTTCTTTTTCAATGTACCTCTGTACTTTTGAAGAAATATGCAAAAAAAGGGGGCCGTGCCAGCCAAACGTTTTCAGCACGGCCCTCGTGTAACTTGAAAAATAAATAGCGTATTCAAAACTTTCTTAAACTCAACGAATGTACCCTATTAACACGTTATATGTGCCGCAACAGATACTGTGAATTCGTAATAACAAATAATAAATAGACGTAGATAGGGGGCCGTGCTGGAAATAAGGATTATAAGAAAATATCTAAAAAGACAAGACAACCTTAGCCAAAAACTATTAAAATATAATTGATGTTTGGCAAGTAACATATGTAACGCATTGGTGTCTCATACAACTCGCTAAATTTTAAAAATAAACCAATTTTAGTTCATTCAGCACGGCCCTCTATATTTGCCTATATCTTTTTAAACATGGCACGTTTCTTTACAAAATTCGACTACCTGAATTATGTGCAGGAGTACATTCGTGCACATAAATTGCGATTCTGCTATATCAGTACTTTAAAAGATAAATTGGATCAAACATATCACATATATTACAACTGATAGGGTGACCATGATTCCATATATTAGGTAGGTACATATTCTATACCTATATTAATAAAATTATGTGACCAAATTAAAATAAACATTCTTTTTTACGGGAACCGATCACTTTTCCAAATTGTTTTTGTTGGAATTTCATTTTACCGAAAACTATTGACCGACGTCTTTTTTGCGTATGCATTATTTGACATATTTTTAGATCATCGTAGTATCATGTGCATAGGTATTATTTTACTGAGCTAAATTTCGCCGATTTACAAATTAACTTTTTGCTATTGGCGGAAGCCTCTTTTGAACTTTTTTCATGTGCCAGATTTTCACCACACCGAAATAACATTTTACGGAACATTATTTGGTCACAAATATATAGCCGGTACTTGGTAGCATTTTCAATATTAAATTAAAACAGTGTCATAAAAAGTCAATATGTTGTGCTATTTATTTACTTGCATGCTGCATGCCTGCTTGTACGCTGCATGCTTGAAGCAAGCATCCTTGTTTGCATACTTCTTACTGGAACCACTTAAAACCACTTTTGTTCATAATCAACTGTTTTATTAAGCGCCATTACAATTAAATAATTAATTTGAATGTTCGAGAACATAATACTTTGAAAAAATGTTGTTTCGGCTAAGTGTAACTTCGGTAAAAAATTTTCGACCAAATGAAACCTTGAAGTAACGAAAAAAATCGAATTGATAATAGTCAACTGATAGTGACAAACGTGACTTCGATGAAGTAAAAAAAAACGAAACGACAAACTTTTCAACTATTATGTTGAAAAGTTGTAGGTGAAATGAAATTCGGTAAAATATTTTTCGGGTTTATGATAGGTAACCATTTTTTACAATTTGTTTTTTTTCTTCGAATTTAATATTAACGATGACATCTTGTAAAGGAATTATATCAGTTAAAACTTGATCAATAAACACTTGAGTGCAACATGAAGTAACCGCGATACCAGCGCATCTTCAAAAATTACGGTAGCTTCAGTGAACTAATAGCGACCGCACACGACAAGTTAAAAAAAAAAACAATTTTTATTTTAATGTAGTCACATAATTTAATATAGATACAGAATATGTACCTACCTAATATATGAAATCATGGTCACCCCATCAGTTGTAATGTGTGATATGTTTGATCCAATTTATCTTTTAAAGTACTGATATAGCAGAATCGCAATTTATGTGCACGAATGTACTCCTGCACATAATTAGTAGTCGAATTTTGTAAAGAAACGTGCCATGTTTAAAAAGATATAGGCAAATATAGAGGGCCGTGCTGAATGAACTAAAATTGGTTTATTTTTAAAATTTAGCGAGTTGTATGAGACACCAATGCGTTACATATGTTACCAGCCAAACATCAATTTTATTTTAATAGTTTTTGGCTAAGGTTGTCTTGTCTTTTTTAGATAATTCCTTATATTCCTTATTTCCAGCACGGCCCCCTATCTACGTCTATTTATTATTTGTTATTACGAATTCACAGTATCTGTTGCGGCACATATAACGTGTTAATAGGGTACATTCGTTGAGTTTAAGAAAGTTTTGAATACGCTATTTAATTTTCAAGTTACACGAGGGCCGTGCTGAAAACGTTTGGCTGGCACGGCCCCCTTTTTTTGCATATTTCTTCAAAAGTACAGAGGTACATTGAAAAAGAAACCGGTACATATACTCCTAGAGGCGAGTACATTGCATTGGTGCACACCTAATTCGCAAATTCTGGGGGGCCGTGCTGGGCAAACGTACATCTGTGATCCACGGATACACTCACGGAGCACATAAGTACCTACTAAATAGATATATGTCGCAGCCATCTAGCTGAATCAGCCGTTTCATTAAAAGTCTAGCCTTTTCATTGAACTGTGCCGTTTGATCAGCGACATAAGTGTCATGGCCGGGCAAGTCATTAAACGATATTGAACAAAAGATTAACACTTGTCGCTAAAAAATCGGCACATTAAAATGAAAAGGCTAGGCAAACAATTAAACGGCTGATTAAGCTAATTGGCTGCGACATATACAAATACAAATAAAATAATTATTATGAAATAATGTGTAAATGTGAAACAATTAAAATAAAAAATACTTATAAACAATAAATAATTTACCATCGACCATCGCCCTTCTTTTTTTCAGTTATCTACCATCCACATCCACTTAAATTGGCGATTTTATAATGTGGCCGAGGATAGGATATGCTAGAAAAAAAAAGAAAGAGGTTGAGTTGATAAACCAGCTCTTGACCTCCATCTCACCTAGTAAAAAGCGATGGATGTGGCCTACCAAGGAAAAAGCGATCATTCTGGACTCGCTTGTTCAGCCTTGCTATGAAGGCTACAAGGTTATACGTGGACCCTGCCGGCCGCGGCGTCTGAGCAGAGAGGTTCCCCCTTTGGCTGTGTAGTATTAGGAGCCATAACTAAAACATTATTATATTCTTTACTAAATACACTTCATTGAAACAACGTCCTAATGGGCTCATAAGTGACAATTAAGCACATAAAACGTTAATCATGTAATGATAACCTAAATAAAAGACCTAAGCTTTTACACACATACTGTATCAAGCATAGATAGTGATAATTCAGGCTTTGAAACACCCGCCCTAGGTCCACTTAGCCTACATATGAGCTAGGGCTGTTACTAAAATTCGACTCCGATTAGTCGGAACTTCCGATTGATATTACACCTCCGGTTCTGACTTCGGCTCCGACACTTTTAAGTCGGAGGTTTTTAATCGGATGTCGGAGCATAAAGGATTACGTGTACGAACAGCCGGTCTATTTTGTAAACAGCTCAACGTCAAAACTTAGGGTTGTTTTACACGTACCACAACCATACCACACCGTCGCGTCGGCGTCGCGACAAAAGTTGGTCAAGCTGTGGTTACGTGTGAATGAGTCGCTGCGACTTCTTGCGGTTGCGTTGTGTTACCTACAAAAGGTGGATGTGTTTGCGATGTGGCCGGCCGCTAGTTCGCGGTGTCGCTGTTGGTTGCGTTGTGGTTGCGACGTGGCTGCGATGTGGTCGGTATCACACACGCGCGCACGGTCGTTAATGACGGCAAAATGTGGTCCGTTTGAATTAAACTATTAATTCTTGTACAAACCTGCCTCTGCGTGTTGTGGTTGTGGGAAGTGTGAAACAAGCCTTAGGTGGACTGAGCTTGATATTGAACTGAACTGAACTTTTTGCTGATTTGATTGAATGGATTGACAGCTCACATCTTGTTCAGTTCACATAAGTTATCGGTGAGATTCTACCAAAATAACACTATGGGTTTATGCATGTCGTGTGAGGAACTTCCCTCCCCACGTGGCTTCTGACGTCGATTAGTCTTTGATTGCCCTTAGCACATCTATCTTCTGCCACCACTTCTGACCCTGACTCCGGTTCCTACTCCGACAAACCAAATTTAAAAACTCTGAGTCCGGTTCCGATAATACCACCTCCCTGTTATGAGGAGGGAAACGCATTATAAACACTGAGGAAGATAATACCATAATGTACTCCTTCATCGTTGCTAAGCCGATTAGCCATCGTGTGATGTATGCGCGCCTAGGACCTCGGAGAATGTAGCCTCTTAACCTTGTTCCCATCTACGGTATAAACTGGGAAAATGTATGTGTGTTAGGTAGAATATAGGCTAAATCTGCTTGATCTTTGGGTTTCTTCTTAAAGCCTTACTCATCTTAATGGCTGGTAGGTTCTTCTACAATCGCGATAAAAAATCAGCTGTTCAGTACATTTTGTCGAGTTATGCGCACATAAATGTATGGAGCAGTCGATTTTTTTTTCGCGATTTCAGTGTTGGTCCCATCCCATTTGTTCATAATGATGAGTACAATGACCCCTTAAGAGGTGTTGCGTTTATTCTGCTACACGTTGTATAGTGGCTACCACAATACAATATGTCAAATCAATTTCAAAGTCAGGTTCAAAAACAAAGTTAATTTACGCAATATCAATATTTAGTTTCTATTTTATTTGATCTGACTACAGTCTTACCAAGAAGTACCGTGTTACCCAGTTAATGGGTTGTGGAGGGCTGGTAGGCAGCCGCTCCACGTAAAATGCTAGTATTCAGCTGAATTCGGTTTGACTGGAAGCTGATACCAATATAGTTGGGAAAAGGCAGTTGATGAGTTTCTATTTTATTTACCCCCGTGCGCGTGCGTCATTGTACGGGATGCCAAATGAAAACCATCGCTGGGCACTGCACCCTGGCAGCGTACCCTTTTGGTATGGGTACGTTCAGCGCAATTGTATCATCAGTTCCTATTATTTCTTTGTGTTTGTTCCTGTTGTATTGTTTCTGTGTCGAATATTTTCTATGTATTTATCTGGGAGCCCTCGAGCTTCATTTTATCGATGTTTTGTACTTTGCCGCTTATGTATGGTTTGGTAAGAGAAGTTTGAATGGCTTAAATGCCTTATGCCATTTCCAGCTCCCGTTATCATCCAATCCGTCAAGTAGGCTTATCAGACAGCCAAGACATGTATGATGAACCTTTCATATTACCATCCAAATATTTGTTGTAATCGTTTCTCTTGTCGTTCTATCGGCACACACTTTCCAATTCTGGTCTTCTTTTTCCATTCCACGTCGTTCACCCTCGCTTTTCCAAGAATTTGATCTGACCATCAATATTTTTTAAATGAATCGATAAAACAGAACTGACCTGATAAAAACATCTCCTTTTAAATCGCCATTGATCTCCAATATAGTTAAAGTATCAAAGCTCATAAAAAAATCAAGTTTAATTCGCCACCAGCACTCGATACTCCACTTAACAATGAATGACAAAGTTTAAACAAAGGCCATATTAATCGGATCAATCCACAGAGCAAAGAGACTCCTCTGCAGCCATTGCTAGAGAAGGCATTTTCAAAACTTTGCGTACTAACCAACCGTTTTAGTGTGTATCACCGAGTACTGATATAAATTCTTGGTCCGCATTCTGACTTATATTTACTTTGGCAATAGCCAAAACTAGTACGGATAGAATTGATTTTCTTTTGTCCTTACATACTCAGTTATAACCTACTTTGTGAAATTAAGCAGCAAACAAGGATGCAAAAGCGAGCGAAGTGCGCTCAATAAATTTTGCACCTCTCGCTCTAATACTATGAGGCTTATTAGGGTTCCGAACATCCGTAAAAACAGAACCTTTATAGGAATACTCGGGTGTTTGCTTGTTCGTCTGTCACAGCAAAATTTTCTCCGAATTGACTGGACCTGTTGAAATTTGGTACACATATGAACTTCTGTGAGCCAAATACGGACGCGTTACGTAAATAAATCAATTTTGAGTATTGGGGTCACTTTTGGGGGGAAAAGTAGAAAATTTAAAAAAAAAGTTATACAAACTTTAAGTATCTACTATGTGACATATCGAATGAAAGGAGGGTTTCAATTATATTTTTTTCAGAATTTTAAGTTAAATAGTTTTGAAGCTATTACAGAAATAAGATGGAAATTTACCATTTCGCCTCCTTATCTCCGAAACTACTGAGCATAAAATTTTGAAAAAAAATCAAATAATAGTTCTTTACCCAAAGATTACAGAAAAGCCTATAAGAAGTCTATAGTTTTAAAATAACATGCTACAAAAATGAGATTCGCTCGGAACCCTATGTACGCGAGTCCAACTTGCACCTAGCCAGTTTTTTTTTTATATTTTTAAAGTCTTGTATATATTCTTTAAAGCCAGGAATATGCTGATGGTGCACCTCTCCCGGCGCCAATGCTTGCTCAGCTTATATTGCGCAGGATAGAATATTAGCAGTGGCTCTATTCGCGGTGTTCCATGCTCTGTGGATCAATCGGTCGCGCTTCGCCGTTCAACTCGTGCGCAGGAGACGATCTGTATCGCAATGATCGACTGGCTGTGATGACTTTTTAGTTTTTACATTGCTTAACTCCAGTGCAGCGTTGTTAATTGGACAATTAATTGTTGAAGGACGCTTATGAATCGGTTACGCTTTGCTTTGTGCACTCTAAAAAGATACTTATATGGTTATGTTTAAGTCCCATGTAGGTAACAGGAATTTCTAGGACTGAAACTGAAATATAATAGAAAAGTAAGAAGTTACCGTTCTAAGTTTTCCTACGTTTTTTTCTCAAAATGGTCTCTATATTCTTTTCAATCGTACTTGACTTGCATCTTGTACTTCACGAGCCTTTTGCAAACTGCGCTAATAGCAGTTCTGACGAAACTGGTTATCTGGGATATATCCTTAGAGGAGACGAATATCGTTCGAATCTGTAAAATAAAATAGTGTTATTTCATCATCATCCACAGCCCAACTTCGCCCTTTTTTTTTGATGGGAAATCATCAAATGACTCCTCCCGCTCTGGGCGGAGCGGAAGGGAGTGTCAGACTCTTACTGACTAAAACCCATCTGTGCTCCTCCTAGTGCCCTTTGCGTTCCAAGGCCGCGGTAACTCTTTCGAACAAATCCGCAACCCTGGCAGGCTCTGGCCCTAACGGGCCCCGTCTACTATGCTGACATCTCTTTGAGGCGCGCGCGGAACACAACGCGCCGTCGACCCTGGCCTGGCTTTGATCGGACGGCAAGCCACCACCCAACGCTCGCCATCCGCAGGCCCGCGCAACTTCGCCCTCTGCGGGGGCAAAGGTTTCTTTTCTTGATCATATTTGGTTTTGATTGTTTTTATGATATTGAAAACCAGAACTATTCCGTACCTATCATATCATAGTACTGATAGTACTCGTACCGACGGTCGGCGCCATTTTGATTCGCAAATCCTATCATTATCCCTGCGCAGTAACGCCAGTGTTGCTGCGATACAAACTATAATTATCAATATCATCGATAAACGCTTTATCATGTCGATTAAGAGAAAGTGTGTCAATTTGAGGGTTTTTAAATAAATCTTTAAAAGATTAATGCTTTTGTTGTCTGCTGGAGACCACACAATGGCCCTACTCGACACAGTTTGAATTCACTTAGCACAATCGGCGTGAACACTTGTGTCAATTTATTAATTTGGCTGTCTACAAGTAGGTGCATAATAGAGGTTTCTTTCACAGGCTTAATAAGCATGTAGTATATTATGCTCTTTTTAAAGAAAACAAAATGCGTTGTAAGGAGAACATCATGGTCAACTCTAAAGTTAGTGGCGTTCATAGCATCCTCACGAGTGCTAAAGTTTAGGCACTTGGGGTAGGTTAGGACTCCTGCGGTGGTGTATGATTTTTGAGATATATACAGGGTGAATTTTTAAAGTGTGCGTGAATGGCCAAATCCGAAACTATGGGGAATGTCGAAAAACACTAAGAGGATTCTCGAGCCCGATTTTAATTAAAACTATAACTGCATCATTGGATTCTTAAAAAAATCGATATTTCTAGCCCGGAATCGAACCGATGCATTTTTAAAAGTGTCGCTGATACAGATCAAATTCTAGGAAGTACTATCACAATGATGTGCGTGCCTGTAAGTGACTTGTTTATTGAGTATCCTCTCAAACATTTTGTTACTAATATTGATTTGTATAAGTCGTTGGTGTGCCTGTGTTAAATAAATAAATAAACATAAAGAAAAGAGCTAATTTTTAACACCCTGTATAGTCTTTATTAATGAGACATCGGAGAAATCTTAGGTCCACAACAAGACCAAAGCAATGTCCCTAAATAATTAAGTCTAAATTACCGAAACATAAACACCAACCCAAAAACCAAAAGATAACGACCTCTAAAAATGACAAATCCGGTCCCAACACTAAAGTCGGGTAATAAGAGCCCTGTGGTTTAAGAGCCTATACAACCTCAGCTCAAATTCGAATTTCGCCCCCACTTCCCCGCGCGCCACCGCGCTCTTTATCTCGCTCGCACACTTCTGCTCAGTGCTCGCGGTCACGGGGCGCGCGCGGACATTGTAGATCGAGACGATTTTGTTAGAGTAAACTACACTATAATCGGACGAGTACTAAGTAATAAAATTATCAATCTAATTTAATTTTTAACTTGTCATTATATGAACAAAAAATTATGTATCGCAAATTTAATTTAAATGTACCTACTAACGGCAAATTTCCAGTATAAGCTGACCTCTTATTGTACGGAAAGCCTACACAATGCGAGATCAGCTTATACTACTGCTACAAAATACTAGTCAAATGCGAGCCTACTTTGCGCTGAGGGTTCCGCCCATTGGTTGTAACGAGTTTTTTTACCTCGTCACATGCTTTATGGTTTTAGTCGATTTTCGAACGACAATAATCTAGTTTTGATGTTAGCTGTCAGCTGTCACTTTTGACAGAGGCACTCTACGCTTTTTATTTAGAAATGGCCGGTCGATAATTTTGAATCGCTCGCCAATATTTTCTCTAATCCGTAGTTATCTCGGATATTTTGGCCTAAATGAAAAGGCAATGATTTTCAAACGGACCTAGAACGATTATGTGAGAAGGATTGACCTTAATTTTCGGTAAGTTTGAGTTCTTCAGGACATTGTAATGTCTGCGTCTCGTGATAGAATCTTATTAGACGAAATTGTTAATTTTCAGATTTTGATGGTTTTCGCTCGCATGCATAATAGGATTGGCTGCGTATGCGCATCAAAGTTATTTTAATAGAAGAAAACGGTAAGTTTTAGCCCAAATGCACGCTTACACGTGTTCGCATTTTAATGACTTTTCTTAACGTTTTAATATTTTGTTACAGCCCCCTGTTGGCGTTTTTTTTCTTTCTCCAGTTTTTCTTTCTTCAAATTAGTTTTATTTTATTTCATTTTTTGGATTTCAAATATCCGAAATTATTACTAATTTTTTTGGAACACTACGGCAATCCGGCAATCATCTCTTCTACGGTTTCGTATTAATTATTTTTAAAGCCAGCAATCTGGTAGGATTTTTTATTTCTATTAACTCTTAACTCATTTAGTGCAAGATGCAATAATATCACATTCCTTATTTATGTATTAACTTAAACCATATTATATTTTAGAATAAGGGTTTAAAAATTATAAAAGCTACGGGCCATTAAATAGAGAAAAGATAAAATAGTTGTTTTGATTTTCTTTGTTTAGCCTCCCACCGGCAGATTAAAAGTCTGACTCTTCCGATTACTTCTTTCCGGCAACCTTTATTATATTTTGTACTGTGTGAATCTCCCTGGCGCCCGAGTTTAGTATCTTTTAATTTAATTTTTATTTTGGGAGCACACATAATTAACCTTATTGCTTTAAAACGCACTAACTGGTGACATTTGTCGCTCTGCGAACAGGGACACTTGAAGTAGCTTTTTTTACTTTATTGTGATATTATTGCATCTAATTATGTTCTGGTATTGTTTACAGAATACATTGTTTCATTTCTGAATTTTACTATTGTTAATAATTGTTGTAAACAACTTAAATTATTTTGATATTTTTTTGTAGACAATATTTTCTTACTAACAATATTGTTCTATTGTGTTTTGTTAACTTTTATTGTTACAGCATTTATCTCTTTACTCTTACAAAACAACATACTTGTATGGTAAGACAGTTTTCTTTTGTTTAAGTTCTCAACAGTGTAAAACTTAGTGCGGTGTAACTTTGTTTCATATTTAATTTAAGTGAACTTTAGTTTTACTTTTTAATCTACTTTAACTAAGAGATTTAAACTTGTTTTGTCAGTTATTATTGCATCTTTTCACTGCCAAATACTTTGATATTTTCACAAAAACAATTTTAAAAATTAAACTTAACCTCAAAAATTTTGCAATTTAAAGTTTTGCTTTTTGCTCATTGATCTTCATTTTGCTTATTCATCATGGATAGGGAAGTTCAGTTTTCACCGCCTCTAGCTGATAAAAATAACTTAGAATCTGATGGTGCATGTACAGCCCCCAATCCTAGCGCTCATGTTGCTGACATGATTAATTTGACAGAAGTACAACATTGTTTTGATCCTAATGACAGGGTTGCTCACTCTTCTTCAGCTTTTGCCACGAATGCTTTGCCTTCATTTAATTCCATGAATGTTTTGGTTAATGAACATATTAAGAAGAATTTGCCTTCTGCAATTAAGTTGCCAGACTTGAAAAAGAGTAAAGTTAAATTTGACGGGAAAACTTGTGTTAGAGAATTTATTACTGAAGTTGAAGAATATTTCTTATATAAAAATTTTGATGAGATTTTATTGGTTGGTTCATTTACAGACTTGCTTAGTGGTATTGCTCTTAAATGGTTTCGCACTATTCGTATTCGTATTCCATCATGGCACGAGCTTAAACTTGCTTTACTTAAACGTTTTGACAAGCCGGATTTTGATTATTTTTTGGAACATGACCTTCGTACGAAGAAACAGAAGAGTTCTGAATCTCTTGCAGACTTTATTACGGAAATTATGGACATGGCTAGTCGTCTTTCTTTTCCATTGTTTGATGCAGTTTTGGTTAATATAATTAAACATAACATGTTGCCTATTTACACACCTTTTATATTTGGTAGGCAGATTGATTCTGTGGAACAATTTCTTGATCTTGCAAAAGAACTTGAAGTTTTCGTCAACAGAAAATCTTTCAAGGACTTTAAAACTGATAAACCTACAGTTAAGTCTAATGCAGTTTCGTCAAAATTAACTTGTTTAAAGTGTAAAGAATCTGGACATAATTTTAAAAATTGTACATCCATACCTGGCGTTATTTGTTTTAAATGTCAAAAGGTTGGAGTCACATCTAAGAATTGTGATGTTTGTAACGTAGATAATAAAATTTCTAGTGAGTCAAAAAACTGATTAGGTCGCATCGAGCCCCTGTTATTGATATAACCGCGAGTGTCTCGATGAAGGAAAATTTTGTGAAATGTCACAAACCTGATGATGTTACTCGTAACAAAGACTTTGCAGATTGGTTAGATTATTTAAAAACATTCTTTAAAATTTATAGATCAGCTCCTGTTTTATTTGTTAAACATAATGACACTAGACCGTATTTACGATTTTCCGTAGGTAACCATACTTTTTCCGGTTTGTTGGACAGTGGTTCCAATAGTTGTGTTTTGGGCTCAAATAGTCATAAACAATTTTCAGATTTAGGTTATAAAATAAATTCTGTTTCTAGTGCTGCTTATACAGCTGATGGTTCTTCACAGAAAATTATTGGTACTATTGAATTGCCAGTTACTTGTGATAATTTAACTAAAAATATTAACTTTCTAATTATACCTTCTTTTCAACCTGATTTCATTTTAGGTTTTGATTTTTGGTTAAAATTTGATTTGGCTAAAGATTTATGGAAAAATATAACTTATGTGCAAAGCAATAAAGTTCAAGTTTGTACTGTCACTTCTGCTAATGAACTTTCTCCTTCTGAGAAACATAAATTAAATGATACTGTTTCACTTTTTGAAAATATTTCTTACGAAAAGAAAGGCCTAGGTCTTACTCATCTCGTTCAACATAAAATTAATGTTACTAGTGAACCTTTTAAACAAAGATATTGGCCTTTAAGCCCTGCAAAGCAGAAGGAACTTTTTGATGAAGTTGAAGTTTTATTAAAGGAGGGTATCATTCAACCTTCTAAATCACCTTGGTGCTCACCTGTTTTAGCTGTAGAAAAGAAGGATGGTAGTACTAGATTATGTTTGGATTCAAGACGTTTAAATTCGGTAACTATAAAGGATTCCTACCCTCTTCCATATACCTCTAGAATATTAGATAATCTTGGGGGAGCTAAATATATTAGTACAATTGACCTTTCTAAAGCATTTTTGCAAATTGCTCTTGAAGAATCTTCTCGAGAAAAGACTGCTTTTGTAGTTCCGGGAAAAGGACTTTTCGAATTTGTTCGTATGCCATTCGGTCTCACTAATGCACCAGCTGAGCTGCAGAGACTTGTAGATAAACTTTTTGGTCCTGAATTTGATAATACGGTGTTTTGTTATTGAGATGACTTAATTTGTGTAAATTCGGATTTTAAATTACATATAGAGTATTTACACAGAATTTATAATATACTGAAAGATGCTGGGTTGACAGTTAATTTGAAAAAGTGTAATTTTTGTAAAGATAGACTTCGTTATCTTGGTTATATAGTTGACAGTAATGGTTTGCATACTGATCCTTCTAAGTTAGATACCATCAAAAGTTTCCCACGTCCTGAATCCGTTAAACAACTTCGTAGTTTTCTTGGTTTATGCTCATATTATCGTAGGTTCATTTGTAAATTTGCTGATATCGCCTCTCCTTTAACTAAATTAACAGCTGGTAGTAAAAATTCTAAAAAATCACTCTGTTGGAACGATGAAGCTGAGAATGCATTTGGTGAGTTGAAACAAACTTTAATTACTGCTCCTGTTTTGCAATGCCCTAATTTTGAAAAACCTTTCTTTTTACATTGTGATGCCAGTTCTGTCGGCATTGGTAGTGTTTTGAGTCAAGAGGATGATAATGGAGATCAACATCCTATTGCGTTCTATTCTAGATCACTCAATAAATGTGAACGTAATTATAGTACCACAGAACGTGAATTACTAGCTATTTTAGCTTCAATAGAACATTTCAGACCTTATATTGAAGGAATGAAGTTTACCGTAATTACTGATCATGCTAGTTTAAAGTGGCTATTAGGTCTTAGTAATCCCAGTGGACGTTTAGCGCGTTGGGCTGCTAGAATTTCTCAATTTACTTTTGATATAGTTCATAAAAAAGGATCTTTACATTTAGTCCCAGATGCTTTATCACGTATTGAAGTCGCCGCTATAGGAATTTCTCAGAATAATTTAGTTTTGCCAGATGATGATATTTATGATCCTTGGTATAAAAAAGTATTTATTAATTGTCAAAAATCTCCTTGCAGATATAAGAACTTTAGAGTAGAAAATAAAACTTTATATAAATTTTGTAAAAATAAGTTTGATCCTAATAATCGTCTTAATTGGAAAATAGTTATTCCTAAAGAACATATTTTAAATACAGTTCGTTCTAATCATGATGATATTAATTCTGGTCATCTTGGAATTCATAAAACTTTAAATAAATTGAAACAACACTATTTTTGGAAAGGAATGTTTAATGATGTTCAAAAATATATTCTAGCCTGTGATACTTGTAAAGCTTATAAACATACCACTCATCCTCCTTTTGGTATTATGGTTAATCCTAAAAAAGTCGATCAACCTATGATGATGCTTTCAGTGGATATTATAGGTATATTACCTAAAACTTATTCTGGACATAAATATATTCTCTCGGTTGTTGATGTTTTCACTAAATACTGTTGGATTTTTCCTATGATAAATGCTACTACTAGAGTAATAAATAAACTTTTTGAAAAAGAAATATTTCTTAAATTTGGTTGTCCCAAGATAATTGTTTGTGATAATGGTACACAATTTACTTCTAAACATTTCGTAGAATTTTTGAACGGTTTTAATATTAATAAAATATTTTATAACACTTTATACACACCTCAAAATAATCCTGTTGAGAGATATAACAAAACTGTTGAAACTTGCATAGCTTGTTTTGTTAAGGATGATCATAGAACTTGGTCTAAATATTTACCTCATGTTCAATTAGCTTTGAATAATAGTGTTAATCTTGCTACAGATTTCACACCTAACTTTTTAATGTTTGGTAGGGAACTTATTTTTGATGGTTCTTTACATCGTTTAAGTAACTCAGTTGATAACTTGAGTGAACTGGAAGTTTCCAATAGAAGTCACTATGCTGATTCTCTTAATTCACTTAGTGATATTTTTGTTAAAGTTCAAACTCATTTATTAAAAGCTTATCAGCGTAATGCTCGCTATTATAATAAAAGTCGTAGAGTCATTTCTTTTGATGTGGGTGATGTTGTGTGGAGGAGGAGTTTCGTTCAATCTCATGCACCTACTTATTTTTCGGCAAAACTCGCTCCTAAGTTTATTAAATGTAAAATTATTGAAAAGATTTCTGATAACGTTTATATTCTGAAAGACCTTAATAAAGGTACTGCTGGTCGTTATCATGTTAAAGATATTATTAAATTTTAATTTGGTTTCCAAATGTTAGTCTTGATTTTGATGATTTTGTTTGAAGGTCCCTTATGATAGTGTGATGTATGATGGGATGGATGATAGGTTTACAGGGATTTGAATGAGATAGTATGATAGGTAACTTCATATAATTTTATTGAATTCAATTTCTTAACATTCTAAAATATTACTTAGGACATTTTAATAACCTTTTCCACCACACAAATACGTTTTACATATCAAAAGATCTTATATTTTATTTTTTATATATGGTCTTGTATACAATTTTATACATTCTTGTATACAAAATCTGTATAGGTACCTACTTATATACACTTAAGGTATTGTTTTCTGTTTTGTTGTGTAGGTATTGTTTTATTTGATTTGCTTCTAACTTTATTGTGTTAGAAAGCAAAATCTTAATTTCTTTTTAAGTTACGCGAATCATACTGCTTCCCTTAGTAGAAATAGTATCGATTTTTGTGTTTCTGTTTTTTTGCAGAATTGCTAGCTCTTGTTTTCAAGTTGGTTTTCTGTGCATTTGTACTCTAGGTATTTCAATACTTGTGGCCTTATTCTCACTTGTAGAGATTTTCCTATTTGTTTTACGGATCTCGGTATATTTTTTTCCCTTGATTTCGTTGTTTTTTGCTACTGTGCCCGGTAGATTGGTGGAGTTGTGCCGATCGCAGTATGCAATATTTTGTTTTGCTATTGTGTTCGGAAAGTTGGTGGAGTTGTGCCGATCGCAGTATGCAATCTTTTTTTTGCTATTGTGCCTGGAAAGTTGGTGGAGTTGTGCCGATCACAATATGCAAATTTTTGCTATTGTACCCCGATATTTGGTGGATTTGCCACAGTATGCAATCTTTTTTTCGATACTGTGCCCCGATATTGGTGGACTTATTACAATATGCGTTTATTTTCGAAGGTGTTTGTGCTCGGGAAATTGGTGGTGTTATGCCGATCACAACATTCTTCTTTATATTTTTACATCCCTAGTGATGTGAAGATTTAAAACTGTTACATACGGTTATTATTTGTTCTTGCTAGTCAGTGGCGATGGTGCCTAACTGTACTCATATAGACATTTTTTGGTTTATTCTTGTTAGACAGCGGCAATTGCGCCTAACTGTATTCAATTTAGTTTTTTTTTTGTGTTGCTTTTTGTTAGTCGGTGGCGATGGTGCCTAACCGAACTCAAATTGGTATTTTTGTGGAGTTATATTTGTTAGTCGGTGGCGTTGGTGCCTAACCGTACTGAAATTAGATTTTTGTTTGTAGCCTTATACACGTTGGTAACAACGATTGCGCTTTACTGTACTCACAGTATTTCTTGGATTTAACTTGTTAGTCAGTGGCGTAGGTGCCTAACTGCACTCATGTTGGTTCTTTTTGTATTGTAGGTCGGTTGTGCTTTTGGCTTGACTGTACTTATTGTTTTTTAGATGCATGTCATGATACTCTAGCGACATTCATTGATTAATTTTATTCTGGTTTGTTGATTATAGACTTGGCGGATATTTTCCTTGCAGTCTTTATTATCCTGATCTTTTCTAAACTTTTTTGGTTTACTGTTTTTGGAATTTATATTTCCTTGTTTTTTTTTGAAAAAAGTTTTTGCTTTTCTCTGTTGTTTTGGTAGCATAAAAGAAATTGCTTTCTTTTATTTTTTCGGGGAGGGATGTAATGTAACGAGTTTTTTTACCTCGTCACATGCTTTATGGTTTTAGTCGATTTTCGAACGACAATAATCTAGTTTTGATGTTAGCTGTCAGCTGTCACTTTTGACAGAGGCACTCTACGCTTTTTATTTAGAAATGGCCGGTCGATAATTTTGAATCGCTCGCCAATATTTTCTCTAATCCGTAGTTATCTCGGATATTTTGGCCTAAATGAAAAGGCAATGATTTTCAAACGGACCTAGAACGATTATGTGAGAAGGATTGACCTTAATTTTCGGTAAGTTTGAGTTCTTCAGGACATTGTAATGTCTGCGTCTCGTGATAGAATCTTATTAGACGAAATTGTTAATTTTCAGATTTTGATGGTTTTCGCTCGCATGCATAATAGGATTGGCTGCGTATGCGCATCAAAGTTATTTTAATAGAAGAAAACGGTAAGTTTTAGCCCAAATGCACGCTTACACGTGTTCGCATTTTAATGACTTTTCTTAACGTTTTAATATTTTGTTACAGCCCCCTGTTGGCGTTTTTTTTCTTTCTCCAGTTTTTCTTTCTTCAAATTAGTTTTATTTTATTTCATTTTTTGGATTTCAAATATCCGAAATTATTACTAATTTTTTTGGAACACTACGGCAATCCGGCAATCATCTCTTCTACGGTTTCGTATTAATTATTTTTAAAGCCAGCAATCTGGTAGGATTTTTTATTTCTATTAAATCTTAACTCATTTAGTGCAAGATGCAATAATATCACATTCCTTATTTATGTATTAACTTAAACCATATTATATTTTAGAATAAGGGTTTAAAAATTATAAAAGCTACGGGCCATTAAATAGAGAAAAGATAAAATAGTTGTTTTGATTTTCTTTGTTTAGCCTCCCACCGGCAGATTAAAAGTCTGACTCTTCCGATTACTTCTTTCCGGCAACCTTTATTATATTTTGTACTGTGTGAATCTCCCTGGCGCCCGAGTTTAGTATCTTTTAATTTAATTTTTATTTTGGGAGCACACATAATTAACCTTATTGCTTTAAAACGCACTAACTGGTGACATGGTTTAGTAGTAAGTTTGCGTTTTATAGTTTTCGCCGTGTGTGTAGGTATGTTATGTGACAGCAGTTTGCGCATGTAATTATGTAGGTAGTAAGTCTATGCAAGTACCTAGGTATACATACCTATAATTTTGCAAACCGATTCTAAACCGCTGCATAAATTCTATTGCTACAAAAACCAGTCAAGTGCGAGTCACCATTGCACTGAGGGTTCTGTAGGTAGGTACATGGCTTGGTAGTAAGTTTACGCATTGCCATTTTAAAATCTTATAATATAGTTTTAGCCTTGTATTACTAGTTTCTTAGTTATTATCCTATATAAAAACCAGCCAAGTGCGAGTCTGACTCGTGCACGAAGGGTTCCTTACCATTCTATAATAAATGACAAAAAATCACGTTTGTTGTATGGGAGCCCTACTTAAATATTTATTTTATTCTGTTTTTAGTATTTGTTGTTATAGCGGCAACAGAAATACATCAGTTGTGAAATTTTCAACTGTCTAGCTATTACGGTTCATGAGATACAACCTGGTGACAGACAGACGGACAGCGGAGTCTTAGTTATAGGGTCCCGTTTTTTTACCCTTTGTGTACGAAACCCTAAAAATGAATCACCGAAATGTATATACCTATGCGCATAATTCTAATCTTCCGAAGGCAACAAATTTGATAATTATTTTTAGGGTTCCGTAGCCAAATGGCAAAAAACCCTTATGGATTCTTCATGTCTGTCTGTCTGTCTGTCCGTATGTCACAGCCATTTATTTCCGAAACTATAAGAACTATACTGTTGAAATTTGGTTAGTAGATGCATTCTGTTAACCGCATTAAGATTTTCACACAAAAATAGAAAAAAAGCAATAAATTTTGGAGGTATAATATAATACTTAGAACTAAAACTCAAAATTTTTTTTTCATCAAACCCATTCGTGTGGGGTATCTATAAAGGTCTTCAAAAATGTATTTTATTTATTTATTTATTATATACTTTATTGTACACCGATAATAATATAAAATGAACATTAGGTACTAACTAAAACACATGTACAATGGGCGGCCTTATCGCATTCCGCGATCTCTTCCAGGCAACCTGGAATGGACAGTAATTGTCTGGACAACAAATGGGGCTGTCATCGGTGCGACATTACTTGTGTGTGGTGTAAAATGTATTGAGGTTTCTAATATATTTTTTTTCTAAACTGAATAGTTTGCGCGAGACACTTGCAAAGTGGTAAAATGTGTGTCTCCCCCCCTGTAATTTCTAAGAGAAATAAATAAGAAAATGATAAAACTAAATAAGAAATAAGAGAATGATAAAACTAAAAAAAATATATGATGTACCTACTTTACCATGTAAACTTCCACCAAAAATTGGTTTGAACGAGGTCTGGTAAGTAGTTTTTTTTTTTAATACGTCATAAATCGTAAACCGCAATTTACCTTTCATTCAATCAACTCAAATATAATTTTCACAGATGATGTATTTCTGTTGCCGTTATAACAAAATACTAAAAACAGAATAAATAAATATTTAAGTTCCCATACAGCAAACGTGATTGTTTTGCCGTTTTTTTTTTATAGATAATGGTACGGAACCCTCCGTGCGCGAGTCCGACTCACACTTGGCTGGTTTTTTTTGTTGTTTGTGATTTTCAGGACAAGGTTTGTATAAATATAAGATACGTAAGTATAGGTAGGATAGATAGGTAAGTATGTAGGTAGGTATGTAAGTAGGTATGTACCTATATATCTAGGTAAGTACGTAGGTATGGTTTTTGGAAAGTAATAAAACATAGTCAAAAATGAACAACATTCATTTTAATTCGTTTAAATCTCTAAAGCTATGGCTTCGTCTTTTATTTATTTCTACACCTTTCGGGGGTATTTGGGTCCTGTAACAATCACACATGACTAGTAATAATACTTTCCTAAACCTTACATATTTTTATATATCATTAATAATATGGAACCCTAAAAACATACAAAATCTTCCAGTATAAGCTGACCTCTCATTGTATGGAATGTCTATACAATGTGAGATCAGCTTATACTGGAAATATATAGCTTGATAATTATGTAGCCGTGTGTAGTGTGTAAGTACTAATAAATAACAGATCAGTGTAGAAGATACTCACGGATTTACCGGAATATTCTCTTTATCAGTATCCGTCTTCAGTATTGTGTAATCGACGTCTTCTGGTAAGATACATTATAGGTACCTAATTATTTTAGGTAGCACTACAATCGGATAAGTAAGTTACAGTTTTGTTTCTTGTAGTTAGATAGGTACTTATGTACTTATCGAATATACTTATATTTTTGTATTACTTTCTAAGCGCTTGGCTGCTGGCGCTACGGGTCACGGGTTCGATTCCCCGTTCGATTTTTATGGCCCACAGATAGTTGTGTCGGGTCTGCGCGTTTGTGAATGTGAAGTTTTGTGTTTGTAATCGCACCGACTCCGATTCAGGAGAAATCCTGGAGTGAGGCATATTATAAAAAAAATAGTTAGGTACTACATTGATAGGTACCTATTTGTTGTATATTGTCAAAACAAAAGCAAACCTATTTAGGGAACCTTATATCTTTTTATAAAAGTGGACACCTGGATTTCTCCTAAATCGTGGACGGCCGTTCACAAACACAAATATTCACATGCGGAAACACCTGCGACTACACAATGTAGTAGCCAATCGCTTAGCCACTACACCAAATGTGTCGTATGGTTACTTCCCATTACGCCAACACTATAAACCTAAGTACTACAATATTTTAATTTTACGTCGTCGTGTTGCGTTATGTGTGCTCTGCGCGCGAGCGACACAGCCGTCCCGTTCGAAAGCCGAAGCGAGACTGAGCGGGGGTGTCGGGCGGCAGGGCAACATACTTCTAGACGCCGAGAGTTTAGGTAATTTCATGTTACGGTGAAAATGATGGTAATTTAAAAAAATAAATAACATAAGACCTGCGTTATAGTTAGTTCAGTTAGTATGCAAAGTTTCATGATCTAATTTTAAGTATTTTTGGAATAACAGCGGTTTATTGTTCGGTTTAGAGGTAACTTTGGAATTTTTTTTTATCGAGAAAATTTTATGGAATCGTGTTTTTGACTAACATAGTACCTAACATAAATCCTCAACTTTACCATATATTTATTTCAAAATTAATACTGCATTATTTTCGACATAATGGAGGATGATGTTAAGCCATTTGAGGTAGTATAGGCCCTTAAGCAAATCCCTTGTATCGTCGCCGCTCCACAATATCCACTCATACGCACCTCGTAATGTGACAGGCGTGGCTTAAATACAGCGTTTATTTCATCTTATTGCTACTTAATGACCGCCGTCCGAATGCGGCTTTCTGAATGTATTTTTGGAAGATTTGGCTGTAAACTTTGTAGCACGTTATGACATGTGTCTGAATCGTCAAAACATCCTTGGGCTCGAGACAAGTGAGATTCTGTCAACGGTAGCGTGGCGAAGGCGATTGTCAATACGTCAAAAATGTATGGGATTGACAGATGCTATCGAACTGTCACGTGATCTAATTCGTACATTTTGACATTTCGACAGTTGCATTCGCTAATTGAATGACGCATTGTCTAGCTAGGGCCTCTAATTATTACCCAAAATGTCGATATTATGGTTTCGTCTTCCATTGGGAGGTCTCCCACAAGGCTGAGAAATAATATCCTGAAGTTCTTTTGATGCGAGATAGATAGAATAGCATCAGTCGATATGTGGGACGCATGGCTTATGTCCATAAGTAGTCGATTTTTTGTGTTCAAATGATAATGATGATATCGTTACTATATCATATGACGATGGTGTTTCCAGAAGGGGTATGCTAGATAAGGGAACCCATCCTAAATAAATCCACTCCTTATTTCCCTTGCTATTGCGATAGAAGTCTATGTCTGTAAGGAAAACCTCAGCCGCTTATGATGTGAAATACACAGCTGAAATTGAAATTCTAATACTCCTATCTTGGAAAGGACACCTAATAACATATTAATTTTCCCATCAAAGTAAACCCTTATGCGTTTAACAATAGATTTCCTGATAACTTTTACTCGCATAAGGTTCAAATTAGTTACAAAGACAAGTGTGAACAGGAAAGTCCACAAATAATGTGATTTGTCACTGTAATAAATAATTCAGTTCGAATGCTACTGCGGTGACCTAACCCAGATCAAACTGATCGGCGTACCAATTGATTGAACGAACTAAAACAATACTATGACATGGTGACCACTAAATAGGTAGGCTCAGAAGTTTTTAAGATTTGATTATGCATGTGGATGGCTAAATACATTAAGAGTAGGGGAAAATCAAACAAAACGATGGACGGACTGTTCTCGTTCTGACTTTCCTGTTCCTATAGAAATTTCCCGTTCTCGTACAGATAAAAGCCTTCCTCATGAATGTGGCTATCATATACAAAAATAATTTTCCAAATCCGACTGGTAGTTCCAGAGATGAGCGCGTTCAAACAAACTCTTCAGTTTTATTACATTAGTATGTACTTTCACTTTCTATAAAGCTTCGATTGCCAATAAATTACAAGATCCTGAAGACCCAACCTTCTGTGCCATTCTGTACCTTTGTGTGTTCCATACTCTAACACTATGAGACACCGGCGCCGTTTCATGATTCACGGTCGATTGATCAAAGTTCTCCAGGATTTCCTATTAAAACAAAAAGTGAAGAAAATGGTAATTTTTGGCATTGTTCTATTGTTCTTCGGTGATTTGTGGGCAATAGTAATGAGGTTATTTACGATTTTGGCGTTTTGATCGAAAATCTTTATGTATGACGCTTAGATTTGGATTTGCATGTCTGCATCGGACGTCTGTGACATACATACAATGCAGTTCTATTTCAATGTCATAAAAATGCCAGGCCAATGTTATGTTCCAACTTAGATAAACGACCATCAAGAAGCACAAAAAATAAAGGATTTAAAAAAATGCCTTTAAAACAATGATATGAACTAAACATCACTTACCGTTAATCAAGTGTTCTAGACTTTTTCAGAACATCATGCTGGCCGTATCTCAGAACACATGCCAGCTCGTATGGCGATGTCTCAATCTGATCAAATCACAATAAATTTTCAATTTGTCACAATCAACCTTAACAGGATTCGGAAGATCCTCTATTGTCCATCAAACGATTCCATCATCTCATATGACACACTGTTAGCAGTCACGTAGGCAACATTAATTCATAGTTCCATGCCTATCACGGGCCAAATATCGTCACGAAACTATAATATTGACGCTCTGTGGTCTAATTTCAATCGTCTTCGCTTAATCAATACTTAGTATTGTCTCAATGCCTGACCACATGCAAGAAAAGGCACTGGGATTGTCCCCTGGCCTCTAATTTTATGTCCTAGATGCGTCACCTGCCATAACTCGACGCATTTTCGTCACGTATTTCGGCTTCTGACTTTAGTTTGAATTAATGTTATGGGCCTATTATACGCATGAAGTGAAACTATTCGTTTATGAGTCAGCCAGAGGAAATGGGTTGAAATCGTAGGCGATGGTTTATTAACTTATCACTAAGCAATATTACAAAGTTCCTTAATAGATTACCGACCTACGTCCAGTCTTACTTCAATGTCTCAGTTTGCACGCTAATCAGTACCCCTGAGCATGACAATATTGGTTTGGTAAAGATAAGAGTTGTCTCGGAAATGTATGGGAATGACAATTAAAGATCAAGTGATAGATTCTAGATATCAAAGATGTTGCAGAATTGGTTAAGCAATAAAAAACCTTCCACGAAAGGAGTAAATTTATTAAGTCACGTTCATCTTAAGCCCCTTGACCAATCAAGTAAACTTAACGAGTATAATATTCTCGTTCACTTTGTCGAAGAAGAATTACGAAATCGTATCTAGGAGCCAGGAACAAAAATTAGTCCAGTAGGGTCGAAGAAATCCTATAGCAAAATTTTACATGGAGTATAAAGGAAAAAAAGCCAATGGAACAGCACTGTGTCCGATGTTACAAATACCGCATCAACAAAGCGGTCTAGCGAAATTGTATACATGGAAGTTTTTTTTCTTCTATGAGAAAGTTGTACATCAAACGTTTTGTTTTGTAGCAGACGAGACCCATGTTTCTCAGTCGACTACTTTTTTCTTGTCGAAGTAACACAATCCACTGTGTCGCACTAAACTGTCCAGAGCCCGTACTATTGGTTCGTGATATACTGGGTTTTATCGTGTCAATTGGTTATTATGCTCAGCTTCTTTTGTACCAATGTAGGGCCTCCTTTTCTTCTTCCCAATCATCTTTGTTTTGTGCAGACCATTTCTGCGTGTGCCTCATCCCATCATCTTTGCCTCGATCTGCCACGATGCTGCTGAACCTTTTTCCAGTCGTTATGACGAGTTATATTTCGTGCTTTTCAATATTTTTAGTTGTAAAAATTTCTCACGACTGCTTTTAAAATAAATTAAAAATATTTATTTTTTCATCCATGATCGTCGAAGTTTTTACCAAACTAAATATTTAATTCTAACAAATTCTCGAAATCTTATCACGCATCATCTCACGACTGCCATCAATTACTGAGACCAAACAGGAACAAATGGTAGGGGCCCAGTGCTGCCCGTAACAAAACACTTGAATGGCGCGCGATAATATCAAACTCACGATTAAAAGTAAATCAGTCGATGCTATTCAACGGTTTAACCCTAAATTGTAGCAACCCCCTATAAACGGGACCATATTATTGTCCGACACCCATTTAGTAAAGGGTGTTTCTAAGAAGGGACCACCTGCATCGCCATTGATCCAGATCCACATACTTCCTAATATTGGTCAGTGTATCAAGTATTTTTTGTCAACCTTTATGATAGTCGTTGTCTAGTGATATAATGAGATAATTTGTTGTCGAATCCTTTTGTAACTTTGTTAGACGCTACGTGTAAAGAATGGGACGTAGATTTTGAATATTTATGGACGAGTTAAATAGTTGTGACGTTATGGGAAAACGAAAGGGATGTGTTGGATAAAAAAGGAGTTGGCGCCTTTTTATCCGTATTATCTAGCAGTATATCAGGGGTATTAGACGGTATGAATGGAAAACCCAAAAGTCGTATATGAGTTATTAAAAATGAATATGCTCTGCTTATAACAATGGCTATTCAAAATAGTTGAGGGCGCACACTTTATTAGATATCACCGAACTTCATATGAGCGAATAATACACACGGCCTAGCCCAAAACAATTGTGGTCAAGTAGCAAAAAATATCAATAGCGTTTCTTATAACACTTGCGAACAATAACTACTTCATATCATATGTGACAGGTATGCTATTGAAGTCATAAATACAAAAGAACCGTAGGAAGAGGTCTATAAAACTTGATAAAGTTATGATTAGTAACGAACAGCTGCAGTATTACTAATTAAAATAACTGTGGGACCAATCAACGAATTGCATAATGTAGAAATCATAATATGCCGCTGATCTACGCTGAGAAGAGGCCCTTGCCTTAATGTTGCACCATCGCAGACTGATTATATAGTAGGTAGTAGAACCGATATAGCATCATCGTTCTTTCTCTACCCCAATATATGGGCGAATAATGTCCTAATTTTTTTTATACTGTTTGTTAAAAAAACCTTAATAAAATTTCCATACATTTTTGACAAATTGCAACTGACATGCGAATGCGAACATTGCTTATAAATTAGTAGAATTGGCACTCAGAACCAAATTTTAAAATATTTTCATCACTGATACTACACTTTCGCCGAGTGTCGTAGGCTCATTTAAAATGCACAGTTCTTGTGTTACAATTCTACTTCTAATTTTAAGGATCCCATTCGCATCCCAGTCGGAAACTGTCAAAAACACCTCTAATTTCCCTATTGTTGGCAACTATTTGACATTGATTGTCGAATTGGCCTTCTGGCTACGGGAGCAAATTCGTGGGAAGCTAGTATTTTCATAATATGTTACTCGGAACTACAAACTCTCCCGGAACTATTTAAAACCATGTTGTCACAATTTTGTTGAAAGTGCTGGCACTTGACAAGTCGTTTACAACTGTAAAGACATTATTCCGCTTTAACGAGATGTGGGAAGGTAAGAAGCTGATCTTATGGCTAGACGGGAAAATGCGCGATTGTATGTTGATGCTGATTGTGCTAACACACCGATTTCTTACCTCGTAAATTCACTGTGACACCTGCTGACTCTTATTAAGATGTGTCATTGTGAAACTGTACTCGTTTGGTAAGTGACTTGTTGGGAGAAACATATCTGTATTAAAGTAGAGGAATAGGGTACAGTATAACATAGTAATATTTAATATGTATGTGCATAGATTTATGTTTTACTATCATCATAATCATCAATAGCTTGACTTCGCTCATTGCTGAGCACAGGCATCGCTTGTCTTGTTCCCACGTTCCTGTGCCAGCCTCATCCATTTCCGCATTTTTACTATACATACAAGCACTGAATGGCTCATTGTGTTTCAGCAAACTTTGATAACAGCAACAAAACTTAAATGTAATTGATCGTTTTATTAATTAAGAAGCTTATAACAGCATAAGCACATCAGAAATGTACCGCCATCTATAATCCTCGTTTACTCTCGAACTTTCGACAACCCTCAATTCACATTCATTTTCACCTCCGTTACCATCTAGGTACATCAACAATACCTTCAGAAATCTCTTCCTAATCTTTTCATTGATCTATCGTCATTCTAATAAACAAACATTCTCCTGATCTCCCCTAGTTATTCGGTTCCCCATCAGTGACAGTGTCTCCGCTAATTTAGCCTTCGTTTTGCAGACGATTAGAGGTCCGGGGTCGAGTGTAATTGATTGTTTCTGCACGTCTGCTTCTGAGGGTCCCCTAAACTCGTGTGTCGTTAATTATTTACCTATCTGTTGAGCTTCGTGTAGGGTAGTTGTGTAGTTGTTCTGGAATATTCGAAAGGAGTGATTAAAATCAAGATGTTATTTTAAAGATTATTGATATGGCCACTATCTCACCTGATGGTAAGTGATGAGCACGCTTGTCTAGAAGTAGTCTATTCCAGTGTTAATCTAGAACTATGTGGTAGAATGATATACATAATTAGGTATTATAATGTTTTTAAAACGATTTCATTATCTTCAATTAACTTGTCGCTTTGCAACACCTTAACGTTAAGTGGTGTAGTTTAATGAAGTTATTTGACTATAACTGACCAACTGTTTAAAAACTAACTACTAATACTCTCTTTTTAAAAAAAAATCGAAAGAAAACGCGATGTTTTGACTACGTTTCGCACGTTGAAAGTTCGTGCAATTAGAATAATGTTCGATAATTTTAGCAAAGCTGATCCAAGAATGCATTTGGCATCGAAACAGAACGAACGCGGTCACGTATTCAGAAAAAGTCTGAAAATAGTTTCGGTGAAACTCCCATTACCGGAAATAGCGCACGACATAAATCGCAAGGGGAGAGAATCCCCTAGAAATGTCACTGACAAAACAAAACGTTCAAGTTAATCCCCTCCTTTTGGAATTTTTCAATCAACCACAAACATGTGACTTCATAATTCGTTTCACAGTGGGACCGCTTGAGAACCCCGGTGATAAAGATCTTGCCAGCTTACATTCAACTGTATTTCTTAAAGACTTCGGTAGTAAATTCAATGAAGTAGTAGGGGAAGGTGGGAAAAAAGTGAAATGGCGCGTACAATAGGTTATGGTGGTCATTGAAACAAATCTGTTAGGGCGTCGTCGAGGGTAAACATCCTTAACAAGCATGAAGAGTTAAGAAGGATGGATAAGGACGACTTTGAATTTAAACGTAATTGTTTTGATAATAGGGTAAACATTATTGAAGACGCAACTTTACCTGTTACTGAACCAATTGCATATACAGCCCTGATATATTTTAAGCAATAAAGTCGTAAATATCATATTATCGAAACAGTTATTCCCTAGTGAAATAATAATTTATTTTACGATACTGTAATATTTGTTCCCGTTAGAACCGGTGACTTCCGGAAGCTGTTCTGATTGTGGAATCTGTGCTTATATCTGTTGCTCTCGATAAGGTCAAAGTAAAATTGATATTACGAAACATTTTAATTGGGATCTCTTTATCTGTGATAAATGAATTGACTGCTATATCTATGTCTTTAAAGTTCTTAATCGAATAAATTATCTCTATCTCTATTTTCTTTATTTCTAAATCTATATTTACATAAACTGTTCGTGTTTTCTATCCAATTCTTAAATTGGTAGTTTTGTTTGTTCCAAATTCTTCAAATGGAGTTAAATAAAGTTGTTTATTCTATTTAGGAATAGATTCGCTCTTCCGTGTTCCATTGCTTCCGACGTAGAGCACGTTTTTATATTACTGATATTTTAAAAGATTTTCGATATGTATAAAGCTTATGACATTGTAAGCTTCTGAATGAGAATACATTCAGAAGAAAAAAATTATAACTGTTCCTATAATATAACAAATAAGGTAAACTCCTTTTAAAATTAATTTGGACGTTCCTGGTCTAAAAATAATACTTTGTGACAGTTCTCACACATTCATATGCATTGTCAAATCAGTTCATACATCGATACTTCAAATTTAGAACACGTTGACCTGCGCCCGCGCAGCCACACGCATTGTTCACAGATAAACATCTTGTTCGTCAATCACTACCACGACCTACCCTCATAAAAGGACTAACAACATACACAGGAATATAACCTCTATTCTTATTTCAGTAAAGATAAAACTCATAGGAACAGGAAAATTAATTTATGGCTAATAATGGGAAAATAGACCATTAAGTGGCGAAGTGTTTAAGGGTTTAACATAGTTTTTGAATTGTAGGGCGTTGTCTCCCACTGTAATAGATAGTTATTTCGTATTTACATTACCTTCTTATTTCAATAAGACTTAAAAAAACAACGTTTTGATCTTCAAAAATATATAGAAAAAAATACTTTCTAAGAATTTATCGAAAACCAACCATAGCGAACGTTCTCTTGTAGTTTTGGAATAACCCAACTATCCAACATAATGTTACCACCAAGTTTGAATCTAGAATAGACTAAAATCTAAAATAAAAACAGGCGTATGTCTGTCTGTAGCTAAACATATACGTACTCAATTGAATGATGACCAAGCAATTGACAATTGCTATGCCAAAAGCAGCACAGACAAGACCTTGAAAGAACAACGTCGTCCTTTAAAAGTAGATCGCAGTTAAAAGACCACACAAATTAGGTAAGGACAAGAAGCGCTAACGAATGGTCAAAACAAATCATCTGAAGATTCGGTTCCTAAACCGGAAAGATGGGCTCCATTACCGACGTACAATTTAACTTTTACAGTTGGCGAAATCGAAATGACGATCAAAGACGGGACCCCATGGGAAGGCTAAGAAAGAAATTAGCCGCAAAATAAAGTTTGTAAAGGAATAAAGGCTGATATATATAGAGCAAGCCGACTGAGACTGAGAAGATGTGACTAATAAATCTCAATCAAGATGAGAGATACGATATGATTGGTCGGTCGTCTGTCGGCGCAGATGCCGATGATAGCTTACATAACTAGATTTGCGGTGGTAATGAACCTGTCCTTTTATTTTAGAATTAGCCCTTTGAAGAAGATTTGAAAGTGTTTTGTAATGTCTCGTCTATACTAGCAGCTGAACTTTCCGATATATTGTTAGACCTAGAAAGAGGTTTGGATGGTACCTTAACAACATGTTTTTAATATTGTCACGAATAAAGTGTGTGGAGGATTATACCAGTAGAATCATTTCTAGTGTAAGTATTTTTGTTTACTTTACCAATAAACAGTTTTTCTTTCTTTCGTTTTTTATTAATCTGCATTCAAAATCTGATGCACATACAATCACAAATGATTCCTACTAAAACATTTATTACTGAAATCTTACTTGGAACATTTGATGAATACATCTATGATTCCCGCAATGTGAGTGACGGTGCTAATTTCAACCCATAAATCACTTAATCATTTTTTGCGGTATTCTATGAATTAATGATATAAATAAATAGACTCTGTCAGAAGCTAGTTAGCTTGTCAACTGAGACAAATTGGACGTTGACGAGAGCTCGTTGGTGACGAGTCAGCAATCAATCATTATTAATCCTATTTACTTGCGAAACGTCTACTATATGTCACTGTTAGTTTGATGAACCTGGATCAAATGGCAGCGCTTAGTATTCATCAGAATTGACAGCTCGATTCGTGATCTTAGCATCGAAGAGTTGCTACCAGTCTTTTGAGATTTAATAGTGACTTTTTGTTTTAAAACAGCATGGTACTTTTGTGCTTCAATAAATAATATTGAATACTTTAACGTTATTAAGACCACTACAGATTATATTTTCAATAGGAATCTTTACTGCACGAAATATGAAATGATTTTTGTAAGGTATTTAATAGTTCATTTACTTTTAGTATTGTTAATACTTTTCAAAAAATAATAAAAGATTCTCGTAAAGATCAGATTCAGATTATTATATCATCATTTTATCACATATATTTAGATTTTTTTGAAGCCATTAATAAAACTAGACGTAAACTCTAGGGCAGTTGTAGATGTGCCTTTAGTATCAGAACCATATCCTATCACACGGCTGCAATCTCAGCAGCCTAGTCGGCTAGTTCATCTAAACCTTTTTTGTAGCGATCCCTTTCTTTGTCCTTATCGGTAGAGACCAAAGATTTGTTCCCGTCGTTTATTATTTTTTAAATAAGCTGTATGACTGCAAATGTGTATTTATTTTATTAGGTCTTAGGTTATTCATAGCTTGGATTTACTATAAATATTGATATAAGAGCTTTGCAATCAATATCATCGTTTCTTGCCATCGTTGCTTGTCTCTTGATTTATAATATTGAATTTAAATTATTATTAATCCGACACTTCCACTACTGGATAACACCGCTCCCAAATTTTTCAGGTATTCTCTACCTGGGACACAACTGTCCTAACCTCTTCATTTGATTATCAAAGTTCTGCTTCTATTACAACTGCAACTTCCTCATGTTCTGGAGGTATCTTCTTTACCAAATCATCATTCAACAAATCTGTTGACACAAACAGAAGACTAACAACTCACACATCGATACCTAGAATAACATACATAGACATCTAATTACTATAATTCCTTAGTCGAGACCTCTTGGGAGTTTAATCAATATTGTATTTAAATTATATTATAAATCTGACACATCCACTACTGGATAACGCCGCTCCCAAATTCTTTCAGGTATTCTCTACCTGGGACACTAATGTCCTAACCCTACCTCTTCATTTGATCATCGAAGTTCTACTTTATTACAACTGCAACTTCCTCATGATCTGGAAGTATATCAATCTTCTTTACCAACTCACCATCCAACAAATCTGTTGACACAAACAGAAGACTAGCACCTCACACATCGATACCTATAATAACATACACAGACATCTAATTACTATAATTCCTTAGTCGAGACCTCTTGGGAGTTTAATCAATATTGTATTTAAATTATATTATAAATCTGACACATCCACTACTGGATAACGCCGCTCCCAAATTCTTTCAGGTATTCTCTACCTGGGACACCAATGTCCTAACCCTACCTCTTCATTTGATCATCGAAGTTCTACTTTATTACAACTGCAACTTCCTCATGATCTGGAAGTATATCAATCTTCTTTACCAACTCACCATCCAACAAATCTGTTGACACAAACAGAAGACTAGCACCTCACACATCGATACCTATAATAACATACACAGACATCTAATTACTATAATTCCTTAGTCGAGACCTCTTGGGAGTTTAATCCGTGAAACACCGCCCGTCATTGTCCGCTGTAAGTGTTTCACGCTAAACTATCTGATATAATCGTGATTCAATTTGCATACAGTTAGTTCTGTCTCGGAGATAATGTGAGCGAGACAGTTAAACACATGCTTAAACGTTGCTCTTATAGGTAACTAGGTTTTGCCTGCGGCTTCGCTCGTTGTATCGTTTAATACAATTTCTGCAAAAAGACGAAAGCGGTTGGCATTATGGTTTTACGTGAATTTTGGTTCTTTGTGTCTTTATTAAGTCCTGTGTTGTTGATTATTGACTATATGTTGTTCTGATCAATTCGGATTATTATTTTTCGAGTTTTCTTCCAATAATTCTTCGTAGAACTTAATCTTAAATCTACGTGTGGGCTTACACATGATTATGGCAATCAGTATGTTAACTTCGGTAATTTAGATGTTCAGAAGATCAAAAGTTGCTAAGTTTCCTTATTTGACGTTATTCAATCAAATACATAATTAAAATATCGCCCACATAAGGTTACCGAATTTATTTTGATAATTTTAATTAAATTCTAAATCATTTTTATATTCTGTTTCAGGTAAGCTGAATTAATTGAACAAACAAACATACGTAATTCCAGTGTTAAATATAGACAGCGGTAAGTGCAAGAATTTAATTTTACAATAGAAATAGTGATACTTAGAGCCTACGCATTTATACTACGAAAGAAGATCAAGCCAACTTCTTTCATCGTATTTTGATGCAATTCTAGAGTTAATAGAGATTATTAAATGGCAGATTATAAATTTTGCATAGCAAGTGATAATTGTTTGAAAGATCAGTCCAGATTTATGGGCACTTAGGGCTCTGCACCGTATATATGTGGCAGGCAACTAGCTTAATCAGCCGTTTCATTAAAAGCCTAGCCTTTTCATTGAACTGCGCCGTTTAATCAGCGACATAAGTGACATGGGCAAGTCATTAAACAATATTGAACAAAAGATGTCACTTCGGTCGCTGAAAAATCAGCACATTTAAATGAAAAGGCTAGGCTGCCAATTCAACGGCTGATTTAGCTAATTGGCTGCGACATACACATATCTAAGTATAAAATTATAATCAATAAGATGTCACCAAAAGTGTAGACGGAACAACCAAACGACAACAAAATGGTCTAACACCAAAACTTAGCTTATCCTTCTCAACACGACTACTCAAATATAATCGTCTATTACGAGTCACCATCTCCACAAGTTCTCAAGCATGATATCGTACAAAACGACCAAAAACTAGAGCTTGACAATACGCCGTACAAATGATGTATTGGTCGATAGGATCGATATTTGTGGCATAAATCACTGCGTCTATAGTACCTAATGCAGGTTTCCTATCAGTCTTATCATGGTCTGACTGTTTATAATTTATTTTAAGGCGTCAATACGACAAGGACCAATGATTTTGGATGGTGTGTTGTTTGGAGTGAAGGAGTATTAGTTTTGTGGTTTTAAACTACCTTTAATACGCATTTTATTGTGACCTAAAGTTTAGTTTTACATTTCTATTATACATTGTCGGTATCAAAGCACATTCTAATTAAGCATTTAGGACCCCTTCTGTATCTAAAATTAATTAAAGTTCAGGTTTCATTATTTTATAATAACTATTGGCAAACATGCGTGTTTGCCAATAGTTATTATAAAAGTAAATTGTAAAAGTGGGATAGAACAGGCTGAAAAAAAATAATAAAACGATGATTGATGTTTGTGTTCCGTATGGTGTCGGATGTAAAATAATAGCACCTTTCCATCACTTCCCGTAGGTGTCGTAAGAGGCGACTAAGGGACGCCAGAGAATGGGTAGTAGCATTCTCTGTAGGTACATTGCTACAGCTACACTGCGATCGCCAACCCGCCTGCCAAGCGTGGCGATTATGGCAACCCCCCATCTGGGGGAAGCCCATGTCCAGCAGTGAGATGATGATGATTGTTTATGATATCCGTAAAATTAATTCACCATTGTCGTTTCAGCTGAAAAGTATCCACTGCTGGATATAGGCCTCCCTATACGTTGCCACATCGAACAGTCCTGTGCTTCTTGCATCTAAAACTTCTTAGCGAGACTGATGTCAGATTTTCTGGCTTCTGACAATTCGTAACAATGCCAAAGATCTGCAAATGACAGCTGGGATCAACGATTTAACGTGCTTTCCTAGGCACGGAGAATTCTTGGTATGCTAAGATTATCAAGATCACCCATTCACAGACCGACCTCGTCAAGCGCTGCTTAACCTTAAAGATCGACCCATGCGGCTATTATCATTTAGCCACAAACTCCTCAAAATCATTCAAAAGGGTATTTGAAAACTATCAAAAATTGAGATGAATGGAATACCTGCCTAAAGCTATCACTAAAATTGTGCGATTTGTAAAAAAATAAAATAAAATTGATAGCAAAATAGAGGAGTACAAGCTTTTGAAGTTATTCTTCTATCCTTGTCATGCAAAATGTCGTTTGTACTGGATGACGCAAATTCACAATGGCGATGCTAGTGAGTGGCGTCACACGCAATTAGTACTGTCTATGTTCATCACAGATTTAAAACACTCACAACTCTGTAATATTTTTTAGTTTTTTAAATATATTTTGAGCCTGAGTTTTTCTCTAAATTTTGAGAAATTTACTAAAAAAATCCAGTCGAATACGCCATTTCTATAAATTATATGTATTCATATTACCATATCGCAGTGATTCATCCTATTCAATTAGTTAAACGCGTATTCTCCCCAGTCAATCTTTATAACTGTTATATAACAAGGGCTAATGCGATTGCCACGGTCCTCCAAACAAGCCGACAAGCAGAGCTATCAACGTGTCGCTTCTATATTAATTATTTAGCTCCATTTTCACGCTAGATCCTTCTAACGGGATGAACAGGAACAAACGGTATTGGGTATTATTACGGAGTTGAGAAAATAGATGAAAATAACTGCAAAGACGAAATACATAATTTGGTTAAACTAAGTTAAAAAAAAACGCTACTGCAAAATAAACTATGTACTTCCTAACAAGACACATTCAAGCATTCTGATGCAGTTGCAGGTGACATTTATTTTAGCTAAATCACAGATTTTTTGCCCCGCCTCTGGGGCAGTTGGGTCAAAACAAATCAAACTCGAATGCTACCAAACCCAAGAATTTCTACCCATAAAACTGCGATATTAAAAACATAAAACAGGTAATTTAAAAAGAAAAACTCTGGCCATACTCGAACACCACTTAATCAAAGCTGCTTAAAACATTACCTAGACTTACAAACTTATATACCTACTCAACAATAGCAATAAAGAATGCCACACACAATACAGTCTCATCTCAGCTTGAACTTGGCCAAGTGATCGAATTAAATCATCCCGACGAACCGGTCGTCCGCCGAATGCCCTGATTTCGCCGACTTATGTGCACGCTACGCCAGATTTATTGGTCGGAGACGGGAATTTAGACCCTGGACTGCTACAAGACAAGTAGTTTTAATAGAAGACGTCTAGTGAATGGACAACCTTAGCGTTTTGACGTGAATGGTGGCTGTTAAAAATGTGTTACGGGCTTTTTAAATGGTTTATTGAAATTCACTTGTAAGCGTGTTGTATGTGATGCACAGTTATGCAAACGTCATCAACGGCTATAATAGAATTTTGTTTGACAAATAGATTGTAGATTGTAAAACATTTAAGTAGTCGAAGAAAAAGAGTTAGTAGAAACGATAACTTCGTAGATTCTATAGAAACTATCGTCTGGTATCTTCAAAAAAAATAACAAGAAATACTAATTGATCCTAGTCTTCTACAATCAATTATTATTTTTTTACGATTAAAATAAATGATGTGCTTTTGATTTGTAGTTAAGAGTTTTAAACTAATGAAACATTAAGTATATCAGTTTTCACATACCTATAACGTATTCGTACTATTCCTAGTAGTTCAGTCATTCGCGTCTGGTGAATGAACGAAATATTCATCAGACGCTAATAATATATATAACTAAGTACTCAAAAGCATAACGTAACATTTTCCGTGTTTAATACGTAGCGATGTAGATAAAACAGCCCACACTTTTCCTCGAACACTGATTAACGTGGTTGTAAATACAGATGACATAACGTCAATAAATTGATACTATACATAGAAATATAAAAAACAGATGCTATATTAAAGTTGTATGTTTAAAAAAAACACTGTTTTCCTTCCATGTTCTCATATTCAACACGTTTAAACGAGTACACGACCGATAGAAAACCTAAAACTCTTTGTTCTGAAATCCTATTTAAAAAGTCTTTCATTATTGCTTTCAATGGCAATCCATCATTCATCATCAGCGACGTAGGTATATTGGCAAAGGGGTCCTCTGTTCCGACAAAATATTCCTAAATTATCTTCCGACTCGAACCAATTGAGTCTCGAAGTTTTATCGTTGTTTTGTCTAGAGCTATTGCTAAACGTTGAACAATACAGTTCATTAAAAACCTTAGCTTAATATACTTCAATTTAATATTATAGAGAGAGAAATAAATAAGCTAGTGAAACTCCACAGACAAAACAGGTCAATAACCGATAACAATAAAACTAATCAAAACACGTAATTTTACCTAACTAAACTACCTAGACCACATAGTCAGCTGTTTTTACTAGAAATAAAACTTAATTGTTATATCCTTTTAAAGTAGCCATACTGTGGAGTCAAACAAAAGAGACACACGCACACGCACGAAGTACAAAATCAAAATAAACGTAACGCAAAAGATGCTCAATCAAGACTCGTTTAAAAATACCCCTTTACAATGAACGCATTAAAAGCACCGATTGTAAAATAATTACAACAAGACAGGTAACGATCCCCGTGCAATCGAAAGTGATATTTTTTCCTACGTTACCTATCAGCCATATACATTTGTGTCGTAGTAAATCCTGCGCATGCGCTTGCCCGTCGAGAGTGAAACAATGGCGGCCGTGCACCGCGACGGACGGTCACGCTCCCATCTGTCATGTCTTCTACAACAGGACCCCCGTGTGAGACCATTTTAATATAGTTTTGTGTCTATTTAATTTTTAAAGCAGGGTTCACCTGGTATTATGAAGAAGGAATTTGCATTTTAGTTTCGGTTTGATGTTTGCGGATGAAACGATGAAAAGTTAATCATAGTCTTCATTCGACAGCATATAATTTTATTTCCCCATAAAGTCAACATTCTAATTTTTTTCGAATAAAATCTTTTTTTAATTTTTAGAATTTTGAATACGCTAACAAAACTTGTTGGAAAGTTTTTCATGAAGAGATCAATTATGAATATCAAGAAGTTTCGAACCTTTCTTTTCAATCTTACTGTTATAATGCTAACCCCAAAATTCATCAACAACAGTGAAACAACAAACAGACAGTCACAATATACATGAATAAGACAACAACTGTCAGTTGCAACACCCAAAAACTCATCGAAGAACATCAAGTGACGTCCAAAGGTGACATTTACTGCGTCTCGAAGCGAACACAATAAAAAGCATACCTTTTTAATAACAAGCAGGACCATTGTACCACTGTCGTCACAAATCATGTCCGAAACGACGTTAAGTTCATTTGGAAATTGGCAGTTGAGCAGTGTGAACTAATAAACGAACCAGGAATGTTTTTTGGGGTTCATAATTGAATTTCGGAACTTGGTCATTAAACTTTTGAAAAAGGCAATACTCGGAAATGTCAATATATTTTTGTGGAATAAACAGTTGCAGCTGAACAATTATCCTGTTCACAAAAAGTTATCAATTAAGAGTCTCAATGAATACACATCATAAAGATAATAACGATCGCAATGCTTTGAAAACAAAGTCTGAATCTTTCTTGAAAGACTCAGACGAGACGTTAAATGACAAAATTAGATAAAAGTTCAGTTTAATTTATAAAAACGAAGTTCTTCTAATTGTTGTGGGAAAAAGTCAAACAGAATGCATTCGCCGTGTAACACGAATTTTGACAGGTTGCATCGCGCCAAATTCGGCAGATGCGGCCGCGCATGGGAACACACTGTCGCCCTCAATCATTGGCCCATGACAGACGACCGTTTTTGATCGATCGCCATCGTCTTTGACAGCGAGACAAAACCCATGTTTTGCCATGTTGGTTCATGAACAGTTCTTGTGGCTCTATGGACCCCGATGAACTTGCCGCTTGCTGCTGTTGCCTTTGTATTAGCCCTTTTGATGAGGGATTCTCTGTTTATGACGTTTTCTAAACAATAGTTATTTTAGAATTTGGTGTGCAGTCAGATTCGATCAATCATATACAAAATCAATTTATGACGGCATCTTGTTCTAAATTTCTGATTGAATGTTAGACATCTTTTTAAGTCAAACAAACAGATTTATTTATATTGATATCATGAATACAAAATTTGTAAAGAACCGTCAAACAGATGAAATGTCGTAATATTTAAACAAATAAAAGAAAATGAACCACGTACACCAGTCAATTCAGGTTGTGTGGGCGAAAAGAATTCACTTAATAAATATCAAATAGCTTTCACTGGTAGAATGGGAGTATGCAAATGGACCGGTTAAGGTATCTATTAAGAAACTAAGTACACGTCCGAATTGATGTTGACTTCAAAGGAATCTATTTTTTACTTGTCGAAAAGTCTGTTACAGTTAGGTCGATAAAGAGTTACCAAACATGTCGAAGAACGTATTTACAAGTCTTCGAGCTATATCAAAATGTAAGTACCGAAGGCCTCGCCTCCCTAGATCAGATAATCGTTCCATATTCTCTATGCACAATAGAGTATCGTTGGAATGTCACAACATGTCGAACGAAATTTTTTTGTGCCCAGTCAAAACACGGACGCTCCCAAATTAGACAGCAATTTATGTATCAGAAGCTGTAAAGCCATAAAACAATTTTACAATGCGGTGTACTACAAAAGGCGACAAATCCCACGTATGTTGATCGCACAATCATGCTATTATGACCCTCCTTGAACTGTGTTTGGGGATTGAATGCTCATCGTTGTTGCAATTTGGAGTGGAACATTACAATGACTTAGGGACTATTGGCTTGAGAGTCGATCTGAAGGTTACGACGAAAAAATAATCTTAGTCTGTAATGTTTGAAGATAAACGAAATGCGACAATGATATGACTGTTAATTGGTTCAGCAAACAATATTGCATGTTTCGCAAACAAATAAATAATAACTCAGTGTTTTAATGTAAACGATGCTTATACAGAAGAGACAAAGCTTAGTTTTGGTGTGGATCTTACTTACTACGTTGATCATGCACAAAACTCTTCGGAATTTCATGAAACAATTCATAATTCGAAAACAACAGTCGATATAAATGACAAATGTAAGAAAACTTTATAGAGATGTTCACAGCATCAATAATCGCTTTGTAGCTATTTAGGCTACTGGGTGTTAGAAGTTCTAAAAATGGCTCAGAAACCAGGCTCGTGCGAAAAACAAAAAATATCTTAGCTTCGGTCCACTGCGCTAGTACTTAAATATAGGTACAGAAGACGAGATACCGTTAGACGTAGGAGCCATTATAGCTCGCGATTTATTTAGACAAATTTCAAAATTATTCGTATAAAAAATCAAAGCTTTTAGGAATATGAGAACAGACTAGTTAGACCATGATTGACCACCATGTGTTTTTCCGCTGTGCTTATGACTGCTTATTATAATGACAGCTATAATCATATAATTGTTATCTATGAAATGAGAGTGTTCGATAAAGGTATTAACGTCTATAGTCAGACTTCTATTTAGAGTCCGAGGAATACATGCATGATGCAAGTGAGCCGAATGGTCGCAAATACCTTTTACGATTCAGTCACATCGGAATCGTGTCGCAAACTCTAAAGAGCCCACTTGCCGAAATGAATTAGTAAATCGACGTCGACATTCCCGATGCGTCCCGTCTCACGACTAAAAAGAGCGGCGACAATGTCTAATTTATTTATGAGAATCGGTAGCTCTTCACAATGGAACTTAGAAAAGATCTTCAAATGGGCAAACAAAGATAGCGTCAATCCTTTGAAGGGAGAATGGTTTTAATTAATAAAGGGTGCGTAGACAATAAGATGTTGAACGCCCTGAAAATTGGCTGGATGAATTATTGATAGCAGTGGAGGAAGACTTTATTGTTATTGAATGTTTGATGGTCCTTTGAGCCCTCTGATCATGTTCGTGATAAATCAATGTTTGTATGTCTCAATGGAAAGTCTGTGATTCATGTAGATTATAGAGTTAATTATAAAGACTGAGTACAGAATTAGTTTTGGCTCGTTTGATAGTTTACGAGGTAAAGTTAATGAAACCATAGTCGTAACATTTAATAGCCAGATGGAAAGTTGGTGTCCACTCTCCTGATTAGATCTTGATTATGATCTTCATGTCTTTTCCAATTAAGCATGCAAAGTGACAGGGTAGACTGTAGAGACAAACACAACGATAATAATTGCCTGTGTGAACGCACCCGGTTTTATACCATTTTATTAACTTTTGGCTTGTGTTTGCATATACGGTAGGTAACCGTATCTTCGATGATAATTTTGTATACTTTCTTATTTCTCATATCATAAATACGACTGGAATACGCATATAAAGATGCACTTCTTGGTATTCCAGTAATTATTTTCATGTGCGACACGTGTCACAGATGTTGTTGTTGTTTGTCTGAGTTCCAAATTAATCTCAGCTTATTAAAAAGTCAATGAGACGACTTCGTAGACGGCTCGTTACATCATCTCCCCTGATTTCCTGTCAAAATTATTAATCTACACGATTTCTCTCATCGTAAGCTTTTGTCTTGAGAGTGTCATATTTATTTCCCACAATGACGCAACTAGACCACATACTTGAATAACCACAGCATGTTAACACATTCTCGATACCACAGCGTCGGGTATACGTGATAATTCATTAGCCGATACACACGTCATTCTTATGATTACTAATACCAATGTAACTCTACCAACGTTTGTATGACCATTATCATCAGAAATCAATATTTCATTTCCAAACTTACGTACTAGACTTAAAGCTGCTTTAGCATTTTAATTGGCTGCAAACACATTTTTGTACGGATCAGATAAAATAATTAGTTCGTCAGAATCTACTTGTCCGTTACTACAGGTTTGCATCCTATCTTATTAGATGTCAACGCATCGTCTCTAACTAATGTATTTTTGCAAATGATCCTCCTACTCATTTGGTTATGTTAATTGATTTAATTGGAGCCCATAATTTAGCTTTTGAAACGGATTTGAATAATCGGTCATTAAAATTGCATGAGCATGATATTTACTACATCTGTCTTCTTATAAGTGGATGGAGATTTAAGTAGATCTGTTGAATCGCTTAGGGGCTCGTTCGCATTGCATTGAATGTTTCCTATACCGCTTTCGGTCACAGTAATTGGATTTATGGACTTAAGTATTTAAATCCTCGCGTACACGAACAGAATTGGAGCACTTCCTTTGTTATATTTTGAACACTAACAACTTGGTAGTTTCTCTAAAACTGCGTCTAACCTTATCTACTCGTATATGCACACATCAATATACATTAAAGCTTATGTTTTTGTCCTTTTACAAAATCATTGTTATTAGATGTTAATTGAAGACCTAACAACATCGAGACCTTCCTCTACAAATATTAGCATTCGTCGGATAAACATAGCCTTTGCTAATATTTGGGATTCAGCAAAAAATAAAGACAAGGCGAAATTAAATCGCGTGGATGAATTTAATGGTAGAACAGAGATATTATGTTAATTCAGCCATTAAGTCAATGGGCTTCTACAGAAATTACCGGTGGTCCTACTATATCATTATCGTGTTTTTTGTGAGCCACTTCATTATTCGTTGTTTGTTCAGTGCGGCTTTTTAACATAATCACTGCGGCGACGATGTGTTCAAACTTGTATTTTAGTTCGTTTGATGACTTTATCAGTGAAAATTGATAGTTACAGTCTCGCTTCGGGATTTTTTGCCGCCCGTCGTAAAGCCATCTCATTGTTTAAATTGCCATCATTTTCGTCAATCGACGTGATTGCCACTGCCACCCAGTTTTCTATTATTATACTGTTGTGTCAACTATTAGCTACCGTTTAAGGATCACAAAAAATGTTTATTGCATCATTATGTCCGTAGACAGTTTATGAGGATTATAAATAGACACGACAAATCAATTTGGAGTCATTATTCGTCGAGCCTTTGAAAGCTTCTAAGAAATCTAAGCCTAATAAAAAGCTATTGTTCTAATTGCAAATGGCTATCAATGTTCATATGTGTAATAAAAGTTTTTGCGTGTATGTCAATAGCTCTTGAACCATATCCAAGATATTGGAGACGATAACAAAAAAAATATATAATGAGCAAATTCGTTTGATGTGTATCGCTCGGGGCAGTACAACGTTTGTTAATGAGAGCTCAGGAAATAACTTACAAACTGACAATACGTGTATGATTTCGAAGGTCGTATATTTATAATCAATTTGTTCCAATAAATTCTTTTTGGGTGGCATTTGGAGCAGTTTGATTTGTGTAGCCATTTGTTTAAAATTACCATCACCAAAGCTGTTACAGCTATCAATATTTTTAATACCTTTGCTTATTTTGATTTTAATTTTATGGATGTTAAAATTGATGTTGATAAAGGTTTTATTTATTGAAGAAATTGCATAATTCGATGTTGGTGTATTATTATTGGTCAGAATTTAACTCAAGGTTTGTCTGTCAACAGCAAGTGAAGAGATTTTATTGATTTTTATGGTATATATAGGATAGGCTCAACTTGTTTTAGCATGCAAATGATACTAATATTGTCTTTGCCAATAATTCTATATCATAAAACTCATCACTTATTACGACTTTATGACGCCATCATTACAATGGCCATCAAATAAATATAATTGACGAGTTCATTGCTCTCGTGCTTCTAATTTGCATTGGCACTGTTGAGTAACAGCGTAGTAATATATGAACTGATTGAAATTTACAGCATGACAAAATTTTATGGAACTCCTTTGAAGGCCGATTCAATGTTTTGCAGTATGACGTGGTATATCGTAAAAGGTTACTGAGTATTACACTCGACCCGATTTGAATTGAAAATAGGTTTTGTTATGTTATCATCATCGTTAAAAGAAGGCATGAGTTTGATGACTAACTTTTATTAATTGAGCTTTATCATGTTTGGCAAGGCCACTTGGTGATTGCGTCTTAATCATTTTCATCCTCCAGATATTATGTTAGTAAAGAAACTTCCTAAATCACTCTAATACCCTCACCTCCAGTCGCATCCAAGTTAGACTGGCGATCATTCGCCCATTTCGATGAGAAAAATGACGAAAGAAATTACTTAGAACTTATTTAGTGGTTTCTTATTTGCTATCACAAAGAAGTAATAGGACAACTATGGACTATGAGCAGAACACATTTATATTTCTATCACTTCATTCGTATGCTGACCATAAAAAAGTTAGTAATCTATCATTGGAAGTTCAAGTATGACTAACAACTTCATCGAAAACAGAATAGCAATTTCTAACTTTTTCATCGTAACATTTGTTACTTGCGTGACTTGATGTCTACGTTGTGATTTATAGAAGTTCTTATATGATCATTGGTTTTACGAGCTGGAATAATAAACTCAATATATCTAGCCGTATCAAGATCAATTTTGAATAATAAGTCAATTGTATCAAAGGAGAATGACCACGACAATATGGACCACGGTACAGAGTTGCGTCAATTCCAAAGTTGTTTTAGATGGTTTATAAATTAACCAAATAACCATCTACAATTCCCATTTTGGAATCAAAACTCGCATTTCCAAGTTTTTTTAGAAAACGTAACTTAACCTCAAAATAGAAATATCCGTTGTGTATAGAGGTAAGTTTATAGGTCGTAGTTTGGAGAGCAGATTAATTAGCATATCTGATGGGATAGAGACTTAAATAAATCAGTACCTTGCCTTTATATTTCCTGTTAAAACAGTACAACAAAATACGAATCACACACAACTTCAAACAAAGTGAAAACTTCCTATGAACTAAATCGCTATGAACAAACTTAGCAGGCACCACGCGCAATTGACATTGGACTTTTTGACAATGACAATTCAATTTGAGACACCAACACCAATGTTGCCACTTTAGGTTTTAAATGAAAATTGATTAATCGAATAAATTCACTCGACACAATTATTTCAAATGACTGATTTAGTTCTATAATCATTAATTTATTAAAAAGGTTCGATTTATATCAAACCGAAGCAAGATAATTAAAAAAAAAATCTATGCAATCACTCATAATGTATCGTTAGCCAACAAAGTGAAATTGCTTTAAAAAGTTTTGAAAGCAAAATAATACGACTACTGTGTGTGTGAAATACTAATTATTTCACACCACAGTAGTATCATCTCCATCTCTCAAAAACCCCGCGATTTACCTTTCCAATGACTTTACATTTATATTAATGTGTAATCGTATACAAAAAAAATCGATTAGAGTTGTCAATACATTTACTTATTTTGATTATGGCAACACTTTAACGTAAGAATAGCCGGCAGTAGGTAATTCATTTTATCAAAAGAATTTCATAACTTATTAAGTTTACAAAATAAACCCCTATACAAAATTGGCATTCTAATTGCAGAATGACTTCAAAAATAAAGAAAATAATTGTAATATAATTTTTATCTTGATGCATGAGAAAAACCAGTACCGTTGATGGTCATGATTCTTTGTGCCTCAATGATCATACAATCTACCGTCACATAGGTCAACACTATAAAAATCCAAATCCTTTTGTTATTCCTCATTTTATAATAAAATCTTGCCAAAATTCGTTAATTAGCTTAACATTTATTAGTATGCGAATAATTTATTCTTAGAATCTTTATTATATAGCTCGGAGCAAACGGCCCGATTCTTTGAAATGATCAGAGAAAAAACATTGGAACACCGTGAAATTAAAATCAGGCGTGCGAAAGAGAAGGTGGGCTATATCCTATTGTTATCCCTTTCGTAATTAAGGAAGTCAAACAGTAGTACGTAAAAGAGAACATGTATAAACGTATGATTTGCAGTCAGGGATGATTGCAGTGCTAAACATGATTGTAAAACCAAATAATTGGGACTGATTATTTTATTTTGACGGCCTCATTATTCTTTGCCAAGACTTTTATGGGGACAATGATATCTTGACTGCTATATAGCGGCCTGTACCTAATCATTATGTTTTTTACTGAAACGATAGTAGAGACATAAAATGAATTAGGAACATTCAGAAAATCATGTGATATTTTACCGACTGTTGTATCTGATTGAGAGTAGGTACAGTTCAGTGACATTATGTTCTACTATTAAGTAGTCAGTAACACATTCTTTGGTAAGTACTTTTGTACTTTTGTTTTGTACTTTTGTTTTGGTACTTTTGTTGTTGTTGTTTTGTTTTTTGTTGTGCTTTGTTTTTGTTGTTTTGTTGTCCACATTAATAACTTTGGTCTTTAAACCGTTTCTGTTAACTAATACCTCATTTCACTTACTCCAGCTGCCAGCAGCAATATTTTATCCACTACTCCATTAAAATAGAACAATACAGTAATTCTCCGTCAAGTCATTCGCTTCCTCTAAACTAATTTATTCCTTTAGAAATTCTAGAGAAACCTTGCCCCGTCTTTGTTGTATCCAATCAATTCGTTTGCTAATTAGTTGGCCACGCGAACTGATAATCAAGGCTTTCGCGGTACCCTCTAAATCATCATACCCTGACGTCTGGCTTGTGGGCGGGGGACCACACAGCTTTTGAAATGAACCACTATTACGGTGCCAGAGTATCTTAATTAGTATTATCTAGTAGTAATCTGTTTGGCCTGTAATCTGTGTCAGCGGAAAAAATGTTATTAAGAAATGTTTGGCGTACCTATATGATTAATTTTTAGGTGTTAGATAGGTGTGTTTCATAAAAAAAATATGTAAAAACTAGCTGACCTTGTGCAGTATGGGTATTTTAAATGCTTGTGTAACCTGTATCTGCCAGGGTTGCTGAATTTAATTGAAAGAGTCACCGTGGCCCTGGGGGTCTACTCTCTACTCCCGAAGTCCGTAGTTTCGGCTTTAGTGTCGGGCGTTTTCTACTCTGTATCACCTACGGACTTACGATCAGTCCCGAACCCGAACTAACAACACCTGTCAATTCGTGTTGTCATTCATTCTTGGTTCGGGTTCGGGACTAATCGTAAGTCCGTAGGTGATACGGAGTAGAAAACGCCCGACACTAAGGCCGAAACTACGGACTTCAGGTTTCGAGAGTAGACCCCCTGAAACGCAAAGAGCATTTGGAGGAACACGGATGGGTTTTAGTCAGTAAGAGTCTGACACTTCCTCCCGTTCCGCCAAGAGCGGAAGGAGTCATCCGATGATTTCCCATCCTTAAAAAAATCCTGTATGAGGTTGTGTTATGGAAGTCCAGGCAAGCGTTTTATTTATTGAGCGTCCTCAATATTATGTAGGTTATTTTAATGTCCCACTGCAGTTGAAATATTGAACATAAAGAAAAAGCCACAACAAACAATGAGCATTTAGTTATAGGTAGGAAGAAATCTTGAGGTCGAATTATTACCCAACCAAATACAACAGACATGAAAATCAGTATCTACTCAATTTATTAACATATTAATAATTTATTTCAAGTATCATACATAAGGCAATACAGTATTCGCATTTAAAACCAATACAAACTAGGATCACAATAAATCATAAAAAAAACAATAATAGAGTGTTCTACTGGGTAGACAAAATATAATTATATTTGGTCCGTCCGTTAGATTTCCAAAAAATATTAGACAGACACTAAATAATTATAAAGATATAGCGCATCAAAGTTCAAGAGAGGGGGCTGGTGACGACACATCTTTAGTAAAAATTGTACTATCGTAGTGACGTCATGCGAGTTTTCAACGCACAGGGGGCCTACCACAACCTCTTAAAACAATATTATTTTAATATTACTTTGTAATTTCTGTTGTTGCATTTTCAACTCTCGGCGCTGATCCGAGCGTTGAAAATGCAACAACAGAAATTACAAAGTAATATTAAAATAATATTGTTTTAAGAGGTTGTGGTAGGCCTCCTGAATCTTTGTAATTTTTCGTTTAAGTACGTGAAAAGGAAAAAAAAACGCGTCCAATATGTTTTGGAAATCTATCTGACGGACTAATTAGATTTTTTCAGTAGAATACCCTATTATGCAAAGTTCAACCACTCACGGTCGCCTGATGTTCTAAAACTTACAACAACAATCGCATCAAAAGCGGGCGCTTACCAACCTGTCACTGCGCACTATTTCAACCTTTGATCAACTTGCTAAACGCCTTCACAATATTAATATCGCCTGGGGCGCTGTTTACCCCATAAGGGATAAACGTGAGCGATATATCAAAGGCAATTCATTGGCGAGGCATAAATCTTGGACTAGATACGTACCACCAAGTTCGAGTCGGGTTGGCAAGAGTAGTTGAATGAGACTTACAGGCTTACAGGAATGTTGAGATTACGTATGGGCTCTTGCGGATTAGGGATTTTTAAACCTATTGATTTTGGGAATATGTTAAAATTATAGGTGGCGTTCCGTAGTTTCTATCTACACGCATGAGATTGGGTGTGAGTGCATGAACGTTTTGATTTTGCAAAAATACCAAATACGACTTATACCTACGACTATAATTTCTTTCCAGGCGTTAAATCAAAGATATGAGTAAGATTATGCATGAAAAACATAAAAAAAATATCTTAACAAAAAAAAAATTGCTGTTCATGGTCATTGTTGGTATATTTATTAAGTTATGCAAGCAAAAATGAATTGAGCAGCGTATTTTTCTGGTACCTAATGCATGGAAAAAAATTGAATTAAAATCAAGCAGATTACCTACTATGGTCGACACTAGATAAATTTGCAATAACGGTCATTGACCTACCTACATTTATTGACACACTTTCTTAATCCTGAAAACGACATCTATCGTGATCCTTTGCAGTAATGAAAAACGATTCAAAAATTATTGTTCGGGTACCTACGGGCAGATAAAGTAAGTACCGCTCCAGCCCTGATATGTGAAAATTCCCAAATAAAAACATTAAATTCGCAATAAATTCGGCGCACACCGGTGTGTTGCCGGGGCTGGAGCGGTTAAGGGCAAATTTATCTGGCGCTTATTATAATACCTTTACCATCGTGTGGTGCTAGGTTCCGCACAAAATATCCGAAAGGTCGGATCTGCGATCACGTGTCCAGTTTGAAAAAATAGTGGTCTCACTTTCTTGTATGTATGTAAATCGGGTTGGTTTCCGCAACTCCACGACTAAGCGCGTATTTTGCGTGCAGGTGGGACAAATCTCTCACTGTCTTATTAACAAGATTGTAAATCAATACATTTGTACAGCGACAAAGCATAAAAAACATGACTCATTTCAATTAGTTCTAGTTTGGTCAAACCGCGTCACAGTTCATAGACATACGCCATAGCAATAAATCGATAGTTATGGCTCGCCCCCATGCCCCATAGACAAGGCTATCATAACAAACAACACAATTGTTCCACTTTGAATGCCCACACCGAATCACCATGGAATAATTCAAATGTTACGTGAATCTGAAGACGTGAATGTTTTTTATTTCTCTATATTTTGTTAGTAACTCAGCAGGGGCGACATTGAAAATGCAAGTAACTAAAGGTAAGTACTTGAATTATAATTAAAGTAAATGGACGTTAATTGTGATTATTTTAGGGTTCCGTACCCAAAGGATAAAAACGGGACCCTATTACTGAGACTCCGCTGTCCGTCTGTCTGTCTGTATCTCATGAACCGTGATAGCTAGACAGTTGAAATTTTCACAGATGATGTATTTCTGTTGCCGCTGTAACAAAAAATACAAAAACAGAATAACATAAATATTTAAACGGCAAAAAAAATTCGCCGTTTTATTTTATAGATCATGGTACGGAACCCTTCGTGCGCGAATCCGACTCGCACTTGGCCGGTTTTTTATAAGTATTATTAAACCATACTTATTATATTATTTTAATAATATTGTTAATTGAGCTAAACTATAATTAAAGGTGTGTCTTCAACCCACTGCACATTGAGAATAGCCCACGATATTTAAGTAAGAAGTCGGTAGGCCTTTTGTACTTTAATACGATTGATATTCATTCGACCCAATTCTGTTCAACTCAGTACATTCAGCATAAATGAATGTATTGAGTAAAACTGTCCTGTTTATAGTTCATCTATAAAGCTTCCTATTCTACTAAATATTATTAAACTACAATAAATTATTCTCGCCTTCTCAGTTGTCGCATTTGAGAAAGTGCTTTCAATCAAAGTTATCGTTAAATCTAAGAAAGGCGATGATGTGGAAACGCTAGGCGTATTGTTCTCATCGGTTTAGAAATCAAAAGGATTTCGTCATTATTTTCTTTTGATTGAGAGAGTTAAAGTTATTTAAGTGGCAGCAACGCTTGCCGAGACTGGATGACCATCTGAACATACCGGGACTCCTCCGTGCCTCGGAAAGCACGTTAAGCCAACCAATGGGTCCCAGCTGTCATTTGGAGACCTTTTGCAGTCGTTACGGATTGTCAGAAGCCAAAAAATCTGACCTAGTGTCAGATGTTTGGGCTTCTTTGATCTTGCCAAGAAGTACCGTGTTACCCAATGAATAGGTTGTGGAGGTTTGGTAGGCAGCCGCTCCACGTAAAATACTGGTATTCAGCGGAATCCGGTTTGACTGGGAGCCGACCCCAATATAGTTGGGAAAAGTCGAAGCAGATGATGACTTAGAGCGGATTTCATCAATGAAACTGAACGCGATCAGTACATCTAAACTGCGTTCAAGTGCTGTCAGCGTAAATATTCAATATATATCCAAGCTCCCTGGAAAAGTATATTGGCACGTTAGTAAGTAACAAAATAAGTACGTACTTGTGGATGTGGATTCAATACGCTTGTGATCCCCATAACTTGTATGCTACCAACATGTATAGTAATCTATGTACGTCAAGCTAATTTAGCTTAGTAAGCTAGGGAAAATTACTGAATGATCTGCTAGCAATTACTTACAAAAAAATGGAAAGCCCATTCACAAGTCGACCCCATTCCCGACTACCCACAAAACTACGTTCACATACAATTTGTTCGTGTTATATTCAAATAGAACGTTCATAACTCTCTTACGCCCGGGGCGAGCCGTCACACAAACATCACTTGTCAACCATTTACATTTTAATAAAATAATAAAGCTATCATATAAAAACGCTTTATGTTCCGTTATGGCTGTCTGTACACCCCCTAACTATTGCCACTTGAAAGGCAGGATCAGAAGCTCCGCTCTCGTGGTCTACTTCAAATCTCGCCGACCATGTCTCGAACTGTTGCGGAATGTGTTCGAGAAGAGTTACCGCGGCCCTGGAACGCAAAGGCCATGGGGAGGAACACGGATGGGTTATAGTCAGTAAGAGTCTAACACTCCCTTCCGCTGCACCCAGAGCGGAAGGAGTCATTTGATTATTTCCCATCTATAAAAAAGGCTCTAGACAAGTCAGATTCTGTCAGCGGTAGCTAGGCGAAAGTGTATGCAAAAATGTATAGGATTGATAAACGCTGTCGAAATTTCATTGCACTGCTACCGGTCTTATAGTCTTGTCAACCATAGGATGAAACTGGAATAGATCTGATTATTTCTGTTCTGGCCATAACTGAGCCCATTCTTCGCCAGCATTCTAGTATGAATTGGAACTGTCATGTTGTAAGTTCAAGGTCTCATGTGATGCAACTGACATCTCAGCTGGCATGGTTGACATCTCATCTCCAAAATAATACACAGAACTGCAACATATTTCTGCTCATTGGTAATTATGAATATTTCTATAGGCAGAACAAATCAAAATTGATAGATGGAATGCACATGCAGTCGTACGTAAAATTTTGGTATATTTTTATCGATATAGGAGTATCTCCGGGATTGAGATCTCGTGCGTTGTTATGAGTGGACCTTCTAGTACCATTGCAAGGTGTGGCCATAGCGTGATGGTTTCTTCCTTTTTTTGTTCTAACAGATTGAGACATTTGAATTTAGATGTGATTTTATTCAAATCTCGGATATGGCTGGATTATTTAGATTTGATGTGCTTGCCTAATATTGGATGGTTAGGTTATTGTTGAGTTAGCGTTTGATAAATTGTTATTTTAGGCGAAAGTATTTATTAAGATGGTCAGTTCTCTTCTTTAATAGATGCTTCAAAAATTCAAACTTCCATAAAGGGTTTCTGAATAAAAGCAAAATAATAGGAAAACTGTTTAATAAATACACTTCTAGATCAGAGTATTCATCATGTATATTTCAATGTTATCTGAAAATTCATTTAGGTTTCAATGAAAAGGACCTTTCAACATTTCTGTTAAAGTTAAACTCTTCGATATTTTGTCCATACAAATTTTGGGGGGGTATAACTCCACTGTTTGACATTATACATTCAAAGTTAAGCATGATATCGTTTTATCTCATTATTAATTTTGTCTGTACGGAAACAGAATAGTAAAATAAAAAGCCATTAAAAAGTTATAAGCCAGCAAAGATTCGTTTTTTTTTGCCAATTTTAACGCAACTTCGGGCGTAAATAAGTAATAAAAGAAGTGTAAAATCTCAAAAACAAAGTCGGCACCGACAAACCTCAATTGTAGAAGAGTTCAATAAACTTTATTTGTAATGGATTTATTCAGTGGTTTTTTCATAAAACTCAACCTTCCAATAGACTTTTCGAGTATCGTCTAACGTTGTTTTCGTTCGGAACGGTGTTTTGAGCGTGAAAACTAGACATTGTGCCTTCAGACTAGTATGTAAATGCTCATCATTGATATTGTTTCTGTCGGGCACGATGCCCGGTGAGACAGCGTGCTTTTTGGCCACGCTTACCAGCGAGTTCGAGCCCGCGACTAGTCGCGACAACCTTAAGACATTGAGACCATAAAGTGCATACCATATTTCTTGACATCGATTTTTTTGTCATTATAAAATCTATTTACTACTTTTATTGATTTCAATGCTAGTCAAATCCATACGATGAATCGCAAGAAGCCATGAACGATGTGTTGTATCAACCTTTCTTCGGTAAGGATCGCTACCGTAAGAAACCATGAATGGAGTATAATTTACGCCAATCTTTCTAATGATACAATGTAACGTAACGTATTATTCCGCATAAGAATACCACAGCTTAAATTAACCATATGCAATGAGGAAACAGTGGCATAGCTAAAGTTATCTCAATCGTGTCGGTTGCAACTCGTCATTTAACTGACAAAGTGCCGACAGTGTCTCACTTGAGATTTTACGAGCGATATCAAAGTGATAAATGTATGCAGCAGTAAGAGATTTGATTGGCAAAGCGAGACATATTTTCGTGGTCATTGCTAGACTCGTATCTGACATACTTCTTAGTATACAGGGTGTTCCAGATAATCATGGTCATATTTAAGGGTGTTGTTCTGTATCTGCTACAATTAGGAAAAGTATATTAAAAAAAACAACGGGTTGCACTCCGGTAGTGATGGCAGAAGTGGAAACTTGAACATTAACGTTGTGCATTTTTGAATATTTGGGAATGGTTAGGCAATAATTTCGCATGAATTTCTTTATTTATCAGTATAAAAGTACTATCATTTATGTGGTTAAATACAATATTAATTTATTGCGCTATCGTACACAAACATGACAATTTATATTACTTACATGTTACATTATCCGTCTTACGAATTTTCGATTAGGTCTCGTTTCCTGACGGTCACGTGTCCTGACGCTAGTTTAAAAACATCCGCTAAAGAAATTTTCGCTTCAAAATACTGACTTTTTAAATCGATTCGAAAGTAAGGAAAAAATCTCTTTTCAAGCTGTCTAATGCAGTTAGTAGTGTTTATTTTAGTTAAATCATTATATTCGATGCCACCGACTGCATCAGACTTCTTGCAATGTGATTTTTTCAGTCGTTTTTCAAAGTCGAGTTTTTGAAAAAAGGCAGTATTTTAATTTTGATACTATTTCTTTACTCTATAACAGCTACAGAACACCACCCGTATATATGACTACGCACTTTGGCACAACCTGTATAAAGATCGTAGCAAGTTGCGAAACAACTGTAGTTTCTAAATGGAGGTCCATGGAAAAAGGTGTAGGTTTGTGTGAGTTTATGTATACATGTAAGCTTAACTAGTCGCTTCATGTAAAATACTAAAATACAACTGGTTAGCCTAGATCCCAACAAGGTTAGAAATAATTTTGCAGATGATGATGCGCTAGATTGCTTAGTTATCCAAACTTATTTTTTTTTAAACGTTGCCCCACACTAGGAATTTCTCCTGTATCGTGGATGCGTTTACAAACATATAAAACAAACATATAACACTCACATACACAAACAGCCAGACCTGGAAAAACTATCTGTAAGCCATACAAATATTTGTTCCGTGCGGGAATCGAATCCGCGACACGCGGCACTTCAGTCAATCGCTCAACCACTGCGCCAACCGTGCCGTCAAATGCCGTCAATATGATATCCCTACGCTCACTATACTCATCTGCTTGACCACAACTATGTTGGGGTCAGCTTCCAGTCTTACGAAATGTGGTTAAATCAATACCTATTAATATTTAATAATCTGTCATGACTCATCTTACCTCCTTACATCAACTGGGTCAATTTGTAACTCTTAGCTAAGACAATTTATCAGGCTGCTATCACGTTATGACTTTTGAAATTTCTTTTTCTTACTTTTGCCATGAGTTTTAGTCCATTGAAAAATCTTCGAAAAAAAGACACTAGCATTCTTCCTTGCTGTGAAAGCATCTACAGTACATACCATATTACATGGGTAATGTCATTTCTAACCTCTGTATGCTATCAGATTTCCTATCAAATGCCTGTTTTTCACCTCAGTCTAAAAATACTAATTCCTAATTAAACTAACAGGGACACCTGATATTCTGCTGAGCCCAGTCACAACATACCTGTGTCCAAGCCTGTGGTCACCTCTCATTCATCATACGAGCAGCAGATAATAAAGCGACTGGCCGTGTCTCCTCGCCTAATCGAATCGTTTTCCACGCTGTGGGATCCATCGTGGACAGGGCATGGCAATGAGTCGCCATTATTGTCATTGTCATCAGAAATTTTCTTATGTAACAAAATGTTAAGTTTCATCAAATCCAAAAGACTTTGTTATTGTCAGAAAGTCTTCTTGCAAAACACTTATTACAGGCGCTCTTTACCCACATCTTTTGTTCTTCTTTTATAATACCTGCCTTAAAATCTTTGATTGCCATATTTGCCGTGTCTATAACACTAGGCACTGTATTAACAAAGTCGTCCGTATTCCTACCTTTTTTTCATATAATATATGACGGGGAACGGGCCCCCTTGTTATTTTTAAAAACAGTGACGTCAGCAATGCTGACGTCACTATTCCATAATCATCATGGTGCTGGTGGTGGTTACTCATATCGGAAATGAAATACTTGTTTTCAGTATCAACTTATATTCTCGCTGGTGGATAGCACACAAATGGCACACAGTAAATATTCGTCAACAACAAAGAATGACTCACGATATTACGGAGCTCCGCACCGTCCGACGGCTCGACTTAGAATGAATTGTGAACTTTTTTTTTTTTTTTTTTATGAGTGGCCTCTCGCAGGTCAACCTAGGAGGTTGTCGGCTGCTTAACCGGACTTGCCTGTGGCGGCCTTAATAATATTATTATTAAAGCCTCCAGCCAGGGCTTATTAAACTTAAAAACTAAGCGACTACGCTAAGGGCACCCCCTGTGGGGTACGGACCTCGGCTTAGGGCGTCGCTGGGGGAGGACAGCTAGGGACGGGCTGGATCTAATAAGATTTTTATTATTAGGGGGCGAGTGTTGTTAATACTACAGGCTCAGCGGCGCGGGCTGGCACGAGCAAGGGACGGGGCGGACATTGACGGGACGGTCGCGACGGGCCTCGGCGGCGAGGGCGGAAGGACGGTGGTCGCGGTTTGCGAATTGTGCTTGTACTACTACTACTCTCTTGGAGGAGGGTGGTGGGGTCGTCGGGGGTGATTAAGGTGTGCCTCGGGCGGCGAATTTTAGATATGAGGGAGGGTTGGTATCGGGCGGCCGATACGATGAGGGGGTTGCGGTGTTTGACAGCAGTGTCGATGAAACGCTTGGTAATGCGTTTCATGAACTGCTGTATGGTGGGCACTCTGAGATCCAGATGTAAAGTCTCATTACGGACATAGTATGGGGCTCCCGTGATTCTACGGAGGAATCGGTTCTGGAGTGTCTGCATCCTGTGAAGGTGACGAGGCTTTGCGTGTGCGAAGACAGCGCAAGCGTATGTCATCATGGGGCGAATGACCGCGGTGAACAGTCGCAATTTGCACTTGAGTGACAATTTGCTTCTGGCGACCGTGATAAAGTGTAACCTCCCCAGAGCGAAGGCGGCGCGCGAGCGGGCCAGCCTTGTGTGCTCAGCGAAGGTGAGGTGGTTATCCAGGGTGACTCCCAGGTACTTAGCTTGCTTCTCCCAGGGGATCGGCTTGCCATACATGGTGATCGGACGGGGGAATTGTGAACGGTCGGGCGTTCGTATTTATACCCTTCGGTTAACGTCGTTACAAATCTATCGACTCATGTTTTCTTTATGGTTCGTTTTTAAATTCTTGATTTAATTTTACAAATCATAAAATGAATTTAGAAGTACAAATTAATTAGTTTAATAATTTCTAGTAATCAACTAAAAAAGTTAATTAAATAATCGTTTAAGTGACTTTTACCAACTTCAAATAAGCAATCACACAGTATTTGAACTTAGAATAATCAAACTGACGCTCGATTACGCCTTTCCGCCGGCATTCATATTGATTTATTCGACGCTTGATTAAGCCTTCGCGCCGATACGGCCATTCTGACAGGCGGTGCGCGCTCTGCACCAGCCTGAATGTAGCTCTTGATAGTTTTAGTCAAAGTCAAAACGTTCATTTATATTAGGCCATGAAACGGTACTTTTGAACGTCATCATTTCCATTTAAAATAATACAAAGTGACTCTACCGTCCGTTCACAAAGGTAGATTCTATGGAGAAGAACGGACAAGAAACTCCATAGTTACTCTTTTCAAATAAATGTTTTACAATATTTATTGCGGGTCTCAAACCACGGATTTTCACGGATTAACGGAAACCAATCTCAAAGAGATTAGTGTCCGACATCCGTAGTCAACCAATGTTGCACTATGGTTTAAATGTTAGGAGGGTCTTGTAGGTTTCTCGGAGGGTCTCGCAGATTTCTCGGAGAGTCTCGTAGATTTCTCCGAGGGTCTCGTAGATTTCTCGGAGGGTCTCGTAGATTTCTCGGAAGGTCTCGTAGATTTAGTCTTCTAATCTGAAACAAGTTATGGTATTTCTTTGAGATTGGTACCTGTAGGCAAATGTTGAACTATGGTTTAAAGATTAGGAGGGTCTCGTAGATTTCTCGGAGGGTCTCGGAGGGTCTCGAAGATTTCTCGGAGGGTCTCGTAGATTTCTCGGAGGGTCTCGTAGATTTGGGAAGATGAACAAGGTCGATGCTGTGCTATACACAGAGGCTCTAAATGGTAAAGGATAAGGAGTCATTATTTCTTTATAAAAGCACTTTGTTACTCGCCTTTTGTTGTGGATGTGTGTTTTCTGTATTTGAGTTTGTGTTTGCTGCTCTTGCCTTTGTTTGTGAGGTGGAAGGCACTGGTTGTGTTGCCCCAGCTGGCATTGCAGGTTGTTCATCTTCAGCTGCCGATACGGTTGCCTGATCACCTGGTTTTTGGAGCTGCAGCTGATAATGCGCAACCTTTCGTGGTCATCCTCTTTGGAAAGGATGAATCTTTTGGCTGATTAAATCGGTGTCTATCTTGATTCGCAGATGGGGCCATTTTTTGTTGAGCAAGTTGAGTCAGGGCTTCCATATCCACTGTTTGGTCATCAATATTAACGAGACTCAGGAGTTCTGGAGGCACACAATGTTTTCGCCAGGTCTTCTTATTCGTGTGGGTAGTAAGGTCTAACGACCCCACACACCCTAGTGTCAGAGTTTCTAAACCGCCTCAAGGGCCTCTGACATGGTTTGACGACCGCCATTTTCGCCAGGTGATGAGAGTGAGTGGAGCTATTCCAGTCACACGCTGAGAAGTACAATTTAAAGCCAACTGCAGTTCTTCGAGATCACTGCCACTGCTCGGCTGACTCCTGGCGTAATATAATGGATGTTCATTCCAAATCGATCACAGTAGTTTTTGAATCCCCCCCAGGAACTCTCTTCTTCCATCAACGATGATTTAGGCCGGTGTTCCCAAGAGGTGCACAAGGCGATGCAGAGCAGCGAGAGTGCATTGAGGGCGTTTGTTGTCGGCGTAATAGAACATCACATACTTCATGAAATCATCAATCGTGACAATGACTTATTGATGTTCATTTCCCAGTTTACCTTTAAGGTACTCCACCTCAAAATCGTAATTTAGCAGGAAAGCCAACCAGTGGAAAATCTTTGGGAGGAGGTCCTTTTTTTGTTTCGACGCCTTAAGTGCATCACAGTCCGTTATGACCGTGAACCTTCGTCCGTAGAGGTATTGTTGGAAGTGTTTTATGGCGCGAACCACTGCTAGAGTCTCAAGTTCGTATGAGTGGTACTGACTTTCTGCTGCAGTTGTTCTCATACTCATGAAAGCCACAGCTCGTAGTCTTTCATCAATAATTCGGAAAAGTACTGCACCAAAACCAAGACTACTGGCATCAGTGTACAATTGTATGGGTACTGCCTCTTGAAACAATGTCAGAACAAGAGTCGATATTTAAGCATTGTATTGTTGTACTTCTTACATCTTCATGTTTCACCCTATTCCCATTTTGCACCTTGTTTTGTTAATTCGTACAGAGGCACCATTATATGGGAAGTTTGGGATGTATTTTCTGAAGTCATCAGCTAAACCGTTGAACTGCCTTACTTGTTTTTGACAGTTTTTTTTTTTTTTTTTTTTGTTTTTGGAACTGGTGCCTTGACGAGAGCTTCCACCTTCCTAGGACTTGGTTGCATATGTTCATCTGAGAAAACGTTTCCCAGATATTCGATGGTTCACTTGAAGAAGCTGCATTTGTCCGCATTGATGGAATAGCCAGCTTGCTACAGTGCCATCAGAATGCGTTCAAGGTGTAACAATCCTTCAGTAAAATTCGTACATTTGCTTAGTACATCATCAAAATATACTTGCACAACCGAGCCAAGGAGTGATAACAGGGCCCTATTGATGCAGCGTTGGTAAACTGTGCAAGCATTGCTCAATCCGAATGGAATCGTGAGGTACTCATAAGAGTCCGTCTGGTGTAACGCAGGCAGTCTTCTCAATTGACCCTTCTGCAATTGATATTTGGTGAAACCGGCTGCCAAGTCCAAGCAAATGTCTGTCGCATGGTTTGTTTTCTTGCAGATTTCATAGCTCTGGGATGATTTGTTCTGGTTGTGGTTGCTTTTGCGTTGAGCAGCTCTATTCGCAAACAATTCGAGATTCCTTCGTGCCTCGGAAAGCACGTTAAGCCGCTGGTCTCGGCCGTCCCTTGCAGATCCTTGGAAGTCTTTTACGGATTGTCAGAAGCCAGAAAATCTGACACCAGTCCCGCCAAGAAATACCGTGCCACCCAGTTAATGAGCTGTGGAGGTCTGGCAGGCAGCCGCTCCACGCAAAATACCGGTATTTCGAGATTCAGCTAAAGATTTGACTGGGAGCCGACCCCAATATAGTTGGGAAAAGGCTAGGCAGATGATGACTTCTTGCCCATTGTCCAGTTTATCCTTTGTCACTCTTTTTCAAAGAACCCAAGCACGTGACAAGAACAGCAATGTTCATTGAAGAATCGTAAACAATCGGAACCTGAAAATATACCGTGAATGTCTGTTTTCAGGCTCAATCGTAGTAATCAGATTGCTGCGTAGTTCTTCCCATGAAGATGTAACTGCATCATCCAGTCGTCAACCCACATCCTGCCACGTCCTTTGTAAGCGGCATTTTTTTATACGAACGTCGAAATCGTTCAATTTAAATTGGTCCACAGCCTTGTCTGTAAGCTGACACCATTCACGTACGCCAACGTTGGTATCAGGATCATTATGATGGAAGTTAGACACCCTTAATTCTGATTTTAGATTCTGCTGACGGTGCACATACCCGTTCAGACATTTTCTGCATCATTTCCATCATTTGCATGAAGAATTGTGGTGCCTACCACAACCCGTCGAAGGATCACGAACCGGGGCGTGAATCATCTCGTATTGGATACCCAACGAAGTGGTGGGTACCAGAATTGGTTCCATTTGTTGAGCAGGAACAGTTCCAGGTTGGTCAGCTGGTGATCGAGCTGATGAGGAGGTGGTTTGGATTGGATTCTAATCCAATCCCACTTCTGATGACGGGGAACGGGCCCCCTTGTTATTTTTAAAAACAGTGACGTCAGCAATGCTGACGTCACTATTCCATAATCATCATGGTGCTGGTGGTGGTTACTCATATCGGAAATGAAATACTTGTTTTCAGTATCAACTTATATTCTCGCTGGTGGATAGCACACAAATGGCACACAGTAAATATTCGTCAACAACAAAGAATGACTCACGATATTACGGAGCTCCGCACCGTCCGACGGCTCGACTTAGAATGAATTGTGAACGGTCGGGCGTTCGTATTTATACCCTTCGGTTAACGTCGTTACAAATCTATCGACTCATGTTTTCTTTATGGTTCGTTTTTAAATTCTTGATTTAATTTTACAAATCATAAAATGAATTTAGAAGTACAAATTAATTAGTTTAATAATTTCTAGTAATCAACTAAAAAAGTTAATTAAATAATCGTTTAAGTGACTTTTACCAACTTCAAATAAGCAATCACACAGTATTTGAACTTAGAATAATCAAACTGACGCTCGATTACGCCTTTCCGCCGGCATTCATATTGATTTATTCGACGCTTGATTAAGCCTTCGCGCCGATATATATAACTTCGACTATGATATTTATTATTGTACCTATTTCATTTCTGTCTTCAAGTGACATTATTACCACGTACTGTGAACTAGGTCATTGTCTTCCAATGTGTTATGTTGGATGGTTGTATGGTTGCTCCCTGTTTGGGTCGGGTTGTTGGCCTTCAGACAATGATACTAAAGGAATGGAGAGTGTACCTGTGATTGCGCACGCACTTGTGCACTATACGAGTAATATCTCTTGCGTAATTTGCTAATCTCCGCTGAGATTGGCCACCGTTATCAGGTTGGTCTATTATTATAATGATCACCAAAGTCATCTCTATTCGTCTCCCTGTTCGTTTTGAATATTACTTTCACTATTATTATTTCTATTACGTTAATATCGTCAAGTGCCATTATTGTCACGTTCATGTGCGTCCGAGGCACCGGATCATTATCTTGTGATCTGGTGTTATGTCTTGATGCCACCATGCTTCGATCTAACACTTTTACTATAAGGAACTATTAGTTAATCTATGAATTTACTCGTATAATGGCTAGAACATTACTATTAATAGGCTTATAGAACATAATACCTATTTATTTACATATCTAGAATTTTTGAAGATCTGTGGTCTGTCTTATTCTTAAATCAAGACAAAGATTTGTTTTGCTAAAGTAATCCACAGCTCCGGCCCCGGCGACACACCGGTGTGTCGCGAATTAATCGCGAATTTAATGTTTATTTACCTATTACATAAGATTTACTTTTTTTTGGGAATTTTCACATGTCGGGGCCGCAGCGGTTAAAGATCGTTTCAGCCGATTACAAAGTGACACGAATTAGGTTTCGATTGCAGTTACTAGTAGAATCCGAGTCCTCTAACTGCTTCTAGTTCTTCGATGGGTTCTCATTTGTCAAAGGTTTCTATACATCTTAACCTGACTAATTGATCCCCAGCTAAGGAGTGGAATTTCTTGCCGGAGTCTGTTTTTCCTGACAGCTACAACCTAAGGGTGTTTAAGTCAATGGTGAATATATTACTTCTAAGCAAACGAGCTCCATCTTCGACCACATACTTAATCGTTTTCCTTCAGGTGAGTTTGTGGTCAAACGCGAATCGGCAATCATTCAAATAAAAGCTGACCGTAGACCTCTTCCTACTCTCGTTACAATTTATAAAGATCTATCTGCCCTCCATATCTTACCATGTAAATCGAATTAATTACAACATAAGTGAAAACTTTCAACACCTACCTATTTATTGAAGCGCCTCCCAATAAATGTTGATAACGTTTTAATTTACGTTCAAACAATTTTTAATTATGGTAATACTGAATATCGATAGGCGAGCTTTAGATATAAATTGTTCTATCGACAATCTGTTTACGCGTGGGCGCAACGTCGGACTTATTACGAAGTTACGTAACAGATATTTAGTTGGTGACATTTCTGATGTATTGAGTTTGAGTTTATAGAGGTATTCAATTGATTAAATCCTCATTAACTAGCAGAAAGAAGGAAATAAGTTATCGACGCGTTACTTTATCATCTGCCTAGCCTTTTCCCAACTTTATTGGGGTCGGCTTCCAGTCAAACCGATTTCAGCTGAATACCAGTATTTTACGTGGAGCGGCTGTCTACCAGACCTCCACAACCCATTACTAGGTAACACACTGGTTACTTCTTGGCAAGACTGGAGTCAGATTTTCTGGCTTCTGACAATACGTAACGACTGCCAAAGATCTACAAATGACAGCCGGGACAAACGGCTTAACATGCTTTCCGAGTCACGGAGGAAACTCGATCATCCACAGACCGACACCGGCAAGCGTTGCTTAACCTTGAAGATCGACCCGTGCGACTGTAATTATTAAGCCACGAGCTCCTCGACGCGTTACTTATTAAATGCAATTCAAATTATACGTTTTTTTAAATATTATTGATAGACTCGTGTTTTACCACAATCTCACCTGATGGTAAGCGATGATGTGGTCGACGATGAAGCACTCTTGCCTATAATTTACCTGTTCACTCTTGACTTAAAAGACTTCAATTGGTAAGTTAGAGTGTTAGCTACCTATCAGGAAACACAGACCCCGGTAGGTAATTCTACTCCTAAGCTGAACGCACAATGGAAGTTGGTGAGTGGATGATTTGCTGTTAAAAAACCATGCCGCCACAAAAAAACCAATGTAGCAATATCTACATCGCAACAAAAAGAACCGCAACGCCATCTATCCAGCCAGCTGTGAACTAACTCAACGTAATCCTGCATCGCGGTTTCAGTTTTCCGTAAGATTTGAACGGGCAGTTGCCCAGCGGACACAACAACCATCCGATAGGATGATCCTCCCTTTTCTATGGAGGTTTGCGGGAGGATAAGTCATTTCGCCGATCACGGCATGCTAACGCGCGTTCGACAACTTTTCAAGTTAATTTTGAGATTATTTTAGTTCCAAGAACTGGGTCTAAGTGAGAATGAAGAAGAATAGTATCTGAAACTGGTGACTCTAAACTCTAATTATTTGTCTGTTATATCATAGGAATTTGTAAGTACCTACTGACCCAATTACGAAAACTCTTTTCAGTAGAAAATAAAATTTTCGCTGAGTGTGATAGGTATTATCCGGGCAAAATTAATGCATAAACAAAATATTGTCATTTTTAAAAGATCAATGTTGAATTTAAATAAGCGCCGTTTGCGGGTTCCCGAAAAAAAACTGAATTCAAAACTGAGGGGGAGTTGTACTTCCGACAGCAGCCATACAAAAGTAAAAACTACGCAATACTTTCATTAAAAATTACCAGCAGAACAGAACTTAAACAAAGCATTTCAAAATACTTTCATTTTCAACCCGTACGGTTGTGAAACTAATTTCGACTCGCCCCTAACAAAACAACAATAATTGGGTCGAATGTTCAAATCGAATTGAACCTCGAAAAACTTAATCGATACATCTAAAAAGCCCGGTGAGTCGGTAAAGGCTTCGTCGGCAAACCCTCAAAGGTGATTAATTACTGGCAAAACGTTAATTGTGCACGGCCTAATTTTTATAGGCGGCTAATTTGTGTGAACGTACCGCGGATTCGTTACAAGGATTCACACGTTCGCTTTTTGTTTTTGACTTCTGGAGCGTGGTTAAAGTCATCACAAAGAAACAGAAGTTAAAAATTGCTGAAAAGAACAAAACAAAAAATATAGGAGTAGTACTCAGAATTACGGTAAACAGGGTAGTGATTGAGATCAAACACAAACTCACCTGATGGAAAGCAAAGATTTGGTCGACGGTGGAGTACGCATGCTGCTTGCTTGGAGTGATCTGTTCACTCTTGACATAAAGACCCCCGTTTGTATCAGGAAACAGACTCCGGCAGGGAATGCCACTCCTTAGCTGTACGCAAAATGAATGTATTCCTAGAACGCTTCGAATGAAAAAGTCCATCACTTCAGCCAAAAGATGTTCTCTACAATACTGGAGATAGACCTGCCCCAAATGTGGCTACATCAAACGGCCCTGTGCTTGAACATGGGCTCAAGCTGTGATTCGAGACGAGGCTAGGTGGATTCTGCATCCACCATCCATTGCGAAAGCTCTTTCTATGCATCTAAAAACTAGTGGGACATTCAAGTGCAAGGGCTCGCCTTACAAGTCGATTTTAGTATGCTAACTTTTCGAACCTTTTCATTATAGACATACTATTGCACCATAATAAAAATAATAACTCGACTTAATCAAAGAGTAAGCCGCTAGCAAAAACACTTCCTATATTGGACTGACTTATTATCGCTATGACAAGGTACATGTAATCACAGGAAAACGAAACGAAAAATGAATACGGCCATACATCAAAGTGGTGCAAGCGTGTTATTTGCACCACCCGGGCACCCTGCCATATATGGCCGATGTAGGGTTGGCAGTAGATATAAAAATGTAACAGAGCTTTTTGCTAAACACCATGTTACCCGTTTGTTTTGGCCAAACGAGTCACAAGATGCAATGGATATTTTATATTCTATAGTTTTGTTTTGAAGCGTCTTTTTAACTGATCCATTAAGCACTCGGTCCAGGGTTGCGGAATTTCTTCGAAAGAGTCACCGCGGCCCTGGAACGCAAAGGGCAGTAGGAGGAACACGGATTGGTTTTAGTCAGTAAGAGTAATTTGATGATTACCTATCCTTAAAAAAATATCTACCAAATTAATGAATCTGCTCCTGGGTTTGGTTTGCTCAAAATTTTCCGGTATAGTTACGAGTAATGAATTTAACGGATCTTCCGTTGGAGTTCTCCGAGTCTTTCCATGCTAAATAGTTTTCTAATAGATCAACCAGCGCGATATCCCAAGGTCCCTGTCTTCCTATATCTCGTGGCAGCCCTAAACCATGCCACCACCGACCATATAAGCCCCATACAACCATACAGTGGTTAATTGAGACGTTTTCACGATAAACGTCGTCTAATTGACCGCGCCATAGACTTGAGCCTTAATCACCGCCCCAAGCGTGTAATTCCATACACGATTATGTACATTTTTTTGTTGAAGTTGTTCTAGTTTTCATATGATTGATTGTGTTCCTTGTACGTCGGTGGTGTCTTCGTTCTTTATATGGATCTGTGTCCGTGTTTTCTTAAGATTTAAGGTTTCGATATTAGAGTTGGTTTTCAGTAGTAGTCACTGATAATTTTTAGAAGTGTTGTTAACGAAACTTAATCATCATTATTATTCATCACCTAACCTAGCCTTTTCCCAACTATATTGGGGTCGGCTCCCAGTCAAACCGGATTCAGCCGAATACCAAACTTTTAATAAAGATGTGATTTTTTTTCGTTTATGTATTTGTTTGTAGTAACTTTTTCGTTAACTTTTCATTGATAGAATAAGCTACATTACAGAGTGCCTTAAGCTACAGTTTCTATGGAATAAACCACGGGACAGAAAAAAACCAATTCGTCTTGAGCAGGCGTTATGATTAATGCTCGTGAAAGCAATGATAGCAAAGCAAATTGCCTGAAAATGTACAAGATTTTAATGTAAGCCAAACTTTAACTAGGTTGTATTTCCATAAAAACCCTAAGCTTACCAAATTATCTTCAGAAAATATTTACAGCCAACACGATAAGAAACACAATAGCTGCAAATAACAATGACTTACGATACTGATGCAAATGTGGCGCCTGCGCCAGTGCCTGTGTTACTTCTCCCTAATATTCCAATAATCTACATTATAATAACAACTTCAGTGAGTATCTTATAGTTTATTACTATTTCAGCGTTATCGACGATTGCATCAAAATAATTATGATTTGCTAGGATTGATTGATTGATGTGATTGTCATTTGCGTTAAACACTTTATGTGTATATGTTACAATGGTTTTATATTATTACCTTCATAATGTTATACCATATATGATGCATCATATCCTTAACCCATCTAGTCAAATATATACGTAAATAAAATAAGTGAAGTATTGGGACACAGATACCCTTGCAGAAGAACGCATCTTTAGCTGACGACTTTCGACTAAAATTTTATAATGTTGCTCAAGGCAAATAAAGCTCCTTATAGTATTTTGAAAAAAGAATTCCATATATCTGTTTTATTGCTTTTGGGTCCAACCATAGAGTTAGAACTTTTACTTAACGATGAGTTAGCCTGTAAGTAAAACAATACATTTTTTTAAAAGTAATGGGGAGTGGATAAGAATGTCAGCAAAAAAAGAAACATAAACCTAAATGTATTAAAAGAAAAGTTTATGTTTAGCTAACAATGCAATTCTTTGTTTTTATGTGGGAGGGTAAGGAAAAGGGTTCGATTGCTTTCTTTAATATTATTGTATGTTGAGATGGGTATGTGGATTGACGAAATTTATATACTAGAGGAAGCGCAAAAGTGTGAGGGAATATTTTAGATTGGTATGAGCATGTAATGTAGAGGGACGGTACGCATGTAATTAAAAGAGTAATGAATGTAAGCGAGATGAAGAAGTTAATAACAGAAAAATAATGGATTGTGGAAGGAACGATAAGAAAGAATTGTGAATGTTGGCACCGAAGAATGAAAGAAGCAAACGTGTTGCCCCAAGTAACATAGAACAAACTACGAGCAGGAAGATGATGTTGACCATTGAGTGTGGAAACCAGTATGAAATTTGTATCTCAGTTCAACTTCATGTTTGCACATTTCTTAAATTATATAAGCTTTACATTAGAATGTAGTTTCTTCTGTCTAATACCAATTCTAAATTAAAAAATTCCCTCTTCCCCCGGACCTCTGTAAAGAGTAGACGTGCCTGTGAAGCTTATTTAATTTTTTAATTCATAAAATCAAATTAACGTAGCAAATAATATCAAACACAAAAATAGGAGTGCATAAATACGAGGAGTGCTCGAGATATTGCTCACTGGAGAGAAGCGCGTATCACCGAGCACGGGTGAGACAACAATACATCACTTTACCAACCCATTAACTAATTACTATTAACGCAAAGCGCACGAACGAATATACCTGCCCTGCTTGAGCGCGCGGACATTGATGTGCAAGCAAGATAGCAACAAGCCTTGCGTTAGACAGCACACCAAGAAATTTATGCGTGTACGCACGATTTGAATGTGCGTAACGCAAGGACGGACTTACTGTCTGTGATCTCTGCGCGCCTAGTAACTCCGGTCAGCGATCAATATTGAAGTTGGCAAAATTTCGTACTTTCTTGCGTAATAATAATCATTATTAAATAACATTTACAAGAGAAATTCACCTATTCTTCTGAACCCTTGATACTTGTGCATTCAAAACAGGAAATAGATTACGGTCATATTGCCAGAGTCCGTCTCAACTTTACCAAAACGGTATACTCCTGAACTGTTTGTTGTCCTGGTATCATCTTGAGCCAAATGGATAAATCTATGTCAGAATCGGACTTAAACCAACTGAGTCAAGAAAATACACCTCCAAACTTTGGTCAGACCCGCTGTTTTAAAAGGCCGCGAGAGGATGACAATACTGATTTTAAGAGTTTTATTTCATCTCTTATGACTGAGCATAGAAAGGAAATAGAAAAAGAAATGAATAAGATAAGCTTGGCTTTGTCTACTATACAAAGGACGAATACAAACATTGAGAGCTCGGTTGCCTTTCTGGCAGCGCAGAACCAGGACATGTTAAGTAAAATTGATCTTTTAGAAAAACAGGCAGTCAAGGACAGAGATTACATAGCAGTTTTGGAGAACAAAATTGAAGATATGCAGATGTCGACTCGTAAATCAAATTTCCAGTTGAAAAACGTACCGAAGTCGAGTGGAGAAACTAAGGAAGATCTGATTGGGATGGTACTCTCTCTGTCTAAAACTGTCGACTGTAAAATACAAAAAAGTGACATCAAAGATGTGTACAGAGTGAACAGCAAAAAGGAAGAACAACATAGTCCCATCATTGTGGAAACCTGTTCTACACTCTTGAAGACTGAACTGCTCCAGATGTGTAAGTCATTTAATACTAGACATCAAAGTAAACTTTGTGCAAAACATGTTGGGTGCCGGACCAACACGGAAGCTCCCATCTTTGTGTCAGAGCAGCTGACTGCGAAGGGCGCTCGTCTGCACTTCCTTGCACGTGACCTAGTCAAAGCAAAGAAGTTTAAGTTTTGCTGGACGGCTTACGGCAAAGTCTACCTAAAGAAAGATGAAACATCGCAAAGAATAACAGTTAAGTCGGAAGCACAGGTCCACCAGCTGACACATGAAATCTGACTAGGCCCAAGACCTCTTGCCAATTATATTTGCCCTAACATTGTGCCTATTCTAAACGACTTCTTACTTTTGTTATCTAATCTTATTCTGCATGAAATAATGTTTCTTTATATTAGTTTAGTCATAAAAAATTGTAATACTACACATACACTCACTTCAACACATATCATTTTATATCTCTATATAACTACCAAAACATACACGCACACACAACCCCCCTCATCTTCAAATTGTATACTCCTCCTTTATCTGACTCTTACCTACTTAGAAAACTCACAAAAAGGTTATTATTCCCCACACTCAACAAACTTGTGTCACTGGCTGTATCATTATGTGATGACAAACAAAAATATTTCAAAGTTCACCCTCGGACCCTCCAAACTCAAACTAAATGGATAGTTCACTTCAAACACTTAACGAAATAGACAATACAAATATCGCCCATGCTTTTCACTGTGACATTGAAGATTTATCTAAATATATACATGTACAAAAAAAAGACTGCAAAATATTCTGCCAAAATATACGAAGCGTTTATAGTAATATTGATGATCTGCAACTGAGTCTGTCTTGTCTAAAATTCGAACCGGATATTCTGATTCTAACTGAAAGTCAACTTAATCCTAATAAACCAGTTCCCACTATTCAGAACTTCTCAGCGTTCCAAACTACAAACCATATGAATAAAAACGACGGAGTAGTTGTATACGTTAGTAATAGTATTGTGGTAAATGTGAGGGAAATTAAGTTGACTCATGCCTCTGCTTTAGAAATCAAAGTTAATGAAAACAATATTATACTGGGGGTATATCGATCTCCTTCAACTGCAAATGCTGAGATGTTTATTAACTCACTCGATACATATTTAGAGTCCATAAAATCTTGTACCTGTATTACTGTAACTGGTGATATAAATATAAATATAACGCCAACTCTATCAGAAACTGCCCAGGAGCGCAATAATAGACAAAACTACTCTACAATGTTAACTATGCATGGATTGATTGCAGGACACAATTTTCCTACTAGACTAAATAACTGCCTGGACCATTTTATGATTAAACTTAATAAAGAAAAAATATCGGCACACATTGCTGTCCTTAATACATCAGTGACAGATCATTCTCTATTATTTCTTAATTTATGTAAAATAAAGCTAAAAAATAAAACACAAAAAATAAAAATAACTACTGATTTCAATATGGCACTTAAATCATTAGTAGATAAAAAATTATCCCAACTCTTATTCTGTAATGATCCTGACCTTTTAGTGGAACTTTTAATTAATAAAATTTGTGAATCACTGCAAGAAAATACTACAAAGTCCACCATACCTAAAAGTAAGCGACCTATAAAACCCTGGATAACTCCCGGCATATTAAAATGTATCAAAAATAGAAACAAAATGCAAAAGCAATTAAAAAATGACCTTCATAATGAAATATTAAAAATCAGTTATAAAAGATATCGCAACTTTTGTAATCAATTAATTAAAAAACTGAAGCGCAGATACGACAGGGCACAATTAGCGAATTCCACCAAAAACAGTAAAAGACTTTGGTCGAGTATTAAAAATATAACTCACATGAAGCAAACTAACTCAGATAACACTAAACTTCTAGAATCTGTGTCATCTCCACTTGAGTCAGTGAATCATGTGAATGATTATTTTGTGGGGATTGGCAAACAACTCGCAGAAAAAATCGTGTCGGAGACCAGATCGGAAGTGAGGACTGACTTAGGAGGAAACAAGGCTCAACTTACATCATTTGTTCTTTTAGACACAGACATAGACGAAGTACACTATTTTCTTATGAATTTAAAATCGAGTAGTGCTCCTGGCTGGGACAGTATCCCAACAAGTTTTCTCAAATTAGCTAAGCATGAAATTCTTCCAATTATTGTTCACCTAGCAAACTTGTGTTTCAGTACAGGTATCTTCCCGAAACTGTTAAAAAAATCTATTATTACACCTGTGTACAAGAGTGGGACCAGAGATGATGTTAGTAACTACAGGCCCATATCAGTGTTACCTGCTTTATCAAAAATATTAGAGAAACTCTTAAATAAGAGATTAACTGACTTCCTTAGTAAATATAACATATTATCCGATTCACAGTATGGTTTTAGACCGGGAAAATCTACTGAAGATGCAATAACAGCTTTAACAACCCTAATCACTGAAAATCTTGATCGTGGAAATAAATGCCTCTCAGTTTTCCTCGATCTGAAAAAGGCTTTTGACACAGTTTCTGTTCCCATTCTTGTACGCAAGCTGGAACACATAGGAATAAGAGGCATACCCCTTGAATTATTCAAAAGCTATTTAACACATCGAACGCAAAAGGTTAGAATAGGCCAGTATACGAGTAGAGACTCCAATATAACATTTGGTGTACCACAAGGAAGCGTCCTCGGGCCCACCTTGTTTCTAATTTATATCAATGACTTGTGTAAGCTTGATGCAGGTGGTTCCCGAGTTTTCTCTTATGCTGATGACACTGCGCTGGTATTTATCGGCAATGATTGGAATTCTGTGCGATTGGATGCGGAAGTGGGATTATCGAGAGTTGCTTCCTGGTTGAGAACTAATTTGCTCACATTGAATAGCCAGAAAACTGTTTACATGTGCTTCTCTGTGAGTGTTAGAACCCAACCAGATACAGAACTAAGTTTAAAGATACACCAATGTGGCAATATCCAGGAAACCAACTGCGCTTGTCCAATTATCGAGAAGGTAGAAAAAACAAAATATTTGGGTATTATACTGGATCAGCGTCTGTCTTGGCATTATCACGTATCTTTGGTTGGTGATCGTTTGAGAAAATTAGTCTGGATTTTCAAAACACTAAGACATGTTACATCATCAAGTCTAATCAAGGAGATTTACACTGCTCTAGCCCAATCTGTTTTAACCTACTGCATTCCTATCTGGGGAGGTGCCTCAAAAATTAAATTCCTTGATGTTGAAAGATCTCAGCGTGCCCTGCTCAAAACTATTTATTTTAAACCGTATCGCTTTTCTACACTCGAGCTCTACAATCTGTGTGATCTCTTAACTGTTAGGAAGTTGTATATTTTGAATGCAGTCCTAAAGATGCATAAAACAACAGTATTTGATTCTAATCTTTTTAGGAAAAGAAGAAGTCACTGTCGTATAAATGTGGTCAGAGTTCGCACTGCATTCGCAAGGCGGCAATTTATTTCTCAAGCTACTCTCCTGTACAACGCTATAAGCAAAAAAGTAGCTTTTTACGAACAAACACATTACGAATGTAAGAGAACCCTGACTGCATGGCTAAAGAACCTAAATTATGAAGAAACTGAGTTGCTTTTGCATCCAGTTACATAGTCTACTAAGTACACATGAAAAGTATATATATAATATAATGTATAATATAATATAATGTAGGTATATAAATATGTAAAATGACAACTATTGCTTTTGTGTTTAAATAAATAAATATGTCTACTACAACAAAACATTTATAGTAAGCTAAGTAAGTGGGTAAGTTTTTGGATACCCTTTATGTCCTACTCGCTCACACACACACACACACACACACACAAACACACCATTACACACTTACACTCCACACTAACACTCCACATTCTACTGTCCTTGGAATCAGAACTTGGGCAAATTATGTAAGTTAGGAATAATTTATATCATTATCTGTGGTGGCGATTTCAAGTTTGCACCCAATTGCTGTTTTCATTTTATCTTTAGTATTATTATTGTTTTATATAAGTAGTGTTTTTGTATTTGTACCTCCTTTGATTACCAATGTTTCATAACAGGCTCTGTATACATAGTACATAGATATGGAAGAGTGGGGTCTTCTGTTACAGGTATCTCTATACTTAAAAGAAGGCCTCCACAAAATACTTGTAAAACCTGTTGTTTACGAAATAAATTTATTATTATTATTATTAATTCTACGTTTACGATAACTGTCTGTAGATGTAGCTCCTAGTACTATGCTATCATTTATGATTTCCGTTTTAACGATAACGATGTATAACAAAGTATGTATGTAATTACCTACTGCATAATTGGTCTCGTAAACTGTAGATCTCTCTTTAGAAATACTAGGTTTCGTAAGAGAAAATTGTTTAGGAGAAATAAATTCTTTGGCCTACTCATTGGCCTGGTAGTGAAAATAATATGAGTATCTTTTCATAAACTTTCCTCTCCAGCTCAATTAAAAATGACGTAGGATAAACCGACATCAGGCAAGAAGTGGAACGACGGTTTTGGTGGCTGGTAGCAGCTGAATTAGGCCATAGAAATCAGGAACATCCAAAAATGCGTTAAGGTCGACGATATCACTGAAGTCATGGAAAAACCCTGAAACGTGTAGGACCGGAAGGTATGGCAGAATGGAAAGGAGGCTTATAACCAGCAATGGGTGTTTCTATCCAGGCTGATAATTACCAAGGGTAATCGTTAAAGGGTGGTCGTTGACCTTCGAGAACGAAACCCTAAAAACGAAAAATGAAAAATTTATTTAGCTGGCGTTAAAAACCAGGCTGTTAAGCTAATGACATGGGCGTATTTATGGGGGATATTAAGGTGTTCTGGACCCACCCTCTCCGTAGCATACAGTGAAAATAAAAATCCTGACAGTCTGTTTTGCTAAACCATCATTCGGTGCTATTAACTGTACACGTAATTAATATTTATTATGAAACGGCATTCCATCCAAGAACCTATCCCTTTAGGACTTTTTTGCAAAAAAAGAGAAAAAAACCTTTTTTACACTTTTGAACCCTCGCCCCTCCTCCCCCCCCCCAACTGAGAAGCTATAGTTACGCCCAGGCTAATGATGATGTTGAATCGTTGACAGTGGTAACCTACATAACATGGGTGGGAATGACAAAATTCCATATATATCCATTCATTCTTCCTCTTCGTCACTCGACGTAAGACCAACGGAACAATGCATTATCGCACACAATGGTACGAGTACAACTCTGAATCGAATCGCAATCGTTACGCTCGTGTATCGAATGAACTCATCACTTGCACTATCAGGACCGTGTTAAACGTGTTGTAACGTTGATACCATTGAAAGGTTTAACGATTATGTTTGTATTGAGAGCTGTATTGATAAGGGGCAATCTTGAAATTGGTGATCAACATTATTGTATTACCGGTCAGTTCAGCATATCTTCCTCTCCTTACTTTCTTTAAGTCTTCATCTTTGTGGTCACCCCTTTCGAGCTCTATCAATTTTCTCACAATTGATCCATAGGTTGGTCTTCAACTCTTATAGCCATCAATTATATTTATAAGTTTGCTCATGACATTTTTCTCATCCCGCCGCAACACATGCTCATACCTTGACGGGGAATTTTCAGACACCGACGCCACTTCGAAGTTCCTTTTTAATCAACCTACATTGTCCCTCCGCTTGACAAAGGTCACTTCCATAGCCTTCTTCTATTCCCGGTATATTGTCTTCTCCGACCAATCCGTCATGAATACCTCTAAGTTGACACTCCAGCATTTCAAAGGCCTTCCTCGGCGACGACGCGTAGCCCCTGTGCTTTGACTACCACTACGTGACGACTCTGACCCATCAGTCTTGTTGCATTATACATATCCACGACCCCTTTTTTTTATGGATGGGAAATCATCAAATGACTTCTCCCGCCCTGGGCAGAGCGGAAGGGAGTGTCAGACTCTTACTGACTAAAACCCATCCGTGCTCCTCCTAGTGCCCTTGCTTTCCAGGGCCGCGGTAACTCTTTCGAACATAGTCCGCAACTCTGGCAGGCTCTGGCCCTAACGGGCCACGACCCCTTCAATCCCATTTCTGCCTATTTCTCTAATATCTCATCTTAATTTTTTCTATTTGTTCTACCAATTACGCTGTCAAACATTGCAAAAATGTCTCTTGTTGTAGATATAGGTCACATTTAACCCGCTAATCTACATAGTTTACATAATTAATATGGTCAAACTTGATCAAACCCCAAGCCTTTGTTTGAAACCTAAGCCTGCACATTCAGAATACATGAATGTTCAAAACATCGCCTGTTATGTACTTTTGTTTAGAGTGTTGAGCATTTGAACTTGTTACTTGACCTGACCCGATTGAGTTGATGAGAGTTAAGCCACAGACAGTGGGTACAGAATTACTTACACTGTCAAGATAATGTTATTATTTTATCCGCCTTTTTTGTCTACTCACAAAGAGGAGCTCGTGGCTTAATAATAACAGCTGCACGGGTCGGTCTTAACGGTTCAGCAACGTCTGCCCAGGACGGTTCGTAGAAGTGCGATCATCTTAACATAAGGAGATTCCTCCGTGTCTCGGAAAGCCCGTGTAGCGTGGTCCCGGCTTTCAATTGTAATCATTGACAATCGTTACGGTCGTCAGAAGGCAAGAAATCTTACTCCAGTCTTGCCAAGGGGTATCGTGTTCCCCAGTTGGACATAATAGGGAATATGCTTGCAATTTTTTTATTTGCTATATTAAATATTTATTAGCTATAATAAACAATTTTGAAATAATTTTTAAAATACCTTCATCAGCGTTGAAGTTATAAAGCTTCAAAGTTTACAATTAGAAAGAGAAGTCCGATACGAACTCTGACGTCAAAGTTCAAGACGCCTATACAGCTGCCACAAAAAAACAGCGGTTTCGCGAGAGGAACAGATATAATTGTTTAAATTGTCATATCGCGTTTGTTTTTCGATCAACTTTGATTCTATTTTCACTGTCAGTATTATCATCATCATCTGCCTAGACTTTTACCAACTATATAAGGGTCGGCTTCCAGTCAAACCTGATTCAGCTGAATCCGGTTCAGTCCGGACTGAGTCAGATTTACCAGATTTTTTTTATTTTGTTTTTTTGTTATTTTAGTGTTACATTTTTTATATTTTGAGATGAACTGTGTAGACAACAAAATATTTTTTTCATGCATACTCCCTATCGGGCAAACACTAGGCAGACTGATTGATATGTCTAATCACAAAGTTCACAAACAGCTGCTTAACGTTAAGAACCAGAATACCCTCATGAAAAACATGTTTATATACAACAGTCAACCTCTACCATTCTAGTAAAACCTGTGGTAATAGTTAATCTGTTTTATAGTTGTTTCAATAACTTAGTTTTATAAATATTCTGTTGTAACAGCTATTGTTCTTGATGTTTCATTCACACTTTATCTCGGTTTCTAGTCAAGGTCCTGTTCCTGACTAAGCGTTGATACTGTAACTTGGTACTCTTGCTAACATAATTGTACCTACACTAAATTTATATATTTTCTCTGTGTTTCCTTTAAGTTGCATCTGCAATGTTGTCTCCGTACCATGCTAAGGTCGACTGGTAGAAAATTTATAGGGTAAATGTATATGTCTTCTCATACTCAACATTTCAAAATCATCCATAATTCAGAAAGTATTAATTAATTTGTAAATCCTAGAATCCCAAAATGTCTTCTATCCCTACATACAGTTAAAACTGCACTAAAAACCATATCCCCCTTTGGAAAACTCACCCGCTACCCGCTCCCATCGCGACCCAGCACTACAAAGGACCTATCTCCCGACTTAAGGCACCGTTGCAACACCGCCATACCTAAAGGGGCCACGTGATAACCCTGCCCATGATACGCATACTCATGAATGTAAATTACGTTAGGCTTGTCTCGCGACCCTTAAATGTAGATTACCGTTGAAGCTGAAACTAGTATTTCAAAGGTAATGAGGTGTTTTAGGGTCGGTCATGACTCTGACCCGAGTTAACACCTTGTTCGAAGATAAAGGATGGACGCACGCGATCGAATGTGGCTTAGATTGTTCGTGTGCACGCACTTAGGTTCAATGTTCATGTGGATTATCGGGTGGGCTAGGAATTTGGTTTCGATGTTGCTAACTTGAAAGCAAATTCAAGATATACTATTGCATAACAGAGTAGGAATTTTAAGGCGATTCTTTCTTCAGACAAACCTTGATGAAAAAAATAGAAGATGTTATAAAATTATAATGTAAGGACTAAGGTCTCAAATAAGCCAAGAAGTAAATTAATGCGTTTAATTTCAAGCGCACTGTTCCATTATTTTAAACCAACCATGTTTTAAAATGCAACGCCTTTTTTCAATTTGTAGTTATGCAAAGTATTTTCATCGTCTCATCCTCGCATTTGCATGCTAAACATACAATCGCAATTATGACAATCATTGTATAGTGCGACAATAATTGTTTTCGATTCATATCTCATGATAAAGCTGCCATGCGACAAAATATTCGCAATTATGCGCCCACACTTAATGTCCATTTAGTTTCTCCTATTGAAGTTATCAGCGCAGCGAGATGCAATATGCATAATGCTCAGATCATGGGAGAATAATGGTTAAAATAATTATGCAATTTGCAGTATAGTTTCAATATGTTATTATTCTTGCAAAACAATAAGGTGAAAGAAATAAATAGTATTTTTTTTAAAGGATGGGAATTCATCAAATGATTCCTTCGGCTCTGGCCAGAGCGGAAAGGAGTGTTATACTCCTACTGACTAAAAGCCATCCGTGTTTCTCCTGGTGAATCTTTCGAACAAATTCCGCAACCCTGGCAGAAATGAATAATCTACAAAGTTGGTTTGAAGTTGACGGGTTAAATTTAGCGAAAGGAACGTTACTGGGGAAAATATTAAACTATCCATGATCCATCACTTAATTGTGCGTAGATATTTATTTAAAGGACTCGGCTGTTAAGATGGAGATGGGACATCGAAGCTTAGAGAAAGTTCGGCTTTTTGAGCCTGTATTAAGCTCGATGTGTTACACTAACGTCCGGATACTGTAATTATTTCATAAATTCAGAAACCAGAGATAAGAAAAACAATATCCTCTCCAAAGCCTCAGATATTACCCACCAACACGGAAATAGGTTACCATTGTCGTTCGTATATCAAAGGCTACATCAATGGCTAGAGTCGACGGAACCTCGAAATTTCCTTATCTTAATACCAAAATTTATTGGTGCTACATGGCATACATGGTGTCATAAGTCCCCGATTCCGTGCTCATGTTTCTGTCAGACCTGTGAGTTTGCGGCTCAATCGCAGTGCACTTTCCACCCTGGTCCCGCCCACGCTCCTAGTTGATGGTATCTCGGGAGTTACGAGCTCGAAGAAGATGTTGCCCCGTGTTAACGATCGCATGTGTGTATGTGGATTTCGTTGGTGGTTGGATGCGGTATTCGTGGTGCTGGAAATGTTAAATGGATAAGAATACGTGGACAATTTTTTGTATGTGTAGAAGTATAAAGTTTAGCTGAGTGTGTAATCGGTTAGTACCGAGCTCACATTCAACTAATGACTGTCTTTAGTCATTGAAATATCAATGATATTTCAAAGCAGTAATTTAATCTCTCTCATTCATTCAGGTATTGTTATTATTCGTGCATATTCGAAGACCGAAAACTTTACATGCCTATTGAAAACTTAATATTTTATTATACTCCTACAGACATAGCCAATCACCATCATGTTCCTGCTTTCAAGTCAATATTCATGAGTCATCATTCTATCAATTCCCTAGGCTGATTTTCTGGAGAGATCGGAGCTTTTCTGTTTCATTCTGGAGCCTTTTACTTTATAAAACGTGTAACAGAATAAACGCAATATCTCTTAAGGGTTCATTGTACTCATTATTATGAACAAACTATGGAACCTAAAAATCGCGAAAAAAAATCTGCTGTTTAGTACATTTTGTCGAGTTATCCGCACATAAATGTATGGGGCAGTCGATTTTTATTCGCTATTTCATTGTTGGTTTCATCGTAAAAGTTGTTATTGTTGGTATTGTGTTTATTCTGGTCAGCCAATATTTCAGCATCAAAAAGTTTTGTCATATCCTTTAATTTCTTCCTCGCGGTAACTACAAGTCTAATGGTGCGGGAATAGTTCTAATATCGACTGTATCTCGAGTGTATTTTGTTAAACGGACTTATTTGAGAAAATCCCTCGAAGTTCCAGTGTTTAGATGAAATTCATGCGTATGTTCCTTGGGGACTCTTGAATATTTTGTACCGATTTTTTCTTCGGTTCGGCTGTGCGGTCTTTGGATTTGCAGGGAGCATTGGTTCTTTCTTGTACGTTTTTTAGACTGGTTCTGGCATTCCTATTTGATGAATAGATTCCACCATCATTACATCACCATTTTATCATCATCATTAGAAACCTCAGGTATCTATGTTGGTTTAACTGCTATTGTTCTCTGAATGCCTGTATCAAGAATTATTAAAATCTACAGATGGTTGCGTAGTTCCATATACTCTGTTACTATTTCAATTGCCAACCTTAGAAATTAAATTACTATTGAATGAAACGAATCTGTTAACACGAAACAATTTCTTGTTGATCATCGTTTCATCCTTAACAAGCGCCTCACGTGTGTCTATCTGATAGATGTGCGTGTTAATCACCTCCTGCTGAGCCGACGCTCCTTCGCCGTTACTCCAGGACTCCAACGTGTTACATTTCTGTACCGTACTATTGTAACGGGTTTCAACCAAGTCATAATAATCGAGGTTATAGTAATTGTGATCTGTTTGTTTATTTGTTATTGCATTATTGTGCAGTCACGGAGCTCCAATGTCGTTCATGTTTTAAGGGGTAACCGTGATGTTATTTTGGTGTAATTCTATCTGTAGTTGCGTGTTTTGTTTGATCTGGTGTGACCTAAAATGGATTTTGAGGTGCAATATGTAGCATAAGGAATTTTGCGGTATATGTTTAAGTAGCATCAGTAGTGATTTGACTATTAATACTTTTTCATTTATAATCATTATTACTACCTTTTACTGCCTGAAATATCTACCTACTATTTGAGTATATATTATTATCAGCATTTGACCTTAGCTGTATTTAATAAAAAATCGTATTCGTATTTATTTATTTAATTTAAATAAAATTAATTATTATACAATTTTATAACCATTACTTAGCTAAAATACTGATAAGCTGATTCTTTATTCAAAATTTTCTATGGACGTTTGAATTTAGAATCTCTTAAACAGTATTTTAACTAAGTAATGGTTAAAAAGTTTTTACGAATAAGCCTTTAAGTCTTCTTCTGGCAGTCCTCGCATTTAATTCTCCATACAGCAAATTAAAACTACCGTTGACGAAATAGTTATTCCTGTATCGGGTTTTATGCCGTAAATGGTAAAACTAAATTTTAACATTTACAATTCTCATGAAAATATTTGCAAACAAGCCTTCGAAGGCACGTACTCACGTGAACTTTCACCTGTATTGTGTTTAAAATAGTTTGCTTTTGTTATTGAAATCTAGCGAAACCTAGAATCCCCATTCGATTAAATTGAGCATGTACCTAGCATACCTAAGTATATGAGAGCAAAATCTCGGCGCAAGGGAACTAGTACCAGGAAAGTCGCCGTGGTTATTAAATTGGTCTTTTATTATTGGTCAAAACAGCTCGGAGTACTATGGTTAGTTCCATATTTCTTATAGAGAAAATTTCATTAAGTTTCAATCGCTAATAACTATGAGATTTACATGCCACAGTGTTGGTTGGGCATGCAAAAGATAGGTCATGTTGTACCAATTTTGAGGCTGACAAATCGTATGACCATAACAACGCTTGTAAATACTTCACATGCTTTTCCTGTAGTTTGATAAGATCAATCTTATGCCACGCATACATAAACGCCTTTTTCCCATTAGGGTTGGCAGAAACTTCAGAAAGCAAGCTAAGGGCCAATTCTACTCATTTTTAAGCAACGCGATCGTAAAAATCGGTCAAGAGCGAGTCGGACTCGCGCACCGAGGGTTCCGTACCATCATGATGATTTCTGAAACAGTTTCCTATTTATATCTAGACATCGTTTTATTTTCTGTAATCTTTACATAAACTTCTATCACATAGAATAATTTCAGATTTTTCTCTATGAAAACTTCGGACATAAGGGGGGTGAACGGTATTTTTTTTTATATTTCGCAAAAGTCGAAAACTATGAGGCCTAAAAAAATGTGCAAGTACTTAGCGCTTTTTCATATAAAAAAAAATATTTCCTATTTACATAGGTAATAGTTGAGCAAACGTCATCTAAAACTCCTCTAAATTTCAAGTTTATAGCATTAGTAGTTCTTGAGATATCCAGCTGTGACAGACGGACAGACAGACTGAGTCGCACCATAAGAGTTCCTTTTTACCATTTTGGTGCGGAACTCTAAAAACGTAAATATCAAGTCCCTTAGCCCTCAGAGGCTCTAGACAAGTGACATTATGTCAGCAGTAGTGCCACACTACTGCTGACATAATGTCACTTGTGATAACGACTGTCAAAACGACAAAAAAGTATGGGGTGGACAAACCCTGTCTAAATGTCATGTCATTAATCCCTTATACAACGCGTAACAGAATAAACCCAATACCGAAAGATGGGTCACCAACACCAACACTGAAATCGCGAAAAAAAGCCGACTTCCCCATTATATCGACATTTATGTGCTCATAATTCGATAAAATGTACTGAACAGCTGATAATTATTTTTCCGCGATTTCGGGGTTGTTCCCAAAGTTATTCATAATGTTAATTATGAGTACACGTTATATTTTGACATTTCGACAGTCGCATTCACAGATGGAATGGCAATTTTTCTAGAGCGTCTGCTACAATGCACTTCATGTCATAGTCTTATTATGTCAATGTTACCCCCATTTCAAAACTGAACATTTACGACCAATAAACGAGTTTACATAAATAAAACAGCCTACAAAAGCCATCAAACGAATCCTTAAAGCTGAACCGGCTTGTAATTCGGTCAAGTGCGAGTCTCGTGCTAGCCTCGACATCTAATCTCGATAGTTATACTACCGTCCAAAGATAAACGGGAGTATCTGCCGTTTTAGGCGAAATTGAGATGTTTAGTTAAAGAAGCTTAAAGAAAAAGGCTTAAAGTCACCCAAAGGGCAATGGAGAGGACAATGCTCAGAGTTTCCTTGCGTGATCGAATCAGTAATGGTGATATCCGCAAGGGAACTAAGGGAACCAACATAGCCCGAAGGATCGCCAAACTGAAGTGGCAGTGGGCAGGGCACATTGCTCGCAGAACAGATGGTCGATGGGGCCGAAAAGTTCTGGAGTAGCAACCGCGTACCTGAAGACGCAGCGTTGGAAGGCCTCCCACAAGATGGACCGATAACCTAGTGAGGGTCGCTGGTAGCCGATGGTTACGAGACGCAAAGGACCGGTTGTTGTGGCGTGGGGGAGGCCTATGTCCAGCAGTAGACGTCTTTCGGCTGATATGATGATGAGTTGTTAACTAATTCGGAATCAGGAAAATAAGGCGCTTCCAGTTTTTTTTTTTATATTTTTCTAAGAGCTAACATGTAGTAAAAAGTTTAGTTTCTCCGAGCTAATGTGCAAATAGCTTCATCTTTTTGACCGATCGACCTTGACAATTCAAAAGTGCCTGTAAATGGTCTAATTGAAATGAATGCTTTGAGATTTTGAGCTTTTTTTGACAACATTCGAATCATTTTTAGGTTCGTCTGCGGCATCGTAGCTCCCAAACGGATGAACTGATTTTGATTTAGTTTTTTCTTGATTTCTCCGTTTTCGGTTTTGGAGGGATGTTCCCCTTTTCGTTATGGTGGCAGTATAATCTCGATAGCCTATCTGTGGCGCCATCGCAATCATGAGCGGCGCCCGAGTGGTAATGTGTTTTAGTATAATGAGAACTAATTGACAAGTGGTTTGTTACTTATTGAGATACTAAATTGGCTATCGTTAACTAGTGTAGAGTATCCGGATAAGAATATGGCACAGCGTGACGAAAGTGGCCATACCTAAAAAAAAAATCAGCGTGACGAAAAACTTTCGCTTTGAGGAGCGTTGTCTCTGGCACTCGTAGTACATGTGTACAGTCATCCTCTAAAACTCGTGGCAGATTCTCCTCGCCTTCTTGGGATGAACTTTTTCCTTAGTTAAAAACACCCACAGTTTTTAACATAACCACAAGAAAAGAAACAACATAGTCATTATTACAGCCAAAAGACGTACCTACAATGCTAGACATGGCCGCTCCTGCCAGGGTTGCGGATTTTGTTCGAAAGAGTTACCGTGGCCCTGGAAAGCAAAGGGCACTACGAGGAGCACGGATTTTTTAGTCAGTAAGAGTCTGACACTCCCTCCCGCTTCAAAAAAAAAAAAAAAATAGACATGGCCGCTCCCAAGCTAAATAGCAAAAAGTTAAATATTAAGAATTAATTGTTCTTTCAAAGACATAGAGATAGTATCCAAACACTAATTATAATCATCATTATCACTGTATTAAAACTTTCACCAACAAATACAATTTCCATACAAGCCTGATGCAATTCGGTCAAGTGCGAGCGGGGCGTGTTGAAGCCCCGGCTTGTAATCTAGATGTGTATTATACAGGGCGCCGGCGGCGTCTCCACTTGCCGGCCCACGACGTAATCGTGATCACACTATCTTTGTATCTCTACTTTCTGTATAAATGAAAGATACAGTCTTCAGAAATAATCGATGGTTTTGTTTCATTTCCGCGATAGTCATGATTTTAGTATCGATTAATTTACAATCCACTGCTGGACTTCTTCCAATTGCCGCCATATTACTTACTAGCGTTTTCCCGCGACTTCGTACGCGTATGTCCCGTTTATTCCCGTTTCCGTATAGCCTATATTCTTTCTCATGAACGTGGCTATCATAATTATACAAAAACAATTTTTCAAATCCGACTGGTGGTTCCAGAGATAAGAGCGTTCAAACAAACAAACTCTTCAGCTTTAATATAAGAATAGATGCGCCCCCGTGCCGCTGTTTTCGAGGGCCGGTCCATTTGATTTTACGCATTAGATCCTACCGCCGCCGCCGCCTACGCCGCCCCACTCTGCCCGCAAGATTCGAAGCAGAGGCCTTATTTCTTGATAACCCTTAAATTTATATAATATGGTTTATGCTGGCTTAAATCCTGTCACCAAGTGTAGTTATTCTCTTGCGCTACATTACGCAACTTCATACCTATGTGCCCGAACTAATTGCATTAGGTGTTTCCGAAGAAAGATGTTCTTATTCAGATCAAAACACACAATCACTTTTCCTTCAACCAACCCATTAATTGCACGTCGCGTCGTCGCACGCGCAGCTAATCTCCGATCGACACCCAATCGTTTACAGCCAACATGAAACCTAAACTGCGGTTGTGTAAACGAAACGAATTAATTTAGTTTTAATCTCGGGAATAATCGACCGGCGCGTAGTTTGTCAACGACTTCTCGCTTGCACTTAAAGAAAATCGTTTCATTACAGATTATTAGATAACTTGTGTGTAGTTGAGGGTTGTGCAGTAGACCAGTCGAGTGCTATTTTGTAATAATTTCACTGTGAAAACTAAGGTGAATTGAGCTAGATTGGAGCTGTCAACTCAGCTTTAGGAGCAATGACAGTTCCCTTCACCAAAATGTTAATAGTGTGTTGTTTTCAGAATAGACAAGCAGTTTATTTTCTTAAAAAGTGGAATTTTTGCAAGGCTTTCTTTTAGTGTAGGTGCTAATGTCTGTTTAATTGAGAGGCAATGTATAAAAAGATGAACAGTATTTCTTTCTATAGGTACTTGACACAGTCATACTGGACGCAGTATTGGTTATGATGATATACTCCGAAATAAGCAACATTCGTACTGTTTATATTCGATTACATTACTCTTCTCCAGGAGTTAGCACTTGAAGCCTGTTATATTGTAAAAGTTGTAACCAAAAAAATTCTCACTCGCTGACTCGACTACACGCAGCAATTTACCACGACAATTCACACTCGTCATTTAAACTGCGTTTTATTGTTCTACATGATTATCCACCTTCACAGAGTAAGTGGTCAATTCTCACAAAAAAAAAGAAGAAAAGCTTGGGAATGTAATGGCTTTAGTAGGTAAGATACAAGACTGTTACAGTTCAATAAAGTGTGATGCGAGCGAAAATCGAATAATGCCGTGTTTAAAGCCCCCACAAACTGGACATGAAAATGAGAGGACCTCTTTACATGGTTTGGGACAGTCTGTCGCACAATTTGTCGATGTTCCTTTAGTTTTTAGCAACTTCTCGTAACTCATGGTTTTACTCTTGTAAGAATGTTACTAGTGTCATGCGTTTGATCATACATAAATGTGATACTTTAAGAGCAATAAATTCATTATTGTTTGTGGTTCTGCACACCTCATAATAATCTGCTATAAACCAAGATAAAATTAAAACCTGACTTATTCATCAGTTAAAAATGCCATTTTTGTCTGCAATATTTGGAAGGCTACACAAATTTTAACCTCTGCAAACACAAAACTGTGGCCGGATAAGTTTCACGGGTGATGTCCGATACTGCACCGCAGCAGGTTCCTGGCAGCCATCACTGTCAGTGTCAGACTTTCTCTCTACAGGTGCCGGCCGATAGTCCTGCCAAATGAATGGGTAATGTGAAAGTTAGGGTTGGTGGCTCCAAGACTATTGTACTAGCGTAAGTTAGGTTATAAGGGGAGGAAGATCGTAGGGTTGTCAAAAATTGCTGATGCGAGAAATGTACGAGAAAACGTACTCATGTGAGTCTACACATGAGTACGTTTTTACGGTACTAGAACTAAGTTTTTCCCGCGGTTTAGCTCCGGTGCCCTATCCTGGATAAAAATAGCACAATTGGTATACAATACTTTTATTGTACACCAAAAAATATACCAGACAACCTTTGGATGGATTGAAAGAACTTAGAATAAAAAGGGGTAACAAATTTACGCGATCGGATGAATACTTTTAGAGATTAATTTTCATTAGCATAAACAAACTATTGTACCTCATAATAGTTGCCACTATTATGAGGTACAATAGTTTGTTTATGATAATAAAAGATGTCTTCATTTATTTCCTTAAGTTAATAATTTCTTTTATGAATGAAGAATTAAGTTGTGCTTATGAATGACAATCGGTTTCAATATGTTTCATTCTTGAATTGTGCTCAATCACATTATATGCTGCTGACCACATACCACGGATGTATATTGTGCAGTATGCATTACCCAAATATGAAAAAAAATATTGTCTTAACATCGCAGATGTTTTCAGCATTTTCTACGAGTCAACCAAGGGTGGTGGAAAGGCAAGAAATTATAGCAAAAAAATACAAAGAACAACAATAACACGAAATAATATGTCTTTAGAAAACAACCGCCCCTACATGAAACAAAATAGTCGATTTTCTTTCAAATCCAGTAATCAACGATACAGTAGCTCGGAAGTGATTAGAATACTGAGCAAACTACCATCAGTGGGCGTTAGATAGTAGGAATTTTGATTGAGTTAGCCGCGCCGGTGGCTCTGACGGCTGCCCTGCGCGGGCGCATTCGACACCATCCACGATTTATCGACGGTCGAGTGACGTAACCACTAATAGATCGTCGATCGTCGTCGATCGTGTTGTAATCTAGTTGTTTATAATTTAATAAAAACGTGGGTAGGTTAAATATTTTATGTAGTGAAAGATTTATAGTGGTTACTTGTCATCATAACCAATATGGATTGGGTAATTTATGGGCTGAAAGTGGAGGTGTTTTGTAACAATCTAAATTTATTTGTCCCATAGCTGGGAAAACGGCACAAAACACCGAAGACGAGTGAGTGAGCGTGGTGATCAATATGAGCATTGATCACCACGCTTACTCAAGGTAGATATTTCTTGAGTTAATAATATTTATTAATTGGCAATATTAGAAAAAAATACCCCACAGAAACATTGATATTATATCAGTGCACAGAAACAAATTATAATACTGACTTTAAAAACAGGATTAAATGGCATAAATTCATATACAATCAAATCAAGTCAAACAAAAAGTTTAATAAAACAGCAATTTCATAGTTCAGTAAAACTTCATATTTTACTAGATTGGTTACTTCCTACTCCATATTTCAATTCCTCCTGAAAGTCCGCTTTTTCACCCTCGTATGCTATTATAAATACCACTAAACTAATAAACTCTGACTAAACCTCAAAAAATGCGTAAAAGAAAATTATAATAAGCGACGCGTGAAACTGTCCCTTGCTCGTTGTCTCGTATGCGCACGCGCAGACGACGCGACTTTGAGTGATTTACAGCGAACACACAAACATTAATACAAGTCTAGTAATTAATATATTCGGATTTAAATGAAGAATGTGATTGTGTGTGTAACTGAATTAGTTGTATTCGAAATTTGTCTTGGGGTGAAGATTTTTCAGTTACGCTGTAAGGAAAAACAGTTATAGGCACGGATTTTTTTTTTTTCGTATTGAGATGTTTGTGTCTGAATAGATTTTGTTTTTCTTCATTTAGGTAGGAGAAGAGAAAAGAGAGAATCTTGTGTTGTTAGGTATAATTTACCGATTGAAAGCGACTGCACTGAATGAATGAATAGACTATAGGCAGAAATTACGCTGCGCTCTCGCTTTTAAACTAATTTAAAACTCTATTAAAGCGTATTTCTTTGAATGCATTTTACCAACAGCTTGTCTTATCAATGCCCCAAGACAAACTTAAGTAAGTTATCATATTACTTAAAAATTACATCATCAGGATGTAATGAACCTTATGCAATTACACTTTGCTTAGATTTTGTAAGAGACAACTTAGGAATGATATCAGACACTTAGATGAACAACATCATTTTCGCAACACTTCAACAGACTGTTATCTAGTCTCAAAATGTTCTTCGTTATCAAACTGACATAATCGTAATGTGAATCAGAGTACAAGCTACAGGATATCTAGTTGAAAGGGAACAGTCGTATAGTACCTAACTCGTGCCTAATTTTCTGTGGCGACAAATTAGGTAACCACTTTAGTAATTAATAGCGAAGTAAGAAACTAGCTAATAGAACTCTCTGTTCTGTAAATTTCCCTTTTCGAGAGTAATACTGTTACAAACTACTACTTTGGCCACATAGCCCGAAAAGATGGTCATAACCTTGAACAACTTATGGTGACGACAGAAGACTGAGAGGTCGCAGCCCTATGAGATGGTCCGACCAATTCCGTTCAACACTCAATATCAAGCTGTATGATGCGCTCCATGATGCCAAGGACAGACACTGGTGGAGAGACACTGTAAAGCAGAAATTGACCACTCATCCGGTACAACTCCTCGTCATCATCGTCACTGGTGGCAATTGCGTCGGATGCGATCGGTTGTGGTTGTGCAGTTGTACTTTCTTAAGTAAAATTATATTTCAACCGTTCCACTTTGTACATTCGTATATCTGACGATGGCTTCGTGAAATAATCTGTGGCAGCAGTTTCAAAAAATTCTTCATTGTTATGCAAATATTGCAAAACACCGAATACATTTGTTCGCCTTTCCTTTATTCTCTTTCTAAGAGATGTGGCTAGTTATCCATTGAGATCGTTTGACTGAAGATCAAGTTTCTCTAGCAGAAATCGAAGCGCAGCGTCGGCCGTCAATAAGTTTGAATCACGGCGACATAATGACAAAACTGTAGTTTTTATTACATCCAAGCTGTAATGAATGTCGTGAAAGTCTTGGATCTCTTCGTCTGTAATTTTTGCATTTGATTTCAAATCTAATAACGCCTTAAAATGCATGATTTTAATTTGAGAAATCGGCCTTTCATATCTGACAAGATGTTCCATCGCATTTTACAGTCTAGTATTAGGTCAATATTTTTACCATGTTCTTCTAAAATGTACTTTAGCTACAAGTCGTTTTTCAAAGGGGAGTTTTTAAAAGATTTTATTAGATCTCTTAATTTTTGTATAGTACCTTTGTGTAAAAACTCCGATTCTGGAACTCTGATCGATTCTACAATAAACGCATCCTCATCTTCTTCAATTTCCTCTGCTTCTTCTTCAGAGCCGGTATTTGAGACATCCTCCTGGGCTTCAGGTTCTGGAGATTTTTGTGTTTTATAACATCCAAGACTGCTAGTTGTATCCCATGAGCCAAACACAATTGGTGGTGGCCGTCAAAATTTCTACCCATTTTGACCATTACACTTGCGCCATCTGTTGTGAAAGCAGTTATGTCGTCTTCCAGACTTAAACCAAAGTCACTCAAATGCTGCTATAATAATTGAGTGCCTACTTCAGCTGACATTGATCCCAGAGATCCGTACAAGTCCCAAATTTTTATATTTGGCCATATCAAAGTCTTTATTGTGGATATATTCATATTTTGATACCTTTTATTACGGGTAGACTTTCAGACTTCATAATTTTCAATTTGTTTTTTGTGTTATCACTCTGTTCTAGAATTATCTGTGTTATAGTCGTAGAAGATTTCGGCACATCGTAGCCAGAGTTTTTAAAAGATATCTCTGATCTTCTGAAGTACAAAATGTGCTCAATGGTATCCCATCCAATGCAGCCATTCTGGCCACTCGAACCTCCATATTTGAAAAATAATCAGTGAGTTTAATTTTCTTTTGTAAAGGTTCAAGGTTCATTTTTTTATTCCTGATTTAGAGACGAGCTATGATGAATTTCATATTTTTGATAGATAACTTGTTTTTCTTACAGGTAGGTTGATTTTATGTTTTAATCAGTGTTCTTAATTAATATACATTTGGGAACCTAGATATTCTATAATCTAGTCGGAATAAATACACCATAAGAAAATGTTTGATTTACAAATTATTTTGTACCTATGAACTGTGCAAGCTCCACGGGGTTTTTAATAACCTTTAAATACTAAATAGACTGATTAAGGCTTTGGTTTCAGTACTTACATCTTTCAAGAGATAATCCACACATTCAAAGTCACTTACGATAAAGATACAACTTCTAAAAATTGTTAATATTTGCGCGAATTTACCACCAACTTTTAATTAAGTAATCAGATCAAGTGTCAACTGTGTCGAGAGTCTAGCGCTGTGAACTGAACAACCGACAATTGAGCAATGAAACTACTTTCTTTTTAGGTAAGAAAGTGAAGAGCATAGTAGTTCCCCTAAGTTGCGCGTGGTCGTAGGGACTCCCCGGCCCTGCCGACTCGCCAAGTTGATATATTTGAACTCTATTCTGTACGTCTTAGAACTATTTTTTGCAAAGATTTAACAAACGATAAAAAAAAACTGCGGAGAATACCCTGTTGTACTACTTGGCGCACTCCAAAAAAGTGGCATGTCCTGAAATGGGGGAACCACATAATTTGTACTGTAGTACCATTGTCCAACAGGAAGACTAGCATCGACCTGTTTGCTAACCTGAACCGAAAACAGCCCAGGGAAATCCAATAAGAAACATATACAAGAAATCAAAAGCAACATTAATATACTGTTGTTTACACTACGACTCTCATATGTTGAAGATGTTGACACGTTTGTCTCCACAATGTCGCGGTATTTATTCTCAGCTCATCGCACCGCACTGAATTTAACATTAGAACGTTGAGATTAAGGACGGAAGGTTTCCAAGCTATAAGCTATTTGTTTGATACAAACGTTACAAGTATTTCATGATTACTTTGGTGCGATAGTTGGGGTTCATCAATTTATTGTTTGTGAGCCTCTCTTCGTTGACAAGGTCGAATTTAAGGACACTGACAACTGCTCGACTATTACAAGTCTCTCTTCTTTTCAAGGATGGAGTTACCGCATATTTTAGCGGCTATTTACACGTTATTCCATCGTCATTTCAGCCGAAAGATGACCACTGCGGGTCATAAGGCTCCCCCAAGCTTCACCACATCGACCGGTCCAGTGAATCACCAGGTCATCGTTCCAGCTTGTCACAAATCATCTGCTATATTTATTTCATCCTAAATGCGATTTCATCCGTGTTTAAAGAGGTTATGGGTCCAATTTAGGGAAGACTACCAACTATAGCAGACAGCAAGCAAAAATTGATGTTATCAAATTGGTCAGTTCAGTGACACTCCTAAGTTCTTAACTGTCTCCGAGACATTTTTTATTTCCTCCTAGAATTCTCTCACGGTGAATAACTGGTGACACTCCAATGAAGTGGTATTCAAATACAAGTAGGTACCTCTTCAAGTGCTTGTTAGTTCATACATTGCTAATATTTGATTTCATCGTTTATACGGTCACGCATTTGACCCCTAAAGGAGCAGACGTTCCTCACACCCAAAATCATTGATGACGATATCAAGCTCCGCTCCCCACATCGTCGCCACATCATCGCTTTCCATCGGGTGAGGTTGTGGTCAAACACGAGCTCTTACTACTACTATAATATATATGCAAAAGTATGGAATGGATGTTTGTTACTCAATCACGCTAGAACGGAAAATTTGTAGAATTATCTCTCTAATCCGTTCATTAGAGAGATAATTCTACAAATTTTTAAGCAACGGTCGCATTCGCCTCTCAGTCGCAATCCGTCAAAAAATCTTCAATTTCCATACATTTTTGACAGATTGAAGAATTTGCCCTCTCTAGATGATTGGCACAGATATGACATAGACTATTTTTTTATCCCGGGAGTATGTTCCCCTTAGATAATTTACCGACATTCTCGCGAGGAAAGCTGCTGGCAGAATCTAATCAATAATTAAAAAAATCAATATCCGCATTAGACTTGCTGAGTTATATCTATCTATACCCTTTTGGTACGTGAATCGATAATATCATGGAGTACTCTAAAAGTCAAAATACTGACTCATCCATATCCGTTTCCTCAATACCTTTTGGTACTTCAGCAATATAGTAGCGATCATTATACCAACCGGAACCCAGCTTCCTCCATTAAAAGCGAATATTCCAAATTAGCTGATCCATAAAGCGAGAATCCCTATGTTTATGTAAACATTAGAACAGCGTTTGCTTATCCAGCAGCCTCGTTCCACTTTGCTACAATATATCATTGTTTGGCGCCACAGCTAAGAAACTTTACATGCGTGGCAGACGAATAGTCATAGTCGATAGAGGAAGGTTCCGTAGTTAAAAGAAAAATGAAAACGTGAAAAGAAAAATAAGTTTAGTATCTTTCTTAGATAGCAATCATTTGTTTGTTACAGGCCAGTCATTACATACAACATAACTCATAAGTTTAGTGAAATTACTATTATTGGAGATGCAAAGATTTTAACTAGCGCCTCTAGTGTCAAATTGTAAAGCTGTCTAAGAACGACACTTAGACAGTTTTCGTGCAGCGTTGCCAACGTGTGGGGAATTCCCCGTACTGCGGCGAATCTCAAGTTGATGGGGGTTTGACATTATGTAGGATTTTGAATATCGATAGTCCGGGCGAAGTCGGAACACTTTTTCAATAAATCTTATCTATCTATACTATCTTAACATTTTTGTTAGGTTACCTACTCATGGACATCAAATGACCTAGGGGTGTATCGTTAAATATTAATATTTTCTTTTTCTTTTTGTTTTCATACTGTCAAAAGATTTCGTTAATATGCTTAAACATTTCATCGAGCTTATTTAACATAAGTGTTTGGTAGAAGCGTTGTGTATAAGACTCCACAATTCAAAGGGTCCATGTCATTGTTACGGAGTCCTAAAAATCCTGTTTGTCTATCCATTCCGCTGGTCAAACGCTAATTGTTCTTAAAAGGATCTCAAATTGGCACATAGTTGCGAATAATTGTTCGTTTGTGGGGCTGTGTTCAAGCAAATTGCTTCAATCTTTAATTCCGACGCATTTTCAACATTCCGTTCGTCACGATTCGTAATTCGTTCAGAGGAATTCCTTTTGTTTAAATTACTGTTTCTTACTTCGAGTGATATTTATGAGAATTGTAACGTTCGGGTGATCGGTAGGGACGGCTCGATTTGAGGAATGAGTTATTGGAAACTGACTTTATCCAGCGACTTCGCCCGCATGAAAATCGAAACCTATCCCACAGGAATAAAATCTATGTATGTATGTTCAAAGTATCTTATGTCCTAGTACAGTTCATGGTTTACAAATGTGACAAGTTTCATGCAAATCTGTTCAGTCGTTAAGGCGTGATTGATTAACAAAAGTCCAAAAAGACAGTGTTTCTCATTTGTAATATTTGTAGATTATAATATAACAACGATTGTCATGATTTGTGATAAAACATAAATGAAATGTCGAGTCTAGCAAAATATTGTTGTTTGAGCGTACTTATTTAGTTTATTTAGATGATTTTGTAACCATATAAGAAGCCCCTGTAAAATATTGCAAGAAATTTGAGAATCCAGATAATCACAGCGTTCTTATTAAAAATTCAAGCCCTAAAATGCAACACAATAGATACCAGAAAATATGTAATCATAATTATCTTAAGACGCCTACTAAACAATTCAATTAAGATAACATGAAACAAATCCCTCATGACAAACATATCATCAAAATAAGTGATCCCTCAAGTACTCTTCACGTCAAGCATACTCCATCTGAGCGCTAACCCCTTAAAGCCACTCTAAAGACGGATCTAATTACAGAAATAATCCCACAAGTCGAACTTTAACGAAAGGGTGAATCGTCAAGATTAACGAACGTGACAATTACAGTAAAAGCCCTTGCAGACGGCTGTCAGACGTCATTTATTTATATATTGGTGGTTTCACTCCCCACTGAGACTCCCAAGGGATTTACCTAATTGTGCGCTGTCAGATGTCACAAACGTTGGCCCAATAAAGTTGGCTGTAAGTGCTACCAACTTGGACCCAATGGGGTGGAATGTGGTTACCGAATGTCAGATTACTTTTTTCCTTTGCGACTGTCATTTATTTAGAAATCGGTATCGCGGTTTTGTCGAAATTGACGGTGGTCAACTTCTTTTTTTCATGTTTTTGAGTTACCTACCGCAATGTTACCTTTATAACTTGGTGTTACCAGAAAGCTTTTAAGCTTGTTTAAAATATCAGCCTCAATTGAGTTCTTGGACATTTATTTCAGAAAAATCAAATTACGATTAATCCCAAGTTCCGTATACCTTTGATTCTAAATCAAAACAATAGCACATCCTCAAAGGATTCCCCGTTTTATAACCCCACAACTTACAGACCTTGCAATAAAGACGGAATAATCAAAACATTCCGAACTTTCAAGTTTCCTCGCGAAAGTCTAATGCTGTGCAACTGTTTAGATAAGGCAAAGTGTTCTGTAATATCAGCATTAGCAAGTGTTACTTGCAACTTCAAAGGTAAGGAAATAAACACGATATAAATAAGGGTTTTATAAACACTTTCTACTGTTATCTTATTATTTAATATGTAAACGGTGAACGCCTTACGTGAGAACCGTTAACCTGTTTTGGTTACCTCTGAAGTTACGGAAGGATAATCAGAGATAATTTTATCTTTGGTGTGAACTTTGTGAACTGATCTTACGTGCCGCTAATACTTCCTTCTCATGGAATCAAGAACTGCATCATCCCTCACACGACATTTTCAATCGACTCTATCAGTATAATATAGTTCTCGAGTGGCTCCGATCTTGAGTGTTTGTGTGGCGTCTCTTCACAGTCCATGTCCCGCATTTCGTCATGCGCCTGTCATGTTAGGACCTTATGGCTGCGTCAGCGGGAGTTGTTACCGTAGCTAAGCACGGGCCAAACATCTATGCTAATATTATAAAGTTAGGTTAGGTTAGGTAAAGTTCAGATTTTTTTTTTTTGTTTTTTATAGCCACATTCATGAGGAAGGCTATACGGGGACGGGAAGAAACGGGATATGCGCGGGCGAAGTGCTAGTAATATATAATGCAACTAGCTTCATCTATTTGACTGACCGACCATGACAATTCAAAAGTAGCCTATAAATGGTTTATTTGAATTATCAGCTAATCAGCTTGCCAAGTATGTAACTTCAGGGCAGGGATCCTCCACCATTTGGATTAAGCACAGGTTAACATAAGTCATAAACTTGTTAAAAATGTCATACATGCAAACATATTAAATTAAATTGATAAAGGAACGTTAAACTATAGCAAGTTTCCAACAAGCATTCAATCACTGTTTGTTTCCTGTCACCGCGTTGCGTTAAGAAATGCGAAATCAACGAAATGAGGCGTGAAGACGTTGATTCACCCAAGATAGTGCACGTGCCGTTTCCTCGGAGAGCAATACACAAAGAACGCACGTGTCAAAACGCACCCGTAACACTTGAAGTTGAATCCAATAGTCACTGGAATGAGGAACAGGAGTGAAGTAGAGAGGTTCCTATAGAGTCAAGGTATACCATGGTATTCAACTAAAAGACATGCAATGTTAGCAACATACGCCATTGGACTTTTAAAGAAATTAAAAAAACTAAACACACGACTCTCAATCAATACCTGTATTGAATGATGGCAATAAAGCTTTGAAAATGATTCAATACGTTCTTAAAGACAAAACATAAGAAAGAGAGCTCCAATCTCTCTCTTATAATCTAAAAATAATAATAACCACAATCACAAATACCGTACCCGTTCATATTTTACCAAATTATCCTTCCTCCTATTTCTGTTAAATACTAATTCTTCGTCGAGGAAGTATTGACATTCACGCATGGACAAACGTTTACCATAGATTACGGGCTAGTAAACTGCTGGGCTGGTGACCAACATATCTTAATGACAACGGCTATCCAAATGATGATTGGTTGAACCTGTCTCGTTTGCATCGACACCATCTTACTACGGAAACTCGGAGAAATAGGAATTCGAATCTTTGGGACCCTTCAAATTATCATGTTTGTAAATATTATCGTGCTTGGAACGGATATCAGAAGCTCACCTACAAAGCGTTGAGGCAATGGCAGTTTTCTCTCCAACCTACTAAACTTTTCCAATATTTCCAATTACTGTGTGAAACAAAACGAAAAAAAAGTTAAAATACCAGATTGGCGTGCCAATCTTCATTAATTAAAGACAATATTTTCTAATACAACGAAAGTAATCTATAATCCAGACTTACCTGATAGCCATCCTAACTAATTACAAACAAGTTCTCGCGAGTTTATTCTAAGCGAGAAGCTGGCGAACATAAATGGTACAAGTGTAGATAATGGTGGTTCGCACCAAACGTGGCTCAGTTGAAACAGAGATTGATTGTAATGGTCGGTTGGTACATGATTGAAGATCAACGGTCTTGACATCAATGAGACTGGATTGGAGTCTGGACGCCGATTACTTAGTGATAAACGACTTAGATTAGACAAATTTTACTTGGCATAGCTGAATAAGAACCTCATTGACATTAAAATTAACTGAGAGGTGGCGTGTCAAATATCATGTGCTTGTTGCAACACTGGATATATTGAATGAGTCGTTTCCGTATTTTTGTTAGAACATAACGCTACGATTCCAATTCAATAATTATAAAAGAAAACTTTGATAGAAACTACAAACTACTTAGTTAAATATGACTATGTCAGAGTAGAATCTTTGTAAGCAATCAAATTGAAACATATGGCGACAAAAAATCCTTTATCCGAGCTTAGTGCGTGGGAAAAAGAAGCTAACTAAATAAACCTAAATAAAATAAAATAGAATAAAGTAATTCAAGAAAGCAACTAACATTGTAGTGTCCAGAGATGAAACGAGCACCTATCATAAATTGCATCGTATTTTACAATCTTAATATTCCATAATTATGTAAATGTTATTGCTACGAAGCTTCCATTTGCGACATATTTTGTAATGGTAGCGCTCCTTCCATCTATTTATTGGTAGAGGAAATGAAGAACTATATATATTAAATATTATTTAATACTAACGAGTATCTACATACTGTGGATACTGTCAGTATGGTTTCCTCAAGGTTTTATTTTAACACACTTTCTCGGGTAGTCTAGTTAACTACATAATATCCAACTTCTGTAATTTTTTCATCAAAATGCACGATTGCTGTTTTAGTCCAAAATACTTCTGCTAAAACAACTATATCATTTTGTATATCATAAGTCTAACATGAAAAATCTAATGGTATCATCGACTAGTGAATCTTAAAACCATGCGTCCACAAACAAAACAGTACCATACGCTTCAATTTCAAGCCTACCATGGCATGGCTACCTCAAGTAACTACAACTTGCCCTAGCAACAATATAACAAAAAATAAAATTCCATCTATTGCCATGGTGAGATTCTTCACCGCCGTAGCAAAAAAAACTTAATCCAATTGATTCGCAGACTGGGTTTTTCCGCTTTAACATTTTTTTTTGCTATCTATTGATTCATCAACACTTATTTGAAACTGTTTAGTGAACTGTGTTTTGTAATGGATAATTTTTTTTTGTCTTTTTTAGAATTAGGATCATTGTTTTGGTTGCTGATATTGAAATTAATTATATTTATGGTGTGCTGGTAGACTATAATTTTGCTTGAGTATCGAATAAGATAGACACTTTTTGTGGGCTTTAAATAAATGTGTTTCACTACACAATCACTATTCTTTACAAAGTCTTACGTTATTGGTTACCTCACTTAAATATCCTGAAGCTTTTCTTCAAGCCTATGTCGAGAAGGCTTCCACTGTTACATGATGCAGTTACAATTTTTATAATGTTTTTCATCTCTGCAAAATGAAAAGACTTGCGAAATATGGCCTGACATAAATCCACTCCTTGTGTACAAATACAACTGCACAAAGCTCCTTCATCTTCAGAATCCATCACTTGCGCAGGAGCAGCTTGGTACATTCCTGTTCTCCTTTAGGCTATAACCGTAGACGCCATCTATTCCTAAACTCATTCATATTGCACTTCAAATTAATATTCGCGTATAGTTCCATTGACTATACACTGCCGGCGAGATTAATCGACAGCTTCATCCTATCTATAGAACCATATAATTAACCCTAAAAAGATAATCATATTTTTATGTACGTGACGCATTCCATAAATTAACATACTCGTAGAAATGGTACAGCCACGATTTTTTTATTATGGATTATTGATAGGTTTCGCATTTGAGTATTTGACTACTATCTCATCTGATGGTAAGCGATGATATTATGGTCGACCATGGATGGAATTTTCTAAAATCCACCATCTTTTCTTCGTATTACTCTTCCAGTTCTATTAAAGACCACCAATTAGCTAAAGCACTAATAAAAGTCAACTGCATAATAATGACGCAAAATCATAAAATTATAATCCACATTTACCTTATCTAGTTACAACCAATTTGTATCTAAACTACCCATATTTGCTCTTTAAGACTGAATGATTCTTGTACACTGTCGAGCAAGATAAATCACCCACTTCATAACTATAGTGAGTGTCACGTACTAATACGTCCATTTGACTTGCTAGTTATACGTGCATTTGACTAGCTTTTAAAGCTAATGGTAGGAAACCGGCACTTGTTACCTATTTGTCTTAGTAACAAGCTATGGTTAGCGCCGGTCTATGTAGGCTAATGGGGAGATAACTGATCGTTTAGACGGATTTGCATTATCTGAAGGTGGAGTGGTATTTTTGCAATGCAGTGGATGCTCGTGGTTCCGTTGGAGCAAAAACTGTAGAAGCTTAAGTCAAATGAAAGTGATATGAGGACCAGGAATAATACTATTAAGAGCGATCATAGACAAATAGACAACAATATCTTACTATGTATACGCAAAATCTCATAATTCCACCCGGAGTTTCCCCGCCCAAAACACAAATCCTCTACATTCCTCATCATTCGTCATTTTATGATTAGTTCAATTGTTATTTAACACTTAACAAGCAACTTTATTTTTACAAACACTATATGAGTCTCGTTGTTACTTGTTAAAAGGAATTTATTATTATTTATTGTTCAACCACTATAAACCTAACACCCTCATTCACGAGAAATTCTCAAAGAAATTCACCACTTCCACTTTCATCTTCGATATTTATAGCAAAATGTAAGGTGCGCGGGCGCCGATAATCTGCCATTACCGCGGCATCTTCGCCTATAATCGCGATGAGAATTTATCGTATATCAACCAGTTTGTACCGGAGCATATGATGAAGATGCTGTTCGGGTAATATCTAGATAAGTAAGCTATCCAGAGGTGTTGTTATTACCTTAATAGATCGGTAGAGGAAAGTTTTATACTAGCCCAGTTGGAAAGGATTTTGTTGAAGATACGATGGTTTAAATGGCTTGCCTGTCTTTGAAGACAAGGATGGAAATACCGAGTACTGCTAGAGAAAAGTGGAAGAAAGATGTGAACACTCCACTACCCCAGTTGCAACGGATTTTGTAAGAGATGAGTTTATTTTATTGACTTGCCTATGTTCAAAGGAAAAAAGTTTACAGGTATGAAAATACTGGGAATGATCACTGCTTGCGAAAGGTTAATAGTAAAAACTCCAAAGAGCAGAGTAAGTGACGACTAAAATTGGAAAAGCTAATCGGAAACACAACATTGAAAACGGAATTGCACTACACAACTACAACCATCCTATCAACAACTAACGAAAGTAAAACAGATTCTATTCGAAGACATTTCTAATGAAACAACAATAAGTACCTAAGGACAGTGAGGACCGTTTCTCTATGTCAGGTATATTTACAAAGTTCCAGCTACTGGGACACGTCAATCCAAACAAAAGTGTGTAGCTCCGACCTTTAGCACACTTTACTGAGAACCAAACAAAGCGCTGTCTTCAAACATTCTCTAGTAAACAAATGTCCAAATGTCCGACACAAATGTGCAGAGCCTGTCGCCTGAGAATGTAGAACGCGTTGCATTCAACTTGATGTCACAACCTTGAATGCGGAAATATGTCGAATAAAACTATGCTCGCGAAGGGCGCCGGCGCGGAGTTGAGAATAGAGAGGGATATCCCAAAAATAACAAAAAATGATCAGCTGTCGGAATGGAGCTCTTTAAAGTTAAATTTTAGGCAACCCAACCGCAATATTTTTTTTAAATATATTATTAAATTTGATACAAAATACTTTTCATCCATTAAACGGATGGGTGTAACGCATGGGTGTAGGTCGCTTCCTACTCGGATCTTCTTCTATAGTCAAGAATTGATTTGGCACGTGAGGATTTTCAGTTTCCACTGGGATAACTATTGGTCTTTTATTTTCCCTGAAGAGATATTACATAGATAAACACACAACATAACATAGGTTTCCACTTATATGACAGTATATTAGAAATAGACGAGTCAAAATATTTAGGACGGTCTTAAAGTTTTTTTTCTGGGATAGACATTGGACCTGATTAAAGGTTCGTTTTACTTCGGAAGTCGCTCTTATTTATAAAGATACCTCATCCACCTTGCATCTTAGATCTTCAGACTAAGAGTCCTCAAACTATTTTAAGGGAATGTCCCCCACTGGCTGCCTGATAGGATCATAAATTGAGTCCAGTTTCGCTGTAACTGTGCTGACGAAAATATAACGTCTAACTAGTCAGGTCGAACTGTTTAACTTTGTGTTTAGTAACATTTATAGTATATAAAGTAGCGGTGAGTATTGTTATCAATTGTTACCGATATTATTTGTATTGTATCAGTTTAGATTGTGAAGTAACAGTACTTGAAGTAATGATCGCATGCAAATCAGTTGTTTACAAGCTTTGCTGTAGGTATGTTCGTGCTACGATAGCGATTTTGTTTGACGTTTTGCGAATGTTACCCATTTCATTACAGATATGTACTGAGTAATGCATTTAGAAATTTACTTCTGTTTCCACGAATTCACGGCTTTTATTAACCTTAAAATGCCACTACCACTCCTCGCCATTTGTTTAGGGTTCTAAATATGTCGTTTCTCAAATCTATCAAGACTCCATTATCTTCTTACGTTCGCCCTTTCTCCCTCGTGTTTCTGGCTTACCTCAAACTCAAACTCAAATATTTTATTGCACTCATATGCTTTATAGATGTTACGTTTAAGAACCCAGCACAGTAATGAACTATGTTATCCTCTGCCTATATTTGGCCTATATTTTCATCCTCTCCTGATCCTGCACTAATAACATTGTATCTGTACAATCGTGAAACATTGTACGTGGCGCCAAGTATATAATTTTCCAAGCATGTGTGAGTTAGAGAAGATTCGATATAGCCGAAGACACTCACACATCAATAACACCTATACTAATCTCTAAGTAATTTGTATCGCCATCTCCGTCTATTTAGCAAGTATTCGGATTATCTGACGCCTCGCTGTGAAGCCGCAAACAAACAGATACGCTTCAAAAGCATCCGGAAACATTCGGAGGCTGAATAAGACTAACAGACACACACTAGTTGGTTTAGATGTACTTTATAATAGACGAGGTTATGATACATAGCTGATTGAAGTAAAAAGGAGACAGCAAATTGAGAAAAAGAAAGAATCTTTTTTGCCCCTAGAATTAGGAGAAAATAGACCCCGTTTCTATAAAAACTTGAATGTGCGTCAGGATTGAGGGGGACTCTTAAATTGAAACACTATTGCTATCAAGATTTAGTTGTAGAAAAAATGTAAAACCGATCCAAAAATTAGTAAAAAAACGTTATAGCAATTCAAAGGGGTACCAATCTTGACACAAAGATTTCTGTATCTCGGTAACTCAATGCAAATTCATGCTATGTAAATGTCAAGATTTAGTAGAACTACAGTTCAGCACGCTCAACGAACGTACAAATTATTTTACAAGGGTTTAAATGGGTCCTTCAATTCTGATTATATCTGGACTGGAGGGTCAATAGTTTTTCAATTCAAGGGTAGGGCCCTCAATCCTGATGCACATTAAACTTGATACCTTACTTACTCATAGCTTGGCATATTATACAGCTTATCCGGTCACATTAATGTTAATAAACGCAAAAGCTGTAAGTAATGACTTTTATAAGAGTTTTGGTTGCACTGCTTGCGGAAGAAGAAATATGAAATTCCACTCGGCTTAACCTTTTTTATGCTAGCAAAATAAATCTTAAACGATAAAGAAGCTACGCAAGCTATATGCCCTTTGAAGCCACTATTAACTGTATGCAAAGTAACTTACAAAAATATAATACACAAGTAAAGTAATAAAGTCATACCGGTCGCATTCCGAACATAACTAGTCTAAATAAAATATTGGAATCCCGACCCGAACAAACATTGTGAAATAAAATTATAGAATAAAATTAAATACGAGCATGCACTGTATCGAATTTGTATGAAAACGTAGCAAATACAACCACTTTACGTTGACACTTGACCACGGCGCTGCTCGTTAAGGCTGGCCGCATACGCACGGTTTTCTGATTAGGTTTTCCGATCAGGATATCAGATTCGGAATTCCGTGAGACGTTCAATTTTCCGTTCTTCTGACCCGAACATAAAGCTTGTTTTCGAAAGGATCGTCTGATATTTTTTCCATTCGGAAAGTAAACGAACGTGTGCGCTTAGTTGAACATTTTGAATGTAAGACAAGCATTCAAGACTCCGAGTCTGTATTCCTGATCAGGAAACCGTGCGTGTGTGGCCAGCCTAAGGCAAAGAGTTAAAGTTTTAAAATTCGCAAAAAAATATTAGTTCGGTTTTTCGTCGCAGGTCAAGTTAAGTTGGTTCTTGTGTTTTTGTATTGTGACTTTGTGAGTCGTTACCTGTAATCGATTAGGTTTTATAGCTTAGTTTATTGCCTGGTGAAAAGTTTGATTGATGTGAACATGTATCGAAGTGTTTAGAAATATGTAGTTTTGTGGTACAATTTTGCGTTAATTGCAGTAAGTGGTGGTGACAGCTCAACATTTGTGCTAGAAATCATTCTCGAATTGAGTATCGATATCAGAATGCATCGATACAAATTCATGGAACATGAGGAAGGTCTCTAAACTAAAATCTAGCTGTGGTATTTCCTCTTTCATGCCTTCAATACCAAGAATTTGACAAATTTTTACCAAACATTCCAAAATTCTGAGATTTGACCACTGATAAGACACATAAAATGTTAAATAAAGCCAACATTTCGAATTCTTGTTTTTAAAATTTAACGATTTCAATGTAAACATTGGAATTAAGTTTGTTTTTATTAAACGACCATTTTCCTGGTCGAACAAATTCTTTAAAAAAACTGCAGTTTCAAGTACAATCGTAAATTCAGGTGATAAAATGATCACTAGTGAGAGACAAGGAACATTATTCTTGTACGTGTTGCGTATGTGATAGCATTTCTAAGCATTATTATCATTCAATACTGTAAAATAAATAAACCTAAAGTTATTTACTTAATTGACTGGTATATTTAAGCAGTAGCATTATTGTTAAATATTCTCATAGATTATCATCAACATTATATCAGCCGCAAGACGTCTACTGTTCGACATAGGCCTCCCCCAAATGGAGGTAGGGAGGGGGTATGCCATAATCGCCACGCTTGGCAGGCGGGTTGGCGATCGCAGTGTAGCTGTAGCAATTATGTACCTACAGAAAATACTGCTGCCCATTCTCTGGTGCGTCTCTTAGTCGCCTCTTACGACACCCACGGGAAGTGATGGGATGGTGCTATTCTTTTACGTCCGCCACCATACGGATTCTAATAGATACATAGTACTTACTTACTACCTTCTAGCTTTCATGTTGGTTGATTAGCGACATTAGTATTGTAGTGGAGTCTGCTAGTTTCTGGATTCTTCTAAAGTTTTGTCATTATATTTAAGCAGTGTTTGTAGCTGTTACTGCCTATCTATCATTATATCGCTCTTCTTATCTGCATTTACTTCTGTCTTTATCCCATGTACTTTAAAATCTTCTTAATATATTTTTTATCTGTGGCCATCTCAGTTTTAACTCTTGGCACTATCATCTTTCACAGTTTCACGCAATCTTTTTTTTTTGTATCTACCGCAGAGTTATAAAAAAGACCACACACCTCGAAATTTCACCAACACGTATGAGAAAGTCAATTTACAATTTCCAATAAAAAATCATATCAATAACATTAGCCTAACAAAACCCAATTTAACGATTGCACAACATACACACGGACGCTTAACCCCTCGCACAATGCATGTCAGAGGTGGGTGACACACGGGCGGTAAATCACGCGAGCCGAGCCATTAAGTTCGGACATGTTCGGCTAATACGATACAAATGTTTGTACAATAGAGTGTTTAAAACTGTCGCTTCACGATTTATGGGGAACGTCCAGGAACGGGAGACAGGGGTGGACTTGGAAATTAATAATAAAGAAACATCTATTGAAGCATGATGTTTTGAAACATTTCTTGATGTGTGAAAGCTGAAGAAACTAAAACGACCAAACTTAATGAAAATTAAGCAGATAAAGCCGAATGGTGACTATTGAGATAATGACCAATAGAACTATGGAAATAAAAGACATGATCCCATGAAATAAATGGGATATGCGCAAGAGATTGATGATGAAGCAAATGAAACCGAAACCACAGTCAGTATTTTAGAAATATTTATGAAGGTTATGCTGTTACTCCATACTAAAGCGAAAAAATCTTGCCTTCTAGCTGCTCCACACTTAACCAAAAGGAATTCATGATATCAAAATAAACGTGTAAATCAGTCCCTGTAGCCAGTCGGTTCTCACAAATCCATCTCGTTGTAGCGCGTCAGTGCCGGCGCCTGCGCACCTACGACGCGACGCGCTGTTTATGTAAATGTATACAATTTCATATTATTTCCTCGGCTGGTTTACGTCGGGAACAACTTTAGTAGATGTAAAGTAAGAATTAATTTTCTTATCAGACTGTATTAAAATTAAATATAGAAATTACTGTATTAAAATACTGAGTACTGATTTATCTGAATTACTTTAACTGTGGACTTCGGTCTATGTTTTACGTAAAGTCGCAATTACCTACATAAAAAACAGGCCATTATTTTTTAATGTGTTTATAACTTACTTCATTCCATTGCACATTTTTAGATGCATTGTAACTATCATAAGTCACATCTTTTTAGGTCTTGTAAGTTCAGCTTTGATCTACTGAATGACTAAAATGAGTTGTATTACTGCAGCATCAGCATTTAGTTATTCTTGCATTAAATGATTAGACCATTCAGCTCCCTAGTCATCGAATTACCATATCTTCTTTCTATATTTATCTTGTCGCCAATCTGGATGAGTCAACCCGGAAAACTTGGATCCCTCACGTTAAATGTTCGTCGAGCAAGATTAACTTCCATTCAATTATCGCCAGAGAGATTTATTTGTGTTTTACTGTCTGTCTGTCTATCTGTCTTTACGGTTTACCTCGAGGCTTGCATTGACGCTATTGACGCTGGGTTTAATAGCGTTAGGATGGCAAGGTGTGTTTTTTCGTTTGTTTTAGTATTCGTTTTAAATGTGTTTAAATGGTTAACAGAACGGGATCTCCTTTGAATCTCCTAATCAAAGGCAAGTAACCTTTGTTTTCAGTCGTGCCCAACATAACACAGGACTACATATCAACATCCTTTTGGATGTTTATTATTTAAATCCAGTCCAGTCCCTTATAAAAGTAACGCAATATGAAAAGACGCCGCTTATTACATGCACATAAGAGTACTGCTACCTTATCTTCCCACGTAGGCCTAGGTATCTTGTCTTCCTTCCTTATAGCGCTGAACTGTCTCAATAACGGACGGAAACATCATTGAATGTCACCTAAACCCTGATTTAAGATTGCTCAACTATCAAATAGGCAACTATAACTTTACGAATCCCCGCAGCAATATCTACAATGCCCATTATAAGATGACACACGGCAAAATATAGGACTAAGACTAGATGTTCGGAATCTGATAGATGTGTATCACTGGTCTTTACAATCAGCGCTGTTCTAAAGTTTCGAGTTATACTGGCCGGTCAGTTAATACGACCAATTTTATATTGCACTAGTTGCACTGACATTTACTAGAATAAATGGGTGGTACAGAAGTTTTATGTTGTTGTTTTTTTGTAGAATTTGTCCGGTTTTAGAATGTGATCTACTTTTGCCGGTTCCGTGTTGTAATTCGTTAAAGTCAATAATGTTTGATATATTTAATTAGTGGAAGGTAAGCTTGAAGAGATAATTGTATGATTGCGGTTAAGAAATGTAATATTTGCGGAAACGTAATTACAGTAGATCAATACTTGTTTTATGAGTCATGTCTTTATAAGTAGGGTTGAAAATACGGTAGTGGAATGTTTTCAAAACTAAGCATTTCCTAAAATAAATATTACTAACATTACCAAAATGTGTGTCCTTGATATGTCTAAGAAATACCAAGGGCATAAAGCCATCGATGCTATTAAAATCTCTAAACGCATTATAGGTAGTTACTACAGTTTAAACTTGTGAATAATACAGAGGCATGATGGCACCATTCTCAAGGTTCAATTTTAAGTACTCTGCAAATCATACGCATCTCATACATACGGTGTCTGCTGTCACACCTTGGGCTTGGCTAGGAAATTAGATGACATTACCAAGCCATTAAAACGTCCTAAATAAGGGATGCAGTGTGCAAGCGAAGATGACACTTGTTATTATTTCATGTAAATTAATGAATAAACAATTACACATTATTTATACTCAACAAACAAACCACCGCCGGTGGGGTGCAATTTAATATCCTGAGAATTTTCAAACAAAATGTCCTCACAATTACGAACACGACAAATAAAAACAGTGTAATCGATCGAGCCGTTGTCAAGTAATAATGCCGCATGTATGAAAGTTATAGATATTTAAATACTTGACGGCACTGTTGGCGCAGTGGTTGAGCGATTGACTGCTGTGCTGAGTGTCGCGGGTTCGATTCCCGCATGGAACAAATATTTGTATGACTTGTAGATAGGTTTCGGGTCTGGCTATTTGTGTATGTGAGTTTATGTTTGTAAACGCACCCACGATACAGGAGAAATTCCTACTGTGAGGCAACGTTTTAAAAAATAGAAGAAAAATAAAACATAAGACATTTTACAAATATACAACCAACACCGTTCTCCACAGTCCACAGAAGGGGTTGCAGGAAATTGTCAAATTCCTACCATGTCTAAATCAATTCGCATTACAAAATATTTCCCCATACACTGTTCTTAGTAAAACGTTAACACTTGTAAGGCCTATTACAAAACGACAACTACCCACATTTTAAGCAGAAATTTCCCAACACGACCGCACTCCACAGCCGATCGTTCATACTTTCATTCACAGTTTCACACAGATGAAGTGATAGAAACAATGTTTACCGAGCCGGATAATATTGAAAGCTGAGCCGGTAAGCCTATTGGCAGACAAGTAGGGCTGATAAGTCACAAACAAGGAAAGGTAGATCAAAAAAGTTACGAAGAAAGAAGTGACAAAAGACAGAGAGGAAACGCGTACTCTTGAACCAAGATTAGATTTTTAGATTCCCTTCTTCTCCCATTTGATTGCTGGACATCGGCTACCAAGACTAGTTCGGCACATTGAGCGGTCAGGAGCCAGGGTCTTATTTCCAAAGTTGGTAAAATACTTGTTGATATAAATAATCTCCGTAATCAACTAATTTTAATATCAATCTAGTTAAACAGACAAATGGAACAACTGACAAGACTAAGTTAACTTAATCTAGTCACAAACTCGATCTGTTTGCTGATATCGTTGGAATGCTTATAGTATTGCTAGAAGAAATAACTAATATAGCATCTGACGAATGTCGTTCTGATTTAAATAATAAACAAATCAATAACTTGCTCAAACACCGGACGACCAACCCTAGTGCCGACAAGTAAATGAAATGCTACAGACCACAGATATCAGGCCGTTAAGGCGTAGGTACTGGCTTACAAAGCAAGTATTGATAGATAACGATGTCACTTTTAATTGGAGCGTGGCTGGAACATTCACGCTTTTTCTCCATTGAGGACTTGACGGCATGAACCTGTGATACCACTTTTATGAATGAACTTGAGTTTGAATAGTAGCTTAGGTTAAACAGACAGATCCATAACTTCGTGAATATAGTATGTTTATTTGCGACACTTCAGTCAATCGAACACGTTGGTAAAATTCTGCAGCGGACTTCCAAAATATATCTTCAAGTTCTAAAATGTAAATGGAACATATCACAGGGTTAGACGGTTGACTCCAACATTATTTAAAAAAGCTCAAAAATACCATGAAATCAGTCCTATGTAAAACATTATTGCATCCAGCACACTTCAGGTCACAGCACGTAAAATGTAGACAGACTCACGGCCCCCCCTTACTTGTACGTCTTGTACAAACATTCAATCCACCACCGAAGACATTCATTAAAACGCCCTTAATAACTATCTATGTAAGCAAAACTCAAAATTATGCTAGCTAACGGTGAAACCAGCGTCCAACCCGTCCTTAGTAAAATATGTACAGCGTAATGACGATTTCTATCGACGAAGCGAGCCGATTAATCAGTGCTGTTGCTTGTAACATTAGTACATGGAATACTAGACCTCATAGCTGGTGCTAAAGCCAAGCCAATGAGCGTGAGAATTACTTGCATATATTAGTCTCGATTCAGCTAATTGATTATAGGAAGGTAAATGAAGGAAGATAGAAAGATAGAGAGTTTGGGGATACAAAATTTTGCGATGGAGACAATCATGTGTCTCAGGGAAGCCTGCGATGAAAGGCTTTCTTTGAAAAGAGTTGCAGAGTAGGGAAAAAATATCACCAACTAAACCACATGACACTCCATCATCATCTTTTTTCCAACTATGTTAGGGTCGGCTTCCAGTCCAACCAGATGCAGCTGAATACCAAATGACCGACACTTATAAAGGTTATAAAGATCTCCCCAACAAGCAATTACTGCATTAATTGCAGCATTCCAATGAAATACCACGCATACGCTTGAGCAATTTGCAAAATCCGACATTGTAAGTGATAAAATCTTCAACAAGTTAACAAATTGTCCAGAATCTTAATTAAGTTGAGGTAAAATGCTGAGTATGTCTATTGTTATTCAAATTGATTACGTTTGTACACCATAACTTGCAATCCAAAAAATCTTCAGAATTGGTCTTTGGAGACAGTGGTTCGCTGTCATCGATTTGTTACATGAGCGTCTTTTAAGCGATCGCGACAATTTAGGTTCTCTGCTTTCTGCATTTAAATCTTCAAGCACCGACAAATCGCATATACTTCCCAGGCTTACATTACATGAGAGAGGTTGGTGCTATCATCAACAAAGCGTTGTCAGATTACAAGATAGGCTATTACAGGTCTCTAGGTCAGGAGCACACACATAGCCTGTAGACCTAGGGAGAAATCTGTAGAAAGATCCCCTTAATCACACCCACCGGATACCTTTACACTATGATCCGTATCATTGAGAAATTCACATCATGAATCAATGATGTTTTCTACAACACATGTTTCTACTAGAACAATTAGAGGTTGTGGGGCTATCGCGATGGTCTCCCCTCATAAACATCTCATTAGCTTGGGTTACCACAATTATCGTCTTTCAACCTGTTGCTACATGCTCCATGTATGTGACCTTATGTCAAATTAACTACATATTCAATTGGATGCAAATTGGTGTTTTCAGTTTGTATGTCATTTTGTGTTTATGGGTGGAAATATGTTGGCAGTAGTTATGGAGATGGAAATTCTATTACAAGTGTAGTACTACATCTTTTACGCCTAATTATAAAGGCCATAGGCGGTCTTTTCATTATTTATAGTCAAATTCCTTGTTACTGTATCACTACATATTATTAGAGCTAAATTGTGTAAGAGCTGAAGCGGCCTCAAACACAAGATGTATTATCATAAGCACCGTAACGTCATTGTGTGCAGTGCAAGATGCCATAGTAAAACTAGAATTATTAAGCCTTCAACCAACATTTCCATTGAAAATTGCAAACGGTACCAGTACTTACAACTAAACCATCCTTCTACCCACCAGCTCAGATACTAACTATATTAAGTCGACCATCGACATTAAATTCATAGCACTTCACATTACATCACATGGCGAACCACAACACGACAGGAGCCGGGGCCCGCAGCTAGTTCAAAACAAACAGTATTTATTAATGTCCGCAACGGATAATATGCCTTTAAATTGTTCCTAATGGCTACCAGTTTAAATAGAATTAATATTGTGTACTATCTGATACATGCTGCCTGTGATTTAATATCACCAGCAGAGGAAACATTAATATAGAAAGTTGTTTGCGGGTAGTTGGTATTGTGTTTGTATCGCCTTTTTTGTGTTAAGGGGAAAAGTTTCGGGGAAAGTAGTCCGAAGTTGGGGAAAATGGAAACCACTTATAAGCATAACAATGACAGCTTCATACATTATTTTCTTATTGGTTTTCTAAGTGGTGCTAAGTGGGGCATACACTTGGTCCTTGTATGATTTGTAATAGGAAATAGAGTTGTGGTGCGTTATGAAAAGCAAAACTTTGCAATAAGCCAAAAAGCTCTTGGCCATATTTTTTCCTGCATATTTTATGTTCTATATAGAGCTCTTTCATCTTCAAATCAAGGACCAACTTTTCAAAGAGTTACAAATCTTGCCCCAAATTTCCTGAATACTCAACTCTGAGTACGCCTATAACCTATTTCTTCTGAGCCACATCTTTCATTAGGCCACTTGTTCAGTCTCATACTGCATCTTCGATGTTTTGTATAGCGCTTTCAAAGCTTCAAATCCCACTGTTTCAAAGAGTCATAAAACTTGCCCTATGTTTCTTGAACACTCTGAATACCCTATTATTCATACTTTTTCCCGTATTTCGTGTAAGCTGTATCTTTCATTAGGTCACTTGTTCGCGACCTCAAGGACCAAAGCGGCGTGGCTCTTTGACAAGCCTCATCCTCATAGATTATTCTGGCGCTTACTTCCATGAAACCCATCCCTAATACCAACAAAACGTCAAAAAAATACCCTTTTAAACATAAATTGTTTAAACACACATTTGCCTCATTCGTAAGGATTTATAACTCCTTTCAAGGGTGGTTTTGTAAAATTTATTGCTATATTTGTGACAAACCGACTATTAAATAGGGGTTGGGTTTATAACAACCCTGATTTATTGAGACGATAAGAGAAATATTTGTTTAAAGATTTAGTGTTCTGGTTCTGCTTTTGGTGGATTTTGTTTTTGGACCGGTAAATCCATAAAGGTCAATTGGATCAGCATTACATAAAGGCTTTGCGTAGAGACAAAATGTCGTTCAATGCAGAGACAAACAGTTATGGGAGCACACAACGTGCGTGCAAAAAAGTAGTAACAGTGTTTACGGAGATTTTTTTGTCGTGCTTGACTTTCTGGAACCGATTTTTATTTTTTTACGGTGGGATATCATCAAATGACTCCTTCCGCTCTGGGTGGAGCATAAGGGAGTGTCAGACTTTTACTGACTAAAACCCATCCGTGTTCCTCCAAATGGCCGTTGCGTTCCAAGGCCGCGGTGACTCTTTCGAACAAATTCTGCAACCCTGGCAGGAACTTATCACTAGCTTCAACATTCTAACTGACAAACTCTTTGTCTATTCAAAAGTGCCTGTAAATAAGTCAACTTATCTATCTAATTATCCCAATTCGTCCCATTCTTAAGCACAGGCGTCCCGCTCCCTTTTCCACACAAGTTTCTACCTTTGTCTTGTAAATAATAAACGTTTAATTGAAGTAATTTTTATTTTGGTTAGGTAGTAGAATAGAGAAAACTGTTTTGACTTCAGTGTCCACTGTTTAATGTTCACAGTCTCGAGCAGTAGCGTTATCCCACCAATTGGAAGTAAACAACACAATCAAACCTGGAAATCACATAGATTCCTCTATTTTAGTGATCTTTCTCTTATCGAAGCTGTTCCTTCCGATGTATGTAAATGAAACCCGGAATAAGATACACACGAAGTTTATAACTAGAGACTTATCTTTGGAGGTGACTTTTCGAAACTCCACTAAAGTGCAGAATCTGTTTATCAGTTGTGTCGTGTAAGCTTCTACTGACATGCTACTTAGGATTGTCTAGATTTCGCTATCAGGATCTCGATAAGGCAGCGTTGTACTCTTAAAATTAAGATCTGTGTTACAAATGTTGGCGTACAATTAAGTATCCATAATATTCTCTCTATTTTAATCTCATCTATGTACTTATCGAAAGTAAATCGAGTTGTCTAGAGCTTCTTAAGCCAAATTCGACCTAAAAGCTTTTATACCTTGCAGGTATTGTCCAGTGATAAATTTATGACCGTGTTTCCATACAAAAGCTGGTAGGAATGAGCTTTCAACGTGTAACAGAATAAACGCAATAACTAAAATGGGATATTGTTCTCATCATTATGAACAACTTTTACTATGAGACCAACCCTCATGACATACATGTATATATATACATTGTGTGCATAACTCGACAAAATATACTGAACAGCTGATGTATTTCTCGCAATTTCGTGTATTCTGTTACACATTGTATCAATGAGTCTTAGTCAGAATTTTCTCTCAACGTTACGTACTAGAGCAACAAAGCTTCATCCATCTTAGCTCCAACAAGAATGCCAAAAGACACCATAACTCCCTTTGCCATTATCAAAACAAACACCATATTAAGTGATAAAATGTCGCCAACAGTCAACACCTAATCCAGAAAAACACTGCATTAAGATCAGTCACGTAGTCCAAAGCCATTGCCACTTTTCTAAGCCAAAAATATACTGACCACTTTACTTTGACACCCGACCTAAGAAAGATCTTTCGAAAAATAATATGGTTTTATACCAACTCAGACGAGAGCTTTATCCAGCTGGTAATTGGGTCCTTTTTATTTAGTATAATTTCTTTTTTTTTTAAAGAGGAGAAATCATTAAATGACTTATTCCGCTCTGGGCGGAGCGGAAGGGAGTGTCAGACTCTTACTGACTAAAACCCATCCGTATTCCTCCTATTGCCCTTTACGTTCCAGGGCCGCGGTGATTTTATTTAGTATCTACCAAGATTTTCCTGTTCTGAGTCTAAAGAGTTTTTAAAGGCAGTCCGTCCATGTCAAATACTGGTACCCATTCAGCTGCATCCAGTAGTCAAAAGTTATTGGCAAGCGAGTTTCATTGTCGACCACATCATCGCTTACTATCGAGCGAAACTTACAGTGGACGTGAGACAAAAAACAATTAAACTGGAAGTAAATCCCAACATATAGTGGAATACCTAAAAAACTAGAAATTGCGAAAGATAATGCTGATTTTTAAAGATGTAGAGGTGGTCTCTATTCGAATCTTGAAAAGGGCCATGAATTTTATGTCCCTTAATTTTCTTTGCAAGCTGCATCGCCCTTATTATTATATTTAGCCTGAACTGTTCCACTACTGGCCAAAAACCACCTTCTATTCCTTCCGTTGTTCTCAGTTCTGCGCCACTTCTTGCCAATTCCTAAGGAAGACATCCAGTCCTCCCGCACATCTCCTTCGTGGCCCCGACAGACAGTTCAAAATACATTGGTCGCCACATTTTTGGTAGAGCAAACAAAAATAGTGACGCCGAATTTAGCGAAAGTTGTCTTCGCATTCGTTTTCGCCTTAGAACGCATTACCGAAAATATTATTTTAAGCCCAACGGAACGAGGGAAAATACTTTTGTTCCGCGTATCTTGTTACAAGTTTCCACTTCAGTTATTTTCGGATTTCTTCACTTTGGCTTTAATTGTGTTGTTAGTTCGATTGTGTAGACGTGCGACTTTTTTACAAGATTTTATTTAGTTTCACCTGTCCCGATGTTTGTCATCAAATCTTGCAAATTAAATTTGATCCACTTCGCGGTTAATTGAGCTGAAATTTTTTGACGGTTAAAAAACCAATGTTTCTCTATAAAACATTGGTTTTTTAACCGTCAAAAAATTTACACTAAAAACAGAAAACAGCCAACATATTTGCAGCATGGCATAAGAATTGGTGGTATTATTACGAGGATTCACGTAAATGAGGTCAATTTTCGTTCTTACCTGAGTAGGAGTAATAGGTGCCTATATTGCAATCTGGAGGAGGGAATGGCATGCCAATTTTTGTTTTTCAATGGCAAGTTTTGATATTCTGAGGAATCGAACTGGCGGTTTGTCAGCTTTTGTTAGAGAAAATATGTCAAATCACCATTTATATTTTGACACCGTGTAACCATAGCTGGGGTGTCCAACTTACACCGGATTTAGGAAATAATGTCTAACTGTTTGTTGTGACACTATAGAGATAAATCCTGCCAGTATTTATTGATAGGAATCCGTTTCATGTTAGATTTCTGGATGATAAAACCAGCTTTGATTGGTGGTAGAGTTGCGTAAGTTTTTTGACGGTTAAAAAACCAATGTTTTATAGAGAAACATTGGTTTTTTAACCGTCAAAAAATTTACACTAAAAACAGAAAACAGCCAACATATTTGCAGCATGGCATAAGAATTGGTGGTATTATTACGAGGATTCACGTAAATGAGGTCAATTTTCGTTCTTACCTGAGTAGGAGTAATAGGTGCCTATATTGCAATCTGGAGGAGGGAATGGCATGCCAATTTTTGTTTTTCAATGGCAAGTTTTGATATTCTGAGGAATCGAACTGGCGGTTTGTCAGCTTTTGTTAGAGAAAATATGTCAAATCACCATTTATATTTTGACACCGTGTAACCATAGCTGGGGTGTCCAACTTACACCGGATTTAGGAAATAATGTCTAACTGTTTGTTGTGACACTATAGAGATAAATCCTGCCAGTATTTATTGATAGGAATCCGTTTCATGTTAGATTTCTGGATGATAAAACCAGCTTTGATTGGTGGTAGAGTTGCGTAAGTTTCAGACCAGCCAATCAGGGGGTTAGAAATGTTAGGATATCTGAGCCGATTCACTGCCTGGTTTTATGAGTTATAAACTGACTAATTACCAGTATTGTGCAAGATATATTTCCTAGGTGGAAATGGAACTTTCTATTTGGTTTGTTTGAATTCTATTCCTGTTATAAACATTTTCAAGGCTTTCACAACCATATGTATCTGCTTTAACTGTAAACCACCTGCACGGCCGCGTTTCTTTCTGACCTGCAAGCACTCACCTAGTCACCTTTCTGACTCGCATGCAAGTTTAATTTTATTGCGCGGCGCGATCGAGCAATTGATTATACCTTGGTATCCCGCAATGTTACATTCGAGCTGGTTGCAGATGAAATCGTGGCCTAACGACAATCTACCTTTTATGAGTGTTGATCGATTTTAACTATTTTATTAAATGTACTTGTCTGTCTTTAATTTGGTTTGATTTGATATTATTTATTCATGGATTTAATTAAATGAGTGTAAATATACTTCACCGACTTTAAATCGCCCGTCTGCACCTCAAGATCATAGATGAAGATAGTGGAACTATCGATTGATATCAACAGCGGGTGCATCGACCCGGGCGTGATATAAACCGACCACATAACTCACTCATCGGCCGTGCCAAAACACGGAACAGATGAATTCCACTGTGTTTTCGTTCAGACCTACTAGTTATTAGTACAACGATCGGTTAAGGTTTTGTAGTATCGTCTTGCTGCCAAATGTAAAGGAACTTTTTGGGTAACGCATTGGGTGGTCGCTCTATGACTTATTTGGCTATATTTACGACAGAAACTAATTTAACTACGGTTCATTACAGTTTAATGTGTATCAATTAATACTAGTTTCATTTTGTATGCCCTGCCTTGACTAAGTGCCTGGTTTACTTCCAATAGCAACACACGATAAGGCTGCATGAGACTCTCGTTTTATATTAGGTTTTGTTACTACAATCACTAAGATATTAAGCCTTTCTAATATAATAGGTATGTGTGTGTGTATATGTGCCGGTCTATTTAATGACAGGCACATGAATCATTTCAGCCTTACCCCATCTGCTCCTCCAATGCAAAGAAATGCTGCTGCGTTACTTTTGATATTACAAATGTCCACAAGAGTGACAGTGAACACTTCTATCATCAAGTACCTGCAATTCTATACCCTCAGCATTTTATTTTTTTAGCCCATTCCGTCCAACCGAAGGGGAAAGACCTGCCTTTTTTCCTGGCTCTGGGTTAGTGTGGACCAAGCATTTTAGACAGGTTTCAATTCAATGTCTAACTAAAGCCTTTCTTTCTCTCCTTCCAGCCGGACGAGCTTGCCAAATCGGTGAAGCTGACCTCCCGAGAGCGACGCTTCATAAAGTTCGCGAGCGTCGAGTATGGCGGTCAGCTGTATATGACGCCGCAGGACTTCCTCGAGTCTGTGGTGGAGCAGGAGCCTAGGCGTGAGTTACCCTACATATCTTTGATCCATCCAATGCTGGCACTACCAATCATACATAATATTAAGTCACAATTGAAGAACTTTTTTTTTTAACCGTTTTCAAAAAAGGAGGTTATCAATTCGGATGTTATTTTTATGTATATTCGGGCCTCATGTATACCTACTTCGTCATTTATAGACGGATTTACAAAATTCTTTTTTTGGTTCCAAAGTGCAAAATAACTTGAATTTTTGAAGTCGGTGTCGAAAAACGAAAGCAACCACACCAGAAACACCGACTTCCAAAATTAAAGTTATTTTGTACCTACTTTGTAGTGGTTTTTAATATATTTAGAAGTCGGCTGTATTTTTTTGTAAATTTTTTTTATCAATATCCCGTTAGGCAGTTATTATCAAGCCGAAGCTCATCTTTTCGTTATTTTGTAGCTCGTCTGAAGCGGCGCCTGCTGACCACGAAGGAGATCGAGTACCTGCGCGACCACACGCCGGCGCTCAAGAAGGGTTCCTCCCAGATGTTCCGCAATATGAGGGACAAAGGTATGGAGTTGAAACATTAGGCACATGGGCTCCGAGTGCTCACCGAGTCTTTCGGGACATCAGCAAACTACTTGTCGACTGTACACGGACCAGAGGGCTGGGCCGAAGAATCAGCATTGCCATTCAACGCGGCAATGCTGCCAGTATTCTGGGCACTTTTGTCATTGACAGCGATGTTGATGATTTTTTTTATGCCCAATGATTTATTTAGTTTTTATACTAAACTAATACCATATATGTTAATAAATACTAAATATTATTATCTATTTGATTAACACTACAATATATTGCTTATCGGAGGACTTGCAGTTGCAGGAGAAGATACTCTTCGGCTGTCTTTAACTATTTTTTTTCACAAATAACACCACATTTACACCTAAAAATTTACTTTATTTACGTATATTTTTTCAGGCATAATCTCTTACACGGAATACCTGTTCCTGCTTTCGATTTTAACGAGTAAGTATTTTATTCAATATTCAATTAAATAATAAAATAAATAAAAAAATAAACAAAAAAAAGCCTTATATTTCTTTGCAGTTACTAATTAGATAATCTTATTCTAAATAACCTAAGCTTAGATTCTAGTTTTAATTACTAATTTAGTTGTTTGACACAGACACAAATATTCAAAAAATATAGTTCTTAAAATAACATGTTATTTTTTATAATTTTGTTTATATTCTTATCTATCATCTGACCTACATCTTCACAAATGATCAACTCACGCGCATATTCGAAAATAAATCCGAAATTGCCATTGAAAAACACTCGTTATCTAGTTGTTTACAAAACCGCCATTTATTCCTAACACTGAAATCACATCTGCCAGGTATCTGTAGCACATAATTTCGTATTTCAGAGCCGGCTTCAGGCTTCCGGATCGCGTTCAACATGTTCGACACGGACGGCAACCAGCGTGTCGATAAGAACGAATTTCTAGTCGTGAGTATAGTGCATATGAGGTGCGGTGCGAGCTGGGAGCGGGGAGCGATTTGTAGAAGTTGTTCAGGCAGAGAGTTTTTATTGGTTTCTTGGAAGACAGAAGTGCAATTTCGGGTGTTCTTAAAGTAGAGAAAATATAGAAAATCCAACAGTGTAGGAGGAAGTCAAAGTCGGCCTTACAATGATCTGAAATTGACAGGACACAAAAAGGAACTTGCTTTTGCTGGTTGGTTATCGACAGTGTGATCAATTCTAGGGTTTCATTGTGACACGAGTCCATGTCTTAGTCTGGTGAATTTAGAAAATGGTTGTCAGATACGTTTTTCGGAAATAAGGGCATTTAATAGAATACCATTTTGATTGACACAATCTTGTTTGAATACAGCGGCCCTACTGTGACGTATTAAAGCGTGAGTCGTTCGAGCGAGAAGGAGGGATGGAGCTATATCGGGTGTATAGCTCCATCCCTCCTCGCTGATCACAATGTAGGTTCTTAAAGTTAGAACTAAAAAAAATGTCTTGATGGCCAATACTTTTCGACGAGGTCCGAATGAATTTTGGCCCTCTTTATGAAAGTTACTTAATATTTTAAAGTATAAAGTATCACCAAATATTCGGAAAATCGCTCTCCCCTCCTACTTGCACCATACGGTAGGCGTACTGTATAAAAATTTGCACAAGCTGTATTAGCCGCTAAAGCACATAGCGCTAGATTATAACTACGTAGAGGAAGAAGATTTGCGGACGCGAATTATTGTGTTAGATATTGTTAGAACTTATGTTTGTAACTAACCAGGGTTCGGTTATGGGTTAAAACCTAACATGGGGAAGGAATTAACCTATTTTTATTCTTTAGTAATCCGATGAAAACTGTAGGTTTAAATATTGAGACAAAAAATAGTTGCATGAAACCATTCAATGAACACTTGATTTTATAAATAGAAGATTCGTTTTTTTACCTTTTTATTTTAAAAGCAGGAAATATTTCGCCAAAGCAAATCTTTGGAACTGTTTCACAATGTTATCTCGAAATTGTATTTTTTTTTTGCTGATTACTGTAATATCGATGCAATAATGTGGATTCTACTAATGATGGGTTAGTGCACAAGAAAACACAAATTTTAGTAGAAGCTAAAAAGCACAGCATGCTAAAAAGTCTTATGGGACAAAGAACCAAGACCTTTTATTTTATTTTTTTTCTTTTCTGAATGTTTTTTCTGCAATGTATTATTTAGATCCAACGCCTGCTGGGTGGTACGTTTAAGGAGCGTAAAGATTTGGACGCCAAGAGCCAGGAGGCAGTGAGTTTCACATTGACAGCTTGCGGAAGGGATTCTGCCTCGCTATTCAAAAATACGGTTTCGAATTTTGATTCGATTTGACAGTGACAAATTTCTTTATTTATTCCTTTTTTTTATTTCGTTTTTTTTTTGTAGCAGATTATGCATTATATTTTCGAAAATCGAATCAAAATTTTAACCGTCACCAAACAAAGGTTAATGCCGCTCTAATGTGTGAAGATCCGTTAATAACTTGTATTTTTTTCTTGTCATTGGAATAAATAATTAACATTATGACAAGTACCTACCAATTAACTTGATTTTCGATTTACTGATGAATTTCCCCTCTTATGATAAAACAAATCCCAAAGTTTTTACTGGTGATTAAATCTCCTTAATAAAATATGAATGTCACTAAACTGTGTTTTTTAAGAAATAAGCTTTTAATTTTGATTTACAGTATAGGTAATCCCTTTTACCAGAGCGGCATAAGGGGTTCTTTCGCTTGTATTTTCATTATTTTTTTGTTTGTATATGTTCAAGTAATATACATTTATACAAGTATATGTAAATAATAATGTAATATTTATGTGTGTATTATGTGCTCAACGGCTTAGCTGCTTACGTTAGTATCGACAAGTGCCATGAAGAACAGGAGCTTTGTTGAAGTCCAGGGTCCGTCCAGAGTAAGTCCTAAGTGGACATCGCTTTTCGTCCGTTTTTCGTGTCGTCCGTCATGTTTTTTTTTTGTTTTTTTTTTCTCTCTATCATCTATCTTTTTTTTGTTCTTTAAATTATCTTCTATCTTTCTCAATAAAGGTTTTACGGATTTCTTCTTGGATTGTATTAAGTTTTTTTATTTGTATTGGCTTTTGATCAAAAGTTTAGCACAATAGTGGACTACGATATTTTGAAAGTGAAAGACTGTAAGATGATCCGTAAAAATCGCCTTTTGCTCTATATCTCATATAATTTAAATGGTTCGCTCTTGGATAACTTTATGTTGCTTCGTTTTTATAAATGTTTTCAGATAATATTTTTGTGTACAATAATTTGTAATAACCTTAAGTTGATATTTAACTAATTTGCTTTATTTATAATAAATAATAAAATTGTTGATTACTTGATTATTATAATTGAAGCACGGAATTATTGTAAGTTTTTTATCCATAACATTCAATATTTTATTTATAAGTATTGTCATTAATTTGAGTGTCGATTTGAAGTCTTGCGTGTATCATGTAACATCATTACACATAAATGCAATTAACACAATCTTTTTTTCAAAATACACACGCATTTAGAATCAAGATCAGTCTGACTGCGTATGCGACACTTTTTCTACTTCACAACATATTGTCACATTCACATTTTTACCTATCTAGGTACTCTATTTTTCATGTTTTTGAAAATTAATATTCATTCATGATTATTTTTACTCTATATCTCTAAATCTGTGTTTAAGGGTTTGCTGGAAAAAACCTCAACATTGAGTTTAGCTCACCTTTGTACTTATATCTACTTTAAATATCACTGTATCAAAAGTTGTTTTGAGGAACTTACTATAAATAATTATAGGATACTCTGTTACTCGCACAAAAGTATGCTAGTAACTTGCATGCTATTGTGTAATGACAAGTTTTTTTGATGGATTGGATCACTATGGCAGGCAAGCTACCAGCAATACTTTTGTGCAAGTTACAGGCACGTGTATTACGGCCTTTTTGGTGAATATGGATTCACATGTACCTACTTGTACATATTTCACCTTTTTTTTTGTGGATGGGAAATCATCAAATGACTCCTCAGGGAGTGTCAGACTTGCTGACTAAAACCCATCCGTATTCCTTGAAATGCCCTTTGCGTTCCAGGGCCCGCGGTAAGTCTTTCGAACAATTCTTCAACCCTACAAATGCACACAATTTTACTCCTTCACACATTGCTTTTCCACATTGGCAAATTCACGTTTCCAGCGCAGTCGGACAAAATTATAGTTCTGTGTTTTAACTTGCTCCATAATATTACAGATGGAGAAGATCTTCAGCTTCGCATGGCGAGGCAAGCGGGGTATGTCAGAGGAGGAAAATAAGGAGGATGGTAAAGGGAATGAGAACGCGGATGGCAAGGCTCATGAGAACTACGTCAATGATGACCAGGGGCTGCAGAGGAGGCACAACGTTGATACTTTCTTGCAGGTGACGAGTTTATTAGTTAGTTTATACTTAATTCAACAGTTTTAACTAATAATTAAAGCAGATTAGACTAAGTCTTAGTTCTTAACTTTGCGACTATAGATTCGACTCATTAATCAACAATATTTTTTAACTTTCTCATGATTTTACATGGCCTATGGTAAAACACTACTATATCAAATGTCGTTTGTTATTAAACATACTGATACATTTTACACAGCAGAATATAGCTGTACTAGCTTGAACTACCAGCAACTTCGCTCGCCCACGTCAAAGTTATGTTTAAAACATACTCCAGGGACAGGTCCTATGTCCTTCTTTCTCTAAGGTCCAATCTCAGTCTAAAATACAAGTCGAAGAAGTTAGCCACACACGTCGTGACTAAATCCGAAACTATGAGGATTAGCGAAAAATACTCAAACATTTTCCTTCCAGGTGCATTTCTTCGGCAAGAAAGGCACGAACGACCTGAAGTTTGAAGGCTTCAGGCAGTTCATGGAGAACTTGCAGACCGAGGTGCTGGAGCTCGAGTTCCATGAGTTTGCTAAAGGTATGCTTCTTCATCACTATCGGGCTTATTTTAATATTTGATACTTAGAATTATTTTTTCTTTCTTTACATTGATCTCACATATAGAAGCAACAAGGATAATGTAACCAGGATTTTTGTAAATCATAAAATGGTTTAAAAGAGTGTCCGTGGAGTTTCTTGCACGTTCTTCTCCATAGAGATCTACGCATTGGAACGTGCAAATAGTTTCATGCTTTGGACTGACTGACTTGGACAATTCAAAAGTACCCGTAAATGGTTTATTTGCAATTTGTTCCATCAGACACTCAACTGAACCGAGCGCTCGGCGCATCCTGGACAGCCTCACCTAACACCTTATAAAACTGGCCAATCCTTCCCTTGCGGTGGTAGGGCTAACGACCGCCTGGTTTGCAACCACCCTCTAACCGGAGTCCGGCGTCAAGTAGCCTGCTGTGTTTCGTCGACACGTGGGAGTACCAGTGTCTCAAGGCATCTGGGCACGCTCGCTTCATCATAGACCTCATCTATCGCTTTCCATCAGGCGTGATCGAGGTCAAGAGCCAGCCCATTCACAAATAAAAAAATTGAATAAAAAATACTTTGACTTTGTCCCCTTTGCTTAACTATGGTGAGGTCGGCTTCCGGTCTAATCGAATGCAGCAGAAGAGCTGATGGCCTAGCACGAATGTTTTCGACGTATAGTAACGTAACATCAAATTTTACTATAAGTATAATACTCGTTTCGCACCGAATATTTATATGAATTGGATTCTATATTATCAAAACTATTACTATATACACACTCACACACTCACACTCAACTAAAGTTAAAAATCTAAAATAAAAACTAAAAATCTAAAAAACTAAATCTAAAAACTAAAGCAATTCTATATTCATATTTTTGTATGATATTAATTCTGTATGTCGCATGAAATTAAACGAAAATACTATGGGGTTGTAGTTTTTTATATTCACAGTTCACTTACGTTAACAATACTGCAACGTTACTATACCTCAAAACATTCGACCTTCTGAATACTAGTATTTTACACGAAGCGTTTGCCCGTCTGAACTCCAGAACTCAGTAACTGAATTACAGGCCTTGGTATGGCTTTTGCCCCACCTTGTATACATACAACGTGTTACAGAATAAACCCAATACCTCATAAGGGGTCATTGTAGTCATCGTTATACTTTAACTATGGGGTCAACTCCGAAATCGAGAAAAAAAATCAGCTGTTCAGTACATTTTGTCGAGTTATGCTCAAATAAATGTAAGGAGCAGTCGATTTTTTTTTCGCGATTTCATAATGATGAGTACAATGACCCCTTAAGAGGTATTGTGTTTATGCTGTTACACGTTGTATATTACTTAAACACGAGTCCATCTGCTAGAACCTTTACTTATCAACGGCTAAACCCTTCCCTTATCATTCCAGGCCACGAGACAATATCCGAAGTGGACTTCGCGAAGATCCTCCTCCGCTACACGTACCTGGACACGGACGAGTACGACATGTACCTGGACCGGCTGCTGGACCGCGTCAAGTACGAGCACGGCATCACCTTCGACGAGTTCAAGACCTTCTGCCAGTTCCTCAACAACCTGGAGGACTTCACCATCGCCATGCGGATGTACACGCTCGCTGATCATCCTATCTCCAAAGGTGACTGGGTGGTTGGCATACTTATAGCTTTTGGACAATGGCAGCTAAGCCAGCTTTGAGTTTACTTAGCCAAATGGAGCATTGGATCATTGGATTAGTGTCTAAGATGTATTTGAAACCTATATTATGTTACCTTAAGAACATTTTTTCCTATCTTCATGATTGGGTGTAAACCAATTTTAAAAAAATGTATTAACTGAAAGCCATTTACCAAACCACCAAAAAATTTTCGTATATTTCCACAGTAAATAACTCTTTGTTTTCTTCTTCTGCAGACGAGTTCCACCGCGCAGTGAAGATCTGCACGGGTATCTCGCAGTCTGAACACCTGGTGTCCACGGTGTTCGCCATCTTCGACGCGGACGGCGACGGGCTGCTCAGCTACAAGGAGTTCATAGCTATCATGAAGGACCGACTGCACAGGGGCTTCAAGGTAAGAGTCAGCAGCTTGATTTCCAGGAGTTTCCATGGAGTTTGCTGCCTGTTCTTATCCAGAGAGAAGCCATCTGCGAATGGCTGCTCAGCTACAAGGAGTTCATAGCCATCATGAAGGACCGACTGCACAAGGGCTTCAAGGTAAGAGTCAGCAGCTTGATTTCCAGGAGTTTCCATGGAAAATGCTGCCTTTTCTTATCCAGAGAGAAGCCATCTGCGAATGGCTGCTTAGCTACAAGGAGTTCATAGCCATCATGATGGACCGACTGCACAGGGGCTTCAAGGTAAGACTTAGCATCTTGATTTTAATGAGTTTCCATGGAGTTGGCTGCCTGTTCTTATCCAGAGAGAAGCCATCTTCGACGGGCTGCTCAGTTACAAGGAGTTCATCGCATTATGAAGTTTTTCATGATGCGATGAACTCCTTGTACCCTCCTTCATCGCATCATGAAAAACTGACTGCACAGAGGCTTCAAGGCCTACGTCCTTCGCTGCCTCCACAAACACAGACCGATACAGTGAGGGTATTCTGAAATGACGCACACCAGGTGGCAGCACTGAGATGTCAGTCAAAACGCTTATGTTTTTCGACATTAGATAATTTGACGTCAACGTCACTTACGTTTTCAAAGGAGAATAACTATCGCATCATCATATCAGCCGGAAGACGTCCACTGTTGGACATAGGCCTCCCCCTATTGGGGGGGGTTGCCATAATCGCCACGCTTGGCAGGCTGGTTGGCGATCGCAGTGTAGCTGTAGCAATGTACCTACAGAGAATGCTGCTCCCCATTATCTGGTGAGTTCCTTAGTCGCCTCTTACGACACCCACGGGCAGTGATGGGATGGTGCTATTCTTTTACGTCCGACACCATATGCAACACTACAACTATCGAATATATGGGGCTAACAGGTGGCGTGAATTTTCGTAACCCTTGTTTTAAATGGTCTAAAAGCAAAAAGGCTCTGACTGGTTAGGCTGTTAACAAATCCTTGTTTACCTACTGTCTGTCAACAGTCATTTCAAAACAACCAATAGGTGGTCGGGATTTGACAACAAAAAAAAGGGTGGGCTTTAGAAATCAGGGATAGGAACTGGCACAGAGGTTGGGAATGAGATAGATGGGATATAATGTGGCCTAACAAAAAATTAAGAGAATTTTTGTACCTAGATATAGATAATGGATTTTGAAATCTAGATATAGATAATGTTTGTCGCAGCCAATTAGATTAATCAGCCGTTTAATTGGTGACCTAGCCTTTTCATTTTAATGCGCCAATTTTTCAGCGACTTATGTGACATCTTTTGTTCAATATCGTTTGATGACTTGCCCATGTCAGTTATATCGCTGATTAAACGGCGCAGTTAAATTAAAAGGCTTTTAATGAAACGGCTGATTAAGCTAGTTGGCTGCGACATATATATCAGATAAGTTCAGCTTAATTCTCATATGATGTTCACTATTGATATTCCTTTATTTTGTGTCTGTAAAGGGGAAATTGTAGCAGTGCTTTGTAAGGAAAAAAATAAGCGCATTGTGAAAAACCTAAAATTTATTTGCAAAACAAATATAGATAAGATGTTTAGACAGGTGCAGAAACAAAAAGAGTATTCGCGACCCTGCCAGGATTCGAACCTGGAATCTTCTGATCCGTAGTCAGACGCGTTATCCATTGCGCCACAGGGCCGGTTGGTGAAAGCCACGAAATAAATAGCTAATACAGATAACTATATATTATGCCATAATACAAAAAGTTCCAATATGGAATCCTATATGCAGCAAAACTTTTTGTTTTCTTGGTTTTTTTTATCAAGATTTTGTAAGTCAGTCTCGCAAACGATATAGGGATAATAATGACCTAAAACCGGAAATAATTATAATAAAACTAGCTTATTGTCGGCTTCTCTCGTGTTGTTATAGTAATTTGAAAAAAAAAGTATCATAAAAACCACTATAGGTTCCACCTCAGCAGTGGCGGCCTTTGGGGGGGCGAGCAGGACAACCGCCACGCTCATGTAGGGGCTTCGCGCTACCCCAGTCCAACTTTATATATGAAACATTTTATATTTTCAGCTTTGTAATTGTTTTTATTGAAAATTTTGTAGCTCATTGTTTTTTTTATATAGGAAAAACTACAATCATAAGCAGAAATGCCTGTTTTCGATTATTAATATACATTTAAAAAAGAACAAGGGCCTCGAAAGGTCTGCCGCCCGGGGCCTCGCAACAGTAAAGGCCGCCGCTGCATCCGCAAGTTATCCGGAGGCAATATAAACAATAGGGAATATGCATGAAAAAAATATTTATTATAGCTACACGGTTTATCTCAAAATGTACAAAAATATAACTGTAACACTGAAAATAGAATCAAACCTGATTGAGAGACCAACAAGATATAACTATTTCAAACAAACATCTGTCCCATGTTTGTTTGAAATAGTTATATCTTGTTGGTCTCTCGATCAAGTTTGATTCTGTTTTCAGTGTTACAGTTATATTTTTCTCGCGAAAACTCTGTTTTTTCTGGCAGTTGTAGTATAAATGTCATGGTATTTGACCTCAGAGCTTTATGACTTCACCGCTGATGAAAGCTATTTTAAAAATTATGTCATAATTGTTTACTGAGCTAATAAAAGTATTTTATTTTGCAAATAAAATATAATAATATAATTTCATGCACTTTCCCTATTCCCAAATCTTTAAGTACACATAATTAACGCCTCTTTCCCAAGAGGGTAGACAGACAGGCTTCAAGTTCAAACATAATTATTAATGATTTGTTTCTTTTCTTTTCAGTCCTATGCAAAGAACGAAGGATGGGAGGCGTTCAAATCCTGCGTCAAGCAAGAAATGAAGAGCTCCGTTTAATACAAATGTCACAACACATTGTATTGTTGCCATTATACTAACAATTTCAGATCTCCGCGTTATACACATTCGTTATCTTACAACAAGGAATATTAGGAAAATATTACCAGTGAATACTGCAGTAGCCTTTGTTTATAGAATTTGGCAATAACCAACTTTCACGATTACGTCCAAATACAGTGTGCCAAGTATTTTTTTGTGGTCTAGTCTTTTTAGTTCAATTTGCTTGCTGCCGTACAGTGACTGTACTCTGTATCCGAAAAAGTGTCAGTTTGTCGGAAACCGCAATGTCGTTTTTAAGTATACCTAAGTACACATGTTTTAGAAATACAGTATAATGTTCTAATGGTGATTCTGTGTATTATAGATGTGTTTTATGCACTCTAGCATGTAACCATGTAATGTAACCAAGAAACTTATTTAAATGCTACTAATCATATGGTGCGGTTTTGTTATGAATAAGCCTGTTATATCTTGAGGTAAAGTGTACTACCTTTTTCCCGCGGCTCCGCCCGCGTAAAAAAGTAGCCTATGTTCTTCTCCATATCCCAGGCTATATCTGCCTAATTTCATGACGATCCATTCAGCCGTTTTCGTGTGAAATCGTAACAGACAGACAGAGTTACTTTCGCATCTAGAATATTATTAAGGAGTTGGAAAGTAGGGATACTGATACAGTGTATTGTCATTTAACAGGACCTTGCAGGTCAAGCTCAAACAATACCATAGAAATTTGCATTTACAGTCAGTTTCTTATTGACCTACCTACAGAAGATATACTGGGCGCAATGTAACGACCTGTACTACACCTACATCATGCGACTTCAACCTATAAGCTAATGAGTTAAGGTTCAAATTTAAATAACTCATACGCGACTTTACTGGAACAACTTCTATGCATAAGTTTCTATAAATAAAGATCACTGCAGAAACATTTAAATTCATTAAATTCTAAATCTACATTTGAGACATATTTACAATAATTTTAATCTTAGTTTGGCCTAGTATTCTTGCCTACTATTTTGGCTTAAAGTCGCTTAAATACTTATAATAATAAATAAAGAATCAAACGTTTAGCGAAACTCCGCGAGCATAAGAAGTATAAATAGTAAAAAAACACTTATAATAATATATTGAAGTGATTAATACCGTTGGCCCTGCGCCTGATCTCTCGCCGGTCGTGCCGGATTACATTCCCGGCTTATGAGAGTAAAGGGACAGAATGCATGCGTTTGCGCACACACTTGTCCACTATCGAGGACGAAGTACACAAGTGCGAAACCTAACTGAAATTTTTCGAGAAATTCATTTTTTCATTTTTATTATAAAAACGCGTTATTCGCATGTTTTTGTGAAAACCCCTGTGTGTTTTTAGTTGCAATAGCATTATTATTATACTAAATTAATTAATTTATCATATAATGTTTAACTTATCAAGAAATTAAACTTTTTTCTTCAGTTTGTTTAAATTTTTGACTGTCCAAAATTATAAATCGCTTTTTTATTGTCATTATTATTCGGAGCTACTGAGTTTCGCTAGATAATTAAATTAGAAACTGTTTAATATGTTGATTATTTTTATCAGGAACATTGTTCCTCCAAAGTTTCTCAACGGGTAGTTTAAAACTTAATAACAAATCCGCAATAGGTACTAATATTAATAATTTAGATCAATTTTTACAAAAATAACTTATTACAGCAATATAATTTATTTGCACGGCACAAGTTATTTATTTTTGCACATTTTTCTAATAATATTATCTTATATGGTGGAGCCACATGGCTTGTGCCAGGCGGCCCGGCCGCCGGCTTTACGTGCGGCAATCGCAACAAAGCCGGCGGCCAGTTTGCCGGCAGCCTCGGCCACTGTTCCCCCGTAGGGAACAAACAGTAATTCGTTCACGGCTTTCGATTAGAACCGCACTTGCCCGCTTCTGCCGGCGGGCTTTGCTTGTGACGCCTGGCTGTGTGGATCCACTATTATATTTAGTAACTTTAAGGGTTTTCAGTGGTTTTCAACAGTGAGATTTTTATGTATAAGTCAATTAAATAGTGCTCAAAGATTATGCCTGATACAAACACCTACTAATTAAATAGGTATTAGGGACATTAATTTGTCTCGAATTTAAAGGTTCTTACAGATAGGTCACGATGCAACAATCCTACAACGGGTACAATTCCTGAGAAAATGGGTTTTACCAATGCATCTCACCTGTAGAACGATTTCTATGAGGCGTCGCGAGGGCCTAATAAAAAACGATCATCGCGCGAATACGCGATCGTCGCGTTAAAGCGCTCTGTCGGTGCAACGACGCAATCGGATTTGCCGTACAAATGAATGCGACGATCGCGTATTCGCGCGATGATCGCTTTGTATTAGGACGACGCGTCGTCCTAATAACAACAACGCGACAATGCGTCGCTTATGTCCGTGAGGACCTACCGACATTTTATGGTTTTTCTGCTACAAAATAAAAAATACTTTGAACCGAATTAAAATGGATTTATGTAATATACTTACGCCTATTTATATTATAGAATATATATTATATTTTAATATATTTCAATTTTCATTATGAACTGCTTTTAAATAATGTATTCTTCATTATAGTAAACGGTGTGATATTATCTTTATCATATTTGTATTTTCATTTATAAAATTACCTATGTATTTCGTATGAAAATATTTTTGTTTCGGTTAGTAAGAACTGTATAAAGTTCAAAGATGTAACAAACAGTATATCGTTACTTAACAAGTGAAGCTAGTCATTGCACTAAGTTACAAACATAGTTTGTTACAACGCAACTGTAAGTTAGTTACCAAAACTTTTAAACAAATAATATTGTATAATTAATTAATATATTGTATCATGGTGTTATTTTAGCTTAAACGTACCTATGTATTTGGCCATTTGATCTGATAATAAAATGTTAAACACATTACCGCTTTTTACTTATTTCGTAGGTACCGACAAATCGGCCGAGCCTTGTTGGGATTGGCTACCCACCGTCTAACCCAGCTATTCAACCTGCGACCCGCCATAGTTTTCTGTGTAGCCCCGTAGCCTAGCATAAATTATACTATTGGTGCTATAGGTATTTACTCAATGTTTCGATAACATTTATTGAGTACTAAACTGCGAGAATTTATTTATACTTACAAATCTTGGCTTTCTGATTCACTTTATTGACTATATGCTGAGACTATTCACCAGTTAGTAAAACTAAAAATGTGGCCTATAGATTTTACCTAAATAAGTATGAAGTCCGTATTATTAATATTGCGGTTTCTTATATCTTGGAGCCATACATGGCTCATCAAGTCATCAACTCCTCACATATTTAAAGTGTAATTCAATTAATTATACACAATTATGTAGGACACATCCTTGATGAAGGATTTTAGCATAGCGGTTAGTAGCGGCATAGCATAGTGGTTTAGTTGATATTAGATATATAGCTCAAATTACAACTACATAAGATTTTTTTTTGTCTGTTATCCATTATCAAAATTCACCCAGGGAGATTGCAAGAAAAGGATAAAAAGTACTGTTAAGCTAGGCATCCACTAGTTAGAAGGGCCATGCCGTATCCGCTATTCAAAATTCCGCCCCAAATGATACTGCGGCGCGGCGGGGTCAAACGGACGGATTTTGAAAATCATAGCTAGGCTGATATTAACGGCTCGACTTGCCATATTGGACCAAGCTTTAAAATGCGATGTGTAGCCAGTCATGCCGTCTTAACATTAGGTACATTTTAAGCTGACCTTTAGTGCCTAACAACATGAAGCAATAAAATCATGCATAATAAAACCATTGACTTTCCTATTATGTTATAGTGAAAACCTGTGTGTGTTTTCTTTGTTTCTGCGCCTGGCAGCATAATAACTATAAACCAAGATTGTTTTCCAAGGCATTGAGGCTAATGCAGCCGATTTCAAGTATATAAAGCTTGAACTGCTCAAGCAGTTTTCACAATTTTTTTGAAAATAAACTATAAGTACTTTACTTCATAGTAGTTCAAAATTCTCATTGACTAAAGAAGTCAACGAGAATTTCGAACTCTATCTATAATCATTTTTTTAATTAAAAAAAGCTTGAACAGTTTGCAGTTACATTTTTGCTACGTCAATCTCATTTATATTGTCTCTCATTGAACATAAACATTATTACCCATTTTTTATATAAATATATTTCCATCATAGGGAACTTTAGACTTAATTTTACAAATTCATTGTAAATACCCACTACACATAATCAAAGCGCATGACACCAAACTTATTTCACCTTGTTACAAAGCGAGGTTTAACGATAATCTTGGTTTAGTCTCTCAAACACTATCCTTAATTAAACCAAGACTCGCTAAACTACATTTTCGGGTTTCGGGAGAATATTGTTTACTGGAAATCCAATAGTAAATTTCCATAAAAACAACAGCGCGTAAGAAATGAGGTCTAATATAGTTTCTTTATTTTAATTTTATAATATAATGGCATAATTAAATTGTATCTATTATAATTATTTGTCTTTTACTGTTATACCCAGCCAATTTATTTAATAAGCAAGACCCGATTCCTTGGGCAAAAGCAACCCTCCACGCTTCAGCTTCAGCTGCTAAAACATCATAGCTTGTTTGCACTCGCGCGAATCGGGGCGGGTCTTTTCATATTTTAAACCGAGTTCAGAGTTGTCTCCTAAGCTCGATAGATGGCGTTGAGATCGAATTAGATCTCGCTATGGTTTCGTTACAGTGCAATACATATATAATGGTCGGGGAGAAATACTTTTACTGCCATTTTGTCGTTAAATGACGTCGAAAAATGTATGGTGAGGCTGTTTAGTCTCATTTAAAATTTTTGAAATGATCGAACCCTTTGGTTCGATCTGTTTATATATACCTAAATTAGGTACTAGACATGGGCGTTTTCGTATTTAGTCGCAAACGGATATGTAACCGATATTCAGTTTTCATATCGATATCGAAAACCGTTTTCAGATATCAATACACTAAATAGTGGAATATGTTTTATTTTGCTTTTCCATTAAAAAGTCCTACAATCGGATGTCATAAAATATAGTGGTCCATTCGTAGTAAATTATACCATTGCTCATTAATTACTAAGCGCACATAAATGAAACTTGGCAAGACGTTGTAGACCCTTACAAGATACAAATAAACGTTAAAAGTTAGGCTCTAAAGTTCCTATTTTAAGTACTAAGACCTAATAACCATATTTCACCTTTACGTGTATATCTCCTAAACGGTATGCTTTTTTCAAAATTTGTTTTCACAAACATTATACACAAATTCATAGCAACGTGCGTAAAAAAAAAAATCAACTCTGCACTAAACCGATTTATATGATTTCCATCAAATAGCCAAACGTCAGCGCAGCGGAAACTTGAATATCTTCGAAGTTTTAAGACACACAAATTTCATTTAAACATACACATTTACCTCTCGTCACACACTAATTATTGCATGTATTTTTTTTCTTGTACGTCCATAGGAAAAAAAAAGTGCCGCTGGGATGACGTAGTTCCAGCGGAAACAGTTTTTGTTGAATAACTCCCCAATGGTTGGATACACAAATTCGTACTTACCATACACATTTACACGACGTCATACACTAAATATCTGCTTAATTGAAATTAAGAAAATCGACCTTTTTCCGCTGGGAATACACACACGTTCAATTCGAGGAATCGAGTCCCTTTATTAGGGGGTTACCCCCCTACCTTTTCCCGCCGCCGCACCAGAGGTGAGTGGCTTTTTAACCGACTTCTAAAAAAGGAGGAGGATGTTTGTATTTTTTTTTTTTATGTTTGTTCGGGCATAACTCCGTCGCTTGCCAACCGATTTGAAAAATTCTTTTTTTGTTAGAAAGGGTATACTTCCCAAATGGTCCCATTGAAATTTTATCAAAATCGGTTCAGTAGTTTGGTTATTAAATCCAAATAGCTAGAAAAAATATGTGGAAAAATCATCCGTGTATACGAAATTGCGTATTTTTGCTTTCCTGTGACTTTCCAGTGGTGTTGTTAGATGTGGGGTACCACTAAAAAGTGCAAAATAAAAAACTTTTTCACAAAAAAAAGAAACCGACTTCCAAAAACACAACAAAGTTCAAAGTCGGTGTCAAATAACGAAGAAACAACCAAAAACACCGACTTCCGAAATTAAAGTTATTTTGAACTTTGATGTGTTTTTTGGAAGTCGGTTTCTTTTTTTTGTGAAAAAGTTTTTTTTTATATTAATTGTTGAAGTTAAATTTTTTATTGAATAATTACTGAGGAAAACTACGGTTACGGGGCTCCTATTTCTGAGTGGTTATGGCTGTCATGTAGCAATTTTATCGAAAACCGTCCACTTTTCACATATTCAAAAGTGTTAAATGTAGAATTATATTTTACTGTAGCTTACTGCTGCTCAACATGACAAAAGTAGAAGCGTTATGTGGCCCAAGAAGAAAAAAGGTTGAGTATAGCTGGTCTAACAGGATGCAGCTGAGTTGGTACTCAGCTACATTACATGGATACCAAATAAAATACAAAACTGAATTAAATATTTCTTTATTTCATTTTAAACATCAATAGCATCTGTACAATCTATACAAATTGAGACATGTGTAAAGCCCTGTCACACGGGTCTTTTTTTTTTGTCAACCTACAGTGTCCCACTGGTGGGCAAAGGTCTCCCCCATAGCCTTCCACTCTTCCCGATGTGTTGCCCTGTCCGACCAATCTGTCATGAACGCCTGCAAGTCGGTCATTTCAGATCGCAAAAATATTTACTGGATGAAAGCGTGAAAATTATTCCCAATCAAAATGGACCGTGTGACAGGCACTTAATAGCTAAACAGTAAAATAAATATTTCGGGCAACGACACAAAATGATTACTAAGGCACTAAAGGTGGTATGATGTTCAGTAGTTGAAAAATATCGTTTTTAATACTATTTGATTACGTATTCGGTAATTTAAGCATTTTACGTAAATTTCGACTACTTTGTTACCTTTAGTACAAACATAAGCTAATTATTTAGATTTTGAGATCGATGTTACGAAGTGAAAACAATGAAATGAATAAAGGAACTTTTTTAACTTTTAGACCGTTACGAGGCAGACAGGAATCATTGTAAATTTTCTTTAAATAAATACTATGGGAAGATGATCTTAATAAAAATTAAATACTGAATCAAAAACTACATACAACTCTACTGGATATAGTCAACACAAAATAGTGGAGTTTCGATCATTCAGGGATGGTCCCCTTCATACTAGATAGCGACTGTCTGCCAAAACGATTGAAAAAAAACAGGGCCATTTCGATAGCGACATCATCGTTTTGAAGAAAGATTCTCAATTCGATCTCACAGATCCAGTATTGATTGAACCTTCTTTTAAGCACATTCACCAAAACATGACACGCATCAATGAATTAAATATTATTACACCATATTTTCCTTAGTCCTACCGTGGGGAACATTTAGGTCAATATTCTTACGACCGTAGCAATTTAAAAGTTAATAAAACGAAAAAAATAGGATTTTTTTCTTAGAAATACGTAATTTCACAATTTATAACAGAAAGTTTTACAACTAAATTAAAATAAAGACTCACTGTGAGCAAAGCTTAAGATTACAAGAATTATTTTTATTTTTTTAAATTATTTCGAAAAATACTTTCGTTCATTGATAAATACGTGTTCTTTTTTGAGGATGTTTTTACATTAGTTGAGTAAAATCGGTCGGTAAATTACTAAACAAGAGGCCTATTGTCACAAAAAATACAGCTTTACAGGACACAATAACTAAGAAAGCATAACGAAATTTCTTCTAAAAGCCCAATTTGCTTTCAATATGCCAGTTTTTTTTCTGGTACTTTACCGCTACTGTACCGTCCCTACTTATTTACTCAACGAATCTAAATACATAATTTTGTTGCCTCCACATCTGATATGACCAACCACAGCTGATATTGTAGTCTCTTCGCTCCGTCTTTTGTACGATATCATTTACAGTCTTTAATTATAGTTATAAATATTTTAAGTGAAATAAACAAGTTCATAGCCAGATGGTACACCCATCTGGCTATGAATGATCGCAAACTCAATGAGATAAATTGTGAAACGAGAGATTATTCATTTAATTAAATTAATTTTCAACAGCCAATCACGCCTTTGAATTTTTAGGACATGACGATAATTTCTTTCTCCACGAAACCGAGGCACATATAATACAGCCGTGGCCAGCCAATGTAAGAGTAATAGAATAATATTGATAATGTTAACATCATTCTTGGAAGCTTACACGAAACAAAACGGTAAGTACTTGGAAGTGTTCAGACTTATTCAAATATTGTTGTCTCCTTTGTCGATTGTTTTAAAGAGAACGCTATTGAAATCACTACAACCATCAACGTAACACCACGTATATCTTCCTCAATAGGTGTATAGCCAATCTGCCTAATATTTTAGTATTAACCAATATTTAGTCCTTATTTTACAAGGAAGCCAGCCTATTGCCATTATAATACAACCATTAAATTTTAAATTATTAGCTTCTTTTTATCAACTAAGTGCAATATTTATTTGACCCTATTCTTTTTTGCCTCTAAAAGAAATGGTTTCTTCATTTATCTTTTCTTTAACTCAGTCATAACTTCATAAGTTATGATAGTAAGGCCTGACCCCCGATAGCTTGGACCGTCTTCCCGATACTGGTTGGCTACAATATTTAATATTTTATGTTTTTTTTTATTGTTTTCTTTCTTTCTTTCTTTCTTTCTTTAAACGAAATTTAATTAATTATCTTTTGGAAACCGTAGGGTGCAAGCGCCACCCTGGGCGAACCTCAATAAAGGATAAATAATGATAATACCTTGGTGATATACAAATCTTTGATTTGTCATTCCTATAGATGCCTCTTCTACCAAACGTGTTTAAAATAATTACTTAGAAACAGACTACAACTTAAAACATCTTAGAGGCCAAAGGTCCAGCTAACACTCCATAAGAACTAAGAGGCAACCGAGGTTCAAATAATATTAAATACACAACCTTGTCTTTTTATACTAAATAAAGTATCAAAGCACTATTTTAAATAACCTTCGTACACCGATGTTTTAAACTTATCGCTTCAAAATATACACAACCCAAAACATGTCCTTTCAATAGAATTCTCAGTAAAACGATAATAATTACGTTTGGTCAGTTGTCATTTTCGAGTGAGCTATATACTGCCCATTATAACTTGACTATACTTGGTGCCAGATAAACTTGCAATAAAGTACATTGACCTTTCCCTAATAGCCCTTCGTAGATACCCGAACAATACATTATGAACCATTTTACATTACTAGAGAACATAAAGGATCACGATAGAAGTAGATTCAGGACTGCTCTAAGTCGTTTATTTCTGTTTTTGATTTTAAGAAAGTCAATTAATGTATGTGGGTCAATGTCCGTTATTGCACATTTATCTGGAATCTACTATAACAGTGAAGATGGAATTCATTGATATAAATAGCCTTTGTTTTTGAATATTTCAAAGAGGGAAGAACTTTTGTATAAACAATAAGTTGATAAGAAAACACGAGCTTTAATACTTTAGGTAATTCATAGTTCTGTGTATTTTGATGTTACTTTTTTGAGATGCAAGATGATCTGACCATTCTTACCATAAACATGAAGTGGTCAAGAAACAGAATTAGTAAATATAAACCTTATCGCTGACTGTGACTAAGACTCTGAATTTTACTACAATGTGACAGGTTTTTACGTTACGCACGAGAGTAAATAGTTATAGAACGTGTAACAGAATAATCGCAATACCTCTAAAGGGTCATTGTACTCATAATTATGAACAACTTTCATTATGGGACCAACACTGAAAACGGGAAAAAAAATAGCTTGCCCCATACATATAAGTGCGCGCGCATAACTCGACAAAGTTTACTGAACAGCTGATTTTTTTTTCGCGATTTCGTGGTTGGTCCCATAGTAAAAGTTGTTCAGAATGATGAGTACAATGACCCCTAAGAGGTATTGCGTTTATTCTGTTACACGTTGTATTTATGGACTTCAATCTCAGCAGTAGTGTTTGCAAAAAACTAAGCTATGTAAACAAGTTGGCGAAAAAACAGTCAACCAAACTCGATATAAATAACAGATTAAATGGGCTTTCAGAAACAGGTCACCTATTCGACATGAGTGTTTTAAATGAACCGTGTAAGTCAAGTTATATCAGGCGTTACGTAGTGCACGTAGTATGTACAGTTCAGCAGCCCGGCATGCTGCCGTGCACGAGCTGCATGCGCTCGCCGCTCTCCGTGGCCGCGCTGAGGCGGTGGCGCAGCGCGAACGACGCCACCACGCGCGCCACCTGCACACACAACACGACATATTACATCCTGGCTGTGTCACGATACCTAAATACTTACTATTTTTAGTGAATCAAGTCAAAAATGGACCAGAAGTTGTATGAAATAATCTTCCAAATAAGTTAACTAAATTGTAGATGTGAGGAATGCCCTGCACGGACCTCAGAGTGGCGGCTCCTGGTCGCCAGGATTGGGCGAGACGTGACTCTGCCAGCGGTAGTGAAGGCTATGCTGGCAGATGAAAACTGGAGGGAAATGGCTGCTTTCTGTAAGGCCGTGATGGTCCAGAGGGGGGCCGCCCAGCGGGACCGAGAGAGGGCCGCCTCGCCGCCTGTAGCGCCGACTCCTCGCCTGCGACGTTACACAGGAGCCCGGGTGGCGCTCACAGCGGGACCGTCAGCGCCCACTGCTCCTAGGGTGTGCTCACGTAGCGCCGCCTACAGGTAGCTTCAGGGGAGACCCTTTTACAGTCTCACCAGGGATGTGCCCTACCAGAGAGGGGGTTCTGGAGTGGTCTTGTAAGAGGTAATGAGGCCCCTTCTATGTGCTGACGGTGGTTTAGCGAGGTAAAAATCCCACACACCGTGGTATTTTCCCCCATCCAAGAGCCTTTTGAAGGTTTCCCCCCAGAAACAAAAAAAAAAGATGGTGCAATAGGCATTAAATACAAAATTATTTAGAGATTCGAGCACTAGAAGAGGTGTATTCTTGAAAGAACTGCTGCAGTCAAAGAGTAACCTCCGTTGAGTATTGTTATTTATTATAGTTCACATTGCTATGCTCAAAAAAATCCTTCTAGTATTTATGAATGAACTCAGAAGATAAGACATCTATTAGATCAGCCAGTTCATAATTAAATTAATGAAAACTCACCTCTCCCGGCGTATCTTCATGCACTGCATGTCCACACCGCGTTAGGACTTGCATTTGGAATTTACCTGTAAATACAAATTAATTCGATTTCATTTGAGAATAGGTGGTACAGTCAAGTCCTACAAGCATTGAACACAAAACTGGGCTGTGAGAATGCTTAGCTGTAACGAAATTTACTGTTTTGGATATTAATGACAAAATAAAATGAAAATTCCTATGCTAGATTATGTATCAAGTCGATTTTTTAGGAATTTCTCCATAGCAACCTGAAGTCTAGACTGGTTAATTTATATTGTTGCACAAGACATAACTGCTGCGTACCTATTTAGGAAGTACAAGCGTGATGAACATTAATACTAACCCTGCATCTGCCCCACAGTGAGCTCCCGGTCCAGTCCATCAATAGAAGCCAGCAGCAGCAACCTGGGCGCCCGCACGCCCAGGAAGGCGGCCGACAGTCCGCGGAACCAGCCCGACCAGTGTCTCTAATACAGATGTTACTGACCCTGCATCTGCCCCACAGTGAGCTCCCGGTCCAGTCCATCAATAGAAGCCAGCAGCAGCAACCTGGGCGCCCGCACGCCCAGGAAGGCGGCCGACAGTCCGCGGAACCAGCCCGACCAGTGTCTCTAATACAGATGTTACTGACCCTGCATCTGCCCCACAGTGAGCTCCCGGTCCAGTCCATCAATAGAAGCCAGCAGCAGCAACCTGGGCGCCCGCACGCCCAGGAAGGCGGCCGACAGTCCGCGGAACCAGCCCGACCAGTGTCTCTAATACAGATGTTACTGACCCTGCATCTGCCCCACAGTGAGCTCCCGGTCCAGTCCATCAATAGAAGCCAGCAGCAGCAACCTGGGCGCCCGCACGCCCAGGAAGGCGGCCGACAGTCCGCGGAACCAGCCCGACCAGTGTCTCTAATACAGATGTTACTGACCCTGCATCTGCCCCACAGTGAGCTCCCGGTCCAGTCCATCAATAGAAGCCAGCAGCAGCAACCTGGGCGCCCGCACGCCCAGGAAGGCGGCCGACAGTCCGCGGAACCAGCCCGACCAGTGTCTCTAATACAGATGTTACTGACCCTGCATCTGCCCCACAGTGAGCTCCCGGTCCAGTCCATCAATAGAAGCCAGCAGCAGCAACCTGGGCGCCCGCACGCCCAGGAAGGCGGCCGACAGTCCGCGGAACCAGCCCGACCAGTGTCTCTAATACAGATGTTACTGACCCTGCATCTGCCCCACAGTGAGCTCCCGGTCCAGTCCATCAATAGAAGCCAGCAGCAGCAACCTGGGCGCCCGCACGCCCAGGAAGGCGGCCGACAGTCCGCGGAACCAGCCCGACCAGTGACGCTCTGTCTTCGACAGGTCGATGCGCCACTTGTATCTGAAAACAAATGTTTAATTTAACATAAAATTGATTGTTGTCTAATCGTGCTCGTGTTTAATACGTGTACCAGAATGTCCCGAATAAACGCAATACATTTATTATAGGGAAAGAATCGACTGCCCCATACATTTATGTGCGCATAAATTTGACAAAATATACTGAACAGCAGATTTTTTTTTAATGAACAAAGAACAGCTGTTGACTACAGAAAAAATACAGATGGAAGTTCTAACGCATTGTGGTCATGCAGTACATGAAGACACTCCGGTGAGGTAAGCTCTATACGCCGTCATGGCTGACTTACTTTAAACTAGCACTCCCGTCTCCCACAGCTTGCGGCTTGGAGAGCAGCTCGGGCTCGGCGTCCACCTCTCCCTCTTCGTCGTCCTCCTCGGCGATGCGGTCGGCGAGCGGCGAGGTAAGCTCTATACGCCGTCATGGCTGACTTACTTTAAACTAGCACTCCCGTCTCCCACAGCTTGCGGCTTGGAGAGCAGCTCGGGCTCGGCGTCCACCTCTCCCTCTTCGTCGTCCTCCTCGGCGATGCGGTCGGCGAGCGGCGAGGTAAGCTCTATACGCCGTCATGGCTGACTTACTTTAAACTAGCACTCCCGTCTCCCACAGCTTGCGGCTTGGAGAGCAGCTCGGGCTCGGCGTCCACCTCTCCCTCTTCGTCGTCCTCCTCGGCGATGCGGTCGGCGAGCGGCGCGTGGCGCGCAGGCGCAGGCGTCGGCTCGTGCGGCTCGGACGTGTACGACTCCACCTCGTTCGTGGCTAGGAGGCCGGATTCGCAACTGGAAATTAAAAATAATATATATCAACCACTTGGCAGGAAATATTATAGTGCACAAGCGTGTGCGCAAATACAGGTGCACTCTCTGTTTCTATACTCTCATAGAACGACAATCCGACACGTATAAATCGGACGCAGGAAGTGCTTTTCGAGGCACGGAGGTGTCACACCACCAACTTCCAAACTCCAGGCTGTTACTGAGAAATTCCCAATAAAAAAAACCAAATAACACTTTTTGCCTGACCTGAGAATCAGACCCACGCTCAGCAGTCGCCCTTGCGACCACGAGATCAACCAAACAGTTATTTATTTATTTATTCACAAAATCCACACTTTAACAATTTAACTTAAAAAAGAACCAGCTGAACAAGCTTGTCATCATTCTACAGCAGTCCATTACTAGAAATAGGGCTCCCGAGTTGCTCTCATCCAGTTGAGTCATCATATAGACTGGCCTGGTGAGTGAAGAACAGAAGAACTCTCCAGCAACACAATTTTATTGTCCCTGCTTACATTTATTATAGTGGAAAATATAAACATTAATTAAACTCACTTGACAATTTGACTGGGCATTGATACCTTAGCTGAATCCACATTTCGCACTTGACCACTTCTAACACTGAAAATAAAACAGAAATTTTGAGACAATAATCATTTTAACTGTAATATACAGATTTTACTCTGAAGATTTATGTGTATAAGCAAAACCAATTTCACATCTTTATTTTTGTAACAAATTTTGAACAAATTTATAGGTATGGAGATAGATTTCACCAAGAACATAAGACAGTTCTGATCGCTGGTGAAGCTGCTAGCTGTCAGTTAGGTATCAACAAAAATTGTACAGTATTAACTTACCACCACTCTATGGCATGTTCAATGCTCTTGAAGTGTGTGGGTCTACTCCTCAAGAAGCTCTGCATGCTGGCCAGTGCATCCATAGCTGTGCCTAAAATTATTTTAAAATTTTGCTTGAAAAAGGAGGCATTAAGTAATTGTATGCACAAAAAGACAATATAAGTATTTTTCTAGGTTTTGACTTTTTCAGTACCAGTTTTTGCCCAGTGTGTGTGTGTGGACTAATAAGCCATTTTTTTTATTACAATGTTGTTATTTTAATTTCTGTTCATTTTAACAACACTCCATCAATCAGAACTTTTCTACCCCACCGAGAACCGAAAACCGGTCATGCTCCGCCGACACACCGGTGCGGTGTGTCGCCCGATTGACGCGTTTTAAAACTCTATTATTACTGTAACCCAAGGAATGTTATATTATTTTGAATTTTGACATGGCGGGAGCTTGACTGGGTATGAAGTTGACGTCTGCTAAACTGGACAAGCCTGGGCTCCAGGCTTAGGGCTACACAGAATATAAAACTAAGCGACTACAAGCTTGCAGACACCTCCTGTGTGGTACGGACCCAACGAACAGCTTGAGACGTGATGATGAGAACTTTGAGACAAACTTAAAACTACAGACTCACTGCGCGGGCTGGCTAGAGCACGAGTCAGGGTGGACATTAACAGGGACGTCGCCAAGGGGGACTCGGCGATGATGGAAGGACGGCGATCAGGGTTTGACGATAACCACATAATTATGACTGTTTTGCATTAAGACAAAACAGGTATTATATGTTGGAGAAAACACAGCAATGATATGAAGAAGCAGTCCTTATGATTCTGTAGAATATCGAGAATATCTTCCATACTTAGTAAGAGTATCGAGAATGTCTTTCCTTTTTCTGGCACCAGAGGGCAGTAAATACTTTACCGCCAATTTAGCTGATAGGCGCCATTGCAGTCTTCATCATCAGCAAGTTCCTTGTTTCATTGCTGTGTTTTCTCCAACATATAATACCTGTTTTGTCTTAATGCAAAACAGTCATATTATATGTATTCGAAAACACAGCAATGATATGAAGACCTGTTTGATATCTGCTGGTGATCAGAAATCATAAAACACAAGAATGCAATGTGAGAGTAAATTTTTTATTGTTAAAATGAAAATGAACTTTAACAATAACTTGAAGTTAAAATATTTATTTTTACTTCAACAAAACCAATATGAAAACCAAAAGTAAAAAACTAATTTATTACAAATCTATGCAAATTGCAGTTACACTGCTATTCCACCCATAAATCAACAAATAATTATAAAATAAACTTCAAACTTATAATGAAATAATAATTTGTTGTGCATCAATCTTGAGATCAAAATCACAGTATCACAATAATTGAATACAATCAAACCGCTTTAAAATTGTCATACAGTAGACCTGCTGGAACATCTTCACTGGCAGATCTATTTATACCCTTATAATAATATTTGGAAAAGGTCTCCACACACTTCCAATTTCCTCTTTCCAAAATTTCCTGAATAGGCCTATTGTCCAGCCAACCCCTAGAGGCTACTGCCGACCTTATACTGCCTGGGGAGTAGTCATCTATCTTTGCCAGCTTGAAAGCTGATCTTACCCAACCTGAAATCATGGTCTTTGTAGCAGGCTTTATGTGTCCGGTGATGGATATAAAAAGAGATTTAACATTTGTATCTTGACAACGTCTGGTTTCTGACATCTTAATTAACTTTCTAACGTTAGTAACTGGGCAAATCTTGGGGTCTTGGTGCTTCATAAGAAGCCAGCCTGATTGTCTATGAGAACCTGTGTCAGTTTTTGAGCCAAATCTTGGCCAGAATGTTACAGTTTCCTCAGTCTCAGTGAATCCTTGATCACTGAGTTCCAAGAGAGTAAGGTCGTGCAGTCTACGGCCAGATGCGAGTAAAAGAATCAATGCAACCTGTCTGCTTTGGTAAAATAGGGTGTCTGGAAAATCTGACATCTTTAGCCAGTCAAACAGAATTTTTACATCCCATACTGGGGGCTTAACTGGACGCGGTTTAGCCAAACTCACAGCTTTTAAAACTTGGTGAATGAAAAAGTTTTTTGCCAAGTTGTCACCTTCTGGTGCACAGTAAGTTGAGACTGCAGACTTGTGCAAAAGAATTGTGCTATAGGCAAATTTATTTTTAAGATATAGACTGGCCAGAAACCTTGCTACATCCTTACCCTCTGGGCACTTGCTATTAACATTATGAAATTCACACCAGCGCAACCACCTTTTTAAGGGCGCACTATAAGTACTCATAGTGGAAGGACGCCAGCTACTTCTCAGCAATTGTTGTTCGTCCCTACTCCAGTCATTCACTTGATCTCCCCACCCCCAATTTTCCAGGCCTGAAGTACCAACCTGTCCACTTGAGGCGGGGTCAAACCGGTTGTCATGTCTATTAGAACCATTCTCAAATTCTCTATCGGTAGCGGGGGGGCTAGCGCGCGTGCTTGGAGATCGGGGAACCAGAAACACTGGGTCCACTGTGGTGCTATTACCAGATATGTCCCTACCGCTTTGTTCAAGTGTGCCAGGACTCTGGGCATCATACTTGGAGGTGGGAACAACCAAGCTACCCGAAACACCCACTTTCGGCTGAAGGCGTCGCAGAATTCTGCGGAACCATCCCTTGAGTCTAGACTCACATATCTTGGGACAACAGCGGTGTCCCTTGTTGCAAATAGATCTATTTCGGGAATACCCCACTGTTTGAATACAGCCTCCGCGGCTGGTGGTAGCAGATGCCACTCGGGTACTGACTTTCCTCTTGACAGGCAATCTGCGATGCCGTTTAGGTTCCCTGGTAGGTGATAAGCTGTCATCGTTATGTTTAATCGACATGTCAACTCCAGTAACCGGGATGTTAGACCTAACAGATTTAAGGAGCGAGTTCCGCCCTGATTCCTGATGTATGCTACTAGAGTCCTGTTGTCTGATTGGACCAAAATATGGGCATTCCGCAACAGTGAACCCTGGGACTTTATTACTGCAAAAACGGCATACATCTCTTTCATGTTGGAGTGCCAGGCTTTTTGGTTCCTTGCCCATTTGCCTGAAAGGTACTGACTGTTTAGATTCGCTCCCCAGCCCGCATCCGCTGCGTCTGTGGTCAAGAAAAACGTTATTTGTTTCTTGTGTAGTGGAGTTGGACTGCCCTCTACTGCATCCAACCACCACTGCAAGTCCTCCTGCACTCTGGGACACAATGCTCTCTTCTGGCCTCTCTGGGAAAATTTTTTCAGGAAGAGCTGTGCTCTGCGACAATGAAGGCGGCCTTGGGGGACCGCATAGTTGGCGAAATTCAGCTTGCCCAACAAACTCTGGAGCTCTCTTAACGAGCAGCTGTCTCGATTCAATATGTTTGTCAAAGAGGTTTTTATGCCGCATATTTTCCGGGCGGGCAAAGCTATTGTCTGGTTCTGGGTATCCCAGACCAGGCCCAAATATTCTAACCTGCGCGTGGGCTCGGTTACCGATTTCTGGTAATTTATGTGCCAGCCCAGCGATTCCAAGATGGCCAGCGTCTCCGCGACCTGTACCAATAGCTTGGATCTGTCCTGACAAGCCAGGAGGTAATCGTCCAGGTAAACTAAAAGGCGTATGCCCCGACCCCGGAGGATTTCGGACACCCAATTTGAAACAGCTGCAAACGCTCGGGGCGCCGAGGATAGGCCAAATGGTAGTGCTGTTAATTGGAGAATTTCTCCATTGTAAGCAATCCGTAAAAACCTTCTGTGGGTCTCCGCGACACTCAGATGGAAGTAAGCCTGGTGAAGATCTATTTTCACCAACCAGTCGTCCCTCTGGAGAAAATTGACTATATCTAGCTGTGAAATAAGGTAAAAATGCTTTGTTGCAATGTATGTGTTTAACGCCCTGAGGTCGAAAATTGGCCTCAATCCCCCATCCGTTTTCTTTATCAAAAACATCTTTGAAAGGAATCCTGGGTCTAATGATGGTGGTTTCTCTAGAATCCCTTGGTTTTTTAAAACCTGTATCATTTGCGTCATTTCCGGGGAAGCTTTGGTGGCTAAGCACTCTACAAATCTTTTGGTTGGATATTTCAGAGGGGGTTTCTTTCTGAAAGGTAGGCGGTAACTTGCTATTGAATTTAAAATAAACTGGTTTGCTCCCAACTGAGCCCATTTCTCTTTGGAAAATTTTAGGCACCCTCCTCTGAAACTCCCTTGCGAGTCAATCTTCTCTAGATTTATTGGATTTTTCTGTGTTGGTGGGATGTCGACGAAAGGGCCGACCTTTATTAATATTATTGTGCTTAACTTTTTTATCTGACTTTCTGGACTTATTTTTTAAGTAACTTTTTTTATTGTGGTAATGTTGGTCCCCCCGCTCGGAAACTTTCTTTTCCTTTAAATAGGATGGAGTGTTAAGCCACACCTGAGACCCTCCAAGGGACTGAATAATAGGTTGCAGAGCCTCTCTACTGAATAAGTACTCCGAGCTGGGTGGGACATTTCTCAATGTGTTCCTAAGGTTTGAATTAGGAATTTCCTTTAAGATACGGTCCCGCCGAACCTCAATACACTCAGAACGCTTCCCACAGATTATTTGCATTGTGGTTTCTGAATTTTTATGACATAAAGATCCAGGTCCAAACATTTCAGAAATTTTTTCAAATAATGTTTTTGGATTTAAACCTTGCGGATCAGCACTAGTCCAATCCACAATAGACTGTAACCCTGATCTTAATAACTGTCTTTGCTCCAAAATTTTATTAGATAAGCCAGCTAAAAACAACTCTGTTGGAGCTAAATAATCTTTGTTTTTATTAAAATGACATAGCTCATCATTTACATGAAGGCCTGTAAACCCAGGGGTTGCCAAGCAGCTCTGCAAAATTTGCTTGTATCTAATACCCTTCCAAGCCTGAGAGTCAAATTGTTGCAACTTATTTAATTCTGTGAATCTATCCTTATCACTAGCTGGAATAATCTTTTTATCATCAATATTGGTAATTAAAGAACCCCAATTGAGAGACAGAGATTCAGGCTGTGTGGGCAAAGTAATGAACTGTTCTGATCCCCTTTCCTTAATATTATTATTATAATTCTGAGAGCTCGTAATTGTACTGCTAGGCATTACTTTATCGTTACAACCGTAGACAGGATACTGGTTCAAATAATGAGCAACGTACGACATTTGTGACATTAAGGTATCAATACGCGGGTCGGTACGACGAACATGTTTCGACTTGTACACTTTTTTATACTTACGGGTCCTCGCCGAGGTACGAGAACGTTTATTAGGCAAGGGTGATGCTGTGCCCTCCTCAAACTCCGAGGATGAGGAGGAGCTGCTTTCTGATGCCCTAGAGCTTGATGACGGTGATTGTTCTCCATCCGAAGCAACAATAACGTCCTGCTCATGGTTCTCGTTACCATTACTTACCGGCTCCATTTTTGCGAAATACACTGCTGTGTCTCCTAAAACCACTAAAAACACGCTTGCTAACACTTTATATGCACTTTTAGCAGTGATAGTGGTTAAAAATCACTTCGAAATACTTTTTTCTCTCTAGTTAAAAATTTCGATGTAACACGAAAGAATCACAAGAATGCAATGGCGCCTATCAGCTAAATTGGCGGTAAAGTATTTACTGCCCTCTGGTGCCAGAAAAAGGAAAGACATTCTCGATACTCTTACTAAGTATGGAAGATATTCTCGATATTCTACAGAATCATAAGGACTGCTTCTTCATATCATTGCTGTGTTTTCGAATACATATAATATGTGAGTTTTAAAGGCATGGCATGTTCGTTGATAGAGCCATAACCATAAAAATTGAATTAAACTGAAAGGCATTATTTATTATTAACAGTTCTTGTTCATTGTTGGTAGTCGGTGTGTTATTCTCGGACTTTCCTTGCATGAGACTGAATCAGACATGTTCTACACAATATAACGTACCCTCCACCACGTCAATGACAGCGATGCCATGTATGGCGTGCTCCAGCGAGGGCTGCAGAGCCACTCGCACCGCCACCGCGCCGCCCATCGAGTGCCCCACCAGGATCAGTGGCGGGATGCCCTCTGTGAACAGCTTGTGCAGGACTTGTTCTACATCACTGTAATGTAAAAGTTATATCATTTCACAATGGCCTGGTTTCTAATGTAAACTCTCAATAGTTATTCATTCATTCCGCCTATTTTCCTAAATCTATGATTGATATGCTCATGCCTTTGCCTTTAAACATTGCACTTCCTTGTATTTAATTTATGCTACCATTCTCAAACAGCTTTTGCTACTATCTAGGTTTGTAGCTACCACAAAGCTATCAATATGTATAAGTAATGAAACAGTGAATTTATCTTGACCGAGACTTCTGATATTTCAGATTTGATTACGTAATTATGAGAAAGCCTAAAACATTCCCAACACACACTTATTTTAACATAACATCTAGCCAGTATTCCCAAAAGTCTTGGGCAGGAGTATACCATCCAAATCCAAAACTGATATTTTGTAGGTATTTAAATGAAGCAGACACCTACAATATTCTAAATTTTTATAATCTAATCAAAAGTGTACAATGCTTTCATAGCAACTGTTCAAAAGTCATTAGTCATAGATGTGTAATCAACCTTGTAATGTTATATTTATCAAAATCTGTGCACACAAATTAAAATATTCAATTTAAAAAATCATATTGTTCCAAGATAAAGTAGTATAAAGCACTTAGCTATAATGCAGTTTTCTTTCCAGATTAGTACAGAGATTATCTCATAGGAAAAAACCGGCCAAGTGCGAGTCGGAATCGCGCACAAAGGGTTATGTACCATTATCTACAAAAAAACGGCAAACGAAATCACCTTTGTTGTATGGGAGTCCCACTTAAATATTTATTTTACTCTGTTTTTAGTATTTGTTGTTATAGCGGCAACAGAAATATATCATCTGTGAAAATTTCCACTGTCTAGCTATCATGGTTCATGAAATACAGCCTGGTGACATACAGACGGACAGCGGAGTCTTAGTCATGTTTTTACCCTTTGGGTATGGAACCCTAAAAAAATCATTTGAATGCTTTATTATATTAGTTTAGATTATACTTACTGTACAAGTGTTTCTATGCTGAGGTCATCAGGATTGTCAGCCTTGGTCTCCCCATGACCTCTGATGTCAATTGATATCACCTGACAGTGAATCATGTTTGTTATCTCCTCCTGAAAATAGACAAAAGAAGAAAAATTTGTAAAAGACATTCATCATCTTCCTTTTCCCAACTATATTGGGGTCGGCGTCCAGTCAAACCGGATTCAGCTGAATACCAGTATTTTATGTGGAGCGGCTGCCTACCAGACCTCCACAACGGACCGAATGAGAGTCTAAGTGTGGATAAGGGAGTCCCTACTCTACAGACCTTCACAAGCCATTAACTGGGTAATGCGGTACCATCTGTAAAAGACAGTCCTTCCATAATTGGTAGAGTTACGAAACTGAATATTTGTTGCAGTGCACTGGGTACCTATTTACTGTATCTTGGCTATCGATTGTATGGCATGCAATCAGCAGATATAGAAATCAATTTTAATTCATTTAATAATTTGAAAAAACAACAGTTAAAATGATGATTTACTTAAAGTATATTTCTCATTGGTCGCAGCCAACTAGCTTACTCAGCCGTTTCGTTAAAAGACCCAGCCATTTCATTGAACTGCGCCGTTTAATCAGCGACATAAGTAACAAGGGCAAGTCATTGAACAATATTGAACAAAAGATGTCACTTACGTCGAAAAATCGGCGTAAAAAGGCTAGGCCACCAATTAAATGGCTGATTAAGCTTATCGGCTGCGACAAATACATGATGTCTATCAGCTAGAATTCCCAAACAAACTAAAGATGTGGAAATATTTTTCAGGTTTAACAACAAAACATAGCAGTCAGTTTAGAGTGGCTAGAAATCCAGATTTATGATTAACTAGCTGTGCCCTGCGGTTTTCCCCGATGCTTGGTTTCTAAGGGTCATAGTGTGGTGATGTTAAATACCCAAAAACCTCCCTCAAGTACTGGGCTATCAAAGAAATTATTAATGAAATCGATAAAGTCGTTCTCGATTCATTTTTATATAGATACAAGCTGTCCCCGTGGCTTCACTCCTGTCTGGCTACCTACAGTACCTACCTACCCTACACAGTTTTCGTCACATTCTCAGACCATAAAAATCGGTCAAGCTGTTTCGGAGGAGTATGGCAAATAACACTGTGACACAAGAATTTTATATTTTAGATAGATCACTTACAGTAAACAAAGCCCAACTGAGTCCAGAATAACCACCTCCATGCAGAGTAACTATCCTTGGCCTGTCCTGATGATCAGGCTCTGGAGACAGGTAAACTCTGAAGCTTCCTCCATCTGTCTCCACATCCACGGTCCTATGGAAATACTCCTTCCATGACACCGGAGTGTAGTCCTTACGACGACCTGCTCCAAATGGTGCCATCCTGCAAGAAAATGAATGCATATAATAAAATTGTTGGCATTGTAATTTAGCTAAATAGGGGGTCACTGGCCCAGGTTCATTAATTGACATTTTTAATATGTAAAACTGAAGAATAAGACAGATGGGAATCTTAATTATTGATCTTTACTGTGATCCTCAACATTTTACACACACTCATGAAAAACAATACACTTAGTATTGTTTTTCATGAGCGTGTGTAAAATGTTGATTAGGTTCAGAAGAGATATTATGGAAAGGGCAATGACCCCTGTAGTGATTTTAATTTCTAAAACGAAACAAGTAGGAATCAGGAATGGTTAACAGTAGGTGCATCAGTAGTTCACCAGAACCCTGAAAGTCGGGACACCTGGCACCTCTTAAGTTACTCAATGTCACTCAAATTTTTTACCTATATGGAAGTGCCGTTGACCATCATACTTTAGTGTTTTCCCGCGACTGCGCTCGGAAAGTTTAAGTTATTAAAATATATTCGTGTGAAATAGCAGGAACAATGTTCATGTTTATAATAAAATTATTCACAATATTTGTGTTTATGTTGGCAATGAAACTTGAATGGATATCCGCAAACCGTGAAAGTAAAACAATTTTGATAATACAACATGCATGATGTCAATGAAAACAATGCACTTTATATTTATTGGGATTTATAACAATCACACAGCTATTATCGCCAATGTTTAGCAATACTATTATGATAATGCAATTTATTGAAGTTATGTAAATAACGTTGTTGTAATAGTAAAGTTGATTATCCCAAAAATCTAGTTCCATTTCTTACTTTGATACTCCAGAAGTTCTGGGACATATTGGCGGCAACTTGTTTTTCATTATAGTCTTCTGAAGAGCAGACATATTAACAAAACACTTTTAATTCACAGACTTGATGTTATTCCGTGAAAAAAACCACTATTTTTTGTATTACTACTGTTATGTTGTCATTTACAATTCACATTTCACAAAATCTGACCCGGTTCTCCGACATTTATAAATCTTTCAATTCCACACCACAGGTAATAAACAGAAATGACTAATTCTCATTGTTTGTGTAGGCTGGATACTAATCGACTAATGGCAAAAACCATCTTCTGGTTTTTGGCGGGCCCGGGCGAGTGAAGTTTAGTGGCTCTTGTTAATTATTCGTAAATTGATTCCTTGTGGATATTGTGGTGTAAAATTGGTGTAGTTTTATGGTTTTATGTCTCAAGTCTCTACTACGCAACTGGCCAATATGTGAAATCATTGAAACAGACGCGAACTCGGTCAGTGGGTCATCTAATAGTAACAGCCGCGGTAACAGTGTTTTTAGTGTTTCAGGGTCTGTTAATAAAGTAACAGATAAAATAAATTGTTAGGAACAATAATTGTTATTTGTTATTTAATTTATCTGTTATTTTTTCTGTTACGATAAATACGCCTCACTCGGCCTCACTCCTAATGTCAAATCAACAAATCAATAAAAATAAATACACTCGTGAATTTAACCAATTTAAAATTAACAAAGTGGACCGAATCAGCAGCAGCAGTAGCAGCGCCTGTATACGTTATCGTGAATGACTTACCACTATTGTACCTGCGTAAAGTTTAAATAAATCAAATCCGAGTATCCTTACCATAGGGATTTGAATAAGGATGGATATCAATAGAGCGAGAAAAATATGCCGTATTTGTTTCCACATAGATGGCTCGTTCGACATATTCAACAGTTATTACTTAGAAAGGAATACCTTATATTGTGATATGCTAGTGTATTGCACAAAAATTAAGGTAGAAACCCAAACGCTTCATAACTCCCGAACTATCATATTATTGGCCAGTCAAATTAGCTTTGAACCTTGCAAAAATTCCTAACTCTGATTTTTTCTGTCTGTATATCCAGCAGGACCCTATGTTTAAATCCGATTGAAAGTTAAATGTTAACGTGCATAGTATTTTTAACCTTCCGAATCGTTTATGTAAAAAAATAGAAAGTACCTTAAATTGTTACAGCAAAATCTTAAATTATTTTCCAGCAGGACCCTCCGCTGTTTGAAGGTCTAAGGTATAGGTATGACTGCCTGGACTGAAAGCCTCAAAACAAAATAGGGTCCTGCTGGCTTGATAAAAATTTTGTAGGTGCATTCCTCAAACTAAGTTATTTTTAAGGTACTAATACACCCCTAAATGGGACCATATAAGATTTGTCTATAGACCTTTAAACAGCGGAGGGTCCTACTGGAAAATAATTTAAGATTTCGCTGTAACAATTAAGGTACTATATTTTACTTTTATGATTCGGAAGGTACTAAATACTATTACGTTAACATTTAACTTTCAATCGGATAAAACATAGGGTCCTGCTGGGTATACAGACATTTTTTTTCTTGAATAGTGTATATTTTGATCTTAGCTCTTCTAACAATATAAAAAAATTATAAACATTTTCCATAACCGGGTCATTCTGAAAAAAATAAAAATACTTTTATTTCAATAAGAGCTAGGAAAAGTAATTTTATTTTTGGCGTAATTTGACTGGACTAATATTTATTGTATAAACCAAGACTTGTGGCAAGATATTCGTTTTTTAAATAGTGCTGAGCAACAGAAAAAAATCTTAAAAAAACATTATATAATTATTTTTAAGATAGCGAATTTTTTTCTATCAACTGCAACTCCCACAAAATGATTGTGCATTTTCTCTAACACACAATCACACCATTTTTTCAGATACACCCCAAAGATGGTTTGCCACCTTACTTGTGCCAGGTCTGCATTAAACGTCTCGAGGATATGTATGAATTCCAGTTGGTATGTGAAGAGAGTGAGCAAATCTTTTTTTCGTTCTTGTCAATGAGATGACTCACATACAACGAGTGAACTGATGAAAGTTCCATAATGTGAACTCTTAAAACTCTCAATCTATCAAGAAAACTCTTTCTGTGGATTAGTGTTGAATCTGAATGTTGAATGTTGACAACATAGAAAACAAAACTCCAGGTTTTTTGTCCAAAATTACATAAACTTAACCATTATTTAAAAATAGTTAGTGTTTTTATTAATCTAGTTCACTTGCATAATTATTCTAATAACATTTCAGTAGAAACTCAGAAATCAGGAACTCACTCAATATTATTTTCTGTAATGTGCTATGCCGATAATGTATTGCTAAAGTAGATAGGAAGCTAATTAGCAATTGGTGGTCTTGCTAAATGCCTTGGAGTCAAAGACATTTTAGTCTATTAAATTCCAATGGGAAAATTATTATATTCTTGCAGCAAGTTGATTTGCTGCAAATATTTAGTACATATAGTTGGTAGGTTGGGATGTCATTTGTGACATTCTGAATCAAATCAAATCAAATTGGTATGTTATATTTGATTGAGTAAGAAGATTAATTTCATTTTTAAACACTAACTTAAACGGTTTTTTAGTTATCAACATAACTATGAGAAAACTTTTAAACTTACCTATTGATTGAATTGGAATAATACTATTAAGTACATGGTTTGGAAACTTTGTTGTTATTTATTTTATATTACTGAAAAGTAGCATTATAAATTATTTATTTAATATTTTAAAAATGTAATACATGGAAAAGATTGAGTTGGACGAAGACAAGACAAGACTGAAATGACTAGAAGTAGAAGTCATACAGCTAGGCCTTTGCAGTTGCAGCTTTTCCTAAGTCCTAGAGCAGATGAACAGTCTAACTGTATTTTTTGTAAATACCAGTATTTAACCTGTCTAAAAATACTGCTTTTCACATACACAGACCAGAATTAAATAATGGCCAGTTTATGGCAACTATTTGTTGGTCTATCTAAATTTACAATTTTAGTGTATGTAAATTCACATGTATTACCAGAGGAGATATTGTACAGGTTTTTTTCTTCAAAGTTCAAATCAAAGTTTAAATGATTACATATTTATCAATCAATCAAATTTATATGGCAAAGATTGAGATAATACTTAGCACAAAAGTACAGGCATAGGATACTTAAATCTTAGTTGTATGATCCCTTGGGCAAAGCCTTGCTAGTAGCTAGTACTGTCAATCAATAAATTTTGTATCATTGTACCTTTTATCATGAAAAATAAAAGTTTGTGTAAAATGCAAGCATACTGTCAAAATATAAGTATTTGATGTAACCTGCTGCTGAAGTACTGGTCCCTACTTCCCTACCAATTATAAATGCGAAAGTAACTCTGTCTGTCTGTTACGCTAAAACGGCTGAACGGATCGTCATAAAATTTGGAAAATATACGGCCTGGGGTATGGACAAGGTCATAGGCTACTTTTTTACGCGATAACTGACATCCACGCCGCGGGCAAAAACTAGTATTTAATCAATGTTGTTATTTAAGTATACATCCTAGTCATTATTATCATTATATGTATTGTATGTGACATTTAAATAAAATAAATGTGCTTAAAAACTGGGTTTTCATTCAAACATAATATTAATTTGGCCAAGATCGTCATACAGTGGGTGCCTGAAGACAGACGTCGCAACCGAGGCAGGCCAAAACACGCTGGCGTGACGATTTAGTTTATTTATTCAACATAGGCACACCAACGACTTATTTACAAATCAATGTTAGAAACAAAATTTTTGAGAAGATCCTCTGTAAACAAGTCACTTACAGGCATGCACATCATTGTCAGAGTATGTCTAATTTAATTAAGGTAATAAGTATTTAAAATGAACAAACATTGACAAAAAAATCATTAGGTAATAGATGTCCTGACTTAAATTAAATTGAATTGAGATCACAATATTATTTTTAAATAAAATTATGAAACAATTGATTTACTTACATTTTTAACATTATAAAATTAATAACTAAATTAAATTACACTATTAACAATTAGTTCAATTAAATTAAATTAGTATTATTAGATTGTTAAATTACAATAGTTACTATAAGATTATAAAATACGATTTGAAAATATACATTATACATAGCAGTAGAAGAAATAGATGTAGGCGGCTGATCACAGGTCAAAATCTAAAATAGCTCTTCTTGACACAGCTGCTTTCATAAGATTCATCATGTGAATAAAATGAGTACTATTAAAATCATGTCTTAGATTCGGACTATCTATAATCTCATCCCAGTCATTGGATCTTAAATGTGTTTCACATACTCTGGCTTCTTCTGGTATATATAAGTTGGAATCCAGCAAAAGTGATATCCGTATATTTTCTGGAATCCGATGACGTGTAATACTTCTGCATCTCTCAAACATACAAGACGCTGCATTATTAGGCACTCGAGAATACTCTTCAATCTGAAGTACACATTCGTGCGGAGCAGGGTTTGGATTAGGCTGTACAGCACGTTGAGCTCGCTGCCAGCATGGTCGACAAACGTATTCCAGGCCGTTGTACTCAATCTAAAAAAAAATATTAACTTCTTATTAATATAACCAATAATAATATATAAATAAATAGGTAGCAATAGATGGTTTGGTCATGAAAAGAAAGTGGACGATAGAAGATTGACTAAAAAGGTATATGACGCGGATGTATTTGGGAATGCTAGAAGAGGACGCCCTAGACGGACATACACGGATCTTATCAGTGATGTCTACCGAAATGGTCTGACACCTTTTCGAAAGTCAAAGTGCATAGTACCTACTCTTAAGCAGCAAGCATGTATAACGAGATGCATGAACATGTAAGAAGCAAAAGAAGTAAGTAAGGATCCTAGCAATTGTATCTCGCAACCTACCCCCGTGGTACAGAGGTGACAGTTCATGTAGGTATGTACATTTGTAGTATAATTAAAAATAGGAAGTTGAAGAAGAATTCTTCCCGTGAGAACCTTCTACAAAGTATTAGAAACTAAAAAAAGCAATTAAATCAATTTGATTTATATAGATACAAAGAACTTACTTGCTGTGGAGCAACAGCTTCAATAATATATTGAGCAATTGCGGCATTTTCCTCAAAAAATGCATGGGTTATCTCGAATCTTCTTCTATTAACCACTGACCGATTGCACAAAACACAAACTGGTCGATATTCTGCCATAGTCAACAAAATCCAGTTCACACAAAGTCCAAAAACGAAAGCCAAGTGATCAGGTTAGGAGTAAACAAAGTCCAGTATGCAACGCGTGGTCAAAAGGTTTATAGACGAGCAAGATAAATCGATGAAGAATCGCACAGTACACAACGATACAAGCGTAACCGAAGGTCTGCACTAGCCAGTATACTATTGTAGTCTTTGGTCTGCACGGAGGAAGCGCGCGCGCCGCCCGTCACCCCGCCGCTTGCTTGCTTTGTTTAGTCGAAGCTGATTGGTCCTCCGCGTGAGCAGGTAGTCGAGTCGGACCAGTTTTGTTGTGTTGATGGCCTTGTTACCGTGTCATAAAACGTTTAGGGTAGTTAGGGTATAAAACATTAAATATAATAATAACATAATTATTATGCGATATTGCCTTATGCAATTACGTTATATTGACATTTATGACAGAGGGGTCTCAGGGAAACCACAGTTTGTATACGGTAAAGTTTAATAGGTAAATCACAGGGGGTTTCAGAACCCTAAAAATATTGATGCTCGGTAACAATAGCACGATTATTATTATCTAAGACACGGGCACGTGGCGACGGCGCGATGACTGGCGCACAGGTCTGCGCAGTGCGCGGTAAGCGTGTGTGTCGCGGATTGTCGCGCCACGCCGCGGTTCAGTAACGGCCGTGCGAGAGTGAGACCAAAATTGTTGTCTCACTCTATGTATCGCGGCGGCAAACGACCGCGAGAGGCTCTGATTGGCCGGCACGGTTTGAGGGTTGCTATACATTCGAATATTTTTTTCCTAAATGGAATACAGTGAAACGCCCATAGTAAAAGATGTTTCTAAATAACAGTACTTTCATTTGACACTATAGTACATTACGATATTAGTGCATTAAGATGGTTTTAACATGCGAGGCGGAATTTCAGCCCGAGCCGAAGGCGAGGGCGTAATTGAGCCGAGCATGTTATAACCAATACGCACGTATATCGTACGACGTTTTTTAACACATTTGCGAGGAAACAGAAAAAAAAAACATTTTTCGGAAAATGACTTGGCATTTTTCATGTTTTTCCACTTCAAGAAATTTTCATACGTGGTTATGTATCTGTCCTTGGATATTGACGGCAGCAAGCTGTCGCATGCGGTTCGCGCTTCTGTTAGTATATCCGGTGGAGTTGAAGTAATATATTGCTCATCTTCATCATTGAAAGTTGTCATTTTTAGATATTCACAATACAAGTACAAAGAAAAGAAAATTTGAGAAAAATGGCGCGAGGATTATTTTCTGCCGTGGCTGCGTGAAAATGTTGGCAAAGACGCTAGAGCATGCAGCCAAATTTTTAAATTACCGAATAAACTGTTTTTTTTTTATTTTAAATAAAGTCAATCTGTGAATGCACACTGTTGCTTTCCCGCCATTTTAACAGCGCGCTGCCTACTGTCTGACGCCGCGCGGCGATTAGTTCGAAATTTGAATAGCAACAGCGCGCTGCTCACTAGCTGGAGTCGTGCTGCGGCGATCAGTTCCATATTTGAAATGGCAAATAATACTGTTATGGAATTTGTATGGACTATAACTTAACTATTTGCTTTGGTAACACACGCGTTTTTTATGACCCGCTTTACATGCTTAAAACCGGTGGAATTACATCAGCTTTACGAGCAAGGGTGTTAAAAAATTAGTTGATGGCCGCTGACCGCCCAGAACCGTCCATTGTCCTTTGGTGATTTTGTTTTTAAATTTTGGCAGACTATCGAAGAATATATCGATGCTGCTATCGATAGCACAGGCCTTATTATAGAGAGTCAGCATTCTGTTTAGGGGAGCATAGCCTAGGTTTGTGCGACATGCCTTAGTAGCAAACGTACTAATGGTGCGCTTGCACCGGAGGTGAGAATGACGAGGTACGTCCAATCTGACTTTGTTAAGTAGGTCTGGCGTTGAAGATGTCCCGTTTACAGTTTTATGAAGTGTCAACAGATCATTTAGAACCCTTCTTTTTTTCAGTGAGTCTAGTTTGAAGTAACTTAGTCGTTCTTCGTAATCGGCTCTGTAAGGGCATTTGTGGTCCTTAAATCGCAAGCACCTAGTAAATTGTTTTTGAACGCGTTCAAAACGATCTATGTGAGTGTTATAGGTCGGGCTCCAGACGGGAGATGCGTATTCTACTAGACTGCGCACTAAGGAGCTGTATAACACTTTCAGAGCCGAGGTTCCCCTAAATTCTTTGCCAACTCTATTGATGAATCCTACCATTTTCGTGGCTTTTTTAATTATGTTATCAATGTGTGTGGCAAACGAAAGGACACTACTAAACATTACTCCTAGATCCCGTATGCTTTCAACTTGTTGCAGTGATGTTCTATCGAGAGAGTAAGTAGGTAGATCGTATGGGGTGTTTTTTCCGTGTTATTCCTGTCGGATTGGCCGGAGGAGATATGAGCGTGACCACCGCAGGACCACGAACTACAATATTTCTTCCTCCTGCTTCCATATTTTGCAAATAATTAGTACTCAATTGGCACTAATTGGTACTCGAACAACAAAATTGGTACCTTAGTAGTTTTCGAGAAAATCGACTTTGAAGGTGGTCCTGTGGGAGTCACGCTCCTTTCAGCAGGACCACCATGAGCGCAGAAAAAGGGGGCATGCTACAGCTATTCTAAGTATACAAATAATTAGTATACTTAGAATAGCTAAGATGCTTTGACTATCGTGCATGCCCACGAACCCCGGATTCTTCAGCATGTTTAAAAAGCGCGCTAATTTTGCTTCTACTCAGCTACTGACTCCTACTACTCTCTCTGGTATTAAAATTTATCAATACGTTCTATTACTTACTTGATTTGTCTAGCTTGTTTTTGTTCCCTTCTTTACTCTGTTATCTTCCAACAATCATTAATTTTATGAATATAACAGCAACTACACAATAGACGTTTTAGCAGACTTTTTAGTTATAGAATGTCAAGCGTTACCGCGCAACGCCGCACTGTGGGATCCCGATAGATTAATGTACTCTGTGGATCCCGGAACATTTCAAGCCTTAAAGGCTCGCGTCTACTAGGCTCGCCGAGACGAATCGAATCGAATCGCAGGAAGTGCGTCTATTAGCGAAGACGGGTTATTCGCACTTCGTCCCATTCGCACTTCGTACCGCGTTCGCACTTGGTCCCATTCGCACTTGGTCCCATTCGCACTTGGTCTAATTCGCACTTGGTCCCATTCGCACTTGGTTGGGACCAAGTGCGAATGGGACCAACTGCGAACGCGGTACGAAGTGCGAATGGGACGAAGTGCGAATAACCCGCGAAGACGAAGAGCCGCCGGCCGCGGCGCGCCGAATGGGGTTGGCAATGTTTCTTCGCCGATGCGATTCGATTCGACTCGGCGCGCCTCAGTCGACGCGGAGAAGCGGATGCGCGCTAACGTATTTTTATTATTTCTATAAGTAGGTATCGTTTAAAAACTCATAAAAATCTTAAGAACTATTGATATCCACATTATCACGATGACCAGGGTAGGGTGAATATATGGGAAGAAATTGGGAGATTTATGAATGAAACTCCTGAGTTTTGTTTAAAAAAACATCTCTTCATCGGAGCTGTCTGCTACAGAGTAGTCGCGGCGGCCCCGCAAGGGGTCGTGGCGGCGGGCATAGGCTGAGCCTTTGAACCCGCGGCGGGGCGTGCCGCATGCGTGCCCGTAAAGACGTTACGGGTATAACGTTGCGTGGTATCTTGTCTCACACACCACAGTGTATCAAGACGAAAGTCTATGACCAGATGGGTGAGTGAGTGATGACCCATGGACTCGAAACGTGGTATTTCACAGTGGGCCGTATCAGAAGGCTTAAAGTCACCCAAAGGGCAATGGAGAGGGCAATGCAAATCAGGAAAAACGATATCCGCAAGAGAACCAATGTTACCGACACAGCCCAAAGGATCGCCAAATTGAAGTGGCAGAGGGCAGGGCACATTGCACGCAGAACAAATGGTCGATGGGGGCCGAAAAATTCTGGAGTGGCGACGGCGTACCGGAAGACGCAGCGTTGGAAGGCCTCCTACAAGATGGACCGATGACCTGGTGAGGGTCTCGGGTAGCCGATGGATGCGAGACGCACAGGACTGGTTGTTGTGGTGACACAATTGGGGGATACCAATCCAGTAGTACGCGTCTTTCGGCTGATATGATGATGATGATGATGATTCTACCGAAGGACGACTCGGAGGGTATCCGTACCCGAAGTCAATGTTAGCAAGAGACGGACTAGAGGCGTTTTTTTTTTTTTTTTTTTTAGACGTAGACGTAGGAGGGCCAGTTGCCGACCATGGAGGCCAGCCCATCCACAGCAGCTCCAGCCTCGCAGCACCAGACTTTGGTGCTCTGATGATGATGCTCCAGGAACAGGCTCACCGGCAGGAGGAGCAGGCCAGTCGGTTTGAAGAACAACTGCAGCGTGACAAGGAAGAACAGGCCCGCCGGCAGGAGGAACAGGCCCACCGTCAGGAGGAACAGGCCCGCCGCCAGGAAGAACAGATGCTCCTCATGAAGAACCTTCGCGCGGCTTTCGGGATAGACATGAAGGAGGTGAAGGATAAGGTTGCTCAGCATGACAACCGCCTGTCAGAAGTTGAAACCCAGATCAGCAAGTTTTATGACGTTATTGCTGATGTGAAGAAAGAGTTGGTGAGTCGTCTTTTTATTTAAATCAATATTTTATCTTCAATGGTCAATGTTAAAATTAATATGGTAGATCGTAGTATTGTTGACGAAGCCAATAATGTAAAGACAGTATTCATTTCATGACGAATAATAAATAATTTAAAGATAGTACTAATTTTTACCTGGTATTTTTTATTAATACCCGGTAAAAAAGGGTATTTTTAATTTTTTAACTATTTTACCATTTCCTCCCAATTTTTACCTTCCCATTTTTTTCCCCATTCGCCCATCTCTCAGACTTAAGACTCCCGGTTGTAGCTGTGAATTTTATTGCAGTATGACTACCAAAGCGATGCTCGCCGAGAAGGCTTATTCAATATATTTGCTGCCAAATACTCCAGCAAACATGAAAACGTATTTCACCCTTTTATAATGCAAAACAAAAAATATAAAAGGACGTACATACAAGAGTGTAAGAGTGTAAGACTGGGCAATAGTGTGAAAAGACTATAACCTTCCATTCGGGGTAAATAAAATAAAATTTTTTGATGTCATTTTGATTTTGACAGTGACGTTTCATTTGTTTGTATCTGAAATCGACGAAGGATGATTGTTTATTCTTTTTCAATAAAATTGCAATTTTATTCGTACTATCTTGATTAAAAGTTGAATTTTTTATAGTCCCATACATCCTAATCACATTACACACAGTAACACCAAACAATGGCGTTAGACATTACAAAAATATGTCGAATATGTCTCGAAGCAAATAAATTAACATTTGATATTTTCACTAGTTATTATGTTAAAAATAATACTTTATATAGTGATATGTTGATAAACTGCACTAGGTTAAAGGTACTTGTCTTTATTTATTTCGTGTAGGCCTGTAAAAAATCTTACAGTTGCTCTACAGGTAAAATAATCTGTTTGTTATTAATTTTATTTCTAGCCAGAAGTAGGAGATGGTTTACCTCGTTTTATTTGTAAGGATTGTATCCGGCAGCTTAGACGTACGTATGCCTTCAATCTAAAATGCGATGAGAGTGAGAAACAGCTAAAATTCTTGTTAGACAACCCACCAAAAGTGGACTGTGAAAGAAATGGTTGTTCTGATGGGTTTGTCAAAGATGAAATTGATTTTGATGATTGTAAATTCGAGAATAGTCATGAAGCGAATGAAGATCTACTGTTGACAACTATAGATGATAATAATCAACAAGATATTAAGGATATTAAAGTTGGTAAGTAGAGCTTTTTTTTAAACTTGCGCTGTGTAGTTTTATTTTTTTAAAACTTGAGATTATTTATCTTTTTTAATAAACATAGCAGGGTCTATGTACTGCTATAAAGGTTCAGATTTAAACTATTTCACTAAACACAATGTTCCCTTTAACATTGCATAATCTGGGTACAGTCAACAAAAAAGTAAAAAGTAAACTTTCTTTTGTTCTACAACATCATCCTGTATGTACTAAAGGATAAGCCTCTGCCTACCTTTTTTTTATTTATATTTTTTTAATTCATTGTTTGGGATTGGTCTAGCTAAAATAAGTTAAAAACTAGGACCGCTCACTGTTTTTTTTAAGGGCATCCTCTGTGGGATATGGACCTTGGCTTAACAGCGTCATTTTAGGGTAGGGGCAGTAGGGGACAGGCTGGGTTGTTTCATTAATTAGGGGGTGTAAAGCTAATGGCTCAGCGATGCAGGCTGGCTTGTTAGGCTAAAGTCTGGGTGGGGTTTGACAAGGGCATTGTGAAGGGCCTCGTCGGCGAGGCTGGAAAACAGAAGGCAGTCTGTTGTTGATTTTACAAAGTGTGCTGGTTTCCCTGTTGCTTTTTTGAATCAGAGTGATGGAGGTATTATAGGTATACCTCTATATACCTATAGTACACCCACACACTTTGTCAGTTGTGTGTAAAATGAGTTTAATGAGTATGTTTAATATTCTTTTTTCTTTACCGAGCTATGAGACAATGTAGGTTATAGAAAAATAAAAGTAAATACTTGCAATTTGCCTGTATATTTCTGTTTGTTTGTATAATGTACAAAGAATGCTAAAAATAAATAATGTCTGTAAATTTCAGAACCATTACTAAATGATGACGGGAATGACAGCTGCTTGGATGCTGATGATGACTTGTTGCTGAGGGAAATCAAAGTAAAGAAAAAAGGTGCAATAATGCTTATTAATTCTTTTGTATCTCTCTAGTTTCAAATTGCCTGTATACTTCTGTTTGTTTGTATAATGTACAAAGAATGCTAAAAATAAATAATGTCTGTAAATTTCAAAACCATTACTAAATGATGACGGTAATGACAGCTGCTTGGATGCTGATGATAATGTTGCTGAGGGAAATCAAAGTAAAGAAAAAAGGTGCATATTTGGAGGTAGCGGAACAACAGAGAGTAAAGTCCCACATACCTCCATTGAAAATGGGAGGAGCCTCCGACTAGACGGATGTTGTGTCTGGCGGGCAACTGCCCGACAGTTGATATTCGGGCAGTTGTACATGTTCTAATCGCACGGTAAACTCTGATATCGCGATTTAGGATTTTGTCAAGTTAGTTTGCAGCTGTCGATATAGATGGCGCTGCGAGTCTCATTTATTCATTCTGCTACGTTGTTTTTTGTCGCGGTATTAATGCCGCTACATCACTCCCCTCCGAAGACCGGAGGCCGATAGTGGATTAGTCGTCCATACATCTTGAGATACTTGCCAGGCCAGTGGAAGGTTGGTTCCCATGAGTCGAAACCGTAAGTCGCAGAGTTCACTGTGAGTCGAAACTGTCTGCGGTGCCCCAGTGAGTCGGAGTGATGATATCCCAGTGATTCGGGATGATGCTGCAGGCTCCAGTGTGTCCGAGCGGTGCGACGTGCTGACGTGACTGCTGGGGTCGACCAGGAGAGGTTCTTCAAGGCACTTCATGTGACTGGCCGAAGGTGCAGTGTTCTTGCCAAGGTCGCTGATGAGGTTGGTGATAGAGGCTGAGGATGCTGACAGGAATGCGCGTCTGCTGCATGCTGGTGGTTAGGATACCCGTAGAAGCCGAGGCTCCTGGCTGGCTGTATTACTCGCTGCTTGAGAACTTGAGTAGCACGAAGGCTGCGCTGACTAACGTTCAATGTCGAGGGTCACCAGTTCGGAGTTAGCGCGTAGCGGTACAGAGAGTAAAGTCCCGCAAACTTCCATTGAAAAGGGAGGATCCTCCAACCGAACGGTTGTTGTGTCCGGTGGGCAACTGCCCGACAGTTGATATTCGGGCTGTTGTAAATGTTCTAATCGTACGGTAAACTCTGATATCGCGATTTAGGATTTTGTCAAAAGTTTTTCGCAGCTGTCGAGATAGATGGCGCTGCGAGTCTCATTTGTTGATTCTGCTGCGTTGATTTTTGTGGCGTTATTAATGCTGCTACACATATATGCTTATTAATTCGTTTGTATCTCTCTAGTTGCAAATTGCCTGTATACTTCTGTTTGTTCGTATAATGTACAAAGAATGCAAAAAATAAATAATGTCTGTAAATTTCAGAACCATTACTAAATGATGACGGGAATGACAGCTGCTGGGATGCTGATGATGACATATTGCTGAGGGAAATCAAAGTAAAAGAAAAAGGTGCATAAATGCTTATTAATTCGTTTGTATCTCTAGTTGCAAATTCCCTGTATACTTCTGTTTGTTTGTTTGTATAATGTGCAAAGAATACTAAAAGTAAATAACTTCGATTTATTTTTCAAATCAAAGTAATCGAAATCAAACTAAAAAAAACAGACGCATAATTGTTTTTTTTATCTCTGTCTAGATCTAATCTATCATGATAGGTATTTGAATTTAATATTTTTGTTTAGTTTCAGAAAATAAAAATACAGCGGAAAAGCCAAAAAAGAAAAGAGGCAGAAAGAGAAAAGGTATGCAACAATCTATATACTTGTAGGAACATAGGATGAGTTCCGAGCGGGCGGTGTGGTAGTATAGTGTCAGGATATTGGCGTCCCCATTTTGTTGGGATAAACAAGACAGTATATCAAAAACAGAGTCTAATTACATTTTAAAAACACACACACACAATAAAAACAATAAGTAATAGAAATACAGTCACTCGAACAGACCTTTAAGGTCACAGTTCGTACAAAGGCCTAAGCCATCCAAGTACAAAGTGTATCAGCAAGCCAATACAGCTCTGTAAATATACAGCAGTGCTGTACCAGATTGTCGGGAGCAGGAGCTCTATAGTGAGTCGAATCCAAGATAAGACTAAAGTAAAAAAGTCCCTCGCACACAGAGTGCACGCTCTTTTATGATACCATGTTCTCCCTCCACAACAACTCTGTTCAATGCCGCACGGAAGTGCGTCACGTGTTTACTTGATACGAATCACTAAAATTAGCATAATCTAATAAGACTTGCATTGCAAATTAATCAAATTGTACAATAATAATTATCGTAAATAAACAATAGTGGTTTAACAAAGTAAATCGTTTTAAATCAAAATAACATGTCATCATTTGTATTTTTGAAGACAAACGATTATTGAAATAAGTTTCTAAAATTCAATTCTAGTGTACTACGAGTACTCAATAAATATGTTTTGATTTATCAGACAGTAATTGATATTAAAATCATTTAAATTAAATAACACAAGCAAAACAATTCAGTTTGCATAATATAACACATTTTGACAACTACCCACAGTTGTATTTAATAAGATTTGACAACTACCCATAGTTGTATTTGATAACAGTCGCCGACATACTTATCTAAAACAAAGTAGAGTTTGTTACAACACTTATAAATCTTATAACGAGAACTGCTGGACCGATTTTCATGGTTTTTGATTCGTTCAAAAGTTTAAATTGCCTTCTGTCCTTTCTAATGTCCTGCTACCACTGCCTCCCTTTACTTTCATATCCATCCTCACATCAGTCATCCATCCTATTTTGGCCCCTCTCTAACCAGAATATTTTGACTTATACAAAGTGAAGTACTACAATAGAGTATTTTAAATAAAGAAAAAAACTAGCCCAATATATTTTGAAAATCTATCTGACGGACTAATTCAATTTTTTCAGTAACGTACCCTATTACTAATTCCACTTTAATTCCAGTGTACCTAGAGGGCGAAGCGCGGCGCTTACCTGAGAGCAAACTGCCGCATCAGTGCGACATTTGCGGCAAATTCCTCAGCACTAAGAGCAACCTGAAGGCCCATAAGCTGTGCCATACTGATCTCAGGCCCTTCCTGTGTCCTGAGTGCCCTGCTACTTTTAGGTAAGAATGTTTTTATAACTCAAAGCTCCTTTTTTTCTTTGGCAATAGGAAATATGCATGAAAAAAAATGAATTGTTATCTACACAGTTTATCTCAAAACATACAAACAAATAATACTAACAGTGAAAGTAGAATCAAAATTGATCGAAAAAACAAACGAGATATAACTATTTTATAACTTCATCACCGATGAAGTTTAAATTAACTTTGCTGTGCTCGACAGGGTCCATAATTGATTCGATGTTTTAACATACCAACTGTTACATGTACACATTATGAAATGCAATAAAGCATTGAGTCTGAGGTCCTTTTACAGCCGCACAACTTGTACATTTGCGACACCAGTCCGTAACATCGTCACGACAGTGGACCCAGTAAAACCGTTCCCGTATCTTTAGTAGAGTCCGTTTAACTCACATGTGGCCTCCTGAACAACCATCATAGTACAGCTCTAGAACATTCGGTACTTTAGCTTTAGGGACCACCATTTGTAAATAAGAGCTGTCTCTCCGAGCATTTTCCCATTTACGGTACAGGACTCCATCCTGAATCACTAAGCTGTCCCATTGGGCCCAATAGCTTTTTGTGATCGAACTCATCGCTGAGACGTCGCTCCACGTTGGCTTAGGAGCACTGGCCTTCATCCACTCCAGAATCGGCTTAATGTCCGAATCTTCCTGCTGTGCAAGTTGTAGGCTTTCCTTCCACTCGTTGCTGAGATCTGTCTTGAGCATTCTCACAGGAACGACTTCATTACCCTCTAGCCTAGTACAATGCTTGCAGTCTTCAGGGTAAAGCCTTCTTGACAATGCATCTGCGTTGCCATGAGTTCTTCCGCTGCGATGTTCAATCTCAAAATCGTATTCCTGCAGTAGTTCAATCCATCTCGCAGCTTGTCCCTCTGGATTTTTAAACTGCAATAGCCATTTCAGTGCAGCATGGTCAGTTCGCAAGTGGAACTTCCGACCCAGCAAATATTTTAATATAAAAATGCTGCAATGACTTTACTACAGCAAGCAATTCTCGTCTTGTTACACAATAATTCCTTTCAGGTTTCGACAACGACTTGCTGAAATACGCTATCACAACCTCTTGATCCCCATTCCGTTGAGATAACACACCGCCAAGTCCTATGTGATTTGCATCTTTGTCAACTATAAATTCCTTGGCCGTATCAGGATACCCCAAAATAGGTGTTTTGCACAGATGGTCTTTTAGCTCCTGGAACGCGATGTCGTAACTTTCATCTGTCATGTCTTGTTACGAGCTAAGGGTTCGTGACAATTAAAACAGCCGATTAAATAACCAAAATGACACTAATTAATCAACACTAATTAAAACTTCAAAACTCACTAATTATAAACCACAATTGCACTACTGATCACTTTAATTCGCAGTTGAAGATCACTCTCGAAGTTATCGTTTGTATCGCAAATTCAATACTGACTAGGTCGCAGGCTATGCGGGCCTTATATTAGGTCGGCAGATAATTCCAGAACCTTCTAGTATAGAAACATCTAGAAAGTTCGAGTACATACCGGTCCCGACTAACCTGATATCGAAAACTCTAGAATGTTCTAGCATCGAAATGTCTAGAAGGATCTTTTGTCTACTAGTTCTGCTACTCGATACTAGATGGCGCTAGTAGTAACTTTTCTCGTTATGTACCCGGCATTAATTCTGGCGCGTAACATTATTTTAAAAATAATTTTATTAGTGCTTTCTAAAGCTAACAAGTATTTCATTTTGTAAATTAAAAAATTGCATGCATATTCTCAAAACAATTAATGAATTTAATTTAATCTTTTATTTCAGGCATCTAGGGCCCATAAAATAAAATACATGAACATAAAACAATAACTATAAATAAAATAATACATGTTACAATACATTTAAACTATAAACTACTGCCTGCCTATTCCTAATACTCCGTTTACTCTATACAATTTGCAGTGTCTCTAGCTAATTTAATTGGACCTTGTTTAATGAACTCTTAACGTGTTTCCAGAGGTCACAGTGCACTATTTCAACACAAGAAAGTACATACGGGGGAGACCCCATACCACTGCACATACTGTCCCAAGAAGTTTGGCAGAAGAACAGGACTCGTCAACCATATACGTATGCATGAAGGTGAGGTTTCACACTCAGCACAAATACACACAACACAAACACATAACTCACTTACACTTCAGTCAATGTTTAATTTTAGATCCAACATAGTTTATTTTTTAAAAGATCCCAATTGTTTAGGGGCTAGAGGGTTCACAGGACCGCGGTGATTTTTTCGAACGAATTCCGCAACCCTGCTGCGCATCATACAGGCTCTTTTATAAAATGAACATGGAAGCTGCTCACACAATGAATTTTGTTCCAGGGGAAAAATTGTACATTTGCGATATTTGTTTCAAGACGTTTGTGCAGAGCGCGCAGCTGTCCATACACATGAAGCGACATAAAGGAGACAAACCTTATTTGTGCCAAGTTTGCGGGAAAGGTAAGATTGTATGCAATTTATATGAAATAATTTATTTGCAACCAGGATATTTGAATCACTTTTACACTTCTTCTTCTTCGTTAATTTGTGTGTCAATTTGATTAGAAGCTAGGTTTTTTTTTAAAGAATAGGGTAGATGACTAAAAGAATCTAATTAGTCTGTCAGTTAAAAAAAAAATTATTGGACACGTATTTTTTCTTTTTCACATAAACAAAAAATTAAAACGATTCAGTACGTTGAAAACTCGTGTGACGTCACTTGTAAGTACATCTAGTAGTTCTCATCAGCATCTCTAGGAGGTAAAAGTAATTTAACACGAATTTTATTTCATTTCTCGGAAATGTCGAATTTATTTGTGCAATTTTTAAAAAATATTTTTGTGTCTCATAGCATAAGTTGTTTGTATTCCCGAGATCTTTCAAGAACGATGCCAATCATTTAATTTTTTCTCATAATATTTTCTCCTGGCCTACAGGATTCCCAATCAAAGCAGAGTTGAAAATCCATCAAAGGACCCACAATGGTGAGAAGCCATACTCTTGTCACCTCTGCACCAAGACGTTCGCGACGTCAGGCAACTTATCGATACATGTTCGGATACATAATAAGGAAGTGAGGTAAGTTTTTGGGATCTTTGGGAACTTATTATAAACTAGCTTTTGCACGCGGCTCCGCCCGCGTGGATGTCGGTTATCGTGTTAAAAAGTAGCCTATGTCCTTCTCCATATCTCAGGCTATATATCTGCTAAATTTCATGATGATCTGTTCAGCTGTTTTAGCGAGTAAGAGTAACAGACAGAGTTAGCATGAAAACTGAAGCACCACCATATGTTCTTGGTTTTATTGGATTTAAAAAAATCTCAGGATGTCCATTGATATAAAGACAATTTATATCAATGGACATCCTGATTTAACCAATTTTGATATAACCAATAAAGATTCAAAATCTTAAATAACGTCTATTACCTTTGACGCTTTTCCATTTACCAACCCACCAACTTCTTTTCTAATTTACAGATACAATTGTAAAGAATGCCAGCGCGGATTTATAACTTGCAGCGCCTATAACGTGCACCTAAAGAGGCACAAAGGACAGCGCGACTACCATTGTGAATGTGGAAAGACTTTCTACACATCCTCGGCTCTCAAACAACACAGGGTAGTCCACACAGGGGAAAAGAAATACCAATGCAAAATATGTGACAGAAAGTTCACGCAAACTAGTCATCTAAGTCGCCATTTTAAACGAGACCATGCTAAACCGAACGCGCCCGTGCCTTCTTCAGACCATTATAAATTAGTGTTGCCAGAAAATAAAAATGTTTTTAATATGTTAGATAATACGATACAGAAAATTGGGCAGAATGTTAACGGTGGTGTTAAATGTGAAGGGTCGTAGCGAAAGGGGATGATAGTTTGAAATATTTGTTTTAACGTGAAACTACCTCAATTTTATTAGTTATTGGTTTTACGGAGTAAAATAATAGCTAGTTAACTGTTTGTATGAAAGAAAATCAAGCCTCCAGTCACATTTTAATTTTAGATGAATTTAAATAATACAGGCTGTTGATTTAGTTAACATCCTTTCGATTCCAATAGGGATGGATTCCTGGTTAAAAAATATATGATTCTATTTATTCCGTCAGTTAGATTATCGAAAAATATTGGACACGTATTTTTTGCTTTATCAAATCAATCAATAAAAAATGACGACGATAAAACGCAACAAAGATCAGGAGTGGGGGCTGTTGACGTCATGTGTACGTAAAAAGTGTGCATACAAGTGACGTCACACAAGTTTTCAACGTGCTGTATCTTTTTCATTTTTTGTCTACGTATAAAAAAAAATACGTCTCTAATAGTAACATCAGCCCGAAACAATACAATGATTTTTTAAAGTAAAAGTTGTTCATTAGTAAAGTAGAAACACCCCGTCGACTAAAGCAACAGCATGTATCTCGGATTGTTAAGCCCTGATAGATTGATACTAACTATATATTTGTATAATACCTACTTAGATAAAAATATATAAATTAAAAAATAAATATAAAAAAACGAAATGGTTCTAATCAAAACAAAATCTCATTAGTAAACTGATTAATAAGTTAAAATAATGATGCTAGAATTTATATTTTGAATTTTTTGTGTTAAATTATTTAATTCAGAGTTATTTTCAAATATAGAGGGTATTTGTAAAAAGCTTTGGATTACTTAAAACAGACGGCATTTTGCTTCGTCCTAATGCTTGACAATGCATAATAATATTATTTTTTTAGGTATGTGTATTTCGGCCACTGCCAATGTATACTGGAAACACTGTGCAATGCCATTTAACTGCAAGGAGGGAAGTACAAGTATTGTAAGACGTATTGCCGCTTTGAACTTCATAATGCAAGCATTAGATGTATACGCGGGCTTACACGCGTTCGGTCTTGTCCAACAAATGATCGCGATGATCGGTTTGTCCAAAGTGATCGCGGTGACTGGGGAGGGTGAGGCCGCGGTGACTGGGGAGGGTGAGGGCGCGGTGGCGACCGCAATTAGGTGGCCACAACGCATCGCGAGTATTCGCGAGCAGCAGTGCGCCTTCACTTCGACATGTTTACAGAATCGACCGGCAGGTCTGTCGTAGCGGGCTGTAGGAGCTTAGTGGTGGGTCGTCGACGTTTTTACAGTAGACGATACAAGACTAGTTTACCCTCCACGATAAACTAGTTTATAAAACGTTTAGTCCACAGTTTAGTGAACGATCGGACTCGAAAGAGTGAGAAACTATAACAAGGGGACCGCACATCGCATATGCTTCGGTAGTCTTCGTAATCACTCGTTCCGTTCCGTCGTGTGTCGACTACGCGAAATCAAGTCGATGCATAAAAAGTCGTTCATGCGGAAACAGGTTTATCCCTGAACTGTAAACCAGTTGACACCAAGTAAACATTTAAAAAAAAACGGTCCATTCATTCAACGCCCTCTCCTAAGCTAGACGTACGTTTCCATACGGTAGAACAATACTAATAATTGTAATGTTGTATCTGTATTGTTTCTCTGTGTGTAGGTACATAAATCGTAAAATAAATTAATAATAATAGAGAGAGAGAATGCCTTGTTGCGTTAAGTGTGCCTATGTACCCCGACTTCTGGTCTATTCTGTTAACGTCTCACCCTGTAAACTTAGTTTGAGTGAGCATCAAGTCAACTGTCATTACATCTTCTTGTATGAGAAGCTTACACGGTGAGATTTTTACAGAATCGCACTGCTGTACATCAAGCTCAATTGCGGATCCTGGGGAGGGGAGGGTGAGCTAAAGGGCACTATCTCCTCCCAAAAGACCGAATATCTTTGGTAGGTAGGTAGTCTACAACAACCTTTTTTTATGGATGGGAAATCATCAAATGACTCCTCCCGCTCTGGGCGGAGCGGAAGGGAGTGTCAGACTCTTACTGACTAAAACCCATCAGTGCTCCTCTTCTTTGCTTTCCAGGGCCGCGGTAACTCTTTCGAACAAAATCCGCAACCCTGGCAGGTCTACAACAACCTAACGAAGTCATTGGGGAATTTATGAAACGTAATCCAAGGAGGCTTATTCTGCGTTAATCAAAATAAAATTATGTGTTTTTTTTGTGGTAAAGTAAACACTGCTAAAACATAGATAACATCAGCGGGGTCAAGCCCCCCACCCCCCCAACGACAGTCATGGATCCGCCACTGATCAAGTTTAATGAATGTAATATAAGTATCAAACATTATTTATGTTTGATTTGATTAGCTATACTGCGATCGCCAACCCGCCTGCCAAGCGTGGCGATTATGGCAAACCCCCCCTTGGGGGAGGCCTATGTCCAGCAGTGGACGTCTTTTGGTTGATATGATGATGATGATGACTTCCACCTGGGCAACCGCGCAAGCTCCTCACCCTACCCGGAGCCAGGGAGACATACACTCCTGAAATAAGTACATGACATCAAGTACATACCTACGTATCAATGGAGAATCTCAATGTTTGATATTATACACAAATAATTTATTTGCATTTGTGAAATCTGTGTGTTATAACCATTACTTAGTTAAAATATTGTTAAGAGATTCTAAATTAAAATCCTCCATAGAAAAATTTGAAAGAATCTGCTTTTCAGTATTTTAGCTAAGTAATGATTATGAAGTTTTTATGAATACGGCTGTTAGTGTTTATTTATTGAGCTTATTATTTATTTTATACGCCTTGGTTGGCGTACGGTGATTATATTTCAAAAAAATATTTTGTAGAAGTAGATAAATGTATCAGTGTAACAATCCAACCTACGTACTACGAAATTTAATAGAACAAGTATATTCGCTTGGCTTAGTGTCAGTTCACAACCCTCCATGGGTTTGTGACCTGACACTAAGCCAAGCGAATTTGGTCCAATACGCCCAAATTATTGTACCTAATGTCGGGGAACAGCATTCTTTATTTACTGTACCGGTATGAAAATCTCGATTTACTTTTATATTTTAGTATAGGTAGATCAACGAAAGAAGGCTCTTGTTCTTGTTTTAGTTGGGCGCCAAAACCTCTGGTTTGCCTTAGACTGTTGTTTTATTGATACCACAGACTACCCTCTTTTTATTTAAAGTTCTTTCAGTCCCATTTATCAATAGAATTATGTTTGTGTAAAAGAGTTGTGTAAATATTTTTGGTGTACAATAAAGTATATTCTATTTATCTTTATTTCACGCTAGGTAAATTATGCCTAATGTTAAAAAAAACAAAGCAGATTTTAATACAATAATGCACCGTGTGTCAATCAAACTAGAATAAGTTACCATTGTAATTAATATTGTGTTGTAAATCTCTAATTGTTGTAAATTAATGAGAAAAATAAAAATAATGTTTTGTGATAAAGAAGTATGTACAATAATATATATTTTAATACAAATTTTATTGTTTTTAATACTTTTTATTAAGATAAAATGCCCAATGAGTAATCAGATTGAGCTAAACAGTAATCGCAATAGTTTTCGTTTTAAGTCTCGAAACTGCAGGTTTGACAAGACTAAATTTTGATGTGGGCAAGATTGGCATTTTGCGAAGCCCTTGAGGAGAAATCGTATTCCTCAATTGAGGGTGGGATGTGGAAAATTTAATTGCACCCTGCTAAAACAGATTTGAATTTCTTTTGACTTACACGCTAGTAAGGAGCGAGCGTAGTGAGCTTGTAAATAGTAGTGCCTGTCGCACCGCGGCTTATCTTTTGACAATACTCACTGAAGTACGAGTTCGATTACAGAAAAACTTAACAAAAAAAAGTCCAGATTGCAAGAGCGAGCATAGCGAACTCAAAAAATGTGCAAATAGGTTTTTTTTTATGGCCATAGGTAGTTACAATTTTTCGGAGTTGAGAATGCCACAGTTTCGAGGCCCTTCAGACCGCGAGGCTGTAGGCGTAGGCGGTGGCTCACGTCGCCCACGCCTTGCGCCGCCTCTAGGTTAAGGGTTCGTTCGTAAAATCATCATGAGTGCATACAGACACGGCAACTTTAGCTGACAAACTGGAATGGCCACAATTGACAATCCCTTGAATCCTACCTTGCCTTGACTCTGGGCTGTTGTTTGCCAGGCGTCCTGATAAAATCCGGATCAAACTGTTTTTTTTAGGCATCTCCGGTTAAACTAGGCAGAGTGCCTGGCCGGATTTGTTAGGTTTTAAAGATCCACAGCCCACTGTTCAGCACAGGCCTCTCATTTGTTTTATAGGTCCCCACGCTCCTGTGACAGTCTCATCTATGTTCTACCAACGATAGCAACAATATCCATCGTAATACAGGTACTTAAACAAGACATCGGTCGCGAGAACCTCCGAGACGCCCTGCCCTCGCAGTGCAGCGACAGCTGCACTGTTACCGTTGCGTTTATATTATATTCATCGAAATGGAATGTTCAATTTATTTTTTAATTATTTTGAGTAGGTACCTACTCAAGTGTCAATTGAAATTATCTTCATTTTAAGTTTTTCACTTTCAATTAAATTGAAACGAAAGTTCCCTAACCTTAATCGATCCCTAAATTTCTAAAAAAGCCGTATAATTAATAGGTACATTATCAAAATTGAATCTTGATTCCCAGTACTTACTGATTTGCTATTCTCCTGTAACTGTACCTATATATTTCTATGATTAATCAATATTTCTTGAAAACAGATCACGATATCATATAAGTACATATTATAAAGATTTATATGTCTTGCAAAATGTTATCTAGGTAAATACGAGACACTACCTAATACCGATGTAGACAGTACCTACCTACTCATGAAATAAAATTCCATAAAATAAAATACATTTCCAAAAAGTACAGTCGCCAGCACATCAAGCTATTGTAGCTTGTTGTTCTGGCGTCTGTACTTTTTCTCAAATTTCTTTGATAGATTTTCAACTTTATCGCTATAGCTTTCGGTTCAAGGTTGATTGGAAAATTTGACAGTTTCTGCTGGCGTCTGTACTAATAATTTTAGTAAAAGAATATGAAATGGAAACGAAAACTTTTTTGTACCTACACTCTACTTTGCACAAACGTCATCATGTTCACATGTTAATTCGCCAGGGTTGTACCTACTGTTTTTCTAAAATAATGTTACTGATAAACATTTTGATGCCCAAGTACCTATCTGTCTTCGTGTGGTCTGTTCGGCTTTCCAGTTTTAGGACCTGGCAACCCTGTTCAGGACTTTGCTCTACACCATGTTTATCATTTTAAACTCTACTCTTCAAGCAGAAGATATATATTCTAATGACAAAAACGAGAAGTTGGAAAGAGGCCGCCATTGTGAAGGTCGGATTTGCACGTTTCGATATTGCTCTTCTTTAAAACGGTGCTGGGAAGAAAATGATTTTGTGAATAACAAAATGTTTCGTTATTATAGTTTTTTAACTTTGAATTGACTGTGAAAAGATAGTTTTAGTAAATAAAAAGCGTGAAAGTATTAAACTCGAAATTTTATTGAATTTAAAATAGAAAAGCATGCGTTGCGTTATCTGTCAATCTGTTAGAGGATGAAAGAATTAACTAAACGTATTTGAAGTGTTGAGTTGTTGATTGTAGAGTTTGCATTTATGTTCTAATTTTTTTATTTTCAACCTGTTTTAAGTTAGTTTCACTAATGTTTTTGACTCCACCGTAGTTTTAGGATGACAATGGAAAGGAGGATAAAGTTAAAAGCATTAAACAGTCACATTACTTGCAAAATATGTCGCGGCTATTTCATCGACGCGACTACGGTCACTGAGTGTCTTCATACGTGTAAGTATTATTATATTTTCTTGTTAACTAATCGATAAAGTATACATTCTATTGTTAATCTTTTACAACATTTGCAATGATAAACTTTTCTTAGCTTATCTAAAATGTTTTTGTACCAAAGTGTCATGGCATTCAAAGTCATTACCAATCAATATTTCCCGCTATATTTTTAATCTAATCTTGACAAAAACAATCACAAACAAACTTTAACATATCATAATAGCCTCTAAACGGAAAAATATTACAAAAGATATCAAATACATCCTCCTTTTTATCTCATTTTCAGTTTGTAAAAGTTGCCTAGTGAAGCACTTGGAGGAGAACAACACATGTCCAACATGCGACATAGTGATACACCAGTCCCACCCATTACAGTATATCAGCTTCGACCGGACCATGCAGGACATAGTGTATAAGTTAGTGCCAGACTTGCAGGACAGTAAGTATTTTACTTGCGTAGTATCGTTACAAGGAAAATGACTGTTTGGTCTAGTGGAAGGTGTAAGTGGAAGGTCTAGTGGTGTGATTGGTCAGTGGGTCATCTTAGGGGCATTGTTTTTACAGAAATATGAAATAAATGTGAAAGAAAAATTGATTTATGTGACAAAAGCTAAATGAAAAAAAAAAGTCATTATTGACTGATTGGTAAAGATCTCAATCAAGCCAAAGTTTTTCAGTAATCTATAGGTTTGTTGCATATACTTATGAGAGAGATTTAGACTAACTTCATAAGTTTTATGTATCCTCATAAAGATCTTATACTAAAGTAGAATAGAGAAGAGACTGTTTTCCACACTTAGACTTGAATTATGTCTATTGTGCCAGCCAGGCTAGCTCTGCCCTTTTTTACCAACATTCGATCTGTACAGAAGAGTGTGATGGAGGAGTATTTCGTCCACTATAGCACGCAAATTTAAAATTAAAATAAAGATACTAATCCATTTCAAAGAAATTGGTAACAAAAATATGGTAGTTAAACAAACAAGCATAATCTTATATATAAAAATCAATTGCTGTTTGTTAGTCTCGTTAATTCTCGATTTGGCTAATTTTGGTTTTGTAATATTAGTGGAAGTCCAGGGAAGGTTTAAATGGTGAGGAAGTCTGGAAAAAAACCTACCTCCGAGTGAAGCCGGGGCGGGCCACTAGTATATGATATTTATTTTCGAATTTGAGGGGACAAGTGATTGTAAAAAAAAGTATGACCCATTAATTTTTCATATTTCCAGATGAAATAAAACGCGAGCGCGACTTCTACCGGGCACGCAATCTGCCTTGCCCCAAGGATGCGGCGCTGGCTGCTGACAAGCCTGGAGCAGATGAGCCAGAGCAGCCTGACAATACTGACTGTCATAGGAAAGATGAACAGGTAATTATGCAATGGGATTTTAAAACAAGATCATGGGTCTCATTGGTGCCTTGTGCCTATGTAGGCCTCATCTGTCGCCTGTTGTTTATCAATATACAATGTGTAACAGAATAAACGCAATACTTTGCACTCATCATAATAAACAACTTTTACTATGGGACCAACCCTGAAATCGCGAAATAATGTCAGCTGTTCAGTACAATTTGCCAAATTAGGCTCACAAAAATGTATGGGGCAGTCGATTTTTTTTCTGCGATTTCAGTATTAGTCCCAAAGTAAAAGTGGTTCATAATGGTGAGTACAATGACCCTTTTTCAGGTATTGGCTTTATTCTGTTACAGGTTGTATAGGTATGTCACCAGATACTTGCAAACACCATAAGATTGTAAAATATCACTTGAAATTGTAAAGTCTTTTCAATGGGATTTATTTTATCCAAATGATTTAATTTATCCAAATGATCTGCTCACAATACATCGAGAATTTATAATCTTACAATTATGATTTATTACAATCTTAATGAAAAGGCTGATTAAGCTAGTTGGATGCGACATTAAAACTCTTCCGTTACTGAGTGACTTACAAAAAAACGCACAGCCGAAAGGACTGGTCGTAGAAAGCTGGGCATGTAGGTTCATTGGGGAGTGTAGGACTAAGACGAGACTAAGAGAGGATCTCTCGAAATTCCTACGGGAACGAGAAAAACGGGATATGCACGGACAAATTCGCGGGGAAAAGCTAGTTTATTATAAATATTGTATCCCTCAAAATAAGCACAGGATAAATATTGTTATTTCATCAAGAAAGATGACGTCAGAAAAAAAAGGAAAAAAAAACAATGGAAACTTAACTAATGATTTGACTACCCATTTGGAACCTTAATTTGGGTCTTTTGCTTATAACTGGAATGTTTAATTTACTTAGCTTATCAAGAGGAATGAAATTTTCTCTACTTATCTAATAAGGAACTCTCTCTTCAGTTTCAGCTATTCTCACCCTCCGTGATGTATAAAATTTTAAGTACATTGTCAAAGATTCCCTGTAAAATATCTTTATTTATTCAATATATTCTGCCAATAGAACCCTTTTTTATTTAAACTGTATGTACAGTAGAGGTAGGTGTGTGAACTAAGGCAACAAAGTATTCTACCAGTCAACTTTAGGTTTAAATGACTACACCTATCCTGGTAATTGAAACAATTTCTCTCTATTCCAGGTAAATGTATGCCTGGAGTGCATATCAACGTCCCTGCGGACTCTAAAGCGCAGCTTCATCCGGTGCTCGGCTCAGGCCACCATCACACACCTAAAGAAATTTATAGCTAAGAAGGTTTTAAGTGGCATGGAGAAGTATAGAGAAGTAAGTCAACACTCTGCTATGCAGTTTAAAGAACTAGTTAGATTTGAATGGAGCGTTAAACATCTATCTTAAGCTTGAAAACTTTGGCAATAGGGAGTATGCATTACATAAAAAATATTTATAACCCAACCTAAGAAAATATACGACAATAGAAAACTGACTATGAAAATGTAATCAAAATTGATCGAAAAATGTCACGGCCTTTCACGTCTGAGACCACGTCGGACTTTTCTTCTTTATAACTTCGTCACTTAAGAAAATATAAAAAAAAAACAATAATAATTAAAAAGATTATATAATCTAGCAAACAAAAGAAATATGCATAATCCCTATTCTTCATTTTACTCTCTCTACCTAGTAAATTATCATAGTGATTTAGTGTCTGCCATTTTAAGCCACCATACTCCACAATGAGTTGTCAAACACATTTAAATTTTTTTTACAAAAAAATACAACCAAGTTCCAAATAAAAAACACTACAAAATAATGTTAATTTCCGAAGTCGATGTTTTTGGTTGTTTCTTCGTAATTTTAACACCGACTTCCGAAATTATATAGTTCCAGTTTTTTGGATTTAAAAACGAAACCACCGAACCGATTTTGATAAAATTTCAATGGGACTAATTAAGAAAACATATAAAACAAGATTTTTTCAAATCGGTTCTTAAATTACGGAGATATGATATATAAAACATTTTAAAAAATACAACCGAATTGAGAGCCTCTTCCTTTTTTTGAAGTCTGTTAAAAACATTAATTATCTGTCAATAAACCTATTATGGTGCATACTGATTAATTACTAACCTACTAAATTTTCTTTTCCAGATTGACATATTATGTAACGACGAATTACTAGGCAAGGACCATACGTTGAAGTTCGTGTATGTAACCCGCTGGCGGTTCCGCGACCCCCCACTCCGACTGCAGTATAGACCTAAGATTGACTTGTAAAATACATAGCTATTTTTTATATGTGTTGTAACTAAATACGACTCAACACTTCCCAAAAATATTAGTCGGTATAAGCTAGGCTTCCTTATGTTTTTTTGTTGTTGTAAGTTTCAAAGAAACAACATTGATGCTGATGCGCTTGATAAGTGTTTTTTTTTTTCAGAGGGCGCCACTATAGCTTGTGCTTTTTGGGCCCTGTGTTTAAGCTTTGATGTAAATAAATATTCCCCTTCATAAGTTAATTTAGCCGTGCAATGGTTGTCTAGCTTATTGACTCAAAGATATAATGTAAAGGAAGTGTGTATCTGTATTCAATATTCCTAGAAGTTAAAATCTAAATTAGTTTAAATTTACTTTCCTCAAGTCAAGATATTTTAGTTGAATTGTTTATTAGTTCAATTAATTTCACATATATTTATGTTTCCTCAAATGTATATTTAGTTTTTGTTACTATTGTTTTAGTTAGTTTGCTTCGGTTTTTATTTGGTAAAACTAAAATTAGGCTAATCAAATGAAATCTCCATGGAAGGGTAAAAGTAATAACGAATTAATGTTTCCTTAGTTTTTATTAGTAAATGGAGTAACTTTAATTTAGGTTAAATGAAACAAATATTTAATAAAGTGAAATATAATTATAATGTAATTTTTCTTTTTTTATAAACTTAATTTAAAAAATGTCGAGAATCGTCAACGCCTGAAGTTTTTTAAATCTATCTAGCCTACATTTTGTTCTACTATTGGGCAAATACCTCCCTCTTTCTGCATTAGGATGCCTGTCCATTAACGCGGAGTTGCGGACTGCGTGTGTCCATTGATGCGGAGCGGAGTTGTGGACTGTGCGGAGCTAGTCCAAGTTCACGCGGCGTGTAATTTGAGTGGATGTCGGTTTTTATCCGGTTGGGGCTCCGCTGCCTTGCCCCTCTTCCCGGTTTTGTATGAAACTTTAATTCGCAGTTGAAGATCGCTCTCGAAGTTATCGCTTGTATCGCAAATTCAATACTGACTTGGTCGCAGGCTATGGGGGCCTTATATAGGTCGGCAGATAATTCCAGAACCTTCTAGTATAGAAACATCTAGAAAGTTCGAGTACATACCGGTCCCGACTAACCGAATAACTCTAGAATGTTCTAGCATCGAAATGTCTAGAAGGATCTTGACTCTACTAGTTCTGCTACTCGATACTAGATGGAGCTAGTAGTAACTTTAAAGTTATGTACCCGGCATTAATTCTGACGCGTAACAATAAGAAGAAAAGCCATCGTATTGAAATAGCCTCCTTTTTTGTGTCAGCTGGAGGTTTCATTATAAATAACGCCGGATCCACAACACTATGTGTTACTATTTCACTTTTCAATAATACCGGTTTTTATAAATCGACTAAAACATTTTCTCAAAAGGAGAGCATCACTAGCTTTGACATTAGAAGTATCAATGTGTGTGTAAGCGCCATTGTATTTATTTATAGGCTCCGTGTGTGAGTAAAATGAAAATGGATGGCCGATAGATTCCCGTTTGGCACGTGAATAGATATTTTTATTTAATTATTTGTAATTATCATTTGTCCGTCAAACTGGGTGCCAAAACGGTAGAGCGGTTCCTCAACCTAGCAGACGACAACTTTGTCGAGGATGTCAACGAAGACCTAAGATGTTTTTTGTCCGAAGGAAGAGTTGACAGGTAAACAATTTTATCTTTATTGTTATTCAGAAGCATTTTCGCGATAACTTAGGGTTTTGGTGCTTTACTGTTGAGAATTGGAGGACGTAGAGGCTGCTGAAAAGGTCTGTATCACATAGTAATCGCTTAATATTTTCAAGGTTATTATGTGTCAAGCGCAAACTAACGTAGGTCGCAAATCAAATGATGCGAGGAGAGATGACACCTTGAATGCTGATAAAATATTCACGGAGCGGTAAAAAACCGGCAACACGCTGTTTCCGTGTCCGCTAATTATCGGTGTATTGCTCGCGCGGGAACGCCTGCAATTTGCAATAGTTTCTTTGCTATAAATCACTGCAGTATCGCAATACGAGTCATGCCGGCTGTATTTTTTATGGATGTCTTATAAAGGTGTGGGTGGAGCATGCTATAATGTTCACAATTTTTTTTTCTTATTACTTGCGTGAAGCATTTTTTAGTCATTTATTTTAAACCCATAATTAAGCCAGCCTTTTACCTTTGGTTCCCAAAACTAATTTTATTTTCAGTGCATTCTGAAAGATTCATACTGTAAGTGAATAATTTTTTTTTATTCAGTACATATTGACTTCTGGCTCAGCCTTAGCCGCTATTCCACCATTCAATTGCAATCAAAGTATTTTTTTTGTAAGGGTGGATATTCAAATAAAAATAATTAAAAACATCAAAGCAACCAATATAGCTTTTAACACAAAAGTAAAAATATGTTATACATTACCTAATTTATTTATATAGTCTGTAATGCATAGGACAGTAAAGGCTAATTAATATAATTATGTTTTAGCCAACTGGATTTATATATGTTTAACTAGTAGGTAAACTCATTTTGTTTTTGCCTCATGTGCTATTTTCACCAGTTTCCATAATGACATTACTAGTTACTGCGAGCCATATCATCCCACTGTTGAGCAGACTTCCTTGACTTCAAGCAGTTTCAGGTTTGAACCATCAGTTGAATATAACACTAACACCAGCATAATGTTTCAGTGTGCTAGTGTTTCCTCCTGTGAGCAACTACCGGCGGTTCCTGATCCACAACTCTGTGGAACAGCTGGGCCGAGCTGACCTCGCCACCTTCTCCATTGGGGTCAGTGACGAGCGACGCACTGTGGTCTGCTACAAGGAGAGATTGCTGAGGTAATATATTAATTTACTCTGGAAGCTTTTTCTTTAGCAAGTCCTAAAGAAAACATTATATAAAATATATGGATGTTACCGGAAAAATGCAAATTTCGTAAGATTATAAAATAAATATTAATTATTACCTGTGTCACCCAGTTAAAGGGTTGTGGAGGCAATATACGTTTTTGACTTTGACTTTGAAGTTGGGAAAAGGCTAGGCAGATGATGAGATATATTGTGAACAGTGAACTAGTGTTTGTATTAAAAATAATTTTCAACACAATAAATTCCATCCAAATTCAATAGTTTTCCAAATTATTTGTTTATTTTGAGAAAAACGAGTTTACATTTTCACGTGATTTTTTGCAATCTTACGGCGTTTGCGATTATCTGGCGAAATGGCTACCAGAGATAGGCAACATGTCAGCCAAAGTTTTTTTTTTCAAGAAAAAAAAAATGAGATATTATGTTAAAAAACCTGAAAAAAAAAATCCGAATCCTTGCACTGAAAGGCAGGAATTGTACAATGGTCCATCAATCATTGTATAATTCACATATTAAAGTGCACTGATTACCCACTGGACTGTGGCATCATAACTCCAGTCTTACTTCACAAAAACGTAACAAACTTTACCGAGCATGTCTCTAACGCGTCTTACGTGATTGATACTCGTTAATCAGCGCGAAATACCGCGTTAACCACAGTTAGAACATACACCGGTATTTTATCTGTTGTCTTTTGTCTATGATCTATGTCTGGGCTCATGTTGCTAAGTCAAAAAGTCTATGTCGGTACCTACTTATCATATTTAGTATTCATATATTGTATATGTCGCAGCCTCAGACCAACAAAAAAAGGTAGACGGCGCACTGCGAACATCAAAGATGAAGCCATCTTTTTATCTATGTGTGTCTCGAAGGGTTGCCATTTTTTATTTTTTTTCCCTATAACTTGGGAAACAATATTTTATGGGTAAGCTAATGTTGTGTAAGTCAGCAAAAGTAAGATATTGTTGAGTATGGTATTGTAACTTAATTTTTTAGAAAGATCTATACCTAAAAAACAAATTTTTACATCACACATTCCTACATTCAATTAAGTAAGTTAAGTTATAAAAGGTTGTCGAAGCGTAACAAGCGTAAGTCATTATGTAAATTGTTTTAAAATAAAAAAGGTAATTATATCTTCAATCAACTTTAATAAATTAAAAAAGACCACCATAACAATAGAACAATGACGTGTAAATGTTATGTTTATCATGCTTACAAAAGAAATATTATTTATCATGAACAAATAAAGTCTTTTTCAACACATTTGCTCAAAAAAATGCATTTACGAAGACTGTATACATTATTTGAAAGTTAAATATAACGCACCACACAATGGAACGTGCGGTAAAATAGGTACTCTCACCTAAGTACATATTTTACCGCATACTCCGTTGAATAGCGCCGTACGTATCCTTTACAGTTTTTTTTTAATTTATTTATAGGAGTATAAATAAGTACGAGAATAAAATAGAAGCTGAATGATTGAACCTACTTGGAAGCGCTTTTGCATAATACGTTCGTCTCAATTTAATACTAAAGAGAAAATGAGACGAAAGATGTAGTTCCATTTGCAAATTCGCGCTATTTTCATACGTCAAAGATTGTTGCGACTTTCCGACTATCTAAAAACAAAAAGTTTTTTTCATTACCTATTGTACTGTTTTCTCGCAAATGTGTTGAAAAACTTCAAATCTAAAATATTTTATACATTAAAAAATAAGAAAATAGGAATATAACTCGAAGAAAGAAATCATAATATTGTTTAATCGAATGGGGAAATATTAAATCGTATTATGGCAACCCTCACACTTAATGTCACTGCTTTCGTTTGTTGACGTTTTTGTTCCAAGTAACTTAAAATTCATAGTTAATTTATAATAAAAACGATGTTATTTCAAGTACTTACAAGTGAATAGTGATTCCGTGAGATTTATTATGTGTTTTGCTATTGTTTTTACAAATGTGACTACACAGGAAGGCATAATTATAGTTTTCTAGACGACGGCTCGTGACGTACTAAGAGCGATGAGCATGGTTTTAGTGTAGGTGTGTGAGTGAGCTTGTGTATTTACATGAAGGAGCACGGTTTTGTGGCTTCACTTTTGATGTTCGCGGTGCGCTGTCTACCTTTTTTTGTTGGTCTGAGGTCGCAGCCAACTAGCTTAATCAGCCGTTTCGTTAAAAGCATAGCCTTTTCATTGTACTGCACTGTTTAATCAGCGACATAAGTAACATGGGCAAGTCATTAAACGATATTGAACCAAAGATGTCACTTAGGTTGCTGAAAAATTGCCACAGTTAAATGAAAAGGCTAGGCAACCAATTAAACGGGTGATTAAGCTAGTTGGCTGCGACATGTAGACTCTATAATCAAGTACTTTGTAGCACAGGAGATTTTTTTTAAACAATCTCAATTTTATGAGGCCATCACGAAAGTAAATTCGAAATGCGACATGAGGAAAACTGTTTCTTCTTAATACAGGTTGCTCAACGATCTAGGAAAGAAGAGAACTGAGATGCTTGTTTACTGTAAAATCACTCTAATTATTTATCTATGTCCACTGTTGGGCAAGATTCTCATTTAACACCACATTCATACTTTTAACATGTCGCCGTCGATCGATACTCGCTATGTGTTGTTCGTGTTACCCACGCAATTATCTTTTTTTGGCTAATTGGATTAAATGATTTGACTTTGCCTTTGCTACATTTCGCTTTTGTTAATTTTTCAGCTGTATTTGAAACAATGAACCTAATTCATCATCGCATTATTGCTTTATCTTCTGTTCGAAATAAAGCTATAGTTGTGCGTATCTGGCTATCCGGTTAGACTGGAAGTCGACCCCAATCATTGTACTCATCATTATGAACAACTTTTACTATGACCCCTTAAAAGGATTTAAACGATTAAAATGTTACCATGATACAGAGAAAAAGGACAAACTGAGACCCTATTTGGGTGACCCCCGTCATTTGTTTAGTCTCGCAACTGCGCCCTAGTATATCAAACTTATCATGCACGTGCTCACTACCATACGGATTTTAGATATACGCATAGACCTCCGAGGTGACCGATGAGGTGAGAGAGGAAATGAGTTTGAGTATAAAAGAACACAAAATCAATCAGCCTAGCTTTTTCCCAAATATGTTGGGGTCGCTTCCATTCTAACCTGTTCTTTCTTCTTTATCGTGTGGGACCCCACACACCCTAGTGTCAGAGTTTCTAAACCGCCTCAAGGGCCTCAGACATGGTTTATTTGACGACCGCCATGTGGCGGCCGGGACCACCGGCTTATACGTGCCTTCCGAAGCACGGAATCATCTTTTTATCAGAAAATCAGGTGATTTGAATCACCTGCCTGCAATCGCCTGCAATGTCCAAGCCAAGCTGGAAACATCTTTACAGAGTTTCTAACGTGATACAGCTAACTTACACGTTTTTGCCTGGAACGACTGCCTATCAGACCTTCTCAACCCTGTAGCTGCAGTAGCTGGGTAACACGATGCTCCTAGGCAAGACTTATACAACGTGTAACAGAATAAACGCAATACCTCCACACATCATTATACTGATCAACTTTAACTATAATACCAAAATAACTTTTAATATTACAGAATAAACGCAATACCTCTTAAACGGTCATTGTACTCATCATTATGAACAACTTTTACTATAATACCAAATAAACGCAATACCTCTTAAAGGGTCATTGTACCTACTCATCATTACGAACAACTTTTACTATAATACCAAAATAACTTTTAACATAACAGAATAAACGCAATACCTCTTAAACGGTCATTGTACTCATCATTATGAACAACTTTTACTATAATACCGAAATAACTTTTAATATAACAGAATAAACGCAAAACCTCCTAAAGGGTCATTGTATTCATCATTAAGAACAACTTTTACTATAGGACCAACAATAAAATCGCGAAAAAAAAAAATAGACTGCCCCATACATTTATGTGCGCATAACTCGAAAAAATGTACTGAACAGGGCCTAAACCACCAACTCTTAAAGCAGTATTACTTTAATAGGTATTACTTCCAGAGGGAAAGAGACGGAGCTATACTATAGCTCCGTCTCTTTCCCACTGAGAGTTGGTGGTTAGGCCCCAGGTGATTTTTTTTCGCGTTGTCTATGATCTACAAATGACAGCTGGGGCTGGGATCAACGGCCTAACGTGTTTTTCGAGGCACGGATGAGTCTTCGATATCGATAAAGGAGTACCTACTAAGTGACATTATATTTGCAGTGATGAAGCTTGCGCGCGACCAGCCATGGGCCTGACACAGACTGAACGCGATGATGCCACCTTATCACAAGCAGGTTAGTTGTAGTAGTAACTATTTTACGTACTTGCTTATTTAAACTTAACATAAGTAGGTACATACTTAATCACTTCACATTACCACACAAACAAAAACACGCGAAAATTTGCAAATTTTATTGAATAGAACACCCATTTTACATGGCATAGTATCAAAACATTCTTATGAATACACTGGACTTCTATCTAACGAATTTTTAGGATTTAAATTTGAAAAAACGCACTTTGATTGACAGCTGAAAGGTAATAATAGGTACCTTCTTAGTTGCATTCTGTATTTCCTGACGTAATTTCATCTACATCATCATATCAGCCGAAAGACGTCCACTGCTGGTCATAGGCCTCCCCCAAATGGGGTTTGCCATAATCGCCACGCTTGATAGGCGGGGGTTGGCGATCGCAGTGTAGCTGTAGCAATGTACCTACAGAGAATGCTGCTGCTCATTCTCTGGTGAGTCCCTTAGTCGCCTCTTACGACACCCACGAGAAGTGATGGGATGGTGGTATTCTTTTACCTCCGATACCAAATGGAACTTACTACTAGCTTCGCCCGCGTTTAAATAGTAAAAACCGTCTCCATGGTCCCAGCTATCTCTGAACCAAAATGGGCCTAACCTTTTCCCTCAAAATTCAATTTTCCACCAAAAATCAAAACAATCGGTTCGGTGATTAACGGCCGCTTTCTATAATATATCTCAATCCCAATCTTGATCCCGATCCTTGTCTGTAACCAATCAAAGGTGTGAGTGAAGGACACAAACTCGGCCGTTGATTGGTTACAGACAAGGATCGGGATCAAGATTGGGATTGAGATATATTATAGAAAGCGGCCGTAAGACGTGAAAGCTAAAATCCCTACTTCCCTACTAATACTATAAATGCGAAAGTAACTCTGTCTGTCTATAATGAAATTTAGCAGATTTATGGGATATGGAGAAGGACATAGGCTACTTTTTTACGCGATAACCGACATCCACGCGGGCGGAGCCGCAGGCAAAATATAGTTAAGTATAAAGCAAAGAAAAACAAGCACAAAAACTCACTTTCGCATTGAAATTATTAGTTTAAATCAAATTTTAATGCTGCTAATCGAAAAAAAGTGCGTGACGAAAACAAAAAAAAACATTAAAAATTCTTTGTCCAATAAGTACCAAAGATCTTATAAAACATCCGGTGTTTCCCATTTCGCTCACACTCCTGTTGTAGTGAGCGGGACAGAAAACTACCGTTATGAGGTAAATGCACCAAAAACATTAGTCACACGAAACGGTAGTGTATGAGAGATGCTCAAGACTTCGTTTAATTGTATCGCATTTCAATTATAACATTTTTATGACTGACTCGTGCCTGTTGGTCATCTCCAAATGTCTTGGCTGGCTTTCTGGAAGAGTCCCCACAATGAACAAAGAAAGAAATAGTTTGCCTAAGCTTGTCTACAGTTACGACTCTGGGTATGATGTCTGTTACGTCACTTGTTGTTGGGTGGACCCAAAATAAGTGCAAAAGTGTGTCTATCTATCTGTTACGTTTTTACTTCTAAGTAGCGGAACGGATTTTAAAAAACTTATCCATCCATACCCTAGACCACAACCTAGATTAGAACATAGGATCTTTTGACCCAGTAGCTCGTTTCCTTGGGATAACAAATAATTTATCACTCGTGCGAAGCCACAGGCAGAAACTGGTCCCAAATACAAATTCAAAGAAATTGGTTTTCATTTCCTGTACCTACCTTACCTATACATTGTTGTAAGTATCTAGTTTGATTTTATACTAGGAACAACTTACCACTGCATAATTTCCGCATGAAAAGGTCATTCACCACGTAATAGGTCACCTGCCCATTCAAGTGTTTTCTTAGGAGCTTAAGATCTTCACTAGACTGTGAAACTTATCTTATTGTAAGGAAAAGTATTTTAGTTTTTGTATGCAAGCAATACATTTTTTTCAATGACCAATAACGTAGCAGGGGAGTTTCGGCCTTAGTGTCGGGCGAACCCGAACTAAGAATGAATGACTACACGATTTGACAGTTGTTCTTAGTTCGGGATTGGGACTAATCGTAAGTCCGTAGGTGATACGGAGTAGAACACGCCCGTCACTAAGGCCGAACTACGGACTTCGGGCTTAGAGAGTAGAAACCCCTGAGAGACGTTTGTTTTGCCTCCGGAGTTCCGGACTCGTTGTTGGGGTCTGTGTTTCCTGATAACTGTGACGAGGATTCTCAATCATTTGCAAGTGCATAGATTTTTTCTAGACATGCAAGTAATTCTTGCAGAGATACCTCAAAACTGACATGTTCATTATGTTATGTAGCTTACCACGATACGAGATTGTGGTCAATTGACATTGTTAGAATTATGAGAAGAGAGACTAATGTCAGGTCAAGAATTTGTTCTAAAACATCAATATAACTAGTTGAAGCATCTATAGTCTTAGCTGTAAATTTTACAGCTAAGACTATAGATGCTTCAAATGTGTCATTTTACAGTGTAAAAGGACACATCGACCACATCATCGCTTACCATCATGTAATATAGTGGTCAAATCGTGCCTATCAATAGTACCTAAGTTAATAAAACTTTATCCTTGTTGGTAATTTTTCTTATCTAAAATTACAACAAAAGAAATTCTAACACAAAATATCATGTAAGTAAGCTTCAAAAATTAGTCAGATACAAAATATTAACGAAGAACCAGGATACCCCTTGCTGCTCATTATCGTTATTTTTAAAGGCTACTTGACATTAAACATTTCTCGAATTCACGACATTCATTTCAAGCTTACATATTTACAAAGGTGTAGGACAATTACACAACCTTGCAATTAAATGCAGTTCACTTGTAAACTTTCGCAAGTTATGAAACCCTACAATACATATTTGTATCAACTGTGGTTGTTCTCACAACTTTCCCTGGTTTGCCGAATGTTCTTGCATGTCTATTTGTCGTTTGCTGCATGCTCGATTCTTAGACGTATGTCTAAATGGACACTGATGTAATGGGTTCGTTTTTGCGCTTTACAGGGTGATTTTGAACGGTAGGCAAAATATAAGTCTCATTCAAGACTTTTTTTTTATGGATGGGAAATCATCAAATGAGGGCTTCCGCTCTGGGTAGAGCGGGAGGAAGTGTCAGACTCTTACTGACTAAACCCATTCGTGCTCCTCCTAGTGCGCTTTGCTTTCCAGGGCCGGGGTAACTCTTTCGAACAAAATGCCGCGTTGGAGCCCTCACAGGGGGCTTCGGGGGGGGGGGGTTGGGCTGAAATGGAGTGCCAACAACGGTCCCATTTCGCCTCCTCCAGGCGAACATCAGCCACTGCGCCGCCGCTCAAGACCTGTTGTCCTGCTGTCCAGAGCCCATGCTCTGGCGCAGTGATGCCTGCGGACGGTGAGCGTTGGGTAGCTCGCCGTCCGATCTGAATCCGACCCGAGTCGACGGCACACGGGTGTGTTTTAGTCAATAAGAGTCTGTCCTGAGAAATTTTCATGATTTCCTTAAAAAAAAGTGGTTGTCATCTTATTAGATCCAATTCAACAAATGAGATGATATGCTTGTACTGTTATTCTGAGTATGACAATTTGGAACTAAATTAAACAATTCTCGAAACCTTATGAAATGAAGTTGCTTATTATAATAATAATTTATTTTCGGGTTTGCAGCAAAAAAGGAATATTACATTTTACTATAGAACCCGATCACTAAACTAGCGATATTCTAGTATTCTTCTGGTTATAATTTTGTTCCAAAGAAATATTGCCTAGTCTCTAAACAGCCTGTATGTACTCGTATTGTAGACGTCCCACACAATCGTAAGAAGAAAGTAGATAGTATCGATCGATATTGTGTATGTGCATACCTAAAAGCTCTTCTAATATGTTATTTAGACCAGACACACCTTTTAAAAGTACACTAGAAAGAAAAAATATTTCTTTCTAAATTGTTGCAATGGGTATAAAGGAGCCATTACGCACTGCATCCGATCCGAATCCAAATTTGAGTTGAGTTCTATCCGAATTGAAAATGTTCGGACCAGGTGCGCAAGCGCAACGCCTCCTACCAGTGGCCGTCATTTCCCGGACCCGGATCGGATGCTGTGAAGAACAGTTTTAACTAAATGTTTGAGGAACAGTTATCGCCCGTAATGCATATTGATCCTTGTCAATACCCAATCAATAAGCAGGTTAACCTGGATATTTTAGAGGGTCATTCATATGAAGCCGTCCCAGATAACACCATCGGGCTAAGTCTAGTTTATGAATGATGAGGTTTTCCAGTTAGTATCATGATGTAATGTAAGCTTCAATTTATAGAGGACTAGCTGTCCTGCGCGGCTTCTCTCCCGTCAACCGGCTACCTACCCTGCCCTACGAAACCCAGGAACATTTTGGCAAAATGATTTTATTTGGTATTTATTGTTTTTAGTAAATTTTCCTTTTTTAGGGTTCCGTACCCAAAGGGTAAAAACGGGACCCTATTACTAAGACTCTGCTGTCCGTCTGTCTGTCTGTCACTAGGTTGTAGGTTTCTCATGAACCGTGATAACTAGACAGTTGAAATTTTCACAGATGATGTATTTCTGTTGCCGTTATAACAACATTATCTAAACCGTAGATACTGAGTCTTATGATACGATACAAGCTAAATTAGGCGTTATTACGAGTTACAGCCGTAAGTACTTCAAATGATAGCAAAGCAGGAACTAACCGTTATCTAAATGGTGACAGACGGAGGAATAAAAAAAAATATTCTTTCCACACTTTCTTACAAGCTAAAGGTTATGGTCCGTTCTGATGGTCATTGACAGACAAAAATCTATGTTTTAAATAAATAAATAACCATATGGTATAACTATTGAATAATACAATATAAATGAAAACATTTTAGGTAACACCATGCGGTAAATATGTAAATTGTATGCGAAAAACTCCGGAATAAGCATAAAAAATGCAAAATTTAAAATAAAATTAGCATAAACATTGTTATTGAAATTGACTATTTTTATTAGTGATTTGGTCTATATGCCTGGCTGATACTTAACTGTTTAGCCAAGGTTTAGGCTAAAATACGTTAAAAGATTTTATGAAGATACAATTCATAATCGTAAGGATATAACTAGGATTAGAATTTTTAAGCAGGTTGCGGAATTTGATCGAAAGAGTCACCGCGGCCCTGTAACGCAAAGGGCATTAGGAGGAACACGGAGTTTAGTCAGTAAGAGTCTGACACTCCCTTCCGCTCCGCTCAGAGCGGCAGGAGTCATTTGATGGACGGCTAATGAGTTATGGAACCCAACACATACATTAAATCCAAGTAAACCAACCACAATCGAAAATCGAAAAAAGATTAGGACCAGATTTGCCTAATCTTTTTTTTAGGATGGGATCCTAATCTTTTTTTTAGGATGGGATCCTAAAAAAAAGATTTACTTGGATGTAATGTATGTGTTGGGTTCCATAACTCATTAGCCGTCCGGAATTGTGATCGGGTGATGGCAATAGGCTCCCTCCCCTATTACGTAGGACTGAAACATGCCGAAAATGTTGGTGAACCATAGGTACACTTCTGCCAAACCCTTTAGGCTGCGTTTCCGCCGCGGCGGTGACCTCTCGCGTAAGGCCCTGGTTCAATGCATGGTCCGGAGCGAGGAGGCATTGGAAGCCGTCATCTCCTTCTGCGAAGCAGTAATGCTAGTATGGGAGGAGGCGGGCCGCGTGAGGAAGAGACAACCCTCATGCCCCAGCCGCCGCAACATAAGGAGATGCCCCGGGCGTCGGGAGTCGCAGAGCGATTCCCGGCCACTATCGGCCGGACACCAAAGCAGGGTAAAAAAGGCGTGGTAATCTAGGAAACTACCAATTCGTGACTAGCTTCTGGCTATTCATAACACGACGACGACTTGCTAAGTACGTACCTGTATGTACGTACGTATTGTTGATGTAATTTAAAAATACCAATGTGGATTCAGAAGTTCCTTACAGAGGACATAATTTGGAAACCCACTTGAGACGAGAGTCTCATAACATTTGAAATAAACTCATTGATTTCAAAGTCTCGCCAAATTATGTAGAGATGATCTCATGTGTGTGCGATACTCGTGTATCATCAATTATTTATTTGTGTATCAGCTGCACCTACACATAAAAAATCGATTACAAAAATGCGTAGGCGATGCTCTCTAGATTAATCCATGTCGTATTTGGGATAACATAATAACATCTGTCTATCTGATTGACATAGTCTACTGCTTATATTAATTGGTAGCAATTGAGCTTACTTAATATAATTGTTGAGTAACCGCAACTCTTAAATGAATTACTAAAATTTCTGCTGGAATGTGCACAATTTTTTTGTTAGTATATCATTATCATCACATCAGGTAGAACCTTCACTTTTATGCAGTTCTAGAGGGTAAAGAGGCATCATCTAAATAAACACAAATGAAAAAGATTAGATTTTACTCCAATTATTTATGTAGGCCATAGCACTTTTGTCAATAATTGAAACTCGACTGCAGAATGATGATATTACAAAAAAATCACGTGTCTGCCAATGTGATTGTGTTGGTAACAAATTAGCATAGTTATCTAATACACGACCACATTATCATAATTTATGACTTTTCAGTCAGAAGCCTACACCTACACCAGCACAAAAAAAAAGACAATCCTTTTAAAGAACCATTTGTCCAGGATCCCTAAAAGCCAAGTCCCTTAGAACGACTCATTCGTCCTTCACAATGCCGTAGTAAACAAAAATGCTCCAGCATACGAAATTCCAATGACATAACCGCTGATGCAATCATGCAACGCTAAGCCGGCTGCGGAATGACCGGGCTGCGAATGTGGAACACAGAAAGTGAAAGTAGCACGCCTTACAGTGGAGCTTTTAAGTGCCATGCAGTTGTGGCTTGGCTAAACTGTACTGGGTATTTCTGGGGGAGCGGTGCCTGTTGATTAGGTGGGTTTTAGATTACAGGGGGGGGGGGGGGGGGGAATTTGGAAAGATTGAAGGCTATTTCAGCAGTGTTAATTAGGAGATAGGTCGCATGGTATAAGAGAGAGAGGGAGGTTAAAGAAGGGAGTGAATGATACCATCGCGGATGACGAGAAAGAAAGCAAGAATACTAGTATTGCTCCAACTTCAAGTAACATGGGACACGGGCCGGAAAGGAAGTTTCTGCCATATGACCTCATATGGCAACTGTGCAGATTTATGATGATATTTTAAAGATGTCATTTCAAGTATTGCTGATGTTTTTTCTTAACCTAGAAACTTAATGCTTGTGCCAGGGGTGGATTCGAACTTTTTTATTTTTTTTTTAATTGAGGAATGGGCTTGCTCTTGACTTCGATCACGCCTGATGGAAAGCGATAAATGAGGTCTTTGATGGAGCGAGCGTGTCCAGAAGATGCCTGTTCACTCTTGTTTTGAAGGCAGATGGCAGACCAATCTGTTTGTATATTCATTTACGTACTCAGGTTGACTTTGTGTGTTTATTTACCACCGGAATAGCAGACGTACTGCTGGGTACCATCCGCACTTGGTTGTTATCCCAACCAGTCGTACTCAGCGCTTCTCATCCACATTTATTATGCGCACAGCTAAAGAGTGGAACTCTCTGCCAGCGTCTGTGTTCCTTTCCACATATAACCCGTCTGCCTTCAAAGCAAGAGTGAACAGGTATCTTCTGGGCACGCTCGCTCCATCGTAGACCTCATCTATCGCTTTCCAACAGGCGTGATCGAGGTCAAGAGCTAGCCCGTTCCTTAATAAAAAATATTCTCTTCCCTTAGGGCGGTTGATCTCCTGCGCCCACCGTTTTTTATCCAAAATCGAAGCCAGTTTTCAGATTTTCAAAATAAGCGCATTGTCTAGCACACGGTCTTTGCAGACGTAAAACAAATAAGCCATTACTTCTTTAAATAAACACAGGTCTGTTTGGTGTAATGACGTTAAAGCAAGCCACACTGCAGTGTTTACAATGTGTGATATTGACCTCTCTCTGTGTGCTTTGTGAATCATTCAGTGTTTTTAGTCTGCAGGAGAAATTTTGATAAGAATTGTAAATATAAAAACCGGTCAAGTGCGAGTCGGACTCGGGCACGAAGGGTTGCGTACCTAGCAGCAACAGATATACATCATCTGTGAAAAGTTCAACTGTCTAGCTATCACGGTTCATGAGATACTGTCCGTCTGTCTGTCACACATGCCTGGTGACAGATAGACTTACAGCGGAGTCTTAGTAATAGGCTCCCTTTGGGTACGGAACCCTAAATCGTGGTAGAGCATAGGGTCGTTGATCTAATTTTGACTTGACGATGGTTCGTCTACGTTCCACTATTGATCATAGGCCTTTCAATACATTGAACAAAAATATCCATAGCCTAGCAATCAAATTTTTTTATGTTATGTTTTCGTTTCACTGAGGAACTGTTTAAGGAAACGCAATTGCCTTGATTTCTATTACTTGTTCACATATATTAGTGCCCTAAGTAGTCTTTTATGTAAAATGCTGAGATTATGATGACTGACATAGTGAGGAAATGGCCATATATGTATATACCTGCTGAGTTAGTTATTCATCTTTTACTACAACAACTCACATGGCAACTGCCAACATGTTCTCTAGAAAAACTTTGAACTCAGCGTTACGTATTGAGAAAAGCTCACACAGTAGTTAGATTGCCGGCAGCAATCGTTTTCTTAATATATGATGTAGGAAATGCAATGCATTGGAATGTCACATAAAACAGAACGCCAAGTGATACTTCCTGGCTAATAAAAATAACGTACAACTAAGAATGCCATAAATACAATTGCTTAGTGCCTAGTATCTTCTGGTTAATCAGCATCTTCTTTAGACAGAACCCACTTTGGAGGACCATTTCAGGACATGGTTGATAACTGGGCACTGGGCTAGTGGGCAGGTCTACTTTGTGATTCCTGTTACAGGTATCGTCCACATACCGACTTCATCCATTGCGTGGAATGCATAGGCCTTTTTTAAGGATGGGAAATCATCAAATGATTTCGCTCTGGGTGGAGCGGGAGGGAGTGTCAGACTTTTACTGACTAAAACCCACCCATGCTCCTCCTAGTGCCTTTTGCGTTCCAGGGCCACGGTAACTCTTTCGAACAAAATCCGCAACCCTGGCAGGCTCTGGCCCTAACGGCCCCTACTCCTATGCTGACATCTCTTTGAGTTGCGCGTGGAGCACAACGCGCCGTCGCACAGTGTACCGCGTAGAACATGCTAGGTGGACAATATTATTTTATGATATTTAACGATGCTGTTATAATTATATAAGTAGTCATATTGAGGCATTATTAATAGTTTTTGGTATGATTTTGTAGCCAACCATTTGGCTCCAATCTTAGTAGAAAATTCTCTTTGGCTGCTTTCAGTAATGTCACCAAAGTGAAATTTTGAAGAAAGATAGTCATAAATACGCGACCTTTTATCATTATTCGTGTGTTTTAACCACTCTTCAAAGAAGGCTACCCTTGAAATAGAGTAAACGTGTTCTGAAAAAAAAAAAAGAAAAAAATATGTTGTACTGAAGTGTGCTGAACAATATGTGTATTTTTACAAACTACACAGTTATACCTACAATATATCTAAAAACTAGCCCGAATAGAGGCGAATCAATGTACTTCCTGAACGTTCAAAGTTTTCTTTATGAAAAAAATTACGCTAAAATTTATGCATTAAGTTAAAAAAATGCTAAAAATTAATTTTAAAAAGATTCTGATAAAAATAATATATACATACCCTCAGTATTAATATCCATCACAAAAAACTTTCACAATATCACTATAAACCACTATGAGATGTGCACAAAAGTGTCGCTAAATTGCAACTGATTGACCGGAACGCTTGCATTAAACTCATTACCTGACTTCTGAACTCTATGACTCATCAGTTAAGCATTTGAAAAACAACTTTTTCTCGGAATTTGGAGTTTGGGGGTGTTGTTTGTGTTATGCAATTAAGATTTCCTGGAAATGAAAACTTGAATTTTGTCCACCTAGCATGTTCTAGGCGAAATACCGTGCGTCGGCCTGGGCCTGGCTTTGATCGGACGGCGAATCCGCAACCCTGGCAGGGATGCATAGGCCTTTCGTTGCTGATTCCTGTTAGTTGGAACTTGAATTTAATAAGAAGAGAATCAATTTTCGTGTTTCATTTTGTCGAGTTATGTGGAGCAGTCGATTTTTTTTAGTGTTGGTCCCATAGTAAAAGTTGTTCATAATGTTGCGTACAATGACCCGTTAAGAGGTATTGCGTTTAGTCTGTTACACCTTTTTTGAAGTCGGTTAAAAAATCTAGAACAAAACTGTATCCGGTAAGGCTGGAAGCCGACCATACAGTATGGGACAAGGCTAGGCAGGCAGATTTGTAATGTATGTTGTAGGTAACTTTTGTAGCTAAAACGTGAACAACTACTCAATCAGAAGGCAAAAACAAGCATTTTTATGCAAACCAAATATTTCGTGCACATAAAATTCTTCAAAACGTTCATGCTAATCCCGCTTCACACCTGCGCGGGGGCGATGTCATAAATAATCACGTGTCTCAATTTAATCCTATTAAGGTAGGCCGTCTGATTAAGGTATAGGTAATTGAAGTCTAATTCAGGCTTAAATTATGCTAACTAGCGGCCGCCGCCGCCGGTGCGTGCCATCGATTCTTAGAAACCGTTATTTAAATATCTAAAGGGATGTTGGAAAATAAGAATATAATAAGAGAAACTTATAGCATCCTTCATCGGTTTACATAAAAAACTTTATTTAATCACTTCAAAACACTGATCAACAAAAACGCCCATCCTAAAATAATACCCCTCTGTTCCGTCGTCGATAAATATGAGACAAACGTTTCACCGTCACTGATTGACATCAAAACTAAGACCTTCGGGTACTGGTCAATTTCTGAAATGAAAATCAAATCAGATTTATATTGTCAGTTTTTTTATATTGTCAATTTCACGGTTTTCATAAGTAAGTCAACTCAGTAGTCAGGAAAATAACAGGTGAATAAAGCAGATGTTGATTCACACATCAGGGACGTGTCAGGACCGTGACCGTGCCGACACCGTGCATCCGTGTCTCGTCAGGGGTTTGCTGTTCATATACATCATGCCCGTTCACACATGGTCTCCGTTTTACTGGTCCGTTTTATCGGATACGTTATTTTTCATCGATGGCGTACTTACGAAAATTAGTGATGGTGATGGTGATAGATGGCATACTTACGTACTTGAAGGCGTATATGTGAAGTCGCTCATACAACTCCATACGCCATCGATGAAAGAAACGTATCCGATAAGACGGGCCAGTAAAACGGAGACCATGTGTGAACGGGCACTCAGGGACGATACCGGCAGTGGACAGTGGACATGCCACTTACTCACCATTTTGTTTTCGTGGGTATAGCTTTAGTACATTGTGGTGAAAATACTATACATGTAAATTCGAAAAAATATAACACGTCATGTCTTTGTTTAATACATAGCAGTTGATTATGATTGTAATTGTTCTCGATGAAGACGTAATGGAAATTGGAAGAGGTACAGATTCTATTGTAAAAGGGGCTAAGTAACAAAAACAGCATGTTTTACAGGGCAAAATAGGTAGACGTTGTAGTTAAAATAAAACAGTTGACAAGGAGAAATGGTTGGATAGCCAAAAAACTGATCGGTTGGGCTCACTTACTGCTTTTACATACACAAAACGATAATGAAGCATCATGAATTGTTTATTTGAATTTACTTGTCTTTTAGTAGGTCTTCAAATGGTAAATTACTTTGTTTTATGATTTTCGTACCGTGTTTGTCTATCAGCCTCAACTTTTCCGTCGCTGACGCCACTTTGAAACTTGACATAGTGGCGTTAAAAAAAATCAGAAATTTTTGTTAACATTCCAAAGGAAATGTAGTACAGGAAACGAGTTGGCATGTTTGAAACACATTCGTGATTGTTTGTTGGCGCGGAATTTGCAATATGCATATCGTTTAGGGCAAGGTGCGACTTGTCTATATCTATCAGCCTTCCTGTTCGTAGCAAAAACTTGCAAATTCTTGGGCACTTTCTGTTTGAGTCCTATGGAATTATAGGTAGAAGGTCTTGTCGGTATAATGTTGGAAAAATAGAAAAAACAATATGTAGTTAGTTAATGTTCAGAAGTCTATATTATTGGTCAGCCACAGTTGCAGACAAGACAGCAGAAAAGATCTGATTGTCTGCTAATTGACTTAAAACTTATTGTAGAACCAGTGTCCAGACTCAATAAAAAACAAACGATGTAAGTAATTTGCAGTGCCCTAACAGAGTTTATGTACAAAACCTACAGTTATTATATAACAAAATATATGACGTGCATTCAGCGCAAATAAATACATTGTTTCTGACACGCACCTGAATAAACAAAACCGAATCAATTAGTGCACTTCCAGATTCCGCGTATTTTTCCGCGCACTTAGTTGTTGCAACAAATTGTATATAAGAAACCACTGAAGGTAAAATAAAACCTTTCAATGGTAACTCAAGGATGATATTCCATTATAACGAGTAAGGGACTTGATATACCAAGCGGACAGGGCGCTGACAAGATAAAATGTATGGCGTCAAAGGAACGATATATACAGTTCTCGTCAAATAACTTTGCCCCTCTGAAGTTAGCCATTTGCAAAGATCGCGCAGGTGCAGTCACGTACACGGGAGCAAGCGGGACGCAAGCATGCATCGAACGTAAACGAGCGACTGAGACATAAAATCGCGCCCCGCCCCCATGTCTCTTACGCATGCGCAGTTGCAGTGTGTTCGTAATTTTGACTACTACGCAGCCACTCGACACAACTTCAGAGGGGCAAAGCTATTTGACGAGAACTGTACTTTAGCGTCGCAGGCGCGCGGCCAAACTCCATACATTTTCGTCCCGTCCATACATGGCGCCCGGAGCACTTTGTCTACCAAGTCCCTAAAGTAATAAGACTGCGTAGAAAGTATATCCAGTCACATATTTTTCTTCGAGTTTTGTATAATCATCGTCAATTATAGCCAATTTACGAAATATCAAGTCTATAGGTAAAAACCGTTCGGTTGTTTTTGAGTTAATCGCGTGCAGACAGACAGACGCGGGGCCTTCGTTTTATAATAAGTAGCGATTGTATTAACCTGTTGATGTTGCAAGCAACAGTATCATGAACCTTCTTTTCTTCATTAATTGTGTAGCTTGAGCTAGTTGTCAAGTCTAGATGTAGGAAGCCTTTCGTGTTATGCGTTACATAGTTTTATTGCGTTGCAGAATTAGTAGAGCTTCAAAGGTTGTAAACATAGTTTTTCTGGTCGTTAAGACACTTCCTAGCTTTGAGACTGGTTACACGAAGAACTAAATGAGCTGTATCATAAAAACAAGCATTATTGCAGTCAGTAACGCTTGCAAAACTTGATATACTGTATACTAACCTTTAAGTTATTCATCATATAATAGTCATTCTAAGCGCTTCTCCTCCACATTTATTATGCGCACAATATTATGCATATGGTCGCAGCCAACTAGCTGAATCCGCCGTTTCATTAAAAGTCTAGACTTTTCATTGAACTTGTGCCGTTTAATCAGCGACATAAGTGACACGGTCAAGTCATAAAACGATATTGAACAAAAGATGTCACTTAGGTCGATGAAAAATCGGCACATTTAAATGAAAAGGCTAGCCAACCAATTAAACGGCTGATTAAGCAACGACACATACAAAGTATGGAACTCTCAACCTACTAGCCAGCATCTTTGCTCCCTACAACCTATGACCCATCAGCCTTCAAAGCAAGACTAAACCGACGTCTTATGGGCTCGCTCGCTCCATCATATACCTCATCCATCGCTTATCATCAGACGATATCGAGGTCAACAGCGAGCTAAATAGGTATTCGTTACTTACATGTCCTAATCCCTTCCTGATTGGCATCAGGTTTCCTTTGGTCGTTCGGTTTTTAAGATTTAGAATCATTAGGCGATCAATAATTTCGTATTAGGAAGTTTATAACGACAAAACACCAAAAATCTGAGATAAATTACTTCCTAATCCTTATGTAGTAACATATCAATTTTATTTCTAAATCAAAGTCAGAATCAAATACATAGATAGTTAAGTAGATAAGTGGTAAGACATGATGACATTGCAGACGTATGGTGCAATCGTGAGGTAGTTTGTCGATTGCAACAGAACTAAGTGGCTCAATATAACGTAAGTAAATGTCGCTTTCAGTGTTGCAGTATAAGGATTTCATCTGTGGGAAGCCTACTTGAAGGTGGTGTTATGTAAATGAGGCGCCAGTGATTCGGGTTAGGTTGTCTTTACGTGGTTGTTTAGGTACACTTTTTTGACCAGGGATGCTTCTCTTGTTGATGACAAATTAGATCGTATTTCGGGGACCCAAACACTTCTTTGGCCAAAGATGCTTCATTCTTTGATGGTGTTGATGATAAATTAGATCGTATTTCGGGGACCCAAACACTTCTTTGGCCAAAGATGCTTCTTTCTTTGATGGTGTTGATGACAAATTAGATCGTATTTCGGGGACCCAAACACTTCTTTGGCCAAAGATGCTTCTTTCTTTGATGGTGTTGATGACAAATTAGATCGTATTTCGGGGACCCAAACACTTCTTTGGCCAAAGATGCTTCTTTCTTTGATGGTGTTGATGACAAATTAGATCGTATTTCGGGGACCCAAACACTTCTTTGGCCAAAGATGCTTCTTTCTTTGATGGTGTTGATGACAAATTAGATCGTATTTCGGGGACCCAAACACTTCTTTGGCCAAAGATGCTTCTTTCTTTGATGGTGTTGATGACAAATTAGATCGTATTTCGGGGACCCAAACACTTCTTTGGGCCAAAGATGCTTCTTTATTTGATGGTGTTGATGACAAATTAGATCGTATTTCGGGGACCCAATACACTTTGGCCAAGGATGCTTCTTTGTTCGATGGTGTTGATGTCAAATTAGATACAATTTCGGTGACCCAATTTTCTGCTGCGCGCTCTTATTTTGGTACTGGTCAACAATTAGTTCGGGGAAGGAGTGAAGTGTTTATTGTCAGTTAAGGAGACTAAAATATCATATTAGTGATGGAAAGAAGGACGTGCGATTAGGCATAGTTTTAGCAATTCTCGAATTGGGACAGATGAGGCATAATAGTAACCGTCTCGTATGGCCAAAATTTTGACCTAATCTTGCAGACTAAGACATTAAACCGAATAAATCGAGTGGAAATTAATTAAAATAACATCCTATTGCATTCCACAATGACAAAAACCTCGGAAGTATTTGTTATCTATTTTGCATGATGAACGTCCGATAAGTATCCGCACAACGAGATAATCTGCCCTGAAATAGCTCTGCTGTCGTAAAGCCAATGCAATAGCTAAGCACAAAAACGTGATTGTGAAGCTTGTTGCCAGCATGGGAACCACGTTCACTGCGTTGATGTAATAAGTAAGAGGTCCATGCGTACGGTGTTGTGAGAGACACGGCGGATTTTGTGCAGTGAGTTCGTGTATTAAGACGTTCTTTTTTTTTTTCATGTTACAACATCTCTAAATAAAACATTATACATTGAGGTGTTTGGATATCGTCACAGCTGTAAAACGTTTTGTACAGTTTTTTTGGTACAGTAAAATAGGACGTACTAATTTGTTGTCAATAATTTACGTAAGAGGCGACTAAGGGACTCACCAGAGAATGGGCAACAGCATTCTCTATAGGTATTTGCAACTACTAGGTACACTGGGATCGCCAACCCGCCTGCCAAGCGTGGCGATTATGGCAACCCCCCTCCCATTTGGTGGAGGCCTATGTCCAGCAGTGGACGTCTTTCGGCTGATATGATGATGATGATGATGAGTTTGTCAACAACTTTGATTGGAGCCGCAACTTTGAAAGAGTTTTAGAGAGATCAGGCGACAGATGGTTCGCGTTAGACCAACTTGACCCTAAGAATCGGCTGAACTCTAAACCAAGTCCTTATGAGGTATCCACTTATAGAATTTCCGAAGAAATTATGTCCTGGTTTTAAATTATTACCAGTCACTGTAGTTATTGTTTGTTTCATTATAAATAACTCTGAGTCATTAATAGTAGGTACATTTAATTCGCATGATCATTACTGCTAAGCGATGTTATTTCACTAAAATGTCAATGTAAACAAAATAATTGTCAGACATTTAGCTAACAGTTCATATTGTACTAATTGATGTTATGCAATTAAAAAATAAATAACCTAACACGTCGAAAAAAAATGTAGACGACGAATTGAGCGCTACTTACTATTGCAATAGTATTTCGCTATGTTGAATGAACTTTTTAAAGTGTTTACCTAACAAATGTACTCTTATTACTTATATATTATTATATTACACAAGAAACTGATTGAAGATAAATAGAACACTTCTTTCTGTTACTTAAAAGCACTCCAGTTCAAGTCGCAATATCATTTCACCGACAATAAAAGCCAAAAACTTATCAAAATGTAGAGAAATTAGAGGTGTTTTGACAGCGAGAATTACCGTCATTTGTTACAGACCCAATGCATGTGAAAATCCCTCAAGTATTAATCACTACGAAGGTTGGGTTGGAGATTTGAAACGTACTTATTAAGGCCTCACACGGATAGCAAAGCATAATTATACAGAAAAAATGATTTTTCAACACCATCATGTTTCAGTAATTACACAAAACCTTATTGAGGTCTAGGTCGAGTCCAGGTTTCCCCACGAGTGGAAATCTTTCACCAAAAAAACACTAACATTACGTATTTTTATCAAGAATCATAAAATATTGCGAACATAAATAGTTACCTATGTTAACATCATTATGATAATTTATAACACACAATGCAACACAACATAAATAAATAATATATTTTATTAATTTATCAATCCTTTGGTATCACGAAATCATGGTAACTTTATGTAACACTGTTTCACAGCGGCGGTGGGAGGTTGCAAGCCGGCGCAAGCGACGAGGCGCGCGCAGCCTCAGGAAAAGATCAGGTCGGTATCAACAATACTTCCTACATCATTTGTTGTTTGTTACCCGTCGAGGACGGACGTGCGCTAAGCCCTTTATCTAATCAGTGTTTTTTATAAAGTGGACTGTTCAGTGCTGTTTGTGTTAATTAGTGGTGTAAAGGTCGTATGTCGACCTTTGGATGTGCTGAAAGTGAATTTGTGTAAGCGATTTTGGATCTTTTTTGTGTCCCCAAGGGTTTGTATTAGCTCTACAATTATGTGACAAAATGTCCCAACTGCGTGACCAATATGAACCAACCTAATTTAATGAGGTCATCATTGACATCAACATGTTCATAATTGACATAATATTCTCTACCATATGGCCTAGCAAAACCCTTTGACCTTTAATTCTAATCAAAGTGTCTCAATCACAATCGATCAGCAGTTCTTTGACATCAACAACTCTGACACTGACAAAGAAATTGAAAGTGAAGGAAACAATGAAAAACCTTGAAGTACTTTGTAGCCAACGATTGAGGAAAATATATGCACAGCTGCGCCATAATGTGAACCGTTTATAATGTAAACCATATTTACTTCATACCAGCCAATGATTATTTATATATTTACCCATATTTCGGTGAACAATGACGCAAAATCGTACCTACATTATGCACACTTATTGCAAAGAGGTTTTGTTGGGTAGTTACTTCACCTTGAACAAATCGTACTGAGGTTTTTACTTAAAGGCGTACACAAAAAAACATTCAGTCAAATCAAGACCTTATTCTTTTTGAAGTCGATTTAAAAGAGGCCATAGTTACATCAATAAAATATGAGTTCTAGGACATTCTGTTGTAAAATCATAGTCATTTCTAAATCAACAAAGATAAGAAATATACTTTGTCATGCATGATTCATTGTAAAATTGGAAACACCATTGAGAATGAAATAATACGCGCGACATATAAACAGTTCAGTAATAGTAGAACTGGTATGTGAGCAAGATGCATGTATGTTTCTTATTCAACATTGTGTAATAGATAGATATAATTATATTCATTTAGCACCAATGAAATAAAGAACGCATGCATGTTTATTTTATTCTGAAGTAAATTATTAGTGCATAGTTGATATTATTATGACTGTTTTAATGTAGATTTTAGGCTTGACATACATTATTTTTTTGCTATAAGTACACTCAAACAGACTCCTCAATCATAAGCCACAATTTCATAACATGAACTCTCTGAGCTCAAATGATTCAACAAAATCTGTTTATCTGCATGTAAATCTCCTAAAACGTATAAGTATTAAATCAAATCAAATGTTAAAAAGCCACTTATACAATAGTGATGTACTTGACCGCATTTTGTTGCGCACCTCTAACATTTATCGATATATTGACATTTGCCCCTTCACTAGCCATTGTATTGAAATCAGTGGCATGAAATGGTTGTAGATGCGATGAAAAAATGAGAGATCAATTAGCTATTGATACGTTATTTATTGAGTAATCAATATTGTTAATGATTGTTTCATTAATAATAGTAGCTATTGTTGTTAGGATTCTCTTATTAACATGTTTGTCAATTTGTGTTGTTATGTTATCTACAATGTCTCAAATGAATTTCATGCTTGTCATGACCTTTTTCTTCTATATTATTGTTGTGTGTTCTTAATATCCCATTTATACCTTAAATAATTTCTCTGATAATGGCTGTTTCCTTTCACACTCAACCTACTGTACCTCTGACCTCTGAGAATCCAAGCACGCGTGCAAACAATCCAACCAGTATGTCCAAGTTCTTCCTCAACACGTCTTATTACTTCTTCTCTGGCAGCCATTCCACCATCTCGTACTTCTCACAGAAATGCTGGAAAGAATTATATTTTCCTATCCAAGCACCCTTAAATTCGATCAGAACCAGGCCCGGGTCGACGGCGCGGTGTGTTCCACGCACGCCTCAAAGAGATTTGAGCATAGAAAACGGGGCCCTCTAGGGCCAGTGTCTGCCAGGGTTGCGGAATTGGTTCGAAAGAGTAACCGCGGCCCTGGAACGCAAAGGAGGAAACACGGATGAGTTTTAGTCAGTAAGAGTTTAACACTTCCTCCCGCTCCGCCCAGAGCGGAAGGAGTGATTTGATGCTTTCCCATCCATAAAAAAACTCTAAATAAACCTGCCGATTGCAAATCTCCCAAGTAGAACAATAGTCTTCCGTATTCTTATAAGATAAGTCAAAGCCGTAAATAGTAACGCAACACCCTCAGCTTCCAGACAATATTTCTCAAACTAAGCCATTACGAAAGAACTGTTAGCCAACTCGTGGGCTAAAGCTAGAATGGCATTCTTGTGCAATGTCTTAGTAGCGTATAAGCCCTTTCTAACGGAATTTATGCGTCTAGTTGAATTGCTTATGTCTAACAATGAAGTAACAACTATACCGCCACATAAGAACAACAAAAAATATAACTGAGATCACAGAAATCCTACATCGCGCTATAAAAGTTCTCTGAGCGATTTGAACATATACAACAGCCCGACGAGGTGGAATAGTGAAGTCCACGGGAAACCGCTGGTTGCGAGACGCACAGGACCGGTCGATATGGCGTCACTTGGAAAGGTCTCTATATCTAGAAGTGGATGTGGCTGACATGGTGATGATGAACAGCCCGACATAAAAAACTTTTCAATGGAAGTTTGCAGGACTTGACACCATGTTTCGCATACCTCTACAAGAACATAAACATTTTAAAAGACTTCTTACTGGCGCTTGCATACTATTAAAAGGTTAAAAATGTCAAGGATGTAAAGCAATGAAAATTTTCCAAAATAGATACGGTTCTTCTGTGGTAAGAAAAAATTTTAAGACTATCAAACAGTCACTATCAAGTGAGCCGATTAGGTACAGTCTGTAAATAGTTTTTTACTGGTGCTTAATGCTGTGCGAAGGCCTTTTCTCTGACTGCCCTAGACTTCCAGTTACTTCGGTTTAGAACGATGGAGCCAATGTCCGACTATTGTTTGTTGATTTTTCCACGCATTCAACATCTATTTCCAAGGAATTTGGTAACAGCTTAATCGTATCAGTATTTCAAACAACACATAAAACTACAAGATGGATTGAAACTGATAAAGTAGTTAAGGAGCTAATAGCGAATGTTATAGAGATCGGCAATAATCTTCTCAGTGTGTGCACAAGCGATGTCTATTTATTGCCACCTGAATCATCTCTGTCTGTAGTCTTTGCGATTTGTCCTTGGATGAATTGCACTCGTTTCTCATTCTTGTTGATATTATGATTCTTAAGATCTGTTACCATCTGGTAGTAACCTACATATAGTTTAGTAAGTGGCCAAATGAACAGCTAAACATACAAAAAGTTAGAAGAATGAAGGATTGTTTGGATGAACACAATAGTACGGAAACAGAGAAGTCTTTGCTTAGTAAGAAATAGGTTAGACACTGGCATAGTCCTAACCATCATCGACCAGGTCTACTGCACCTTTGAATGCATAAGAAGCCATCCACATACCAAAAACTCAAATAAAACCAAAACATCACTAACCAATAAAACCGCTAACGATATTACAAAACACGATTACCAAACTAGGTTCAGACAAAGCACTAGTGATGTCAACAACATCAACATTCAATTACACACCGGCGGCGGCGACTGGCCGAAAACGGACGAAAGTGTGCCACGGAGAGAGGGGCACGGTGTTCGACTGGCGTTCGCTGGCCTTGCCCCACTTGCGGTTACGTGACTGCCGTAATAGTTGCCTTACAATGAACGTGACAAAGTGCGGCTTTGATTTTTGATGATGATGGCTTTTGGGCTATGAGATGCGTATCGATGTTGAGATGTGATTGCGGAATTTTTGTGTTGGCCAATAGTGGTGTAGAAGAGTTAATGGCTGGGATTTCCCTTTCAATGTTTAGATTTTCCCCCGCAATGTAGTTAGCTTATCAAGTCTTATCATTATTGTTCTCAGATCTGGTTCAACGAAACCTCGGCGCCCAGACCGCGCTGTTTACGTACCGCGCGCCCTGCGGACCGCGGACAGTACCGCACCTGAGGACGGCAAGGAACCCAACAACCACCGCAGAACTAGTCACAGTGCGGAAGGAGCCAAGTGTCCTAAGTCACCCGCGCCCAAAGACAAATCACAACACGCCACCCCCAGGAAATCCATAGACAAGACCTACTGCAATGTTTACACACCACCGCATCTCAGGAATCAAAGATCTCACACGGCCCCAAGCATAGACGAGCCCACATCTAGCGATACAAAGGAATCCGTGCCTTCAGGCTTTCAAGTGCCAAATAGTGATAGTGCAATATCTTTTAGTGATAATAGTTTTATTAACGACGACATAGAAGTAGGCGAGAGTTTTTATATAGGAGATTATTTCGCTAACGGACAGTTAGGGTTCTACAGCCCGAACTACTATAGTGAGTACACGGAAAACAGTCGCGAGAACGCGACCGATAATAGCGACTCGAGATCCAATGATTCCGACGAAACTATGGCGGTGAACGAATCGAATCAAAGCAATAATATTATCGATAACGATTACCTGTATGCTAAGGATGAAGATGTTGAGAAGAATGAGCTGAAACGAGCGTCCCAAGAAATTAATAGGAGTAGCAAAAGAATTATAAAACAGAGCTTCCATTCTGATGTGCTAGTTATATCGGATGCTGTCGAGAGTGAGACGGAGAAGAATGAACCTGAACAAGTTTTTGAAGAGCAGGAACCTGAGTTGGAGAAGACTAAACCTAAGTTAGAAGCTAAAGTGTCTTTGAAACGGGAGGAGAACGATTGGGATGCAGTTTTTGACGACAGTGGGGAATGTCTTGATCCTTCCCTTCTCGAAGAGTTAACGACTACTGTTGGAAAGGTCCACATAACCAAGCCTAAGAACTGCTACGACCAATACCAGACGCGGGGTCAGCAGCTCTTCAACGGTCCTTACGACGAAACCTTCGGTCATGTGGTAGAAGTGTATGACTTTCCCAGTGAGTTTAAGACGAACGATTTGTTCTCGTTGTTCAGTGAATATAAAGACACGGGTTTTGAAATTAAGTGGGTGGATGATACGCATGCGTTGATCGTGTTCAGCAGCGCTAAAATTGGTGAGTTGAATTTTGTATTTTTTGTTCTTTAGCTTAAGGTCTTAAATGCGCTGGTTGTGATTGGTCCTTGCTGATCATAAAAGGCAGTATAGATGATTGTTACAATAGTCGGCCGAGGTTAAAGATCTTAATCGACTAGATCGAATGTCTTTACACCAATATGAAGACGCAAAGGGTAATCTCTGGAAATTCTTTCAATTATACAAAGCTACAGCGGAGCGTTATGAGCTACTTTTTATTTCAAAATAATGCAGGGTTCCTGTGGGATACACTATTAGAGTCCAGCCCATCAAAAACTATTTATTTAAACTCGAATTATGCATTACAGTAAGCATTGATCACTATTGCCCACCTAACATGGTAATGTTGACTATAAAATAGTTGACGACTATATTGACTTGAGTAACATAACATAATATCGAAACGTGTTCGACCGGATCGACACCAATAAACATTAGAACATCGATCGCGACCCCAATGACGTCGAACTACGAATGATTATGTGCAAAACAAAATTTATTTTCGTCAGTTTTAAGTTAATCTTTTACGGAAAACGCGTAATTATCATGAAATGTTTTTCCGTCTTTATCGATGTTTTATAATAGCCTTATCTATCAGCTATATCAACTGATTCACGGATTTGTTGAAAGATTTGAAATCGTCCGTATTTATTATGTAGGAACTTTAAACCGTGGAATGGATAATAACATGCATATACCGCCATAATATAACGTGTCACACTACAGAATCACTGTCCTGTGGTTTTATAGCACGTATTCGGGTTTTTTGGCAGACTTGTGACGTGGGACGTCTCTGGTCACACTGGTTACATAGCCAGTATAAGCTGGCCTCGGATTCTATTGAAACGTAAGTAGTTTCAATGGAATCCGAATAGAATACGCTAGGTCATCTTAAGGTCAATTTTTTACCACTGCTGTGCGACTACCTAAACAAAGTTGAATGACACTTCATGTCATTCGAAGTTACACCAGGATCAAGTAACAAGTACATAATGGTGTAATTCATGACCAGTTTATACCAAGGACTATAATTTATATCAATAAAACCAGTAGCACAACTTGACTGACTTCCTCCAATGAACTCGTTTCCTAGGTCAACATTTCCAACAGTAAAGTACCTTGTTGATGTTTGTCTTAATTTAATAGTAGTTTATGCAACGACCATATAAAAGGGGTTATTAAAACACGAGTGTGGGTTTATCACACGAGTGTTTTAATACCTAATTATATGCCGTTGCATACACTATTTTATCTTCACTCATACAGTTGAAATAAAATAAGTGGAAAAATAGTTTATTCCAATATGGCCGATATTCTCATTGCGTATTCGAAATGACTGCGCAGCGCGCGCATCCATAGACAAAGATAAAAGCTGGCTCATTAGCTGAAGTCAATGAGCCCGCGCCAATAAATTAAAAAGTAAAAGTGTGCTATAAAAATTAAAAAGTTATTTTATGATGCAGTTGTTTAAAAATCGAAGGAAAATGTTGAACTGTAATGGTTTTTTTTTTAATTTTACCTATCCACGAAAAAGAAGTATGTGTTTATGCATTCGTTTTTGAACTCATATTTGGAACATTACGTTGTGAGTGTAAATAAAATAAATTAATGTATCAATTGACTGCTTTGGCCTTAGTTCGAGTTTTTATAGGTACTTAATCTATCGCGATAACGTAAATGACAATAACGGAAAATCGGTTTTTCTATGCAACTTGACATGGTAAAGCCTGTGCTACACGGTTTGAAACCAAGTTAAAAAACAAGGTCACCTTGAAAAGAAGCGAGTGGGACGTTGCCGGCTACACGGTTTAAAACAAACTCCTGAAACTCCAAACCTCAGTAAGTTTAGAGCGCTGCGCCGAGAGGACGTATTGACGCTCGTATCGTATGTTCGTTACAACGACATATATGACCCTTATGTTGTCAACTTTTTTAAATGTTAGTAGTTCTTTTCATTTTTTTTCTCAGTGGAGTCTTTATATGACTCTGATGTCAAATCCAAAAGACAGAGCAAGTCTTTATACATATAAATCGCAAAGTTCTACTTAACGTTTGCCCTGTTGAGACATTTTGTGCGCAGACCGAAGCGGGACTATCATTCGTGTGGTTTTAAACAAGCGGCTAGACGGTTTAAAACCGCTAACACTGTCTACACTGTTTGAAACTTTTGTTTAAAACCACCGTTTTAAACCGTGTAGCACAGGCTATGTTAACGCTAACGCACTCGGTCGCGTTTAAAAATCGCACTAATGCTTCTGAAAGGTAATCAATGCAAAATGAATTTACTTGATTCAGTATCATTGCAATTTGAATGAACTATCTATCGATTTCTTGTTTTGAAAGAATTTTAAACAGCACATAGTAAACTTGTGATGTTGACAGTTGACTTGTGAAGTCTGCAGAACTTGAATATGAACTGGTCAAGCGATTTCTATCTGCATGCGACTTGTTAGGTTCAGAATAGCTGACCCCGGCAATAGTCAGATGTGAATGGGAAGTAGGTTGTATTAGGTTCTACACCTAAAGTTTGAGAAAGTAATTATGATTTGAAGAGTAGGGATTTAAAACTGAAACTCCTCTAAACTTGTCGAAAACGCTATCCCAAAAGAAGTCGGTTAATAGAACGAACAAAAGAAAATTCATAACTTAAGGCATTTTTTTTTATGGATGGGAAATCATCAAATGTCTCCTGCCGCTCTGGGTGGAGCGGGAGGGAGTGTCAGACTCTTACTGACTAAAACCCATCCGTGCTCCTCGTAGTGCCCTTTGCTTTCCAGGGCCACGGTAACTCTTTCGAACAAAATCCGCAACCCTGGCAGTAACTTAAGGCATACAACTCGTTTACAGGGCAAAAAAAAACGATATAAAGAAAAAGTGACGATATTTAGTTCGCGTTCACGTTAGGTAAACTTCAGATTCGCAATCAACTTAACAAAAATAAATTACGAAATCCGCAGAAATGTGGGCATCTATTTTCAAGTGCAAGATTTATCAGTGCTATCAGTTGTCAATACTATTGACTCTAAAGATACGAAGTGTTTATTCTTTGATAAAAATACAAGCTGTAGTACTGTTGGTATGTGTTCTGGACAAGAGTTAAATAATCTATTCTACTGATGACTCCTGCCGCTCTGGGTGGAGCGGGAGGGAGTGTCAGACTCTTACTGACTAAAACCCATCCGTGTTCCTCGTAGTGCCCTTTGCTTTCCAGGGCCGCGGTAACTCTTTCGAACAAAATCCGCGACAACCTATACTACTGATTCGTCAGACCAGCGCCTGCCTATTCCGTAAAAACTCACCGTGAACATTTAGGTGGAGAGAGCTTGACGTGAACTGTCATTGCACCTTGATTGGATTGATTGTCAGCTCACTACATGTTCACTTCACTTATGTTATCACGGTGAGATCGTTAGGGACTTGATATACAAAGCGGACAGGGCGCTGACAAGATAAAATGTATGGCGTCAAAGGAACGAAATACTAATCGTCGCGGGCGCGCGGCTTAACTCCATACATTTTCGTCGCCGCGCGCCGTGTACATATATCAAGTCCCGTAACGAATAGCACGAGAGTACAGAGTACGTAACTAGCGGGAAAACTCAGTGGTTTGATCAGACTCAGAAAAATTATACAACTGATAGAAACTATTCCGATCAAATCGTATAGCACCATGACGATTATGTATGTAGGTTAACCATGACCGTGTATGGGCTTGTCCTCAATGCATATTATAAAAACGGCGGCCATAACTAATCGAATAATGTCAATAGGGCAGTAAAATTTAAAGATAACATAACACCATGGAAATGAAATCATCATTCAATTAATTCGTAGGAATGAGGAAAATAACGTGAGAAAAGTTTTTAGAATGTGGATAGCTATAACAGAAAGGGAAGACCAAAGAAACGATGAACGATGGATGGACTGTGTGGAAAATTAAATGGCCTAGCCATAATTATAATCTTCCACACAGACTATCCATCGGGGAAAAGAAGTGGCTGCTGTGATGCCGATTAACAGAGAATTAGTATGGAAGAAGACATGTTACGCCGACTAGAAATAAATAAATTGCCATAAAGGTAAGAGAATGATTCTTCAATAAATTCGGAATTATGTGGTTTTCCTCAAAATTTTCCTCTCGACAAAAATGTCGGGAAGAAAATTTGGATATGAACGGCTATTAGAGTAGAGGAAGACAGAAAACGATGAATAGACAGTGGAAGATGATGTGGCTGAAAATGAGGTAACTACTGAGCTGACGACTGTAAGAGAAGTATGGACAGGAAAGACATGTTACATCGACCACTAATAAATTGCCATAAGGGCAAGAGAATGATGATTCAACAAATTCGGAGTTACGAGGAAAATTTCGTGAGGAAAGATTTGAAGGTGAATGTGAACGGATATTAGAGGAGGGGAAGCCTGAAACGATGGATGAACTGTGTGAAAGGTGATGTAGCTAGAACAAGTGACGACTAAGGCTGCCATCAGACAGACTGCTCCGCAGCAACTGCACTTATTCGATATATTCTGATGACAGCCTAAGAAAGAAGTATAGACGAAGATGACTCTACCTCCAATAAAGTGGAAAAGGGCATGATGAATCAATTTACTAATTATTCCGAAACTTCGGAAAAACCCACTTACGTAACCTTTCCATAAATAAGTTCTACATACCATTGCATAAATAAACGTAATATACGAACAAGTATGTAAACTCATTATTGCAGTTAATTGACCGAAATGGTAATAGGTGGTGCGCGGGCGCAGTGCATGCGAATCACCCGCCTGATTGGAGCGTTTCTATTGGCTGTTTGTTATATGGCTATTATAGCATTAACTTGATAAGTTGCTTGTACCTGTGTAATATACAACGTGTAAGCAACAGTATAAACGCAATATCTCATAAGGGGTCATTGTTCGCATTATTATGAACAACTTTCATTACTGGACAAACACTGAAATCGCGAAAAAAAAATCGACTGCCCCATTCATTTTTGTGAGCATAACTCGACAAAATGTAGTAAACAGCTGACTTTTTTTTCGATTTCGGGATTGGCCCCATAGTAAAAGTTGTTCATAATCATAATGATGTACAATGAACCATTAAAAGGTATTGCGTTTATTCTGTAACACGTTGTATAAGAACAAGTATGAATGTCGCCGCGCTGTCTGATTCTGACTCCCTGTCTATTGTTCGCTTTTACTTCTTCTAAAACATACAACAGATTTTGGTACGGTTTTCTCTCATAGAAAGAACGATAAACGAGGAAGGGTTGTACTTGTATGTTTATACTATTTAAACTCAACACACTACTGTAATACAGTGTCAACTAGTACGGAGGTATTGTGAATGTTACTGATAGCTTTTGGACTCAGGGTGACGACGGTTGTATCATAAATGCAGTTATCAATTTTGTATTTGGAATATTTACGTAATGTGATGGTTACCAACTGACCGCAAAAACCACCGGAATATGTATGATACTGTTCACCAGCAAATCATATTTGTTCAGCATTATTACATCAAAGGTTTAACACGTCGTAATTTTTTTGGAATAAATTTTGTTCTATTGACGTTAAATCTGATCGATTCAGACTTCAGACTAAAACAGCTAGATATACTGCTATTACCTACCAACAGGTGAAATAAGAAAGAAGTAAAAAAGCGAAGACATGTAGTAGATAGTGATGTCAAATCACAACACAAAGATAATTCTAGCGTGTATTTTGACCACACCTGTAAATAGGCTTTTTATATTAGCCTATACTGTTGAACAAACGCCTCCTCCAATAATTCATTGCAGGTGCACCACGCCACCTTTTTCTAGGCTGGTCTCAGCCTGCTTAGAATTAATTCTTAAAAATAAAAAAGGTAGAGAGAAATAAATCACAGAGAGCTCTCATATTTAAACCCATTCTTAATAAATAAAAACATCGTTAACATTCAAAAACTAATTAAATCGTGTAGCATACGATAAAATCCAACAATAGTATCACAAATACATCTCAGTTGACTGACTGACTTCTCGTGACCAGGCGATGTGAACACTATGTTTGTGTAAGAATAAATTGTTATTTGCTGTGCTCCGAGAGGTGTGAATTGATCGCCGCCGTGCTGTGCAGTAACATGCTGATTTGTTTCGCAAACTTTGTAGCAGAGATGTTATGGATCTCCGTAACCGAAACCATCGGATAACCGAAATAAAAATGTATCCGTAAACTTACCGAATCCCATTTAAAAATTTCGGATAGGGGCGGAGTCCAAATGAGATAGTTACGACAGGTTTTTTTATACGGCCGAGCCGGGGCACTAGCCGGTTTTGTGTTTTACTTTGACAGTATCTAAAAAATATAATAATCGTATCCCTAACCAACGGATAATCCTAAACAATTTCATATCCGTAACCGTATCCGAAACCGGTATAATATTATTTCTATAACCGTATTCTTATCCAGATCCGAAACTTCATATCCATTACATCCCTGCTTTGTAGTATTTGCTATTGCCTCATGTTGGAATGGGTACTTGGCACTTGATGTAGGTGCGAGATTTAACGACTCCAGCCCCGACATGTGAAAATTCCCTAATATAAAGTAAATCTTATGTATATGTAAATAAACATTAAATTCGCGATTAATTCGCGACACACCGGTGTGTCGCCGGGGCCGGACAGGAGGTATTACCAAGTTACTTTGTTTTTTTTTTATCTTTCTATCATCAACTAGGATTAAGATGTTTAAACTCTTGTACTGTGAATTCCGAGAGCTCATGCCCTATTTAAAGAACTATCTACACGCCTAGTTGCCACTTCGCGTGAGGCCAGGGCTTGCTTAGGGATTTTTCTGATAGAGGATAATCTTCCCCGCCAGTCTTTTGAGCACACTTCCAGTCGATAGCGGACGAATTTTCTTACGCCATATTTAAGGGTATAAGTTTTTATCTTTATTCAGTGTATATATTTGGTTAAGTATTTAAAATATAATGTGCACATATTTAGCTCCCAATTGTTGTTGTTCATGCAATAAAGATTATTATTATTAAAGATTAAAGAATTATGTTAGTTTGATTTTCAAAGTTCTGGCGAAATAGTAATAAGTGCCCAGGAGGTCAAATAGCCACTGTATTCCATTATCGTACACCCTGTCTTTCTTTCAAGCATTTTATGTATTAAGGCTCGTGTGCCACTTAGCAATGATGATTTCTTAGTGGTAATTACTTATAATTAATAATCCGTACAAGGGAACTGCGTAAGGTTACTAGTGTGTGAATGTACTTGGCTCGATTTTCTTAATATGGATATCATATATCTTTGCCATTGATTATTATGGTATAATAGAATACCATACTTGATGAGATCCTACGCACTACTTCAACTTGGTGGTCGCCTGAACCGTCAACCCAAGATACTCGTAGATTTATGTTAGCTCTAAAAAGTAAGGAGACCCGACCCGAATTAATGAGAAACGGGAATATCCAGGACGAAAAGAAAATCCCCCTGCCCTAATCTTTAAGCCAAGAGTGAATAAGTAACTTCTAGACAAACATGCATACGTCGCTTTCCATCAGGTGAGATTGTGGTCTAACGTAACTATGATAGGCATTATAAAAAAAGTCCATCGAAGTAAACATTTGCAAACATCATACTGCGTATGTTGTTTACAAACTCCTTACGCAAGCTGCACACCTGTGCAGTGAGTGCAGTGCTTATCAGACGAACGATATCACCTGTTGTGACGTAACAACACGTAACGCATGTTATTAGTAATGACGTAAGCAGTGTAGTGTACTATGTTGTGGTGTTAGGTTTATGAATCCATGATGTTAGAGGAACTGCCAATGTCCGTCGCCCCCCATTCATCCGGACCCGAGGTAGCAGCGCGTGGTGTTCCCAGCGCTCCTTTGACGTCGCGAGGGAGTCAAACACCTCACTCCCCCCGCTGATCTAAGGTGGTCCGCAGACCCTATCACCACCTACGCAGTCGCGGACGTTCCCGCGATCGGCGTAGGTGGGAGATGAAACACCGTTGTGGTTTTGAGTCAGTAAGAGTCTGACAGACCCCTCCGTCTGCCCCAGGGCGGTGGACACCCATGAGGATATCACCCCCTAAAAAAAGGGAGAGAACTGCCAGGGTTGCGGAATAGTTCGAAAGTGTTACCGCGGCCCTGGAAAGCAAAGGGCATTTGGAGAACAAGGGTGGGTTTTAGTCAGTAGGTAAGAGTCTGACCTTCCGCTCCACTAGAGCTGAATCACTTATTCATTTGATGATTTCCCATAAAAAAGTTTGTGGATGGAAGTTATTAGTGGAGTAACTGAAGGAAGCATCTAGTATGCGCGATATTCTTGACAGTTCCGGGACGAATACGGTAATCTTGCTATTAGATCGCTCTGAGCTGATTTAATTGATGAACAGATTTGCTTCGTAAATCAAGAACTACTAGTCTGACTTGTCAGGTTCCTTTTGTTAGGTTGGTTTGCTGGCCTTGCTTCTGGTTTTTGACTTATGAACCAATGCCATTTGTATGCGTATGGAGTCATCATCACCCGCATAGCCCTTCCCAAACTTTGTTGGGGTTTGCTTCCAGGCTTATCGGATACAGCTGAATATCATTATTTAACATGCATACATGTGTGCATGTAAAAGGGTTATGAATATAAATGTGGTTGGATGGAGAGTGAGGAGGCAAAGAAAAGTTAAATGGATTCTGTGAGGAGCGATTTCAAAGCAAAGGGAGTTAGTGATAGTGTGACAGCTGATAGGACAGAATGGAAGAAAATAACGTGTTGCGCCGACCCCAAGTAACATGGGATATGGGCAGGCAGATGATGAACATGCATCTATGCATCTGGAGTACTGGCCGAAAAGCGTACAAAATGCAAATAAAATGGTCAGTCAACTAGTCATGCTTAACTTTGCGCAGATTGATCGACGCATAACGAGTTTAACCTTCCCACTACTTGTGATAAAGATCTTAAATTTGCACTGATTATATCATTTATTCATAACACGAAGATCTCATTATAAGCCAGTCCAATTTCCGTTGATGATTATCCAATAATATCCTCTCGAATGTATATTTTACTCTTTACTCAATAAAATTGCGAATGATGAAATAAAAATCTGTGTCGAGGAGACAAAAATTAGAATGCCCCCAGAAAATGTAATCGTCGTCGTCAGTCGTTGCAGAACAATATCAAAGGAACCGCATGTAATACATCTATTGTTTTGTATTGAGTAAGCTTGTTGGTTTGCCTATTGTAATTCTGCATCACGGTTTTTGTGTCCTTGTAGGTTTGAAGATTTTAAGACTTCAACTGCTTGCTTAATTTTGATAATTATATTTTGTTAAGGCGCTATGATCTGACAGAGTCCGCGCTTACTAGTTTTTTGAATTATATAAGTATTCATGGGAAACATAAAAACAGTTTTGAAAAATTCTGAAAAAAGGATATATCTTATTTAAGGATCTGGCGGAGCGCCAATCGCTTTTAGTAACACTATTAGATTAACTTTGCTGGGAAGGAAAAAAATCCCAAAGTAACTCCTTTTCGTAATGTTTTAATCAATCTCATAGCTATAAATCAGACTTTTGTTTTCTTATTTTTTGTATAAATGAAAAAGTATTAAGTTGTTAAGCGCAATACGCTTACTTTATCTTGATTAAATGATTATAATAATTACTATGTTATAATACCTACCGAATACGTGACGAAATCGAGGAGAGAGCGTTTGCCCTGGCTGGAGGCCTGAAATTCATTTGAGGCCACCACAGGATAGTCCGGTTAAGCAGTTGATAGCCCTTTCGTGTTAACTTGCTAGTGGTCATACATAAAAAAAAGCGAGCGTTCGCGCGCGAGCATCCTTTACTCGGCGAAAAAACTAATAAGCGCGATCTCTGTCAGGTCGTAAATTTGAAAAAAATATACTATTTTTCGTCCTCGTAGTCCTTCGGCTGAAATGACTTCAGCCAGAAGACGGCTACTGCTGGCTATAGTCCCTCCCCTCTTTGGTAGTGAGCCTTTATTATTATTATTCCCTAATGCAGGATATAGGCATTATAATGAAAGCTTCACACTATTCGAACTTCTCTTCAGTATAGTGCAAAATTTAAACATGAATATTATTCTATCTCAGACCTAAAATAAATTAAATATCAATCTTTAAAAAAAAACTACAACCGACTTCCAAATAAAAAAAAAAGCTTTTTTTTTATTTTACATGTTTTAGTGCCTCTTACCCCCCAAAAATGCCAACCAGTTCATATCTATGTAATTGTCTATTTCCGAAGATTCCGCAAAGTTTCCGAAGTTACTTTAAATGGAACCATTTCGGTTTTTTTATATTTTTATTGAGTAATGGGCTTGCTCTTGACCTCGATCACGCCTGATGGAAAGCGATAGATGAGGTCTATGATGGAATGGATTTTTTTTCGAACAATAAAAGCAAATGCGTCTATACCTACTTATATGACGTAGTTATGGCTGAACATTTTGTTGCTAAATTTCAGGATTGTAGGTCAACGGGAGGTACCCTATAGGTTTTGATTAACTTCTCGAGTTTCAAAATGTGTTGCAAATGACGCATAAATGGCCGTATGTTTTATTGCGTTGCGCGTTGACTTAGAAGGGTATTGTTTTAGTGCTCCCAGACCTACGTATAATAAATTAATTTTAACATGCTGCTACCTCCACGAGTTCCTGAGAAAAAAAGGTCCGACCGACAGACGGACAACGGAGTGATTCTATAAGGATTCCGTTTTTCCTCTCGAGGTACGGAACCCTAAAAACGACAGTCTCACAATGTTGCCACACTAAACGATCTTGTATGACCTTTGCAGGCCCCTTTCGCCGCTAAATAGCTTGGCCACACGTAAACTATTACGACCAATGACATTTAGACCAGCTTAGGTAATATTCACTTTTGGTATTTCCATGGCATTCTGAAGTAAATTATAGTAATTTAGGATGTTTAACTAATTTTTTGTGTTATAAAAGAAGATTTTAAAATGGAAGCTCATTTGGCAAATAATATGAATGCTGTAGGCGTTACAGCCGATTTAAAATGCGATATTACTTTCGTATTTTTTTAGCTTCTTATGAAGATCTTTACTAGCTAATATCCAATCAAACGCTTTATTTTATTGCATTTGAGGAAGTGAAGCAATTAAACAGAGTAAACAGTTTCTGGTAAAACCTTTTTGTTTTAATTTTTTTGTACCTAATTCTTTCTTAGCTAATTATAAAACCGGAAGACAAACAAAATACTGCGCAAGCTACGTTCCCTTCTTTGCCCATCCAAGCCGAACATCCAAATATTTTTTCAGCCAGCCCAAAGACAACACTTTTTTTTTGCTGTTCTCATTTCGAAATGGAACTGTCACAGTCGGTTTGTCAAACTAATCGTTACTTGGATACTCTTTGGAGCTTCGTGCAACTTCCCAGAGTTAAGTAAGAGGTTGCATCAAGCCTGCAACTGGCTGCAACGACTCACGAATTGCTTTGAGCAGGGTTACGTAAATAACTTTGTTGAGATCAAGATCGGATGGCGCAGATGGTTTTGCAACTGCATCTTGCAAGTCACGTCGTTTTGGTGCAAGGGGTAAGAGAAAGCGATCATCTAGTTACAGTTTATTGTTAACATATTTTTGAGGATTTTGAAGGGTTTCGTTTCATAATTTCCAAAAATGATCCTTGAACCTACAAATGTGACTGTGAGCTGGTTTCTAAATTCAAAATGTTGAGTTAACAACATACTACAATGCTACCTACTTCAAATTACAGGTCTTAAGACTAAAAGAAGTGGATGACAAATACATTACATTCTTGTTCCGGAAATAAGGGATGTGGTTATTAATATAGAACTGCACAAAAACTCCGAATCGAGTTAAGAAAATAAATAACAAAACTGGATAATAGCCTTGCTAAAATAATAAAACAGATTTGCTCTTGATCTCTGAATGTAGACAGAATTGTAACCAGCATCTGCTAGGCTCCATTCATTTGTTTAACTCTTTGCACCACACACCACTTTCGGTTTCATTAGCATGCCCCACTTTATAATACATCGATTTTTTATTCAGAACGCGCTTCATTGCCGCCTTGAACTTGAGTTTGTTCTGACACTTGCTTTCAAAACGGCACATGTATGGCGAAATGTGAAAAAAACAGATTACGTATCGTTCTTGGTGCAAGTAAATGTGTTTAATGGGCTGGCCACGCAGCTATTCTAGGTCGATCGTGGAATGTTTTAATGGTATTGAATTTGCATCAAGTTTTCTCAGATTTGAAGGCTTCCTCTTCCTTATTACTTGGGTTTATATACGTATTGAAAGTTCCAAAGTCACCACTTTTTACCCGACTGCGTCAGAAGGAGGGTAATGTTTTTCGAGCGTATGTATGTATGCTCATTTCTTTGTCACGCCCTACAGCCCAAAAGGCTGTATTACATTTCAAAACTCGCTAAAATGTAGGAAATAAATGACAAAAAACCTGACCGCTAAAAACGACTAAAAAGTTCCAAATAAGCCGCTTCTCAAGCAGTCTGATGCAGTTTGTTGCCTCAGATCTGTGATTGAACTGCATCATTCAAGCATTGAGTGCTTGAAAAGCGACTTGTACTAAGACTCCGCTTTCTGTCTGTCTGTCCGTCTGTCTGTCACCAGGCTGTATCTCATGAACCGTGATAGCTAGGCAGTTGTTTCACAAATGATGTATTTCTGTTACCGCTATAACAACAAATACTAAAAAACATAATAAGATAAATATTTAAGGGGGCTCCCATACAACAAACGTGATGTTTTGCCGTTCTTTTTATAGATAACGGTACGGAACCCTTCGTGCGCGAGTCCGACTCGAACTTGGCCGGTTTTTTATAGTTGATAGGCTTGTGTTTGACCACAATCTCACCTGCTGGAAAGCGATGATGTGGTCGACGATGAAGCACGATTTCCTTAAAAATTAACCTGTTTACTCCCGAAATAAAGACCCCCAGATTGTAGATATCAGGTAACACAGACTCCGTCAAGGAATTACACTCCTAAGCTTTACGCACGATCTCCACTATGATCTACTATACTACTATGATCTTTCCTAATGCTATTCTCCTCGATGATGTTCTATTCGCTGGTAGGTCTAAACAACTTTCAATGCTTGACCCTCTAAAGCTGCATGCTGAGAGTCTACACAGTACAGATTCAGTCTACATCAATCAATGTCATCGATCGATGATCAATCGATTTGTTTGTTAACATCTTTAAGTTTTGATTGAGTTTGATTTATTTTTCTTATAACTTTAAAATTTTGGGTATTCTGTCAAATTTAGTTCGACAAAGCAGAAGGACCTGATAATGATTTGTTTTTTTTATTCTACTGCTTACATTATCTTGTAGGTATGACTTTAAAATATCTCCCACACAGAGATATGATTAAATAATATGTAAATGGCTGCGAATTATGTGCTTCGGTGTGGGGGGGATCCTCTCACGGCTGCTATTTTAAGATCAACACTAATTCGTTTTGATTTATATGTTTATTCACATTATTTTCAAATGAAGAAATGTTTTAATTCCTATTGATGAAAGGATGTAATTAGTAAAATCAATACTAAACGTGAGAAGTGCTAAGCAAACATCTTCTTCATTAGAATTACGCAATGTAATTTTGACTTATCAATCACACAGCTCTAGCTGTGATCAATAAGTTAATTACACCTTGTTGCTATAGTAATCTAGCTAAAGTGAAGATTAGCTTGATTCGTTGCATCGCCAAACTTCTTTTGAGTTTCAGGTGTTGTCTATAATTTAGCTTGTTTTCATAGCTTAACTATACATCGCCCTCAAACCCCTTTCTGATTAGTTAGGTGTTGCTGTAGTCTAAAGCCTCAGAAATTTATCTCTTTTCTTCTAGACTTTCCCTGTATTTATTTACAATAAACTTAACCTTGTAGCGGCATTGATGCCGCCACAAAAAATCAGCGCAGCAGAATCAACATCATAACGAATAAGACTCGCCGCGCCATCTATCTCGCCAGCTGCGAACTAAATTGACAACATCCTAAATCGCGATATCAGAGTTTACCGTGCGATTAGAACATATACAAAGCCCGAATATCTCCCTAATAACTGTCGGGAAGTTGCCCACCAGACACAACATCCGTCTGGTCGGAGGATCCTCCCTTTTCAATGGAGATATGTGGGACTTTACTCTCTGTTCCGCTACCTCCAAAACCTCAATTTCTTAAAACACAGCTATTCTCTTCCCAGTAGTTTCCAGAACTGCACTAATTGTAACTGCGCAAGCGCAACCACAACGGTACCGTGAAAGTCTATACTTACGAGTAAATCTAAAAAGGTAACTGTTGGTTGTAAGACAATAATTGTTACGTTTCTTGCTTCATCAGTTAGAGGTATCGCAGACGACAGACTGTAATCCCACAAATGCTGGCGAACATAGAACCCAAATATATTGTTTTTACTTTCAACTATTCTAAGTAGGATTGAGCCGGACATGTCTGCCGCATGCCAGAAGAGCTGTGCCAGAAGAATCACTTATTGGGGTCCATTAAATGCTAGGTGACATCGTGGCAGATCAAGATGAAGGTGGAGACATGGCTTACCGTATCTGACAGACGTGTGTGGAAAAGGGAGAGGGAGGTCTTTGTCTAGAAGTGGGACAAAACCATAAGATTAGATAAATCTAGCATAACGTTAGTGGACCCATAAATGTTCGCTACGACACATACTTCCTCTTTGTACTAGGGAGTTTCAGCAGTGGCCCAGTGCGGGTTTCCATGTGTTTTTTTCTCCTGGATATAATATCGGTTCTTTCACGGTATTTTCCTTCACCATTTACTGACTAAATGCAAACTTCTTTTAATTTTGTTTTGATTTTTGTAGATAATACTAAAATCCTACGTTGTCGGATAAAATGCAGCCGTCTGTGTTCGGCCTTATTTGTGCCGGTGATGATACAATACAAAACATTGTATTTCCTCCTTCATAATTGTTTTAATAATTGTACTTGAGATGCTTTTTGTTGTGCACGAGTTTAATCATATAATTGAATGTGAGTTTCCGCAGTTAAAGGTTGGTAACGTTTGAAAGAATATCTTCCGTGTTGTTAGATGAACTATAACTTAGTTATGTGTATTGTTTTCTGCTGTTGAAGATCTCTTCATTTCCTGTAGTTAAACCTGATCTAAGATGTGCTACAAGACAGGGATATTAAAGAACAACACCTGTCGCCCTTCTTTTTGCATTAAAAATTGAACCAGTTCTATTGAGACATATGCGGGTCGTGAGTGTTGTTAAATTCAACAGGTTTTTGTTCTAAGGATTAGCAGGGGCATAAAAGTGTCTGCGCATCTGCTATTCAATAGAGTAATAAAATTGTCTATATAAATTCCAGCACAGAGTGGAAGCTTGATTAAATGCCCGATCTAATACCCTATGTTTCTCATCATTAAACCTATGAAGGACAATACTCGTATTTTTAACAACTTAATTTTGTAGAGGTTATCAATTCGGATGGTTAGCAATTATTTTATTATGCATGATTTTTTTATAAGTATATATAGATTACCAAAATTCGAAAGAGGCTTATTCCGAAATTGGCTCCATTTAAATTTCGTAAAGATCTGATGAACATTTTCGGAGATAGACAATTAAATACATATGGACTGGTTGGAATTTTTGAGCCTGCACTAAAAAAAATAAAATAAAAAGTTATTGACGGTTTTGGAAAAGTTTTTTAAGGAGCGTTCACATTTCAGTTGCAAACTGTCAAAAACACCGCTAATTTCCCTACATTTTAAAATGATTTTGAAATTGAAAGTCGCTGAGATTCTGAGTTGATATTGTGACTTGAATTTGATCGCCGATTTACTTCAACAGGCTCACAGAAGTTGACCGTCTAATATTTTACTGCTATTGTGGACTCATTCGGTTCTCTTTAAAATTGTTAAGCTGAATGGTGCTTTTATTATTATTATTGATAGGCACGCTGGTCCTGACACATGCGTCACGCAAAATTAATGTTCTGTCCAGTACCTACAGCAGAACAGGTTTCCAGGAGCATTGGAGCCATTGGTTTATCATCATCATCATATCAGCCAAAAAACGTCCACTGCTGGACATAGGCCTCCCCCAAATGGGGGGGTTTGCTATAATCGCCACGCTTGGCAGGCGGATTGGCGCAGTGTACAGTCCCCAAAGATTTTCGTAGTGGGGAAAATTCGCGCACGCACTATTTCATACATTTTTACATGCGCGAACTTCCCCCACTACGAAAATCTTTGCCAAGTTACGTGCCGGTAAGTGTAGCAGTTGCAATGTACCTACAGAGAATGTTGCTGCCCATTCTCTGGTGAGTCCCTTAGTTGCCTCTTACGACTACCAAGGAAAGTGATGGGATGGTGCTATTCTTTTACGTCCGACACCATACGGTTTATACTATATCAATATGCCTTTGAATCGTTTGCCATGGCATAGCTTCGGGCGTTGTCCTGTAGTGCTCGTTTACCGTTTTGCGGTTCAATCAATACATTACCGCTATTCTGAGTAGTTCTGAGGTACGTGCTTTAAATATTGATATCAGCTACTTTATTAAATGACGTTTAAAATTGTCATCGTTTTACTGATTGTCCTTCAGTGGGAATGAGGAGACATCTCCTTAACTCTCTTGTCGCAGGTAGTGATGGGTTAGATGAACCAGGTGCAAACATGGCTCAACTGAGTTTAAATATATCTATAGATATGCAATCAACCAGGTTTAAATATGATTGTTGGGTCCAAACCAATTTCTAGCTCCCCATTTTCTATTCGCAATTTTTTTATTAACATTTTCTTATGAATTTCATGTGTTATGATGAGTTATTATTATAGTACTATGATCATCAATGTGATAGCTACTATAGATTTGCATAATTTTTACCAAAGCCTTTTATACATTGTTTTAGTAAATGTATAATAATTTATGCTACATACATTTTACAAATTTTCGGATAGCTTAGCGTGTATTTATGTTTCCCGTTTTAAATTTCCGGAGTTTGAATGTAATTTAAAGAAAATTTAACGTCCTAATTGATATTTCAGGCCATCCGTGACTGCCAGGCAAACACTTAATTAAACAGTTAACGCTGTAAATACTTATTATTTATTTCAGTTCTGGTTTTGCGTAACTAAAGCATATTACTTTTTTTGTCTACTATTGTTTAACGGTTGGTGGTGTTTAGGTCAATTCCTACCATCTTTTTTACATCTGAGAAATCGTGATCTATTCAAATATATCCTTGTTCTCGCTTAGCGGCTTTACCTCTAAATATCTCAGCAACGTGACACTTTAGAGCACCATGTTCCCAACATTTTTTGTTTGTTTAAGTGTCCTCTTCAAATTCCAATCCATATTATAAAGGGTATGATTTAGGCTATCGCCAATTTTATTCGTTTTGAATTTCTTTAATAATAGGGTTTGTCCTCAAAATAGTGGATCTGTCACCAAAATGTAGTTGCCAAATAATTGTAAAAAGCAATTCCATAATAAATCACATGTAATCCTCGGGATATATTATCAAGTATCAAATAAATAGGTTGGGATTTATTATAAAACGGGAAGTAAACCATATTACTGGGTGGATTAAAAAAAATAACCACGAAGGTGATGGCGGGGTCTGTTCGCTCGCTACGCTCGCTCACTTGACCCCGCCATCCCCTTCTAACCTAACCTGTCCGAGTCGGGGTGCCCTAAGCTCCCTGTGCCCTATGTTCGAATATTTGGTGACAGATATACCTTTCTGAGTACGAAGTTAAAGGAATAAAGCTATTATTTTGAGAACAAAGTTTTATCCAAGGAATGAACTACGATTTTATTGATAATCCATCTCTTATTTTACATTAATTTGGTAATTCATACCTGGCGACACTTTTTATATATCTGAGAACGAAAATACTTCGTGGCGATAGATCTATGATAGATCTATTTATTAGGTGATGCAACTTGATGACAAATATAAATTTTGGTGACAAGAAATATAGTCCCCTATTATAAATGTTTAATCGTGCTTCGCGATTTTGAAAAAAAATCAAAATGGCTTTGAAATACTTGTCAAAAACTGTTTACGGTTTGCGTTAGTGCTGCACTCTGTCGTCAGAACATTACATTAATGCCCCTATAATTGTCTCAATTATCTCTAGAACAGATCTACTCTAGTTTCCAGTCTGTCTGAAACACATAATATCATAAATCTTTTTTTTTTATAAAACTTCTTGAAGTTGTCTTTGGCGAGTGACCATAGATGTTCACTTACGCAATACTAGACTTCGTGGTTGAACGAAATTCCTTGGTACTTTTTGGCGCGAACTGGGTTGTACGTCTTTAATAATTTACAAAAATAAATTCTTGCATGCATATTATACGAGTCGTTGAACACTTTAATGAGGCTTTTATTTTAGACTATTTATTTTGATGAGTTTGGATACAGTCGGATAGGGTTTTTATGCCATCTGATATACTAAACAATTACTCTTTACTTCATTATATAAATGGCCTTTGCCTGTTTAAATTTTCAAAATGGAAGGAGGTGTTTTTCTTAAGAGCGGAGAAAATAGGTTAGCAAGAAAAGCATAAAGTTTGAGCCCAGCAAAGATATTCTTGGCTGCAATTCTTAATGGAAACATAATAAAGGATATTGGCGATGCAAAGATTCTAACTAGCGCCTGTGTCAAATTGTGAAGCTGTCTAAGAACGACACTGACAGTTAACGAAGTGTCGTTCTTAGTCAACTTCTAAATTTTGCCGTTAGAGGCGCGCGCGTAATCTTCGCATCGCCAATAGTTCGTATGTTCTTCTTCTGCCGTCCCTAGTCCCACTTATCACATGTTCATTATAAGAGAAAACAAGAACGAGAAGAGACTATGGCGCCAATGACAGAAAATTAAACTAGCTACTGTGATACTGGCGCCAATGTCTATCCGAAAAAAGGATATGGACAAAGTATGGAAGTTTGCAATGCAAGTTACTCGTACAATAACCTGGGGACCTTTTCTTCATGACCAAATTTACTTCCCCAAAGTCTGGTTTGAACAAAAGCCGTCAACCTCGTATTCTACTCCACTATTTATTCTTTTAATTTCCAGATTCATTGATTAATGCCTCATTCGATGTTAGTTTTCCGTGGTAATTAAATACTCGCTAATTAGTCGAGTTTCTAGTACAGGCGGTAATGATATTGCGTTTATGCAGCGGTTTTTACGTCTATATGAAGTTGTTTGCATGTACTCAGGTATGTATTGGTAACGACAACTTTCATATTATTCATATGTAATGCACTTGTTTTTACCTTTAGCAGGGCGGACCGGAAATTCTGTATTTGGTTTGGCATGCATTAGGTACTATTTTTTTTCCTTACCTATTGGTTGAAGACTCCCTAGTTCTGATTTCGAGCCATAGGAAGATGCTGAACAAGCACAAGGTTCCGAAAGGTTGTTAGAACCTCCTCAGAACTGATAATATTCTACGGAAACTTGCTTGAAGCACACTCTTAATGTAGCAAGCAGTAACAATTCATACGACTGCGTAAGACTAATTCATCACCACCATCGTTTCCGCCGTAAGACGTCGACTGATGGACATAGACCCCTAAAGATTGCCTCAACGACCGGTCCTGTGGTCAAGCGAATTCCACCGACCTTCACCAGGTCATCGGCCTTTGGGCCTCATCGATTGTCTATTTTGCGATCATAATCACTCTTTCCCTTCCCATTTCCAATATCTAGGTATTGGGAATTATTATTAAGTTGGGAATTATTATTGTGAGTGATTATTAGATCTAGAGCTGATAGGCATTTCTTGAAAATTTTAATACTTTTCTATTGACTGTCCGATCTAAATAGAAGAAGATACCAATGCATTATCTGTCTCGACCACAAAGAGCAACTTATTACAACGCAATGTAGCGCGGGCGTCGTTCCACTTGCTCGGCAAACCGTTGCGTCACGCGGGTCATCGAACCTCCTTGCGAGGTTGCGCGCCAAAATGTAGGTTGTACGTCAGATTTCAGAGCTGTCAAAACGAGCGAACGAACTTTTATTACGATGATTTAATTGTTGCGTTCAAAATATAAAATGCATAATTGCGGAGTTATTTAATTGTTTTTATTTAATCTGATTTTCGTTTTTATATTTTTGACATTGGCCTTGTTTGTTACCCGGCTGCGCCAGAAGGAGGGTTATGTTTTTTTTTTGTATCGGTACTAGTGGCCTTGAATTTTAATTGCTTACGTTATTAATGAAGTGTCTTTCTGATTGAATTCCAGTTTCATTGTCATTTATTATGAACAATATTGCTATACGTAAGCAGTCGGTTCATAAATAATCTTAATTGCTATGCAGTATTTTCGATATTATAATTTAAAAAACTGAACGCTGCAGTAACATCTCTAAACAATAAAACTAGATTGAAAATTTCTTCAATCAAATAAACCGCGTACCGAATTATATTATGTTGAAATTTGCTACCGAATTAAAAGCACCATTAAACAAGATACCAGCAGTAGATTTACTACATACTAGCACTTCGCCCGCGACTTCGTCCGCGTGGGGATAGTAGGTTCTCCACAAACTGCAACGGTTTATAAAGGTTAGTTTTGGAAAATTAAGCACAACGATTCTCATTATTGGTTCAGCGCAACTGTTCACCCCGTTCAGCCCGTCAGGGGTTGATTATGCAAAAATTGTTAGGTACATGATCTGTTTCAATTATCCCACTTTTAGTTTATTCATAGAATTCTGACGTAAATTGAAGGAAGCTATAATTTCCTCCCCTAAAAACTTATTCACCCCTGCTTCACCATGGGATTTGCTTGACTAATATTAACAAAAAGCGGTCATGGTGACTTATCCATAATAGTTAGACATATGGTATCGCGGACTTTTTTGTAGATATTGATGACCTCTATAAAACTGTAGTATATCACTTTGCTCTATTGTCAATAGATTCCGCAGCGTACGCGATATAAGGATTTTTTCTCACACCTTGGGTCACATTATCGAAGTTTTCATACGGATCCCTAACTTTTTTGAAAATATTCTATAGCCTATGTCCATCTCTGATAATGTAGGATTCTACTGGTGAAAGAATTTTTCAAATCGGTCCAGTAGTTTCTGAGCCTATTCATTTCAAACAAACAAACAAACAAACAAATCTTTCCTCTTTATAATATTAGTGTAGACAAAAATTGAACATTCTTTGAACACCCGAAATTACCAAGTTGAAGTTTACCAGGATTTCCATGACAATCCAGTTTCTGCGTCGTGTCTGCGATTACATATATAATAATATGTCGAAGCCAATTAGCCTAAACAGCCGTTTAATTAGTTGCCTAGCCTTTTCATTTAAATGTGCTGCTTTTTCAGCGACCTAAGTAACATCTTTTGTTCAATATCGTTTAATGATTTGGCCATGTCACTTATGTCGCTGATTAAACGGCGCAGTTCAATGAAACGGCTGGTTTAGCTAGTTGGCTGCGACTTATATATTGCCACTGCAGCGACAATCGCACCACAACAGCGAGAATCGCGCCACAACAGCGACAATTGCGCCAAATCAGTGACAATCGCGCATTTTTCACGTAGGTGCAGTTAAATCTTCTAATCCAAAGACATATTTTATTAAATTTATTAAAAAGTTTAAATAAAAACCGGCCAAGTGCGAGTCGGACTCACGCACGAAGGGTTCCGTACCATTATCTATAAAAAAAAAAAACAAAAAAATCACATTTGTTGTATGGGAGCCCCACTAAAATATTAATTTTATTCTGGTTTTAGCATTTGTGGTTATAGCGCCAACAGAAATACATCATCTGTGCAAATTTAAACTGTCTAGCTATCACGGTTAATGAGATATAGCCTGGTGACAGACAGAGGGACAGCGAAGTCTTAGTAATAGGGTCCCGTTCCCGTTTTTATCCTTTGGATACGGAACCCTAAAAAGTTAGTTGATTAAAATGATTAAATCTTCTCAAAAAGATCCTAGACTGGATCTTTTTGAGAAGATTTAACCATTTTACTAACATTAACGAGTATTACTCACAGTCATTAATAAATCTTCAGTTCGCATACACATTTATTACATTTGCGTCATTATGTTTGGAATGTGGCCAACGGATATTGTTCTTTAAAAATGTAGACTAACTTATTAAATTAACATATTTCCAAATGCACCAATTGGTGCATTGCAATTAAAATCCAAAATGTCGTGAACATATTTGAATAGCACTCTGATATGTAACCTTCAAGTCTTGAACAATGGAAATAGTAGTTCTTTCCCGCGGCTTCGTTCCCGAGGCTGTGGTATCCCCCAGGAACTGCATGTTTACGGATTTTTTTTCAAAGAAATGTGAACCGCCTCCAAAAAAACACGAAATCAAAAGAGCAAATAATATAGGTACCTACTTTAATTTCGGAATTCTATGTTTCTGGTCTGGTTTCTTCGATTTTTAACACCGACTTCCGAAAATCGCCGTCATACAAACACGGGTCGAAAACAGAACTTCCTTTTTTGAAGTCGGTGCATAAAATCTGATGTCTGCTAATAATCTATACTAATATTATGTATTTTTGTGTGTGTGTATGTTTGTAATGAATAAACTCAAAAACTACTGTGCTGATTTCAAAAATTCTTTCACCAATGGAAAGCTACATTATTAGGGAGTAACATAGGGCTATATTTTATCTACGTATTCCCACAGGAACGGGAACTACGCGGGTGAAACTGCGGCGTGCTGCTAGTATTTTATATTACGAAAGTTTGGATGTTTGAATGGCTGGATGGATGGATGGATGGATGGATGTTACTCAATCGCTGAACTGCTGCTGCGGCTGCAGCGGATCTTGATGAAACTTGACTCAGAGGTAGATTATAGTCTGGAATAGCACATATACTTTTTATCCCGGGAGTATGTTCCTTTGGGATAACATTCGATATTCACGCGGGCGGAGCCGTGGGCGGCTGCTAGTAAGTAATAAAATCTTTAAGTTTCTCACCGTATCGAATTAACTGCTCATAATACGAGTAGATTACATGAATATTATTATTTAACAGTAACTATTAAATTGAGGTTTTATATCCGTAATTAAATAATAAGTATAACGTATACGAGGCCGGATTCTTTTGTTTATAATTGAGATAAAAGTAATTCAATTCAAGACAGTAAATACCTAATCATATTATAGAATTTCTGTATTGTAATTCTTTTTATGTAAGAATTACAAATATATTAAAAATTTTAACCGAATAAGCATTAAGATTATTTGAACTTAGCGTTCTAATCTTAATTGAGGATAATTTTAGTACGTTATAACCAATATATTGAATTGTATATATAACCAATGATATTCTAGTAAACAGATATGTTGAAGACTCGAATACATCCTAATTGGGTCGTATAGTCTTAAGTCTGTGTCAAACATGGCGACGAGCGATAGACTTTGTTGCGACAAAAACAAAATGGGAAATTATAAAACGATAGAATAAAATAATAACGTAGCGACTGATGATGAGATGCTGTTTTAATAACTTGAGCGGTATGAATTTGAGTAAGCGAAAAATTAACTAAACTAACGACGAATATTGATTAATAATAAAATCCAGAACGAGCTTACAAAAAGTGGGTTGTGATTAATCCATTTCAGATATTAAAATTCTAGCCGTGCGACTATATTACTAAGTGAGCGACTAGAAATACAGAGCAATATTGAGATAGAGACGATTTTTCCAATTGAGGTTTTAACATTTTGCTCGCATCACTCGCTCTTGCGCACCAAATAAAACATGTTTGGTGCGCAAGAGCGAGTGATGCGAGCTCGGGATTTGGGGCACCCCGACTTGGACAGGTTAGGTTAGAAGGAGATGGCGGGGTCAAGTGAGCGAGCGAAGCGAGCGAACAGGCCCCGCCATCCCCTTCGTGGTTATTTTTTTTTAAACCACCCAGAAATATCATTTGCCAAATATTTAATAAAATGCAGGACGTAACGTTGACACTCAAACAAATATTAGGTCGCTCAAATATTATAAAGCTTCTCATTTATGAATGTTTGTAAGTTGCTGTTCTGTTGATTTCTCGTCACTCGCAGTCAGTCGCTCACTTAGTAATACTATAACGTAAATTAATTATTTTTGTCACTTAAAACTTTTATTTACAGTCACTCGTCACTCGTTTAAATACTACCCTTAAAAAAATGCCATCGTGTGTTTTTAGGAAATCTTTTTTCTCTACGTGTAGTGAAATGTAATATAAGCGGAACAGTTTTTGTTCGGTTGTTTTGTGCGTGTATAACATATCTGTTTACTAGAATATCATTGGTTATACCAGAAAAAAAAACATTTCTGATAAAAATTGGCAAACTAAAAATTCACACTAAAGACAAAACAAAAAATACGAAATACGTTTTCCTGGGTTCTTAATTTCGAGTTCTTATGATTTAGGAGATAAAGTATTCATATCAACCACATGTCATTTCTTTTCTTCAAGCTGTAAAACCTATGTTATGTATAGTCAGTCTAGTGTCCGCAACTCCACGGCCAAGCGCGTATATTGTGTACGGGTAGGACAAATATGTCATTCGATCCACTTCCGCTCTTCAAGGAAGGCCAGCAACGCCTTCTTGTTAATGACCATCTCACGGAGGGCCCTTGGGTTTCCGAAGTACTTTGCCCTGTATCCAGTGACCACAGAACAGGTTATAAGTAAATGAGCTGCTCCAAAACTTTTTTTACCCATGCGGTGGACGGAGGGGTCTGTCGGACTTCTACTGTGACACCTCGTGTGGGCTCGCAAACTTGCACCCTAACGCAACGCAAACCTAGCCCCTGACTGGTGCCCGCCTTTTTGCGGGCTCCGAGCCGCCCCAAAACCTAATTTAACGTATAATACTCATGAAAATGTTGTATAATTTCAGCTGGGGAAGTACTATCGACGCAGCGTCCCCTGGTGCGATGCCGGCCGCTCCACGCCGCCACTCTCGAGTCCAGGAACAAAGCGAAGAAGTGTGCGGAGTTCCTGCAGCCTTATAGGTGAGTCTATCGAACATAGCCTTCATTCATCATCATCATCATTTCAGCCGAAAGACGTCCACTGCTGGACATAGGCCCCAAGTGGAGGAGAGGAGCCTCCATCCATTGGATTCCCACAGCTTTAACCAGGTCATCGGTCCACCTTGTGAGAAGCCTTCCAACGCTTCGTACGCGGTCGACACTTCAGAACTTCTCGACCTCATCGACCATCTGTTCTGCGAGCAATGTGCCCTGCCCATGCCCACTGCCACTTTAATTTGTCGATTTTTCGGGCTATGTCGGTAACCTGGCCTTTCTTCATTCCTGACTCGATTACGGCAAGGAAACTCCGAGCATAGCCCTTTCCACTGCTTTGGATGGCTTGTAAACTTTCTATACGAGAGTACCGGCAAGATTGACGTGTAATCGTGTCATTTACAACCTACTTACAAAATAAATATCATTTATCAATATCGTCGAGCACATCATCTTGATTTAGATAGTGGTGAACCAAGAGTCGTATCAATAAATAAAAAAAAGAACAAACTGCAGTGGTGATAGATATTTTGTACCTTCACTCGTTGGAGGATGCTGCATTTTTTCAAACTTTTTAAAAGGCTAGGTCTTTCAGCATGAATATTATTTTTTCCAAGTCCTAATTTTCAGTGATGAGTTTATGACTGATGTGATGAGGAATGTTACAACTTTTTACGTAGTGGAGGGAGATCCCTGATTTTTATTTTCCAATTTCATACCTTATTCCGTATAGTATTATTGAATATAGCGAATTTAAAAACCGGGGGTTCCGTACCATCATGATGTTTTCTGAAACGAGACATCGTTTTTATTTTTCCTGAAATCTTTACATAAACTCGAGTGAATAGGTTATAGTCGCAATTTATCGGACAAACCCAGCAGTAAGCCATGTACTATATACCCTTGATTCTATTTATTCAGAACACGACTCAGTTATCATTCACGTAGCACTGTGGTTTGGCCAGCATTCTAACCACACTCAACCTTCAGATCACATTGTGGTCACGATCTATTTCTAATTTATTTGTATTAAATTACAGACAAAGACCAGAGACATGCACGGCGCTCGCAAGACGACTGGTGTCCGGAGCGCTCGGTGTCAAACTGAGCACTGCGAGGCAGGAACGGGCTGAGGAGAGGAGACTCATCACTCTGGCACGAGGTGAGCTCTTCCATAATACAATCGGCCAATTATGTTTCCACTGTTTTTTTTTAAGGATGGGAAATCATCAAATGACTCCTTCCGCTCTGGGCGAAGCGGAAGGGACCGTGTTTCTCCTTATGCAGTAATGCCCTTTGCATTACTGCATAAGGAGTCCCAACAGTGGCAACAAATTCCGCAACATGTTTCCACTGTTGGGACATAGATTTACTGTCTATGAGAAGGAGTGGGCCGTGAATTGTTGGTTACAGGACATGACACTTTCCTCAAATAATTATACAAACCCCAAACCCAAAAATGTACGAGTAAATTATTATTTTTGTAAAATATTCAGGCACAATGTCCTTTTTTTAAATGTCTTCAGCGAATCGAAAAATCTTCATCAACTACAGTAGAGGGGATGACTTATGTCCATCGGTGGATTGTTTTTGCTTGACGATATTGAGCCATCAGACAATATCAATAACGACGATGCATGCTTTACCTACTTTAACAATTAATAAAACATACACTAACTCAACATTATTTCCTTTCCAGAGAAGAAACGTCAGGCGGCCTTACACAAGGAGGCGGCGTGGGACGGCTCGCTCGCCAACCAGTCCGTCGATACGTGAGGTAACAGTGCACGAACATAGTATTACTTTACTTACGTACTATCTTTTACCCGCGACTTCGTACGCGTATATCCCGTTCCCGTATAGCCTATAGCCTTCCTCATGAATGTGGCTATCATATATAAAAATAATTTTCAAAATCGGTTCAGTAGATGCAGAGATTTCCCCCTACAACCTCACTAACTCACGAACTTTACCTCTTTTATACTGGGTAATTTTTTTTCCAGTGCGCAAACTTTGAGAACCACTTCTGCCCATGTAAATGAACAACTTTCCCCAAGAAAGCCATAGTCAATTCCTAAAAAAAAAATTGAGTCTCCCATACAAATTGTGGTCAGTTGATGACAATTTTGTATGGGAAGTTCAAATTTTTTTTTAGGAATTGACTATGGCTTTCTTGGGGAAAGTTGTTCATTTACATGGGCAGAAGTGGTTCTCAAAGTTTGCGCACTGGAAAAAAAGTTATCCAGTATAGTATTGATTACTAAGAACGCTACCTCTCTATGTATACGGAGACTCTTCCACCGTGCTTTATGAACGTTAAAAGCACGTTAAGAGCGTTTACGCCGTACGGCATTTCATACAAACTTTCAAGTCCTTTGTTTTGCGAAATGAATGAACCGATTTCAATGAAACTTGGTATGCATACACTAGTTATCCAGGTCGAAATAGTTAGTAGAGAACATTTTTGAAAAAGTGTTCAGGGGGAAAGATTTTTGACTTTCTATAGAAAACTGAAAATAGCTCTATCTTGCCCTCTAAACTCATCATCATCTGCCTAGCCTTTTTCCAACTATATTGGGGTCGGCTCCCAGTCAAACCGGATTCAGCTGAATACCAGTATTTTACGTGGAGCGGCTGCCTACCAGACCTCCACAACCCATTTACTGGGTAAAACGGTACTTCTTGGCAAGACTGGTGTCAGATTTTCTGGCTTCTGACAATCCGTAACGACTGCCAAAGATCTACAAATGGCAGCCGGGACCAACGGCTTAACGTCCTTTCCGAGGCACGGAGGAGTCTCGTTATGTTAATATGGTCACTCATCCACAGACCAACCTCGGCAAGCGTTGCTTAACCTTGAAGATTGGTCTGGGCGGCTGTTATAATTTAACCACGAGCTCCTCCTTGCCCTCTAAACTATTCTTCGAAAATGTCCTCTACTAAAATATTTCGACCTGTATCTATATGCAAACCAAATTTCATTAAAATATAATCGCTTATTAACCGCGTGGTCGTAATCATGTCCAAAAAAGTTGATTTGAAATTAATCATAAACTAGAAGTAGCAAGTCACTGTAGTGAGTTAGTAAATGAATCGTTATTTCGTCGACTAGAACAAGTCTTCGGTAGTATAGTGGTAAGTATCCCCGCCTGTCACGCGGGAGACCGGGGTTCGATTCCCCGCCGGAGAGAATCTTTTTGCATTTTATTTTTGTGTATTGTTTTTTTAATTCAATGCTTGATCATGAATTCATGATTAATTGATTGTGATATTTTTGATAATTTAATTATACGTGTATCAGAATTCTCAAACTCATTCGAAGAAATTACTCAATACTTAATTAATTAAATAACTTAGATCCTTCAATTTATGTTTTCAAAATAAATAAATAGCTGATTTTGGCACTATTTGTTCTTCTTTCCTGTTAAAAATAAAGCAAATTGTTTGCTGTGTGGGCAATGATGTTAGTTAGTATATATTAACACCACAAAACATGAAGAACAATTTTTTATTCACAGCTAAATTGTTTAAATTTATCATCCAGTCAATAATAATAATTTGAAATTTCTTGGTCATTCTCTCAAAGGAAGTGTGTTTCATTTGAACTGAACGTTAATTTCGCCAACTCAGACATGTCTTCGGTAGTATAGTGGTAAGTATCCCCGCCTGTCACGCGGGAGACCGGGGTTCGATTCCCCGCCGGAGAGAATCTTTTTGCATTTCTAAATATTTTTATACTCTTTTTACAGTAACAACTTGTCATATTTTATGACTGTAAAAGACCATAAACGCATATTTTCTGCTAATGTTATGTAGTGTAGTTTCGTATGGTGGTTAAGAATGTACCGCTACCAATTCATATTTGTTCCAATAGACAATAAGAATCTCTTATCAATTGTACTGCTGTTACTACAAAGGGCATTTGGAGGAACACGGATGGGTTTTAGTCAATAAGAGTCTGACACTCCCTTCTGCTCCGCCCAGAGTGGAAGAAGTCATTTGATGATTTCCTATCCTTGAAATAAAAAAAAACATATCCATAACTTACATGTTGATGGTTTATAACTAGCACTTCGCACCGACTTCGTCCGCTTGCTGAAAATAAAATATAACCTGTGTTATTCAGTGGGTAAATTGATTATAAACCTCTCTACTGGTGAAAGATTTTTTTTAAATTATTCCAGTAGTTTTAGAGCCATTACAAACAAACATACAAAAATACAAATCTTTTCTCTTTACAGTATAGTGCAGATAATGGTGTACATATTAAAGAGTATTCTATTCTATTGTTATTTCCAGACAACCCACGCGGGCCGGATTTCATTCAACATGAGTCCTACACGACCGAGCTCTCACAGAAAATGTTCGTTTTACTAAAGTTAATGTAGTTTTAGAACTATAGATATTTTTCTATGCGAAATATTAGATTATACGACGCCTAAGAGGTTTTGGTCCTTTAAGTAAGTACAGATAATGCTTAGCTTTAATTTTTTTATTTTTTACGTTCACTTATTTAAATTTGTGTTCGGCTCAACTGGCTTGCGTTTTCTATTTTAGGATATTATTTGGAACCGATTTCGAAAAAAAGAGGTTTTCCGTCAGTGCATCTCAATCGTGTACTTATTATTGTCTTTCTGTATACGATTTGAGTGATAAAATAACTCATTACTTATAAAATAAATATTAAGATTTTTAACGTTAATCGCACGTCACAAATGTTTAAGTTTTAAATGTGAAGTTTTACTGTGACTATTTTAATTGCCTGTACATACGTCAGAAATGTATGATAAATTGGGCGTTTCAATCTTATCATAATTAAAACGTTGATAGATAAAAAACCGTCATCATTCTAAATATCTTCTACTAAACTTATTCTGGACGAGAACTGCATTATTTTTTTTCTAAGTGATATGTATTCATCTGTAGTATTCATAGAAACCAAATATTAGTATTTATTTAGCTATCTTTTATATTTTTAATATAGTTTTATTTTATAAAAGTCTGTTAATCGATCTTCGTTATGTCTGCGGCCAAAGTGTGTCAAAGCATGAGAAATGCATGTTGCTTAAATAAAATTCTGTTTATATTTTAAGAATTAAACAAGTCTTATGAATGCCAAATATTGACACAAAAAATAGTGGAATTTATATTCAAGTGTCAAGATTCACGAGAAATTGATATGATGTTGACATTTGATTTTTTTGCCAAATGTGGCCGTAATATGGCACATTTGTTTCTGGGAAAAGTTCAGCTTTGGATAGAGCGGTCTCTTTCGACTCCTACTAGCTGAGTGCTCTCTTTTTAAAGCTCGATGGCTCTCGGGGCAGTTATCATTCTTGTGGTTTAAATAAAGTAATATTTGGTATTCAAAAGATTGCAGTAATATATTTGTAATTCGTTGCGAGTTAGTGCCTTTTATTGTCTAGTCTGGTTGTATGTTAACATTCGGACTTCAAAACCTCTTTGCGTTGACTCTATTAGACGAAAAGTAGGTTTAATTATTAGCAAAATAATAGTCTAAAATATTGCGTCTTATGATATAGTAATAAAAGGTTTTAGCGTTCCGTTCGGATCGAAGGAAGTTAGTTTAGCATGAACTCCTTATTTAGTTCGAGGATAGATACGGATATTGAAAATGGAACGTGAATATTTAATTATAGAAAATGTTTTTAAAAATGGAAGTTGATTATATGGCGACGGAACGAATCCGTTGTTGTTGTTAAATAGAGGTGGGATAATACTACTAACACGCTACGCGATGAAAGCGTGTCTATGGCCGCGAATTGCCCTTCATCGCGTGGTAGACGTAATAATTGTTTTGTGGTATTTTTAACTGAAATGTAAAGCAATGTTTTTTATTGTATTGTAAGTGTGCCTCGGATTTAAGTCGGCAGCTAGTGAGTAGCGTTTAACGTTAGTAGGGGCATCAGTGAGCGAAGGATAAATATTTACTTACATAGTTCTTTTTTTCCTACGACTTGAAAAAAAAATCTGAAATGTCTTCTGAACTGTTTACTATATAACCCTTGTGGCAACTTAGCTAGAACTTAATTTGCTAAAAATGATAATCCTATCCTATTATTTTAATATCCTTTCATTCTTTGCTCACTGCAAGCTACTAACATAGAATCATTTAAGAACAAGAAATGTTAATATATTGTCTATTTCAAAAGCAATAAACGGATAATTTATTATTGATCTCTAAGAAAAACGGTTGTTTCAAGAAATTGACGTTAAAAAAATCTTGTTACCAGTATCATACAGCCAAAGATCTGACTTTTTATTCGGGACAAACAAAAAATAATCAATTTAGAATCAAAGGACTGGCTCAATTATTTTTATCGTGTGGAAACTATTATGAGGTTGTTATCGAAAAAATGTGATGCAAGATTTTTACTATCAGAAAGATAATAAAGTAAAATTAAAAATATTTGTCTACAAGCCACTTTGGCATGCAGTAAATTGTTTAATGATATGTATTTAATGAAGAAAAAAAAACTTGACGATTTTTGCATGTCTTGCATCACATACAGGCACCATGACAAGAAAACTGCCTTGCTTGTAGCATTTATCATTGTAAACTCAACGAATAATGCTACAATATTATAAACAAATGTATACATAATGCAAACATTTTAATTTGAAATATGAAGTCGTTTACTTTCACGGCAGTGATACTCAAACTTTTGACCATCGGTTGCATACGGCCTCTTTGTGTTGTTGGTCAGGCCCACGTTTTTGGTGGTATTTTGTGCGGCTCAACTCAACTTGTGATAAATGAATGATGCAACTGTTATTAATTAATTAGTACGTAAACGTTCTTTTAGTTCTATGGAATTAAAGGAAAAGTTGAAATCGGACATCCAACGTATGCGGCCTGCAAAAAAGTTTGAGTATCGCTCTCTTCACCAGATTTTAAGCATGATTAATACTCTGCCTACATGTTCTACTTAACAAGTGAATGAGATTTTATACTTACTAGCAAGAACAGCAAACATGACTGTTCAAGACTACGAAATTACAGTACCCGTCCGTAAAAAGGCACATGTCGTTAAAGGACAGTCGCAGAGTCGAAGCGAACGTGTAATAATGAAAATAGCTTCGAATTTCCGGTCGCAGAGCTTTGAATTTTCGTTTTTTAATCTATATGCCATTGGCGCTGTCCTAATTGAAAACGATCAAAGCGCCAATACGCGATCGTTGCGGTAATGGCGCCTTCTGTCAGCGCGACGATGCGTTCAGATTTACCATACGAATGAATGCGACGATCGCGTATTTGCGCGGTGATCGCTTTCTATTCGGACAACGCTATATATTACGGCTGGGTACATGAAATGTAATGTTACAGTCGTGTCTACCAGATGATACCAATACTATAAAACGTATACGTACGTTTGATTTTATATAAAATCATGTACAAGTGTTCTCTTAATAATGTAATGTTTTCTTTTTAATAATAATAACTGTGCAATAAAATGTACATATCTGCGAAGTCAGTTTCACATCGAACCGTCCATATACACAATAATGTATCGTTACAATAAATAAATATTCTCATACGTCATTTTGTTAAGTTTTTTTTCTTTTTTTACCATTGTGCACTTGGGGACACAGTTAGGTGTGCCAAATTTTCTTTTTTAAAACAGCAATAATAAAACGTACTAAATTAGTTACACATGGTTATTTGTACACCTAACTCTAGCCCAATTTTAAAATAGGTACCTAGTTTCTAATATCTAGATAAAAATACATCCGAATACTTAGTTAATTCAAATAGCAATAATGTTGTAAAATTCTAAATCTTAATATATTTCGCTAGTCTGTGTTTAAACAATAACAAAAATAAATAATTATTTTATCGCGGTTTTCTATGCATTTATTCATGAAAATATTAATGCAATATAGGTAAATATATAAATATTGCATGTTATAATTCTAATTATTGGTTCTACAATAAGTAGCAAGATTAGATAATGAAAAGGCAATCAGGCACGCCATTTTAACATCCTAAATGCATACTTAGTTTTTATGAAAACACATTAGAATACTCGATTCAAAAATAACAATCGTGCGATCATTTAAAATCATCTACATATAAATGTAAGCAAAAGAATCCAGTTTCTCGAAAGAAAATTGTAGTGACCAATTGTCAAACGAGTGTTAGCTGCTGTGATTAGCTGAATGAGCTTTCAACAGCTAATCGCAGCCTTTGACTTGCGTCTAAATAATAAGGATTTTCTAAAATGACGTACCCCTAGTGGCAGCACTGAGGCGTCAGGTTCAGGCACCTGCCAAAACGCTTATGTTTTTCGTCATTTGTTAAATTGATGTCAACGTCAGAACTTACGTTTTCAAAGAAGAGGACTTCTCGCCGCAAGTGGCGCCAACTGGTGGCGTGAATTTTCCTGAAAACTCATTATTTCTTTCCAGAAACCTGCGCGTGATTTTTGTCAATTTGATGCGACGGCCTGGTTGTCTTGTGTTATTTGCCTTACAGAATGTTACTCAGGTATTTTTATCGACACCCTTAAGTTAATTTTACACAAGTACAAGATACAATTTATGCAAGATGGAATTTTAACTTCACACTACATTTTTGTGGCACGAAGTGTATTACGTTTCGGACTTACTACTTAACGGATATAAAAAAAAAATGTCCACGTTGTCCTTGACTTTACCCATAACGAACGAAAAACGGTCAATGAGGCTTGATCTGTACAAAATATAAGTAGAGAATATTATTTTTGTAATAATGAAAGGTTATTCTGAAATTGATATACAAATAAATAAAATTGATTGACTAACTTGTTTTATTTTGTAACCTATATAAAAAGCGTTTCACGCGCACCTGAGATATATGGCCCAAATCACTGTAAAAGGCACAAGCTGGAGTATTCCTATCTGTCCCCGAACGGGGACAAATGAGAATTTTTGTGTCATCCGTTGACTAAAATGGACAGATGGGAATACTCTGAAAAGCTGGTTATTAGATAAGCTGGCATTACTGTTTTAATTTAACAAACAGTCTAAGAACCCTTGACTAAAGGCTTTATAGCTGCTGCTGCTGCATATTAAAGTAACTGACACAAGTAGTGGCTGTAGTGGAGAAGGTCGAACTAAATTAACTGGCGAAACTTCACAGGGATAACATGATAAAATGGGTATCACACACAACTTACCACGGGCTGTCTATGCTGGTAGCTTGTAATGATGATTCTCGATAGTATTTTTATTTTACTTTATCATCATTGACATATCTATCTAGCGTGTCTGTAAAGTTTCGCTATTTATTTAATTTAATCTTTTTAGGGTTCCGTACCCACAGGGTAAAAACGGGACCCTATTACTAAGACTGCTGTCCGTCTGTCTGTCACCAGGCTGTATCTCATGAACCGTGATAGCTAGACAGTTAATATTTTCACAGATGATGTATTTCTGTTGCCACTTTAACAACAAATACTAAAAACAATAAAATCAATATTTAAGTGGGGCTCCCATACAACAAACATGATTTTTTTGCCGTTTTTTTTTAAAATGGTTCGGAACCCTTCGTGCGCGAGTCCGACTCGCACTTGGCCGGTTTTTTTCCTTAAAATGTCTTTGGATTCCCGAAAGGTCAATCTACTCGGAAGACAATAACCCACCAACAGCCACCAGTCACACCCAGATCAACAGTCTGCAAGCCTGAGAATTCCGTTTGGGAATGGGTTATTGGCTTCTGCGGGTCAATGGTATGACCCGCAGAATAACCCTTACTACACCAACCGTCAACGATATAGAAAATCAAGATCATTACAATAAGTAACTAGGCACCTGTTTCCTTCCCAACCTGTCTCGGCTCGAACAATAGAGTTGCGACAGACGCAGGCTACGCGCTCCATGCGACTAATCGTGTGCCGCTGCGACCAAGACAAATCGAAGGTCACACCTCCCTTGTTTGTAGTAAACGGAGTGAGACCAATTGCAATAGCTCATTTAACTTGACGTTTTTAGGGTACCGTGTCTCCGAATGAAAAACGGAACCTTTATGGAATCACTCGGGTACTGTCTCATGTCTGTTTGTGTCCGTCTTACAGCCCAGTTTGCTCCGAATCTAGTGGACTATATTCAGTTGAAGTTTGGTAGACACATTAACTTCTGTGACCCAAAAACTGACTGAAACCTAAATGAATAAATTTTTCATCATATTTAGAGGACAAATTAGAAAAAAATAAAAAAAATAGTATCAAGGTAGGTAGAGTTCTCGTCAAATTACTTTGCCCCTCTGAAGTTGTGTCGAGGGGCTGCGTAGTAGTCAAAATTACGAACACACTGCAACTGCGCATGCGTAAGAGACATGGGGGCGGGGCGCGATTTTATGTCTCAGTCGCTCGTTCACGTTCGATGCATGCTTGCGTCCCGCTTGCTCCCGTGTACGTGACTGCACCTGCGCGATCTTTGCAAATGGCTAACTTCAGAGGGGCAAAGTTATTTGACGAGAACTGTACCTACATGTTAGACTTATTAATAAATATTTTTATTATACTAGTCATAAGTACGGTTGTTCAATTTTATGAGTACAGTAATTTAACGGTTTACGCAGTGGTATGAATACGGTACGTAAAACCACTGCGTAGTACATTTGGTTTGTAGAGAAGGGGTAAGAATTATGAAGAAGGGATGGCCGAGGCCGGCACGGCAGTCTGTTCATGGCAGTTCACGAGTGTAGACGTCTCTTAAGTATTGAAATACTAAAGTACAAAGTGAATATAATCATCTTCAGTCAAAGTTTATTTTTTATTTCTGAACCTAATCCCATAGTTCAGAAGAGGGATAGAAAAGGATTTTCAGGATTCTTCCACGCCTGCAAACGTAAGTTTCTTTTTTCTACAATCTTTATTTTATTTTAGATAATTTACCTCAATATTCTTTTCTTTTTTTATTATTACAAATAATTTTACTTAATAACTTTGCAATATCAGGATTGACTCATAACTCATTAATTTATTTGAATAACTGTATTGTTTACTGCATTTGCCGTACCGGGGCTACTCCTCGGAGGTGAATGTGGTTTATCAGGTAGTACCTATCTTGCCAGGGTACTCCCTGGAAATCGGTACTGCCTGAACAACTTATTAAACACATAAAAAAAATATTTATTTATTTAAACAAAAGTTTTTATTCTTATTTATTTTCTGTAAATAGAAATATAAGTTACAAAACTGTATTTGCCGTACCGGGGCTACTCCTCGGAGGTGAATGTGGTTTATTAGGTAGTACCTATCTTGCCAGGGTACTCCCTGGAAATCGGTACTGCCTGAACAACTTATTAAACACATAAAAAAAAAAAATATTTATTTATTTAAACAAAAGTTTTTATTCTTATTTATTTTCTGTAAATAGAAATATAAGTTACAAAACTGCATTTGCCGTACCGGGGCTACTCCTCGGAGGTGAATGTGGTTTATTAGGTAGTACCTATCTTGCCAGGGTACTCCCTGGAAATCGGTACTGCCTGAACAACTTATTAAACACATAGAAAAAAATATTTATTTATTTAAACAAAAGTTTTTATTCTTATTTATTTTCTGTAAATAGAAATATAAGTTACAAAACTGTATTTGCCGTACCGGGGCTACTCCTCGGAGGTGAATGTGGTTTATTAGGTAGTACCTATCTTGCCAGGGTACTCCCTGGAGATCAGTATTGTCTGATTGTATGTATAATATCCTTATTTGTGATATTTACCTTTATTTATCAATTTCTTTTTGCATATTTTATTTTAATTATTTAAAATTTTAAGTTTTACCTTTATTTACTGTTCCGAAACTGCTTGATATCAGCAGGCTACTTATTATACAGCATGTAGGTATCCTCATTTTATTTGTATTAATTTCACAGATACGTGACTTTATTTATTTTTGTCATATTCTAAGCTAAACAATTTAAGTTTCAGATACGATGGATGGTCATGATGAAATAACCCACCAAGGAGAGCCCAGGGCTGAGGGCCGTGGTGGTATTCATGCCTATAACCCAGGAGTACCCAGTGATAAGGGTCGGGGTATGCAAACGGCTGATGATCCAGGAGTACCCAGGTCAGGTCAGGATCTCGATCGTAATAGCCCAGGAGTACCTATTCAAGGTCGGGGCCAAGATGTACTTGATTTAACCCGGAACCCAGGAGCACCCAGGCAGGGTCGGGGCCACGGTATACTTGATCTAACGATGGAATCTACCGGCAGAGACGAGAGGTGCTCACGAAAACGTAATCAAGATAACTCGGGCCAGCGGAGGAGTCGCCGAAGGCATCGTAGTTCGTCATCTGAAGAGTCTGGTGAGCGATATCATACCTCTTTGAAACGTCCGAGACCGTCTAGGTCACATAATGATTCTAATATTCTAGATAAGGTTTTATCTATTTTGAATCATGTCAGGAGCTCAGATAAACCCAAACTCACTTTCAACTCTAACGTCATTCCCGACTTTGACCCTATATCAAAAGAACAAACGGTATTAACTTGGTTAACAAAAGTTGAAGAATGTGCATCCATTTATGGATGGGACGACAGGGAAACGATTCATTATGCCCTTCCAAAATTAACGGGAGTGGCAAAGACCTGGTACCAGGGTTTGCCGTCGGTGTTGTTTACTTGGACCGAATGGAAAAAGAAATTGATTGAATCGTTCCCCTGCCGGGAGGATTATGCTGAGCTCTTAACAGATATGTTAGCTAAAAGAGTGCGATACGGTGAATCACTGGAGCAGTATTACTATGCGAAGGTTAATTTACTAAATAGATGCCAAATATACGGGAAAAAAGCGGTAGACTGCATCCTCTATGGAGTTGAAGATCGGGCGGTAAAAGTTGGTGCTCAAGCAGCTCAATTTTCTGGCCCTGAACAAGTACTTAAATATTTCAAAACTGTCAAAGTGGGGCAGATTAGAGATAAAGAGTCGCATGATTCATCTAATCGGTTCCGCAATGAAAGAAGGTCTCTTGTGACAAGACCAGGTAGCTCAAAGGAATCTACGACTACTGGGATCAAATGTTATAACTGCAATGAAATGGGTCATCGTAGTACCAAATGTGACAAGCCAGCAGTAAAATGTATTTACTGTGAGAAGCTTGGACATTTAGTAGAACACTGCTACAAAAACAAATTGAATAAAAGCCAGGGAAAGGATCAAATCCAGGAAAAGGATAAAAACGAAAAACAGGTTGCAAGACTAAGCATTGATAATCCGCATTACTTTAGTATTAATAACCAGAAACAGAACCCAAATTTTGAGAGAAATGCCAACGACAAATATATTTTGGATGTTAGGGTTAATGATTCGACTGTTAAATGCCATGTTGATTTAGGCAGTCAGTGCTCTCTAGTAAAAGTCAGTACAGTAAAAGAATTGCAGCTAGATGTTATCGAAGCTGAAAATCTTCCAGTACTGAGAGGCATAGGAGCAAACCTAGTTACACCATTAGGTATAGTCACGTGTGCAGTTGAGGTTCAGGGAATTAGAGAAACGATAAATTTATATGCTGTTAAAGATTATGTGATAAATCAACCGATATTGCTAGGGCACTCTTTCACTGAGAAACCGGATATAGTTATTACAAAGACCCCAACAGAGTTGATATTTCAAAGAATACTAAATGATAAGATTATCTTGAAGGTTAGTAAGCAAACTACTTTGCCTTGCAATACCTTAACACCAGTTTCAGTTATATCAGAATCACGAGAGTCTGGTACAGTTCATGTCAATGGTTCATTGCGTGGCCCAGAGGGTAAGGAATACTATCTACTTTCTGGACAGTATGAGATCAATCGTGGACGTAGTTCGCTTTTGGTATTCAACGTTTCTTCTGATCCCGTAATAATTGATCAAGATTTTTTATTAACACGCGCTAATTTCAAACAGGCTCATAGTTCGATTCTTAACAGCTGCAGTGTAGCATTCAATGAAACCGAGGTCGATGAATCTGTCAATTGTGGTGAAGGTCTTGATAATGAGGAGCGCCTCAGACTTCAACAACTTTTATCCAAATATGGTGATTGTTTTTCTAAAGGGCTTCATGACCTTGGTTACACCAATGTTACAGAGATGGTCATTGAACTGGAAGACTCACAACCAGTAGTCTACCGTCCTTATCGTATGTCTTACGCAGAAAGAATTCTGGTAAGAAACATGGTCCAAGAAATGCTCGACAACGGCATCGTTAGAGAGTCTTCTTCACCCTATGCAAGCCCCATTGTTTTAGTACAAAAAAAGACAGGTGAGAAACGACTTTGTATCGATTATAGAGCTTTAAATCGAAAGACGAAAAAAGACCACTATCCTCTTCCTCGAGTTGAGGATCAACTTGATCAACTCTCTGGCAATACTTTGTTTACATCCTTAGACTTGGCCTCCGGGTATTATCAGATTCCCATTTCTCAAAATTCAAAGGAAAAAACAGCCTTCGTAACTCCGGACGGTCAATTTGAATATAACCGCATGCCATTTGGTCTCGTCAACGCTCCTTCGGTTTTCCAGAGGACAATAAACAAAATTCTGTCAGAAGCAAAAATTAAATATGCCATTGTTTATATGGACGACATCCTAATACCAGCCAAAACCGTCGATGAAGGACTGCATAGGTTGGAAGAAGTATTGCAACTACTGAAAAAAGGGGGCCTCACACTGAAATTGAGTAAATGCAACTTCTTCCAAAATAAAATTGATTTTCTTGGATTCGAGGTGAGCGCTGAAGGTATTCGGCCAGGGTCGCGAAAAACTGATGCAGTATCGAAGTTCCCACACCCACGTAATCAGCATGAGTTAAGACAGTTTTTGGGATTATCAGGATTTTTCCGTCGTTTCATCAAGGGTTATGCGCTCATTACCTTACCGTTGACAAATCTTTTAAAGAAGGAAGCAACATGGACATGGAGTGAAGCACAGCAGCATGCATTTGAGGAGATTAAAACTTTATTGACTCAGCGCCCTCTGTTGGCATTATATGATCCCAAAGCTGAAACACAATTGCACACAGATGCGAGCAAAGATGGTGTTGCAGGAATTCTTGTCCAGGCAAATGCAAATAGAGTCTTTCAACCAGTGTCTTATTTTAGCCGCAAGACGACCCCCGACGAACGTAAGTTTCACTCATATGAGCTCGAAACTCTTGCAGTTGCAGCATCATTAAATCGGTTCAGGGTATATTTGATTGGAATCCCTTTTAAGATTCTGACTGATTGTAATGCCCTTAGATTTACTTTGACCAAACGCGATGTGATCCCACGCATTGCGCGGTGGTGGGTCCAACTGCAAGAATACGATTGTTCAATCGAGTACCGCCCAGGATCACGGATGGCCCATGTAGATGCGTTAAGTCGTAACCCTATTGAGGAAAACGAAGACGCTTCTCATGTTCTAGATGTTCTGGTGGTAGATAATGTTGATCAAGATTGGATAACTACCGTGCAATGCGCAGATGAAGAAATAAAGAATATAAAAGAAGTTCTTAGTGATCCGAATTCTGATCAAATAGTTGATTTTTGCAAAAACTATAAACTTAAAAATGGACGAGTGTATCGCATTGTGGGCGAAGAGCTAAAATGGCTAGTACCGAAAGGAGTCCGTTGGCAGATACTTCAAAAAAATCACGATGATGTGGGTCATTGCGGATTTGAAAAGACTCTGCAGCGAATACAGCAACACTACTGGTTCGCGAAAATGCGCCGTTTTGTTAAAAAGTATGTCACATCTTGCTTAGAGTGCGCACACCACAAAACTCCAGGTGGCAAAAGAGAAGGCGAGCTTCATCCAATAGAAAAGGGTAGTGTTCCTTTTCATACGATTCACGCAGATCATCTCGGGCCCTTTATTAAAAGTAAAAGGGGTAACTCCTATTTACTAGTGATAGTTGATGGCTTCACAAAGTACACCAATATAAAACCAGTTAAAAACACAAAATCAGCTACGTCAATAAGAGTTCTTAAAGAACACATTAGCTACTTTGGGGTCCCTACTCGGCTTATTACTGATAAAGGCACAAGCTTCACTAGTAAGATCTTCAAAGAATTTGTGTCCTCGTATGGTATTAAGCATATCGAGAATGCAGTTGCGACACCTCGGGCTAATGGCCAGGTGGAGAGGTTTAATAGGACGATTCTCAATGCCTTATCCACCTCTTCCCATGGCGATGATGAAAAAAACTGGGACGAACACATTATTGATATACAAATGGGTCTCAACACAACAACACATAAAACAACACAGAAAAGTCCGTCTGAGTTACTTTTTGGGTTTAATATAACCAGTCGGTCGCAAGGTATATTGAGCACCGTAATCAATGAAACACTAAATGTAGTAAGTTCTGAAGAGTTAGGTGAGATGAGACAGGAAGTAAACGAAAAGATTAAAGATCAACAAGAGAAAGATGCACAAAGATTTAATAAAAATAGGAAGCTTGGTAAAGTTTACGTTGAGGGTGATCTAGTACGTGTAGAGCGTCAAGTACCGCATGATGGCAAATCACAAAAACTAGTCAACAAGTATCAAGGACCTTATCGCATAGTAAAACAGCTCCCAAATGACCGATATATTATTGAAGACACACCTCTGACGCGAAAACAGGGTCGTCGTTACGAAACTGTTGTAGCTCTAGATAAAATACAGCCTTGGATGATTTTTAATAGGGATCTAGAATCCAGTGAAAGCGAATCTAGTAATAGCGATGTAGAAGATTAAAATAGTTATTATTTTGTTTGTTCTAAGCATGTTATAGAACAGATTTATTTGAAACTTTAAGAATCTATGTAAACAATATAACATAATTATTATTACCATCATCAAAACTTGCAAAATGAATGATCTTGTTTGAACTGATACTGATAAAAACATTTATTTATGAGTAGTTGTTCGTAAATATTTACATTTCTATTTAATATCCACTATTATGTATCACATTCATAAAAGAGAAAACTTTTAAATTTACTTAATTATATGAATTTTATTTTGATCTTAGTTTAATTTCTCATAACTATGTATTGTTGTTTAAATTATTACTAGTACATAAACAATTGTAAGTAGTTCTAAAAATATTTGCATTTTTATTAAATAGTACCACACAGTGAAATATATTTGTAAAGTTAATTCTTTAAAAAGGAAATACCTGTTAAAAGTTGAATAATTTTATACACTTCTACATTTTCTTTAACTATGCATGTATATTTTCAAGTTTTCAAGTATGTTATAAATTAAATTATTATTTATTTCTTCGCGAAGGGACTCGCTATGAACAGGATGGCCGAGTTGTTAGACTTATTAATAAATATTTTTATTATACTAGTCATAAGTACGGTTGTTCAATTTTATGAGTACAGTAATTTAACGGTTTACGCAGTGGTATGAATACGGTACGTAAAACCACTGCGTAGTACATTTGGTTTGTAGAGAAGGGGTAAGAATTATGAAGAAGGGATGGCCGAGGCCGGCACGGCAGTCTGTTCATGGCAGTTCACGAGTGTAGACGTCTCTTAAGTATTGAAATACTAAAGTACAAAGTGAATATAATCATCTTCAGTCAAAGTTTATTTTTTATTTCTGAACCTAATCCCATATACATGAGCAGTAAGTATTTCAAAATTTTGAGCTTTTTTATTTTGCCACCCTGTCGGTGGTATCCAGGTTCATCTTCATCTCACGTTCACGTTCATCTCCAAATTAAAGAAGCTCAAAATTTTGAAAATAAAACTTGACCACATAGTTCTATACTTACTTATAGGTTACAGGGAAACCTATATGAAGCCTGTGGTTTTAAAATAACATGCAAAAAATAAAATAATTCGTACGGAACCCTTTGCCCGCGAGTCCAACACGCACTTGAACGGTTTTTTCCGTTTCTATTAATTGAATATTATACGAATTGTATAGAGATAGAGTCTCATTTCTTTTTGTGACTTTTTTTTACTTTTTGACTGGTTCTATTAGCCTCGGGGATTGCAAAGAGCGACCATGGAATACGATGGATATTTTTAAGATATTTCAAGCAAATTACAGCCTCTGTGGTCTAATTAATGGTCGCAAGCGCTACTGCGGAGAATGGGGTTCTGGGTTCGTTTCCTGGGTCGGGCAGACTGGCACCTAGTAGTGCTATTAGGTTATTCGATTAAAATTTCACGAAAGCAGCCTCTTGATTTGGAAATCAAGATGAGGTTGTACGATAGGTGTCTACACTTCTGCCTAATGCTTTTGGGTACCTATATATGCGTGAAGTTGAGTCAAGTCTCCGCTTTTTGTGTTAGTGACAATTTGCCATAATCATGCAATATAATTTACCACCTTTTGCTCGAACCGAGAATCAAATCTCGAGGTCCACAAGCCAATTCATTAAAAAAATTAATTTAATTTATTATACTGACAATACCTATTTACGTAAACTATTTCAAACGAAAGTAACACTAAGAACCTAATATAATTGTCTCTGCAATAACAAACGTTGTGTAAAGTAATTTTGCTATCAAAATAATGAATAACTAATCGTATTTTTGTACTTCTTTTGACAGCCCACTGATTGATACAACTCTAATAGATAGAAAATTACAAAAGCGAAACGATGCATAATTACATACTACTCTCCTGCAAGAGTGAATGTCTACGTTCGACGCCTGGCCGCCAGCTGTACACCAAACTTCTCCTAGCAAGATCTTCAGACGGTAAACCGCCTCCAAAACATCATTAAGAACCGAAGGTTATTGAGCTGTCGCAGCTGAAGATGATTTTGGTATTTTTTATCGTTTTATTTTATTTTTTATTCGTATCAAAAGTCAAAAAGTCAAAAGTCAAAACGTTTATTTCAATTAGGCCAATAAACGGCACTTTTGAACGTCATCATTTACATTAAAAATAATATAAAGTGACTCTACTGTCCGTTCGCAAGGGTAGATTCTTATGGAGAAGAACGGACATCATCTCAAAATGTCCTTCCAAGACCCGAGAAAAGAGTAGCTGGAATCCTTCCCTTTACATACAAGAGGTACCTATGTCTCGGCGAACACCGTCCATCTTTATACAAGCGTCGCGTGGAAAATTTATACCACCCGTTGCGTAGGTATACGGTTGATGTGTGCCCCAATTTATATGCTTTATTTATTTATGGATTTCCTACGTTCTAAAAGATAAAAGGAAAGCAAATCGATAGTTAGTAGTACCTATATTTATAAGATGTTTGTGTTGTTATTCCTTTGTTTATATCAAGTCCTTTGTAGCGAGATGTAGGTACAAATAAATAAGAAAATCTTCCGGCGACAAAAGCCGCAAGGAATTAAGTGCGCCGTGTACCACCATGACCATTGTGCAAAAAAGTAAATAAACTATAAATTCATTAAATCGCTAAAGAAACAATGCATTCCTGTAGATTGTAAGAATACCAAAACTAGGTGAATGTAAACTATAGTAGATAAGTGTAATTCGTCACCCATTTATCGTTGTAGACACCGGAAATATTTCTCAATGGCCGTATGACCTGGCACCATCCATTGTCACAGAACAATGTTGTTGACCGCGGAGAAAACAAACAACTCTTATAGTCGCGATTAGGTACTAGCACTTCCAGTTAATATTGCAGAGAGCATCTGAAAACACGTAGATGTAGCTAATATGAGTCGCCTTGCAATAATATTATGTTTAATACCGCGTGTGATCTTTGGAATATACACCACAGTTCGGCACGAAACGTATTCGGAACACATCTCAAGACAATCAAGATCCAATTTACCCACGCTGCGCGACGGATATGTTTATAGACAGTTTGATAAACCGGGAGTGCCATCTGCAGTCGGACAGCCCACTGTGGATCCATATGCAGTGAACAATCAATTCGAATCAAGATCTTTTAGAAAAGTCAGAAATGAGTCGCCAGTAGCATACGAAGACTTAATTATGCCCTTTGCAACACCTTCAACGTTGAGGAGTGAAGTAGACTACGCACTAGCAAAATCTGCAGCCGACGCGAGGTACGAGTCCTCAAAGAGCGCATCGGGCACGATGCTCGATAAACTGAAATCACTGATGCACTACCGCCCGCCTCAAGACATGGTCAACGAAAATAACCTGGTGGGATACGACGGTACCAACGACTATCGTAGTATAGATGATGATGATATAAGGACCAGTTCTAGAAATTATGATAATTGGCCATATTTTTACCATAGCCCTTACGAATATGAACACAATAAAGATATTTTTGATACACAGAAAGCAAAAGACAAACGTTACGTGGCAGATAGACCTGAAAATATAATTCCAGTTAATGAAATTATAGAGAATGATTTTCCACAAGGTTACGATAAAACACCCAAACATCTGCGTGACACTGCTGATAACCCAATGACAGGAGATGAGCCGTTCTTCTCATTTGTACTTAACGATTATTATGAAAAAAGTGGCGATGATGACCCAGTAATATTCAAAGGATTAGATTTTGGCAACGACTTTGACCACGAGACCTACCTGCCCGAATCACTTGACAACAGAATCAGTCGTCGATTGGGGAACAATTATTACTCAACAATAAGGCCAGCAACAGTAAATCATGATGCCTACAAAAAACTTGCGGAATTAGAATCGTCAACAAATAGAAATAACAAAAGAGAACATGTGTTTGACAAGAATGAAAATGGTGCAAAAAAGAATGCTAAGCTCGAAACTGCATTTGAAAATCATGCAAACCGTTACAATGGATTTAAAGACTTTCTAGATAATTTTGCGAATAAATTCGGATCCCAAGACCTCAAGAAAAACATAAATTATATTCGCGAAATGAATCAAGATAAAGGTGAAAATAAGAAAGGTTTTCGCAGAGTTTATCATAAAGACGAATATGGAGAAGATAAGGAATTCTACGATAATAAAAATAGCAGCTCTAAAGGATTAGAAAAGGGTGGTTTTAACGCACATCTTGGTGGGTCGGAAGCATATTTACGGTCTCAGGCAGCAGCGGCCGTGGGTAATCAATCGCAAGCTGCTAGCAATGCTGGAAATACAAACGATTCAAAATTTGAAAATAGTCACAAAGGACATGACAGATTGAATACGTTAGAAAACAAATTACACAAATACAGAAATGTAGCGAAAGCGGCAGCTCAGAGCAATAATGCTGACTACGTAGACAGTGATTACAGGGACCACTACCACAAATAAGGGGTGCAAATACAACTGATTAACTAAAAGAGATAAATACTATGAAGTGATGTTGTGGGACTAACACTAAAGTGAATTGTTTAGGTACAGTGAGATAGTGTAATCTGTAGGTAGGTTGCATGCTCTGATTTACCAGAATACTTTTGCTACTGCCTTCTATTGCTTGCAATTGCACTAACTTGTGCAAAAAGTAAGGACGATATGGGATTATCCTTTATTCCTTGGGAATGGCGTTCCTTCTATTGCTTGCAATTGCAACAAACTTGTGCAAAAAGTAAGGACGATATGGGATTATCCTATATTCCTTGGGGATGGCGTTCCTTCTATTGCTTGCAATTGCAACAAACTTGTGCAAAAAGTAAGGACGATATGGGATTATCCTATATTCCTTGGGGATGGCGTACCAATCTATATATTTTGATTTTTTTCTTAAAGGCTGGGAATATATGTTGACCAACTTCGATTATCCTTGAAGATAGTATATCAGTTGCCTTGAAGTTTAGACAGACGCCTTTGGTTTGGCTTTCGTTCAATCCGAATTCGAGAAATGTCAGTCCGAAGTAGCCGTCGGCTTGGAATCTTAATTCCGACTATCCGTTTTGTCGTACTCCGGTTCGGAAGCAGTGAGCAAATTATTGTTTTTTTGAAGGACATTTTTAATATGTTAATTTACAATGCAAACTTGAGTTATTGTTAAGCTAGTTATAAGTAAAACACACAAAATGGTACCTAAATGTTTTTATTATTTTGGATTAAATAAAATGTATAAAATCATTGTCGTTTTGTTTTGTATTGAAAAATAAACAACCGGTCTCTCGGGTGGGATTTAGTTTCTCAGTAACTGGGATGTGGATGACAGAGAGATAGTCGCTGCAAAAGGTGGTTTTCCACCATAGCTGAGCGAGGTAGCAAGGCGGCGCGGCGGCGCGAGGATTCATAGCGAAGCAGTGAAACACTGTAACCGAGTGTTTCTAGGATGCGTAGCGGACTCTTATAAGCTGTACACGCACACATTCCTAGCCTCATTCGTCGCACACATTCCTTGCTCGAACGCCTTGCAAATTATCTCTCGCTTTGTGTGCGTAAAACCTAGTTATCCATTCTACCAGCCCTTTTCCAGAAGCGCTAAGCTTGGCTAGGAAAATGAAGTGATCTCTTTGGCGAATTTTTTTAACCCCACACAGCTTTGCGCCTTCACACATCTTTAATGGAAACCAGTTGCCTGGAAGAGATCGTGGAATGCGATAAGGCACACAGTTGTGGGTTTTTTAGGGTTCCATATCCAAAGGATAAAAACGGGACCCTATTACTAAGACTCCGCTGTCCGTCTGTCTGTCTGTCTGTCACCAGGCTGTATCTGCACCGTGATAGCTAGACAGTTGACATTTTCACAGATGACGTATTTCTGTTGCCGCTATAACAATAAATACTAAAAACAGAATAAAATAAATATCTAAGTGGGGCTCCCATACAACAAACGTGATTTGTTGCCGTTTTTTTATGGATAATGGCACGGAACCCTTCGTGCGCGAGTCCGACTCGCACTTGACCGGTTGTATTTTCTTGGTGTACAAGATTACAGGACTTCATAAGTGGTACATGGCTTCATAAGTGTTCTTGGTAGGTACAGGATTTCATAAGTGCGTAGTCATATTAAGAGTAAAAAATGAAATGAAATGAAATGAAACAAAAACTCGACCACAAAACACATCAAGCAGTCTGATGCTGTTGATGGCTCAAACCTGTGACTGAGCAGCTAAGAAAAATGTTCTGTTTATCAGATGCAGAACATCACCCTTAAATATGAGCACACACTTTTAAAACACTTTGTTTATGTATAAATAAATAAATACCTGTGTCAGCTGCTTCTTGTTAGCTGGAAGCTGAGATAAGGGAGATGATTCAATAAAAGACATTTATTTTGTCTTAACTTTATGTTATGTTTTAATAAAGAAATAAACACAACCAAACATTTTCCGTAAAATACGTAGAATAATTTTATTACACAATGACAATCCCACAACTATAATTAATAAGCATATAACTAGTCAATTCGATCCACACTACTAATGTACTAAGTAATTCAGTACCTAAAAAAATGTAAAAAAAAACCATTATAAGTAAAAACCATAAAATCGAAACCTTGGAAATTAAATGTCGACTTGTTCCATTTAAGACCTCCTGGCATACCACGGGTTCACCGACGGACCGACAAGTTCTTCATTATTTTTGGGCACTTCAGGGAACATGGGTAAAATAGTGAGAACTTTGGACATTACAGCAGAACCTTGTGCTCCAAATGTATCCGCATAAGGATTCATTTTCCAAGGTGACCTGATCGTTCTTACAGATTGAGTGCCTTTACCTTCGAACTCTTTACTTTCTTCGTTATCATCAACAAATTCGTCATCCGATTCACGGGCCTTCTCTTTTTCAGGAATGTTTTGAACAGTAGTGGTATCATCATAATAATCTTCTTTTTCGCCTACTTTCTTAGGGGCATATTGTGCTGCTCTTTTGTTCGACATAGGTCGATGAGACGCTGACGGCTGACGTGCTTTACCTTGAGTTTTTCCTTCTGGACGGGCTGCTGATTTTCCTTCATGTTTTGCGGTTGGGCGATTTGAACGATCTTCATTAACTTTATTTTTCAACCTCGGTTCCAAAGGCTTACCTCTGCCGATGAATTCATCATGATTAATATCAAAATCGTAGTCGTCGACATTAAAATCTTCGTCTTCGTGTTCCCCTGAGTCTACAACCCGCACTGGAGATCGGTTCATCTTCATTTGAAAGTCTTCATCGTAGTCCATTTCGTTGTTGTATTTTGGTATTGGTTTCTTCACGAGGGTTTTTTGCTTCGTTGGAGCATGATGAGTTGTGGTAGTGTTCTTCTTGGGTTTATCTCCCTTTTCGTGGGATTCCCTTACCACACGGACGAGGGATGATGGTTCGTCTCTCCTCAGTTTAGGTTTGGAGAAGTTTCTTGTTTTCTTGTTGTAGGGTGGCACTTGCTCTTCGCTCCCCGTCTCCTTGGAGGAGCCGGTGTCCGAGTTGTCATCGAACGCGTCCCTGGTGAGGCGAATTGGTGGAGATGAGCCTGTCGTTTTCGGTTCCGTCGTCAGTGTTCGATCGGTACTTTTTTCTACCAGCCGAGCGTTAATGTTTCTACAAGTGAAACCTATCAGGGCGAGCAATATTAGTTTCATTGTAATGTACTTAACGTCTGTATGTCGGAGTATCGACTAGCGACATGACTGTGATTCAATGCAGAATGTAAACTACTTGATGTTTTTAAATGATGTTGATGGGTAGTAGTATGAACAATGTGTGCTGAGAAAAATAGGCTGACTAATAGATATTATTTTGATAACAAAGGAAGACTGTATTATTGATTTAATGTTAGGGTTCCAACGCTGGTGAATAATTTGATATTTTGTTGGATTTCAACGTTATTGGCAATTGAAAGTTTTCATAGTTTCGGATACTGTGTAATATCTAAATAACTCTTGCTAACGTTGTATCGTTTTAAGAGAATGAAGAAAGCATCGGTTGCTGTGTTTAGCGACATGCGTTTGATTCCGCCAACGCTTCTCGTCTTAAAATCTTTCTTGATTAATCTCTCAGTCGAATCTTTTTGCGTGTCAATATTTACGCAGTTTATCTGAACGCCAGGCCATTAGTGAGAATCGTTTCTATAGCGTCTTCTCATAACATTTTCATAACAGACAGATGAAAGATCTTTGTCCCATTATACAATTTAGCCATTGTAAAAGTGAGACAGCGGAGTGTGCTTGTCCTGTGACTGTAGTATGTAAGTAAGCTGAATATTTTGATTAAGTATCTACACCTCTGTTAAACGCGTAATGTTAACCATTTTAAGATTACGCGAGTCTCCTCTTAACAAGCTGTAGTCCATTGCTATTCATCATCTGCCTAGCCTTTTCCCAACTTTATTGGGGTCGGCTTCCAGTCAAACCGGATTCAGCTGAATAGAAGTATTTATTCCATTGTCATTATAGATAAAAATAGCCATTATATAGCTGTTTGACCAGGAAATGCCTCATCCCACTTATTACCTCTTTCAAGGCCTAGAATCATCTCGAAAATGTGACCAATTGTAAATTGCGCGAAACTGTGATTGTCTGATCTTCGTAAGCATCTTCTATGACATTGAAGATGGTTACGAAGATCAGACAAATAGGACACAGAATCTATGTCCTATTTTATACTAGAATATTATGTTGATACAATTTAAGAAGGACTTAAGTTTAAAGAACTGTTTTTATTTAAATTTAAATACCTACAAAATCACTTCTTTGCCATTCCAAAATATATTTTTTTTACGACCGAATATCAAAATACGAATGAATAGCCAAAGGTAGAAACTCTGCGGACTCTAGGTTTGAATAGCCAAAACCCCGTCTGTGTGTCTGTCACAGGCTCGTATGTCTCATAAAACGTTTTAGGTACCTACTATGTCATCTTCAGAATTAGAAGGGTAAATAATTGTCGCTTTCAGTAACACTAGACAACATCTAAATTAACTCCTGAATTTCATTGTTGAATTTCCAACCCTCGGCGCTGTGTCGAGTGTTGATAATAATCTCAGTGTTTCTAACCGACTTTAAAAAAGGTGCAAGTTCTCAATTCTCGGTTCTGAACTATATTTGCTAAATATGTAAAAGTATACATAGTTACGAATGTATGCTCGTGTTAGGACTGGAGTGGGTTGAACTTAACGTGCCATCATCGTCGTCAGGGTCTAATACATTGCCTAGCAAAACTTCGCAGACAACTAGATATTTTCGAAAATGTATCTTTTTTTGATTAAAGTATTTTGCAGACAATTTTAAAGTGGGGTTCCGTTTTTAAATTGTCTTTGCAGCAACAAAGTATGCTACTGTTAACCCTACAACATTGTCGTTATTGAATATCTCGTGGATCAAGCGAGTTTATTTGTTTACCACTCGTACACACAAATAAACAACAGAAATCCGAGCGCAATTAAAATATAAGAACAATACATGAAGCATCCGTCCGCAGTTACTTTGTGAACAGTCAAGATGAAGATACTCTTCAAGATTATTAGTGCATTTCTCTATTTCAACTTTGTGTCTCCTGTTCAAATGTACTACATATACGACGATAATCCAACCATAGGCTTCGTAGCTGTCGACAGTGGAACGTACATGAAACCTGGATTCAGTGTAGGCAAGCCAAGCAAGAAGCAACAGTTCACAGGATCATACAGCAACCCAAAATATCAGAAGATAAACAACGAACATGTCGTTGACTCTCACTTCAAAGTTATGAAGACCCCGTCGAAGCAGGCTGTACCCACGGCACTCGACACCGGAAGGCTCATAACCCATGAAGTCGTGAAAAATAAAGCGCAGAGAATAGTTGACGAATATAGGAATACTGAAGCGCCAAAACAGTGGCAGCAGAAACCTCAACACCAACAGAAGATAAACACTGCAAATTCTGGGCAAAAAGACATCAGGCAAATCACGCAGATTCCCAACAATACACCGGTCAGAGGCGATCACGGTTCTAATACAAAAGATGTAACTTTACACTCTCAGTCTTCAAACAACCAACAGATTCACCCTATAAGGCCTAAAGCCGTCAACGTGGACTACAGCAACTCAATGAAGCAACGAAATCAGGATGCGGGAAGCAGTCAAAAAAGTCAAGATACAGCACGTAGTCAAAGAACTCAGGATGTTGGACGCAGCCAGAGACATAAGGACACAGGACGCAGCCAAGTAAATCAGGATAACGGTTTTGACTCTAAAGCGTACGTAGAGATGAATGTGAGAAAGGGGCAGTTATCGAGCGACCCTCAGAAAAAAGTTATATTAAACAACAACCGTCAGTCAACTTCTTTGTCGCTTTCAGCGCAGGACAAACGTCAGAGGATTCCCACATCTATGATGATGGACAAAACGCTGCAGAAAGCAAATGGAATCACACACGATCATAACATGCAGGTAATGTCCCGAGTTCTAGACTCTATGACGCAAAAAATTGCTGACAGAAGACACAAAAAAGGTGAATACGTAAAAAGAGAAACTGAAAAACACTTGGACATCATTTACGAAAAAAGCAAAAGGAGTGTCGTAGCCGAAAACATGAGAAAGTATATAGGAAAAGATAAAATAGGAAAAGATCTACGTAATCAGCAACGACAAAATTCGGCTTTGGCGAGAATTGGGAGTCATGAAGAAAGTTTAGAACAGGACGACACGCCTTATGCGGTGTTTTATAGAATGAACCCCGAGACTTTGGATCGGCAAGAAGGATTTATGATAATGAGGTCCCTGGACGCAGAAAATGGAAGTAAGGACTTCATCACTAAGGAGAAACGCTTACATACTGCTTTTCAGGAAGACACTGAAAATCTGACGAATAATAAAAAATCTAAAAATAATGGTGGAACCCTTCACCGTAAGAAGCTGAAGAATTTCTCTAATTACAGGAACCATTAATTCCTCTTATTCATATCTCAATGAATACTACTGATGTGTATAACTTGTCATGCTAATCAATTCAATGCAGTGTGGAATAAGGCATCATTTCACAAGCAAACCGCAATTTGTTTTATAAGTACTACGTTTGTTTTTTTTGGCCTGCTATTCAATTCAATGTAGAAGTTGTTTAAATAAATATCGTTTTCATAAACTCTTATCCGATGTTTGTTTTGATTTGTACACGACCACGATACCCCCATGTAGTTTGGAATGATTGTTATGCGGGGCAGTGACCACAAGCTCTCCTAATTATTTAAGGAGCTTATTTTAATACGGTAACATACATTCAGTTTTGTAGTTTCAATGAAACAATAAGTAGAAATCGTGCTGTATTACAATAGTCACGTGTCGTTGGTCGGTGACCACCTTACCAGTGTGCAGTCGCCGATACAATATCGTTTTTATACTCTGCGTCAGTTCAAACGCGCAGCAATGCACCGTACAAATTAATACAGGGTTTTTCATTATCATTGACACAGAAGACCATTGCCCAATCTAGAGAGCGCTCTCGAGTCGGCCCATTTATGAATGTCAATGATCGATACAGTATTATGTTCACTATATAAATGCTAGTCTTGACCTTTATCGTCATTATTATAGTGGACTTGATAGCCGAAAGCATGGCGCGAAAGATCGCCACGCTGTTCTTACTTTTTGCATACGGTTCCTGCATGGAGATGCGGGAGACTGTCGAGCGGACGGTCATGGTCCGGACCACCGGCTCCGACCTCCAGCCCGCAGCCACCGGCTACATTTACAAAAAAGAAAGCGACGGTCCCGCCAGCGTCGTCAAGATGGGAGAGAGTGAAGTGATTGAACATTTTTCTAAAATATACGGCAAGCCTGAGGCGTACAAGGCGCCCATTCCTGCCGCAGCGGGACCGTTCCATGCCACAGAGGAAGACGAGGACAAAGCTGCTTCACACGCCTCAGAGGAACATGTGAAACCTGTTGAAGAGAATGTAGACGAACACGACGACCCCATCGACGGATTGGCGGCAGAAGACTACGACAAGATCTTAGAAGACTACGCGAAAAAATACGGGTCGGGTTACAAAGATGACTTTTCTGATTACTTGCATGGAATAGGACATTTTGATCACGGGATTTATCACGACTATGGAGGTGGAAAAGACCATGGTTCGAAAGGATATCATGGTTATGGAGACAAAGGGCACGACGGTTACGGGAAGAAACATCATTACGAGAAAGGGGATGCAGGGAATTACCACTCAGAGAAACACGAAGGTTATGCAGTATCTAAAGAGGGAGGTGACAAGAGCCACTATGATGAAGCCGACGCTCACGGGAAGCATTATGCTCACGGACACGAATACAAAGGCGATGACCACGGACACAAAGCTGCTCACGACAAAGGAGAAGCGATCGATGGATTTCACAAAGTCTTCGACAAGAATGAATTCAAGAAAGACCATGACTTTTATGATGCAGAAGGTATCAAAGGAGACCACCACAAATACGCAGGTGGACATGCCAGTCACGGATCAGAGGCCGGAGGACACGAGAAAGGAGGGTCTCACGATTCAGGGCATCACGAGAAAGGTTTCGGAAAAGGAGGATTTGTTGCCAAGGAATCTGGAGACGAGCATGACGCAGCACACTCCTCAGAGGAAGATGGGGAGTCCCACCACTACCATGACGGAAAATTCGGCGCTAAAGGTGGACAGTATGCGGGCAAGAGCTTCGGTTACCAAGTCAAGCACTGATCTTACGTTGGTGATCCTTGTTATATTTTTGTTGAATTTTTGGTAATATATTTTTTGTAAATATTCCTATTTGTAGATATAAAGATAAGCCATACCCTCTACTTTTTTGTTTTGTTTCAATTGTCCTACTAAAGTGAACTGACTATTTTGACGTTTCTATGAGATAGGAAGTTGTATCGTATTTTAAAGTTGGTTTAAAAAATAAATTAACGCTTGGTTAAACAAATATGCTAACTATTCAAAGATTTAGGAAAATGTTCTCATTTAGTTTATTTATTTAATGTAAGGGAAAAATGCAAAAATAAATCTCATTTACTTATACAGAATTTATTAATTAATATTAATGAAATTATAGTACGGATGGAGGAAACCAAAGTTTTTGTTATTTCGTCGATAGTTATAATAAGTAAGTATTTTAGGAAAAATAAATAAAATATGTACCTAATGAAATAAAAATTTTATTTGTAGATTTTTACATGACACCTTGAGAACCGCCCATACATAAAGAACTGCATAAAATTGAAGCATTATTAATATTGTATTTACTGTTTGTTAGTCAATAGTTTCAAAAGGCAGCCCCGAAATGCCCAAGGTTCTCAGGCAAGCTTCTAAGGCAATTATTATTTAAAAAAACCATTCATTAGTATCATTGTCTATAAAAAAAACGGCAAAAAAATCACGTTTGTTGTATGGGAGCCCCACTTAAATATTTATTTTATTCTGTTTTTAGTATCTGTTGTTATAGCGGCAACAGAAATACACCATCTGTGAAAATTTCAACTGTCTAGCTATCACGGTTCATGAGATACAGCCTGGTAACAGACAGACGGACAGCAGTCTTAGTAATAGGTCCCTGTTTTAATAATAATAAATAAATTGTTTATTCAAGTAACCATGACTCATTTTGTTAGTAACAGAAACTTAAGAGCGTTTACGCGGTACGGCTTTTCATACAATCTTTCAAATCCTTATTCTTCAAAATGAATGAACCGATTTTAACGAAACTTGGTATGCATACGCTAGATATCCAGGTCTAAATAGTTATAAGAAAATATTTTTGAAAAAGATTTCAGAGGGAGAGAAAGAGCGATTTTAAGTTTTCTATAGAAAGTGAAAAATCACTATATCCTTCCCCCTGAACTCTTTTTCAAAAATGTTTTCTTATAACTATTTAGACCTGGATATCTAGCGCATTCATACCAAGTTTCGTTAAAATCGGTTCATTCATTTTGAAGAATAAGGATTTGAAAGATTGTATGAAAAGCCGTACCGCGTAAACGCTCTTAAGCTATGTTAGAGAAACAATAAAAAACGAAACACACAACATTAAAAGTACGGAAATCACCGCTGCACCATCCCATGAGAAATAGCACAGCAGTGATTTACATATCTGACAGTATTTACCCTAGTTGTAGTAGTTTATCCTACGTGAACCCTAAAAACATTTGTTCGTGCGCGAGTCCGACTCGCACTTGGCCGTTTTTTTAATTATTTATGGTACACTCGCGTTTGAAGACAATCTAACCTGATGGAAAGCGATGACGTGGTCGACGATGAAGCAGGCTGGAAGTAACCTGTTTTCAAAATTAAACCTATACTCCTTAGCTGTACAGGCCAGTCAAATTAGCATTGAAACTTTAAAAATTCCAACTCTGTTTTTTTTTCTTAAATAGTGTGTGATCTTGGCTCTTATTATTATTTGTGTTTATTTTTGCTAATAATATTAACAAACATTTTATATAACCAAACATTTTCCATAACCGGGTGTCCGGGTCATTCTGAAAAAAAAAAACAAAAAAGAGTTTATTTCAACAAAAAGAAGGAAAAGCAAGTATCCTTTATTTTTTTTACATTAGGTATGTAGAGAAAATGTAAAAAAATAAAATTTATTTATTTTGTCAGAATTAAACATATTCGCCCTAGGGAAAATCGCTAAAAAAACGGATTTTTTAAAAATTCACCAGCTGTGTTTTATTTTTTTATTATTAAGTCAGACATGGCCTATAAATTTAAAATTAAACCCAATTTAATTCAGTTACATTTTTGCCTGAATGGCAATCGCAAAAGAAACTGATAATTACCTATTAATAACTTGCGCTAAAAGTAAGGTTAAATTTTGTTGGACAAGATGTAATTTTATACAAAAAAAAGTAAGTATGTAGTCAATTATTAGCTTAAAGTACAAAATAAAAAAAATACATTCTTTAATAAAAAAGTATAGCACCTACGTGGATTCAAAATGTTTAATTTACATACATTGATACATGCCAGTTATATTTCTTCCCATCGAGTTATTTTTGAAATTAAAAAGTTTTACGAAAAAAACACCCGGGGGCTTTGATTAACAATACCAACCCCGGGCGTCCCCGGGGCGGGGGAAGCCCGGGGGTTAACTATTCGCGGGAAATATTTTAACATACTTACTTTCTCTGCCTATACCCTGCACATTAACGGCTTAAAATCGGATTGCCTTATTTTTTGCGTAATTTGACTAGCAAATGCTTTTTTGGATTGACTCGCCTATAACATTATTTTACTAACTTTAGGTAAGTTACCGGGGTAAGGTGACGGATACACAAGTATCCATGGAGCAAGTAGATATCCGTTATAGCAGACAAGCTATGAGCGTTAACGCCCTACGGCATTTCATACAAACTTTCCAAGTCTTTATTTTTCGAAATGGATGGACCGATTTTAATGAAACTTGGTATGCATAGGGGTAGGGATAGAAAGAGTGATTTTTCCCTTTCTATAGAAAACTTCAAATCGCTCTCTCTTTCCCTCTCACTCTTTTTCGAAAAAAATCTCTACTAATTATTTAGACCTGCACATCCAGCGTCATCATGTTGCATTAAAATCGGTTCATTCATTTAAAAAAATTTGAACTTGAAAGTTTGTATGAAATGTCGTAGGGCGTAAAAACGCTATTGGAATTAAATTCCCAAAAATAAAGGAAATTCTTCGTTTAAGTACCTACCTATAATGTTTTAAAAAATCGACAGCTCAACAAAGTTAATTTTTTGACAAAAGTTACCAACGTGTTTTAGGAAGGTATGGACCTAGTTGGTACTATACAACGTGTAACAGAATAAACGCAATAAGTACCTGCATAACTCTTGAGAGGTCATTGTACTCACCATTATGAACAACTTTTACTATGGGACCAACACTGACATCTCGAAAAAAGAATCGGAAATACATTTCTGTGCGCATAACTCGACAAAACTGGGCCTAAACCACCAACTCTTAAAGCAGTATTACTTTAATATTACTTCAAGTGGGAAAGGGACGGAGCTATACGTCCTTTATAGCTCCCTCTCTTTCCCACTGGACGTAATATTGAAGTAATACTGCTTTAAGAGTTGGTGGTTAGGCCCCTGAGCTGATTTACTAATTTTCGCTGGAGTAGGAACGCTCTCAGATGATGGCTAGAATCTATAGTGTGATTCTGTCGGTCTATTCTGTCGACATCTCATCGTGTACAACGAGTGAACGACAAGTGAGCTGTCATTCCATCTTGGTTTGATAGCTCACCTGTCGTTCACTTTTTTTTTTGTTTATTAACTAAAAAAAACATTTTACAAGCATTTGCTGAACGTTTATACATACCAACACAAACCATCGCGGGTTCCCCTAAGTTTTCACTTCGACATGTATACAGCAGTCCAATTCTGCAGTGCGATTCTGTAAACATGTCGAAGTGAACAACCGGGCGGGGCGCACGACAGGTGAGTTGTCAAACCATACAAATAAGATGGAATGACAGCTCTATTGTCGTTCACTCCGCCTAGGTGAACACCATGAGATGTCGACAGAATCGACCGGCTGTAAACATGTCGAAGTGAACACTTGGGCGTGGTGCACGGCGGGTGAGTTGTCAAACCATACAAATAAGATGGAATGACAGCTCAGTGTCGTTCACTCCGCCTAGGTGAACACCGTGAGATGTCGACAGAATCGACAAGCTGTAAACATGTCGAAGTGAACGCTTGGGTGAAGTGATCACGAAGTGGACTGTCAATCCAAATAATCAAGATGGAATGACAGCCCACTTCGTAATCACTTCACCCAAGTCTTCACTTCGACATATTTACAGAAACGACCGACAGTAAACATGTCGAAGTGATGGCTTGGGTGTAGTGATCACCAAGTGAGCTGTCAATCCAGGTAATCAAGATGTAATTACAGAATTGCACTGCAGAATCGACCGGCTGAATTACACCATCAGTTCCCGTCAGTTAACATCTTACTGTGTAAAATTAGATTCAGTGAACATGAAAGTGGGCTATCAATCTATACAAACACGATGGAATGACAGTTCACTTCATGCTCCCTTTCCGCACATTCTCACATCACACATAGTGCATCCACGACAACACCATATAGCGACTTTGTAGCAGAAATACCTACAAACCAGTAAAGTGCTACCTAAATTGGTTACAAAAAAACTGTACGAGAAGCTTCATTCACCGCCAAATCTAAATTTCATTAGTGACATAATATTGTAGGTCAATGTTACCTTTTACCGAGTGAAGCGGTTCGCGTAGATTCCTCTATTAAAAAAAGCATTTCACGCCTATTACTTGTGCGGTCGGCTTGCCCACAAGTTGCACAATAACCATTTTTTTCATTAACAGCGTCTTTGTCACCTATAACCTCGTCTGATAAGCAATTTGTTACATGGCTACAAGAAAGGTAGCGAACATATTCACGGACCTTTGTCTCTAGACTAGATATAAATATTGGGCAACGGGCTTATCAAATTATAACAGTACGAGTAGCAGTACGATCCACATCTCAACATGGCAAGCTCAGCCTTATACGTTCTGCTGGCTGCGACCGCTGTGGCGGCGGTGCAGGTGGGTTTTGTGCCTCCGGCGGCCACCAGCTACATCTACAGGAGCGACAACAACGGCCCAGCGAACTACATCCAGCTCGGGGCTCCCGTGCCGTACCATGGACAACACAACGCCTTCGCTGCGCCTCTTCCGCTCGTACAGCCCAAAATCGGAGCCCTAGAAGCATACGATCTGGCACCCCTTCCCCTACCCTACGTGGCTGCCAAACCCATCATTGTTGAAGATGCTGAAGAAGATGACGATGCCGACAGCGAAGAATCTGACGAGTACATCGATGGTGAAGACTTAACAGGACATGACCATGGACATGAATACGCTAAGGGTGAGGGTAGTGACTACGCCGAGAAGCATCACTCCGCTCACGGCGAGAAAGGCAGCAAGGGCTTCCACTCTAAGGGTCACCAGACTAAGGGTGAAGCCGGACACTATGGTAAGGAGCACGACCAAGGTTACTACAAGGAGGCTGAAGGCGGCGAGAAAGGACACCACGACGAGGCCGCAGTACATGGCAAGCACCATGAATCTGGAGAGAGCTACAAGGGAGGCGACCACGGACACAAGAAGCACCACAGCAAGGGGGAAGAGATCACCGGCTACCACAAAGTGTTCAACAAGGACGAGTTCAAGAAGGACCATGACTTCTACGACGTTGCTGACAACAGCGGACACTTCAACAAGCACGGATACCAGAAGGGACACCACGGCTCCGAAAAGGGTGAACACAAGGAAGGTGGTCATCACGACTCTGCTTTCGACAAGGGTGGTTTTGGAAAGGCTGGCTTCCACGCTAAGGGTCATGTCGATGATGCTGATGCCGGTCATTCTGCTGAGCAAGGACATGAAAGCCACTACCATGACGAAGGTGACTACGGCAAGAAGGGTGGCAGTGCTCACGGCAAGGAATACGCCTACGCTGATGACGATGGTGACGATGATGATGATGACGATAGCCATTACGATGATAAGGAATAAACTCACCGTGGCACGCGGTTATTGTAAATATCTGTTAACTATTTAATTTTCTCAATAATTTTGTTATGTTTGATATTCTCGATGACGACGCTGTAAATATTTTTGTATCACAAGCGAATAAATGACTTATAAATAAAATATAAATTTTCTACTTAGTTACCATCCCTGTAATACCTATATATTTAACATTTATTAAGTAAACCTACGAAACTAGCTGACATGCCCGATATTAAACATCAATAAGCATTTTTTTCATTCCTCTGCCGATGCTTCAAGCATAAATTAGGTATTAAAAACGACTTTTTTTTTTAATGCACATAAAAAAACTTATTACCCGTCAATTTATTTACATCAATTAAATATTTATTTTTACGTAAACCGATTGCACATCAAGTTCACGAACTTAGGTCACCCCGACACGGATAGGTTAGGTTTGAAAGGGATGGCGGAAACTAGAGAGAGCGAGCGAAGCGAATTTACCTCCCGTCATACCATTCATGTTCAGTTTCTTTTAAACCACAGTATAAATATATATTTTTATCGTGTTTAAACCCTGAAAAGATAGTAATTACGGCGGGGCCATTGAGATAGAAAAAAATGTCTATGGGCGGGGCGGCAAGTTAGGTTTGAAGTTGTCATTTCATGATGTAACGTGGCCAGGCATTTCATGATTATGACCAAACGTGGATTGATATAATTATCATCAAACGTTGACGTTTAAACGATATATTGTCAGTTTTCGCTAGCCATTTCATTAAATTAATTACAAAGTTTATTGAGCGCTAGTTAGTATTAGATGCGTTCATAAAAAGCTCCGCTTTTTAATTAATATATTTTCACGAACTCAAATTATCGCTAAAATAAAAACATTTGAGCCTATTTTGCTGTGCAATCAGTAGGTACCTACCGACCTATTTTTGATTAGGATTGGGATTTTTAATAAAAAAAACCGGCCAAGTGCGAGTCGGACTCGCGCACGAAGGGTTCCGTACCATTATCTATAAAAACCCTTAAATATTAATTTTATTTTAATTTTATTATTTATTTTTAAAGTGAACTCCATATTCTGTGAATATTTCAAGCGTCTACTTGTTGCCGTTATCAATAAGTATCGAGCAAAAACGAGCAAAAAAATCACGTTTGTTGTATGGGAGCCCCCTTAAATATTTATTTTATTCCGTTTTTTAGTGTTTGTTGTTAAAGAGGCAACAGAAATACATTATCTGTGAAAATTTCTACTGTCTAACTATCACGGTTCATGAGATACAGCCTGGTGACAGATGTACGGATGGACGGACGGACAGCGTAGTCTTAGTAATAGGGTCCCGTTTTACCCTTTGAGTACGGAACCCGAAAAAGGAGGATTTCTTTATTTACAGTTAACTACCATTCCACAGGATAATAATAGTCTAGCTTTTCTTTTGCCCGCAACTTCGCTCGCGTTAGTAGAACTAAGTAGGTATATTATTTTCGCAAAAAATATAACCTATAACCGTCTCCAGGATCCCTTGACCCTTCTATTTCTATACCAAAATTCATTGGTTCAGCAATTATTAAGGCACTTTGGCACTTATACATCGTGTAACAGAATAAACGCAATATTACCTCTTAAGAAGTCATTGTACTCATCATTATGAACAACTTTCACTATGAGACCAATACTGAAATCGCGAAAAAAAATTTACTGCCCCATTTCTGTGCGCATAACTCGACAAAATTTACTGAACAGCTGTTTTTTTTTCGCGATTTCGTGGTTGGTCCCATAGTAAAAGTCGTTCAATGATGAGTACAATTACCCCTTATGAGGTTATTGCGTTTATTTTGTTACACGTTGTATAGGTAGGTATACAGGGTTATTTGTAAAACACAACACAACAACCTTTCAGGAGGTAAGAGTATTCATCATGATAAACAACTTTTGCTATGAGACCAACCCTGAAAAATCTAAAAAAAATTCTGCTGAAATACAAAATGCAATGAAAATGTATTTTCATTTTCATCGGGTGACTATTGCATTTTGTATGAAACAGCTGATTTAATTTTTGATATTTCAGAGTCGGTCCCATAGTAAAAGATGTTTATAATGATGAGTACTTTCAGCCCCTGAAAGGTTGTTGGTGTTTTACAAATAACCCTGCATATTCGATAGAATAACCTTCTTTGAGTTTGGGAGTTGCATTTTAATCTTCATTTGATAGACATTGCTTCAAGTCATAAACAGAAATAATCAGCCAAATCAAAGTAACCCCAATTTATAAAAATGCAATTCAACAAACACCGTGACGACGAGTTTCCGTAATAACTATGAAAATCAATTAGTAGATGCACTAGGATTAATTAAAAAAATCAATTAAGGTCCATTTAATTAATTTCATGTTATTGGCTATACGATTGCGGATAAACAGTCGCTTTGTAAGGAAACCGGTAGGTACCTATTCGTATGTCTTAGTCAGTCCTTGAACCAAAATATCAAAGCATTTTGAAGTCGCCAATCAAACTAGGCCAGTCAAGGGGAAGACTAAAGAACCAATGACTGGACTGCAATGGGGTTGACCTTTTTAGGGTTTGTACCCAAAGGGCAAAAACGAGACCCTATTACTAAGACACCGCTGTCCGCGTGTCTGTCACCAGACTGTATCTCATGAACCGTGATAGCTAGACAGTTGAAATTTTCACAGATAATGTATTTCTGTTGCCGCTATAAAAAAATACTAAAAACAGAATAAAATAAATGATTATTTAAATGGGGCTCCCATTTAACAAACGTGATTTTTTTGCCGTTTTTTATAGATAATCTTTGACACAGTCGTACTGTGATAGAATGGGGATGGAATCAAAACTTACCTAAAAATCTAGAACCCTTCAAAATAAGTGGTAATAATTGGCAACTTATGTAAGTCTTATCTCAGATAAAAACACGTCCCTTTCTGCCTATTGGCCAAGCCTACCTCTGTTCTGTCTCCTGTTTGATAGGTATGGAGAAAAGTAGAAATTACGATATATACTTTTCTTACGTCAATGTTCATTTCTGATTAATTACGATGCGGGTTCCAAGACAGTTGAATCATTTCTCTGGAACTCTTCGAGCATCATTTACTCGGTGCTTTTCTGGTGGCCGCTACTGCTGACCCTGGCTTTCAGGAGTAGCAGTATTTGGCGAATGGTGTGGCATATCATGACTGAGATAAGCATGGAAGAAGAAGGCAGGTTGTGCCGAGAGGTGGACCCCAAAAAAAATTAGGATAAGGGCAAGAAAATGTTGATAAGGAATCCGCCAACTCGCACTGAACTCGCGACGTTACTTAGGTAGGTGTATGTTTCACTTACAAAGTTACAACCCTTTTAAAGAGGAGGCCTGAGTGAGAACCAGAAGGAAGATCATTATTTGCTGATTTGTGTGGGCAAAGCAAAGGGCCCCATTCCTTCCATTTCTCTTTTTATTGGGCTTCTTCACGCCAATTCACTACGAAGCCATCCAAGGTTTCGCGTCCTCTTCTTATCCAGATTCTAACTGACCAAAATCCGTGTTCCTCCAACTGCCTCATGCGTTCCATGGCCGCGGTAACTCTTTCGAACAACTCCGCAACCCTGGCAGGCATTCCATTATGCTGACATCTCTTTGAGGCCCGCGTGGAACACAACGCGCCGTCGACCAAGCCTGGTCCATAACGGACGGCGAGCCAACCATCGCTCGCCGTCTGCAGGCCCACGCCTACGGTGGCTGGGAATCACCCTGCGACTCTCGACGTCCGGGAGCAGACATGACCTGCCGGATGCATGATAATGATAAATTTTACAGATGTAATATTAATTAGTACCGAATTTAATTAAAAACTGTAGGCACAACACACTTTTACCTACCTACTCGTTACCCTATACTGTTATCAAAGACCAACGTTAAACTATTTTTCCTGCTTATAAATACGAGGTATAGCCACCTACCGGAACTCGTAATTGTTATTATAAAATAGAGAGGAATAAAATTGTTTAATTTTTTTTTCTCGTATTTTTTCCGCATTCAATTGTTCACTTGACTATTTATAAATTCTTTTGTGTTCAGACCAGACCCCTATAGAAATTGCCATAGGAATTGTTGTTATTTTTCAGTAGCCGGTGGTAACTTTATTATGGTACTATAGATGTTATGTATAATAAATACTCAATTGTTTTAAATAGGGATCCTTATTAATAATAAAACAATTATCTTGCTATTTCTTTTCCTCTTCCGATTTTATCGATTTCTTTTTTTTTTTCGAAATCGATTTATTATTCCGATTGATGATACTTTACGATGATACTAATAGTAGCTACAGTAGGGATGCTCCCATAAACGTAACATAGGGGAACGAGCCTACGCACCATGACCCGGGCATAGATTCAGATGTCAGGGGCTCCTTTTACAGAAAATTTGTCAGACCCGACCAAAGAACACATAGTAGTATCTCAATCGCGCTGTCAACCACTGCACCAATGAGGACTAAAATCATCATATTCATCATCATCTGCCTAGCCTTTTCTTCTACGTAGGTAGTCTAACCGCATGAACACCAGTATTTTAAATAACTAACTACCTGGAACTACCTCTATATTAATGGGCCTAATCAGAAGGCTTAAAGTCACCCAAAGAGCAATGGAGTGGGCAATGCTCGGAGTTTCCTTGCGTGATCGAATCAGAAATGATGATATCCGGAATTAATATGATACCCACTGTAATGTATGTATGTATGTAAGTCGGGCTGGTGTACGCAACTCCACGTTCAATCGCGTACCTATGTTGCACACGGTTGGTACAAATACTTAATACCTATGTCATTTGATCCTCCCAGCTCCTGACCTCAAGGAAGGCAAGCTACACCCCGGTACTGACAATCTCACTCACCCCATAGTAAGGCTGGACGAGGCTGACTCAAAACGAAAGTCAAATCCTTCCATTGTTCAATAGCATTGATATATTATTTAACATTAGAACTGTTAACAACGGCAGAGTGATATTTGAGTGAAAAAAGAACCGGTCAAGTACGAGTCGGACTCACGCATGAAGAGTTCCGTACAATTGAATTTTTATTATTTGTTGATATGGCCGCAACTAAAATACACACTGGGAAAATTTCAACTGTCTGCCATTACGGTTCATGAGATACAAGTGATACAACCCGCTGACAGACAGACAGACGGATGGATGGACGGACAGCAAAAGCCTAGAAATAGGGTCCCGTTGGCCTTTGGGTACGGAACCATAAAAAGTAACTTTGCATTATTTCAGAGGTCAGTGAGATAATTATGAATGAACGAACTCTGGTGGCTGTAAAAAGTAACGGTCTGATAATGAAGCTATGATGCTGATATCTCAAGTTTTTATTCAAATCATGATGTTGAAATTGAAACAAATAGGATAAATAAATTGATGTGCCAACTTACTTACCCCAATTCTATTAAGGGGTCCCTATTTTGTATCCATTAGTATCAAGAATGCTAAGCTCTTGATATACCTACCAATCTAAGAATAGATACGACTTGTAGATTTGGAACAAAAACTCGGCCCAATACGAGAGAAATTGACCCTTAACCTACCTACCTACCACAAGGGCACCGTGTGTACGGCGATATCGACGGTATCGACGTACTTTAGATAGGTAGGTACCTACCAAGTACCGACTATAGACGGTAGGTACTAAGTTTATTATGCTTTATATGTATAAAGTAAGTCAGTACCAAAAATCACACCAATAAATGAATTGAATTGAATAGAATACACTTCTGAACAAAGGCTTTTTACCAAACACGTTTTTTTGTATTGTCTTCGTAAAATAAAGAAGTAACACAATGAAGGTAAATGGAAACATTAACCAAACAAGAAGAAAAAGATACCTTGTAGTTACTTATGTCTGTAATTGAGGAGAGAAAGGGAGGTTATCCCTTAAATATTCATTTTATTCTGTTTTTTTAGTATTTGTTGTTGTAGCGGCAACAGAAATACATCTGTGAAAATTTCAACTGTCTAGCTATCACGGTTCATGCTATACAGCCTGGTGACAGACGGACGGACAGCCAGAGGTCCCGTTTTACCCTTTGGGTACGGAACCCTAAAAAATCGACACCTAACATAACTGAACGAAGTCTTCTTCTTCTTAAATAGAACTGAACTTTAAGGTCAGTTCTATTTAAGAGGAAATTGGTTGATGTTCAACAAGACATTTTTAGAAATAACAATAAGTAATCAACGAAAACGAAAATAGATTTGAGCAGGTAGGTACTTACTTAAGTAACTACCTAATTCGTGTGAACTGTTAAACATGGAGACCTTGACTCAGCCGATCCAAATCGTTGCACCGATTACGAATCTAATCGACTGTGGCTAGAAACGACTAGTAATCGATCACTCATCTCTAGGAAAAAAAACATCCTTGTCTAACACTTGTAAACAAAAGGCTATATAAACCTAGCCCTCGCCATGTATGTCAGTGTCGCAACCTACTTCGATTGCGCAAGAGTGGAAAAAAAAATTAGGTCAAAATGCTAAAAACAGTTTGTCTTGTTTTGACATTGACCATCGTGTTTGCTGAGTCATCCCCTATCAATATCGGCACTCTAGAATTCGACAATCTCGACGTCGACTATCCGGACCTAGGATATGAACGTGATGAGAATTGGGGGGCCGTATTCTCAAGACTTCTAGGCGATCCGACCAGGAATCCCCCCAAGTACGCTAAAGCTAGCCAGGACAGCGAGACTACGAGTGCGAGAACGTCAGGATCAAAACAAAAGAGCCAGTCTACGAAAGGTGTTCACAGCATCCACAAAATTGGCGATTTGAAGTCGTTCTTCAAGGAAGTCGCTGCGCAGGATCAAGGAGCTTACGATGATGCTGATGAGTCTGCCCACGCTGATGTCACAGCTGCCGCAGCAGCCGCCACCAAAGGCAAGGCAACCAGAACTTACGGCAGAGGTAACAAGACCACCGGCTCCCACAGAGTGTACCACAAAGATGAGTACAAGAAAGATCAGGACTTCTACGAGTTTGATGAAACGAAGGGAACTGTTAACAGCGCTGGCGGAAAGATAACTGGAGCGACAATAATTGCTGATGCAGGATTTAGAAAAGGTAGCTACGATCATAATCGCCAAAAAGACCTTCACGGCAAGGAAGGATCTTTAGATAACGGATTCTTAGATAAACAATTCAGTGAATTTGAGGATTCCGAAGACTTAGACGGCGAATTTTCTAATTTCAAATGAACTTGATATTTAAACTGTCTGTAGAAATTCATGTGTTATATGCTTGTCACTAATTTATTTTTGTGTTACCCTCAGTGTTACCTAACGTAAGTTCTTAGATTTTATTAATAAATAACTCTAATCCAAACAGATTGCTTTTCTCTGTAAATTTTGCTTAGTACTATTTGCTAAGTCATTCTGGCATTCGGATAAAAAGGATAGAATTTCTTGAGGATGAGCCTCCTGTTCCTTTTTCCAAATTAATTTCGTAATTATTTCTAACCTAAATTTCGCTGAAATAGAAATTCTTTAAACAAATCTTATTTAAATGCTGGTCATAAAACGCAAACGGACAAATAATTTTTATATCCATCGACAAAGTATCTTTAGTCAGTTGAATTTCGCGGGTCGAATCCATAGAGGAAAGTAAGTGGTCGAATCGAAAACTACATTAGTAATAGTCACAGAGTAAAATGTAGAAGAGAACAATAAGCACGCACAAACACAGATAGCCTGGGCCGGATGTTGAATAATTTTTCTTACAAGTTACAAACTTATTTGATCACAGTTGATATAAAGACAAAATATAATAAACGCAATCAATGGGGTTGGTCAAAGTGGCGCTAGCATAGCTTTAACCAAAATATAAGAATTTTCTATTGAACATTTTGAATACCTAACTAATTATTTTCACAATTCCAAAGATCTGTGAAGTACCTTTTTGTAAGGAAATAGGTGCGCATCAGTTTCCTAAAGATTCAGCAATGACATAAACTGGCTAAAGGCCATAAGGAGACAAAACTTCAAGCCGGAAAAAATTCGAGGTTATGTCGTAAACATTTCTTGGAAACAGATTACCATAAAACTAGTTTTTATACAGGTACGTCACATTAATTGTATTCTAAAAATATTCGGCATCATAATAAAAATGTGTTCTTTATCCTTTTTGGTTGTTTCTAGGTATTGAAAACAAGCATCGTTACCTGAAAAAAACAGCAGTCCCAACATTGTTTCTCTGGACTACTAAAACTCTTTCTCAAGAAGCTCAAGCTCGAGAAGAGCGCTTATCAAACCGAAATATTAGAAAGCACTCTTTGATGAGATAGACACATCAGCTGTGCAAACTACCAGGGGCTCGATTCTGCTATTGCAATCGTGTCTCAATGACCGGTCAGTGATTGAATATTTGACAACTTTGACAGTTTTTGTATGGGAAATGTGTCAAAAGTTTGACGTTATACGTCAAAATTCGATCATTGACCGGTCATTGAGACACGATTGCAATAGCAGAATCGACCCCCAGTTCAGAAGATTTGACTCTTCCTGATAATGTATATATTTCTACCCAAGATGATGATTGAACGCAGCTCATTGATTAATTTGTGTGATGAAGGTGATATTGTGATGGTGTCATGGCTGATAGAGGATTTAATTTAATGTCCAGGACTTGTTTGCAGTGAAAAATGTGTCATTAATATACCTGCTTTCTTGAAAGGCAGATCACAGTTGCCAGGTTTTGTATTAAAGCGCGCATGATCAGAAACTTGCAAGTCAAAGAGTACACATAGAAAGATTAATAGGCTTAACAAAAACTTATAAAATTTTGCAGACACCTTTAGTCTCATTTTATGTGGCATCCGAAATATTTGTTATAATAATATGATTGATGTTGTGTATGTTTAGAGTAAGGATTGTAAATAATAAAATGAAATTCAAATAGTTATGTTTATTACTTTTATTTTCACACCCTCATAAAATAAAAAATAATACACTAAAGAAAACAAGAACAAAAAAATCTGAAAATCTTATTACAGGTATCCTAACCTACCTACAGCCTATTTATAATTAATGTGTTTTTTTAATTAAATAAAAATTTGGGTATTTAAATATTTACTTACTCAAAATTGCTTGTTTAAAATAATTGTTAAAGAAGTTGTCAACTTTTTCTAACATCTTGAAATAAATTCCTCATCACATATAGGGCCTTAAATGTATAAACAATCAAATTATAGAATGATCTATTAGTACAGTATAGCTGACCCAGTATTGCGGATTATGTCCCGATACATGCTAGAGTGAGGAGGATCATCGTGGCTTTGAGTTCCTGTGTTTCCAAAGTAAACATTCCGGTCATACAGCTCTAATCTGTAAACAAAACAAGAGTTCAGTCTTGATAGAAAAAACTTAAAAAGCACTATCTTGAAAGCTTTTACTTTCGATAAAACGTTTTGTATCAAAGTACATTAGGTAAACGAGAACCAAGCTAGCAATCACTCTTTCAAAATCATGTATTTAGAAGGGAAAATTTGTGATTTATAGTTATAAGGTTTTACCTGTCGACTAGGTCTGCTTTCCTTCCTCGTAAAGATGCACCACGTTTCTTCAATTCAGCTTTCAACCCACTTATCCGCCATGTCGAATACATGTTTCGTTCACAACAGTTCTTTCAATATTATAAAAAAACGCACTCAACAAGTTTATCTAAAACACAACATAAACTTGACAGGTGAAAGCTATGCTAGCGCCATCTACCTAAAGCTTTCACCGGCCAACCCCAATGGGGTTGGCCGGTGAAAGCTTTTATAGGTAGATGGAAAGTGTCAAGTCTTTAATTAGTCAATTTAAAAAACCGGTATTGACCATTTAATTAGTAACGTTTTACGACAACACTATTGCAAAAAGACGTCTTGTCTTTGACATAGAGCTTGTCAATTTCACAGCTGTCATCGCTCTGGTCTATAGTCTTTGCACCATCGCTGAATGGAGTTAAGTGTTTGTGTTAAATGGTTGTGAAACAAAGAGATTTATACGAAATAAATGAGGCTCGGTAGAGATTTACTGTTTAACATTACTCATGAGTACGGAAGAGACTCTGTTGAATCTCGATTTCGACAAACCGAACACAGCAATTACGCCGCCCGATGACGGTGTGGTATCTTTGTCGAGTAGTTCGGAGGAGATTTGTTTAGTGCCAGAGGTCGGGTTCGAGGGCAACGTGGATTCGCCAGGGGTGAACCGAGAGTCGCAGCCGCTGCTGGGCGGCCGCGGCGACTTCGAAGTTTCTTTTAATCATTTCCCAGGTGAGACGAAATATTGACCCCTGTAACGTCGCACTGACTCATGTTACCTTTATAATTGAGTTTATCAGACTTATTAGCTCGTGCTAAAACACGGGTAATGATATTTAGTACAGTAAATTCAAAAGAAAACGCTTGTGAGACTTCTCATGATGATTTGTACGGCTTCCATGAACATCGTTAATCTTTTCACAAATAACAGATGTTCACAAGTGCGTATTGTTTACCTTGACGCTGTAATAGCTCACTTATCGCGCATGATTAGAAATTTGTACTGTGTTAATATTATACTACCTACCAAATTGCATGTTTTTGTATACTGTACCTTGTTATTGATTGAACTAACTTCATTGTGTAGTTAAACTCAAAAAACGTATACACTTAGAAATGTATGAACATAGCCACAGACTATTTTCAGTGAAGTGTAACGGCCGTGCTGTAGTTTCAGTGCCAATGTTTTCTTTCGTTTTTTAAAAATGGATCGTCCTTTTCAGTGCAGTAAGTACTTCATATACAAGATCTTTAAATGCTTTTCGATATTTGGTAGATATGCAATTGGAAAATATTAAGTAACACTTGTTATTGATAAGCCATATGGCAGGTAACAGTTATAGACTTTACGGTATTCATTAACTTTTACGTGCGCATATTTTTACGAGTCTGCAGTTCAAACTAAGTAAAGAGGTTTTTTGCCTCAAGGTTAAAACCTATTTTTTGTGAGTATTACATTTTCTTATGCTGAAACATGTTAGATTTAGTACAGCTATGTGGCACTGAAAACTAAGTGATGAAACAATTCTTTGTATTGCACTATAATAAAAATTAATTAACAAGATTGTGTTTTTGATAATCAACCAATTTGGAGATAGTATCTTTTGTAGCATTGCATTACCATTAGCATTGCATTGGAAACATAAACAGACATTGTTTTTGTTTTTATGTAAAAGTTGTTTTATTGTGTTGTCATTTAATAAAATTTATATGCTTTAATATTAGAAGGTCAGCTAGAATGAGTTAAAATAGGAATACCTACCTAATTCTTAAAACAAATAACACCCAGATAAAAAAAATACTCACTGGACTGTCAGACTGTATTATACCACTGCTGGACAAGGTCTGCCTCTATTGACTTCCAGCTGATTTAGAGCAGGGGTAGTTTGAACCACTGCAAACATTCTATAAAAATCATGTTATTCTGAAATGCCTACCATTTAGCTTCTAGTCTACTATCCCCCCCAAACTAAGCTTAAATTACTTTCTCTTTCACATCTGCTTTATCTGAAAGCAGTCAAAGATGTAAATAAAATAGACATTTCACAACAGTAATATAATAAGAAATTAAAGTCGCTGTTAATTAGAATATCACCATTTCTAATGAGATTATTTCCAAATTAACACAAATCAACTGTTATTGAGAAAATAAAATGGATAATTAAGTCTATTTAAACTAAGAACAAATTATGGTGCAATATTATAAATGCCATGTCATCTCTTCACTACCCATGGTTGACTGGTAGAGAATACCTAGGGCATTAAGTCCACCTTTACTACACCTATGTGCATAGTCTGCCTACCTGCCTAGCCTTTACAATAATGTTGGGGTCAGCTTCCAGTCTAACCGTATGCGATGATACATGGAGCAACTGCCGATTTGACCTCCATAACCCAGTAACTGGGGACCTATCATGAATGTTTTGACATATGGTAACGTTAGCATAATGCCCCCTAGCAAACAACAACGCTCAAGTCATTTTGACTATGTTAACTGTACAGCTAAAAAACCTATTAATTTATTATAACCAATGTACTGGGGCACCATGACAAGTTTTTGAATTCTGGCCTTGGTTTATCGTATGTCAGTTCGGTCCACGAAGAGTTCTATTCAATGAAATTGATAAGAGAAAATCGCTTGATCCACGAAGGGCCAAATTGGACTTGAACGGTGTTGCTTGTTAAGGGACGAGTTTCCAATTCAGATAAATATATTCGTCAAAAACATCTGTGCTAGGCCCTCCGGGTACAATGATACCCCGTGGCAAGAACAAATCTACTAAAATAAAAAATGGAGTATTAAGTACAGTTAGCTTGGTATGCTAAGCACAAAGATAGTTTGATAACCAAACAGGTTACTATGTTAATGTGACATAGTACTACTTCAAGGTAGGGCCACATTTTTGTCACTCATTATGTTAATATCTACTGTTACCCAATTTCTTAATGTTGTAAAAACTAATTTTACCTATTTATTAATTAGAACCTTGTTAGGTAGTAACAAGAAATAAACCATTAAAAAAATGTCATTTCATAGTATTTTATAAACTGAATTAGTAATGGGATTTTTTCATTTGTACCAAAAACATATAAATTCGTTTTAGTACCGACAGGTAGCAAAAAGTTAAGTATAAATGCCCTTTTCTGTTGCATTTATTGTATGAGGCGACTAAGGGACTCACCAGAGAATGGGCAGCAGCATTCTTTCGGTACATTGCAACAGCTATACTGCGATCGCCAACCCGCCTGCCAAGCGTGGCGATTAGGGCAAACCCCCCCCAAATGACAAGCACAACAAAAAAATGGCCCCTAGTGCCCGGCAGCGCGTCTACCCTTGACTCCGGTAGCGGTCAAGGTTAAGACGATGCAAGGGGTGCTAAGAATCCCCGGAGTGGATACGGCTACCGTAAAAAGCACCGACGACTGGACCTGGCAACACTAAACACAAGAACACTCCGGACCGACGAGAAGATCACCGAACTTGAGGAGGAATTGAGCAGGTTGCGATGGAGTGTTGTGGGATTGTCTGAAGTCCGAAGAGAGGGCGAGGACACGACAATTCTCAAATCCGGCAACCTGTTCTATTTCCGGGAGGGTGACCAGAAGTCCCAGGGTGGTGTCGGGTTTTTCGTCCACAGGTCCCTCGTGTCCAATGTGGTGAGAATCGAGAGTGTGTCGACCAGGGTGGCGTACCTTATACTCAGAATATCGTCAAGATATTCGTTGAAGGTCGTACAGGTTTACGCCCCAACCTCAACACACCCCGACGACGAAATAGAGACCATGTATGAGGATATATCCAGAGCCATGCATGGTCATAAAACTCATTTCACCGTGGTCATGGGGGACTTCAACGCGAAACTGGGCAAACGTGACGGTGACGAGCTGCGAGTGGGGCAATTTGGATATGGACGTCGGAACCACCGGGGACACCTACTGGCCAGTTTTATGGAGAAGGAGGGCCTTTATATGATGAACTCCTTCTTCAGAAAACGTGAGCACAGGAAGTGGACCTGGCAGAGCCCCGACGGTGCAACTAAAAATGAGATCGACTTCATCATGTCGACGAAGAAGCAGATATTCAATGATGTCTCTGTGATCAACGCGGTGAAAACCGGAAGTGATCACCGCATGGTAAGAGGCACATTGAATCTAAATATCAAGCTGGAAAGGTCTCGACTGATGAAGTCTACGCTCCGTCCAGCACAGATCCAGATCCAAAACTCCGAAAGCTTTCAGCTCGAACTTCAAAATCGTTTCGAGTGCCTAGGGAGCTCTGTGGACGAATACAACGATGGGTTCGTGGAAACTGTTCATACGGTCGGGTCTAAGTTCTTCAAGACTCGCCGTACAGATAAGACCAAGAGGCTCTCTGATCCGACTCTCAAGCTCATGAAGGAGAGGCGGGAGATGATTCTGCAGTCTTCAGAAGATGCGTGCATGTACCGGCAGCTCAATAGACGGATCTCCAAGTCCTTGAAAAGCGACCTCCGCCGCTTTAATACTGAAAAAATTAAAGACGCGATAGAGCGGAACAAGGGCTCCAAGGTCTTTGCAAGAGATTTGTCTATTGGGCAGAGCCAACTCACAAAACTGAAGACCGACGATGGCAGAACCATATCCGCCAAATCGGAGCTTCTGAGGGAGATCGAGACATTCTATGGACAGTTATACACGTCAATGACCAAACCCGCAGCAAATCTAGCGAACGACCCAAGAGCTAGATTGAGCCGGCATTATACCGAAGACATCCCAGACGTCAGCCTGTATGAGATTAGGATGGCTCTGAAGCAGCTTAAAAACAACAAGGCGTCGGGTGAGGACGGAATTACGGCCGAACTCCTGAAGGCGGGTGGAAAACCAGTCCTTAAGGCCCTTCAGAAACTGTTCGATTCCGTCATACTCGAGGGGAAAACGCCACAAGCGTGGAGCAGAGGTGTGGTGGTACTCTTCTTTAAAAAGGGCGACAATGCCCTACTTAAGAATTACAGGCCCATCTCACTTCTGAGCCATGTCTACAAGCTGTTTTCCAGAGTCATCACAAACCGTCTCGCACGCAGGTTTGACGACTTCCAGCCTCCCGAACAAGCCGGATTCCGAAAAGGCTTCAGCACCGTAGACCACATACACACGCTGCGGCAGGTTATACAGAAGACCGAAGAGTATAATCTGCCCCTTTGCTTAGCGTTTGTGGACTACGAGAAAGCCTTCGATTCAATCGAGACTTGGGCTGTGCTGCAGTCTCTCCAACGGTGCCAGATCGACTATCGGTACATCGAGGTGCTGAAGTGTTTGTATGAAAACGCCACCATGTCAGTCCGACTTCAGGATCAGACATCAGAACCTATCCTCCTGCAGCGGGGTGTGAGGCAGGGAGACGTAATTTCTCCGAAACTGTTCACGGCCGCAATGGAGGACGTCTTCAAAGTTTTGGACTGGAAAAGGCTAGGCATTAATGTCAATGGCGAATACATCACTCATCTTCGATTTGCCGACGATATAGTCGTCATGGCTGAGACCACGGAGGACCTCAGTACAATGCTCGATGACCTCAGTAGAGCTTCCGAAAGAGTGGGTCTAAAAATGAACATGGACAAAACCAAGGTGATGGTAAATACCCATGTAGCACCCACTCCTATCAAGATTGGAGGCTCTGCACTCGAAGTTGTTGATGAGTACGTCTACCTGGGACAAGCGATCCAGCTAGGTAGGGCTAACTTCGAGAAGGAGGTCAACCGTCGAATCCGACTCGGCTAGGCGGCGTTCGGGAAGTTGCGCGGTATCTTCTCGTCTCACATACCACAGTGTCTCAAGACGAAAGTCTATGACCAGTGCGTGTTACCAGTGATGACCTATGGACTCGAAACGTGGTCGCTCACAATGGGCCTCATCAGAAGGCTTAAAGTCACCCAAAGGGCAATGGAAAGGGCAATGCTCGGAGTTTCCTTGCGTGATCGAATCAGGAATGATGATATCCGCAAGAGAACCAAGGTTACCGACATAGCCCAAAGGATCGCCAAATTGAAGTGGCAGTGGGCAGGGCACATTGCTCGCAGAACAGATGGTCGATGGGGCCGAAAAGTTTTGGAGTGGCGACCGCGTACCGGAAGACGCAGCGTTGGAAGGCCTCCCACAAGGTGGACCGATGACCTGGTGAGGGTCGCGGGTAACCGATGGATGCGAGACGCACAGGACCGGTTTTTGTGGCGACACTTGGGGGAGGCCTATGTCCAGCAGTGGACGTCTTTCGGCTGATATGATGATGATGATCCAGACTAACAGAAGTATGTACTTAGAAAAAAACAAAATTAAATAAAAACTGCTTTTTCTGAGTCAAAATGTCGCTTCATAAAAAATACTCCAAAACATCCAGAATTGCACAAAAACAAAAGTTTCATTTACTACATACATTGTTCTACAGCCCACATTTATGCAAATTGTGCACCCACATATCTATGTGTCACTTACCCCAATAACAACGACACATCGACTCAGTTAGGTAAACAAACATGCGGGTCTCATGCAAATTGATATTGATTGTCTTGTTAGTATCTTTAGTGCTTGTACTATCTGTACGTAGCTATCTGTTGATTTCTACAGTTTGCTAAATGTAGGTGGCTTCAATCTGTTTCAATTATGAGTGTATTTATTGGAAAAATAATATGTAATAATAGCCATATATACAAGTAACAGCACTGTGATTTAAATTGAGTCAATGACTGAAAAGCATGTTCTCAATTAGGATTACCATTTTTAATTTTTTTTTTTTTTAAATCCACATAAGTAGAAAAGTTCGAACAAATGACAGGGCTGGACAAAATCCGAGCAGGGGGCTTTATGGCCAGACCTTGGGCCAATTGGTTACCTACCCACATTCTATGCCACGCCTGAATCCCTGCAAATACTGTTTTAGGGATACAGGTGTGAGTTTTTAGGGGAGAGGTGGGATTTAAAAATACCAAAACAGGATACTGCAAAAAAAAAACTAAACTTATATATCAAATTCAAGGCCCCTCAGATCATCCTCAGTAGTTGTACTTGCAAAACAACACACTTTTTACTGTGTACCTAAACCCTTTATATGATAAATTGATAACAAAGAAATTACTTAAAAAGTGGGTAGTGGATTGTTACATTTCGTATCTTAGTATCCTGCATAATGGAAAAATACGTAGTTGAAACCAATCCTGTAAAGTGGCTTCTAGCTAAATTAATTCTGAAAGCCACTGTGTGCAACACACAGCAGTAGTGGAGTTCTCAGTGATAAGGTAATGTATTACTGACCAGTTACCTAACAAGTACCTAATAATCTTGAAATCAGAAATTTATAATAATCTCAATTTTTGGGTCATTCAAATCTATATCCTAAGAAAATAAAGATCAAATTCCATTGCAACTCGTCCTTTTTAGGGGCATTTTTAATAAGAATGGTCAGTTAAAAATCAACTTAAAACACACCAAGCTAAAGTCGAGACTTGAGTTGGTGGCGATGGATTCAAATGATCTCGAATTATAAATTCATGCTATGCTATTTAGATGTCATACAGGATGATAGTAAATACTGTATTGTAACAATGATGTAACAACTATAAAATTTTTTTTTTTTTTGTTATAATAAAGCAACAACTTATTAAGAGGTCAATGACCTCTAGTACTTGAGTACTACTACCTACTAGTAATGATGAGATTTTTTTTATTTACCTTATGTCATTATCATTAGATACTAAGACTTATTGAGAATTCGATACTCAGCAGGGCTATGAAGTTTCGCTAGTTAATTTAAGCTTCGTTCACATTACTGTTCCGGGTTCTGTTGTGTTGTGGCGCGGGATATACCTACCTACCAATCAAACGAATCTATTAAAGCCTACGTCATATCACAAAGAGTTTTGTAGCCAATCAACTGCGTCAGAAAGCGACACGACCTCACACGACACAACACAGTAATGTGAACCCGACTTTATTATGATCCTGTCAATGCACGAATAAATACATATTGAAATCCAGAACTTCGAGCCTTTAGCCCCGATTTATCGTTACCGACATTTAGCCAGAGTGCGATTTTGTGTCTTAAATGATATAGTCTAAGGCACAAAATGAATTTTTCAAAAACATGTCGCTTTAAGTTGTCGGCATGGGCTTGATGTATTCCCATGAATGACTCCCTAATACTCATATCTTTTTGTTGTCTACTTGAGCAGATTACGGCTTTTATCAAACTTGCATATAATATTATTTATTATTAAAGTGAATCCATTGACGATGTACCTAGGCTTGATTGAATATTGATACTTTGTACAGCTTGCTTGCGTCACAAACAACGCGCGTCACGATTACCTACGCGAGATTTGTGTTTTGAAATAACTTTAGCTTTCGATTCAGATTTACTTGGTTTGTGTAAAATAATAATCTTGGAGTTTAAACGAGGTTGGAAGGAATCCGGTACTTGAAACCGAATGCAACACATTTGGGAAGGCTTTGATCATTGATTTTTCACCTGTCTGATGACAAATTCAAAATAATACACTACTTTTTTTTCGACTCCATCGTAGTTTGAGAATAAGGACCATAGTTGTTTGCGATAAAGCTGTTGATTGTATGGTTTTGTATTCCTTGTTATTGTAATTCACAATTTTTTATATCGTCTTTGATACTTATGCAAAAACTATTTTTTTTACTGTGGGAAATCATCAAATGACTCCTTCCGCTGTGGGCGGAGCGGAAGGGTGTTTCAGGCTCTTACTGACTAAAATCTATCCGTGTTAGGTACTCCTAATGGCCTTTGCGTTCCAGGGCCGCGGTGACTCTTTCGAACAAATTCCGCAACCCTGGCAGGCCTTGTAATAACTTTGGTATTGCAGATATCCATATTCGGCGATGACCAGTAACACTATAAGACCCGCTTGCGCAAACTTTATCTTTTAACTCAGGAGTTTAGTTGCTAACACCAGGTTAAATACCAAATATTAGGTACTTTCATATGTACATAATGTTGCCGGGTTACATCTATCTCAGAGTTTAAAATAGCTCTAGTTTGTGCAAGTGGCCCTAAGATGGTCTGCTTGTTTTCTTGCTAATCTATACCTATGTCATCATCATTATCCAGCCCTCGTGGTGCGTTTCCATGTCATCCCGCCACCGCTTTCTGGGCCGGTGTCGGCGACGCCATCCATCCCCTGGCACCCATTGCGTCAAGATTTTCGCCCCTACTCCATTTTATAAAGATCGGCACAACATATCTTCTTCCATAACTTCTATACTTATTAGTCGTTATCACAGTAGTCACTCCCATCTTTCACTCAGCCCATCTATTATATCTTTGGTCTTCCCTACTCTTATTAAAACCACCTAAATTCTTAATAAAAATAAATGTCATGCCTTCCTCTCATTCCTCCGCATCACATGCTTCCCAATAACATCAAAAAGTAAATAAATATACTTCGTGACGGATTTTCATACCATAGCATTCGTCACGTGGATTCATACGGGTGCCATATAAGTTTCTACGCGCGAAGTTTGGACACCAAAACGTGACCTCGACCACGTGATTTCAGTTGAGCCTGAAACTGAAAGGGCAATCCCGACTAAGCTCACAAACACCACTGTTTACGTAATATCCAGTAAACTTCGAGATGTTTAACGTAAACTAGTTTCGGTACTCCAATACACGTTCCTTGTAACGCTCGACTCCTTTAAAATAATATGTTATTGAACTGCGATTAAACGGTTCATCTTTCCTTCATCATCACCATTTGTCGAAAGACGTCCACCTGCCGGATATAGGTCTCCCCTGTGTCGCCATATCGACCGGGCCTTTGCGCCTCGCATCCGGAGTATCCCGCGGCCTTCACCAGGTCATCAGTCCACCTTTGGGGCCTTCCAACGCTTCTTTCCCTATCTATCGTATTTTCTTTTGTATTATTACATTATTTGTTTTAGCTCAAATCAACTCAAAACTAAACTTCTCCCTAGTCCATCATGTAATAGGTAGCGAGAGTTAAAATTGCCAATTAAAACCTGTGGAAAACGATCCCTGTACAGTCAGACTCATACAATCGCCAAACTTCAAAACAAAACCCGACTCTCTTGAATAACCGAGCCACTTTTAGCAAGTCATCAAAATAAATACAACTGTTCAATAATAAAACACTCCACATGTTCACAAGGCTGCAAGTGTTCGGTTTTCAGCAATATATTATACGATGCTTTTAATTTTATTCTTTTTACTTTCTCACAACGCTGCTTAGGCAAGTGGCGCCGTTTGTTAGCCAAAAGTAAGGATTTTCTTTTTTTATAAGCTAGTTTTGTTTGTGTTGTATGTAGTACCTACCTTAATGTATTTGTTTGTATATATCACCGGAAAATGGCAAACGCCGTAAGATTTTAAAAAATCGCGTGAAATTGTAAAAAATTTTTTCTAAATAAGACGGATTTTGAAAACTATTGAATTTGGATGGGATTAATTGTATACAAAAAGAATTTTGATATATATCGAGAAATTATAATCTAATCAAGATGTATTACAATCTTACGGAGTCTGCAACTTTCCGGTGATATACATAAATTAGGGGCTTCTTGGCTCAATGTCTCATCAGTGACGGCAAATGCTTGTTAATCATAAATGGCCCCCAGGCTGTCTGTAAGATTCCAGGTTTCTGGGCATGCTCTCACATAATTGTCGACACTGAGCCAGGTAAAGCTCGAAACTCGGAGAGCCTTCTGTGCTAAGTGTTTCGTCAGAAACGGCAAAAAAGGCGTGCATAAATTTTTTGAAGCATCATTTCCATTTTCGGGTTCTCCAGCCCTTTTAGACCTCAGTTTTATGACGTACGGCCATTGAGCCTGGAAATCCTGGAGCCCAGATGGCCCTTGTCCTGACTTGTGTTTAAAGATCTTAAAACTTTTTCCTTCTGTGTAATGTCTTCCACCTACAGTTATATTGCCTAACCCTGGTTTCCATGTAAGAATCATAAGTCCAGCAGCTCCTTCCTTAAATTATGTTGAATAAGCGATTATCAATGAAGCTACGTCATCGGATGCATTAGGTATTCATAGCACTTATAATTTTTGTTATGGTATTGGAATGACATAATTACTGCCATCCTTTGTTTTCCCCGACGATTAGGATTGAGCCGATCATCATGCTCAACGACAATACCACCAAAGCACCAAACCAATACTATCAACTAGTTGAGGTGAGGAAGGAACAGCGTTCTGATGGTCTCATATGGTCGTTGGACTAACTAGTTGAGCTAATACATCAGTTTCCATTCCAAAAGATGTTGCCCTGATCCGTATTAGTAGAAAATAATATTTTTACGATTTAGGGGGTCTACTCTCTAAGCCCGAAGTCCGTAGTTCCGGCCTTAGTGTCGGGCGTTTTCTACTCCGTATCACCTACTTACGGACTTACGATTAGTCCCGAACCCGAACTAAGTGTAAGTCAAATCGTGTTGTCATTCTTTCTTTGTTCGAGTTCGGGACTAATCGTAAGTCCGTAGGTGATACGGAGTAGAAAACGCCCGAGAAAAGGCCGAAACTACGGACTTCGGGCTTAGAGAGTAGACCCCCAGGATCAAACTTAGCACAAAGGCATGTAAAGCTTAAAAATAACAAATCAGACGAAAGATTGAATATTCCGTCTTCCTTTTATCTTAAGTGCACTGACTGCAAAGCACGTTTCGCCATACCTGGGGCTACGCGGACGTCACACCTTTGTGTTATCAAGTCTGTGACGCATAAAGAGTTCGTGAAGCGTGTATACTTTTTGCATGCTGTGTGTCCGGATGATCATTTTTATGTAGATAGTCCTTTTTATGAACAATAATGAAGGATTGTCTGTCTGCTTACTGAGGGTTAAACTGAAGAAGCTTTTTTATTATTGAGAAGCTTGCGTTTGACTAAAAACGATGATGTGGTCGACGATGGAGCACGCTTACCTAGATGTAACCTATTCACTCTTGACTTAAAGACTCCCAGAAACACAGACTCAGGCTGGGAAATCCACTCCTTAGCTGTACGCACAATTAAAATATTCCTAAAACGTTTTGAACCCTCGAAAGAAGAAGAAAGAAAAACCGTTTATTCACGTGAAAGTGACGCACATACATTCGAAGAGTTATTTTCAACGCTGTAGAAAAAAAAAACCCAGGCGCCGAAAGCATTTAAAGTAATACACAATGTGCGTAATAAAATGAATATGTAGTAGGTCAAACAAGCAACAATTAAATCAATATGTGACTCATTGAAACCAATGTATTGCAGTTTACGTCTGATCAATTATACCAATTTTGCATGAGCAGTTGAATAAATACAGACATAATAAACAGATAAGGAAGGAAACTGAGGAAAGGGAGCAGGGGCTATTCCAGCATTCCTTCTGATAGACGTAGAGAAAAATAAATACAATACACTCCCATTTAGTATACTTAGTCGATATATGTATAAAGGATTAGTCGACGTCGATCGATAGTTTCTATGTTCGATAGTTATTCTTCGATCAGCCAAAGCTACCACACCAATCGATTTGCGTCGATAGGCGGTCGATCAATGGTTTAAATCGCCCGGTGTCCTTCAATCAGCCAAAGCTACCACACCAATCGATCAACGTCGATCGATCGATTGGTTGGACCCTCAGGTATTCTTAGAGCAGTATATTCCAATGGAAGTCAAGTAATGATGAACTAAAAAGGTTCACTATTGTAACTGTGGTCTTATGTAAAAGGCTTATTATGAATGGCTTCCAAACACAAGGGCTTCCCACAGTGACCGGTAGAAATATCGACGCTTAGTGTACAACCCCCTTTCTTTTATTAAATTCTGCGGTTTACTATTTCTCCTGTAATTTTTTTTAAACGTTGCCCCACACTAGGAATTTCTCCTGTATCGTGGGTGGTGTATTTGTGGATTGTTTTTACTAACATTCACGAGAACAAACAATTTTCTCGAAATGATGATTCCGTGTATAAATGGAAGCGTACTGTTTCCTAACGCAGAAACCCAGCCCAGGTTTTGTACCAGTTGCGCCATCAAACCATGCTATGCTATAACTAAGCTACGTCTAACAGACGTATAATCATGTAGATAGATCATATCGGTCTCGGTTATTTTCACCCTCGAGAGCCCTTTTACTCAATCTACCGGTCGATTCTGTAAGAACTCACCGTGAAATGTTAGATAAAGTGAGCATGAAACTTCTCACCGTGTACTTTTTTTTTTTTTTTTTAGAGGATGGGAAATCATCAAATGACCCCTCCCGCTCTGGGTGGAGCGGCAGGGAGTGTCAGACTTTTACTGACTAAAACCCACCCTTAGTCCTCCTAGTGCCTTTCTTCCCAGGGCCACGGTAACTCTGTCGAACATATTCTTCAACCCTGGCAGGCTCTGGCCCTGGCGGGCCCCGTCTCCGTTGCTGACTGCTCGTTGCTGACGGCGCGTTTGGAGTGAAACGCGCCGTCGACTCTGGCCTGACCTGATCGGACAGCGAGCTACCCATTGCTCGCTGTCCGCAGGCGTCAGTCACTGCGCCTTGCCCAGGAGCGTCAGTTCCTGAGAGGCGCAGTGACTAACGTACGTCTGGAGGAGGCGGAATGGGGCCATTACTGGCACTCCATTTCAGCCCCCTCCCGACCGTGTAAGCTTATGTGAAATGAAGGGACTAGTGAGCTGTCAGTCTATACAAAGAAGATGAGATGACAGTTGACTTCATACTCACTCCATCTAAATGAAAACGGTTAGATGTTGACAGCGTATAGGTTCTAAACGAACACTTAGCAAAACGATCACTCTCCCAAAATGGTAACTCCCTAAATGTCTATTTCCCACTTCGTCCACTTTCTCAAAACGACTACAAATCTACAATGCCCCAAAAGTCCACTAATGGTTAGTGGACTGCCAACTCTCAAAACGTCCACTTTCCAAATAGGTTTATTTTTATCCTTTATGTTCTAAACGAACAATGAGAAATGCTTAACTGAGTTACAAAATAACATATTATGACTCATATTTGTTGTTATTGTTCTATTACTGACCGATTAGATTATAATTAACATTATGGTGTTTTATTTGGTGCAAGAGCGAGCGAAGCGAGCTCGGGACTTGGGGCACCCCGACTCGGACAGGTTTGGTTAAAAGGGGATGGCGGGGTCAAGTGAGCAAGCGAACAGACCCCGCCATCCCCTTTGTGGTTATTTTTTTTAAACCTCTCAGAAATAAGATGATCTTGTTTTTCATGTGAAGTACCTACATTTTGGGAGTAGCCGTTTTGAAAAAGGGATTAATTGGGAACTGGTAGTTTTGGGAAGTGTACGAAATGTGAAATAGACATTTAAGGAATTACCATTTTTGGAAGTGGACGTTTTGGGAAGTGTTCGATTAGGACCTAAAGGGTTGACAGAATAGACCGGCTGTCGTTCCAATTGATGCGAGGGATTGACACTCTTTTCATCTTCGTTATGGCGGTGAAATTGTTACAGAATAGCACTACTTGAAGGCCTTCGAACCAAGGTGACCTTTTCAAATGTTGGCTGAGGAAATCCCTACCATTCTTGGGTCAGGTACCTAGGTAATGCTATGAATATGAATCTGAAAAGGTCGTATTCGTTCGAAGGAACGGCCAAATCATTTAGCTTTATTTGGCACTACAAAATGATGCTTTAAAAAGAACTTAGTTTCAGCCTTTTTGTCGGGCATTTTCTACTCCGTATCACCTACAGACTTATGATTAGTCCCGAACCCGAACTAAGAATTAATGACAACACGTTGACAGTTGTTAGTTCGGGTTCGGGACTAATCGTAAGTCCGTAGGTGATACGGAGTAGAAAACGCACTAAGGCCAAAACTACGGGCTTAGAGAGTAGACCCTCAGATGTCGATTCCCGTCACGATTGCGCAGTTTTGCTAGCAAATTTAATTTGGAACTGTATATCGAATTACGCTTAAAAGTACGTGGAGTCTTTCGCACGTGAAAGATTTAAGCCAGACTCATATCAATATTAGTATGAAATTCAAAATACAGAATATCATTTGAGTCACGGAGTCGTGGCTGATTAGCTTATCAATATGATACTAAGTTATCTTTATAAGTACGGAAAACATCGAGTAGTACACATTTTTTATACTAAAGACATTAATATGAGGTTAATTCACTACTTCAGTACATATAGAACTCGATTATAAACAAAGTAATATTGGTTTTATCAGTTACTGAGATAAGGAAGTCTGGTGAGGAGTCTTAAGTAAATTGTGAGTTCAGGCAATTATTGCAAAATTGTAGAGTCGCAAATAATTTTATCTCGCTATTCAGGGGCAAGCATCGAATCCTGATTCAATTTTAAGAATATGTTTTAGTGCACTTTGTTTAATTTTTGTTCCCGCTTATAACACGGATCTAAACTAAATAAATAATCAGAAATCATACTCGATGTTTACGCCATTTTAGAGTGCTGTATTCCCGGAATGATAGAACGTATGGAACGCATCGATTTTACTTAGAAACGATCAAAGATATCCAGTAAGTGGTGTACACTTTTACATTAACGTTATTTATGCGTTATCTTCATCTGCTCAATTTTCGCCTTGTTCTTCATCATCGAAGTTGATCATAAACTCGTCTCAAATAGGTGTACAAAATCTTCCGGGAAGTTCACAATAATCTGAAAGAAATATCCAAAGAAACCTGTCTTCAACTGTGTGCACGTCTTTACCAGGGCTAGAAGAACGAACCTTTTTCACAGAAACTGTTCTCATACTTATCTACCATTCCTTGTGCAGATGACCCGCAGTTCAGCGAGTTGGTATGGCAGGCCGAGGTAGCCATAGACAACGGTATCTTCCCGGAGAGGATATACCAGGGATCCAGCGGGTCCTACTTCGTCAAGAATCCCGGAGGGGTGAGTTAAAGAAATTATTATTACTTCAATTAAGAAAAAGGATAAGTAACCCCTAATCAGGCAGCACTTAGCGTGTTCTTAGTAATCAACTGTGATTTTGTAATGCGGTTTGCCAAAAATCATCTGTAATGAAAGACGTCTTTATTTGCGACAGGAATAAAAAATGAAAAGAACTTTATTTATTAATTTATAATAATTGCACTCAATGTATATGTCGCAGCCAACTAGCATAATCAGCCGTTTCATTAAAAGCCTAGTATTTTCATTGAACTGCGCTGTTTAATCAGCGACATAAGTGACATGGGAAAGTCATTTAACGATATTGAAACAAAGATGTCACTTACGTCGCAGAAAAATCGGCGCATTTGAAGGAAAAGGCTAGGCCACTAATTAAACGGCTGATTTAGCTAATTAGCTTAATCAGCCGCGACATATTAAGATGGATACATTACCCTGTTAGGGCGTAGAAATCGACTTCTGGCTAATTACGTAGCAACAAAATAATAAATTATATAATGTCAATAAAAGTAATAATAACACAACATTTATAATGAACACAATTATCAGAAACTATAACTGTCAATTTTTGGGTATACTACTTGCTTGTATACGAGTAATGTATATTTGGAAACAATAGGCAAGCAAACAAACCTTGATTTGAAAAATACGGAATTTCGTCTTCATATAGTGCTGAGATGTTTATTTCCCACCAAATAATTCCAATTTATTTCTCGACTCCGCCGCGTGATTAAATCAATACTTCTTCTTAATTTCAGGGGTTTTTTGATCACGTGAGTACAACTTGAAGGGAAAACGATGTGACCACATTTCTTCTTATGCTAACGAATAAATATCAAAATTTTATACTTACGTCTAATATAACCGATGCTAAAAATATGAAGCCATTGTTTTTCCCTGTAAGACTAAAAGGTTTCTAAAAACAGATGATCTCACTTATCAGCCCATTAGATTTTTTTTATCGCAGAAACTTATTAATAGATCAAAGAACAGAATCCTGTTCATTCTTCTGAAAATCCCTTAGGCGCCTTTTGCAAAACCTTAAATAGAAATAGATATTTCACAATTCTTTGCCGTCAACCACTTCGTATCGTTCAGTTTTCCTTCACTAATGCATACGAATAACTTACGAAGACTTAAAAGGACGAATCACTGAACCGTCTAATATGGACTTACGACCTTGTTCAATTGAGACGTCCGTCTGAGGGACGCTTTATAAGCTAGCCACAAAATTGCAGTCTTGTCTTGAAACTAGTCTAAATATGAGACGAGTGTCTCTTGCGGTTTCATGCAGTGTTGGATTATAGCTGGTTTTGAGATGCTGTAAATACATGGTCAAATTTTTATCGTTTTTATCCTCTTAAGCGGTCATTGTACTTATCATTATCAACAACATTTACTATGAGACCAACCCCGAAATCGCGAAAAAAAATCAGCTGTTCAGTACATTTTGTCGAGTTGCGTGCACAAAAATGTATGGGACAGTTAATTTTTTTTCGCGATTTCAGTGTTGGTCCACTCGTAAAAGTTGTTCATAATGATGAGTACAATGACCCCTTAAGAGGATAAAAACGATTAAAATTTTACCATGTATATGAAGAGGTTTGAGGATTTAATATAGAGCCATCTTGTAGATGGTAAATGGAATTATTGATTTTAAAATTGACTCCAACAATCATAGTATAGGACCGGCCTGAAAATAAAAATATTTTTTTATTGTAGAAAATATTCCCTACATTGCAGGTATGTCTTTTGCATTTTCAAACACATGTAGCAGCCAGAGAGTTAACCGTAGACTTTGCCGTTGTAATAAAAATGTTCAGGAAGTTATTTCCTATACGAAACAGTAGTTTCTGGTCTGGATACAATCTGAGTGTTCTCCTTTCCCAATGAAAATACCCAATAACTTTAGATAAGAAATATTTATCGCTCATTAATTTTATTTCTCACCTGTAAACTTGATATAGTTTACAGGGAAAGACACGGAGCGTAGATTAAACAGCTGTCATTTCGGGGGAGAAAGGGCTTTGAGCTTAGCCCCTTCTTTTGATATGATAGATACATTCCAACATAAAATCTTAATGGTGAGTTCGCAACTATACAGACTTCCATAAAATTCTATAGAATTTTCAAAATAAACCGCATCAAAGATCAGGCCGCCGCCGCCGCCGCCTTGCTCCGCATCAATGGACAGGCAGCCTAAAAAGCCTACCTATGTATTCCACACTATAATCATTCAAACTTTTGCATTTATCGTAGTACCAAGTAAGATAGATTAGACTACCACAGATATTCAGACTACCTAAACGGATTCGCGATGGCATTGTTAGAAAGCGAAAATCCTAAGTTACAAGACCAGCGGCCCTACCATGACATGTTAAAGCGTGAGTCGTTCGAGCGAGAAGGAGGGATGGAGCTATATAGGATGTATAGCTCCATCCCTCCTTCTCGCTATAATAGGGGGCCCAAAAAGCTGGCAGAAAATGAGAAAAAGGTATTTTCTTTTAAGAATTTCCGACCCAAAACTATCAGACGTTACGTCAGACACATTCTAACTGCAGTTTTAGTGTTTATAGCGTCATTCATGTTGAAGCCAAGCAACGTTAATATTACGATAAACATGTTGTTCTGAGGCAGAATTCAAGGAAATCAGTGGCGATATGCATAATAATTGTATAATTTGGCAGGAAATAAATGAATCGCAAATCTGTTCTGTACAAGAGTGTATACAGCAAGAATAGAATAGGGGTTCGAACATTTTTCTATGGGAAATGGCATGTGTTAACATGACTATATTTAAAAATTAATGGGCGGTATTATCGCTAAAAGGGATATTTTACAGACAACCTTCGGATGGATTTGGCTTACAAGGAGAAAACATATTATGTAGGTTGTCTGTTAATATTATTTATAATTTTTTATTTTGGCAAGTATACAGCAATTTCTATTTTGGCTAGTCATTGTTTATTTTATTGCATTATTCATGTTTTGCGTGACACGTGTCATCTTGTAAGGGTTTGAAAAACTATGTTAATGTGGAAAATCTGTCAATTTTTTCGGCATTAAAGTACTCGTAGTTTGATACGGTCTTAACTTTCAGCTCTACTCTTTAGGGTTCTGTAGTCAACAAGGAACACTTACTTATACAGGATCTCCTGTAAATAATGGATCAAACGTAACGGGTAGGTAGCTTATCTGATTTCCAACAACTAATTTGAATAGTTTAAAAAAACCGTAACGGTAACCAAGATTTTTTTCGAATTTTACCATTGTGTCTACAAGAATTCAGTTTTTTTAATGCTGCAAATTATTACTTTTTAAGTATGATTTTTGTGTAACATTTCTGAGTCTCCATAATTCATAATGAATCTTGGTATGCATACGCTAGATATCCAGGTCTAAATAGTTATTAGAGAACATTTTCGAAAAAGAGTTTAGAGGGAGAGAGAGCGGTTTTAAGTTTTCTGTAGAAAGTGAAAAATCTCTACTAAGTGGCGATGATTTTTTATCGTCTATCCCATGGTGTGGGATTCATTAAAAAATACTTTCTCGCCGTCTCATACAGAATTCTTTTTCCACGATTCTGATCTCGTGATGGTTTGTGAGTCTTTGCCGCTCTAGATTTCAGCTCGTCTCCGAACTCCTGCTTCTACCCCAGTCTCCGTAAGCCTCTGTTCTTGAAACATGAGATTGTATAATTCTGTCGCCACAGGTTGTGCCCACACCAGAGGTATACCTACCTCTGGTGTGGGCACAAAAATAAACCATACAATGAGCCATGACGAAAAACCGATAGTAATTTTGCAGCATAACTGTACTTTGGCAATAGGACGTTTTGATAATAGGACGTTCTGCTAGTAGGTCATTTTGCGAATAGGACGATTTGATACGGAGGCAAGGAAAATTTCCTACAAATTCCATTGAAAATTAGTTAGATAGATTGTTAGTTACGTAAAAAAGGTAGTAAAATTGACAGAAATTGTGACATGCTACTACAGAACCCTACATTGCGCGTGGCCTGTTTTTTAATTATTTTCGACTGATTTTGTTAATTCCTAGGATATTGTATGACTCAGGATTCGGTATTGATCTAGCTTACGTACGCATAATGCAAATACTCGTACTACACTATTATTTATAATTATTTATAGCCGTTGCACGGATCATTATCAAGCAAACATTAGCTTAACGCTGATAAATATTGATTTATTAGATAAGTATTACGTTACAAGGTACTGGCAACATTGTGAACGTTTTGTATCATAAAGATAAAACTGTCAAACATCAACAAACCTCCCTTTATTAGTAGACTAGACTGTTTCGTCCACATCATCCTTACTTCATTATAAAAATTTCGGTGAAAAACATTTTCGCCAAAAAAGTAGCCTATAGAGGCTACTTTTTAGCGAAAATCTTTTTAACGCCGCCTACGCGTGTAAAAGCTAGTGTTCATCAAAATAATTTTGCAAAAGAAAAGGTCTCATTGTGTACAATGAATAAACAGTTCGGAAAAGATGCACTAATTCAAAATCTTGATTTGTACGTAAATAGAGGGATATTGTTTAAAAGTGAAAACTGTATTTCCATGCTAACCGTACCAATGTGCTTACAATGTAGCAGATATTTTACTTTAGTTGCATTTATATTATTATTAATAACATCACAAAGTGCAACGATATGCCGTGACATTGTAATATTTGTAATATGTTTAGTATGATATCACACAGATAAATCGGTTTAACATTGAAAGCGAATACCAATAAGTCTGTCTGTGCCCTTCAGGTATATGTTGCATGAGGTCTTCAGGTAACAGTCATGGACAATGTCGAGTGTCCCAGTGGTCTCTGGGAGTAGGGAATTGATCATTCCCTAATCTTCCTTGGATTACAGGATTATCCCTTAGGATTACGGGATTGTAATCTGTAACTTAGAAACGGGAACAGTTCCCGCCAATTTACTGCGATCATAAAGCCGTTTGTCAAGCGTTTGTTGACGACGGCCCAATATTATCGTGTCTTTTATGAGCTGACGACGATGATTGTGAGTTGTGATCCTTGTCCAACAAAAGGCATAATTCCAAACTTGTATCGGGGACCCGCGCCGCAGCTGTAATAAGTGTTTTTTTTTTTATCTACACTAATATTATAAAGAGGAAAGATTTGTTTGTTTGTTTGTTTGTTTGTTTGAAATGAATAGGCTCCGAAACTACTGGACCGATTTGAAAAATTCTTTCACCAGTAGAATTCTACACTATCGGCGATGGTCATAGGCTATAGAATATTTTCAAAAAAGTTAGGGATCCGTATGAAAACTTCGATAATGTGACCCAAGGTGTGAGAAAAAATCCTTATATCGCGTACGCTGCGGAATCTATTGACAATAGAGCAAAGTGATGTACTACAGTTTTATAGAAGTCATCAATATCTACAAAAAAGTCCGCGATACTATATGTCTAACTATTATGGATAAGTCACCATGACCGCTTTTTGTTAATATTAGTCAAGCAAATCCCATGGTGAAATAAAAAATGGTGATTATAGTACCATGATATTAATCCTTATCCATTTAAATGGTTTGATAATTAAGGTTGATTATGTCCGTGTAAATTACACTTTAAATCATTCAAATCGGACCTTTCGTTCAAAAGTTACGACGGTAATAAACATGCTCGGAGTAAGAAAAATGTCGCGGCTTGAGCGAACTGGGGAGAATCGTATCAATGCTTGGTCCGATGAAGTTGAAACATTAAGAATAACAAATGTTTGGATTTTTCGAAAATCAACTAGGTACCTACATACATAATAAGGGGTGAAGCGGGGGTGAATTAGTTTTTAGGGGAGGAAATTATAGCTTGCTTCAATTTACGTCGGAATTCTATGAACAATTTAAAAGTGGGATAATTGAAACAGATCATGTACCTAACAATTTTTGCATAATCAACCCCTGACGGGCTGAACGGGGGGGTGAACAGTTGCGCTGAACCAATAATGAGAATCGTTGTGCTTAATTTTCCAAAACTAACCTTTATAAGGGGATATGTACAGGGGCGTCGCAGTTTGTGGAGTACCTACTATACCCACGCGGACGAAGTCGCGGGCGAAGTGCTAGTAATCTATAAGTACCAATAAGCTGAAGAGTTTGTTTGGTTGAACGCGCTAATCTCAGGAACTACTGGTTCGAATTGAAAAATTGTTTTAGTGTTGGATAGTTCATTTATCGAGGAAGGCTATAGGTTATATAACATCACGCTACGACCAATAGGAGCGGGATGCAAAATGTGACGCAGACAAAGTTGCGCGGGTCAGCTAGTCTTTTTTTTTTTTTTTTCTTTTTTTTTTTTGAGGATGGGAAATCATCAAATGACCCCTCCCGCTCTGGGTGGAGCGGCAGGGAGTGTCAGACTTCTACTGACTAAAACCCACCCATGCTCCTCCTAGTGCCTTTTACGTTCCAGGGCCGCGGTAACTCTTTCGAACAAAATCCGCAACCGGGTCAGCTAGTCTAGTATATTATATAATTTTTCCATCAGCTATTTTATCATTTTGTATAACTATACTAGCTTCTATTAGCGGCTACGCCTGCGTGGAAGTCGGAAAATATTCCAAGGGAACGTAGTCACGAGATAAAAAGTATCCAAGGTCTAGTCCACATCAAAATTGATTCAGCTGTTTAAGCGTGTTAACTTTCGCATTAATATTATCAGTATAGATATCTTAATATTGTTCTCGTGACTCATCTCCTTTTTCTACCATTTCAGAAAATTATAGGCGTATTCAAGCCTAAAGACGAGGAGCCATACGGTCGCCTCAACCCAAAATGGACGAAATGGATGCACAAGTTATGCTGTCCGTGCTGCTTCGGGCGCTCGTGCCTGATCCCCAACCAGGGGTACCTGAGCGAGGCGGGCGCCAGCCTCGTCGACTCCAAGATCGGCCTCAAGATTGTGCCAAAGACCAGGGTGAGTTGAATAAATACTGGGGTAACCGATTCTACCAGCTTTATTTGGAAATAGCTGAATATATCTGGGGGTTTTTAAGTACCGAGTTACTTTTAGGCAAGCGATTGAAAGTGACAATAAACTAAGGTATTTTTGGAACGAAATTCCTTATCGCACGGTACGAACTTAGCGGATGGGGGCTAGGCGAAAAAAAGTGTAAGATTTTTCCGTGACGACCCTTTCTTTAATGTCCATAGGGTGATACGATTCTTCATCCCCGGTCAAAATATCCCCGAATTTCGTTCCAACCGAGTGTTCCACGACACTCACGCAAATTTTTTTTAATGATGACTCCTTCAGCTCTGGGCGGAAGAGGAGTGTCAGACTCTTATGAACTAAAACCCATCTGTGTTCTTCCAAAGCCCTTTGCGTTCCAGGGCCGCGGTGACTTTTCGAACAAATTCCGCAACAGACCTTAGTTTCTGCCAGGAAACTAAGGGCCTGTGGTCAGACTTCATACTTACTAAGGGGTATCGTGTTCCCCAGTAACAGTGGGGTGTAATGATCATTTAAGCAGTTTATCTACGTTAGATACTGGTATTCAGGTGTATTCGGTAAGACTGGTAGCTGACCCCAACATACTAATTTGTAGTAGGGAAAAGACTAGGCAGATGGGGGAGTAGATTTATTGTCGTTGGTGACTGTGCCATGTATAAGATCTGAAAACTTATGGCTAATAATGTAATCTGGAGATCTCACGCTTGGCCTTAGTCAGCGAAGACTAAGGTCGAACGTGGACGCAGGCAAAACTGTTTCGTCTAGGTCTCAAAATTACCTAAAGAATGTAGTAATGTGCTGAAATATCTGTTTTAACAACGTCGACTAAACGGCTGTGTTGTGGCTAGATCTAGGCAAGTGGGCATATTATAACGTCTGCGTGGATATGTAGAACTTTAAACCCAATGAAATGTAGGTAAGATACTTTTTTCAAGGAATTCAGTCACCATTATTTATTGAATGTTTTCTGCACACAATGCCGTATACTTCTGTCCGATCAATCTTTCGGTGATGCAAAGATAAATGCAGTTGTTTAATACATTCTGTAGCGGCTAGCAAGAACATGGCTGGAGGTGCATTGCTGTTTTGCCCAATTCCTTACGGGTTATTTTTCCTTAAAATCTAGTTCACATGCAAAGCACGTTAGCACTCGATACATACATGTAAACGGTATGCAGATACTGAAGTGCGCAATTGCGAATTTGCAATTGAAGACGAGTGTATGAGTAATATATGTGTCTTCAAGTCCTTTCAAAGTTATATATTCTTCTGACAGCAACCTTATTGTGACGAGAATAAAGATTACTGACGAAAATTACTGTGCATTTGTGCAAGCGTCAATTTTTGACATCTGAATATGACCTTACTTAGTTACTTTTGTTGTCGTCTGCACCATTGCGGGTTGTTCGGTGTTTATAATTATCCTTGTAGTTTCTTTTCCATGCCAATATGTAACTATATTATGTACTTTACATAACAAGAGAGGATATTATGAAGAAAGTGTGTGAGTTTGTGTGTATGTTGAGGGTAATCTCCGGAACTACCTACTGCATCTATTTGAAACATTATTTTACTATTTGAAAGGTAAATTATTCCAGATGAGTATAGGCTAAATTCTATGAAGACAAAGCTGCGAAAAGGCGGTGCGAGGCGCCACCTCTGTAACAATATTATATCTTCTCATGGGGTCTGTGACCGATCTTTTTTTTTTTAATATTGCGCAATCAGCTTGCTCGTGACCTCGATACCTAAACTTATAACTACTTAAGTATTTGATTTGTCGTGACGTTTAAAACATATAGTTTAGAATATTTTTTACATTATACACATTCCTTGTATATTTTATGTTTATTTTTATCGATATAAATATTTTACAATATTTTTATTATTGTTTTGTTTGACGCACTCGTACACGATCGAAATACATTATATATGTAAGACTTATAAATATACCTCTATGACGTAAAAAACAGCTAGATTTATTGAAATGTTATATTCTATAACGGTATAATTTTATTTGTCTAGTATTCAATTATGTAAAACTTGCTTTTGACTGCGTCTTCCGCTCGCGTAAATATAGATTTTCGCCAAAAAAAAAGTAGCCTGTAACCATCTTCAGGGTCTCATCTATCTCTAAAATTCATCAAAATCGGTAGGTACAACTATTTTGGTTTGAAAGCGTAAGGCGTTGTCCTAATTGGCTAACGATCGTTCGAGCTAATGATGCGATTTCGCCACGCGATGAAAATGACCCTGTGCTCGCGCGATGATTTGCAAGCTTCAACTAGGAGACTCAGAAAATGTGTGTTTAATATCGTGCGATGAAATCGCATCGTTAATTCGTACGATCGCTAGCCAGTTAGGACGACGCCTAAGAAACAAATAAAAACTCACTTAATTTATAATATATTAGGATAATACAAAATATCAAAACCACAAGACATTGATATTTATATAACAATCCGCGTGAGCCCGCGTGGGTGGATTTATTTATAGCCTTTTTTTGTCAACCTAAATTGTCCCACTGCTTTTTTTATTGAGGAATTGGCTTGCTCTTGACCTGGATCACGCCTGATGGAAAGCGATAGATGAGGTCTATGATGGAGCGAGCGTGCCCAGAAGATGCCTGTTCACTCTTACTTTGAAGGCAGACTGCTGGGCAAAGATCTCCCCCATAGCCTTCCACTCTTCCTGGTGTGTTTATTGTCACGCCTCCAAGTCGTCGCCAGCGCTTCCTAGGCCTTCCTCGGCGACGTCGCCCGTCCCCTGGCTCCCACTGCGTAACGACTCTGGCCCATCTATCCTGGTGTATCCTACATACATGACCCACCTAATCCCACTTCAGCCTGGCAGATTTTTTGCCCACATCGGCGATCCCCGACTTCTTATTCCTACTCCCTCTTAAAAAGGAGGTTCGTGTCCCAGGAGTGGGAAGACTGAATAGGGAGATTATTCTGTTTTGCTATATAAAATAATAAATCCTTACATGGAGTGGGCAAATCTTGTTGAAGAATATTCTTTTATCGGTACCAAAATACTAAAAACATTACAATATTAAACGCTACATGCCCGAGTAACGACACTGTTTCGCCGTAGGTCATGTAGATACTGATAAAAAACACGTGCGTACTTATATAGCAAAAAATAAGGAGTGTATGTATATGATGTTGTTATCCACCTCTACAACTTGCTTATTAAAAACACTATTCATGTTTAAAGTGGTGAATAATAATATCAAACCAACAAGAAGAAATTATAGAGTTATTAAGCGGAATAAGCCTTACTATTTAATACCTCTTAAGGGGTCATTGTACTCATCATTATGAACAACTTTTACTATGGGGCCAACACAGAAATCGCAAAAAAAAAATCAACTGCCCCATACATTTCTGTGCGCATAACTCGACAATGTGGACCGCTCTGTACATGCTGCTTCCAACAGCTTTCTTTATGGCGTCGAACCATCTTGCCGGTGTTCTACCTTGAGCGCGTCTTCCTTCGACCCGGCCCAATATCATGAGCCTTTCCAGATTATGCAGAGCATGTACAGAGCGGTCCGGTCCACATTGCAGAAGACCGCATGGCTTGGAGACGCGTCGTATGAGGTCGCGATCCTCAGCAGTGAGGGAACGACGAAGAAGAAGAACTCGACAAAATGTACTGAAGAGCTGATTTTTTTTTTCGCGATTTCGGGTTGGCCCCATAGCAAAAGTTGTTCATAATGATGATTACAATGACCCCTTAAGAGGTATTGCGTTTATTCTGTTGCACGTTGTATAACTCTTGTTTATGCTAGACCAAGTAGTTAATTTTGTTACGATCCTGGTGGAACGGTAAAAAATATCGTTACTGGAACTACCCGTAACGTTATTTTGAGCAACGTTTCAAGTCCCTGTATGCAAGTGCCATAATAATAAAATTATTAGAAACAATTTAGTAAATCGTTTTCAATGTGCAATAATATAATGAATGAAAAATACAATTGAAATGGGTTCCAACTATTGAACAATTTTTATGGATAAAAATTGTATTAATGTTACCGCAAAATTATAGAATTCCTATTTGAATTCTTTTACATAAAATAATGTAGTTAATTTAAATAATCAATAAATTAATTAAATTCACCATGGTTTTCATTTTATGCGTCACAATAAAAAAACAATATTAATAAGTTAATCTTAAAATATGCGCCAAGTAATTGAGTACACACGCACTGGGCCGACCTCGTACTCCCCGCAGTCGATCGAACTCAACTTAATGTTAACTTGATGTAATCTCACACGATTATGTATTCATTAATACCTTATTGACCTTGATTATGTTTAACCGAAATGTCGGTCATTGGTTCGGCGGAGGTTGTAACATCTCGTCTTGTAACTTTCGATTTATAACTTGTTTTGAATTAAAATATAGTTTTGATTTTGTCTGTATCTGTACCTTTTTAGTATGTTTTTAAAATGCTCCGCATGGTGTAGAACTTAAAAGAATAGCACCATCCCATCACTTCCCGTGGGTGTCGTAAGAGACGACTAAGGGACTCACCAGAGAATGGGTAGCAGCATTCTCTGTAGCTACATTGCTACAGCTATACTGCGATCGCCAACCCGCCTGCCAAGCGTGGCGATATTGGCAAACTCCCCCATTTAGGGGAGGCCTATGTCCAACAGTGGACGTCTCTTCATTGGGGTCGGCTTCCAGTCAAACCGGATTCAGCTGAATACCAGTAATTTACGTAGAGCGGCTGCCTACCAGACCTCCACAACCCGTAAACTGGGTAACACGGTACTTCTTGCCAAGACTGGAGTCAGATTTTCTGGCTTCTGACAATCCGTAACGACTGCCAAAAATCTACACAAATGACAGCCGGGACCAACGGCTTAACGTGCTTTCCGAGGCACGGAGGAAACTCTATATGTTAAGATGGTCACCCATCCACAGACCGACCCCGGCAAGCGTTGCTTAACCTTGAAGATCGACCCGTGCAACTGTAATTATTAAGCCACGAACTCCTCCGAATATAGTAATAAAACAATACTAAAATAAAACAATATTGACTTAAAAAAAACAACCTCGAAAAACGTCTAAAATTTAAAAAAAAACACTTTTCATGCAGTCCTATGCAGTCGGTGGCATCACTGGCGATCGAATCTGTGATTGAACTACGATAAACACCACTATCTACATCAGACAGCTTGAAAAGTGTTTTATTTTTCACTTTTTAGTCGTGTTTCCCGGTCGATATTGGATCTATAGGGTACTTCCCGTTGACCTAGAGTCATGAAATTTGGCAAGAAGATAGATCTTACAGTACAAGTACAGGAAAAAGTCAGAAAATTTGGAATTTGTAGTTTTACACATTCATGTAGATTTTTGATAGCAATCAAAATTCCTTTTGTGCACGCTAAGGATCAAAAGCATTTAACGCAAGATTTTGTTTTTTATTATTGATAGGCACGCGCTTGACCACTATCTCACCTGATGGTAATGGAGCACGCTTGCCTAGAAGTAACCTATTCGCTCTTGACTTAAAGACTCCCAGGTTGTAGCTATCAGGAAAAACAGACTCTGGCAGGGAATTCCACTCCTTAGCTGTACGCACAATGAATGTGTTCCTAAAACGTTTTGTGCGTGTGGGTGGGATCTCCACCATGTACCGGTGGCGCATCGCCATACGTCTTGTGGTCTGATGATGGAACGGGCTAGGCGGAATCGAAACTATGCAATTCCGTTGCACACTCCCAAAAGTGCAACCGATAAAAAACCAAACGATGCATTTTTTTAATTAATTTTCTCCTCCAGCTAAACTTCAGCAACCTGTTGTTCGCAGGCCGAGTAAGGTCAAAGTCAAAAACAAGTTGCACTTGATATTAAAGTAACTAAACACGGAATGAATATTAAAAGAAATAGCAAGTAACAAGTTATTATTAAGGTTAAGTTTAGGTGCATATTGCTGGAATTAATTTAAATCCATTATAAAAATAAGTACTATCCAATCAATTTAGATCAAGATAGTGTTTTATTTATCTAATTACAAGCTTTTGCCCGCGACTTCGTACGCGCATATACCGTTTTTCATGTTCCCGTATAGCCTTCCTCATGAATGTGGCTATCAAATACAAAAAGAATTTTCCAAATCCGACTGGTAGTTCTAGAGATTGGCGCGTTCAAACAAACAAACTTTTCAGCTTTATTATATTAAAATAGATTATTCTTTTCTTCACATTTATCTGTATCAATACTCATGAGAAAAATAAAAGTTCATCAATATAAACTGTCAATGTCATGTGAACTGCGATGGGCTGGCGAAAAATAACAGATCATGATTTCTGTTAAATTAGTTCGGTTTTGATTTTCCTTCCAGAAACTAACAAGAAGTTTACAACAACGACATAATAATATCATACTAGCTTTTGCCATTATTAAAATTGTTTTGGCAATTTAGGTGAAAGTAACAAACAAACAAAATCACTTTCGCATTTATGAAATTAGTTAGGACATGAACTTACGCCTTGTGACAATTGGCTCCGTTGTAAAAATGTATGGCGTTCCTTACATACTCATTTTGCTTTGACAACGACATTTAATGTGTATTTTCATGTGTCCAGGTGGTGAAGCTGGTATCGGAGACGTTCAACTACCTGAGGATAGACCGCGAGCGCTCGCGGCTCAAGCGCGCCATCACCGAGCAGTTCCCCAATCTGCGCTTCAATAGAATGGGACTACCGCCTAAGGTAAGTTATCCTGATATTCCACCTTTTCTCTATTTCCTGTTATAGGCCAAACAAGGCGTGACTTGTCATGACTACATCAGCCAACCCCCAACAGCGTTCAAGCGATTTGGCATACCTATTACTGGAATCAAAAGTAACTCAAAATTTACGACCCATTAGTGGTGGTGCTTGGCAACTGGGCTTAGCACAGTTGTATATGTCCCTTTATGCCTATTGACCTAGCTCTGTTCTGTCACTTGCTTGATAAGGAGGGAACTGGAAATTATTTTATTTTTTTCCTACTCCACCGCTGTTCTTTTGTCATTAATTGCGTTGAGGGATTCAACATAGTTGAATCGTTTCTTCAGGATTCGTCGAGCTTCCTTGACTCGGCGTTTTTCTGGTGGTCGCCACTGTTGATTCAGGAGTGGTTGGGAACAGTGTGGCTTATGCCAAAAAATATTCCGACAGCCCTGCTTGTTGAATATTTTCGAAGATGTTTTGCTTACCGAACGAAGTTGAAATGTTGCGGTACCGATGCACTTCATTCAATAACGACGGCTAGAAATGGCATTTTTGCCTAACTTATTGCTTGAAATTTAATTAAGTTTTTCGTGTTGCAGGCGGGTTCATTCCAGTTGTTCGTGGAGGGCTACAAAGACGCAGACTACTGGCTGCGCCGGTTCGAGCAGGATCCGCCGCCGCCACATGTCATGAGGAAGTGAGTACTCATCCATCACATCACCATCAACTCTCTACCAGCATCAGTGTTCCCTCGTAGCGACATCTATACCGCCACAAAAGAACTACAACAATACCTGACGTCACATAATTCTATATCGCGCAATCAAAGGTTTCAGCGCTATTTGAACACTGGACTGTTGTATATCAGCCCGAAAACAACCATTGGGCAGTTCAATCTGTTGGTTTTGATGTTTCTCCATAGGGTAGTCAGCAGGAAAACGGTGGAAACTAAAATATTAATCGTCTACGTGTTCCGTTTCAGGTTCCAGCTTCAATTCGAGCGGCTAGTGGTATTAGATTACATAATCCGCAACACAGACCGCGGTAACGACAACTGGCTCATCAAGTACGACTCGCCCAGCCAGCAGCCGCCGCCGAACGCCGATATAGACCTTAGGGACCCCTCCGTGAGTTCAAATTACCTTATGTTATATGATCTATGTAGGATTTCAAATTTTTTTATTTATGAATCCGGTAGGAATTGGACCTGGAATGACTGGAAATTGTTCTGTTTCAGGAGTGGACGGGTGCGGAGGTTCGCATAGCGGCCATAGACAACGGACTCGCGTTCCCCTTCAAGCACCCCGACTCGTGGCGCGCATACCCCTACCACTGGGCCTGGCTGCCGCAGGCTAAGCAGCCCTTTAGCCACGAGACTAAGTGAGTATTATCTTAGCGTCGCGGACATAGACAACGGACTCGCGTTCCCCTTCAAGCACCCCGACTCGTGGCGCGCATACCCCTACCACTGGCCTGGCTGCCGCAGGCTAAGCAGCCCTTTAGCCACGAGACTAAGTGAGTATTATCTTAGCGTCGCGGACATAGACAACGGACTCGCGTTCCCCTTCAAGCACCCCGACTCGTGGCGCGCATACCCCTACCACTGGGCCTGGCTGCCGCAGGCTAAGCAGCCCTTTAGCCACGAGACTAAGTGAGTATTATCTTAGCGTCGCGGACATAGACAACGGACTCGCGTTCCCCTTCAAGCACCCCGACTCGTGGCGCGCATACCCCTACCACTGGCCTGGCTGCCGCAGGCTAAGCAGCCCTTTAGCCACGAGACTAAGTGAGTATTATCTTAGCGTCGCGGACATAGACAACGGACTCGCGTTCCCCTTCAAGCACCCCGACTCGTGGCGCGCATACCCCTACCACTGGGCCTGGCTGCCGCAGGCTAAGCAGCCCTTTAGCCACGAGACTAAGTGAGTATTATCTTAGCGTCGCGGACATAGACAACGGACTCGCGTTCCCCTTCAAGCACCCCGACTCGTGGCGCGCATACCCCTACCACTGGCCTGGCTGCCGCAGGCTAAGCAGCCCTTTAGCCACGAGACTAAGTGAGTATTATCTTAGCGTCGCGGACATAGACAACGGACTCGCGTTCCCCTTCAAGCACCCCGACTCGTGGCGCGCATACCCCTACCACTGGGCCTGGCTGCCGCAGGCTAAGCAGCCCTTTAGCCACGAGACTAAGTGAGTATTATCTTAGCGTCGCGGACATAGACAACGGACTCGCGTTCCCCTTCAAGCACCCCGACTCGTGGCGCGCATACCCCTACCACTGGCCTGGCTGCCGCAGGCTAAGCAGCCCTTTAGCCACGAGACTAAGTGAGTATTATCTTAGCGTCGCGGACATAGACAACGGACTCGCGTTCCCCTTCAAGCACCCCGACTCGTGGCGCGCATACCCCTACCACTGGGCCTGGCTGCCGCAGGCTAAGCAGCCCTTTAGCCACGAGACTAAGTGAGTATTATCTTAGCGTCGCGGACATAGACAACGGACTCGCGTTCCCCTTCAAGCACCCCGACTCGTGGCGCGCATACCCCTACCACTGGCCTGGCTGCCGCAGGCTAAGCAGCCCTTTAGCCACGAGACTAAGTGAGTATTATCTTAGCGTCGCGGACATAGACAACGGACTCGCGTTCCCCTTCAAGCACCCCGACTCGTGGCGCGCATACCCCTACCACTGGCCTGGCTGCCGCAGGCTAAGCAGCCCTTTAGCCACGAGACTAAGTGAGTATTATCTTAGCGTCGCGGACATAGACAACGGACTCGCGTTCCCCTTCAAGCACCCCGACTCGTGGCGCGCATACCCCTACCACTGGGCCTGGCTGCCGCAGGCTAAGCAGCCCTTTAGCCACGAGACTAAGTGAGTATTATCTTAGCGTCGCGGACATAGACAACGGACTCGCGTTCCCCTTCAAGCACCCCGACTCGTGGCGCGCATACCCCTACCACTGGCCTGGCTGCCGCAGGCTAAGCAGCCCTTTAGCCACGAGACTAAGTGAGTATTATCTTAGCGTCGCGGACATAGACAACGGACTCGCGTTCCCCTTCAAGCACCCCGACTCGTGGCGCGCATACCCCTACCACTGGGCCTGGCTGCCGCAGGCTAAGCAGCCCTTTAGCCACGAGACTAAGTGAGTATTATCTTAGCGTCGCGGACATAGACAACGGACTCGCGTTCCCCTTCAAGCACCCCGACTCGTGGCGCGCATACCCCTACCACTGGCCTGGCTGCCGCAGGCTAAGCAGCCCTTTAGCCACGAGACTAAGTGAGTATTAACTTAGCGTCGCGGACATAGACAACGGACTCGCGTTCCCCTTCAAGCACCCCGACTCGTGGCGCGCATACCCCTACCACTGGGCCTGGCTGCCGCAGGCTAAGCAGCCCTTTAGCCACGAGACTAAGTGAGTATTATCTTAGCGTCGCGGACATAGACAACGGACTCGCGTTCCCCTTCAAGCACCCCGACTCGTGGCGCGCATACCCCTACCACTGGGCCTGGCTGCCGCAGGCTAAGCAGCCCTTTAGCCACGAGACTAAGTGAGTATTATCTTAGCGTCGCGGACATAGACAACGGACTCGCGTTCCCCTTCAAGCACCCCGACTCGTGGCGCGCATACCCCTACCACTGGGCCTGGCTGCCGCAGGCTAAGCAGCCCTTTAGCCACGAGACTAAGTGAGTATTATCTTAGCGTCGCGGACATAGACAACGGACTCGCGTTCCCCTTCAAGCACCCCGACTCGTGGCGCGCATACCCCTACCACTGGGCCTGGCTGCCGCAGGCTAAGCAGCCCTTTAGCCACGAGACTAAGTGAGTATTATCTTAGCGTCGCGGACATAGACAACGGAACGGAACAACAAAATAACATTTTTGTTTTGATTTTATACTGTTTATTTTTATGTGTAATTTCGACTGTGTTTAGAATTTTACCGATATGTAATTATTTCGTTGTTTCCAGGGAATTAGTGCTTCCATTGTTATCGGATATGAACTTCGTACAAGAGCTGTGTGATGAACTACATGTGCTATTCAAAGTAAGTTACTCAATTAATGCCCTACAATATACGTAGTTTTGATTTTTATGACTATATCTCTGAATTATTTCAGCTTTAGCATCAAAATGATATAAGGAATTTTATTTTAAAATATTAAAAAATGATTTTATTAGACTTACGTTACATTCGACAGTAAGTGATCACACCTCACATCGATTTTTTTTTATGTTCGGATTGTAGAGCTGTCTTTCTGTCACTAGAATTCATCAGTTTCTTTGAATGCCATATCGATCAATGGACATATTTAGGTATTATACAGAATTATAATAGCCCAATTCCCCCATGCTTACGTATAGCCTTGGAAATTGCAGTACGAGAGGACCAAATTAGAAAAAAAAAGAATTGTCCATTAGTTAGATTACCAAAAAAAGAAATTTTGTACACCGTATTTTTATTTTGTCACGTAAATAATTAATACTATACAATGCGTTAAAACTTCGCGTTACGTCACGTCTATCTAAAAAGTGAACCACTTTTTACACTCCTGGACGATGCCTTTAATTTTGCTATTTTTTATTGATTTTGGACTTTTCTTATCTTATGTTATTCTTTAATGTACACCATAGTAATTATTAAAAATAAATAAATACTTTACAGTGAAGAAAAGAAGAAAAGTTCATGTACAAAGGCGAGCTCATATTTGAGATTCATATTTTTCATCAACGATTTTTCATTAGTAAATCATAGCCAAATAATTGACATTAAATCATTTTAGCTAAGTAGAATGCATGTCTGTAGCAAATCGTTCACAAAACAAAACTGACCGTTGTCACAGCAGGATAAGGGCTTCGACAAGAGTCTGTTCGAGCGACAGATGTCCGTCATGCGCGGCCAGGTGCTGAACCTCACGCAGGCGCTCAAGGACAACAAGAGCCCCGTGCAGCTCGTGCAGATGCCCGCCGTCATCGTCGAGAGGTATGGCGCTCCTGCTGCTCGCTCTATCTACCAACGAACTTTAATTAAAACTATGTGAATATTGATCATAAACTATACTGGGTGAATTTTTCAAGAAGGTGTCAATGACCAAATCCGAAACGTTTAGGTTAGGAATATCCAAAAGCACTCAAAAGAGGCCCTGATTTTGATGAAAACTAAAAGAAAGAGCAATTTTTTATAAAATACTTTTTATTTTTATAACGTTACCTAGGAAAAATAATTGTTCGCACCTTTGTGCTCTTCTATCTATAGTTGTTCTTTACTCTTGTAAGTGTTTTGTGTATATCCAATCCAATGAAGCAGTTTTAGTTTTCATCAAAATCGGTCCTGAGACTGCTTTGAGTATTTTTTGCTATTCCTTATATCCATGAAATCAAGTCAATCCGTAGGTATGTGAAAGAAGAACGGACCAACCATCATACTAGCATTTAAAGAGTAGGAAGTCGGTCCTGATGTTTCTATTGTGTGTATGTTGAAGTGACCTTGAAAGATGGTGGTCCATTCTTAAGGCCCTTTGCCCAAACTTAATCGAGCTTTGATGTGTGTTATCGGTTATTAAAGAGTGGCAATATGGGAATTAATAAATAAAAAAGGTAAAATGACATTAAAAACTCCCTAGGGAGTTTATTTACCCCACTTCTAACATTCAATGCCAATATTAAATGTTCAATTTGTAACGTTCACAGGTCCAAGAGCGGGTCCACCTCGTCCCGGTTCTTCGACTCGTTCCAGCAACGCTTCCAGCACAAGTCGCCCTTCTTCTCTTGGTGGTGAGGCCTAGGCCGAGCCGCTAGATAGGTGAGCTCTTCACACGGATCTTTGTATAAGCAGGTCAGCCAAAAACATGAAAGGACTTGCAGTATAGCTATAAGATATCTTTATTACTTAGTGTCGGATATCAGCCGGACTATCCTTTTCAAAACTCACCTAGGGGAAGTGGCTTGCGAAAAGAATAGAAAGGAGGGGGAGGTTTTGCCCAGCAGTGGGACAGTACTGTATTAAAAAAATAGTGAAGAGAGCTAAAATTCCTGAGGAGCTCGTGGCTAAATTATAACAGCTGCACAGGCCGCTTCAAGGTTAAGCAACGCTTACCGGGGTTGGTCTGTGGATGGGTGATAGCGATGGTCGTTGAATGAACGAACTAGTTAATTCGACCGTCGACGTACTGTGAACGAATCGACGGTTCACCGATAAACGATGGACTAGTCGAATCCGTAGACGCCTCAGACGGTTAAACTGAAACTCGCAACTAGCTTGCGCGACGCGACGCGACGGCGAGACGGGCGAGACGAGAACGAGAACGTAGACTGGTACATACAAATTCAATCGTCCGTTGAAATTTGTTGAATGTTGCAAACAAATTTGAACTCTAAATCTATTAGTAGGGAGTTGATATTTGTTTGTTGTACGGGTCGAATGAAATTATTGTTGTGCTATGTGAAGAAAAGGATGGATGTTTGGTAGTTTCGCGAGTGCGAAAGAGAAAGGCGATGGACTGGTCGAACTATGCGAGACAAACCAGTTTTTACTTGTTTGTTATTACTTACGTAGTTCATCTTGTTTTGATTTTAAAATTCATTGCGTGCGTGACTAATCGCGCTCCGCGCTGAAGGTTCCTTCCGTTCTACCGTTTTCGAATGTTTGCGAATTCAACGATTAACTGGTTTTGTATATATTTAATTAATGTATATAAAATCAGTTGATCTTCTAAATACGCCAGAATAGTGAATAAAACTTTATTAGTGATTAAATCTATTCAGTATTCAGCCAGTCCTAAGCCTGGAAAAATATGAAGGGAAGTTCAAATTAATAGGTACATAAAGCACGCGGGAGACTAGTCTAAAGTCAACCGCCTACGTCGCCGTCGACGCCGTAGATTTCGTCGTAAAGTTTACCAAGTTAACGCGTAAACTAGTCGACGAATTCAACTAGTTGATCGACTAGTCGATGAACGAAATTGGACGGTCTAGTTTCGTTGACGCCAAATACGTCGACGACCCATCCCTAATGGGTGACCATCTTAACATACCGAGACTCAGAGGAGAGCTATAATTCCATTTAGTGTAGGGATTATTATTGTTACACCTAAGTTTTTACTGTGAGATTTTTACAGAATAGACTGGTCTTTGTAAAAAATAGGTCAATTAAAACTCTTATATCAATTAAAAGAACATACGCAATGTTGTACGATGCACGGTGGGCGAGGATCGTCACTCACTGGACGCCTGAGGGAGGCCGGCGTCGTCGAGTCGACCGCGGCGAGGGTGCTGTGACCATCTCATCGTGGTTGTGGGGAAAACTTGGCCAGAGGTCGCCCAAGACAGCAGAGAGATTTGGAAGGAGAAAGGGGGGGAGGCCTATGCCTAGCAGTGGGACACAAAAGTAGGCCAGCCAAAAAAAAAACTATTGAAACGGTCTAAAACCAAACCAAGTTTTTATCCAAATAATATTTACAACAGCTCAAATCCGATACATATGTGTGTCTGGTTAAACTAATGTGACTGAAAATCTAACCATCACTTTTCTTTCTCCCCAGACGTATATCAAAAAATGGTGATAAGTTCCACACTGAAGCTGATAACATATAGATGTAAACACAATTGTATGTATATGTATGTAATATGTATAATGTAACGTAGATTAGATTATATAAACTAGAGAATTACAGCTCGAGGTAGATCAAATACGTTGCTGCGTGCGATATGTTGTAGTCAACCTTTAATTAGTTAGTTTGTTACTTTCTTTAGGTAATTTTCTTTTCTTTTCTTAGTAGTCAATATTTACTCGAACTTCACCGGATCATTGTTAACGCCGTAAGATTGTAACAAACCGATTCGAAGATTGTAAACTCTTTCTTCTCGATGTATATTGTAAACTGTCGAGCTTAGGTGCGATTTATTGTCTTCGAAGTTATCTGTTCACAATAAGTATATAGAAAGTTTATAATAATTACAATCTTGCGGTGTTTGCAATAATCCGGTGACATACATTACATAACGCCTATTGCTTCCAAAGGGATAGGCAGAAAAACACCTAAAATACGCTACTCTCATGCAATAAGGGGTGTGCGTTTTTTATTATATTTGTAAAATACACTGAAATGTTTCCATACCCATGTATTTTATTATTTTACTGTTAATAAAAATCATGTTCACCACATTCTTTTATAAATAGTTTTCATTATTTCATTCTAGTTTAATTTATCAATTCAATTTCTACCATTCTTCTAAACTATGGCATATCGTAGGAAGTCAACGTTAATTTTATTATAATTTTTATCAACGACATTGCCTACATCCTTGGCTAAAAATGTTTATTTTTGTATAATTTTATTTGTGATTTATGCTTTTTAGGGAAATGAGAGCAGAGCTCTTACATTTTAGTTTCTGATTATTTTGTATAAAGATGTTATGGAATCCCGCTAGGTGGCAGTTTTGGCGACTGGGGAATCTCACTTGAATTTGATTAATTTTATCAGTCAATTAAAAATAATAGCAAAAAAATACACTGGGAATAGTTGACATTTCCAGCGGTTGATTGTCATTTATCCGACTTTAATACTACAAAGATCTTTTAGACCCAGATTGAAATTGTCTGTGGGAAAAAACAAGATGGCCGCATGAAAAACAAGTTCCGATTTTGGCGCCATACGTCTTTGTTTAAGATAATGGCATAAATAAAAAATATATTGTCTCTATTACAAAAGCCACTGAAAATAAGCCCCAGTAGTCATAAACGCCAAGCTAGCGGTGGTACAATTTTATTATAAATAAACAATGATATGTGACATTTGATAGCGAAATCCCAGGCCGCAGACGGTAACGGGCGGACTAGTCGAATACTCTGAGGTACGATCAGATGAACATTTCTTATGCATGGACCGCTTTACAGATTATTTGGACAATGTGCTTGTGCTAGAACTCAAAAAAAAGAGCCGCATCAACTTATGTTAGAAAAAGTATTTTGTTAAAAATTAAAACAAGACGCCCTTTGAGACTAAGGCCCAGTTTCAATAATGAAAATGATCGCAATATTAATGTGACAAATTGTCTAAAAGCGTGTTGGCTGTTGTGATTGGTTGAATGATTAATTTTCATCTAAGTCAAAGTCAAGGTCAAAGATTTATTTGCAGATGGTTAAAAAAGTTTTTACAATGGCCCTGGATGTAATTGGCTAATGTATAACATATACATCAGCAAATCATATCACTTGAATTGCGTTTAATTTGTGACTAATTGTGATCCGTCGATATTTTTTTTTACCAGAAACCTGGATCAATATAGAAACCTGTAAGAAGCAAGCATATTGTATTTTTAATAAGCTGATTTTGATTTTTAAATCTCGCGGTTCGAAAGTTTATTATTTTTAGCAGACCGCGTCAGGTAGTGGGGTTAAGTTTTTTTTTCTCAATACGTTCAAAATATTGTGCAGTTACTTATTTACAACCAGAAAAGGAAGGCATTGTTTGAATTATCTGTAAACGTCTGTATACCAAAGCTATCCCACCAATGTTGGCAAATCGCAAGTTCATAAAATATGGTATTTTTTCTGACATAAATCTTAAGAAAATATTTTAAACTTGATGTGCGAATCGGGTGACAACAGTGTAATTTCACTATTATACATATTTCATTACATATTGATTGTCTAATATAACAGAATTCGAAATAGTTTTTTAAATTAAATATTAATAGTAAACAAACTGTTTCTGGAGTAAATTGTAAATACAATAAAATATCGGAAGTTTGTTTTAGGCAACTTTATGTAATGTCCATGTTATGTAGTTAATATTTTCCAATTCATAACTATATTAAATATACAGTCATATCTCGCTATTTTCAATATAATACAATTTTGACACAAGTATAAAAATGACTATATTAGAAGGTAATTTTTTAATGAATATAACATAATGTAGATTTTCTGAATTACAGTAACATTTCGGTTACCTAAAAGTCTTTCTAGTAAAACCCATTTTGAAAAGTTTTAATAATCGTTATATTGTTTTTTCCAAAGTTGTAGCTCAATAAATGCAGTGACTTATATAGACAGACCAATCAAAATGTATGTGATCTGTTCGTTGTTTTAAATTGTTAACGTATATTTATATCAGTTAGTGGAATTTTTAAGAATTTCATGTTATTGAACTTCTATCTCGTGTCAAAAAAGTGACACTTACCCTGTATGTTACGTCACATATCGTCGAGATAGTGCAATACCGCGTATAACTACGTTTTGCTTGTCTAAATTTAAAGGTATTAGCTACTATATGCTTTAAGGTCTAAATTTAAAGGTATTAGTATCAAACTACACTGAAATTTCAACCTTATTGAATAGTGCTACTCATGTGGTATTGCACTATCCCCGACGATATGAGAGACACCATTAAGTTAAGCTGTGCTATGCTATGCTATATTTAGCTATTTCGCTCCTTTTAGGTTACTATTAGGAAACAAACCGAACGTTCTCCGCTGTGTAATCTTTTTGTTTAACAGAGATGTCACGTGATACGATTCGACTTATATGAACGTGTAGCTCGGCACAGCACAGTTTTATTTTGTTTAGTCACCCTTAGTGCGACGAGCACCGCGTATGGCGGATTGCGGAGCGGATTTATTGCTTACTAAAGTTGTCAAAAAATAAAAGGCCCGTTTTGACAGCAGGATACAAAATTACTTTACTAGTAAGTATGAAAGAGACATGAAATAAATCTCTTTGTTGTATCCTGCTGTCAAAACGGGCCTTTTATTTTTTGACAACTGTAACGTCCGGTGTGCGCCCGCTCGTACTCTGGATAAGTTCAAATGAGTTGAAGATTTTGAATGCGCCGTTCATTCCTCCTGCGCGATGCGCCGTCACTCAGGGCGTGCACTTAGGCCCTCTTGCACAAACCAGGATAATATTTTTAATTCAGTTACTTGCTAACACGAGATTAAATGACAAATATTTCATACCCGAATAAGTTACTTACTCGGGCGTTTTAACTGCCGAGAATGTTAGTCATCTTTTAAGATAACTGGTTTGTGCAATGCCTTAGGCCCGGTTTCCACCAAAGCAGAGAGGAGAGAAGACGTTTTGAGAATAAACCAATCCGATTTCTATATTTCCACATCTCTTCTCCTCTTAGCTTATCGGATTGGTTTATTCAACACATCTCCTCTCCTCTCTGCTTTGGTGGAAACCGGGCCTTAGAGGCAGAGCTTAGCAGTAATTGGGCGTGGCAACGTGTCATGATGGACACACATGCCTCGAACATACTTTCGACATATTCCTTTAAATCCTGACTTGAGCGTGCATAACAGAAATCACTTTTAAAGAACGCCAAGAGCCTCTTTTATCTAAATTATCTAAATGACAAATTGTTTTTTTTCTGTATAAATAAGTTACTTTTGCCAGCCATGTAACACAGGCGTATTAAAACATAGTACAATCTCTAGCTTATTCCGTATTTGTACAAGTAACCAATATATAATAATGAAAACCGTACGATTTGTAACGATCAAGTAGATGGAAACTTAAAATAATGTTACATGTATGTATTTATGTAAGTAATTGTGAGAATGTAAGATGAATGAGTGTGTTTATAGAATTTTTAATTATTTATAGGAAGATGTTTCTGTCGTGTATTTTTTAAACATTTGATGTATGACTTTGACCGTTTTCTTAAAGGTGTTTGTGATATTTGTTAATACCAATGAAAGACGTTATTGTAAGATAATCTTTAGAAAAGGGTCAAATATTATTTTAAACATTTTCTATATAAATAACTGCGATATAAATTATTTTTTCATCATAACTTAGTTAATTAACAAAAGATTAATTAAGTGTTTTATACCTGCTGTAATGTTTTAGTTAAATAAATACTTAATAATTTTAAACGATTTAGATGTAACATGAAAGTCTTCCTGTAAATAGTTAAATATTACAATTCCATGTTGTAAATACTTTTAACAACTTTTGTTTGATAGTTATTACAATGTTTATTACGCATTATTATTTAATATTTGAGAAAAATATAATCACCATTGCATTTTATAACTTGTGTTTTATTTATCCAATATCATATTTTATGTAGTTCATAAAAAATATAGGAGATGGTATCGTTTTTAACCCAAGTAATTGAAACAAATATACTAGGAAAAAAATAATCTATGAATGTAAAAAGTAATCTAACTAAAATGTATTAAAATCATATTTTCAAATGATTTTCCTCATACTCCTTGTACAGGGAGACGAGTATGCTTAGCTTTCGAAGCGCCTAAGCATCTAGAAACCCTTATTCTGTACATGGCATGGCGATGAAATGCATACACCTTTTTAAAATCTGCATAAATTATAGTTTTAGTGCGTCTTAATTTGCGTTAGTGCTTTCAAAAATGGCTACGTATCAAGTGCCGATGCTAATTCAGATGCTGTTACAGTTAGTATAAGATCCCGATATAGAACGACCTTCACCGAGATGCTTATTTAATGAAACGTATTTTATATTTAATTTAATATGTCAATAAATATAATCCATATGGGTTGCCTAGCAAATTTCAGTCCAGAGTATGTTTAATTAATAATTAAAAAAACATATTTTTTTAAACATTTCACCGGTATGATTATTAGATAAATTCTATACCAATCGAAAGTATGAAGCCCATAGAATGTGCAAACGTTAGGTTGCCTATTCTTTTCCGGTCACAACTATCGGGTTGCCAGGTATAAACAGGTAAATCTGTACTAGCATTTTGCAACGGTCTGTTTATTGAATGAAATTTAAATGAAATTAAAGATTATTTTATTCTGAACACGGTGGTATAGGTAGCCTGGTTCCAGGCTCAAGGATTTTAATTAAAGCCTCTGATACTGACGTTTTGATAATTTTGTTAGGAAATATGCACAAACTTATCGAATCAGAAATTTGGCTTGCCTGTTCAGCAACTAGAAAGACTAATAATCAAACTGTTGATTGCATTAATTGCACCGATTTAGCGTTGAAGTTGGGAATTAAATTATGCCAAAGTCTTCCCGCCTTCCATGTATTTACAGGTTGCGATTACACGGCAGCCTTTTACAACAAAGGGAAAGTAAAACCTTTTCAGCAATTTTCGAAAAATGAAAAATTTCAAACAGTTTTTGCATCATTAACAGATGCTGCTGATATTTTCATTGATGAAAAAATGAAGACCGTTCAAGAATTTACGGCTAGTATGTACGGTATCAGGAACTGCACCAGTGTGAATGATGCGAGACATCGTATTTTTATGAAAAATTACTCTGCAAAAGAAGACAGCGAGCACTTTTTAAAAAAAATAAAAGGCTTCGACTCCAACTCCATACCACCATGCTGGATATCATTAACTCAGAAAATTTTACGAACTATTTTCGTAAATTCCATGTGGCTTAATGCAACGGATCCAATATGCTTGAAACTTGAGCCTGAGAACTGCGGATGGTTCTTAGATGAATATTTAAAACCAGTAGGATTCATTGGGGATCATACACCTTTAAAGATAGAAGACATTGTCGAAAAAAGTGAAACAGAGAGTGATGACGAAGAAGATTCAGAAGTTGAAGATCGTAATTTTATGTCCGATGACTCGGATTCTGAATAATTTTAAAAAAAATGTATTTTAATTTTTTTACAATAAATAGAAGTAATTTTTTAATTGTTGTTTTTTTATTTTGTCTTCTTATAATAAAAATTAAATTTGCAAGATTTGATTTAAAAATTCACTTTTATGGGTTTTGAATTTTTTCCAATAGTTTCAATTGATTTCAATTTCTCTGTTTACATTTATAGATTTATAATTTGCATGTAGTAATTTTTTTAATTTATTTTCAATCAATATTTTTAATCAGGGTAGTATTATATATGTATCACTATAACCTTCTTTTTTACTAAAGATGTATATATACTTTAATGTCACATAAAAAATATAAGTGGGCGGACTTTAAACAGCTGCTATGCTGTGTCCTCTTCTATCGCATGGGATGGTCGGTTGGGACCTCTCAGTCGCACACATTTCCTGATACCGTACATACTAGCCGTAAATTCTTGAACGGTCTTCATTTTTTCATCAATGAAAATATCAGCAGCATCTGTTAATGATGCAAAAACTGTTTGAAATTTTTCATTTTTCGAAAATTGCTGAAAAGGTTTTACTTTCCCTTTGTTGTAAAAGGCTGCCGTGTAATCGCAACCTGTAAATACATGGAAGGCGGGAAGACTTTGGCATAATTTAATTCCCAACTTCAACGCTAAATCGGTGCAATTAATGCAATCAACAGTTTGATTATTAGTCTTTCTAGTTGCTGAACAGGCAAGCCAAATTTCTGATTCGATAAGTTTGTGCATATTTCCTAACAAAATTATCAAAACGTCAGTATCAGAGGCTTTAATTAAAATCCTTGAGCCTGGTTCCGCTTTAGAAGCATGAAAAATAATCCTTGTATCTGCCTCTTCGTGATGACATTCATAATTAGTTTTTTCATTATTGTTACCAAATGGTCATTTTCCCAATAAAGCCAGAAACAGCACCAGAGCCTCTTTAAAGCGATAATTTTTAAGGCTTTGCAAAAAATTTTTTGGTCTAGTTTGTTGAGGTCCCGAAATTTTGTATATTTTTTAAAATTCGACAACCGCAATCCTGGACTGATTTTTCGCAGGCAACCCTATACCACCGTGTTCAGAATAAAATAATCTTTAATTTCATTTAAATTTCATTCAATAAACAGACCGTTGCAAAATGCTAGTACAGATTTACTTGTTTATACCTGGCAACCCGATAGTTGTGACCGGAAAAGAATAGGCAACCTAACATTTGCACATTCTATGGGCTTCATACTTTCGATTGGTATAGAATTTATCTAATAATCATACCGGTGAAATGTTTAAAAAAATGTTTTTTTTAAATTATTAATTAAACATACTCTGGACTGAAATTTGCTAGGCAACCCATATGGATTATATTTATTGACATATTAAATTAAATATAAAATACGTTTCATTAAATAAGCATCTCGGTGAAGGTCGTTCTATATCGGGATCTTAGACTAAGTGGCGTGTTCGAAACCTGATTGTCGTCGAACACTCGCTTTAACACAAAAGTCACAGCAGTATTTTAAGTGAAAGTGTAATGATGAAAAGACAGTTGGATTTTGTCGACTGAATGGTAGATTCTAATATAAAAACACGCAAAAACAGTTGTTAATTTCCATACTTTCTCTTTTTCCGCTCCAGGCCCTACTGGCCAGTTACGCTATTCAAATCACGATTCACCCAAAAATATATAGTTTTTTTTTATTAAAGACAGCTCTGTATAATACGGGTTGCAGACCAAGAGCTAAGCTAAGTTAGTTTAGCTTAGCTCGCATAGCTGACGCAGTTTTCCATACTTGTGTGCAGACCGCAAACTATGCGAACTAAAATATGCGAAGCTAAGTTAGTTGTGTATGCCGATGCGCAGCTACACGAGCTAAGCTAAGCCCCTCCCGCTACCCCGCACACCCTTTAATTGAACTGCGCAACACTGACTGAGCTTTGGCTTGGCTGTTGGTGTGCACGCTATTTATTTCTAGCTTAGCTTAGCCTAGCTTGCTTGGCTTAGTTTAGCCTTGGCATAGCTTAGTTTTTGGTCTGCAACCGGCTTAATGGACCTTTTCCGATATTACAAAAATAAATAAAAGACAGAAATCATTTCACATTTTATTTCAACAGCAAATTCAGGCATTTATTACATAAACAATAGTTCATACCAAGTATGTATTTGTGCAAACAAATAAAACGTATATTTATTGGAACCAAAGCACTTAATTCACTGGTTTCTCTAAGGAATGTTTATAAAAATATATTGCACTGATGAATTATCTATATATATAAAAATGAAACCCGTTTCGCGTTGTCACGGCATCACGTGTGAACGGCTGAACCGATTTCGATAATTCTTTTTTTGTTGTGTTTGTTATTGTCAGGAGAAGGTTCTTATGAAAAAAAAAAAAAAAAAAAAAAAAAAAAATTAGAAAATTTAAGAATCCTTAGGGTAGGTGTAGGGTAGGTGTAGGGTAGGTGTAGGGTAGGTGTAGGGTAGGTAGGTAGGTAGCCAGTTGACGGGAGCGAAGCCGCGGGGGACAGCTAGTATAATATAAATAAAGAATTATTTATTGGGCTGTGGGCCTACTCCTGTTTCAAACTTTCTTACGTACCATTTCTACCGACTGCTTCGCGCTGGGTCACACTTTGCAATGCCAAAGAATATTGAAGCGACCACGAAGTAGTTCCATGTCATAACTAACTTAATCAGCCGTTTAATTGGCGGCCTAGCCTTTTCATTGAACGGTTGTTTAATCAGCGGCCTAAGTGACATCTTGGCAGATTAATTGGTTCAATATCGTTTAATGACTTGCCAAGTAGCAAAACATAGGGCCTGATAATCCAGTCGACTTCGACATAACCATTTGAACGCCAGAGCTTTTTTTGTCACATATTTGTGACGATACAGGGTAGGCTTTCGATTGTCACATTAATTATATGTGACAATGGTGATCAAGCAAATTGACAACTAACCACTTCTGAATCAACAATTTGCCGCTCGGCCCGTTAACGGCCGCTTTCTATAACATATCTCAATCCCAATCTTGATCCTGATCCTTGTCTGTAACCAATCAACGGCCGAGTTTGTGTCCTTCACCACACAATCCTCACCTTTGATTGGTTACAGACAAGGATCGGGATCAAGATTGGGATTGAGATATGTTATAGAAAGCGGCCGTAAGTGGACATCATAGGGTGACCAGTCCAACAGTTAACCACTCGTACACAATCAACCATGCCTATACTTGGTAAACGTGACGTCACAATTTCGTGCAACCGCGTGGTATAGATGTCAAATCGCCCCCCCTCAAAAAAAATAACGTGAGTACTTTTTCACTTGATCTAATTTGGTTTGATTTTACAATAATCATTATTTGTAGGTGGTGTAGACCGACTAAACACGCTTTATTTGGCATAGGTATTATGTGTGTATTGTCGCTTATTTAAAAGTGAAGTTAACTTAACGGTTTCGCGAGCAGGGTGGTCTACAATTAACCAAACACAGTTGGTACACAATTAACCATGGTTGACTGTACTAACCTACGGTTAACTATGTACCTACCTATATAATTTTGTCATGTTTTTTTGTTTGTTTCTAAACTCTTTAATGTAGATATAGGTATAATAGATTACGGATTTTTTATTTTATTTGTATTTTAGATGGAGCGTACAAATAGAAAGAAAAAAAGGAGGGGCACTCAGCAGACGCTTTGAAGAAGGCTATTGAATTTTTTGTTGTTTATACGTAGAATAGGCATCTTGTCCTTTAATGTTTCACTATGTTTTGTTATTTCCAAAGTTAAAAAGTCTAAGATTTATGGTTAAAAGACTTGTTAAATTTTTATTAAACGTCATATGACTGATTAAGTGCCATTAATTAATAATAATTGGGTTATAATTAAATTGATCTCCTTGGTTGTATGTGCTGTTAAGCATGAAAATGTTTCAAATAATTATATTTGATAAGTACAAAACTTAATAATTATGTTTCAAATCGAGAAGTCTGATTGATAGTGTTATAAACATGTTAATTTGTTCGTAATTATTATAAGGAAAACATATGTTTTGGGTTAATTTTGACAAAATTACTTTTATTAACTAATAAAAGGTCAATTTAATAACATATGGTGTTATTATTTCAAAATAAATCATTTCTCAGATTAAGTGATTAATTGTGTACCCCTATGGTTAACTGTTTCTTACGCCCCGGTTAATAGTGTACTATAGTGTGGACACAGTTAACCAATTCCCATTTTTAGTAAAAACATTTTTTTCTCTAAAATCGTTAGGAAAACGAACAGTCCTTCAATGCCAATATGTAGCTGATGAACCTCCCTTTTGACCAGAATAGAAGTAAACATGTTTTTAATTAACACTTATGAGGTATGGTGGTTTGAATTTTATGTGGTTAACTGTTGGACCACTCACCCTAAATAAGATTCGGGCTCAAACCGACTTCGAAAAATCAAAATATGTAAGTAATGGCAGTATTGGCAATACAAAACTTCAGAATTAGTAGTAGGCCAACAGTACCCCTCAGACTAGAATTGATAATGACAAGTCGAACACACACAGTGAATAATATACACATCGTAAACATTTTATAATATCTTTACAATAATTATCTAGTAAGTTTAATAGAGTAACAAACAGGAAAATCAAAATAAAGTCTGATAGATTGCCATGAGTTTGGTCCTGCGCTTGGAGATTACAAATGCCAAAATAATTGCCAACAAAACATGCCATATATAAAATACAGCATATATGTATTCTATTCTATTCTACAACTATGTGTAATCAGGTTTTTTATGGAAAGTATTTCCAGATTTATTTTTTATTATGTATCAAAGGACCAAACTGTAAAACTATCATTTAAGTACTATATTAGGCCAATGGTTGAAAAAATAAAGTTCAACAAAAAAACATTATGCTATGTGAATTTATATTCGAAACAGCTTTGAATAGCTTAACATCTTACAATGCTTGGTTCTTTAATAAATTGGTCTATATTCCCAACTTATAATTTAGGCACAAGTAAGGCATGACACCATTTGAAGGTTTAACAAAAAAGATAAACGTTTGTATGTTGTGCTAATAACAATAAATAGTAGAATATCTACAATTCGAACAGAATATCAGTCAAAAGAAATAAAAGAATACTTAATACGAATGTGCTTTGAAATATTATTAATAAATAACAACAACTATTTATTTTAAATGTTTGGTAAATCTTTACCTGCTTATTCGGTCATTTATCGTAAAGTATTGAATATTGTATCATAATGTTAGATACTCAACTATATTTCTTTGTGTCCAAGGCAAGTAAAATAAATTCTAAGTTTTCTACAAACAAAAAAAATCTAGGAAAACTTAATAAAAATTACATAATTCTTCAATTAATAAAAATGTAAAGCCTTCATATTGGTTATAAGCAATTGACTGATCTTATAAAATATACCAAAATAAATTAAATTATTAATAATAAAACAGTTGAACTGAAATAGCAAACTTAGGCTTGAAATGCATAAATTCCCTTTTTGTACTATATCTAAATTTAATTAAAAATAACGTAATACTTTAGCGACCTGTTATTATATTTATTATATGAATTGCAAGCTGACATACTTGCAATTCGCCTGCAAGTGAACACTGTGTCGTGTGTAGCCCCAATTATATGATGAGGACGAACGAATTAGCGATTTAATATTAGCAGTTGCAAACGAATCTATGATTTACGTTCAGAGAAATTAAGTTTCGCGATTCACTACAATATTTCTGTTGTTAGGGTTTTAAAAATGACAATAAACATGGCGACTTTCATTTGCAATGGGGGATAGAAAAACTGTAAAATTATGAACTACTTTTACGAAGCCTGCCAGCCTGCCTGCTGTCAGCTGTTGCCTATATTTTGTCAAGTTATATGTCAGTTATCACAATACTGAAAGTTGTTTATATTCATATTCACCACCTAAAACCACTCTAGTCACCCTGTTTTAAATAAAGTAAGGGCCGGCGCTCACTGCCGGCACGGCACGGCGTGTCATGGCAAAGGATTTTATTACTAATCAAGTTATTTTGAATGTTATTTCAATGAGTTTAGAATTCATGTTACTTTATTTCGATACCACGATGCCGCGACGCGCTGCGGCATAACGTGTCATGCCGTTTCATTCCACGGGATGCCGCGGCGCGCCATTGAATCCAGCGAGATGTAATGGGTCACTTTGTGTCGAGGAATTATAATTGCTAAGTTTGTTGAAATAAGGTTGAAACTTGCGCAGAAGTCATTTCGGTTAATGTGGTCCGGTCGGTGCGCGGCGATGAAATGCTGTGGGATGCCACGGCATGCCGTGAGATGCCACGGAATGCCGCGGGATGCCGTAGCGCAACCTGCCGTGCCATGCCGGCAGTGAGCGCCGGCTCTTATATTCTGAATCGCTCTAATAACGCAAATATTTAGACAAATATGAAGTCAAATAACTTTGAAACCCAGGAATAATTCAATCAAAACATTCATCCCATCACAAACCGAACAACACAAAACGTTCCTTTCCGGCGACATATCTCACGATATGCCAACACTAAGCGTCTTATCTCTGCATGTGTAACGTGTGTTGGTACTTGACGAAGGCCACGGCTGCCAGCTCCTTGCAGAACTCCTCCAGGACGATCAGACTCTCTACTAACTGGTTGTGGTCAGCACTGGAAACAATGAAGAGGTAATGTCAATTACAATCACTTTGGTTCTTATGTCGGCCCCATTATCTAGATGTAGACCTTGGGAGCGTTTATTTTTATGAAATTGGAGACATTATTTTCCTGTCATGAATTAAGTATTACTAGGTATCGTATTAATTCAAGTTTTTAAAACTTAACAGACAGATGTGTTGCTGGGGAGTTTGTCGCGCCACTTCCTCTTCTCAGCTATAAAACTAGGAAGTGGTGACGGGTGGGTATTTTGGGGGACTGACTTTATGTAAAATTTGACGTTAAAAAATTTATATACGTTTATATTATTTATTTATTTATAATTATGTGACAAACAGAGGCTTGCCTAGTACCTACGCCTTACAATTATGGCTTGGCGTGGGGGTAATGCCGATGCGTTTATGCTTCGACTGATTATATTGTGATAAAGGAAGTCTATTCTGCTGCAGAAAGCTTAAACTAACCTGTCTTGCAAAAATAAGGTTTTATACCCTAACTAAAGTAGTATTTCAATGGGCTTTGAAGGATTATAGTCCATTGATGATGGAACCATTTCACATCCTCGCTACGCTTCCTCTTTGCTGAATTCGTAAATTATCGCTTTGTTATCTCCCCATTAGCAAGACAAAAATATGGAGTCACTAGGTTTTGCCAGCGGCTTCGTCCGCATGAATCACGGAAATCATTCCAAGGGAACATACTACCGGAATAAAAAGTAAAATATGTGTTAATCCACATTATAGACTATACACACATATATGTTAGCCAAATTTCATCCATATCCAGTCAGTCGTTTTCGCGTGAATGTGTAACCCACATACATACATCCATCCATCCATCCACCCATTCAGTCTAACAAACTTCACATTTTTAATATTAGTAGGAGTAGAATACTTACTTTTCATCATAAGTAGGGTCCTCACTCATCAGCCAAAGCCGAGTATTCTCGATAATCTTCTTAAAATTCCTTAACCTCGGGATCTCCATAGTCAGCCTCCTCGCTACCTCCTGAAGCGTCTTGAACAACGTCGGCGTCTTCTTAGCCGTCGGCAACATCGGGTTAAGCAAATACTCGTGCAAATTCGGATGGGGGAGCAACGCTAACTGGGATATTATCGACGTTAAGTGTAGGTTCACTTGATAAGGCTGGTTTGGCAGGTTGGCAAGAAGTTTGAAGATCATTTTGAAAAATGGTCCTTCATCGAATTCTTCTTCTGAAGTTTGGGAAGTTAAGTCTCTACTTCGCAGGACCAGTTTTTGTGAGAAGTGTTTGGGGTCATGTTTTGTTATGTGGTCGGGTTTGAGAGGTTCGAAGGCGTCGTCGAGGTGTATGTCGGCTTCTGGTCGGCTGTCGTAGCTGTGTGTCGAGCTGGCCGTCGTGTCTACCCAATTGTGGTCAGAAGGCCAGTGGAAGGTTGACGTCGCGTCTAGCCAGTACTGGAATAATTATTTTACTGTTGATTTTTGTAAATAAAAAGAGTGAATACACGTTTATTTGGCACACAGTGTGGGAACAAATACAAGGAAACTGCGCCAGCCGTGGAGAAGTCCTTTACAACCATTTGATTGTTTTACGACTGTATTTTGAATCATAAGCATTTATCTCCTGTGGCGTAGATTTAAGAAGTTTATGTCATCAAAAATATATAAATACTGGCTTTTGCCACCCGCGTGGAACAGATCCCAACAAGAGCATCTAAGAACATACTCCCAGAATAAAAGTAACAAACAGACAGACATTTTCATCTATATTATTATGTTATGGATGCAGTTATGTTTTTTTTTGCTATACAACCTCATTTATTTAACTCTTTCCTTCTTCTTATTTACTTTGTTTTTTGTTTAATGTGTGTACATAAATAAATCATCAAAGTTTGTTCATAGTGGTAATAGTTATGATAAGCATATTGTAAAAATATATGTACATTTTGAGTTACTTTTGTTTAAGGCTTTCCAAGAAAATGGTGGTCCAGTAACGATGACCACAGTGGGTGTAGTTAATAAAGAACACGATGCCTATTAACTCGACTATTCCACAAATTTTCGCTAAAACACAACAATATAATATCTAAATAGATGGTTAGTAGCAGTAACCACCAAGACTGAAAGCGAACGAATTCAATTTCTTTCAGGCATTATGTATCAATCAAAGATACGACTTATGCAACAATCAAATCTTAAAAAGAAATCAGATATCGGCTATTCCCTACATTTTGTTGAGTTAAGAATGATCGAAACATATCAGGGGCCGTGCCCGGGTCGTTGACGAACAATGGTCTGTCACTACGTGGTCCGCCCCGGGCACGGCACGGACACGGACGTGTGTGAACGACTTCATATGAAATGTACACACCAACTATTTTTTAGCACCTGACGATCTGTCCACGTCAAGGGCACGGCCCGGATATGTGTGGATTAACCTTTACGCAAACAAAAATATTCTGAACTCATAGATTTAAATAGCAAAGACAGGGCCGCTCGAACGTTTGCTTAAACGCGTTCGCCATACAAGAAACACGGAATTATTAACGTCCGCACACACGGCACACACAACCACTCCCAAAGATTGCCGTTCGGGTGGCAAGTTCGCTTCGTTCTAGACGGGCCAATTTCAGGCGTCAGTTCTTACTTGATTAAGTCAATGACTAAACTGCTATTTTTGTTTGCCATTTTAAGAATTAATATTGCTTAAATTGTGTGTCTTTGATTGATGATGCCTGTAAAAAATTATAGAATATTTCTACTACGAGGTCTAGTTTTTTTTCCTACGTATATTTACCTGGTACCGTCTATGCGCATCGTGTATATAATGCTCGTAGTCGGCGCCCACCGGGTCGGACAGAATGGCCCGCGGCAGTAGCAGCAGGAAACTGCAACGAAGGGGGACAATGAAACACACGCTCGCTTCCAACGCATTTAATCTCAAATGTACAGATATGTATAACACTCGAAAAGAAAACATCACAGATATTATCGTGCTACCAGATTTTCAGGATTATTCAGAAAAAAATAACCACATTCTTAATTTGAATACAGAATTTACAGTCAATATTTAAACTAATCATATGCTTGTTTTTTTTTATGAATAAGGCTGTTTATGTTTATCACAAATAATTATAGTTACCTACGTCTATATTACTAAATCACTCTCAGAATATGAATAGAAGTTTCTTGCCAAAATGTCATAATAACGTTTTACAATGTAGTTTGCGAACTAACAGTATTGAAATTTGAGTTTTTAACGAGAAATCTTGATGAAACTATTGCGTAAGAGTGATTTATAAATATAAGACTATATTATTCAAGACCGTAGCCAGAAGGATAACAGACTCTCACAAGAAAAAATGAACAACATTATCATAAGCATGAAATACCTTCCTACACACAGCTTTTATGAAAAAAAGCCCTGAAGCGGTTTTCCCTGGCTACGAACTCAAACTCATTAACCCTGTGCTTATAAAAACTTTGAAAAAATGAAAACAATATTATATCAAATAAATAAATTCTATAAAAGTTTCATTTCGACCAGATTCTTAAATTCAGTCCCTTTGGAAGAACGATTTGAATAATAATAATATTCTTTATAATAATTATACGTATGTTTAATACAATTTTATAAATTAAATATGGCATCATAATAAATATAATATCCCCTTTATAAATATTTACAAATGGTGTTTCTATTCTAGTCTATTTAGGCAACTCAATGTTATTTTTTTTTATATTTTCATTGATTTTATACACATATTTAATATTTACAGCATGAGCAACCATTTTTAAGTAAACGGAAGATTTCGCGTTCATTATTGAAATACGTATTTTCGTAATATACCGGAATTTTGTAGAATAGCTAAACTTGATAAATAAAATATAGGATTACTTTGAAATGCTCTGATATAAAATCATTTTATTCAGATTAAATTGTTAAATGAAATACTGAAATGCTTGAAGGAATTGTGATTTTTTTAGCGCATTAAAGAAATGTATGCTATTTCCTCAAAGAAAAATATGTTTTATAAATCTCCATTTATACTTTCACCGCGAAATATTCCGTAAATGCGATTTCACTTTATCAAAAATGAAAATTAAATTACTTGGATCAGTAATCTTTACATTTTACACTATTTACAACTAAAGAACTTAAAATAAATGAGATTATGGCAAGTGTGTTTGTACATGAGATGATAATGACAGCCATAAGAAATGTCTTACCTATATTAAATTAAATTTAGTACCCCAAAACCTTTTACGCACTGACTAAACTGAACGAAAACTATTGCCATCCCTTTTTTACAAATAAAGCGAGATAAAGACAAATTGAAAAAAGAGCTGCCTAAGAAGTCCCAGCGAAAAAAAAAAGGTAATTGGTAATATCATCATCGGCCTAGCCTTCGCCCAACTATACTGGGGTCGGCTTCCAGTTGAATACTAGTAATTTACGTGGAGCGCCTGCCTAACTGACCTCCACAACTCAGTAACTGGGTAAAACGGTACTTCTTGGCAAGATTGGTATCAGATTTTTTTTTTCATTAGTGATGGGTTTGCTCTTGACTCTAGCCAATGTCAGAGATGACAGAGACAAAGTCTAAGATGGAGCTAGCTTAACCCAGAAGGAGCCTGTTCACTCTAACTTTGAAGAGATCAGGGTTGTAAGCTTTCCACCTTCTGCCAATCCGTAGCGATTGATCTACAAATGACATCGGGGACCAATGGCTTAACATGCTTTCCGAAGCACGGAGATTCCCGGAGGATATGTTTAGATGGTCACCCATACACAGGCTGACCTCGGCAAGCGTTGCTTAACCTTGGTAGTAGGTACACACATTAATATCGGTCAACAGGACCTTATCAAATACACAATATGTAAGTGGCTTGAACACATAGCTTAACACACTTGCAGGTCGAATTGTGCGGCTGTTATTATTTAGCCGCGAGACATGAGTTTAGATGACATTTCAGAATATTGAAAGCGAAGGTATAATCAACCTACATATAATTTTCCTACTGCTGGGACACAGATCTCCTCTCAATTATAGGAAACTAGCTGCCGAGCGCGTGAATGTCGAAAATTATCCCGAGGGAACATACTCCCGCGATAAAATGTATTCTATTTGTTATTCCAGACTATAATTTACCTGTGTCAAATTTCATCAAGATCCATTCAGTAGTTTTTGCGTGAAAGAGTTACAAACATCCATACATATAAACTGTCGCGCAATATTAGTAAGGATATACATCCTTAAAATTGACCCTTTAGATTCTAGCTCTCTTAAAGAGATATCAATAGATTTTGTTTAGTTCAATCTGTGCTCAACTAAAGTAGCGCCTTTCAGTTAATTTTGTAATTTGTGCTTTACATTCCTATTTATCAAAGTTATTCCTATTTCTTCTCATTAAAATCCAATTCTCTCCTGATAACATGGCACTTAGAAAATACTGATGTGCTAACTGTCAACATCTTAACGTGTAAACTTTTCACCAAAGTGTGAGCTGTCATTCCATCTTGTTTGTATGGTTTACAGCAGAGATGTTATGGAGCTCCGAAACCGTAACCGAAACTATCGGATAACCGAAATAAAAATCTATCCGTAACCGTAACCGAATCTGATTTAAAAGTTTCGGTGAATTTCGGATAGGGGCAGAGTCCAAATGAGACAGTTACAACAGGTTTATTTGCACGGCCGAGCCAGGAAACTAGCCGATTTTGTGTTTTATTTTACAATTTCAAAAAAATATAATATCCGAAACCGATGCTATCGGAAACTAAGGGATAATCCGAAATAATTTTCATATTCGTAACCGTATCCGAAACGGTATAATATTATTTCTATATCCGTATCCTTATCCAGATCCGAAACTTCATATATTCAACGTGTAACAGAATAAACGCAATACCTCTTAATTGTACTCATCACTTTGAATAACTTTCACTATGGGACCAACACTGAAATCGCGAAAAAAAAATCGACTGCCCCGTACATTTCTATGCGCATAACTCGACAATGTCCTGTACAGCTGATTTTTTTCGCGAATTCGGGTTTGATCTCATAGTGAAAGTTGTTCATAATGATGATGACCCCTTAAGAGGTATTGCGTTTATTCTGTTACACGTTGTATAACATCCCTGGTTTACAGCTCACGTCATGTTCACCTCACCTAAGTTTACACGGTAAGATTTTTATAGAATTTCACTGCTGGATAAAAGTAGGAATACTCTGCCTATCGCATTCTGGAGTATAGGCGTGATGTTACGTTATATTAGATATAGCTTGCAACTCATATCGATATTAAATTAGTATAAATTGTCACTGGATTATTGCAAACACCGTAACTTTCTCTCAAAATTTTTGTTTACGAGATAATTTCAAATACAAGACTCTTATATATAGTTTATAATAGATTCGTGTCATAAAGTTGATCCACACATAACCGGGCCGTGCCCGGGACGTGGTCGGGCAGTGCCTGGGACGTGTCAGACCACGTTGTGACGGACCATGCCCCGGACGCGTCCCGGTCATGATCAAATCAGAAAAAGAATTTATAATCTCACGCGATTATTTATAAATATACGGTATTTGTGACCCGGTGACGTAAAAATAAACTAATATTAAATAAAATTAGTCGTTATTTTGTATGACACTGGCAGTATTTTCGGTGGGTATGAGTGAGTCCTTATTCATATTATCTTCGATGATTTGTTTGAGTCGTAATAGCCGGCTAGAAATTAAGTTCTGGTTAAAATTGTTGCGAGAAGCTTTTGCAAATTAATTTGATTTTATAGTAGTGTTTATAAAGCTGTTTATTCGTTGCAAAGCAATTACCAGTCACCGGTAGCTATTCTGTGATTTGTTTTTTTTTTAGTATTGGGGGAAATTATCAAAGCGTCTGTTTTGTTGTCTGTCGAAATATGTATGAGATTATTACGTTATTGCAAAACCGTATTGTTTTTAATTTTTTTTTTTTGTAATTCTTTAAATATATGGATGAAGTTTCATTTAAGTTTTTCTAAGTTCCTTTACTAACTCTTCATGTGTATAACACCTACTCTTTTGTGTGCCGTGTTTCTTTACTTGCATCAAATAAATGTTTTATCTATCTTATCTAAAAGGAAAAAATGTGAGTAAATTTATTAAATGTTAAAATACGACACATGACCACTTTCCTACATATTATTTTGAGTCAAAGAACATTTTTTTTTAAAGAACCAAAAGACAACTTACAGAAAGAAAGAAAAAACAAACTCAATTAGAAGCAGAATGCACAGACACAAATTTCAACAGACAGACAACTAAAGAAACTAGAAGTGTCACAGTGAAGGGGTGTACTGACCTGTTGATGACTCGGTGTATGTTATCTGATCCTTCGTCGTGGTGCTTCGGGTCGAGCCCTTCGTGTGACAGTATGTCTGTGATCTGTTCGTTCACGTGGTCTTCGTGTTGCAGCTGTTTCATCGCCTCTCTGTGAACAATGAGAGGTATTTTAGTTTTTTTGTTTTTGTAGCTAACTTAGTGACTGGCTAAATAGTCACATGGATCGAACTTCGAGGTAAAGCTACGCTTGCCGAGGTAGTTCCTCAGATGGGCAGCCATCCATTACATACCGAGTTTCCTCCGTCCTGACGTCACTCGAGCTAGCACCACGAGGTGTATGCTGTCTCTCTCTAACATATAATATTGTCACATTCACCTGTTGTACTCGCGCTCTCGTCCGAGAGAGAGGTCGTTGAGTCTGTCTCGCTCGTCGTCGTCCATCAGCGGCTGCGGCGCGAAGTAGCCGCGTGACGTCACTCGAGCTAGCACCACGCGGTGTATGCTGTCTCTCTCTAACATCTAATACTGTCACATTCACCTGTTGTACTCGCGCTCTCGTCCGAGAGAGAGGTCGTTGAGTCTGTCTCGCTCGTCGTCGTCCATCAGCGGCTGCGGCGCGAAGTAGCCGCGTGACGTCACTCGAGCTAGCACCACGCGGTGTATGCTGTCTCTCTCTAACATATAATATTGTCACATTCACCTGTTGTACTCGCGCTCTCGTCCGAGAGAGAGGTCGTTGAGTCTGTCTCGCTCGTCGTCGTCCATCAGCGGCTGCGGCGCGAAGTAGCCGCGTGACGTCACTCGAGCTAGCACCACGCGGTGTATGCTGTCTCTCTCTAACATATAATATTGTCACATTCACCTGTTGTACTCGCGCTCTCGTCCGAGAGAGAGGTCGTTGAGTCTGTCTCGCTCGTCGTCGTCCATCAGCGGCTGCGGCGCGAAGTAGCCGCGTGACGTCACTCGAGCTAGCACCACGCGGTGTATGCTGTCTCTCTCTAACATATAATATTGTCACATTCACCTGTTGTACTCGCGCTCTCGTCCGAGAGAGAGGTCGTTGAGTCTGTCTCGCTCGTCGTCGTCCATCAGCGGCTGCGGCGCGAAGTAGCCGCGTGACGTCACTCGAGCTAGCACCACGCGGTGTATGCTGTGCTCCGTGCCTTTTTCTATTATTGTCTGTGGGATAATCAAATACATCATATGAGTTTAATGCTTAAAAAAGTTAAAACACGTTGAATAACGATTTTAGGGATTTCTGGACAGATTAATATTTGGTATAAGCGACTGACAGTGAAGATGGGCAGAAGCATTCTGTGTAGGTACATTGGTAAAGCTACACTGCGATCGCCAACCCGTCTGCCAAGCGTGGCGATTATGGCAAACCCCTCCTATGTTGGGCAGGCCTATGTCCAACAGTGGACGTCTTTCGGCTGATATGATGATGATGATGATGATAAGTGACTCCAACCAGTGTGAGCACAGTGATAGGTACGTATGTTACTCACCTCAAAGAAGCGGAGTGTCTCGAGCGTGAGGTCATAGTTGTCTGTGAGACAGTTGTTGATGAGTGTGTGCAGTAGCGGCCACTCACTCACCTCGCCGTCACCCACCAACCAGTTTGAGAACTCTGAAATAGTATAATTTCAATCAATAACAGCAACATCACAGTCATAATACGAGTAGATAATTTATAATTGCGAAACTCCAGGACGTAATGTTCCAAATTTAGAATTAAAAAAAAAAAAAAAATACCGCGCATAACGTGATAATGAATTAAAAGACCAATATCTGTCACATTATTTTTTCCAGCTCGGATTCACGAGCCATCAAAGGAAAAAATCTTAAAAATAGTATGGAACAAATAATAATATTAGTTATTTCAAACACTTCATACCATTGATAAGATCAGGCGAGTCCACGACTTTGAGACACTTAGCTAGTATGGCGGTGACGATGACGGCGTGGTGCAGGTCCGTGATGCCGGTCTCTGCGACGCCCTCGAGGAAGTTCTGGCGGAACGTGCGGGACAGGTGCGCGGCTATCGTCGGGTGGCATTCCTGGGTTACACAGAATCCCTTGTCATTAAGCATAATTATGACTGAATCATCGTGGTGAAAGTCAGCTAGACTCTGCGTTACCGATGGTAGCTGTTCAGGTTGGGCCGGGCGTTTAGAATCGCAATATGATATTTTTAACGGCGCTCGGAAAGGCTCCAATGGCCTGCACCTTCCAGGACCTGAACGTGACTTACGACAGAGCGGTCAAGTCTTCACATACTGGTTATTTGAGAAAGAGTCATTCGATACAAAAAGAAGAAGATAATTAAGAATTATCTACATAAATAAACATCAATTGCCACGGCTGGACCAGTTTTTGTTGTTGTTTGTAATTGTTAAGACTGTATGAACCTGCTAGGGTTGCGGAATTTTTTTTTTATTTTTTTTTTTTTTTATTTTTTTAAAAGAACGTTGCCCCACACTAGGAATTTCTCCTGTATCGTGGGTGCGTTTACAAACATACAAAGTCACATACACAAACAGCCAGACCCGGAACAACTATCTGTAGGCCATACAAATATTTGTTCCGTGCGGGAATCGAACCCGCGACACGCAGCGCAGCAGCCGATCGCTCAACCACTGCGCCAACCGTGTCGTCTAAAATTGTTTGAAAGAGTCACCGCGGCCCTGGAACGCAAAGGGCATTAGGAGGAACACCACACACAGGATGGGTTTTAGTCAGTAAGAGTCTGACACTCTCTTCATTAATTTGAATTTAAGCCATTTGATGATTTCCTATCGTATACCGGCTAGAACACAATATTTTTGGAAAGTCTATCAAAATTTAAATGACAATCGTGTGAAGCCGGGGCGGGTCGCTAGTACTTTCGGCTTGTCTTCGCATGCTGCTAAGAATTTACCATTAAGAACACGAAAAAGCTGAACAGTTCACAAGTAACACAAAATCTTTTTATCGGCGATAGATTATATGCCAGGCATTCGTATTTTGTAACATATGATTTATTTGAAGTACAGTTCTCGTCAAATAACTTTGCCCCTCTGAAGTTAGCCATTTGCAAAGATCGCGCAGGTGCAGTCACGTACACGGGAGCAAGCGGGACGCAAGCATGCATCGAACGTAAACGTAAGACTGAGACATAAAATCGCACCCCGCCCCCATGTCTCTTACGCATGCGCAGTTGCAGTGTGTTCGTAATTTTGACTACTACGCAGCCACTTCACAAAACTTCAGAGGGGCAAAGTTATTTGACGAGAACTGTAGCCGATTGTTACTAAAAGCGAATAAATCATAAATACTCGGCGATATTTAGGATTCCTTACGATTTTGAATGGCATTAGATTTGTAGAACGTTACAGTACGGTATGAGTAGGTACTTACCTTCATTAAAGTATCACAGTAGTCTAACCACGAGAAGAAGCTCGTTAATTCTTTATATCCGTGGAATTTGCTATATGATTTATCTCCAAAATCTTGTGCAACATATCTGAAATGAATTAATATAAAAGTGTTTTACATACAGCATAGCGTAGCATTTCAAACAGATACTGTAACTTATCCAGAGGTAGAGAAATAAGCAGGGCTGCAGCTGCTCTTTAGGGATGAATTATATTAGACCGGGCCGTGCCCGGGGCGTAACGTGTGCGTGGCCCAGACGGGGCACGGATTTGAAGCGTTACATACATTTTGTATGAAGCAGTTTATATTACGAGGGTCGTTCGGGCCCGGACAGGACACGGATCATGCACTGTGTTTCAAATCCTTGCTCCGTCCAGGCCACGTACACGTTACACCCCGGTCTAATATAATTCATTCCTTAAGTTGTCTTGTAGTACGACATACTATCACTAACATACTCACGCCCACGTAATATTGAGATGCTCCACATCGCTGGCGACCACGTTAGCCGGCACACACTTGTACTTAGCGGCCAGCTTGTCCACGATAGTCTCACACGCGGGACTGCAACTGGTCAACAAGTTGGCTATGTCGTCTTCTGGGAGGGAGGAGACTATCATTATGCCTTCGCAGGCCCGTAGAACTACTTGGTTGTCCTGAAAAAAAAATGCTATATTTACTTAAGACCATAAACGCGGATTTCTTGTCAAAATTAGGGTTTTCATGGCCCTTAAAAGTTCCACGGAAATTAAACGCGACAAAACAAATTCCTTCAAGCGAAATTATTTAAAATAACAAGAATTTTCTCACGTTGATCAAAATACATTTTGGGGCAATTTTTATAGAATAGTTACTAATTAATTATATGATCATTTGAAACGTAACGGCTTTCGAAATTCTATTTGTAGTTTTTTGTCATTTTCGTTTCGTTTCGAAGATGGAAAAATAACTTACTAATTAGCCGGTAGGTTGCTATTACGACTTCGTCGCAACCCTTTTTTTTTCTTCTTTTTCCGCTCAGGGCGGAGCGGTAGGGAGTGTCAGACTACTGACTAAAACCCATCCGTGCACCTCCTAGTGCCCTTTGCTGTCCAGGGCCGCGGTGACTCTTTCAAACAAAATCCGCAAAACTGGGCAACCCTGCCATCCCTTTACTACAACTAGAACATCAATTTCATACTCACAGCACTATTTAAATAAGACAGCAACAGATCAATAAGTAAGAACTTATCATTGTCGTCGTACACCGTCTTGTGGCTCTTACAGGACGCGTTGTCGTCTGCCGAACTGCTGGACGTGGCGTTACAGTTGTCTTCCTTGCTTGTCCTTATTATAGATACGTTTCGTAAGGGATTTGGAGGTAGCTCTACCTCGAATAGAGGGTTTTTCTTTGGTGTTTGTATCTGCAAAGTTAGATAAGTTAGGTAGAAATTATATCAAGGTAAAGAGGGAATTTAGCAATGTTTGCATTAGCATCTCAGCCGCAATATGCAATGTAGGGGACATTGCATATTGCGACTGATGCGAAGTTTCGTTTGGATTGTTTTAAAATGCACAAAACATTTGATCCAACAAAATACATCTCTTTTAAACCTTGCTTTGATAGGCTATGTAAACGGTTGTAATATCGTAAAACTATATACCGTCGTTGCAAATTTAAAACCTATGTGTATAAAGTAACTTTTCGAGAAAAAAAAATAAAAACTTCCCGTAAAATGTAGGTAGGTAAATAATGAAACATACTTTATCGATATATTAAGATCTCACAGTCACATGGGAGTTTTTGCTAAGTATAGGTATTTTCAAATAACTGCATAACTCATTTTCGACAAAAATGTTACATAGGAGATTTTAAATTTGCAACGACGATACAACGTGTAACAATTAAACGCAATACCTCTTAATTAAAGGGTAATTGTGCTCATCATTATGAACAACCTTTACTATGGGTTGGTCCCCGAAATTGCGAAAAAAACAGCTGTTCAGTAGCTACATTTCGTCGAGGTATGCGCACATAAATGTATGGGGCAATTGATTTTTTTTTCGCGATTTCTGTGTTCGTCCCATAGTGAAAGTTGTTCATAATTATGAGTACAGTGAACTCTTAAGAGGTATTGCGTTTATTGTGTTACACGTTGTATAGTTCATCAACTTCTTCTTTTCGATTATTCGATGGTGACCCTTTAACAGATTGTGCCCAGTTGTTGGCCACGTTTAAAGCGGCATTGGTGGCATTCAACGTCCTCAATGGTGCTGGTGTAAAAGCACTAGGGGGAGTCCCAACAATCTGTTGTCCCTTGCTGTCCCAAACTGACGCCGCTAAGCCGAGGTCGTATTCCACAGGGAATGCCCTTAGCGAGCGGTCAGTAGTTTTAGCTTGTAGCTAGCTTTGTTGCCTTGGCTGGGGGCCTTAAATTAATTTGAGGCCACCACAGGATAGTCCGGTTAAGCAGTTGATAGCCCTTGCGTGTTAACTTGCTAGTGGTCATACCGAAAAAAAAAAAAAAAAAACCCAACAATCTCTTAAAATACAGTTTATTATCTCACCTTACTCCTAATAGGGATCAACTTCTGTATATCTTCTGGTATACTAAGTAACGTAGACTTGTCTTCAACGAAGGGCGTCGTGAATATGTTGGCGAGACCCGGCTCCTTGCGCACTAAGCCACATAGAGTGAGCAGTAGTTCCACTTCTTCCTTCTCTGTCGGTGACGCGGGACTTTCGTTGCATTGTATTAGCATACGCTGGAAAATAAGGGTGACTTTAGCGTGACATGCGTAGTTTAATAAATAGTGGCCGAACTGATTTAACACACGGTTGGCGCAGTGGTTGAGCGATTGACTGCTGCGCTGCGTGTCGCGGGTTCGATTTCCGCACGGCACAAATATTTGTATGGCCTACACATAGTTGTTCAGGTCTGGCTGTTTGTGTATGTGAGTTTATATGTTTGTAAACGCACCCACGATACAGGAGAAATTCCTAGTGTGGGGCAATGTCTAACAAAAAAAAAAACATGTTGAGGAGATTGCTTAGGTCGAGTTTCTTTATGCGTAGTAACCTATCCTTTGGTTAAATTATGGACACCAAAATTTCGTTAATATGCATTTTAATCAATATTTACCAAATCAAATAAGCAAATAAATAAAAATAACTACATTTTAGTTACTCAAGATTGGTCAAAAATGCATTTTAACTAAATTTTTATCACAATTTTAACCATTTGCTCAGTTAACTACCCATATAAAAACTCGCTGATACCTAACGTCTATTACAAATAAAAATAATTATATAAAACAGTTTACAATTTCACGCCACATTTTACAATCTTACGGCGTTTGCCATTTTCCGGTGATATCTATATCGAAAATAATTCACAGAACAAAATATTTTTCATTCTGAAATAACCTACACATGAGTTACGTTTCTTCATCTACATTTTATAGATCAGATAAATGAATGAATGAAAATAAATGAATGATACTTTGATTTTAAACTAAGCGTGCGATGTGAGTTTATCGAAAATAAATCTTATTTCCCATATGAGCTAGAAATGCTACAAAGCGATGCGAAATATCATTAAGTAATTAAATGATTAGTGCAGTGGCTGAACACACGCCTTCTGCGATGCGTGCCATGGTTTCGATTCACGCACGAAACCAATATTTTTACCCGACTGCGTCAGAAGGAGGGTAATGTTTTTCGAGCGTATGTATGTTTGTATTTATGCCCATTTCTTTGGCACGCCCTGCAGCCCAAACGGTTGGACGGATTTGACATATGAGGTGTCGTTGAATTCGTCAGAATTGTGGTAGTGGCATAGGCTATATAAATTTTCAAAATGGCGCCCAAAAAAATAGTAACTCACTAAAATGTAGGAAATAAAAAAATACGGCTAAAAACGACAAAAAAGTTCCAAACAAGTCGCTTTTCAAGCAGTCTGATGCTGTTTGTGGCCTCAGATCTGTGATTGAACTGCTGCTGCTGCTGGTGTTCAGTTCATTTTGTCGTGTCATGAAATGTATGCGGCAGTCAATTTTTTTTTTCGCGATTTCAGAATAGGTCTCATATTAAAAGTTGTTCATAATGATAAGTACAATGCGTTTTCAAGTATTGTGTTTATTCCGTTACACGTTGTATACCGTGGTGGTGTTATAAGTTTGACGTCTGTATCTGTGTGTCTGTCTGTGGCATCGTAGCTCCTAAACGGATGAACCGATTCCGATTTTGTTTGTTTTTCTTTCTTTCAGCCTATGTATTGAGGTCGATTGCTTACGACATGCGCCCCTGTTCCACAGGAAGCTACGGATTTAAGATTTGTTAGCGCTCAATCATTTTCCGTGACGTTCTTTGTTTCGTCGTTCTGAGTTGCGTGATCGCTTCGCATTTGTCGAACGGGCAGGAAGATGGACGAGATAAAATACTGTACGTTACAAGACGACGTTTAAGACATAAATACATATGTGTATACGTAACTAAATCAATATTAATTAAAATTAGCTTTGTGTGTACAAACATTATAAAATAATTTATGGCACACGCTGCACACGGCACGGAACACCTCGCCCGCCCACCGCGGCTACACGCCATTGCAAATTATTACTATCAAAACAGCCTAGCATCGGTTTCTCTGACATATCGCCGAAAAAAAGGTCTATACCTTTTTAGTGCTGGTGTAAGACACACAGATTTTTTAATTTCTATGTATCGTACTTGTTTCATCTAAATTAGCCCGTTTATTCCCTTTCCACGCACGTCTGTCTTCTGCTAAACAAATTTTATTATTTTCTTTTTCCAAATAATATTCTTGCCCGCTCACTGTGTGCCGAGCACATGTTTCGGCTGTCATGGCCATAGTCAGAATTGTCACGGGTCGTCAATCTCTATGAGTAACCAGTGATACTTTCATCATGGTTGGAATGTATGGAAAGGTTTGACAATGCCGCCTTTATAGGACGACCGCTGAACTGCATGAGACCAGGCTGTGTGTGCCCGTCAGTCGGCTAAAGACTGAACTCTCACATCACTTCACCACACCCCTGGCGGTCGTCAAATAAACCATATCAGAGGCCCTTGAGGCGGTTTAGAAACTCTGACACTATTATGTGTAGGGTCGTTGGACCTTTCTGCCCACAGGTTAAATAAAGAAAGACCTCACCCCTCACATAACGCAGCTACCTTAGGCACGGTCTCAGTCAAGCGATCGGCTTATAGCTTCACAGATAGCTGCAGCTATAAGCCGCCAGAGGTCGTTCTCTGTTGTTTATGATTTTTTCCCACTAGACAGAATCCATTCCACTAGTTTAATAATTAAATCCCTTCGAAAGAATTGGTAGATGTTAAGACCACAAAGCAAGTCGTGTACCGCAAGGCGTGTTGGAAGGCCTCTTTCAAGATGGACTGATGACCTGGTGAAGGCCACAGCAACCCGCTAGATAGAAGACGCACAGGATCGGTCGATATAATATAAATAACAACACAATCTTACCTGCAGCGGCCTATAAACATGTGCACTGTTAACACAGGGCTGCCTTGTCCGCCGCAGCAGCGCAGTCCCTGTGGTGAGCGCCAGGGATCTCGCGCCGGGCGGTCGCTCAGCCGCCGCGAGCGCACACAACGCGTCCAGCAGACAGATGGAGCGCTGTACTATTGCCTCCATACATGGTCCCACTGTCCCCCCTTGTTGTTCTTTCTCTTCGTCGACTATTAACTGGAAGAATGGAACGAAATGTTATTAGTGTGACCATCTCCTTTTTTTACAATATTTTATTAGAATCAGGGGGTCTACTGTCAAATCGTTTTGTCATTCATTCTTAGTTCGGGTTCGGGACTAATCGTACCTACTCGTACGTCCGTAGGTGATACGGAGTAGAAAACGCCCGACACTGAGGCCGAAACTACGGACTTCGGGCTTAGAGAGTAGACCCTGAGACTATTTCCGATAGGTAGCAATAAAGTATTGTTCGCATTTATCTTTCACAAATTGCAAATACACAGTACAATAGAGGTTTTTATGTCCCGCAACCTCCATTGAAAAGTGAGAATCATCCGGCCAGACGAGTGTTTGTGTCTGGTGGGCAACTGCCCGATGCGTGGTTATTGTGGGTATATGTTCAAATCGCGTGGAGAATTGAGGTAGCGCGATGTAGGATTTATGTGACGTTGGACTTTTTGTTGTTCATATGAGTACCTGGCGGCATAGATGCTGCTACAGTTCTAGCCACATCCTTTCATACTATCCTATTCCATGACATGCGTAAAATTCTATATGCTGGATGTTTGTAAATCAGTTACACCTCAAAGACTGAACGGAATCTGAAAAATTATGGAAAGGGTATTTTAAGAAGGTTTGCTGAACTGGAACGCAAACCTTCATTGCATTCTTCCGAACATACGGGTTTAGCAGGTGGGCCACTGCCCAACGGTCGGTTGATATTTGGGCTTATGCAATCGCACGGAAAAGTTTGATAACGCGATGCAAGATTGATGTCACGTCTTTAATTTATGTGGCGATATAAATGCCGCTGCAGATAAACCATAGTCTTAATTACGAAATAGGACTTTTATCCTTGAAGTACTTTTTCATGGGATAATTTACAACATACACGTGTGTGAAGCCGCCAGCAAAGCCTAGTGTAAAATAATTATTATAAAGGTTGTACAAAGCATAAAGACGACAAATTAAAAATAACTATACCTACATAATTATACTACAACTTCGATTCGTTTCGGTACAGCCATGCCACAGCCGATTTCCGTAGGTACTATGCTAATTAGCCAAAACGGATATCGAATAATTTACGTTTCTGTAATGTGATTAAATTAATGAGTTTGCTATTTTTTGTAACGCATTTAGGAAAATTTAGCAGGCATTACCTATAGTGTTTTTAAGCAAAGAGTTTGTTTTAGGTCGACGTGGAGCAACCGTTGTAAGCGTAAATCGAAATCAAAGGGCCAGTCCACAATGACTGGCCATTTGCTAAACTGTGTTGACCAATGCCCAGCAGTGGACGTATTTCGGTTAACTAATAAAAAAAGAAAGAAAGAAAATGCGTTTATAAATTCCGCCAGAAATGACGCACTAAAATAACATAAGATTAAAATAATAAATAATAATAATAATAATAATAATATATTTATTAGCTTACACAAAGTTATTGTACATACGGATAAACACGCCAAGACAATTACAATATCAGAAGACAATTCAAAAGATGAAGCAGCGGGTCCCAAACTAGGCACAGCCTGTATCTTGGTGACCCAGTCACAGCTCAAGTTGCATAGCTTGTCATGTTCTGCTAGCACAGGATTGTGTTTTGATTACATAATTGGTTTGTTTGATCAAATGAAAGATAAAAAAGTAAGATACAAATAAATCTAATACTGTACAAAAACCGTAGAAGTGAGTGTGAGGTGTGAAAGAGTGAAAGTGATTGAGTGATTTGTGTGTATTTTGTGTGAGTATGACAGGGTACTAACTGGCACAAAGAAGACTTTCTGTTTCCTCGTAAGTCCGGCCTCGCAACCAGTCTTTCAGTTTAGTTTTGGCCTCATGGTAGTTGCTCGGAATTACCGTCATTTTGCTTATAGCATTGAAAACTCGGATGGGTAAAGAAGAGGAGAATCGAGTAGCAAAGAGGGTTTTAGTTTTTGGAAGTGGAATTCTTTCAGCTATTTTCCTACCCTTCTTACCGTAGCAAGATCGAATGGGGTTGGATTTTAAGAGGTTCAAAATTGAACCCAGGACGAACAGTTGGCGAACACGTAGAACCCCCGATTCCTTGTACAATTCGTCGGTAGAGAAGCGCTTCGGTTTTCCCAGAAGCACCTTTATTACAGCCCGCTGGGCTCGTTCCAGATCCAGCATGCACGTCTTGGCGGCACTGCCCCAGACGCTTACACAATATTGTAAGACAGACTGGCACAGAGAGACAAATACCCTGACACATAAATCCTTAGGGGCACTGGCTCGTAAGAGTTTCGCAACGTAAATGAATTTACGAGTCTTTTTAGCGAGTGTACGAATATGTTCCTTGAAAGACAAATTCTGATCAATAAGGACGCCCAGATATTTAGTAGCCTCTACTCTAGTGATGGCACTGCAGTTACAGTTGGAAGCAGAGGCTGATGCTACATTTAATGCATTGCAGTGGTGGTTGTGTATTTTTAGTGAGTCCACGCTTGGTCTACTAGATTGCGCAACGTGAAAGGTTAGGAAGTTAGTTTTTTTAAGGTTCAGTGTCAGAAGATTCGATTCCAGCCATTTTGTTATAATTAACATTCCTTTTTCTGCTGCAGTAATTGCTTCCCCCCAAGTGGCGCCGTGGAAAATCACAGCAGTATCATCAGCATAGCAGACGACGTCTGACTGAGCTATATCAATATTCAGGATGTCATCCATGTACATGATGAAGAGGGTAGGACCCAATATACTTCCCTGCGGTACACCAAAGACAACCGGAAGACTACCGCTGACATTATCCCCAATTTTAACAAGCTGATGTCTATCAGACAAGTAACTGTTGAACCAATCCAAAGATAAGCCTCTGACACCGAAGGCTTCGAGTTTTTTTAGCAGAGTACCAATTGAGACGGTGTCAAAGGCCTTAGCAAGGTCAAGAAAGACACCAGCTGTACGGTATCCCCTGTCAACGTTTGAGGCGATAATACCAGTCAACAGACCCACAGCCTGCTCAGTAGACTTACCTCGCCGAAAGCCAAACTGCCTCTCCGAAAGTAATGAGTTTTTCTCTAGAAAACTTACGAGACGGTTGTTTACCAGTTTTTCCAGGATTTTAGATGGCACACAAAGCAATGATATTGGCCTGTAGTTGTCGGGGGAGTTTTTGGCCCCACTTTTGTAAATAGGCGTGATAACAGCGGTTTTCCAGCACGAGGGAACTGTTCCAGTTTCCATGCTCAGGTTACAGATGTATTTTAAAGGTTCGAGAATATATCTTTTGATTTGTTTTAGGAGCATAGGCCGAAGTTCGTCGAGGCCTGGAGCGCTGTCGTCTTTTAGATTATCTATGATGTTACTTATTTCCTGATTGTCAGTTGGGTGAAGGAACAATGACTGTTGAGGCGAGTTTTTCTTTTTAGCTTCGAGACGTACCTTGTCTCCCTGTGCCAGTCGCCCATCAAGTATTTTGGTTGCAAGGTTCTGACCAACCGAGACAAAGTACTCATTACACTTGTTCATGGAGTTTTCAGTGTTTTCTTTATAACTCAGCAGTTCTAGGTTGTCACTGGTTCGTTTAGGAACTTGACAAATTTCTTTAATAGTTCGCCACAGCTTTTTTGGTTGTTTGCTATATCTTTCCAACTCTTGCCTCTCATAAACAGCTTTGCGCTGGCGCAGAGTTTCGTTACAGTAGTTTCTGTATCTTGAGTAAACAATTTTTTGAAAGTCATTGTTAGGCTGTTGTTTTGTTTGAGCGTGAAGAATGTCTCGGTGACGCATACATCTGATAAGGCCGGGTGTAATCCAGGGTTTCAAATTAAATTTTGAACGTCTAACCTTAATTTTTGATGTGTGTTTGTTGATAATATTTGACAGGGTCTTGTTAAAAAGAAGAACTGCATCATTAATGTTGGTGGTAGAAGAAATAGCGGCCCAGTCAAGTTGACTTGCTTCCTCAACTACCTTAGAGTAGTCGGTTTTAAGTTTAAGTCTGGTTTTATTTTTAGGTTTAGGGCTAGCGAAGTTAACTCCGAGCATCACAAGATGATGGTCCGTAACCGAAGCCTCGCAAACAATTCCCTGCGCAAAGGTGTCTTTGAGTTTAATGTATGCATGGTCCAGGCAAGCTTTTCCTCGTGTTGGATGAGTGATAGCTGGTAATAAACCGTGTTCTGCCATTAAACACTGATATGTGGCATTGACAGCATTTGTCGACTCATTTAATAAGTCGATGTTGATATCACCCGTCACAACTACACAAGACTCATTTTTCAACTTGTCTAAGAAAAAGTCTAAAGAGTCTAGAAAACGTTCGACATTAGTGAATGAAGGTGAGCGGTATATGCCGAGAAGTGTTATTTTATTATGCAGCATTATCTGTAAACAGTTAGCGTCGTCAATTCCTGGTTCGGAGACTGATACAGTCCAAGAGTCCTTAATGTAGGCAGTAACTCCGCCACTCTTGTTAATTACTTTAGTCGTATTGTAGCTTTTGTACCCGGGTAATTGGTAGATAACGGAGTTCTCCTTTAACCAACATTCCGTCAGGACAATAACATCTGGTTTGAAGTCAAGTCGGCACAGCGATGCCTGCAGGCTGAGGAAGTTTTTGTGTAAGCTCCTAATGTTTAAAGTTAATACCCTGAAGTTATGTTCGAGTAGCAGGTTCCCGCAAAGCTCTAGTCGATCGACAGTGCGGCATGATATGCTCATAGTCTCGTCTATTTCGTTTAGTAGATCAGTTTTATCCATAATCAAGAGTTCGATTGGAAGTTAGAGCTAACATAAAAATAATTGAAGCCGCAGTATTTGCGACACGCCTTTGCGAGAAGTGCAAGTAGTAATGAGGTGTACCGATGTTTATGTATGTGTTAGATTGTGATTTTGTGTGATGGTGAAGTGATAAGACGTATTTACATGGAGTCACATTGTGTAGGAGTGTTGAAAGTGTAGTAACTGTTTTTTTGTACAATATAAATACTGTAAAATTACAAACAAAAGCAATACACAATGAGAAAAACAAGTAAAGGGGTTTTAAGTAGTAACAACGGCACGATACATAAACCAACCCCACAGTGAAGTATGATATTTTAGTGATTTTATTTATACAATTGGAAAACATAATATTGATTGAATGCCAAACATTGTATAATTTCCCGAGGTGTAAAGTAACATTAAGCAACAGCAATACCAAAAGTAGACTATTAATTAGGCGTATCTGATAAGAGACTCGCTTCAGCAAGTGGTCCAAGAAAAAGATCAAGTTCCTTAATACTCCTGATAGTGATTGCTGGCTGCCCCTCAAGCCTGCGGACGAGTATACGACCGTTGCTTGTCCAACAGTATTTGTGACCAGTGCTATGCGCACGAGCACGTGCTTCGCGAAACAAGATGCGGTTTTCCTTTGTGAGATGTTCGTTGACAAAGATCTTGCGCATAGGACCTGGAATGTCAATGTCCTTGGAAGAGAGATTGCGCCTGGCTTTAGATGCCTTTATTAGCTCGTCTCTTTTTGACCGCTTGAGTAATCTAACGATGACTGGCCTAGGAAACTTAGAATTCGAGTTGGGGGGAGGGGTTTTCTTTACCCCTGCCCGAGCTGTCCAGTCGACGTCATCTAATGTCAGTTGAACACCAAGCTTAGTCGCGGTTAATAATACAGTATGGTTTAGGTTTTCAGAGGGAGATTCATCAATACCCATTATCTCTATTTCATTACGCATGGCTGACTGCATCTGATTGTTTAATTGCTCCTTCAAATTGCAAATTGATTCATTCAAAATAACCACTTGCAAATTGTTTTTTTCGAGGGACTTAATTCTCTCCTCATAACTGTCAAGACGTGCATCACATTGATTGACGCCGTCAAGTAATGATTTCAGTGATGTTTTGACTTCATCCATGTCCGTGCGCATAAGCCGTATTTCGGATACAAGATCGGCAAAAGACACCGAGTTCTCGATATTATCTCTCGCAGGGGAGCCCATAGCCACGCGCTTGTGCCCCCGTGATTGGGTGTTTACGTTAGAGACGTTGCGGTCGAGTTCAATGCACGTAGTCGGGCGAACTGGTGTATTGCTATTATCAGTGCGAGGTGTTTTAGCCCGACAAGTAGGACACAACCAGTTATCAATATGCTTGTTAGTATCTATTAAAGTTGCGTTAACACATATTTTATGATAGTTTGCTTCGCAGGTAGAACATCTAATTAGTCTTTCGGTCGTTATGTCTTGCTTACAAGCCTCGCACAAAGTATTCATAACGAGGTTTATTTGTGTTTTACTACGAAGACTCGGACAGTTAGCAAGCGAGCGAGTGCGTGGCTGGCTTGGTAAGCGTGCAGAGCGGTGCAGCAATATCCCGCGACGTTGTGGAGTGAGCGCGACAGCATAGGATGAAGTGTAAGTGCAAATTGCACCCGCAACTCTTCAAAACACTCTCTCACCTCATCAACCGCGATACAGAAAAAGTACACTGGTCACACTGTACACGTAGCTATTGTTTCCCAACGTAACTTCTTGACTCAGAGAAAGTATACTTGTCACACTATACATGAATAGAAAATACTCTGGTCACAATGTAGATGCAACTTGACCCCTGGAACGCAAACGTCAGATGCGAAATTCGAAAAGTGGGTAGCACTGAACAGTTGTAAACACTCGAGCATAGGATTTTGGCGGTAACGCAGTTAACATAACAGTGTGATTTCCGTGCACTCGCGGATTAGCCACTGTGATACGGCACTTTTTTAAAGGATTTTTCGTCTGTATTTTTATTGTTATTTTATTGTTTACACTTCGAGAGAACAGTCAAAAAACTTATAGGAAAAGCCGCACTAACACTTTGCTTGTTATTTGCGGGGAAATAAATGGTTTAACAAACTATACATAATTTTAAAATTAAGTTAATAAGAACACGACTAGCAGATTTGACAGACGTTTTGACGTTTTTCACGTAAGTCCAATAAAAAAAAATTAAAGTAAGTTAGCTAAAAATACAACTAATCATTCGAGTAACGAGATAGTTATAGATACAATGGGTAAGTACTAGATCTTCTTTAAAAACAGTACCTAAGTAAGTACATCATTTAATAGGTTCACCCTCAAATTAAACTCTATCCTATGCACAATAAGGTAGATTACTAAAAAAATCTAATTAGGTAGTCCGTCAGATACCTTGATTTCCAAAAAATATTAGACACGTATTTTTCTTTTTTAACCTGTATTTTTCTATACAATTTGACATAAACGAACGTTTACGTTAACGCGATCCAGTACGTTAAAAAACTCACACCAAACCCTCTGATCTTCGATGCGTTTTATCTTCGTCTTTTTTTATTGATTTGATAAAGCAAAAAATACGTGTCCAATATTTTTCGATAATCTAACTGACGGACTAAATAGAATTATATATTTTTTACCCAGGAATCATCCCTATATGACTATGCCATTAAAGCGCTATTCATTGAAACTACAAATACACTATGATAATACCGAATCAAGGTCACTGGTACTGTTCAAACCCGCGATACCGTGAAACTCAACCGTAATGCATTGCATTCATTTAAATATCAGTCTAGAGAAAGTGATATTTCACAATTAAATATAGCTTTTTTAGTGTTATGTTACGAAAGTTGATGTGTGCAGTATGGTTTTTTGACCAAGAATAAACTAGCATTTCCCTTTTAGCAAATGGATTATTTTAACTGGAATGTGCATTTTCCTGTTATGTACGATAACGCGATAAAATAATATGGTGTAATAGCTAAGGTGTCCACTAGACTAAATATTATGTAGTTTAAAAATATTTGCTGTGGATATCAAGGATAGAAATCAGCCATGGACTCATGGTTATTGTCAATTGATTGTTTTCATCAATTTATTATTTTGATTGAAGAATTGGATAACAATTTCATTTGACAGGATGATTTTGGCGGGAAGTCGAAGGATTAAGAACTTACACTACGCGCGCTTAACGTAGGTATGTAGGTATATGATCAATTGATCACTCGTGTGAAGTCGTGTGTCTGGTTCTTTCTTTATTGCTTTCCTAATCATCTGACGACTCATTTCGCTGACGAAGTTGTCGATGCTGACACAGACGCTTGCAAGCTAAAGGCGGTAGGTAATCATACTAATCATAGTCGCCTTTGTGTAAGCATCGCTGAGATCGAACGGCCTTCGGCATCGACACGCAATAGAATCGCTTCATTCACCTAACCTCAGGTAAATGAAGCGATTCTATTGGTTCTTATCAAACACACCCCTCGCTACGCAGCTACGCATCCTCGAACATCTCTGGTGGAAACGCAGCCTTATTCGGCAAACCCGAGTCTATGATTAGACTAAAAAATTGACTTTGTCAAAAAACCAGACCGCTAAAAACGACTAAAAAGTTCCAAACAAGTCGCTTTTCGAGCAGTCTAATGCAGCTTGTGGCCTCAGATCTGTGATTGAACTAGTCGTTTTTAGCGGTCGGGATTTTTTACAAAGACAATTTTAGTGAGTTTTGAACATTTACCTATAGCCTATGTCACTACCACACCACAATTCTGACGAATTCAACGACACCTCATATGTCAAAATCCGTCCAGCCGTTTGGGCTGTAGGGCGTGCCAAAGAAATGGACATACATACAAACATACATATGTCTACATATATAAGTACATACGCTCGAAAAACATTACCCTCCTTCTGACGCAGTCGGGTAAAAATATCTTCACACAAATTTTCCTTTTAAAGCGACATATAGATAACTGATACGGGCAGTTACTTTACAGTGGAATAAAATATACCTACTACGCATATGAACTACTTATCATTATGTTGTTACTGTGGCAAGGTTAAGGTCAAGCAAGGTAACAGAGATTGTTATGTAAACATTCATTTACTTACGGTAATGTATAATCTATTATGAGAAGAGGGTCAGAGAGGGGCTAGTAGTCTGCAGCAAAAAGCTTGCCTGTTTGCAGAACCAGCTGTAAGTAATATACAACTAAACTAAAATGCAAGGATTTTTGTCACTAAAATATCGTTCGTTTGTTCGTGATGTTACCCAGAACAATATATTTACCAGACCCTGGGGTGCAGGTCAGAGCAGCGTAGCCGAAGGAGAAAGTGTCTAATTTGCATGAGAATACAAGGTGTTTTACCAAATTTCGTCAGTAAAATAAAATATGAAAACACAGTTTCAAAAGAATATGTTTAGTATATAACTCTAATATGTACGTAAATAATAATTTCATCTAGTTATTTAGCAAAACTAATTTAATCAGTGGCAAGGCAATATCCTGTTTTTGCAAAACATATGCAAACACTTCCATATGTAGATTTCAATGTACAAAGATAAGACTGATTAAAATTCTGCACACAACTTCAGATCATGACTTAAATACTGTGTAGAGTGGATTTAACATTTTCAACATAATAAGGACTAGAAATTGAGTGATGGTTGTCCAATGGCAAGGTGGGCAGACAACATTTTTGCCACATGCCCTGGATATGAGATGCACTCCTCTGTAGCTGTACCTCTGTATAGGAATACATGATTTTTGTGTTCTGAAAAACTCTATTTGCTCTATAATTTAGATTACCAAAGAGTATTGGCAAGACATTTTATCTTTTGTCACAAGAACATTGGCTAAATAATAAAAGCCGCATGGGTTGATCTTCTAGGTTAAGCTACGCTTGCCAGGTTCGACCTGTGGATGGGTGACCATCCTTAACATACCGAGATTACTCCATGCCTCAGAAAGCACGATAAGCCGTTGGTCCCGGCTGTCATTTGTAGATTCTTGGCAGTTTACGGATCGTCAGAAGCCAGAAAATCTGACTCCAGCCTTGCCAAGAAGTGCCGTGTTACTTAGTTAATGGGTTGTGGAGGTCTGGTAGGCAGCTGCTCCACATAAAATACTGGTATTCAGCTGAATCCGGTTTGACTGGAAGCCGATTCTAATATAGTTGAGAAAAGGCTAGACAGATGATGACTAACAACAACAAAATGACTTATTATTTATTTATCCAGGAAACATTCCTGTTGGTACAGCAGCATGGAGTTAAGTACATTAATAGAAAGGCCTATGCCCAACAATGGGCAAAGTCAACCAGTGTATAACATTGGAAGACACGTTAGATTACGTTTTCTATTAGCCAACATAACTGACAAATTGGATTGTGTTGTTACAACTGTTATCAGTCGAAAGATTAATTAACTTCTACGTAGGAAATGGGTATGGCTGGCATTTTTTATCAGTTACTGAACACACCCACTTGATTAGTTAGTTCTTTAAAAAAATAGATTAACTGGCACATAATAAAACGTAAAAAAGAAACCTTATTCAAAAAATGTACATGTGTTTTGCTATGGTTATGTATTTGAATAAAAAAAAAAAATTATTGAGTTATAATTTTGTAGTTTATTTGTTTAATCACTAATTTCCAGCACTTCATAAAATTATCTATACATTTATAAAATTTAAATAACAAACAGTACTTGAAATAAAACGGTAACAAAACTCAGTCTCTTATCAACTGTTCAAACAGATGATGTTATGTAAGGAAACAAATATTATATCCTACAGCTGAATTCATACTAGTTTATCTGCAGTTGGGTTCGAGGTAATTCAGTAGTAACTGACATAATTAATGTCCAATGACAATAAAAAATCTAAATCTTATTTATATAATATATATAAACAAGATTATATATAATGTACATAATCAATTATATCAAAGCAAGATATGATTGATTATGATTTTTTGTAAGATATGCATGAGTATGTGTGTTAGTACTCTAGTTAGTTGTTTATAAACTTTTTAATTACAATTTGAGCAGTTTCTTTTTTAAATGTGACTTCTAGAACTAATAGGTACCTACTGTTTTTAACCATATGTTTGCAGAAGCAAATTAATTAAGTTAAATCGAAACATTGATGTATGTTTTGGCTTTAATTAGTAATTAACCACAGACCTGTAGCATTTGATGCAGGTGATGCGGTATCCTTGTTTCCTCGATGTGCAGTTTATTATTCTCGTCATAATTCTGGTAAAAATTCAGTATCATCTTCCAGTGATACTCGAAATCCTCCAGCCGTGTAGCTGGAGGTGCCAGCTGGAACAATCAAACCTCATTAATTATCGCACTACACCGTACACGCACATTCACCGATAATTTAATTGTTTTGCTCTTACAACGTCCGCCGCAGTTTGTAGCACGTCCGAGAAACGACTCAACATAATGACGCAAAATTATTTTACAAGTTATCCCACATAACACAAGATTTGATTATATGATACACAAGCGATCCAAGATTGTAAAGACACCATCAAATCATTTTAACTGGCTTTATAAAATTTAATATTTCTATCACAACACGGTAATAATCCGAATAAATACAGAAATGTGTGATAAATGTCAGTGTCAAATAAATAAGTTTGCTGATTGACGTTTGGCAACAGATGATAAATAACAGAGAAGCGCTGTTTTCAGTGAATCAATCGATTTTTCCCTTTCCAAGAAGTTTGCTCTTTCCTTACTATGTCGGTCGATCGAACTATGAGCGACTGCTGCTATTCCAACAGCTGCAACTAAGCAACTGGGTAACCACTATTTTGGACAATCCTTGGCAAGACCCGCAAGACTGATTTAAACAGGCGATTGATCGTCTAAGGTCTGCCATAGAAAATTTATTCTTATAATGTGACGATTACCGTCTATGTAACGCTCCTGGTTTTATTTGTCAAACTTGACTTATTGACGTCAAAAGAAAGAAATGTCATATTCGTTCATGAATTCATCACTCGGTGAAGCAGGCAATGAGGCAAGGCTAATCGTGACTTTCCTTCAACGCTCACGACATGCGTACAACAATTCATTTAAAATAATACAGACTGATATACGGACAAGTTATCAGCGCTAGTGATCGTATCCGTTAAATACATAATGTCTTCGTTCGTGAATCATCGCGAGGATAGCTCAGTGACCGTGGAGGAAACTTCGACAAAAGATAATGTAACTTATTACAAAATAACTGTTAAAGTGGGGCCAGTGCGTTGGAACGTGTCGCATCGTTACAGTGACTTTGTGGAGCTGCACGACAAGTTGGTTTCGGACCATGGGGTCGCGAAAGAACTGCTGCCGCCTAAGAAAGTTATACGCAATAAAACGCCAAAATTCGTGGAGCAACGTCGAGAGGGCCTTAGCGAATATTTAAAGAGTGTTTTTAACTATTTAAAGCTTACAATGCCGTCCGAGTTCGCTCACTTCCTAGACTTCCATTTGTACGATATATTCTTTTTGCTACAAGATTTAGCAAAGACTCTGTTTTTGGAAGGCGATAAATTGTTGCAGGATGAGAGGTCACATCATTTTACACCTTTAGAGGTATGTAGCAACGAATCTCATGAGTGTGCATTCAGATTTATTTTTTATCGGAATCTATATCCAGTTCAATGTCAAGAACCAATTATGATCAACTTCCCTAAGACTGTTAAAGTTAAAATTATATAACTAATGATAACGTATTTCCTCATAATTTTTGTAAAAAAATAAAACAAGTATAAAGTGTCTCTGAAATTCATATTCATACTGATAAAATTCAATGAATAATTTCCTACAGTGAGGAAATTTCCCCTTACCATAAATTATTGTCACTGATTAGTCAATCTAATTTTGTATTTAGTATACTTTCTTTTCCTCAAATCATCATTTATTTATTATACAGTATGCACACAAATATACAGTTCTCGTCAAATAACATTGCCCCTCTGAAGTTGTGTCGAGTGGCTGCGTAGTAGTAAAAATTACGAACGCACTGCAACTGCGCATGCGTAAGAGACATGGGGGCAGGGCGCGATTTTATATCTCAGTCGCTCGTTTACGTTCGATGCATGCTTGCGTCCCGCTTGCTCCCGTGTACGTGACTGCACCTGCGCGATCTTTGCAAATGGCTAACTTCAGAGGGGCAAAGTTATTTGACAAGAACTGTACAATGGTGAAAATAATGCTGTACCGCTCCCTTTTCAATATACCTCTTCTTCAATGCCCTTTATATTACAGTTACACGCAATAAGTGAACGATTAAAAATGGCATGTCCGCCAATGGAGAAGCAGGATCAGATGTATGACTTTAGTCACGTCCTGGACTTTTGCTCACAACTGCGGTCCCTCAACATTGAAGGAAGTTACGAGAAGCTGGGTACGAGTAACATAGTGCCAAATGATCTGCACTTTGATCTGATACCTTTTAAGTCACTGGTGGAGCTAAAGATTCTTGGTGTGCCGATGGCTTGCATACAAAGTGTTGGTGAGTGTTCTTTTGTTTACTTAGCTTGCTGACTAGATAAGGAGTTGATAAGCAATTTTATTATGATGGTAATTAAGATACTAATCTGTTTTAATATCTCATGCTGTGTCACTGCAGGCACCGTGACTTGAATACTTTACACTAGCTTTTGCCCGCGACTTCGTACGCGCATATCGCGTTTTTCCCGTTCCTGGATAGCCTCATGAATATAGCTATCATATATACAAAAAAACAGCCGCACGCACGCTTTATGCGAGAGATATTATAGTGTCGCTGACGTTTTTTAGATCTATTAAAAACCAATATCTTTGTAGTGCATGGTACTTAAGTATAATTAGCAGTGATTGGAAAAAGGTGAGCTAAAATACCTAAAGTTCTAAAAAAAAACAGAGACCAAGGGGAGGCGCCTTACGACAATATTTTTTGTTTTTTTTTTAATTATTGAGGTGAAAAATTAATAAATGGAATGAAAGCTATTTTTTTTTTACCTTTACCATGTAAGTTATAATTATTAGATCTGGTATGTAAACTACATTTGCTTCCGGGCTTACTTACATCGTTCAAACGAAGATAAGGGGATTACCTTTATTTTTTTAAAACAATAAAAATCGTGCATACTGTTTTTTTTTAGACAGTAACAGAAAAGGAACTCGTTAAGTAGTTTTTTTACTTTATTAATTTTAGTTGTACTTAAGTAATGTCCCGAAACACAGGACATATATTCCGAAAAAGAATTTTAGTTGTAAGGAAGTCTCCACTTTTTTTTTCTCTGTTCTTTGAACTTTACGTATATTAGCTCTACCTATTCCGATCACTGATAATTAGCCACTACCGCAAAGCACGCGGATAAAGCATTTCGATAGCGCCTTTTCTTCCGACTTACTTTACAAATATCAATATTTAAGGCTAACCAAGGGCTTTAGCATAATACTAATTAACCTACAGCCTTCCTCATGCATGTGGCTATCATATACAAAAAGAATTGTCCAAATCCGTTTGGTATTTCCAGAGATTAGCACGTTCAAACAAACAACAAAACTCTTCAGCTTTATATTGTTAAGTATAGATGATAATTTCCTGATACTTAGCAAAGACCTAACCATTCAATTTGCGTTTTCATTTGTAAGTAAGTGATATCGAATAAAGGAAAGTGAGTTTGTTACGCATTCACGCTTAAATCGCTGAACTAATTTCTACGAGTATGAGTAGTATGGAGATAGATAGGGAATTGGAGACAGTTGCAGGATACTTTTTTTGCGAAAATTTATATTAACGACATGAGGCGTGGGCAAAAGAAAGAGTACTTATGTAAAATCATTTAGCTACTCATAATATCACTATCTACAACTGTAAATATAAACAAACTGATATAGTAAACAAATATTACTCCAGCACATTGTTGTACTAGTAACTCAAGTGAGTGATAATCTTAAACATGTAATTTATTTGTTATCATTGAACAAACCATGTCTCTGCACTTTGTCAATCTGTCTGCTAGTAGTCTTCAGAGAACCAATTTAAATATAATAAATTGTTTTTATTATTATTATTATTATTGATTGCCTCACATTTGACCACTATTGGGTCCCGTTTTACCCATTGGGTACGGAACCCTAAAAATGGCACGCTTGGTTTTCATACAGATCTATGTCTATCTATAATATATCTGTGATGCAGGCGCTGCTCTCGCTTATTTCGTTTTGAGCCCTATTCAATTACTTTTTCTTCATTAATGTTCGTGCCATTCTCGACAATTCTGTGGCAGCAAGTTGATCAAACATATTCATAAACTGCTACTCGTCTTGTCACTCAAGCCGACTGCATCCATAGGCGTTACAAACTTAGCCTGGAACTAAAGACTTGTAATTATTTTTAGAAATAGAATAATCAGTAAATAGGTGCATTAAGGTGTCTCACGAAGTCACGACATTATTACCTCCATATTTACCTAAATATACATTTTAATTTACTATAAGAAACCAGTGTGGGATAATTTTGTATAGAAAAATATAAAAATAATTTCTCACAAACACCAGATTTCTGGAAAGCGATATCGACGCGTCACAAATTCGACACAAGTCAAGTGATAAGATTATCAGTTTGTAATTCATTCGAACATCGACTGCTTATAAAAAATAAATAATATTTTTCTTAACCTCGATCTTGCCTGATGGTAAGCGATGGATGAGGTTTATGAAGTAGTTTAGCAAGCGAGCGCAAAAGCTGTCTGTTCACTCATGTTAATTTTATAAATTGCACGATTACCGACCGATACATGGTAGAAAATTTAAAAAAAATATATACTTTCATAGTACAGCTAAGAAGTGAAACTCCCTGGCGGAATCTCTTTTCATTCTCTGATAGCTACAATCTAGGAGTGTTTCAGTCAAGAGTGAATAAGCACTATGGTAGACACCAGATAAATGTGCAATAACGGTCATTGACCCACATACATTTATCGACTTTTATCGTGATCCTTTACGTTCTCAATGAAAAACAGGTCATAGTTTATTAATCGGGTTTCTACGAAGGGATATTATGGAAAGGTCAATGTACTTTATTGCAATTTTATCGCCTACCATAGGTACTTCTAGGTAAGCATCCTCAATCGACGACGACATCATCGCATCAATTAGGAGACATTTTTGTCAAATGCGTGCCTATAATAATAAAGAGACTGGCTTTAATGTTTTTTATTTTATTTTCTCCTTCAGGTGGCCTCCGTGACACTCTAGTGAGTCTATCAGTGTCGACGGCGAGCGTCGTCTCGCTAAATGAGTTCCTGCTTGTCGATATCCTGCATAAGGATCCCTCCAGCATCGCTGACACTGTTGTAAGTTGATCATTACCTTATTTCAGTAGAAATAGAGTCCATTTTGCAATGATACTCGGTGGTGATTAGTCAAATTGGGGCATTGAAAATGGAACCATGCTTTGAGGGTGATACTGATAAATAAAGAATAAAATTGGTTTTTATACTATTTGTTAAACCACTATTCTTTAAAAGTAGTTTATTAAAATGTAGATAATAAATAAAATATGTCCCAATTTTGGTATACTTAGTTAATAAGTACCTACGCACTAATATTTATAAATCCAAATAATTATGGGGTTTCCTACTTCCCCGTCATAATTTTAGATTGTAGTTTCCTCAGTATAAAAAAAAACACGCTGCTTTTGAGGTCAAGGGCCTTAAAAATCACGGGTGACTACTAACCGACTAATGCAGAAGTATGGAAGAAAAACATGTCGCGCCGATCCCAAAAATATAGGACAAGGCAAGAGACTGATAAAATACACAAACTTAAGCTTATCATTAAAAAACTGTCCTTTTGTTAAAACAGATAAGTTTTACAAATCAATGAAGGACGATATTCTATGACGTCAATCGTGTAAAACGTAAAACAAAGTCATGTTCATGCGTCATGTTTTATAATGTTAAAGAAATCTATACTAAGAACATTTATTATTCTTATAAGTATTCACCGTATTGTGGATTTTGTATCTATAGACGGTTAACGTAATGCGATCAAGTAATACAGCATTAAAATTAAAATAGAACTGGCCTCGAATGAGGCTTTTTATTGGTGAGTTAGTAGGTACATTTTATACTTACAACTCGCATACAACGTGTAACAGAATAAATGCAATACCTATGAAGGGGTCATTGTACTCATCATTATGAACAACTTTCACTATGGGGCCAACACTGAAATCGCAAAAAAAAAATCAACTGCTCCATAAATTTCTGTGAGCATAACTCGACAAAATGTACTGAACAGCTGGTTTTTTTTCGTGATTTCGTGGTTGGTCCCTTACTAAAAAATTGTTCATAATGATGAGTACAATGACCTCTTAAGAGGTATTGCGTTTATTTTGTTACACGTTGTAGGTATATGTGTCACCGGAAAATTGTAAGACTCAGTAAGATTGTAATAAATCTTGATTAGATCGATAATGGTTTGATTTGGCCATCCACGCACACTTTAAAAATTCACCCTGTAGATGATAATTCTAAAATGTGCTGTTAAAAATAGACGACGTTGGTGTTCATAAGAAACGTTCACGTAATATTGTATCGGGACCATGCAGATTAATGTCATGCAGAAATCAGAACTATCTATTAAATAAACAACTCAAATATGACGAACTTCTACAACTACTTTCATGCGATACATTTTCAAAAATGCTTCCTTTGTTCTCACCTTCCTTATTGAAGAATGCTGGAGTATAATGTTACGCTTCACCTTTACTACCAGTTAAGACTGGTTTTTCTTTGAGTGAATTAAAGATCTTTACCTATTTAGTTGAAAGATAACCAGTATGATCAAATGATCACACATGACGCCTTTTGTTTTTAAGTAAGTATCGGAAATCATCAAATGACTCCTTCCGCTCTTGGCGGAGCGGAAGGGAGTGTCAGACTCTTACTGACTCACCCATCCTCCAAATACCCTTTTCAACACATTTGCTCAAAAAATGCATTTACGAAGCCTGTATGCATTGTTCGAAATTTAAAAATTATGCACCACACAATGGAGCGTGCGGCAAAGTAGGTACTCTCACCTAAGTACATATTTTACCGCAAACTCTGTTGTATAGCGCCGTGCGTATTCTTTACGGTTTTTTTCTAATTTCCATAAAAATTAATAAGAATTTCACCAAGGAGTTTCACATCACGAGAATAAATAAGCTGAATAATCGAACCTCCTTGGAAGCGCTTTTGCTGTATACGTTTGTCTCATTTTAATATTATAGAGAAAATGAGAGAAGATAAATAAAGTATGTGGTTCTAATTTTCACCACGCGCATGTGGCGCCTTTGTAAATTCGCGCCATTTTCATATTAGAAACGTCAAAGATTGTTGCGACTTTCCGACTGATTTCTAGAGACAAAAAGTTCATTACTTATTGTAATGTTTTCTCGCAAATGTGTCGAAAAACGTTGTATGACACACGTGCGGATTTGGTTTTTACAAACTCGTGACTATGGTAAGCCCTCGACTTCGTCTCGTGCTTACATTCGTCTACTCGTTTGTAAAAACCAACTTACCGCACTAATATCATAAATAACTATTGCGTTCCAGGGCCGCGGTGACTCTTTCGAACAAATTCGGCAACCCTAACAGGCCCACACACTACGCCTACAGTACTACTAGATCTAGACTAGAGAGAGACTAGATCGCGTCGTCTAAGCTTATTAAAATATAACTAATTTCATGTCTAGGTCTCCTGCATGTTGTTGGCTTCATAAGCCACTATGCAAACCGGTTAACAATACCAAACTTCTCAATTCAAAACTTTATGGTTTATTTTTTTTTAATGAGTAATCGACCAGTGTGACATAATGGTACGTGTTTTCATTAGTTTGTATAAGTTAAGGAAAATATACGGTGTGTCATTGTATTCTAGACGTAAAAGTTAATCATTTTATTGTTACTTCCTACCAATTAAATGCACTTAAAAAAAATTAAAATGTTTCTGTTAAGAGACTCAGATACAGTTAGGAATCCCAGAAGAAAAAAAAAGTGAATTTTGCACGAATAATAGTGGTGTAAGGTGGTCACCGACTTGTATCGCGGGCTGGAAGAATAAATGTGGGTCCTCCGGCGGCGAGATGTTGGCCATTGTGGGTAGAACCTGGTTGAGGCTGGAACAGGAACGTGAGCATTGGCATATGGTCAGCAGTGGGCGAAGTCAGGCTGCGGATGATGATGATGACCTCTGATCAAACATACATAGAAGTCAGCCTTAATACCAAGTTACACTTGAAAAAAATGTACTTTGAATGCACGAAAGTGGAATCTAAATTCCATTACAAACAATCAATTCGCCATACATTATCACAACGGGGCGACCTCGGCGCACGTGGCCAGTGAGTCAATAGGTTTATCAGAACGTAGGTAATTATTATAATGATCTGCACCAAATAGGTCGCACATCACATGTCTAGCGCGGGCTGATAGCAGCGCGGTCATGTTTAGGATCGTATTGATAATAAAAATGATTAAACTTGAGCGTTTAGGCCGTTGGTCCCGGCTGTCATTTGAACAAGTTTGACAGTCGTTATGGATAGTCAGAAGCCAGAAAATTTGTCAGCAGTCTTACTAAGGGGTACAGTATTGCGCACAGGGTTCTTACAGACGTACGGCACTTTGTAACGGTAGATAAAACTGTAGCTGTGTTGTTGTGTAGGTCAAATAAGACGTATCTACTATTTTAATATGTCATAGTTTAAATCTTATGACCTAATGAAATGTTAATGTCTAGTTTTAAAGAATTATTATTACTAACGAGCTTTTCTTTAATTATTTAGATTTCACTGTCCCACTGCTTGATGAAGGCCTTCTCCAGTTGCCTCTAGGTATTCTTTTCCCGGGCCACCTCGTCACGCACCAACAGGCACCAACTTTGTGGAAACATTTGCTCAGTAGTCACTGTCATGCGGCAGACGTGACCCGCACCATTCCCATGTTAGCCAGGCAGGCATTTTTCTTACGTCTTTGACCCCCGTTTTTGACCGCAGAAGGCGTTTTTTACTGTCATTTATTTTTAAGCCTGAGCCATGAGCAAATTATTTATTTTAAATAACTGCTAGAGTTTGTCTAGTCTCTAAACGCACGAAAAATTGTAATAGGTATCCTAATAATTGTCTTATTTTGTCAACAGAAGTGGAAGAAGCTGTCGCTAATAAACTTCGCGAGCAACAACATACAGATCGTAGACTGGGCAATAAGACTGGTCCCAAGGCTTCAACATCTAAGCTTATCGTCCAACAAATTGAAAGAGTTATGCGACATATCTTGCCTCCACGAACTGAGGGTACTAAATCTCTCTATGAACAGCTTCGCGACCTGCGAGAACTGGCATGCCAAAATAGGCAATATAGTCAGAATAGACCTATCACAAAACAGAGTGGAAAGCCTCCATGGATTTTCAAGATTATACTCTTTGGAGAGCCTCGATTTGAGCTGCAATGTCATCACCGATGTCGAAGAAGTCCAGCATATATGCAAACTTCCTTGCTTAGAAAATCTATGGTTGACAGCAAACCCCGTAGCTTCGTCCATAGACTACAGAGTCAAAGTCCTTGAACAGTTCAACGCCCGAATGACAGAGATATGCCTGGACAACGAAAAGGCGTCAGAAAAAGAGTTGGATACCGCAAGAGTGTTGCAAGCCTTAAGAATTGTGAAAGAGGGTAAGACTCCCAGTTTTCTACAAAATAATAATACGAGTCATAGTTTTAATAAGAGTTGACAGGGAATTTGAATGTTGAATGACATTAAAAATTAGAACTTTGGTGGTGTTTCTATAAGGGTGTGTCCAGATCTGACGAATGCGCCCCTCGCGAGCTGCTCGTGCACTGCACGCGTACACTTACTGCAATTGTTCGGTTCGCCTCCTTAGCGCAACTCACGCAAGGCTTGCGCAGTGGGGGCGCGCGGCGCTCGTGCGCATTCTGTTTGCGTCGCTTCCCATTATAGCAGCCATTTTTTTCCATGATAAGACGTATTCAGCCTTTGGCAATCAGAAACGAACTGAACGGGTGAGCGGGCGGGAGGATGTATGTGGAGCGCGCGGGCCGCACGCGCGCGTCTCTTGCGCCGTGCGCGTTCGCTAGATCTGGACAAACCCTAAGAGGTAGTCGAATTTGAAATCTTTTTAGAAAAATAAGATGGACGTTTAGAAGTGTATAATAATAAAAAGATCTTTATTTTATAAATGTGATTATGTATAGATTTTGTTAATGTAGTGTTTGTTTTAGATTAAGAATCGCACTGCTCAGTTGAACTGTCTTTTAAATAAAATTGTGCTTATTTCTCTTCGACTGAAGACCCTAAGTTTCACTTGTGATATTTAAAGATAGCTGATGCTTTCTGGCTATCTCAAAATTAAACTGATTCCTAACCTTGTGTTCAGAAAGACTACATTCAAACTGGAAGCCAATGGCAAAATGGGGGTTGACTTTGCTTTTGTGTACTTACTATTAAACAAAACCCTTTTTTCGATGCAGTATACACATGCATATTATTGCATATGCTAAATATTCTGGGAGTCATTTATATTTTTTACCAGTGTGCAAACTTTAAGAACCACTTCTGCCCATGTACATGAACAACTTTCCCCAAGAAAGCCATAGACAATTCCTAAAAAAAAATTGAGTTTCCCATACAATTTGTGATCAGTTGATGACAATTTTGTATGGAAAGTTGATTTCATTGATTCATCAAACAAAGTACTCTCCGAGGGCACTGCACCCTGATCCATTAGAACTATGCTCAGACAGGAAAACTGATGGAGCGCGAATGAGGATGTTGATCTAGAGCTATGCTCAGACAGGAAAACTGACGGAGCGCGAATGAGGATGTTGATCTAGAGCTATGCTCAGACAGGAAAACGGACGGAGTGCGAATGAGGAAGTTGATCTAAAGCTATGCTCAGACAGGAAAACTGACGGAGCGCGAATGAGGATGTTGATCTAGCTAGAGCTTTGCTCAGACAGGAAAACTGACGGAGCGCGAATGAGGATGTTGATCTAGAGCTATGCTCAGACAGGAAAACTGACGGAGCGCGAATGAGGATGTTGATCTAGAGCTATGCCCAGACAGGAAAACTGACGGAGCGCGAATGAGGATGATGATCTAGAGCTATGCTCGGACAGGAAAACTGACGGAGCGCGAATGAGGATGTTGATCTAGAGCTATGCTCGAACAGGAAAACTGATAGAGCGCGTATGAGGATGTTGATCTAGAGCTATGCTCAGATAGGAAAACTGACGGAGCGCGAATGAGGATGTTGATCTAGAGCTATGCTCAGATAGGAAAACTGATAAAGCGCGTATGAGGATGTTGATCTAGAGCTGTGCTCAGACAGGAAAACTGATAGAGCGCGTATGAGGATGTTGATCTGGAGCTGTGCTCAGACAGGAAAACTGATAGAGCGCGTATGAGGATGTTGATCTAGAGCTATGCTCAGACAGGAAAACTGACGGAGCGCGAATGAGGATGTTGATCTAGAGCTATGCTCAGACAGGAAAACTGACGGAGCGCGAATGAGAATGTTGATCTAGAGCTATGCTCAGACAGGAAAACTGACGGAGCGCGAATTAGGATGTTGATCTAGAGCTATGCTCAGACAGGAAAACTGACGGAGCCGAAACCAGCCTCGGCGTCCTTAGGTATGCTTACGACTGCCGAGGCAGCTCTCAGGCGACCGAAGCAGCCCTCAGGCGCCCGGGCTGTACCGAGCCGCACCGATGCTCACCGATAGTGGGCGCCGCGTCTAAGTCGCCTCTTACGACACCCACGGGAAGTGATGGGATGTTGCTATTATTTTACGTCCGACACCATACGGAATCTAACATAATAATCAGGAAATGCTTCCAACTATTGATTGTACTTGCAACTGATTAAAACCCAAAAATCAAAATAAGTACAGTAAATATTGCAACAATCCCGACATAAAATTCGGCGTTCCTTCGTGACCTATTGAAGTCGGCACGACTCAAGTTACCTACACTATGACGTACGAAAAGTTTGAGGACTGCAAAACGCCTTCGAAGTCTTCCACGGCCGTGGACTGAGAGTCAGTGCGCCTTCCTCCTTTTTGGGCTGACGACCCGGATTCACATGGGCAGAAGTGGCTCTTAAAATTTGCGCACTGGAAAAAAAATACCAAGTATAGGAAGGAGTATGCCCAGGAAAGGGATGATACTGGGTGAATAAAATAATTAATTTTCCCAACTGATTCAAACTAGCGTACTGCTCCGGCTTTGCATCGGTGCAATTTATATCCGGTGGATTTTCCAAAATAAAAAATCTTTCATCCAAAACTAAGCCTGGAAATTACGATCACAACAAAAAAAAAACAGCCAAAAGTTATCAAGTGATGATCAACCATAGATGCGGCAGTTGATTTTTATTTATTTAAATTCATATTGTCTTTGGTTCACAGTTGGAATGTAGTCTATCTGTATTGAAATACTGCGTCTGATATAACTTGTATAGTAATATTATCTCGTTTACAAATGTGATATTTGATAATCGTATAGCTTTATATGTATATTGTGTAATATAATACTATTGTACTGGAAATGACCAATACTAAACTAAGTCTAGATAGGTAGGTAGTAAAAATTCCAAGATTTTTATTTTATTGCCACTTTGGCGTCGCAGATTCAAATCATAACTAATTTTAAATGTGATTTTTTTTGTGTTTTATTAGTAAGAACAAAATTCTTAATAATTAATTACCATCTAGCCTAAAAGACTAATAAGCAATTTAAGTCTAACTTAATATGTTACGTGATAGATTATTTTAAAACTAAGAATAGTGTCCATTTGCACTTTGACACAAGTCCGTAGCACTTTCTTAGGGCCATTTTCACCAAGCCAAACTGATCGCGATTAGCATATAAACCACGTTTATGAGTTGTCAGTGTCACTATTTTTCTATGGAATATTGACGCTGACAGCTCTTGAACGCAGTTCAGATGTACTGATCGCGTTCAGTTTCATTGGTGAAATCCGCTCTTAGAGTCTGGTAAATTTATAAAAACACTAAGGGCGAATTTCACCAATGAAACTGAACGCGATCAGCATAAAAACCACGTTTATGAGCTGTCAGAGTCATTAATTTTCTATGGAATATTGACACTGACAGCTCTTGAACGCAGTTTATATGTACTGATCGCGTTCAGTTTCATTGGTGAAATCCGCCCTAAATGTGAATGTAAGTTTTTTTGTTACACTTTCATGCCTTGATCACTGAACTGATTTTGATGAATTTTGGTAATGAGGTAAATTGGACCCTGGAAACGGCTTTAAGCCACTATAATGCGAGCTAAGCCGCAGGCAGACTTTTTTTTTTAAATAAAAATCTTGGATATTGAAAATGTTGTGTATATTTGTTTATTTTTTGTTGATGTACTGCTGTCCTTGTTATAATTTTAATTTTTTTTAAATGCATTTCTATGTAGATGCATTTAGAATGAAATTAAAAATGGAGTATGAATGAGCATGCCTTTGGATAAGTGTCCTTTTGAAGTCTACAGGAGTAAAATTGTAATGTATCTAGGAGATATTTTTAAACTTTATTTATCTCCGTAATCTGAATGAAAGCCTCATTTTACTAGAGAGTAAGTAAAGACAATAATTCACTTAGAACATTTTCACTAATTCGCTGAGGGCAGGTTTTGTATAGAAAATATGTCAAACTGTCATATTTATTTTTCAAATAAAAGTTATGACTGACGATAGAAAACACCTTAGATTAATAAAACGTAAAACAAGTTTATTTTTCAACTGATACATCCCATACCGTATTTTCTAATATAAAAGGACAGAAACTTGATATAGTCGTCAAAAACCAATAATATTATCATAGGTTGACATTATAGATATCATCGGCATTCTTAATGTAAATATGTTCTAATGTGGTCAAAAGTGCTGGCAACACAGTATCCTAATCAGTAGTTGTTGTAACACAGACCTGTTTAAAATCATCACGCGTATATTCTCCAATGGCGTAAATAGAAATGTACTACACAATTCGATTTCCATGAAAATAATATTATTTATAAACGCAACGGTATCATTGATGAACGCGTTTATATTAAATTCATCGAAACCGAATTGTCAAGTTAAATTAAAACCTAAAAAAGTCATTCGAAATGTATCGAGCCTGGGCGGAAAGTCTCGACATTGCTATTGCCTAGCGACCGAGTTCGGTCGATAAGGCCTAAGGCCGCCCGTATACAATCAACCTTGGAACTCGATCCACGGATCAGGGGGTCTACTGTCTAAGCCCAAAGTCCGTAGTTTCGATAGATAGAATGAATGACAACAGGATTGACAGTTGTTTTTAGTTCGGGTTCGGGACTAATCGTAAGTCCGTAGGTGACACGAAGTAGAAAACGCCCGACACTAAGGCCGAAACTACGGACTTCGGACTTAGAGAGTAGACCCCCAACTTCCAGTCTAACCAGATGCATATAAATACCAGTATTTTGCATAGAGCGACTTCCTAACCACATTCCACTAAGGGTGTTACCACACCAATCGGATCTGACTTCCAAACCCAATTAGTAGGTAACAGGTAACATGATACCCCTGGGCAAATCTTGTTCTGTCAGTTTTACACTTGTGTTGCAATAAAACAATGAAATAAAGATTCTTTGCATAGCATAATAATAAAGATCTGAAATTGTGAATACTTCTGTTGGGACCACCTTAATAATATGTTCATACTATGCAGCGATGCCTTGTACGTACTAGTTGCCTATATTTACAAAATTGAATTAAATATGGCGGCTCTACTATTCCCCTCTGGCTCACACACATGTGTGTATGTTTCTATTTTTGTTTTATGCCTATTAATTTTATAATAAGTAAATGTTTATTATGCTAAAAGCACATTTAGTTTATTAATAGTATTAACTGAAGTATTATGTATGTGATCGAAATATAAATGTAATGAAAATGTTTTATTTTAACTTGTGACGATTAATTTATAATTATTGATTAAATGTAAGTTATGGTTTAACCGATTTGTTGTTTTTGTTTTCCTATAAATTAACACCTCTAGAGCTAAACACAACGGTGAATAACACAGTGGCAACGCCCAGGCACTCCAGGCAGCACACAAGACAGATAATTGGCCAACAATTTAACCTTATGCAGGCGCTTTATTATAAAAGTATAGAAGCTGAGTGTTTTGCCAAGTTCTGTATTAAAGTTTTTTTTTTTTCTATAATAATGCTTTTGGATAAGTTAGTTCTGTAATATGCTGATTTTATTTCTTAAAGCTGAATAGTCATCATAAACAGACCTGTTACTCAAGAGTGTGTGTAACCTTTTGTATAACACTGGTATAAAATTCCATTATCAAGCATGATACTGGATAATTTAGGTTCTGTTCTCTTTTAGCTGTATTACACATCACGTCTTGACAGTTATTCAGCTGCAGTATAAAGTTGGTGTTGTTTCTGTTATGAAGCATACAGTAGTAACATAACAGAAATTAGGATAGCTATTATAACTACTTTATACCGCTTTAAGTACGAAATTACCGTCATGTGCAGCTAATTGTGGTAAAAGCAATAGTACCAGATTCTTATGCAGAAGTTTGCTGGGTATTCACGAAAAGTAGACGTTTTTAAAGCTAGAAGAACTATTCTGCAACATTAGTAAGCATTTAGCGGCTAGTAGTTGACATTTTGACTGAATGTATAACGGCGTTGAGTGGTTGTGAAAAAATGCCGCCTTTAAAAAAATGCTAAAATCTACTCCAATTCATAGAAAAATGGAAAAAGAACAGGAGACATACAAAGAAAGTGCTTGCGGGAGTATGCAACATAGAGAAACCCTATTTGTGCCAAACAAACGGCTGAAACAAGTTCTTCCAATTCATTTGATTCAAGTACAAATCAAGTGCGACCACAATCGATAGAAACGGGTTCCGCAAGAAATGACTATGAATCTACATTGTTTGAAGATTATGAATCAATTCAGACGTCTGAAGATAGTGATGAGAGTTCCAATTGACAGGCCTGTTGGTCTAGTGGTTAGTGACCCTGACTGCAAAGCCGGAGGTTGTGGGTTCGATTCCCACCCAGGACAAACTTTGTGTGATGAGCATAATTGTTTGTTCTGTGTCTGGGTGTAATTTATCTATAATGTGTATGTATTTATAAATTATATAAGTATGTATATCAGTTGTCTGGTTACCATAACACAAGCTCTGCTTAGCTTGGGATCAGATGGCCGTGTGTGAGTTGTCCCAAGATATTATTACTTTGTAGTGTTTTTTTTGGAAGTCGGTTTTTTTTGTGATTTTTTTTTTTTTCACTTTTTAGTGGTACCCCACACCTAACAACACCACTGGAAAGTCACGGGAAAGCAAAAATACGCAATTTCGTATGATTTTTCCACCTATTTGGATTTAATAACCAAACTGCTGAACCGATTTTGATAAAATTTAAATGGGACCAATCGAGAAGTATATCCTTTCACATAAAACAAGAATTTTACAAATCGGTTCATAAATGACGGAGATATGAAGTAAGAAACACAAAAAAAAAAAAAATACAGTCGAATTGAGAACCTCCTCCTTTTTGGGAAGTCGGTTAAAAAGAACTCGGTTAATGAAATGGAATATGAAAAGAATTTAATATTTCGTAATAACTTAAAACAATGGGCCAATACAACGCTCTTTGCTAAGTTTGCCATTTTCGGGTTATTTTATGGCTGCCTGACTGGAGCAAAAACTATACGAAGGTGGTTGTCAATGTTTCGTGCTACCGATTAGTTAGTTCCAAATACGCACACATGGCGCTGATCAATTTTGCATACAAAATTTGTCGAAGGCGATACGTTTACACTGTCGTCGATCCAATTACGCAAAAGTTCGTGCTTGCTTGCTTAGCCTTCGTACAGTTCTCGTCAAATAGCTTTGCCCCTCTGAAGTTGTGTCGAGTGGCTGCGTAGTAGTCAAAATTACGAACACACTGCAACTGCGCTTGCGTAAGAGACATGGGGCGGGGCGCGATTTTATGTTTCAGTCTTACGTTTACGTTCGATGCATGCTTGCGTCCCGCTTCCTCCCGTGTACGTGACTGCACCTGCGCGATTTTTGCAAATGGCTAACTTCAGAGGGGCAAAGTTATTTGACGAAAACTGTACCTAATTTATATTTATACAGATCGAACCAAAGGGTTCGATCATTTCAAAAAATTTTAAATGAGACTAGACAGACTCACCATACATTTAACGACATAATGGCAGTAAAAGTAATTTTCCCCGCATTATATATGTATTGCACTGTAACGAAACCATAGCGAGATCTAATTCGATCTCAACGCCATCTATCGAGCTTAGGAGACAACTCTGACCTCAGTTTAAAATATGAAAAGATCCGCCCCGCTTCGCGCTAGTGCAAACAAACTATGATGTTTTAGCAGCTGAAGCGTGGAGGGTTGCTTTTGCCCAAGGAATCGGGAAAAGGTCTTGCTTATTAAATAAATTGGCTGGGTATAACAGTAAAAGACAAATCATTATAATAGATACAATTTAATTATGCCATTATATTACAAAATTAAAATAAAGAAACTATATTAGACCTCATTTCTTACGCGCTGTTAAGTTTTTATGGAAATTTACTATTGGATTTCCAGTAAACAGTATTCTCCCGAAACCCAAAAATGTAGTTTAGCGAGTCTTGGTTGTTTGAGAGATTAAACCAAGATTATCGTTAAACCTCGCTTTGTAACAAGGTGCAATCAGTTTGGTGTCATGCGCTTTGATTGTGTGTAGTGGGTATTTACAATGAATTTGTAAAATTAAGTCTAAAGTTCCCTATGATGGAAATATTTATATATAAAAAATGGATACTTAATAATGTTTATGTTCAATGAGAGACAATATAAATGAGATTGACGCAGCAAAAATGTAACTGCAAACTGTTCAAGCTTTTTTTCATTAAAAAAATGATTATATGTAGATGTGTTCAAAATTCTCATTGACTTCTTTAGTCAATGAGAATTTTGAACTCTACTATGAAGTAGAGTACTGTTACGCGCCAGAATTAATGCCGGCCGGGTACATGACGATGAAAGTTACTACTAGCGCCATCTAGTATCGAGTAGCAGAACTAGTAGAGTCAAGAACCTTCTAGACATTTCGATGCTAGAACATTCTAGAGTTTTCGTTATCTGGTTAGTCCGGACCGGTATGTACTCGAACTTTCTAGATGTTTCTATACTAGAAGGTTCTGGAATTATCTGCCGACCTATAGGTCGGCAGATAATTCCAGAACCTTCTAGTCGGCATAGTTTAAATATGCGGGCCTTATATATAAGGCCCGCATATTTAAACTATGCCGATTCTACCAAAGGACGACACGGAGGGTATCTGTACCCGGAGTCAACGCCAGCAGGAGACGGACCAGAGGCGTTTTGGAGGGGCAACGCTGCAGACGTTGGAAGGCCAGTTACCGACCATGGAGCCAGGCCCATCCACAGCAGCTCCAGCATCTGCAGCACCAGACTTTGGAGCTCTGATGATGATGCTGCAGGAACAGGCTCGCCGGCAGGAGGAACAGGCCCGTCGGTTGGAAGAGCAGCTCCAGCGTGATAAGGACGAACAGGCCCGACGACAGGAGGAACATGCCCGCCGGTTGGAAGAACAGCTCCAACGTGATAAGGACGAACAGGCCCGCCGACAGGAGGAACAGGCACGCCGACAGGAGGAACAGGCCCGCCGGTTGGAAGAACAGCTCCAGCGTGATAAAGAGGAGCAGGCGCGCCGCCAGGAAGAACAGATGTTCATCATGAAAGATCTGCATGCCACTATCGGCAAAGAAATAAAGATTGTTAAAGATAAGGTGGTTCAGCACGAGAACCGCCTGGTAGAAGCTGAATCCCGGATTGCTGAAATAAAAAAGAAATGGACACCCTTAAGGCAGGAGATGGAATTGCAACTCCCGTAGCTACTACACCTTCGCTACGCGGGTTCAAAATGCCGCCGTTCGATGGGACATCTTCCTGGTCGGCGTACAAAATACAGTTTGAGGCTGTTATGAAGGCAAACGGCTGGAATAAAAATCAGGCCATGACTGCCCTCACCTTGGGCTTGCGCGACCAGGCCTTAACTGTCCTGGAAGCTCTCGGTAAGGAAGTGACTTACGAGCAGCTCCTTGAGGCGTTGGAAGCCAGATATGGCGACGCTCATCTGGAATACGTATTTCGTGCGCAGCTTAAGGATCGCGTACAACGTAGCAGTGAAAACCTGCAGCAGTGGGCCCTTGAAGTGGAGAAGCTGGTTCGAAAAGCATACCAGTCTGTGCCTGCGCTCATTGATGGGAACCTGGTGCAGGCTTTCATCGACGGTATTCGCGACCTTGAAGTAAGAGCTGCTGTGAGGCTCGGGCACCATGGGACCCTTAAGGACGCCTTGGCCCATGCACTGGAAGTGGAAGCTGTGCGGCAGGATCATCGTTCCCATCAGGTTAGAGAGGTTGCAGCGGCAACGGTTCGCGACCGTCCTAATGGATACAGCCCTAGGTGCTATGGCTGTGGGGAAAGGGGCCACCTTCGATTCAGTTGCCCTAGGCAAACTGTACAAAGGGAAGCTGTGCGGCAGGATTATCGTTCCCACCGTAGCAAGGAGGTTACAGAAGCTGCAGTTCATGATCGTTTTAAAAGGTACAGCCCTAGGTGCTACGGCTGTGGTGAAAAGGGCCACCTTCGATCCAGTTGCCCTAAGCGAACTGCAGAAAGGAATGATAGCCGATCTCTCGAAGGTAGGGCGGCTGACAGCAGCACCAAGCGGCTGCAGGAGTATGACTTGGTAGTCGAACATCGCAGCGGAAGAACTCATGACAACGCAGATGTATTGTCAAGAAGACCTTGCCCTGAAGACTGCAAGCATTGTAGTAGGCAAGAAGGTAAAGAAGTCGTACCTGTGAGGATGCTCAAGACAGACCTCAGCAACGAGTGGAAGGAAATCCTACAACGTGCACAGCAGGAAGATACGGACATCAAGCCGATTCTGGAGTGGATTAAGGTCAGTGCTCCTAACCCAGCGTGAAGCGACGTCTCAGCGATGAGTTCGATCACAAAAAGCTATTGGGCCCAATGGGACAGCTTAGTGATTCAGGATGGAGTCCTGTGCCGTTAATGGGAAAATGCTCGGGGAGACAGCTGTCATTTGCAAATGGTTGTCCCTAAAGCTAAAGTACCGGATGTTCTAGAGTTGTACCATAATGGTTGTTGAGGAGGCCATATGGGAGTTAAACGGACTCTACTAAAGATACGGGAACGGTTTTACTGGGTCCACTGTCGTGACGATGTCGAGAACTGGTGTCGTAAATGTACAACTTGTGCGGCTGTAAAAGGACCACAGACTCGTAGTAGAGGTGCATTGAAGTTGTACAATGTTGGTGCACCATGGGAAAGGATAACCCTAGACGTTGCGGGATCGTTTCCGGAAAGTGAAAGTGGTAACAAGTATTTCATGGTTGTAATGGATTACTTCACTAAGTGGCCGGAAGTCTTCGCCATTCCAAACCAAGAAGCTTCAACAGTTGCAGATAAACTAGTTCATGAAGTCTTCTGTCGTTTTGGAGTACCCTTGGAGATTCACAGCGACCAAGGAAGGAATTTTGAGTCCCAAATATTCCAGGAAACTTGTCGAGTTTTGGGTACTCATAAAACGAGAACAACTTCTTACCACCCACAATCGGATGGAATGTTGGAACGATTTAATCAGACATTGGAGAGATACCTGGCAAAAGTGGTGGAGAATCGGCAACGGGATTGGGACAAGCATATACAACCGTTTTTGCTGTCATACCGAAGTGCTGTTCACGAAAGCACATCAGTGACACCAGCTTTCGCAAACTTTGGTAGAGAATTACGGCTGCCTGCAGACCTGATTACCGGAATTCCACCTGATGCCCCACGCAGTATAACCGATTATGCGAATGACTTGCGGAACAAAATGAATGACATTTATGAGCACGTCAGACAATCGGGCCAGCAAATATCTGAAAAGATGAAAACCCGTTATGACCGCAAAATGAACAATAAAGGATTCCACGAAGGTTCACAAGTGTGGTTGCACAATCCAGTTCGCAGCAAAGGGAAATCTCCTAAGCTTCAAGCTAAATGGGACGGGCCGTACCGGATTGTGACGAAAATCAATGACGTAACCTACCGCATACAGAACGGTACAAGAAGTACTCCTAAGATCGTCCATGTGGATCGACTGGCGCGTTATTATGGGGCCGATAATGCTCGGGACGAGCATGTCTTAGGAGGGGGCAGTGTTAAGCGCCAGAATTAATGCCGGGTACATGACGATGAAAGTTACTAATAGCGCCATCTAGTATCGAGTAGCAGAACTAGTAGAGTCAAGAACCTTCTAGACATTTCGATGCTAGAACATTCTAGAGTTTTCGTTATCTGGTTAGTCCGGACCGGTATGTACTCGAACTTTCTAGATGTTTCTATACTAGAAGGTTCTGGAATTATCTGCCGACCTATATAAGGCCCGCATAGCCTGTGACCGGGTCAGTATTGAATTTGCTATACAAGCGACAACTTCGAGAGCGAACTTCGACTGCGAATTAAAGTGATCAGTAGTGCAATTGTGATTTATAATTAGTGAGTTTAAAGTTGTAATTAGTGTTGATTAATTAAAGTGTCATTTACATACGTATATACTTAGTTAAACATGAAATCGGCTGCATTAGCCTCAATGCGTTGGAAAACAATCTTGGTTTATAGTTATTATGCTGCCAGGCGCAGAAACAAAGAAAACACACACAGGTTTTCACTATAACATAATAGGAAAGTCAATGGTTTTATTATGCAGTATTCCTAGCAATGGAGCATGAAAGGATTATTTAAAATATACAACAAAATACATTATCATAGCTTTATTTATTGTTTATGTTTACCTTAGCTAATATACTGGGTAATTTTATTTCCAGTGCGCAAACTTGAAGAACCACTTCTGCCCATGTAAATGAACAACTTTCCCCAAGAAAGCCATAGTCAATTCCTAAAAATAAATTTGAACTTCCCATACAAAATTGTCGTCAACTGACCACAATTTGTATGGGAGACTCAATTTTGTTTTTTAGGAATTGACTATGGCTTTCTTGGGGAAAGTTGTTCATTTACATGGGCAGAAGTGGTTCTTAAAGTTTGCGCACTGGAAAAAAAGTTATCCAGTATTACAATAGGAATGTGATTAAATCACACACATTACAAACTTTTAACAATGTTTCACAAAAAAGTTCCAAACTATAGTCTTGCTAAATTATTACAACAATTTTATTTGACACAGCAATGTTAACATAGTATTCAAAATTTTTACTTACCTTTTTCAGTTTGTTTTTTATAAAAAAAAAAACAAAGTTTATTCTACAGACATACAGTACTTAATAGCGTTTGATAATTAATTTTGTAGCTTACAAACTTATTTTTTAAAGTTCTAATTTATACATGAGATTATGTATTGGCATGAGTTTATCAACCATGGAACTCGGCCAAACACCCCATTGAAAAAAATATTATTGTTAACTTGCATTTTATTTTCTTAGAATAGTTTTTTTACATAATTTTATGTACCTACTCAATTTTAACACTTTATTTAACAGCTTTATTAAAATACAGTAACATTCCGACAATACCAATCTCCAGTCTTGCATTCATTAATACAATTACATTACAACTAATTATACTTACCTAATTATTATTGCTCCGAATAATAAATCATTTTCAATAAGTACAGTAGAATACAATCTACCTTTTTGTTAGTAACAAAACGCTGTAAACAAGGGAAAACTAAACTTAACAATCAGCTAATATAGAAGAAATTTGTCTGTTTCGTGATCCGCCAGATAAAAAAACTTGACTTGAAGTCATCTACCACGTAAGTAAACCAGTATTTATCCAGAGGTGGTTAAACAAATAATTTCATTAGAACTAGACACAGCAGTTTTAGATGACTTAAAAAAGCTGGTGGATTAGGTAGAGATTCCATCTTGTTGAAAATGATTAATTTCAGCTAACTTAGTTTAAAAAAAAACTAGATATTCACTAGAGCCCTTACAAGCTAACATTCAGTAAGATACGCCTCTTAGCAAAAGTAATATTTTTAATAAAAAACAGCAATAAGTAATTTAATTTCACTGGCTAGTGACAGTAGCTGCGAAGAATTAAAAGTAAATGCTTTAGAATACATTAAGAGTTGCTTTCATGGGGAGAAAATAAGTTATTCTAAACATAAGAATAAATACTAGAGCCCTTGTATTAAGGGGAGCATACACTGGGATTAATCAGAAACCAGGAGATTTACTCTCAATTAAGAGTATAGATCCCTTTCAAATAGGTTTAAAACCTTAGACCCACAGATATAGATAAGATATATGTAGATAACCCAAGAGCAATTACTTCACGTGCCCAGCTTACGTACAAAAATCGTAAGCCGCCACTTTCGCGCTCAGCCTGCATCGGTGTGCCACGCTAGACGGACGTCAGTTAGGTGCCACACGCGGCGGCGTCTTTGAATCGATTTGATTTTCCCATCACTAAATAGTGCTTGTGTGTGACGTCAAAGTAGATAGTCAAACAAATGGCACGCTTGGTTTTCATACAGATCGTGATACTTGCGTTATCTATGTCTATCTATGACTTAACTAACGACACTAGAGTAGTTACACTTCGGACCTTAGAGGCCGTTTACCCCTAGACGGCTTTAGACCCTTGCAGTCTAAGGGCAAAACGCGAAACAGGAAGGGTAAGCAAACCTACGCCGAAAAAGCCTGTAAAAATACTTTTACGAGTAATGGTGCGTCCACGATATAGACTTCCCTACACTTGTATAGTATTGTCTGTGCAACAAACCAATGCAGACAAATGTCGGTTTTTTTTTCTTTTCTCATTCGACAATAGGGATGTTTCCTGAATAAAAAAAAACATGATTATATTTAGTCCGACCGTTAGATTATCGAAAAACATTGGATACGTATTTTTTGCTTTATCAAATCAATAAAAATTGATGAAGATAAAACGCATCAAAGATCGGGAGTGGGGGCTCGTGACGTCACTTTCCGGTAAAAAGTGTATCGGTCTGTGACGTCATACGAGTTTTCAACGCACTGCATCGTTATCCAATATTTTTTGGATATCTATCTGATGGACTAATTAGATTTTTTCTTGTTGAAGTCGTCATTTATATATACGTAATGTATAACTTTATAGTGGCTAGGCTAAGAAATCTTGAGAAAGTCAAAATGAGAGGTTACTAGAAAGTAACCTCTCATTTTGACTTTCTCAAGATTTCTTACCTCTTACTGTGAAGTCGCTTACTTCATACTACTATTATAAAATGTACTTAAACAGTAGGCGCCAGATAAATTTGCAATAAAGTACATTGACCTTCCTCTAAAATGCCTTTGTTCATAGGTAACCGAACATCACATTATGAACCGTTTTTAATTTCTAGAAAATGTATAAATAAACAGTATATTTTGTCCTAATCCTGGATATGGTCTACACGTGTGCTGTTTCATTCAAATTCGTTCTCTCTTTAAGAACAATACAACACACATACAAACAACACATTTATAAAAGCATACAACACATTTTTAATATAAGTATGGATTTATGTTTTCGAGTCTTCAGAATGTTAATAAATGTAAGTGGGTCAATGACCGCTATTGCAAATTTATCTGGTGTCCATGTCACCGGAAAATGCAAACGCCGTAAGATTGTAAAATATGAAATTGTAAATTATTTTTTCCTTATATGACACGGATATATTGGAAACTATTGAATTTGGATGGAGAAATATTAAAGTCTAATAAAGATTTATTACAATCTTACGGAGTGTGCCATTTTCCGGTGACATCCATATTTCCAGTTGCCGTGCTACGCAGCGGCCATCGCCGGCAGAGTGAAGTGATGCTCGGGGTTGGTGTGTTGGTACAGCGGCGCGCGCGCACGCACGCCGGTCGCTGTGGGCCTCTTCGACGGCTCCTCGCTCAGCATCATTTTTAGGACTTCCGCCTGGAAATAAAATACGATATTTTAGACTAGCTTTTGCCTGCAACTTCGCGTATATTTCCCGTGCCCGTATAGCCTATATGATCCTCATGAATGTGGCTATCATATACAAAAATAATTTTCCAAATACGACTGGTAGTTCCAGAAATTAGTGCGTACAAACAAACAAACTCTCAGTTTTATTATATTAGTATAGAAGTAGGTATACATTTGCAAAATAAATATAATTCACCTCTTGCGGATAATGCAACATGAACTGGTCAGGGTACTTAGCTTGTCGCAAGAGCAACAAGCAGGCGACGCGCTCGGACTCGGTGCCGAAGGGATGCAGCAGCTCGAACAGGATCAGCCCCAGCGAGTAGATGTCCACCTTGTAGCTGTACGGACGACCCAGCAGCTGTTCCGGGGACATGTACAGGTGGGTGCCTGGGAAACAAGTTTTATTTGAAACTGAATATGATAGAGGAAATGTAACACGGCAACTGACGAACATATCGTTCGTCTACATTACAGTGAACATGTTATAAACATTAAACTTATTTAAAAAAAATAAACCACCTTTTCGTATTCCTCTTAGCAAACCATTTTATTTGATACTCATACCTTAGGGGTGTATAAAACATAATTGGTCGGCCATCTTTGGGTGTCCGCCATATTGGATTTAGAATAAAATCAATTAAAAGGGAATAAGTGTATTAAAATTCAGCTAAGTATCAGCTTGCCGCGCTTGACTCGGTGGAACGCAGAGCTAAGAGACCCATCGGTGACGTAAAACTGGTGGATGCCAAGCTACATAGCTTAGCTCATCGCCGTAAGGTTGCCTGCTTATCGGTCTTCTACAGATTGTACTTCGGTGAGTGTGTCCAAGAACTCCACGACCTCATCCCACCGGCCCCCTTCTACCATCGGACATCCAGACGCACTGCATCTTACCATCCCTACCTTGTAGCCATTCCACCAATTCGCACTAAATGTTTCCAAACGTCTTTTATAATGCGCACAGCAAAGGAGTGGAACTCTCTGCCTGCGTCTGTGTTTCCAAAAGCTTACAACCCTAATCTCTTCAAAGTTAGAGTGAACAGGCTCCTTCTGGGTAAGCTCGCTCCATCGTAGACTTTGTCTCTGTCAGCTCTGACATTGACTAGAGTGAAGAGCAAACCCATCACTAATAAAAAAAAAAAAAAAATCATTTGCGAGATTTCAGCCAAACAACTTTATGCTTTATTTATAGAACTTGCTCTCTAGAAAATAATTGAAGACATGAGTGGATGAAGGTATTATCTAACATTTTATTGATGTTAGAATGTTATCTACATACATAATATGTACTCACCAACTCTATACGTGTGCCTCTGGTGCGCATCAACAATGTCAGTCTTCTCTCCGTCCTGCGACGTCTCGCTCATGGCGGTGACCAGGCCGAAGTCGCCCACCTTGACCCTTCCGTCCGGGGCGAACAGTATGTTGCTGGGCTTCAGGTCTCGGTGGATGAGGCCCGCTAAGTGGACGTATTCCACCGCTGATACTATCTGGCTGAAGAGGATTTTTACCTGCAAAGTAATATGGCTAGGTCAGATATGGGATGTGAATAAGGACACATCTTTGAGGAGACTGTGTATATGTTTATGTGGGGAAGTATTTCTATTTAGACGGGGTTTCCAACTTTATTTCTGAAAATCAATATGGTTGACAATTAGTTGACTAGGAAGTTTTACAGGTCAATATTTTTGGCAGGGACGACGGCGACGGTGCCTACGGAGTCTCTGCCTAGTTTGACCCTCTTTCACGGAGTAATGAAACAACAGATCGACGTGATTTTCTATATAGTGATAGTTTACGTGCCGGAAGGCGACTTAGGCCTCTTGTTATCCCCAAAAATGGACGGTTCCTTTAGGATGCACCACGAAAGCTAGTTACTTATAAATTAGCATCTCACCTTGTCAGCCCTCGCCTCACAGCACCGGTTGTCTCTGAGCCAGTCGTGCAGACTGTCCTGGCGACACAGCTGCATCTGTATGTACAGGTACATCTGTGAAGATGGCCCGGGCGGCTCCGTGGGGCTCGCGGGGTCCATGGGGTCGCGCACTACCATGTCTAGAGACCAGTGGCGGGTGTGGCCTTTCTGCTGGGGAGGAAAGACAACGGATGAATATTAATAGACTTGTAATACGTATTAAAACAAAATTGCAAAAGAATAAAAAAAGAACCGGCCAAGTGCGAGCCAGACTCGCTGCACGAAAAGGGTTCCGTACCATTATCTATAAAAAAAAAAAAACACGTTTGCTGTATGGGAGCCCCACTTAAATATTTATTTTAGTCTGTTTTTAGTACTGAACTATTTCGACCTGGATATCTAGCGTATGCATACTGTTACGCGCCAGAATTAATGCCGGGTACATAAAGATAAAAGTTACTACTAGCGCCATCTAGTATCGAGTAGCAGAACTAGTAGAGTCAAGATTCTTCTAGACTTTTCTATGCTCGAACATTCTAGAGTTTTCGATGTCTGGTTGGTCCGGACCGGTATGTACTCGAACTTTCTAGATGTTTTTATACTAGAAGGTTCTGGAATTATCTGCCGACCTATATAAGGCCCGCATAGCCTGCGACCGGGTCAGTATTGAATTTGCGATACAAGCGACAACTTCGAGAGCGAACTTCGACTGCGAATTAAAGTGATCAGTAGTGCAATTGTGATTTATAATTAGTGAGTTTAAGTTGTAATTAGTGTTGATTAATTAAAGTGTCATTTTGGTTATTTTATCGGCTGTTTTTATTGTCACGAACCCTAAGCTCGTAACAATACCAAGTTTCATTAAAATCGGTTCATTCATTTCGAAAAATAAGGATTGAAAGTTTCTATGAAATGCCGAATGGCGTAAACGCTCTTAAATCAATAAAAAAAACACAATGATTTAAGATATTGTAAACGTGCCCTTTAACTTGATACCTCGAGTTACAGTTAAAAGCACCGGAATTTCGAATCAATGACGCAGCTATTACTTAAAACCCTCACCTTCTTCTTCTTCTTGCCACACGAACTCTCAGTCTTATAATCACACTCCTTCACTCTTTCCAACCTCTTGTCAAAGGAAGAGTTCATCTCCGTTCCTTCGTTCGAATGAGCGAACACTATGAACGAGTCGTCGTCGCTGATTGGCTTAGCCAGGGAAGAATGCTCGGCGCTGATTGGTTTACCGAGCGAGTTGTGCGTGACGTCGGACGGTTTGGACGAATGGGGGGCGTTTTCGTCGAATACTATGCTGAATGAATCGTTGCAGCTTAGTGATCTAGGGACAAGAAAGTATATAAATTTTATTTAGAACATGATTAGTTTGATATTGAATCTTTTCATAGTAGAGCTGAAGATGCTATTAAGTCTGCCACGCCATTTAGAACCCTACTTGGTGTATATAAGTACCTAAGTCTCTTGCTAGGCTCTCCTAGCTTCTTCTCATAGTCGAGCGGGTCGAAGCTGTCAGTGCACTTGTGTAGGTTGAGCATGACGTCATTGGGCGGCGAGATAGCCGGCGGAGGAGATGTCGCTGTGTATTCTTCTGTCATGGCCAGTGATACTCCATCCAGTTCCCTAGGAAACAATAGTACATTACTGCAGCGGAAGATTACTCCAGCAAAAGAGGCATTGATGGACGAACGTGTAAATGTGGACCGAGGCAAATACAAGTACTTTTCAAAATCAATATCGAACAACTAACAACAATAATTTTTCCCGCGTTAAAGTGTTCTTTTTTTTTCATCAAACAGCTTTTTATTTGCAAGCCAGTTCGAAATTTAAATAAAACCTTTGATAAATTACTTCCTTGTTTGCCATTTTTCGGAGTAAAAGATCGTTCCATTTTTTAATAACACGACAGTTATGAGTTTACTATGTCATTTATTTGGCCGCTAAGCCACGACAGAATATGGATTTTCATACAACTTCTGCCGGTCGCTGCTCGCATGTATTTGGCCAGTACAACAATTTCGATTTATCTCGAAGAAGGTTTTCAAAATAATAATGCTCAAACCAAGCATGTTTCAGAAAAATAATTATAGTTTAAAAAAAAAAATTACAATTCAATATTATATCGCAGATTTTTTGTACAGAGATAGATGGAACCCTGGACACGGCAAAAAAAAATGCTATACCACTTTTTTTTTGCAAAAGTTATTTTTATATAAAGTTTGACCAAAACTCAACTGCTAGAGATTGCCTTGTTGCAGTATGTCCGCCTATGTTTCACTACCGTACATAAAGTTAAAATAAATAAATATGTTATGTAGCACACACCTCATCCACACAGCGTCTCGCTGCTGCTGCCACAGCGGCGGCGGCTCCTCCACCCAGGCGTTAAAATACCGCACGATGTGCTCGTGCTCCAACTTCGCGAGCGCACGCACTTCACGTAACACTCGCTCGCGTTTCGATTCCCTGTTAAAAAAGACCTTTGTAGACAAAAGCGGAATTACGTCTACATCAAACATCAAATTATTCAGAGGTCTTCGAACTCCGAAGCCATTAGAGAAAGAGCAGCGGCGTAAAACCGACCAAAGACTCCTATTGACCTAGACGCCACAATAGCCACACATGGTACGAATTTCCTTAGGATAGGATCATCATCATCAGTCAGCTGTATCCGGTTACACCGAGCATAGTTGGGGAAGGCTAAGCAGAAAATGAAGCAATAAGTTACCTCCTAGGTAGAGTGATCCTCTTGACGGCGTAAGAGCAGTCATCGATGTTGTTCTTGGCCTCGAACACGACTCCGAAGCCCCCGCGCCCGAGGCAGCGCAGCGGCGTGAAGTCGTTCTCGTAGCGACCAGAGTACTCTGGGATGTTCGGGCGAGGAGTGACCGGTTTTTCAGGCCAGCCCATTACTTGAACTGTAACCTGTGGAAATAAATATATCGTCTTAAGGCTGGTTGTTCAGTGACGCAGAGCGAGGCAGCTATTAGTCACCCTGCCAGGGTTGCGGATTTTGTTCGAAAGAGTTACCGCGGCCCTGGAACGCAAAGGGCACTAGGAAGAGCACAGGTGGGTTTTAGTTAGTAAGTCTGACACTCCCTTCCGCTCTGCCCAGAGCGGGAGAAGTCATTTGATGATTTCCCATCCATAAAAAAAAAAAAGAATGAGGCAGCGGTGCGAGGCGACGGAGTAATGCAGAGCGGATATCGGACTGTGTCTGTCCATTGATGCGGAGTGAAGTAATTTTTTTTTTGAGTAATGAACTTGCTCTTGACCTCGTTGAGGAGCTCGTGGCAAAATATGGCTATAATGGCTTATAACAGCCGCACGGATCGATCTTCAAGATTAAGCAACGCTTGCCGAGGTTGGTCTGTGGATGGATGACCATCTTAACATTCCGAAACTCCTCCGTGTCTTGATAAGACGGTCTGGGATGGTCCCGGCTGTCGTTTGGAGATCTTTGGCAGTCGTTACGGATTGTCAGAAGCCAGAAAATCTGACACCAGTCTTGCCAAGAAGTACCGTGTTACCCAGTTAATGGGTTGTGGAGGTCTGGTAAGCAGCCGCTCCACGTTAAATACTGGTATTCAGCTGAATACTAAAAAAACATATATGTACCCCGTAACGTTGCCAACACCCAAGAGGCAAATATATATTTTTTAGATGTAAGCACTCATCACACTCTCCGAAGTACAATCTGTAGAAGACCGACGGTAAGCAACACTACGCCGATGAGCCAGGCTGTGAAGCTTAGCGACCAGCGTCTCGTCGCCTTTAAGCCTTTTTACTCTGCGTTCCACCGAGTCCAATGCAGCAAGCTGATATTTTGCTGAGCCATCCCGTATGTGGCTGCAATACTCCATACAGGAACGTAGTAATGCGGGCGGAGTTGCGGAGTAAAGAGATCACGCGAAGAGTAGGTAATTTGAGCGGGCGGCTGGTTTATTTTCACTTCCCCGCTCCGCAGCCTCGCTCCGTTTCCCGGTTTGGTATGAATTTTGAAACTAGTTCGCAAGGCCCTAGAGCATCGCTACGCCTGCCAACATAACATGTGATTTTTTAAATCAGCGGTTTCTTTTAAGCAACTGTCGTTTGATCTTTAGTACTTAGTAAGACAGATGAGACCCGATGATTCATTTGATGTTGTTATTTGTCATTTGATAGCCATTTCTCCAAAACTCTTTTGAGGTTATCTTTCAATTAGTTCAAGGATCGTAGGTTCCAGAACTCCACTTCAAGGATCGTAGGCTCCAGAACTCCACTGCAAACTTCAAGGATCGTAGGGTCCAGAACTCCACTTCAAGGAACGTAGGGTCCAGAACTCCACTTCAAGGATTGTAGGGTCCAGAACTCCACTTAAAATTTCTAGGATCATAGGGTCCAGAACTCCACTTCAAGGATTGTAGGGTCTAGAACCTATGAAAGCTACTCGGCTGCTCCTTACCTGTTCCTGAGTACTGGGTAAAGGCGGGATAGTCTTGAACTTGGGCGCGAAGAACCTCGGCCAGATCATGAGGTTCATGAGCAGGGCTGAAGACACAGCGATGAGGAGCACCTCCTTCCACCAGTACCTGCAGAGGAGCATACTGTTGAGATTTTTATTATTTATTCGTTTATCCTTTATTTCAGGCAACTAAGGCCCATAAAACACAATAGGTACATTAAAACTAATAAGTACATTATACAGGGTGAATTTTTAAAAAGAGCGTGGATGGCCAAATTCGAGGACGTCACTTTCCGGTTAAAATTGTATCAGTCTGTGACTTCACACGAGTTTTCAACGCACTGTATCGTTTTCATTTTTTGTTTACGCGATAAAAGAAAAAAATGAATCCAATATTTATTGGAAATCCATCTGACGGATTAATTAGATTTTTTAAGGAAACATCCCTATTATATAACCTGACTGCGCCATATTTTACGGAAGTTAAGATTTTCATTACCACAGCGAGGAGATGTGCACGTGGATGTGATGCTGCTCAGTGTGGTCGTCGCTGATGTTAGGGAGGGCGTCGAAGTGATCTTCTGTCACTTGAACTGATTGGTCGCAAGTTTCTTGGAGGTAGACGAAGTAGCCGTGGTCGCCTGTAGGACAGATACATAGTTTCTTTATAGGCAAGTTTATACAACGAAAAAATACTCAATCATTCATTATAAAAATACCACGAATATTCGGCAAATTTTCGGTATCTATCTATTGGGGTATGGTCTCCGCATTTAGTCCTGCTGTGGACCATTGTACGCGATCCATGGCGGCCGTCATTCCAACCAGCCAACCTCCATCCAGAAGCAGATCAGTCCTCTCAGTGTATTCAGGATATCTGTCAGTGAATTAGATGTCCCTATTGCTTGCCCCCGTATTTCGATAACGCCTGTTTCGATAGGTGCGTGGTAAGTTTCCTGTTTAGGGATGGCATAACCTCCTTGGACTGCCTACAGCCTGGTGCCAAGGCCCACCAGCGTTCTGATTGTGTGTGGGTATGGTCCTGTAGCCACGTGCGCAGCTGGGTGAAGGGGAGTGGTAGTATGGGTTCGGGTCCAACAGCCATCCCACCAGATCCCCTTCTGGCCAGCTCATCGGCTGCGTCATTTCCTAGTGATCCGCTGTGTCCTTTTATCCACAGCAGCGTCACAGTGTTGCGGTTGGTCACCGTGACGCGTTCTAGTCTATTGTGGCATTCTTGTATGAGTTTCGAGGTGTTGTCATTCTTTCCTAGGGATTGGAGGACAGAGGCTCTGTCGGAGAGTATACGAATATGAGTATCCGTGACCATACTGGCTTCTAGTGCATGGGCCGCTTGGATAATGCCCAGGCATTTGATTGGGATTTTTTTTCAGATTTTATTTTACTACTTTGTCAGCGTGATAAATAAGTAGGTATACCCATACTAAATTCCAACTTTCTAGTGCTAAGCGTCTCTGAACTAAACCTCGGACCGACAGACAGACGGACATGGCGAAACTAAACGGGTTAGGGTTCCTTGTTGACTATGGAACCCTAATAAAAAAGACTCCTGATAAAACAGTATTTAACTTACCAAAGTTATTCCCAGCATTGCCATAGAGCGTGATGAGCGACAGAGCATTGGGGTCGGCATCCTGCACCGACAGCGCCGTCTGTTCGCGCGAGCCCGCCTCTATCAGAGGCCGCGCGCTCACCAGCTTCCACGGCAGCGGCTTCGCTGACACGGCAGACTCCAGCTTACGGGAGTATATATCGCTTTCTTGAATGTATAGCTGAAAGAGAACCTAATGTTTTAGACAAGAACAGTGTCTAAAAGCTGGGAAGTTTGAGATAACTGTTTTTTTTTTTTTCATAAAACATGGTGTTTGAGATAACATTTCTTGATGATGATTTTATAACGGGGGGAAATCCTCATGGATGTCCTCCGCCCTGGGGCGGGCGGAGGGGTCTGTCAGACTCTTACTGACTAAAACCACCCCGGTGTTCCATCTTCCACCTACGCCGGGGATCGCGGGAACGTACGCGACTTCCGTAATCCCCGGCTGGTGCCGCCACATCTCGTAACCGGGGGAGTGAGGTGTTTAACTCCCCCCGCGACGTCAGATGGGCGCACGGGAACACCACGCGCTGCCACCTCGGGTCCGGATAAATGGAGGGCAACGGATATCCCCAAGACCGCCGCCCCTGGACCCAGTTAGAGGGGCAGAAGGAGGGCAGCGTATGCCCTCCTCCGACGCCCGGTGCGCCTGCTGCGGGCCGGGAGAGCACTCGACATCTCCCTCTCCCTTTCCGCAGCCTCCTTCTGCGCGGTAACAGTTTCGCAGAAGGAGACCACCGAGTCCCAGGACTCCTCACCGCCGACCATAGAACGGACTACAGCCGGCAGCGAGAGGTCACTGCCTACCACAGAGACTCAGGCACGGCGCGGCTCCTCCCAGGCGGCACACTCTGCCAGCGTATGCCGCGCCGTGTCCTCCCGACAGTCGACGCAGTGGTGACACCGAGCGTCCGGCTCCCTGCCTATGCGACACAGGAACCTCCCGAAGCAGCCATGCCCCGTGAGGACCTGTGTCGCACGAATGGGTACATTCCCTAACCTAGCTCTTTACTTAAAGACCCCAAGGTTGTATCTATCAGGAAACATGAACTCCGGCTGTGAATTCCACTCCTTCCTTAGCTGTACATACGTACAATGAAAGTATTCCCAAAAATTTTTGTGCGTATGGTTGTGGTGTCCACCACTTGCATGAATACTGACCTGTCTATCATGACTGCCAATATAAAGCGAGGGTTGCTGTGTGACTCCGCCCTGTATGAGCGTCTGCGTCGCCTCCCACAGCACGTCGATGTTCTGTAGAGTGCCCGCGGCTAGGCGCCACATACCAGCCACTGGGGCGTCTAGCTGCAACATTAAAACATACATCGGTTGCCAAGACGGGAATATTTTTGAATAATTAACCTTAGAACATTGAAACGGTGAATAAACATAATGAGGAAATAAGCATGTCCTAGAACAACAATTCGAAGACATGAAACCCGCATTGTCTCCGGGTGGTGGCACACTCTCAAAGTGAAGGCCATCACGCACAATGGCCCAACATCAGGATAGATATGTAAGTGGAGGCCTTTGCCGTAATAATCATTACTATTGTGTGAAATTATCATTATTATTAGTTGAAATAATCATTATTATTAGTTGAAATAATCTTTATTATTTGTTGAAATAATCATTATTATTTGTTGAAATAATAATTATTATTAGTTGAAATAATCATTATTATTAGTTGAAATAATCTTTATTATTTGTTGAAATAATCCTTTTTATTGGTTGAAATAATTATTATTTGGTTAAAAAAATTATTAATATTTATTAACCTTCTGCTGCCACAAGAGTTTAGTTCCTGACGTGTCCCTCACAGCGACCACGCCCTCGGGCAGCGCCACGGCCACGGCGACCGGCGCCGACCCAGAGGGAGCGTCCGCGCATTCTCGTCGAGTTAGTGCTACACGATGCTCTGCTACGCTGAAGTTCCATCTGAAGAAGAACGCTGAAGATTATAACATGCTCAGCTTTTTCTTCCCCACACAGACTGATGTCAGAATTTCTGGCTTGGACCATTAACAATCGACAAATGACAGCCCGAAACAACGGTATAACGTGCTAGCATTTAACCTCAGCTGTTCAGGCTGTTAGTCTGTTATTATTTTACAATTAATACCCAAAAGGGTAGAATAGAATACAAATATTCTTTTTTGTACATAAAAATTACTATAGGTAGAGTCGATTTACATATATCCGCTTATTATTAAAAATGCTACGTAATTGGCATCATCATTTTGGATTTTATTCTCTTAATTTTATATTATAGCCCAACGGATGGTATTTTGAACATTTTCATGTTACTCATATAAGAACCGATCAAAAATCACACGATTAAATGAATCCTGAATACAGAGAATATAGCTGTGCGAGTGTGCCTGTATACTGACTTCTCACTCCCAGTCCTGGGGTCCAGCGCTCTCACAGTATTGGAGTGCCTCCTCAGCACGATGACGTCACGGCCCGCATTCGCCGTCTGCTGCTCAGTGCTGCAGCCTCCCGAGCCACACTCGTAGATAACGCCGCCCGTGTGCGCGTCGAGACCGAACCAGAGAGTTTCGCGGGCACCTGAACACAAATGGATATGTAAGAATACTTCAGCCAACTTTTTGCTTAGAAATCTGTGACAAATTAAAATCGATTTTCTAGCTATTATATACCGACATTCGATATGCAAGGACCTGCCTAGCCTTTCCCAAATATGTATGTCGGGGTCGGCCTTCAGCCTAATCAGATGCAGCTGTATACCAGTATTATTTAGTAGTATTTTACGTGGAGCGAGTGCCTATCTGACCTGAACTAGGTATAGTAACTGGGTTGTGGAGGCTTGGCAAGAACATTCAGATTTTCTGCCTTCTGACTTCCTGTGACGACTGGCAAAGATTTACAAATGACAACCCAGACCAACGACATGTATGGAACAATCACCCGCGGGACCCCGTCACCCTCTGACGTCAAGAGGCGCGTGCTATTTATCAATCTAAACCAAAAGAAAATAATTCACACTTTCTAAATATACATTCAAACGATAAGCAGAGATCGAGATCTCTATCTTTATGAGAATGAACTTGAATCTCAAATCAAAGGAAACTTGAAGATAGCAAAATATCTTTCTTTTTCTTATAGCTTATCTCATGAGTCATGAGTTCATGACCCACATTTGAAGACGAAGTTCCGACGTATAGACACAGATTACGTATAGATTTGTTTCATCGTTATCTGCTAATGACGACACGTAATCAGCGTGAATGGGATGACATTGTATTTCACGGTTGAATTATCGTAAACTCGCAAATTGTTTGAAGCTATTTTGTATGAACTGCTGTGTCTATGGTTGCCTAGAAGTGAAAGGAAATCGTGAAATATGAGTGCTGCGCTTGGCTTATTGTATGTCAAATGTTTTTAGGTTGGTTTGTTTTGGATTTGGAGAGGTTAATCCGAAACAAGGAATTTTGAACCTTGAGAAGTAATAGACAAGACATGTTTTTTTAAGTGCCTCTTCTAAGGCCGCGTTTCCACCTGCAAGCAAGTCGTATAAAAGTTAATAGCATTGCGTATATAATACGCGTGCATAGCAGGGCCCGATCTAGCAATTGATCACAAAACCTCGGTAGCCCGCAAAGTAATGCAACTCGCATACGTGCTGGTTGGTTGCAGGTAGAATTGGCCTATCAGTTCCATGTCGTTTCCAGTAAGAAAAGTAATTAGTTGTATTTTTTTTTCTGTTTGTTTTTTTTTTTAAGTTGCATCTGCCATGTTGTCTCTGCACCACCCAAAGGCCGACTGGTAGAAAACGCCTATGGCATTAAGTCCGCCTTTATACTAGTGCATATAAAGTTTTAATAATAATAATCATAAAAGTATACTTTTCCTTCCTTATCCGTTCCTGTCTCCACCCATTTTTCCATGTTTTCCTTAAATTACAGTAAAATGTTAGGCAGCAGCGACTTGTTTAAATAGGTAGTCAACAGCGAACGCTAATTCTTCGTTCAGGCGTGACAACTAACTGTAATGGTAGCGGTAATTAAAATGCTACCGTTTCTAGATGATCACGAGTTGATGAATCAGAGTAATGTATTCACCGGCACTAATACGAGTACGAAAGAGTATGAGGAGCTCGTATGGCACAGTTGCACGGATCGGTCTTAACAGAAGAAAACGCCCCGGGTGTCGGGAGTCGCAGGGCGATTTCCGGCCACCGTAGCCGCGGGCCTGCGGACGGCAAGCGTTAGGTGGCTCGCCGTCTGATAAGGACCAAGGGTCGATGGCGCATTGTGTTTCAGGCGCACCTCAAAGAGATGCCTGCATACTAGTCGGGGCCCGCTACGGCCAGAGCCTGCCAGGGTTGCAGAATATGTTCGAAAGGGTCACCGCGGCCCAGAAACGCAAAGGGCATTTGGAGGAACACGGGTGGGTTTTAGTCAGTAAGAGTCTGACACTCCCTTCCGCTCCGCCCAAAGCGGAAGGAGTCATTTGATGATTTCCCATCCTTAAAAAAGAAACGGGTTCAAAGTCAAGCAACGCTTGCAGAGGTCAGACCATCGATGGATGACCATTAATTACATACTGAGACTCCTCCGTGACTCGGAAAGTAGGTAAGTCAAGCTGTTGGAACTGCCAGACCTTAATCCGTGTAAAATACTCAAAGGCCTCCGGTTAGACTGGAAGACAACCCCAACATAGTTCAGAATAGGCTGGGCAGATTTTTCAAGGGAATCGCAAATGACTTCTACTTCGGATCTGGGAGCATGATTTTTCCAAAATTCATTGCTGTTTTGTTTTACACGGGGTCCTTGAAATTGTACTTGATTTCCTAGGGGTCTGTGTACCGAAAAAAAGGTTAAGAATCGCTGATTTAGACCTTGAAACTACCGTAGGCCCAAGTCCGAAGTTGTAGAAGACACGAGGCAAGGCTTTGCTTTGCCCAGCAGTGGGTGTACTATAGTCTAACAAAAACCACTAAACCGGGTTTTTCCAAAAAAGGTGGTTAAAAGATCAAACTGTCGTTTGACGTAATAACTGATTAAAATTATAAAGCGGAACAAAAAACATGTAAGTAAACCAATCTAGACGAGGCGAAAGAAATACGTTTGGATACGGTATGTTTTTACACAATATTCATAAAGTAACAAGCATTAATCTACGATCAAACAAAAGGTATGTTTATGCAAAGCATGACGCTGTGACTCAGTAAGTATTTATTTATTTACCTACGTTTAATAATTTCGCTGATAATGGCAGTTCGTGAAAAGCAAAAAACTGAATTTAATTTCGTCAAGTCTTGTGGCAAAGTTTTTCGTATGCAGTAGATGCAACCATCATTATGTCCTAAACTATGGAACGTAGTTAAAATAAAACTCAGTTCGGGCCATCAAAACACAAGCCGTGCCTCAGTTTGGGGCCTTTGGCCACATTCGAAGTATATTCTGCTTTTTTTACTGATCCATTGTATCAATTCTTATTTGTAAAATAACTTGTGTATGTCAATAAATATTTAAAAGAATGGTGGACAATATGTGCATAGTAATAATAGTAAGCTAGGAAAAAAAACCGTGCCTCGGATAGCAGGTTAAGCCGTTGGTCCCGGCTGTCATTTGTAGATCCTTGGCAGTCGTTACGGATAGTCAGAAGCTCGAAAATCTGACACCAGTCTTGGCAAGAAGTACCGTGTTACTCAGTTAATGGGTAGTGGAGGTCTGGTAGGCAGCCGCTCCACATAAAATACTGGTATTCATGCAGCTGAATCCGGTTTGACTGAAAGCCGACCCCAATAAAGTTGGGAATAGCCTAGGCAGATGATGAGTAAGCTAGGAAAAAAACTGGATCGTCCCACAGTTGGGGAAATCGGTTGAAAAGAAATAAATGTAGATTTACTAATCGAAAGGCGCCTGGCATACCCAGTCGGTTAAAAGTTTACTGAACCAGTTGACTGGCAATTGGCCAATTTTCGCCTCACGCCACCACTGATAAAATCATTCGTGGTTTCAGACGAAAACAAACATGGTGTGAAACCTACTGTTTGATTTCGTTTACGGTAGACGTTTTGCAATATTAGCTTAACTGGTCCCCGTGTTTCAGTCCTAGGGCTGTGGTCGTCGATGATAATGAGGAGATACGACGAAAACTGCTCGCTAAAATAAATCTCAACTAATTTTATAAAAAGGTCGAGTGGTAGAAGTCCGCCTTTGCACAGTTTTTAGGGTTCCGTACCCAAAGGGTAAAAACGGGACTCTATTACTAAGACTCCGCTGTCCGTCTGTCTGTCACCAGGCTGTATTTCATGAACCGTGATAGCTAGACAGTTGAAATTTTCACAGATGATGTATTTCTGTTGCCGCTATAACAACAAATACTAAAAAAAAAACAGAATAAAATAAATATTTAAGAGGGCTCCCATACAACAAACGTGAGTTTTTTGCTCGATATTGATAACGACAACAGGTAAACGCTTGAAATATAGTTGGCCGGTTTTTTTTATAGACAATAGTACGGAACCTAAGAACCTTTCGTGCGCGAGTCCGACTCGCACTTGTTTTTACTAGTGCTTATTATAGTTTTAATTTAATAAATAAATACATGTGTGAGTTTTTTTTTGTGCTTGTTACCTTGCACGTCTGAATCGCTGCACCGATGCCGCTTTTGATGTTTGGGACAGAGGTTGATGGGAACCCGGGAGATTTTATGCTACTTTTTTTTTGCGAAAATCTATATTTACGCGAGTGAAGTCGCAGACAAAAACTAGTAAATAAATACTGCTGTCGCCGACCCTTTTTACCCAGCAATATTTTTATAACCCTAGATGGAAATTCATAGGTCTACTTTCTAAATAAATATGAAAACACCCCCAGGAACGAAACATTATAATCTAATTACGTCGAAGGACCACCCGCCTACGAACGAATCGAACATCTATAAATTCCCAAACCCCACGCATATTATGTACGTATTACGTTTACTTCGCCCACGTAGTTCGGTCTACATAATGTCAATGGCGTGGTGACTCGACATTGGTCAGCTCGGCTAGACGCGACTACGTTGAATAGCGTTATCCAACCGCTTTACGTCGTGTTTATATTTACATATACGTATCTGTTAAGTAGGTACATTATGTATGATTAACTTAATCAGATTTGGCGAGGATTTTCGCTGTATTGTTGATAGCGATTAGGTAATTTGTTTGAGGTCTTTGGCCGATGGAGTAGTGACTGTTTAGAGAATTAAACTTATTTATTTATTTATTATTAAAAACAACGGATGGAGGGAGAGGGAGGCCTATGGAAGGTAGCGGAACAGAGAGTAAAGACCCGCATACCTCCGTTGAAAAGGGAGGATCCTCCGACCTTGTGTCTGGTGGGCAACTGCCTGACCGTTGATATTCGGGCTTTGCATATATTCTAATCGCACGGTAAACTCTGTTATCGCGATTTAGGATTATTCAAGTTAGTTCGCAGCTGTCGAGATAGATGGCGCTGCGAGTCTCATTTGTTGTGATGTTGATTCTGCTGCGCTGATTTTTTGTGGCGGCATTAATGCCGCTACAGGCCAAAGAAAAGATGGATGGATTGTGTGAGGAGCGACATGAAAGAAAAGGGGTGATAGCGTGACGGGCACGGCTGATAGGACAGAATAGAAGAAAAAAAAACGTGTTGCGCCGACCCCAAGTAACATGGGATTAGGGAAGGAAGATGATGATTAAAACTGAATTGCACTAGTAAAAAACACTGTACAAAGGCGGACTTACTACTAGTCGACCTTAGGGTGGTGCTAGGGCATGCAAACCGGATACCCAGATAACCGAAAAAAACCGGATAACCGACTAATTTGAAACTCCGGTTTTTTTGGATACCAAAACCGGATTTTTCGGTTATTTCGGTTTTACTCCTATTTGATTTAATAATACAAAAAGTATTAAATTTTATCACTGACAAACGTGGACAGGTCGGCGAGGCGGCGTTAGTTCCTATTTGCCACGTTAATTTTTATACTTGTCGCACTACTATTGGCATAGTAATAAAATAAAATAAAATTTTATTTTTCGATTAGTCTGTGGCTAGTGAGTGAGTGTGCATAGTGAGTAGTGACTAGTGACACGAGTGCACGTATTGAGTTAAACGGTGGTTTCATTGCAGATATTATTTTTATCAAAGTAAGTTTAATCACAATCTTTGTCATATATTATGCATTGCTAATATTTCATGAAGTGATAACCAAATACTGATAATTGTTGTGTCAGCAGAGATAGTTGGCATGTTTAATAGCTTTCATTAATTAGGTTATGCCAGCCGGCACGTTTTTATTTTTGTAAATATGTAATGTGCCTATAAACAAGAGCCTATTTTTGTTTTTAGTAGTTTGAACTGATCAATAAGCACATTGCTACTTTCAAACTTTTTTTTGTTTAGTAGTAGTTAGTAAGTTTATTCAGTGGTTAATATGGCACAAATGTGTAATAATATTTACAGCAAGAAACATCATGAAGAGGGCTGGCGATGTAGATGATGCCGATACAGCGAAGACAAAATACGTGGAAAATAAAAAAATCTGCTGGTGATAAATCATCAGTATGGTTTTATTTTTTACGTGTCACGGACGGAAGCACTGCAAAATGCAAAGAATGCAATAGAATATTAAAAGCGGCAGACAGTTCTACATCAAGCTTACGAAACCACTTGCGCAGTAAACACTCAATACACTTATAAGAAAATGCCAAACCTACAGCAGAACCAACACCAAGCACAAGAGCAGTAGATTCGACCCATATGTTTTCAAAGATAGTCAAGATACACAAATGGACCCTTCAAAACCAAAAAAAAAACAGAAAACTACAAATTTAAAAAAAAATACATTCTGTTGAATATGTCGTAACTCGTATCAAAAATGGCTGCTTTGGATGGCCTGCCCTTCAAAACATTTTGTTCTTCTTCTTAGCTTAGAAAACTTTTTAACAAAAGTGGATACAAATTGCCAAGCTCACCAAATAGTATAAAAAATATGGTCATAAAAGCAAATAATGAGTTAAGGAATTCAATTATAAAAGAATTAGAGGAATTGAAGTCAGATGGAGTGAGATTTGCCTTGAGTGGACGTTTTTTATTCATATCTATAAGATTAAAAATATTACTAAGCAATATTTTTATAATTATTATGATCTCATTATACGTCCTGTTGATTTTGCCTGTTAGTATTTTATGACCGTTAAATTGTTAATTGTAATATTCTATGATTTTAGATCTTTGTATACCTACCAAATGTTCCTATTTTTATTATTATACTAGCACTTCGCCCGCGACTTCGTCCGCGTGGGGATAGTAGGTACTCCACAAACTGCAACGCCCCTATACATATCCCCTTATAAAGGTTAGTTTTGGAAAATTAAGCACAACGATTCTCATTATTGGTTCAGCGCAACTGTTCACCCCGTTCAGCCCGTCAGGGGTTGATTATGCAAAAATTGTTAGGTACATGATCTGTTGCAATTATCCCACTTTTAGTTTAGTCATAGAATTCCGACGTAAATTGAAGCAAGCTATAATTTCCTCCCCTAAAAACTTATTCACCCCTGCTTCACCCCTTATTATGTATGTACCTAGTTGATTTTCGAAAAATTCAAACATTTGATATTCTCATTGTTTTATCGAAAACATTTAAATGCCGTGGTGTTTCAACGTCATCGGACCAAGCATTGATACGATTCTCACCAGTTCGTTCAAGCCGCGACATTTTTCTTACTCCGAGCATGTTTATTACCGTCGTAACTTTTGAACGAAAGGTCCGATTTGAATGATTTAAAGTGTAATTTACACGGACATAATCAACCTTAATTATCAAACCATTTAAATGGATAAGGATTAATATCATGGTACTATAATCACCATTTTTTATTTCACCATGGGATTTGCTTGACTAAAATTAACAAAAAGCGGTCATGGTGACTTATCCATAATAGTTAGACATATGGTATCGCGGACTTTTTTGTAGATATTGATGACTTCTATAAAACTGTAGTACATCACTTTGCTCTATTGTCAATAGATTCCGCAGCGTACGCGATATAAGGATTTTTTCTCACACCTTGGGTCACATTATCGAAGTTTTCATACGGATCCCTAACTTTTTTGAAAATATTCTATAGCCTATGTCCATCTCTGATAATGTAGGATTCTACTGGTGAAAGAATTTTTCAAATCGGTCCAGTAGTTTCGGAGCCTATTCATTTCAAACAAACAAACAAACAAACAAACAAATCTTTCCTCTTTATAATATTAGTGTAGATTTATTATTTTCCTAGTAATAAGCTTTAATCTATGTCAAAAAATATTTTAGTGTAAGTGGTAAACTGGTACATTATTTTAAAAATAAGTCAGATTAATGTAAAAAATACATATTTTGATTAGACTTCAACATTTTCACTTCTTTACACACATATTTTTCATTTCCTTAAAAATTTAATAAAAACCGAAAAAGCCGATTTAACCGGTTTCACCGGTTTTGTAAACAAGAAAACCCGAAAAAGTCGGTTTTCTTAATCAACCCGGTTTTTGCATGCCCTAGGTGGTGCAGACTTGCAGATGGCAGGTGCGAAAAAAACGTACAAAGTTCTAACACATTATTATGGTGAATATTTTTGCTTGTATGTGTTGAGTGGGTACATACTGTGTAGGTAGTTAAATTACTGCGTGAAAGCATACAGATTCCTCAACATCTAATTTCCATAAAGTTCGAAGCAAATTAGTGTGGCTAAGGATCGAGGCAACTAACTTTTAAATTTCGTCATGTCAAGAAAGTAGGTCGAAGGAACTGGTTTATAACTTTTTATTTGCTTTTTTTTCATTACTGTACTTATGACTATCTAGATAATGATGACATTTCATCGCCTACACGTTTACTTGTAAGTAGTTGTGAGAAGAACAGCATCACAGTCGAGTCTCATGAATCCGGCACAATTATTTTTAACTAGCACTTCGCCCGCGACTTCGTCCGCGCGGATTTATTAGGTACTCCACAAACTTCAACGCCCCCTATACCCCCTTATAAAGGTTAGTTATGGAAAATTAAGCACAACGATTTTCATTAATTTACATTTATTACTTAGGTAGCCATTTCTACTTATTCTATGGTCTCAGGTTCAGCGCAACTGTTCACCCCGTTCACCCCGTCAGGAGTTGATTATGCAAAAATTGTTAGGTACATCTGTTTCAATAATCCCATTTTTAGTTTGTTCATGGCATCCCGACGTAAATTAAAGCAAGCAATAATGTCCTCCCCTAAAAACTTAATCACCCCTGCTTCACTCCTTATTATGTAGGTATGTAGTTTATTTGCGAAAAATCCAAACATTTGTTATTCTTATTGTTTTATCGAAATCATTTTCAACTTCATCGGACCAAGCATTGATAAGATTCTTCCCAGTTCGCTCAAGCCGCGACATTTTTCTTACTCCGAGCATTTTTATTACCGTCGTAACTTTTGAACGAAAGGTCTGATTTGAATAATTTAAAGTGTAATTTACACGGAAATAATCAACCTTAATTATCAAACCATTTAAATGCATTAGGATTGATATCATGCTACCGAAATCACCATTTTTTCAAATCACCAAGGATTTGCTTGAATAATTTGAACAAAAAGCGGTCATGGTGACTTAACCATAATAGTTAGACATATGGTATCGCGGACTTTTTTGTAGATATTGATGACCTGTATAAAACTGTAGTACATCACTTTGCTCTATTGTCAATAGATTCCGCAGCGTACGCGATATAAGGATTTTTTCTCACACCTTGGGTTACATTATCGAAGTTTTCATACGGATCCCTAACTTTTTTGAAAATATTCTATAGCCTATGTCCATCATCGATAATGTACAATTCTACTGGTGAAAGAATTTTTCAAATCGGTCCAGTAGTTTCGGAGCCTATTCATTTCAAACAAACAAACAAACAAACAAACAAACAAATCTTTCCTCTTTATAATATTAGTGTAGATTATTTATTTCTAGCAGCACGCCGCATTTTCACCCGCGTAGTAAAAATACAAATCTTTCCTCTTTATAATATTAGTATAGAACTTTGATTATATACACTTCTGTATGGAAGTATAGATAATGATTATTGGAAATTTCGGATAACTGGATTATACGAGTAGGTATACCAAGTTTTCTATAAGTAGAGAAAAGTTTATGATTGTAAATAAATTAAAGCATACCTATATATAGGCGAGGTAAAGGCAGGCGCCGGGTGAATATACCGAAGTCCAGGGTATGACGTCTCAAAACCATCATGATTCCTGGTTCCAGTATGGAAAGGAGACGGAGCTAGATACAAGATGCATAGCACTGTCCCTTTTTCCATAGTACCATATTAATCCGACTCTACTGTATGTACCTTAAATTGTGTTTGCCGACTATCTAAACTGATTTTTTTATTTAATATTATTATTTACATAAATATTTAACTTTATGTACAATAGTGGTACATGGGCGGACTTAATGCAACAAGGCATTCTCTACCAGTCAACCTTTGGATTAAACTGATGGTAAAAGATGATACAGCCTATTTACTCGAGAATTTTTACTGAATTTCAGAGTGAAAATTTCCTTAACAAAATTGTCTAATGCAAAACACTTACCAGCTATAACCAGGTCATCGGAATACTTGAAGGATGACGAGAGCAGCTGTTCCGCGTCAAAGGGCAGCGGCTCGATGGTGTCCCCGCTGAGACTGTACAGGGTGCCGCTGAGGGAAGGCACCAAGCGGACCCACTTGCCTCCTGACGTGAGCTGCGGATGGAATGGTCATTAATATTCTACTTCTCTAGATTACCCTGACTTTTATCAATTTAGACCAGGCCAATTTAGCACGGTTGTTTCAAGATCTTTTTTTATTAATGGGATATCATCAAATGACCTCTTCCGCTCTGGGTGGAGCGGGAGGGAGTGTCAGACTCTCACTGACTAAAACCCATCCGTGCTCCTCATAGTGCCCTTTGCGTTCCAGGGCCGTAGTGACTCTTTGGAACAAAATCCGCCAACTTGGTGTTTCAATAATATAAAATAAAGTTGCTGGCTACTTCTTCTATACCACACAATAGACGTTGATATAGTTTTAACTTATACCCTCTTACTAATAAACACGAAATAAAGTTATACCAGGGGAATACCCATACATTTTCATAGGTTTAAACTTGGAATAACTTTATTCTGTATTTATTAGTATGAGGGATAGAGCGCCATAGCAGTTGAACGGATTGAAATGAAACTATGAACCACGCACGGGCAGCCAATGGACTGAATTAGGACATGGTTTTTTAGGGTTCCGTATCCGAAGGGACCCTTCGGATACTTTTTCTTTAGTAATAGGGTTCCGTTGGTTACCCTTCGGAAAAGTAACCAATGGAACCCTATTACTAAGCCTCCGCTGTCCGTCCGTCTGTTTGTCAGCGAGCTGTATCTCAAAAACCGTAATAGGTAGACAGTTGAAATTTTGAGTGTATAGGTATTTCTATTACCGCTATAGCAACAAATAATAAAAATTAAATTAAATTAAAAATTAAATGGGGGGCTCCCATACAAGAATCGTGTTTTTTTTCGGTTTTTGGTACGGAACCCTTCGTGTGAGAGTCCGACTCGCACTTGGCCGGTTTTTTTTATCCCAGTAGTATGTTCCCATGAGATAACACTATTTTCGACTTCACGCGGGCGATGCCGCTAGACAAAATCAATCATAAAACAATAATATGTTTGCATAATCATAGTTATATTGTCTTTATTAATTAATGTGTCCAATGGCACTTTTCTTATTGTTTCTATTTTAAAGCGAATACACTTCGTTCTTGTGTTTATTTGCAATGAGAATAACAATTTAATTTGGAAATACCGATAACCTTCATAAAATGTTAATATGGCTATCAAATTCTTTTAAACACGAGAACAATAGTATCCTTATTTGAACAAAATGTGACAAATCAAGGACTTAGTAACATTTTGTTAGATGAATTAGGAAATTAATTTGCAATTATTATTTCCTTATCAAATTAACTGCGAAGTTCAAAAAGACTAAGTAGGTACAGCAAAATTCAATAATTATGATGAAAAACTTTAAGGTTTTGCATGTTGCATTAATCAATACAGAACACTGAATGATAAGTGATAAGATATAAATTAATGAATCAGTACTACATTTCTACTCTTTAAAAAAAAAAGAAAGAAAAATCGATTCTCAGGCAGGTAACAGGTTTGAGGGTCCAGAAGTCTAATAGTGCTTCTTATGCAACCAATGATTGCCCACCTAATGAGTTATTCTTGTTGTCTACTTTAGCTATTTAGGGTTATATCATCATCAGACCATTTCAGACACTGATCTGCATGATCCTCATATCGTATTGTGAATGTGGGGACCATGCAGATCGCTATGATAGGGGTTCATTTCATGTTAGTCAACAATGTCTGGCAGTTTGAGATTTTTTTTAAGCGGCCTACCCAAATGTCCTTACTTTGGTATTGTTCGTCAAATCGTTGAGCTCCTTAAAGTTCTAAGTTTGAGCTCCATAATAACTGACAAATGCTTGCACTGTCTGGACAGGTCCACTCAAATCTGTGTGGCACTTTCCTCAAAAGGCCACCTCAGACATTAACCTACATGGTTCTCGTATGATTTGACCAGTACAATTTGTATGGACTTCAAAAGAGACTGTGACCTCTGAGTTTGTTTCGGTGTTTCTCCTCAGGGTAGTCAGCTAGGAAACACCGGCCTCATCTAGCTTAAAATGACCAAAAAATATTGACGTGTAAAAGTGTTATGTTTAACCTACTTACAAAACGTTTACGTTCGATGCATGCTTGCGTCCCGCTTGCTCCCGTCTACGTGACTGCACCTGCGCGATCTTTGCAAATGGCTAACTTCAAAGTGGCAAAGTTATTTGACGAGAACTGTACATTCAACATCCGCTCAAAATTAAGATGTTCACAGAGGGTACCATTTCGAAATTTGAATAGTCCTATATTCAAATTTCGAAATGGTACCCTCTGTGAACTCCACCTTTGTAAAAAAATACTGGTATTCAATTGAATACCAGTATTTTTTAGTGAGTTAAATGTCTAATTACCTCAACATGGTGTAAATTGGACGAGAGCAGCGGCTGTGTCTCCAAATCCCAAGCTTTGATGCCATTCTGTGTGGAGAAGGCCGTCAACCTTCCATCTAATGTGCTTACTATCACCAGGCTGGAAAGAAGGGACTGGTCATAAACACAGTTGGTAGTTCAACTTTTATGGAAGGTGCCAGATAAATTTGCAATAAAGTACATTGACCTTATCCTATTATCTCTTCATCTGTTAGTAACTTGAAAAGAAAATTATGAATCCTTTTTCATTACTAGAAAATCAATGAAATATATGATCATGATAGATGTTCATTCAGGACAGCTTTGTTTTTATTTCATTTTTTGTAATTAACAATGTCAATAAATGTAGATAGGTCAACCACAGCTATTGCATATTTATTTGGCGCTTACCATAGTGTCAAGCCTAAAATACAATACAGTAGTTATAAACCTATCAGGTTTGGTTGACATTTCCTGTGAACCTATCATCATCATGCAACACATAAAAGGATATAAATCAATCAACTCAGCCAATCACAGTCCACTGCTGACTATACACCCTTTCTCAAGCACAATACCTGGTCCTCTGCCTTTGCATAGACTAACAAAAAAATGTAATTTATATTGAAATGAGATTTCAAGATTTTTTTTTTGTTGCCTTACATAACTACGATTAGTTACAGTGACAAATACTTTTGTATAATTAATTTGTTGATTATATAGGTAGGTATACAAATACCTTTATGAATAAAACAAAAAAAAACCACAGTCAAAGTCATGAGTTTTCTTTTTATATTCAAGGAAATTAAACAGATACATAATCACAAACATCTAGCAGCTATATTTAATTTGGTAAGTATATCTAAGATAAGTTATCAAGGTCGATAGCAATTGGATTTATACATTGTTTTTAAAACAATGTTTACATTCTACTTGACTATAGAACTACCTAAGAGCTACATGGACTGTCACAGGCAGCTCCATGCACTTTCTAGAAAAAACTGTTTTATTATATATGCACAACATGTCACGACATGTCCAGTAAAGTTGAAAAAGTTTGGTAAGAGTATTCGTAAATATTACATAAAGTCAACAACAACAATTTCGTAATTAAAATAACTGACTGCATGCTCTAAGAAACCTGTTTTAGTATCAGCAGCAGTAATAAAGCTACAATTGTTTTGTAAACAAACCTTTTGCCAGTATATAAAGTCTATGAGAAGGTAAATATGGTAAATTAAATGTTTAATTAAGAGTCGTTGTAAAAGCTGAATGAAAATACACTGAAAAACTCACTCATTAAGTGCTGAACCGTCCTGTTCAACAGTAGGATTGCAGAACGGTAACTTTTGCACAGTATCCTCGGCACGTACACTACAAACTACAAAAGTTAACGCGAAAGCTGCCTTTAAAGCAATTACCCGCCAATACCAGTCCGACATTTTATTATAGCTGAATTATTTTTGGACATTTCAAACCGAAAACCGGCAATTTATTTCTATTATGAAATTCTTAAAATAAATTACGAGATGCGCGCAGCTGACTGTAAAACTTTTGACCACAGACTGCAAACATTCTCCACGTAATATCTGTCAAACTTGACAGACCTCGTTTCGTTCGATATGCGTTTTGTCTTTTTTTCTCATGTAAAATCTAGTTAGTGACTCATGCCAAAACTTGTTTCAACGTTCGGGTCGATCAACTTCCCATTATAGGTAAAAAAATCATTTTAACAATGTGCACTATGAGTCATTAAAAAAAGATTGACTCAGAATAGTAGGTAGGCACTTGAATTTGGTAAATATGGTAATACATAAATGAGAAATGAATGAGATAGGATTTGAGTTTCTATTCTATTGAATATCATTATAAGTCGAGATCTAAACTTGATTTAACAGGAATCATTGCGTCAGTCTCTCTAAACAAGTTCAAGAATAAACAAACATTATTTGCAAAGATTGTACTGGGATCTACAGACTCTTCGTTAGTGGTTTTACTAGCCATTAATAATTATGCGTGTGTTTATTGCGAGCTTGAAAACTTAAGCTACCCGCCACGGAAATGGTTTTTTGGTTTTTTGTCCATAAATGTCCTTTGACCCCCACGATGGCCAATGGTGGGAGCCATTGGTCATAACAACACTCTAAAACATCACGACCCACCTGCCTCCCCTCCTCTTCTAGATACGCCTATAATGTTAAGGTTGAACTAGTCGCGGGCTCGAACTCACTGGTAAGCGTGGCCAAAAAGCACGCTGTCTCACCGGGCATCGTGCTCGACAGACAGTATCAGTGATGAGCAGTTAGACGCTAGTCTACACGCAAAATGTCTAGTTCCCACGCACAAAACACTGTTCCGAACGGAAACAACGTTAGACGATGCACAAAGTCTATTGGAAAGTTGAGTTTTATGACAAAACCACTGCATAAATCAATTACAAATAAAATTTATTGAACTCTTTTATAATTGAGGTTTGTCGGGGCCGTGTCGTTTTCGAGATTTTACGCTTCTTTCATTACTTATTTAGATATTTACTCCCAAAGTAGCGTTAAAATTAGCAAGAAAAACGAATCTTTGTTGGCTTATAACTTTACAAACAGACAAAATTAATAATGAGATAAAACTATATCATGCTTAACTTTGAATGTATAATGTCAAACAGTGGAGTAATTCCCCCCCGAAATTTATATGGACAATATATCGACTAGTGCAACCTTAAGACAAGTATTTCGATTTCTTGAAAGTGTTCTGACTTGGCTCGGAATATCAGTACTTATACAAATCCCCGCATTTTCCCCGCATAATGCCAATCTCTAATCAACTTGAGATTCCCGCAGTATAGGAAATTTCCCATATTATGTTGGCAACGCTGTGCGAAAATTGTCTAAGTGTAGTTTTAGATCGTTAGGTTTTCAAAAAATATTGGACACGTATATTTTTGCCATTTCAAGTCGCAAAAAAAATCTAAAGATAAGATAAGCGCTAGCGCATCAAAGTTCAAGAGGGTTGGTATCGTCACGTCACTAGTAAAAGTTGTTCTATTGCTTTGTAGTGACATCATGCGAGTTTTCAATGCAATGTTTTGGTGTCGTAAGAGGCGACTAAGGGACTCACCAGAGAATGGGCAGCAGCATTCTCTGTAGGTACTTTGCGACAGCTACACTGCGATCGCCAACCCGCCTGCCAAGCGTGGTGATTATGGCAAACCCCCCTATTTGGGGTTGGCCTATGTCCAACAGTGGACGTCTATCGGCTGATATGATGATGATGATTATGCATTGGCGATGCAAAAATTACGCGCGCGCCTCTAGTGGCGAAATTTAGAAGTTGCAACGTAGCTGACACTTGCAGCGATACCAACACCAATTTATTAAGTTCCCCGGAAATCTAAGTCAAATTCACCAATATAGGGCTAAAAATCTACTGATTACCCACAAAATTCCGGTGCCATGAGAAATGAAAAAGAAATTGACAACCTAAGGGCTAAAACTGGCCGCTGCAACATAGGGAGACGCACCGGGCGTCGGGAGTCGCTGGGCGATTCCCGGCCACCGTAGGTGCGGGTCTGCGGACGGCGAGCGGTGGGTGGCTCGCCATCCGATCAAAGCCAGGCCCGGGCTGACGGCGCGTTTTGTTCCACGCGCGCCTCAAAGAATTGTCAGCAAAGTAGACGGGTTGCGGATTTTGTTCGAAAGACTTACCGTGGCCCTGTAAAGCAAAGGGCACACACGAGGAGCACGGATGGGTTTTAGTCAGTAAGAGTCTGACACTCCCTCTCGCTTCGCCCAGAGCGGCAGAAGTCATTTGATGATTTCCCATCCATAAAAAAAAGTGCTGAAACTGCGTTAAGCGCTTGCGCCGTTCCTTGCAAAAGTGCTCCATCGCGGTGACCCACGCGGGTGCCCGACAGCGGTAGCACGTACGAGTTACGTTAGCGGTACACCCATCTGAACCAAAGAAAATATACAAATACGTGCTTACAGTGTTCCACTATTTTAATTGTATGCAATTTTCAAGACCTTTTTAGTTCTTTGTAAGTCGTGGACGTCAGATTGTAATCCTCTAGCGAAGCCGTTTGCATCATCTGCCGAGCTGGTAAAGCCTACGGCCATCTCTGAGCCATCAACCGATGACGTTAACAAATAACAACCATTGGTGGTATCTACCGTATAAATTGCGTAAATAAAATAATCCGGACTCCGCGACGGAAACCCGCAACGCGGTCCGTTGCGGCCACCCGCTTAACGCAGTTTCAGCCGTAAATTACATGAGATAAGTATGCTTTTTCCAATATGTAGCATGTGTTTTCCAGCCAGGCTACATGATTAGTTTCTTTTGTAATTTTTTATTTCGTTCGGTTAATCTGTGGTTCGGATACTTATGATCATGTCATCGACAAAAAGAAACGAAAGATTCTTTTTAATCTGAGCTGTGTTTGACAACGACAAGTTGACAATTCTTTTTATTTTCCATGCTTCCTTTTTCTGCGATTTTCTAATAATTCATTCGTGTTTTGAGAGTATTAGCAGGCGATAGTCATCTAACAGTTTGTGTAAAGTGATTTTCACCTACCGACATATAATTTTTGTGTAGCCTACTCGAATATTCCATCATGACTTTGGGAACTTACAATAGACATCAGGCGCAAAAGAAAAAGTAAACCATTTCTTCCCTCCGTTTTATGTATTTATCGTAATGGGTTTTGCTTGTTATTGATATTGTTTTCTTTTTTAGGCAAGCTGCGTTGGCAGCGGCGTTTCCCCAAGGGATCCGTTGCCAGAAATGCCTGGAGTATGGACACTGGAGCTACGAATGTACTGGCAAGCGCAAGATCTTGGTGCGTCCTTCACGCACGCAGGTTTTCAAGAAGAATCTGAAGTCGCGGGAAGAGGGATCATGCAGGTATGTCCTGGTTTTGTGCTTAGATCTTAGAAGCCAACAGGTGTGGATCCTTCTAGAATTTTTTTTTTTTCTACCCTCAATAAGTTTCTTACAGGTTTTATCATATTAAGTAGGTACACTTTTATTTCATAACTCTTCAATTTTATTATAAAATTAATATTTGTTTTCTTTCGATAACATTAAATGAAGACATTAATAAAATGAAATATCTAGTTTTTTTCTTGCAATAATGTTTTAATGAGACTGTTAAATCTACCCTAACTCGAAAAAAATGTTGAGATTAATTTTTCAAAATGTTACAGTAACGGCAGTTGCAAGATTCCAAACAAAAAGAAACGCACTGATGACTGCGCTGACTGCTCAGACAACAGTTCTTCTGATAGCTCCTCTGAATCAGATTCAGACAGTTCGGACGACTCGGGCAGCGGCAGCAGCAGTGACTCGGAGAGTGACAGTGAAAGCAGCAGCGGATCGGAATCGTGTTCAGATTGTTAAGAAGATAGTTGGTATTCGCTAAATTTATGACTGGTGTTAGCAAAGTAGGTATTTTTGATCCCCAACATGGGCAGTGCCTGTATATATTGCTGACTAACATTAAAAGAAAGGTCTTAGTGCACAGAAGTTATTATTAAATTTAAATCTTAAGTAGAAACGTTTTTTATGAACTTCACATTGTTCATAAAAACGTTTCTACTTAACATTTCATACTTATACTCAGTTTCTTTTTACTATAAAGTCAAAGTAAAAGCTTTTATTTCAATAAGACCATTGACAGGCACTTTTGAATTGTCAAGGTCGGTCGGTAAAAAAAAAAAGATGAAGCAATTTGCACGTTCCAAAGCGTAGATTTCTATGGACAAGAACTAATCTGTAGTATACCCAAAAAATATGTCATTGTAAGTCTTTATATTGTATTTTTGTATTCATATGAAGAGGTTTCTTGCTATCACCAGCCATAACACTCAATTGAATAGGAACGAATTGAATGAAGGCTTAACTATCACCAATTTGATTCATAATGCTGGACATTAAAAGTAAGGTTTTAGTATAAAATGACACTGTTTTTAAGATATTTTTAACCTGCAGACAATGTTTATAATCTATTTATTTTTTTAATTTGTGTAATTAGTGGCACTTATCTCATTCAGCCTTTATATAATATCAATAGCAGATTATTAATGGAACACTGGTTTTCGTAGATTTTTATAATAGTAATTTCTAAAAGAATTTGATGTTAGAAAAGAGCTAAATGGGTTTGGAGCCATTCTTCCTAGTTTTAACGCTGTGAACTTGTTGAATGTTTGTAGTTTGAAAAAATGATTCTATGAGCTAAAAGTGATTTTATGTGTGAATGAATGAGTTATTGAGTTTGTAGAGATTTGATAACTTTTAATGTTAGGCTTTATTTCCACTGACAATTAGGAAAAAAGCACATGATAAATTAAAATAAAAGAAGCCAAAGTTTGTTGATGTTAAAATACTATATGGTTAAACTATAAATTGTATAACAAACTTAAGTTAGTGGAAATTTAGTCATTTTGTGTTTGTGCTTTGTGAAACTGCTGTGTTAATATAGCATAGACTTAAAGTTAATTATCAATTACATATTTACATGTCATAGACGTAATATTTTCTAAGACTGTATAGAAAAATGTCTCTTCAATTACATAGTCTCATGATTTAAATAGAAAAATGTAAGAATTTTGATATAAAACGAAATATAATTTGAATAGGATTATTTCTGTTTTTTATTTACTAGTGTCCGTTCATTTATTATGTACCTGCATTTGATTAATTTCATTATCATCCTGCCCTTGCCATATATATCCCGTACGAGTTAACTTGGCACCTGGCTCGACACCTTTGGAATGACGTTTTGAGGTATTCATTATATTTCGTGAAAACATTATGAACGCGTTAGCATCACTGTTACAGTTGCGTATGTATTATTTTCATCGAAATCGAATGGTTAAATTTAAATCAAATTCAAAAATTATTTATTTGCCCAAATAAGGTACATAAAGTTCACAATCATAAGTATAAGCTTCTGTTATTCGGCCTCTAACTAAGGCGTGCAAAAATGGCGTACAGAATCTAAACATGCTTTCATCAAAACAAAATGTCTCAAATAAAATACCAAATGTCATAAAATAAAATACCTACCAAGAATGTCATAAAATAAAATACCAAGAAATGTCATAAAATAAAATGTTTAATTAAAATGCCAAAACGTAATTCGAGCCAGGTGCCAAGTTAACGCGTACGGGTAGTAGGTTACTCTGGGTCGGTCCAACATGTTTTCTTATTCCTTTTGATTCCAGCCTCCTGTGTCACACCATCATTCACTCCCTTTTCTCCATCCACCCACATTTCATTATATTTTTGCCTGTTGTGTCCCACAAGTCCCACTGCAGGGCAAAGGCCGAATAGAAAGGGTTAAATTTAAAAAAAAGGGTTTTACATGGTTTTTTTAACAGACTTCTAAAAAAGGAGGAGGTTTTCAATTCGGATGTTTGTATTTTTTTTTTTATGTTTGTTCGGGCATAACTCCGTCGCTGGCTAACCGATTTGAAAAATTCATTTTTTTGTGAAAATAGTTATTTATGATATTAGTGCGGTAAGTTGGTTTTTACAAACGAGTAGACGAATGTAAGCACGAGACGAACTCGAGGGCTTACCATAGTCACGAGTTTGTAAAAACCAAATCCGGACGTGTGTCATACAACGTTTTTCGACACATTTGCGAGAAAACATTACAATAAGTAATGAAACAAACTTTTTGTCTCTAGAAATCAGTCGGAAAGTCGCAACAATCTTTGACGTTTCTAATATGAAAATATTTTTGCCTGTTGTGTCCCACAAGTCCCACTGCAGGGTGGGACTTGTGGGACACAACAGGCAAAAATATAATGAAATGTGGGTGGATGGAGAAAAGGGAGTGAATGATGGTGTGACACAATTTAGTACGTATATAGTTTCTCACGCTCACGCCCTTACAGTTTGCGTTATGGAAGCTCCAGTCCTTAGAATAATAACGCCTAGAAGGAGAGTCTCATACACGCTCCCTACCAAAAAATGAAGCAACTTTCGTACTTATGTGTGAGTGAGCGGTATGTAATTACAGCCACAGACGTAAAAAAATGTTGCTAGGAATGAACACTTTCCCTAAAATCGGGAAAAATGTTAATATACTTGGGACTAATCATAGATCAATATAAAAAAAAATGTTAAGTACGTAACTTGTCGGTATGTACTTATTGTAATTGAAATCCAAGATGGCGCCGACGATATTTGCTAACTTTTCGTTATGGGTGTCATTTTCATGGTTTCTAAGGTCGCTTAAATCGATTATGGGGTCAAAATTGAAATCCAAGATGGTGCCGACGAAATTTGCTAACTTTTCGTCATGGGTGTAATTTTCATGGTTTCTGGAGTCGCTAAACCCGATTTTGGGGTGAAAATCGAAATCCAAGATGGCGGCGACGAAATTTGCTAACTTTTCTACATGACATTTTAAACATCAGGAGGAAAGATAGTGGTTTTTCACTTTTATAGAAAACTTCAAATCGTTCTCTCTCTCCTTCTAACCTCTTTTTAGAAAATGTTCTCAACTAACTATTTAGACCTGGTTAGATAGCGTATGCATACTAAGTTTTCGATTTTGACCCCATAATCGGTTTCAGCGACTCCAGAAACCATGAAATTGACACCCATAAGGAAAAGTTAGCAAATTTCGTCAGCGCCATCTTGGATTTCGATTTTGACCCCATAATTGGTTTCAGCGACTCCAGAAACCATAGTCGCGACACGCGGCGACACCGACACCTGTGTATGTGATCGTGTCTTAAAATTGAAATAAAAATGACACCCATGAAAGACTGGTCGGCACCCGCGGGGCCGACAAGGCTCCCGCCTCCCCCTGCCCCCCCCCCTGGTTGGCCGCCCAGTCTGATGTTCCTTTATTTCAATTTTAAGACACGATCACATACACAGGTGTCGGTGTCGCCGCGTGTCGCGACTATGGTTTTTTCCCATATGAAAACTGCCCAACGCGCCTAAAGAACTTTTCACTTAAAAAAATGCGCAAATTATTTGAATCAACCGTAATTATTAGCTTTCGTTTCATACTTACAACTTTAAACAATAAGCATCATAATACAGGTAGACTCCAACAGTTAGTGCTTACTGTATTATGGGTAATTTTTCTTTACAACTGGCAACACTACATTGTGATAAATTAGGTTATGAAAATTTTAATTTGAAGATCGATTTACGTAAAAATAATGGATTTAATGTAAGTACTTACTTGTGAAACGTGATTTTATCACTTTTTTTTTGTTTTCCTGGTGTGTTAGAGCATCTTTTTATGCAACAAACTGTCATTTTTAAATATTTCTCGGGAGGAGCATTCAACAGAGCGTGACCTTGAGCACTGACGGCTCGCTGCGCCGAGTACTCCGTATATGGAGTAGTCTGAGTTGCTTCACTTTTGATGCTCGTACTAGGTTTCTAGGCGTTATTATTCTAAGCTCCAGTCGTAATGTAGAATTGGGAAACTAATCCCCTGGCAGAAGCCAGACATTAACATACCATAAGTACCTATGGAGGAAGACGTCACAAAAACACTGAATGCGATTTGAATTTAATATATTGTTACGCGCCAGAATTAATGCCGGTTACATAAAGATAAAAGTTACTACTAGCGCCATCTAGTATCGAGTAGCAGAACCAGTAGAGTCAAGATCCTTCTAGACTTTTCTATGCATTCTAGAGTTTTCGATGTCTGGTTGGTCTGGACCGGTATGTACTCGAACTTTCTCGATGTTTCTATTTATTTATTTATTGATATTAAAATCAGGACAATTAATATCCCATAGGGCTTGTTAGTAATTGCTTAAACTATGTTAGTATAATAAACACTGACTTAGACATAGATACAGACACAATACAAAACATTACAAAACATTACAAAACAATAGAAAAACACACAAACACAACTACCATAGTCTGGGCGCACTTGGCAACGACACATGTATAGCGCACAGGTGCCCCATCAAGTGGCCCTCAGTCTTGCTAGCAACAATACTCAGGAGACTGTTGTCGCTGTCCCGCACCCGACGTAGCAATGATGCGGATCTTTTACGCATAATTGCAAAAAAGTCGTCAGTACGTGCTGCTGCGAACATTTCTGACGCGCTGCAAAAACGTGACAGCGACAACAGCATCCTAAAAGCATTATTGTGCTGTACGCGCAGAGCGTTGTACGTCTTCTGCGTATATCTGGTCCACAAACTGCATGACATGTGTAAAATGCTTGGCAGTACGCCCTAAACAAAGATATTTTGACATTTCTGTCACACTTTGCAAATCTGCGAACCAGCATGTTGCATCTCACGGCCAACGCCCTGCGCTCTCTCTCCATATCATAGTTATCAGTACCATCCTCTGAAACCCAGTGACCAAGATATTTGAACTGTTTTACCCTATTTAGAGTTGTACCACATAACGATACTGGTGGTACAATTTCATAAGTCTTGTTATGTGCCTTAAAAACTAACAGCTCGCTTTTCTTGGCATTATAACTTAGTCCATGGGCTCCAGCATAGCACTCACATATATTCAGTAGCTTCCTGAGAGCACCGATCGACGGACTCAGCAGCACCATGTCATCAGCATAACTAATATTGTTAAACGAGACTCCGTCTATCATACATCCGACTCCAGCGCTGCTGAGTTCCCCGATCAGTTTATTCATGTAGATATTGAACAACTTGGGCGAGGACAAACCCCCCTGCCTCACCCCACATTCCAACCTATATACATCTGAGTAGGCATCTGCCCACCTCACCGTGTTACATTGGTTATCATACCAGAACTTAAATAACTTAATTATCTCTGGCGGCAGATTAGCTTCACTCGACAATTTGTTCCATAAGATGTCATATGAAACTAGATCGAAAGCCCGGGATAAGTCCAGGAAGCACGCATACACAGGCGTCCCTCTCCCAGTGTAATACTCTATACTAGAAGGTTCTGGAATTATCCGCCGACCTATAGGCCCGCATAGCCTGCGACCGGATCAGTATTGAATTTGCGATTCAAGCGACAACTTCGAGAGCGAACTTCGACTGCGAATTAGTGATCAGTAGTGCAATTGTGATTTATAATTAGTGAGTTTAAAGTTGTAATTAGTGTTGATTAATTAAAGTGTCATTTTGGTTATTTAATCGGCTGTTTTTATTGTCACGAACCCTAAGCTCGTAACAATATTGAGAGCAGACTCAATACATGCCAAGATGTCAACTGCCGGCAGTCCGTCCGACAATCCGACCGTCATACAAAGTACTCTAGGTACCTGCTAATGAACAAATCCTGGGAACATTTTTAAACTGCTAACCAAATGGTGAACTCAAATCGGTGGAGATAAATAATGACAAATCAAACCAAATGTTATTGCTATAGTAATTGTTTATTAACTGAAATCATTAATTAAACACATTATTACAGAACAACTTACAATACGTTCAAATTAGTTTTGTACTTACAAAGGACTTAATATTATTCAAATAATGGGAAAACAAATTTTTAATCCTAAAAACCAGTCGTCCATGATTATAAAATAAGGAAGAAATAACTTTCAATTTACGCTCAACAAAATATTGTCGTCTACCAGTGGCGGCCTTTACCCTTGCGAGGCCCCGGGCGAAGACCTTCGTGAGGCCCTTTTAAATTTAGGTAAGAAATATGAATCGAAAGTAGGTATTTCTAATTATGATTGCGGCTTTTCCGAGTAAAATTTTATGTAAAATCATAATGAGCTACGAAATAACTCATTAGTTAATGAGTTGTGGAGGTCTGGTAGGCAGCCGCTTCACGTAAATTACTGGAATTCAGCTAAAGTCGGTTTGACTGGGTGCCGACCCCAATATCTAGTTGGGAAAAAAGAAATGATGAATACGAAATAACTCATTTCGTTGTTAAACTCGGGTTGCGCGAGGCCCCTGCAAGAGCGAGGCCCCGGGCGGTGGCCCTGCTCGCCACCCCCTAAGGCCGCCACTGTCGTCTACAATTCAATGGCAAGGTCGCACAATGCAACTTTAGTTTATCGATCGGTCTGTTAAAGTGGAAAGCTACAAAATAACTTTGGATCACCTTCATGAATATTGAACGAGTCGACCTACTTTAAAGGGGTAGCGTATCTATTCGCAGAATTATTCGATCGATGACTATTATTGGGGTGGAGGATTAACATGATACATTTCTAAGGCCAGTACAGATTTCGTAGAACAATCTAGAAATAAAAACTTAAACATAACGCTTATACTAAAGAAAAGTTTTCAGACAATGTTAAAGCTTATTTTATTGTAATGATTATAAAGGTGGGTACCTATCGAAAAATATGATACTATGTGGATTGGCAGTGTTAAATACATTGCGGCCGAAGAGCGGGGAGAAGCTTAATTCTTATATCGGGCTTTGTTTTTAGGGTATTACTATGACTCCGCTGTCCGTCTGTCACGAGGCTGTATCTCATGAACCATGATAGCTATACAGTTGAAATTTTCACAGATGATGTAGGTATTTCTGTAGCCGCTATAACAACAAATACTAAAAACAGAATAAAATAAATATTTAAGTGGGGCTACCATACAACAAACGTGATTTTTTTGCCGTTTATTTTTTAGGTAATGGTACGGAACCCTTCGTGCGCGAGTCTGACTCGCACTTGGCCGGTTTTTTTTATTGAAAAGATTTTAATTGCATATTGTCGCAGGTGTGCTGTGTGATTCAATTAAATTAAGTATATATGTACATATGGCACCGTCCTGTTTGAATATTGTCGCCGTTTATTTGTCTCGATATTTATTAAGAGGGCGCCGACCAAACGTCGACCGCGCAGTGGCGCCCTCATCGTTTGTTTGGTTATTTCTTTTATTTTAGAATGAAAATGCAGAAAATATGCAATTTAAGTTGTGCTCCACAAGATTATACGTTAATATTATTATAAACGGTAGTTTTAAATTGTTCAGTTTTATTATAATCACTAAAACGGATAAAAGTGGCCACTATTTTCCGTTTGTGGCGCCACTGCGCGGTCGACATTTGGTCGGCGCCCTCTTAACTAACTCATAATGAGCTTCCGTTATTTGGAGCATAATAAGCCCATCTTACAAAAATGGGAAGTAGACCTGTTATGATTAAATACGAGGTACCTGCTTAAATATTTCATTTGGGGCATTGATAGGGCTGCTATTATCTTTGTTTTCAACTTCGATTTCTCTATGTGAGATTCATTTACTTAACTGCAGACTAAGGCCCATATTCCAAAACATAAACTCCAACTCCAAGTTGAGCACGAAAATGTCAATGAAAGCTTGTCTATTTGACGTTTTCATACTCGAGAGCAAACAAATGCAAAAACTTCAATTTATGACAAGCTCTGATGGAGTTGGAGTTGAGTTGGAGTTTACGTTTGGAATATGGGCCTAAAAATTCGCAAACTGCAAATTTTGATCCAATCCACACAGCATCATATAAAATCCTTAAAAAAAAACCGGAAATAAAATCAAAGATGCACAAAAATTAAGCAGTAGACGTACTACTGGAAGGGGCATCCGGCAAGATGTGAATAATGACCTTCCTCTTGGCATCATAGCTGAAACTATTCATCTTGAATATTCTACTGTCATAGAACGGTTTCAAGTCTGAGATGTTGATCTGTCTTGCGCGTTCTAGCAAGTCGCGTTCGGATATCTCGATGGTGGACTGGGAGTGGTTGTGTAGGCCTCGCATGTAAGCCAGCTGGTCCATTGTGAGTTGGCGGAGAATGTAGTACAGCAGCTCGCTGTGATCTTTTTTGTATGATAGGTATTTTTGGAATGTCTGGAATTAAAGAGATTGGTTACTTATAAATATCAAAATAATTGGTCATTGGGATAGGCACAAACTTCGGATACTAAACTAGAGAAAATGATATTGTATGCTTAGCCCTTGACATCACCACTTTAAATTGATACGAACAACTTATTTTTTAGACATAAAAATACTTGAATTCTCAGTGAGTCACAGTGATTTTAATTAAATATTATATATAGCTGAGCACTGAACAATTATACCTACTTAATTAGTTTATGCATAACAGATATTAATAGGCCTTCGAAGCAAAAGTGAGCATGCATCTTCTGAGCTTTATTTTATCGTAGACTTCAACTATAAGCTTACTATCAGGATACATTGAGGTCATCAGCTGGCTCATAACAAATAGAAAGGTTTCCTGGTTGAAATCTATCCTACCTGTCGCATAGCTCTCATGACGCTGTACTTCTGCGTCTCCACGAAGCTCTCCAGCATGGTGCGGATGGCCATGTTCACGTCTTCTTCCGACACTTGCGGGCGGAGGTGCATGCGTGCGTGCGCTTCGCTCATACGGATTACTGTGGACAATGTCCAAAGTTACATTGTTGTTAAAGATCTTCCAATGGGTGAGCAAGCTCAGACAATCTCTAAATAAAAAATAGTAGGTATCTGCCTCTGTATGTTTCTCCGTTTACTACTAAACCAGGCGTCGGATTTTGTAACGGCCTTCTTTAAAAGAAAGAGCGACAAACGAGAAAGATTTGTGTGTATAAATTGCACCCGTGTCCGTAACAAATCGCTAGTAGGCTATAAATGACAGGACAACGTTGGTATTAGGGATGGGTCGTCGACGTATTTGGCATCAACGAAACTAGACCGTCCAATTTCGTTCATCGACTAGTCGATCAACTAGTTGAATTCGTCGACTAGTTTACGCGTTAACTTGGTAAACTTTACGACGAAATCTACGGCGTCGACGGCGACGTAGGCGGTTGACTTTAGACTAGTCTCCCGCGTGCTTTATGTACCTATTAATTTGAACTTCCCTTCATACTTTTCCAGGCTTAGGACTGGCTGAATACTGAATAGAGTTAATCACTAATAAAGTTTTATTCACTATTCTGGCGTATTTAGAAGATCAACTGATTTTATAAACATTAATTAAATATATACAAAACCAGTTAATCGTTGAATTCGCAAACATTCGAAAACGGTAGAACGGAAGGAACCTTCAGCGCGGAGTGCGATTAGTCACGTACGCAATGAATTTTAAAATCAAAACAAGATGAACTACGTAAGTAATAACAAACAAGTAAAAACTGGTTTGTCTCGCATAGTTCGACCAGTCCATCGCCTTTCTCTTTCGCACTCGCGAAACTACCAAACATCCATCAATAGGCATCCTTTTCTTCACATAGCACAACAATAATTTCATTCGACCCGTACAACAAACAAATATCAACTAGAGTTCAAATTTGTTTGCAACTTTCAGCAAATTTCAACGGACGATTGAATTTGTATGTACCAGTCTACGTTCTCGTTCTCGTCTCGCCCGTCTCGCCGTCGCGTCGCGTCGCGCAAGCGAGTTGCGAGTTTCAGTTTAACCGTCTGAGGCGTCTACGGATTCGACTAGTCCATCGTTTATCGGTGAACCGTCGATTCGTTCACAGTACGTCGACGGTCGAATTAACTAGTTCGTTCATTCAACGACCATCGCTAGTTGGTATTATTTCAGGCCCCTGTCGAACCCCTCCCCGACTTTTCGGCGAGTCGCAGAGCCATAAGCTATAAATCCCCCAAATAATAATAACACGACCCAGCCTGTCCCTTGCTGCCCCCCGAAATGAGGTCGTTAAGCCGAGGTCTGTCCCCACAGGGGCCTTTAGCAAGCAGTCATTTAGTTTATAAGTAGTTTTTAGCCCTGAATGGGGGCCTTAAAAACATTTGAGATCACCACAGGATAGTCCGGTTAAGCAGTAACCAGCCCAAGCGTGTTGAACTCCAGGATTGCGGAATTTGTTCGAAATAGTCACCGTTGCCAAGCAAAGGGCTTGACGAGGAGCACGGATGGGTTTTAGTCAGTAAGAGTGACACTCCCTTCCGCTCCACCCAGAGCGGTAGGAGTCATTTGAAAATTTCCCATCCATTAAAAAAAGCGTGTTGAACTGATGTGTGGAAATGATGAGGAGCTTGTGGCTAAACAATAACAGCCGCACGGATCGATCTTCAAGGTTAAGCAGCGCTTGCCGAGGTTGGACTGTGGATGGGATGGGTGACCATCTTAACATACCGAGATTCCTCCGGATCTCGAAAACACGTTAAGCCGTTAGTCCCGGCTGCCATTTGTAGATCTTTTTTGGCAGTCGTTACGGATTGTCAGAAGCCAGAAAATCTGACACCAGTCGTGGAGGTCTGGTATGCAGCCGCTTCACGTAAAATGCTGGCATTCAGCTGTATCCGGTTTGACTGTGAGCCAACACCAATATAGTTGGGAAAAGGCTAGGCAAATGATTTTACTGTAAATGATCTGAAGAAAATTATCCCTAATTTTTATGTGTGAATTTTTGAATGAGACTTAAACGTGTTAGACTTACCAGATTCAATATGACGCACGGTGATAGGCAAGCTGCCGGTGGCGAGAGATTCTTGGCGGAGCTGACTGTACATCTTGGCTACCTTATCTTGATCCATGTTCTGTAACCAATCGTTAAGTTTACTACGAAGTAGGGACGAGAATATCGATTGTTAGTCGCAAGAGCGACTGCTAAACACACGATCCTAGGTGGTTCCTTGTAGTAGTATTATTGAGTTTTTCTATTATGAATTTCTCAGTAGTAGGGTTTTAATGTATGCGGAATTTGTTTGAAAGAGTCACCGCGGCCCTGGAACGCAAAGGGCATGAGGAGGAACACGGATGGGTTTGCAGCGGCATCAAAGCGGCCACAAAAACCCAACGTAGCAAAAATCTACCAACAAAAAGAACCGCAACGCCATCTATCCCGCCGTTGCGAACTGAACGAAATCCTGCATCGCGGTATCAGAGTTTTCCGTGCGATTTGAACATGTACAACAGCCCGAATGTCAACTATCGGGCAGTTGCCCACCGGACACAACAACCGTCCGGTTGGAGGATCCACCCTTTTCAATGGAGGTTTGCGGGACTTTACTCTCTGTACCGCTTACCTCTATAGGTTATAGTCAGTAAGAGTCTGATACTCCCTTCACTGTTCTCTGAGTCATTTGATGATTACACATCCTTTAAAAAAAATAATGAAGTGCCTAGGCGACGATAAATAAATGGCTGGCGTCACGTACACCACCTCCTTTGGGAGCATTATGTCCAATTCGCAAAATGTCCAGAGGGCTCAAAATGTCCAATTCTCACAACGTCTCTGGTTGCCTGGAAGAGATCGCGGAATGCGATAAGGCCGCCCATTGTATGTGTTTTAGTTTTAAATTTCCTTTTGTTGTTTACGTTTTGGTGTACAATAAATAAATAAATAATAAACGTCCAATTCGCAATTTGTCCAATTCGCAAATTGTCCAAATCGCAAATTGTCCATTTTGCAAATGGTCCAGTTCGCAAATTGACTAATTCAAATAACTTAGTCGTTAATTAGGTATAGATATCCTTTTAAGGTAGGTATTTTAAATCTCGTAAATCTCTTTCATACACAGAGATTATTTGTACTGAACCTCATCGCAGTATGACAATGACGCCCCCTAATTGCGAACTGGACCAATTGCGAATTGGACTAATTGCGAACTAGACCAATTGCGAACTGGACTAATTGCGAACTGGACCAATTGCGAATTGGACTAATTGCGAACTAGACCAATTGCGAACTGGACCAATTGCGAACTGGACCTATTGAGAATTGGACAGTTGGACATTTTGCGATTTGGACATAATGCGCCCAAAAGGCACTACCTGACGGGTTACAATTTCTGGGCAGGCTCGTTCCGTCTTATATCATCGCTCGGAATCAAGGTTATGAACTAGCTCAACATGAAAAAAATAAAATTTTACGGCGCTCTTACTTGTGTTACTATCGAATCCAGAAAACTTCCTAGTTACAATATTATTATTTATTATTATTACCTGTAACTTAGGATGCACATTCTCTCTAGAATAGACGATGTATTTCTTGAGCAGGTCCTGTTGTAACACGAAGTCAGGGTCGGGAGCGTTGCTGTCCTCCAGAGAGGCGCCGCGCTGAGTCGGGTGGTGCCGGATGTGAGACGATACTACGAACCTAAGGAAAGCATCATCGGTATTATTCGTTCATTAATGTTCACTTCTGGATGTTATACAGCCGGTCGATTCTGTAAACATGTCCAAGTAAAGGCTCGGGTGAAGTGATCACGAAGTGACCTATCATTATTCCATCTTGATCACATGGATTGACAGTTTACTTCGTGATCACTTCACCCAAGACTTCACTTCGACATGTTTACAAAATCGCACTGCAGTTTTGCTAGTTAATATTTTTCTGTCATTTGTAGATGCGGGTGGTCTGAATCCCAAAAATCTGACACTCTGTTTTGCCCAAGGATATTGTGCTTCCCAGTCACTGGGTTATGGGGTCAGGTGGACTGTTGCACCATATATAACGCTCCTGCATTGTTGAACAAGAAGCCGACTCCAACACACACGAGAAAGGGTTATGGAAATCAATTGATTTCTAAATTTTAATTACTGCTTCATTGATATCAATTACGTCCTAAATACAAAACGAACACCGCGCGAATACACCAGCCGACCGTTTACCGATTGTGTAAACGTGATCACGAGGTGAGCTAGGTCATTCCATCTTGATTATATGGATTGATAGCTCACTACATGATCACTTCACCCAAACCTTCACTTCGATGTGTTTACGGATCGCACTGCTGCGTGTTTTACAGTTTTGTTGAACAATATAACACGGTAATCGCGTAGTGGCGCGATGATCTTATAATACAAGGACTAATATCAAACTATTGAGATTATAGGGACTCTGTAGATATCTGGCATGATGTAAAATATAACTCACTTAGCCAAATGCGCGTCTTGCATAGGATCGGCCTCGTCTCTGACGACGCACAGCACGTCGAAACGTGACAGGATCGGCTCCGACAGGTTCACGTTCTCAGAGAACGTCAGCGACGCGTCGTAGCGGCCGCCGATCGGATTTGAGGCGGCTATTATTGAACACCTGTGGGGGAGGTGGATAACATTAGTATTGTAATGGTAACAATCATTTATTGAGTTAAGTTTATTGGTGACTCTATGGAAGTATACAAAACATACACTGTGCTCGTAAACAGCCAGTAATGCCACCATGACGTATTCATTTCAGTTCAGGTTCTGTTACAATCAATACACTTGTTCCTTTTTTTACGAAGTAACTTGGGTTGCTGTTGAGTGGTGCCTATTATATCCTTACCTAGGACGTCACGATGCCCGCTTTGGATATAGAGATGGACTGCTGCTCCATGGCTTCATGTATGGAGGTGCGGTCGGTGTCGTTCATCTTGTTACACGTTGTAAATCCTTACCTAGCGTGGAGTGACGTCACGATGCCCGCTTTAGATATAGAGATGGACTGCTGCTCCATGGCCTCATGTATGGAGGTGCGGTCGGCGTCGTTCATCTTGTTACACGTTGTAAATCCTTACCTAGCGTGTAATGACGTCACGATACCCGCTTTAGATATAGAGATGGACTGCTGCTCAATGGCTTCATATATGGAGGTGCGGCCGGCGTCGTTCATCTTGTTACACGTTGTAAATCCTTACCTAGCGTGTAATGACGTCACGATACCCGCTTTAGATATAGAGATGGACTGCTGCTCAATGGCTTCATGTATGGAGATGCGGCCGGCGTCGTTCATCTTGTTACACGTTGTAAATCCTTACCTAGCGTGTAATGACGTCACGATACCCGCTTTAGATATAGAGATGGACTGCTGCTCAATGGCTTCATATATGGAGATGCGGCCGGCGTCGTTCATCTTGTTACACGTTGTAAATCCTTACCTAGCGTGTAGTGACGTCACGATGCCCGCCTTAGATATAGAGATGGACTGCTGCTCCATGGCCTCATGTATGGAGGTGCGGTCGGCGTCGTTCATCTTGTTACACGTTGTAAATCCTTACCTAGCGTGGAGTGACGTCACGATGCCCGCCTTAGATATAGAGATGGACTGCTGCTCCATGGCTTCATGTATGGAGGTGCGGTCGGCGTCGTTCATCTTGTTACACGTTGTAAATCCTTACCTAGCGTGGAGTGACGTCACGATGCCCGCTTTAGATATAGAGATGGACTGCTGCTCCATGGCTTCATGTATGGAGGTGCGGTCGGCGTCGTTCATCTTGTTACACGTTGTAAATCCTTACCTAGCGTGGAGTGACGTCACGATGCCCGCTTTAGATATAGAGATGGACTGCTGCTCAATGGCTTCATATATGGAGGTGCGGCCGGCGTCGTTCATCTTGTTACACGTTGTAAATCCTTACCTAGCGTGTAATGACGTCACGATACCCGCTTTAGATATAGAGATGGACTGCTGCTCAATGGCTTCATGTATGGAGATGCGGCCGGCGTCGTTCATCTTGTTACACGTTGTAAATCCTTACCTAGCGTGTAATGACGTCACGATACCCGCTTTAGATATAGAGATGGACTGCTGCTCAATGGCTTCATATATGGAGATGCGGCCGGCGTCGTTCATCTTGTTACACGTTGTAAATCCTTACCTAGCGTGTAGTGACGTCACGATGCCCGCCTTAGATATAGAGATGGACTGCTGCTCCATGGCCTCATGTATGGAGGTGCGGTCGGCGTCGTTCATCTTGTTACACGTTGTAAATCCTTACCTAGCGTGGAGTGACGTCACGATGCCCGCCTTAGATATAGAGATGGACTGCTGCTCCATGGCTTCATGTATGGAGGTGCGGTCGGCGTCGTTCATCTTGTTACACGTTGTAAATCCTTACCTAGCGTGGAGTGACGTCACGATGCCCGCTTTAGATATAGAGATGGACTGCTGCTCCATGGCTTCATGTATGGAGGTGCGGTCGGCGTCGTTCATCTTGTTACACGTTGTAAATCCTTACCTAGCGTGGAGTGACGTCACGATGCCCGCTTTAGATATAGAGATGGACTGCTGCTCCATGGCTTCATGTATGGAGGTGCGGTCGGCGTCGTTCATCTTGTTACACGTTGTAAATCCTTACCTAGCGTGGAGTGACGTCACGATGCCCGCTTTAGATATAGAGATGGACTGCTGCTCCATGGCTTCATGTATGGAGGTGCGGTCGGCGTCGTTCATCTTGTCGAACTCGTCGATGAGGCACACTCCGCGGTCAGCTAGCACTAGGGCACCGGCTTCTAGCGTCCAGTCTCTGTGGGACAACACCAACGTCATAAATATAGTTTGACTTGCTTATGCCACAAGATGGGAGGCATGTGTCTCAGCAGTGGGATAATTATGGGCAGAATATATAGTAGTTACAATAGCTTTTTTTTTTCTATGGTACCAACACTGAAATAGCGAAAAAATACTGCCCTATAAATGTACTGAACAACAGATTTTTTATTAGTGATTCTGGGTTTGGTCCCATAGTAAAAGTTGTTCATAACGATGAGTGCAATGATGACCCCTTTTCAAGTATTGCGTTTATTCTGTTATATGTTGTATATTGATTTATTTTGATATACAATGTGACAAACCCTTTAATCTCTCTACATATTGCTATTGAATGTCGCCGAGCTGAGAATGAGTTTACGTTTTAAAGTACACGAATTTACAGCAGAGCGCCGAGCGCCCAGTATGGCTTTCATATTCAGAAGTATTGAATAAGATAATCCTGTTAGGTGTCGATGAGAAATTGTGGTTACCTGGTGGTAGGATTCTTCCTCACATACGCAGTAAGACCCACAGCGCTGGCCCCCTGCCCCGTCGTGAAGATGGCTCGGGGCGCGATCTGTCACAATACATACTTGTTACTTGTACTGCGGCGACGACCAGACACGCAACTATACTTTGGTCTCGCGAAATTGTTCTTGAGAATGTATTGTGTGTAGATAAAATGATTTCTCAACACAGGTGCATTTATAGAGCCAGTTTTTTTATGGTTCAAGCCAGTAAGGGAAACCTGACAAGCCTTTAAGCTGCCCGAACAATGGTCGTGCTGTGCCATCAAGTTATTTTCCGATGGAGAACAAGTTAGAAACCCAGCTACCTTCTCAGTGTACTTCAAGAACTGTGACTTGGCGGTACCCGGGTCTCCGCAGATCAGGACATTGATGTCACCTCTCACTTTGTGCTTGTCACCTATAATAACACAAAAATATTACAGTACAATGTCACATCTACGTTATGAAAACTATCTTTTACTCATCTTGATATTTTGCTATTCTAATATGTAGGTATAAACCACGAAAGTACACGTTTAACCACTCTTCGACCATACCTCTCAAGCAATATGGGCCAAAACAGTTTGACCAGGGACTTTTGAGTTAATACATTTCTAAGTTCTGGAAAACCGTTTATCTGGCAACCTGGAAAGTTTAACAAGCTCTCAAAGCTCAGTCTGGAGTGTTATATTTCTGTTTGGTGGAATTCTTTAGCTAGTAGGATGAACTACTTTCATAATGTCTTTAGGAAAACTGACAAAAAGTGTTTTATTGGTTCACATACCAGGATTCTTAGGCTCTCCGCCGAACAGCGCCAGCGCCAGGCCGCGCTTGATGTACTCGTGTCCGTAGATGGACGGCGCGATGCTCTGCACGATGCGCTCGCCGATGCGCGGGTCCTTCGACAGCTTCACGATGAGAGCCACGTCTTCGTCCGTCAGCGAGTCCACGATGTGCTTGCAGTCCTTCACTACGATGTAGTTCGCTATTATTACTGTTGCGAACACTGGGAAGCCCTGGGATAAATAAATGGTGGATGTTCAAATTTTGTTTGATTTTGATTAAAAATAGGGACAAATACACTGATGCTGCAGCCAGAATTTTTTTTTTCTCATTCCACTCCTGAATGGTTAATAGCAGGGACACGAAACTTTGCATATTGATTTTCAGATACATTGGTTGATGTGGCTACACTTGGGAGGTCAAGTCCAGCTGTGGACGTCTTTCGGCTGTAATGATGAACGTAAAATACGCAGAAAACCACTTACCTGTTCAGTATTAAGCGAGCCATCATAATTGTTAGTATAGATCCCAGTGAGGTCCACCTCGTCTCCAGGCTTGCAGCGGTCACACAGGTCTGCCAATAAGATGCACTCTTTGCTGCGAGGAATACGTCCCGCGGGGATGCGCCCTGGAGACTCTTGGATTGTGACCTTCTGGTAGTTGCGGTACACTGTTTGTTCCATGTTTACCTGGGTAAGTAAGAAGTTGGTCAGATTGAATTGAGACTCTTCCGACTTATAAATAACATTATAAATGTAAGGACCGATGTATGGTTGTTTGTAACTCTGTCACGCAAAAACATTATTACTGAACACATTTTGATGATTCTCTAACAACGTTATATTAATATAGCTTACACATAAAAATACAACATAGGCTATATTTATAAAAGGGGGAAGAAATAACCGACAAGCTAGCTTATCTGACAGACATCCTGTTCAAATACTTCATATAAAAATCTCAGAGAAGAGCACTTTCATTTTTCCCAAATTTTCCAGACAAATTTTGCTGATTTAATTTAATTTACCTATTTAAAATATTTAATTTACCTATATATAAATGTTGTTGCAGAATTATATAGTAAACATCAATACTCACCATAAAAGGCCCAGCACTCTGACACTCCGGACAAGACCCTGGCCTGACCTCTGTGTTCTGAGTCTGCACAAACGGTCCCAGGATGTACCCGCACCGGTTACAGTCATACTTGACCACTGACAACTGTGGCAGCACCCCTGTAGTCGCAGTGATCACTCCCACAGTCCTAACCAGCTGGTTTAAGTGGAGCTTGCGGAATGTCCTCAACTCTTCTATGAGAGGAAGGTCGGATATCCGGACATGGATCTCTGAAGTGACTCGCTCGTAGCTTGGGAATATTTGAAGGACTATGTCTTTCGCCACCTGGAAGAGTATTACAATTTTATGTTATTTTGCACGACAACCGTCGACAGAACGTCTTGGCGTCGTGGTAAGGAGAGCTTATAATGTCGCAGCCAATGAGCTTAATCAGGCGTTTAATTGGTTGCCTAGCCTTTTCGTTTAAATGTGACGATTTTTCACGACCTAAGTGACATCTTTTGTTCAATATCGTGCGGCTAGACTTTTAATGAAATGGCTGATTTAGCTAGTTGGCTGTGACATAGGAAAATATGCATAACATCCGCCCAACATCAATACTGGGACTCGTGTGCGAGCAACAGCATTTACTGGGTGTCGTCGACCAGAGGGGCAATTCTCTTATTTTTATCTATCAAGAAGCTCCTCTAATTTCCCTACTTTTGAACGCTTTACAATTCGAGAATTGACCATTGCAGCAGCATAAAAAGTTCTAATAAAAATAATAAGGCAAGCAAATAGACCCAAGATCCAGATACTCAGCTAAACCTTACCTCATCAAAGATCTGCAGCATCTGGAAGGGTGCTTCGGGCAAGAAGTAGGCGAGCACCTGCTCCCTCCGCGCCAGCACGTCGAACTCCACGTGGAACGACGCCTGGTTGTGCTCACACATGCGACGGATGCGCTCCTTGTACACAAACTGACCTTTACTGTTTGTGTATGTGCGCAGGAAGTTCTTGAATCTGGAAGGGTTTTAAAACAAATCAGATGGCTCTACTGACAATGTGCTAGTATATAAATAAGGCCTATCCCACATAACGCCAATATGGAGCAGATGGATGTGTGACAAACAGGACCGGTGTAAAGGGACTTCTGATACAAATCTGGTAAAACAATGTCAGTCCTTAGCTCCAACATATTTCCCACTCCTTAGTGATATAACCCTTAGTATCTATATTATCATTATACTCTTCTAAGTTACGCCTATGAGAATTCGTGATGCTATGAACGGTCTAGAAAGAAGTTATGAAATGCCCTGGACGGAGCTGGTTTCAGTGGCTCTAGAAAAGGTTACCTAGAAGAATTTGGAGAAGGCTTCTATCCAACAGTGAATATCGGCTAAATAAATAGATGACTTACCTATTAGCAATCTCAGTCCTCGGCCCCAACATGGAGACCCATTCCTTAGTGGTATAACCCTTGGTGTCCTCCAAGTTCTCAATGCTCTCAATGCCCTCCTCCACTTGTTCCTCGCTCCCCATGGCCGCCTTCTCTGCAGCACGGCGGCGCTTCGCCCGCGGAGCGCCGGTGCTTTCCTCGTCAGATTCATCTGTGTATAGGTAGAATAAATTAAATGATCATTAGCTAAACATTATTTAGGGTGTTACAATGGGTGACTGAGTCGCGTTTGCAGACTGGAAGTTCGTTGCATGGTGGGTAGAACCTGGATGAGGCTGGCACAGGAATGTAGGGATTACCATAATAAAAGAGAAGCCTATGCTCAACAGTGAGCGAAATTGGGCTGTGGATGATGAGCCCAATAGACAGAATAAATTAAATTATCTTTAGCTAAACATTAGTTAGGGTGACCATACCAATTGATTGTTCGTCAATCGATGGTAAAATGGCTGATCTGTCGACGTCAATCAATAATAATTATTATTATTATTAATTTATTAAATTCAGACAACATTACAGTCCATTTTGTTAGTAGAATACCTTATAGCTAGTGTTAGTAGTACGCAATTAGGGTATAGAAAAATAAAAAATAAAAATAAATAGAAAAAAAAACAAACAATAAAGATATTCGAAGCATGATGTGCAGAGAACGGTAAGGCCAGGAAACAAGCTATATGACCATTCTCCCCACATAATGCCTCAGAATAGGGGAGTAAGGACTCTCAACGACAGTTTTCAGGATGCTATTGTCACTGACCCGTGTTCTATAAATGATATAGGTTAATAAATGAATAAATTTTATCGATAGTAAAATTCGTAACACCCCTACAGGATCAAAGACATATCTTACCATATAACAAATCGCGATCATCCCTCCTGACGCGCCCCTCATCTCTGTCGCGTCTCCTCAGTTCCTGTTCTGCAGCCACGCGGTCTTGCACCGACATGGGGTCGTAGTCATCGTCGTCCAGGTCTTCAGCGTCATAGCGATCCAGCGCTGGCATGGGACGGTAGTCACTGTAATTCAATATTTAGAATAGCTTCTAATTTATTTAGGGTTGTTGTTGTTAATCTATACTACTTTTTTCCCGCGTCGTCGCTTTCGTGGCCATTTCAATCTTACTGTACTTTATAAATGCGGTAGTTTGGTATTTGGTACTAATCACTCCAAAATGGCTGAATGGATCTGGATGAAATTTGACACAGATAGATTATATAATTATGGTCTGGAACTTTTGAACTTTCCCTTGGGATAATTTTAGACATTCACGCGGGCGAAATCGCTGGCAGAAGCTAGCTATTATCTGGGACAAAAAATAGCCATCAATACCAGAACTACCAATTAACATATTTAAGCAACATTTTAGAATTTTTGATAAATGCCACTTGAGGTTAATTTAGGCATTTTGGGTAAATATCCCTTACGTTAACTGATACACACTGAACCCTTGTAAACAAGCGTTAGATGTATAGACATTTCCATGAACACTAGGCACCACGTAAATGAATGGCCTAATACTTACACACTGTTGGATTTTCAAATGTCAGAGCTAAGCCAAGAACTAAGTAAAATGTAACAGTATGCTTTCATAAAGCATTCATTTAGTGTTGTCTAGGATAAATGGAAATGAGCATAAGACTGCAGGAATGTTTTCTATTTTTCTATTTCAAAATCTAACAATTTAACAATATTTCAAAATATCACTGGCAGGATATTCAGATCTGGCTCAGTTGCCATAAAAGGTAAAAAAAAATAACTTACGCCTCCATATTATCATTGAAAAGCTCCTCTCCATCGCCCTCTTCCTCCTCAGGGTTGTCTCCAAGGATAGCGCCCTCATCTTCAAACATTTCATAGTCACGTGCTGGTGATGTCATCCGGGATCGTGCTCCATCTCGATCAGATGGTGTGTCGGGGGCTGGGGAGCTCTGGAAATGGAAGCCAAAATCGTCATATTGGCACAATCTGATATTATAAAAGGTCAAATGGATTGTTAAAGGGAATTTCTAGAAGAATAATTATTAGTTCCAAAATAGTCATAGCTTCTTCTTCTTCGTATCGTGGCCCACACAATACGAGTAAGTAGAAGAAGCTATGACTATTTAGTAAGGTCTAACGACCCCACACACCCTAGTGTCAGAGTTTCTCAACCGCCTCAAGGGCCTCTGACATGGTTTATTTGACGACCGCCATTTGGCAGCTGGGAGCACCGGCTTACATACATATGTGCCTTCCAAAGCATAGCTGAATGTCATAGGATACTTTGATCTCAGAAAAATGCTCAGCCACAGAAGCAAAGCCACAGGTAAAAGCCAGCTAATTACCTATTTTCAGGGCATGTTTGTACCATGAATTGACATGAACTTAGCAGCTTGAGTTTGAAACTTGCATACCAATAAGCACTGCATCCAAATTTTGTTTACAAAAACTCGGACAATGTTTTTGAAAGCATAGTAGAATACAATACAAAGTCACTTTCAGGTTAATATAACGTTTGATTGCATTGAATTGTGATTTTAACTGATTTACAACAAAATATTGATCTATTTCTTTTATTTAGGGATTGTAACGTTTTTCATTTAATGTTACATTTCCAAAACAATTATGAGTAAACTAAAGTTATGTGTGAAACCCAAGCACCAGTCTAACGGCCTATGTCGAATGGACGGTCCCAAAGTCAGTAAATACTGCAAGGAATAGGCAAAACTTTACTCACCATTGTTCTTTCAAACTTATTAATGTACACTGGACACTGAACTACACTAAATAATGTTTATTCCACAAATTTACGAGATAACTCGTCGTTACAAAAAAACAAACAGGCACTAACAGGTTAACTTTGTGAATGTCAAAAAAACGCGCGAATCAAGAAATGTTGTGACGAACTGTCAAACGCGTATGTTTTGCAATTTTCAACCTTCGCAGCATGACTTAAAAGCTTAACCGATGCCAATGGATTACAATGCCATCTGTTTGTTGAACTAAGAAGTGTAAAAGGTTCATCATTTGCCGTATAGTCCGGTTTTTTATTTGATGCGTTCAAATATTTATCAGATTGTGAAATTCGAATTTTCCGAAATTGCATGAACGCAATCTAACCTCAAAGTTTCAACATTGACATTACATTACCATCCAGACTTGACATTTATTTTGCTAGTAATGTCAGTAGTTATTTCATCAATAGTAGCGAAAAAATGGCTAAATACATAGCTCAAATTATAGTCCTTGGTGCCCAAGTAGTCGGACGAGCTTTTGCGAGAGCCCTCAAGCAAGAAATAGCTGCTTCTCAAGAGGCAGCGAAGCGAGCTGGTGGTGGACCTGAAGGCTCGAGAAGAGCGGCTGCAAATGCTTCCACAGGTCTCACGTTAGAAGAAGCAATGCAAATTTTAAATTTAGACAAATTGGAAAAAGAAAAAATGCTCAAAAACTTCGATCATCTCTTTCAAGCTAATGATAAGGCTAAAGGTGGTTCCTTCTATTTACAATCAAAAATCGTGAGAGCAAAAGAAAGAATAGATGAAGAATTCAAACAAGTCAATCAAGAAGCGAGTAAAGAAAAGGGTACACAAGATCAACCAAAGGATACGTCATGAAACTAAGTTAATTAATTTGGACTAGAAATGTTATTTTTATTGTTGTAGATATTGTTTTAGTTAAAACAGTGTTCGGTTTTGTAAAATATTTATTGCGTAGAAAATGGATACCACAATAGTGACTAGAATACATCAGTCTTCATAACATACATTGTTGATTACGCATTACAAAATAAAACAATCATAAAAAAAATACATTGTAAAACCAAACAAGAAAATCCATTAATGCTGAAGCATTATGTCTTACTAAAATAATTAGAAATCAATAAATATTTGTTATGCATAACATTGATTTTTACTGCTAATCCTAATATTGTATTATGTATATTTATGTTAAAACCTGATTACCTATATGGAATGATTTTTATTATAAGCATCTATTCTGCCGTGCTAAACGCAAAAGCGGTATCTCAGTAAAAGCGAGATTCGAGAAAATTGAAGTTTTGTTAATATAGTTTTCTTCGTTTTCTTAATTTTTTTGACAGAGATAGGGTAAACTTTTTTTAAGACGTTTTTATATGTTTTCTAAAAGATACCGCTATTTAGCTTAGTTTATTGGATGCATATTTGTTTATGCTATCTGATGATATAAAAATTAACTTTAATCATTTTTTTTGAGATACCGCTTTTGTGCTTAGCACGGCAGTATTGTGCATGAAAGCTTTTAAATTTGTGCTCAGAAACATGTAACATTATTTCAGTCACAATAATTAAATTTAACTTATTTAGTTAAAATTAAGAAGTAACAAGACCAAAATTACTTAAATTGGTATTCAGACAACAGTCTTGCATGTTATTACATCATTTGAGATCTTTGGCTTCCCATTACTTCCGCAACAAACTACATCTGTAACTCTTAGTGGATATGTGAAACTTTAACCTAAATACATCTACGATTACAATTCCTTACAATAACAAGTACCTACGCAACCAATCAGGTAAATTAAAAATGACTAGAAATAATTGCTTAGTATGGAATGACACAATGGAAGAAATTGAGCAAAACGATTATATCTGGTTATACATCACTATTTTTATAAGAGATCTAAAAGGTATACCATCACTTGTTCCCACTCCATGTATAAATATCACTTTTCGAAAATCGATCTTTTTCCAATTACTTACTCCTCCAAATATGGATTTTGAAAAACTTACTACTAACATTTAGACTTACATTTTTCTAAGTTAACAATTTTATGAAAGGGTATTTTGGACTATAAACTAGAAATTAGGCGCATACAGAATTGAAGAGTTTTCTCTCAAACATTGGACATGTAACATTTTTGTAAATACTCTTCATTCTCTAGTTGTCATTGAGACTCATTTGCATGTTTCCAGAAAAATAAATAAAGGTTTAACAGATGTATAAATGGCAGTGTTGTTGACAAGTTCATTTTCATTTAAGGTTTAACATCCATTAGAACAACCACTTCATAAGGGCTACACTCTGACATACCCAATGTATTGCAGAGCCACCCATAAAAACCTTTTTCAAAATCGCAAACATCCTTCCACCAATTGGCAGCGCTGAAAGTGAGCTGGACTATACCGGCGTACAGGCCCAGCCCAATAGTAAAAAATACTATCAAAAATGGGTATGACAAAATCACAATAGGGGCCAGCAAAACCTTTTTAATGCAGCGGAAATTCTCTGTGACATGAGAGAATACATTATACCAAGCCATTGTTCCCATGTAGAATGAGTACAAGGCTGAAATGCATGCAACAAATGGAATACACATTAGGCTGAAGAGAAAAATGTGTGGCCCATTGTACAGAGAGCATTTGGATATGTCCATCTTGTTGTACTCTTCAGCTACAATAGCAGCTTCAATGATCTCAAGCTCCTCCCTGGATATGTTGAGTTTAACATCAACATTCTGGCCCTTCTTCTTTCCCCTTTTAATTGTCCCTGTCATAGTCAAATATCCATCCTTAGAAGTATCTGTCAAAGAGCAGTCTGGGGACATTGATCCTTCAGATTCAATGCGCAAAGCTGTTATTTCTGAATCAGTGTTGTCACCCTCCATGATTCCAGGGACAATGTTCACTCGTTTTTTCCTTTTAGCACTGTTTTTGAGGCTGTCAGTCAGATTGCCCATTTCAAAGCTGTTTTCTGACTGTGTTTGTGACAGACTGTTTGGGGTGGCTGATGAGCTCTCATTCTGATCAGAGTTCAAGATCTTGCAGCTTTTCTGAATGTCACTGTCGTTGGCATCTCTTAGGTCACCATGGCTGGAGCAAGCATCGGAAGAGTTTTCATATATCGGAGACAGATCTATTAACTCCCGGCTGCTGTTAAGAGTAGACAATGCTTGATATCCATTCTTCTGGATATTTTGAGATTCTGAGTCTCCATTAAAATCATTTAGATCTTCATCATTGACATCATTGATTATTGGAAGATTGATTTTCATGTTGGACTTTAGGCCTTCCATGGTTGAGTGAATTATACCATTGACAACATGCTCTGAAACTGGTGACAAGCCATTCTTGTACTTAGTTTGGGCATCATCTGCAACTCCCTGCAAAAATAAAAAAAAATCGGAATGAGTACCTTGGTTCCATAAAATATACTATGTTAGCTGCTTGACCTACTTTCACCCTGATTGGGCTGAACCAGTACTAAACTATTAGCATTGAAGAGAATCCAATACAAATAACTAGTCAAGATGGTTGACGATAAAATCGAAAACTTTTAATTAGGTACTTTTCTGGAAGGAACCAAAAGATTTGATTTATAAAATAGTTATTACACGAATTCTCTGGATCCTAAAAAATTAGGAATCCCATAATCTCGGAAACAATGAGATAATGCGCATTCCGTGGAAAAGCCGGCCGGCACGATTAAAATATTAATCAAATGTAATCACAAAGAACTCGTACACCAATACCGATTTCGTTAAAAACGAAAAACTACAAAAATTTCACTGTTTTATTACAATAACTGTACACTAGAAACTTCTGCAATGCTATCCGAAGGCATTCAGACATAAATCACTGATGAAAACGCTGCCATTAGAACATAAAATATTATATTTACCTGTACAGTTATTATGTGGTCTACATGGCTGGCTATTGTGTTCTGTTTCTTCCCATTTCGTTTCTTCGGCAGTATAAATATAGGCTGTTCCACTTTAGCCATAGCTGCCTACAATTCAGAGAGCGCAACTACAACTATATGCAGTTAAACACTAATACACAATTTTTTATACAAAACCTTGCCGAATATTATAAACAACAAACAGCACAGCACCGACCGGCCATTATTTTAATACGACTAAATTTAAAATACTTAAATATTAGAAAATGTTTTGCGAAATTATGTCACCTCAATTTTGTCGCATTGTAAGTACGGTCCAATTCACAAAAAATAACTACCTACAAAAAATACCTACTATTTTAGCATGAATAAAAATAACTTTTGTTCCGCTTGTTTTGGAATTGAATTTTATTTGTAAAACTAGTAGATGACCCGATGAACTTCGTACGACCTAAAATTTATTCGATTGCAAGACTTTTTTTTCCTAATGTCGGCAAAGGACGTTCCAGAAATTTGATCAAACTGTTGCCACTTGGCAACTCATTTTTGATCTTGCCTATTTTATAAAACTGTTTAAATCAGCCTGTTTGATCAAGGTTTGATCAAATTACTTGAACGTCTACGGCCCGCTTAAACGTAAACATTCGGTCGTAGGGAGTTCAGGGGGTTTACTCTCTAAGCCCGAAGCTCCCATATTATGTATTATTATACTCTTTGGCCCGAAGCCCGTAGTTTCAGCCTTAGCTACGGACGTTTCCTACTCCGTATCACCTACGGACTTACGATTAGTCCCGAGCCTGAACTAAGAAAAGAATGAATGACAACACGATTTGACAGTTGTTCCTACTCCCGAAGTGTTTTTGTCCGTCCGAAAAGTTGAATTTGACACTTGTTTTCACAGATCGTTATGTCATTTGATACGAAAATCCAAAATGATGGCTGCGTTTTTAATGCTTGAAGAGAGAGCTTCTACAGGAAGAGGGGAGGCGACGCTAGTAATACTTGCGCCAAAACTTTCGTTTGGCGAGTATTTCCGACGTTGAGTTCATAGGGAACTATAGGCTCACTAGCTTTTGCCCGCGGCTCCGTTGCCTATGTCCTAATGTCCTTTCCCATATCTCAGGCTAGTTACCATGTTCTTCTCTTCGATCAACATATTGTTGATCGAAGGTCCTTCTATATATCCCAGGCTGTATATCTGCCAAATTTTATGACGATCCGTATAACGATACGCATTACACTAAAGTAATCAAAATATATATTTCTTTTATTTATCTATTGTAGTATCGCTAGTAACTTAGGTAGAGTCTTTAGTTCACTCTCAAATACCTAATAATCTGATTCTGATCTGATTGAACTGATTAAAATTAACAATCGGGAATGCAGTATAAGAATTAAAACATAGATTTTTAAGTTTTAATTCAGTGAATTATTGAGTTGGAAGAGCAGAGACTAAACAACAAAAACACGGGTGGGTTTTAGTCAGTAAGTCTGACACTCCCTCCCGCTCCACCCAGAGCGGAAGGAGTCATTTGATGATTTCCCGTCCATAAAAAAAAACCCAGCAGTACGTCTGGTATTACGGTAGTAAAACGGCGATGGTAGAGTCAGGTTGAGGAGTTCCTGTGCACACTCTCCGAAGTACACTCTGTAGAAGACCGATAGGCAAGCAACAATATGTCGATGAGCCAGTCAGTGAAGCTTAGCCACCCACGTCTCGTCACATTAAGCCTTTTTGCTCTAGTTCGTCCCACCGATGCTAGCTGGTATTTTGCTGAGCCATCCCATATTGTGGCTGCTATTCCATACAGCAACGGACTTGTGCTTTGTACGGTCTACTCTCTAAGCCCGAAGTCCGTAGTTTCAGCCTTAGTGTCGGGATTTTTCTACTCTGTATCACCTACGGATTTACGATTAATCCCGAACCCGAACTTAGACTGAATGACCGACAATACGATTTGATAGTTGACCGAAACTACCTACCAGCTTCGGGCTTAGAGAGTAGACCCCCAGACTCCGAAGCTGTCCAGATGTGGAGTATCGCCTCACCCTATTGAGGTTGCCCAGCTTCTTGGCTATAGTCTGTGCTTTGTTTTTGACTCGATGATTGGGCCGAAGTAGTAATTAGACGTCAGCCCGTATCAGTGCCCAAAAGCTCTATTCGGTCAGAGCAGACGTACCTGAAATCAGGGCTTGTTAACGTTACCAAATAACAAAATAATAACCGTTACATAACGTTAATTTCAATTGTGATACCATAGTAACGTTACAAAATTTACCGGTATTTGATAACATTACCAGTAATATAACGTTAAGTAACATTTAACGTAAAATACGAGAATTATCGTTTTAACGGTAAAATAATTAGTGCCCGCGAACTTTCTTGTATTTTTTGCTATTTGAACGTCAGTGTCATATTGTAATTTAATCAAAATGTGATGCGCAACAATAACAAATATGTATTTACATAGATGTAACCTTATGAATCATTTACTCATCATCATGAACTTAGATTTGATGTGTATAATAACCAGATTTCCGAAATCTAGCTATGAGAAAAAAAATGTAATTATGGTTATAATTATGTACCTACTTACATATTTTTTGCCGTCGTGAATCATATTTTGATCAAGATACAATCTGACACTGCACCACCTTACAGAGATAACCGTTTAAAAATAACGATAAAATTAACGTTAAATTACAAATAACGTTAATAAAGAATAACGTTAAAATGGTGCATAAATAACGTTAAACCTATTACCGTTATTTTAATATAACGTTAAGTCTTGTCAATGCAAGGTAACGTTATAAATTTTTAACGGTATTTAAAGCCCTGCCTGAAATGGATTCCTTTTGGCAGTGAAAAGACACGCCTATGTTTCAGAGTATTTAATTTGATTCCAGATTGTCGTCGTCTCACTCGGAAATAAGGTTTAAAGTCAAATTCATTTGCTCCACGATGGCCTCTCTAAGAGTAGATGTTTCCTCTCTGCAGGATCTTGCACCGGATAGGTATCTTTCTGACACTGTGCGTACCCTATTGTACCCTATTGCACCAAGTTGCAGCACGTCGTTGATGTGCAAAAGAAATAGACTTGCAGAAAGAACAGACCCTTGAAGATCACCGGCATCAATAGCTATATGATCCGTTGAACAGTGAGCGATCGATTAAAGTGATCATAGATGATGACCACTGTAATCGATCGCTCACTCAGAAAGTCCCGGCATCCCTGCTGACTTTTGCAACTGGATTCTGATATTCAGTTGCTAAAGTCAGCAAGGATGCCAAACGCGGGAGAAGCTTACCGAACATACTTGCATGCCAGATTTTGTCAAAGGCCTTTGAGATATCAAGTGACACAGCAAGGGCGTCGCGAGTCGCAGCAATCCGTAATATACTTAAGAAGATTCCCAGTTGACCGACCTCAACGGAAGCCATACTGGTGATCACTGAGTAGCTCACTGTCTTCTAGGTATGCTTGTAGCTTATTACTCTTGTACCCTTTCCATCACTTTACACAGTATGGAGGTTATGGCGATTGCATAGTTGACAGGGTCGGCATGGTTACCCTTTTTGTGTACTAGCTGCACATTAGCTTCCAGGACTTTGGCATCATTCCGGTTTTTAGAGAGAAGCAGTACAAGCGCATCACGATAGGCATAACTATGGAGCACAGCTTTTAAGGACTCTCGCGGGTATTCAGTCAGGTCCACTGGTTATTAAGGCTTCCGGCATAACAGAGCCACAGTGCGGTATATATAGAGGATATATTAGAGGCTGTATCCAGGGCGTAATGGCTGAGACTATGGAGAACCTCAGTCGATGTAGCACCCAATCCTATCAAGATCGGAGACTCCACACTCCTCGGTCCAGTTAGGTAGGGCTAATTTCGAGAAAGAGGTCAACCGTCGAATCCGACTGGCTGGGCGGCGTTCGAGAAGTTGCGTGGTATCGTCTCGTCTCACATACCACAGTGTCTTAATACGAAAATCTATGATTAGTGCGTGTTGCCAGTGATTACTTATGGAACTGAAACTTGGTCACTCACAATGGGCCTCATCAGAAGGCTTAAAGGCACCCAAAATGCAATAGAGGGTGAGGGCAATGATATCTGCAAAATAACCACAAGGTTACCGGCATAGTCCGAAGGATCGCCAAACTAAAGTGGCAGTGGGCAGGGCACAATGCTCGTAGAACAGATGGTCGATGGGGCTGAAAAATTCTGGAGTGGCGACCGCGTACTGGACGACGCAGCGTTGGAAGACCTCCCACACGATGGAACCATGACCTTTTTTTTTTTTTTTTTTTTTTTTTTTTTTCTAGGGTGGGAAATCATCAAATGACCCCTCCCGCTCTGGGTGGAGCGGCAGGGAGTGTCAGACTTTTACTGACTAAAACCCACCCTTTAGTCCTCCTAGTGCCTTTCTTCCCAGGGCCGCGGTAACTCTTTCGAACAAATCCGCAACCCTGGTAGGCTCTGGCCTTAACGGGCCCCGACCCATGCTGACGACTGCTGGCTTGGCGCGCGTAGAACACAGCGCGCCGTCAACCCGGGCCTGTTCTGATCGGACGGCGAGCTACCCATTGCTCGCCGTCCACAGGCATCAGTCACTGCGCCATGCCCAGGAGCATCAGTTCCTGGGCGGCGCAGTGGCTGACGTTCAACAGGAGGGGGTGAAATGGGGCCATTACTGGCACTCCATTTCAGCCCCCACCGGAGCCCGTTGTAGGGGCTCTACTGCGGCTGTTGCAGTAGCAGCAGCCGCAGTGGAACCGGCTTTGGCGGCGGAGGAAGCGGCGGCGGTGGCGGCGGTCGCGGCGGAGACGGCGGTGGCGGAGGGCTTTCTCCGATTTCCGGCTTTGGCGGGTGGGGCGCAGGCCCTACCCCCAGCCCAGTGGTCGGCCGGCTTGCCAGCTGCCGCACAGACTACGCAGTGCGGCGCGGCGACGCAAGAGCCGGCCCTGTGACCAGGCTGACCGCAGCGGAAACAAAGACCGCTGCGGTCCACCTCCGAGGTGCATTGAGCTCCCACATGGTGGCCCACTTGGCACCGGAAGCACCTCAGAGGTCGGGGTTCCAGCAGTTTGACCTGCGCGGAAACCCAACCCACCAAAAACCTTCGGCCCTCCGATATGGTTTTGGCCGCCGACACGGGGCAGCTCACCACAATGGTGCGCATGCCCGTGTTGTCAGGACGTAGGGTGCCCGCCTTCACCTCCTCTGCTGAGCACCCCCCCGTCCTAACGACGGCGGCCGCCACCTCCGCCTCCGTGACGGAGTCGTCCAGGCCCAAGATGCGCATGTCGATGCGCTTGGTGGGCCTGGACACTCGAGCATCGTCCGCGCTTAGGGACGCCCTAAGCCTTTCGGCTAGAGCGTCCGCGGTTGGGCCGCTGGCTGCCCCGGAGATCTCCAGCATCCGGGCCCCAGTCATGGTGACCCGGAGCCGAAGGCCCCCTACGATGCCTAGCTCACCAAGGTTCACCGTCTCCTTCGCCTTGGTGAGCACGTCCGCGTACGTCACGCCCCGCTTCGCCGCGTCCGGCTGTAGTGTAAGCACTACAGCCGCGGTTTTCGGGGGGCGGAGCGCAGCCGCGACGCTTCGCGCCTTCTGCCGCCGCTTCCTCTCCCGCCTCTTGGCCGCCCTGGCTGCCTTTCCCGCCTTCTTCTTCTCCCCGGCAACTTGCCATTCGGCTTGAGCCGGGGGAGGAGCTGAAGGCGAGGAAGCCGGGGGGAGCTGCTGCTCAGACGGCGCAGGAGCCTTCGCCGTCCGCGCAGCAGCCGGTTTTCCCGGCACCGGCTTCGCGGGTGCCGGCCCGGACCCTTTGTCCTGGCCGGACGACCCCGGTGTGGCAGCCGCGGCGGCCGCGTACGACGCCGCCTTCCGGCCTGGAGCCTTCCCACTCGCCGCTAACGGGGGGCGCAGGACGATGCCCTCCAGGACGGAGAACCTCGTCTGGAAGGCAGCCATCTCTTGCCGCACCAGGTCCAGCACCTGGCTCTCCTGCGGCACGGGACGGCTGTCCTCTCTGCGCCCCCTTTGAGGCGCCCCCTGTGGGCCGTCTCCCCGGAGCCTGGCCAGGTCTGCGCGGAGCCCCTCGTTCTCCTTCTGGAGACGCTCCGTGGCGGCAGCCAAGCGGGCGACCTCCGCCCGCAGCTTGGACATCTCGTCCCGCGGAGGCCCCCCTGGGTTAGCCTCCGCTGCCGCCAGAATGGAGGCCATCGCCTCGCTTATGGCCTTGTTCTTTGAGGAAAGCTTCCTCTTCAAGGCCACATCGCGAAGCGCGGCCTCCACCACCTCCGCAAACCCGGCCCTCCGGTCATCCGGCTCACCGCCGGAGGACTCCGAACCAGGAGCCCTGCGACCGCCCTCTGCGGGGGGTTGTCCGTCAGCGACGAGCTCCCCGGCTCGCTGACCAGCCACCTTGGAGGCGGGCAATCTCCCCTTGCCTCCCTCTCGGCCCTTGCCCCGCCTGCTGGTGGGGATCTTGCGAGCCGAGGCTACCTCCTCGCTGCCGGACGACCCCCGGTCCTCCTCTGATCTGGGCCGCTTGCGGAAGGACCTGGAGTCCTCCGCAGCAGCCCTCGCCCCCTCGGGTACAGGGCTCGCCGAGCTAATGGTCGCCAGGTCGTCGGAGTCCAACTCGGACTCCGACTCTACACCCGCGCGACGCTCAAGCGAGCCCTCCTCCCAGCGCAGCGCGCCTTTGCCTGCGCTCTGCCCAGCCGACTCTTCGTCGGGCGAGCTAAAATCAAACCCGATTAATTCTTTGAAGTCGAATCGGGGGCCTCCTCGGCCACTGTTGCCCTTGGCAAGCGGAGTGCGGACAGCCCTGTTGCCCCCCCCAGAATACGAGGGGCTTGACGCACTAGGCGTGGCGGATTCCCGGACTGCTGTGCAGTCCGAACCGCCCTGGGGTAATATATCTTTGGCAGGCCTGTCCATATTTTCCTTTTTGAGGGTGCGGTCCCTATCTCCCTTCCTCTCCCCCTCTCTCTCAGTGCTTGCTCGCTGCTCTCACAGTCACGTCTGATGATCAGACGCGTACCAGAGAGCAGCGAGCAAGCCAATGAGACGCACACCGTCCGAGGACCCGAACACTGCTCAAGTCTCCGAACGGTGTGCCCCTCTTGTGTCTCTCTTGGTCTGGTCTCTCACTTGGGACCTTCCGGCATGAGTGGCTCTACCGGCAAAGCCCCCAAGATCATTGAGACACGCAAGCCCCACCACGACGGCAACGTGGAGACACGGTTGGTGGGGATGGAACCATGACCTGCAGTGCGATTCTGTAAACATGTCGAAGTGAACACCCGGGCGGGGCGCACGACAGGTGAGTTGTCAAACCATACAAATAAGATGGAATGACAGCTCTATTGTCGTTCACTCTGCCAAGGTGAACACCGTGAGATGTCGACAGAATCGACCGGCTGGTCGCGGGTAGCCGATGAATGTGAAACGCACAGGACCGGTTGTTGTGGTGACACCGGTGACACTTAGGCCCTATGTCCAGCAGTGGACGTCTTTCGGCTGATATGATGATAATGATGACGACACGTCACGAGTCTAGGTAGTTTCTTTGTGATGAAAGTTAAAAAAAAATATATCAATATTAAAGTTTTTTTTCTTCATATAAACCGAATATGCGCACGAGTTTATCGCGAATTTGTTACTATTACGTAAGATTTATTTTTTATTTTGGAATTTTCACATGTCAGTGCTCTAGCGGGAGTTTTGCTGTAAAAACGAAACTTTCACGAAATCATTGACTAGAGTTCAGCGAAGCCGAACGCACCAATCGAACGCGGCGCGCGCAATATTTGTTGACACTGTTGCAGTGATGACAACTTAGCTACTTTACAGCTAGATCTAGCTATATTTCGGTGTTAGGCAGCTACTATTTACTAAAATTATTTAGCTACAATTTCTAGCAACTTTTTAAATGACATGAATGATGAATGCTTTTGATAAGTGATAAATGTTGCTATAATTGCGTTTTGCCAAAATAACCACGTAAGAAAAAATGGGTACTGTAGAAAAATGCTACAACTCAAAGACAGATAATGAATCTCAGCCATCGACATTTTCCTCTTCAGTTAGGTACATTAATTGACAAACGGCATTGTTATTCAGGGCTTGTTAACGTTACCAAATAACAAAATAATAACCGTTACATAACGTTAATTTCAATTGTGATACCATAGTAACGTTACAAAATTTACCGGTATTTGATAACATTACCAGTAATATAACGTTAAGTAACATTTAACGTAAAATACGAGAAATATCGTTTTAACGGTCAAATAATTAGTGTTATTATAGCCCGCGAACTTTCTTGTATTTTTTGCTATTTGAAGGTCAGTGTCAGGTTGTAATTTAATCAAAATGTGATGCGCAACAATAACAAATATGTATTTACATAGATGTAACCATAAGAATCATTTACTCATCATCATGAACTTAGATTTGATGTGTATAATAACTAGATTTCCGAAATCTAGCTAAGAGAAAAAAAATGTAATTATGGTTATAATTATGTACCTACTTACATATTTTTTTACTGTCGTGAATCATATTTTGATCAAGATACAATCTGACATTGCACCACCTCACAGAGATAACCGTTTAAAAATAACGATAAAATTAACGTTAAACTACAAATAACGTTATTAAAGAATAACGTTAAAATGGTGCATAAATAACGTTAAACCTATTACCGTTATTTTATTATAACGTTAACTCCTGTCAATGCAAGGTAACGTTATAAATTTTTACCGGTATTTAAAGCCCTGAATTATATCATTAATTGTAATTACCTACTACGTTTATTTTAATAATTAGAAAATTATACTTAGGTACTGATTTTTACTCCTGTTTGACTCAACGTGATTATAATTTGACCACATATTTTACCTTTCTTCCTACTAGTACCAAGTAGCGATCAGCTTCCGGGGAGCCGGCTCACAGGGGGCGCCACAAGGGGGGCGCAGGGAGGACGGCCAGCCCGTGCCGCAGGAGGGCCAGGTGCTGAACCTGGTGCGGCAGGAGATGGCTGCCTTCCAGGCGCGGTTCTCCGTCCTGGTGGGCATCGTCCTGCGCCCCCCGCTGGCGGCGAGCGCGGCGAATGGGAAGGCCCCAGGCCGCAATAAGGCGGCCTCGTACGCGGCCGCCGTGGCAGCCAAACCGGGGTCGTCCGGCCAGGACAGAGGGTCTGGGCCGGCACCCACGAAACCGGTGTCGGAAAAACCGGACCCGGCCCCGGGAAGGAAGAGGAAGGGTGGGGTGGCTGCGCGGACGGCGAAGGCTCCTGCGCCAGCCGTGCAGCAGCTCCCCCCGGCATCCTCGCCTTCTGAACCTCCCCCGCCTCAAGCCGAATGGCAAGTGGCTGGGGAGAAGAAGAAGGCGGGCAAGGCAGCCAGGGCGGCAAAGAGGCGGGAGAGAAGGCGGCGGCAGAGAGCGCGAGGCGTCGCGGCTGCGCTCCGCGCCCCGAAGACCGCGGCTGTAGTGGTAACGCTGCAGCCGGACGCGGTGAAGAGGGGCGTGACGTATGCCAACATGCTCACCAAGGCGAAAGAGGCCGTCAACCTCGGTGAGCTTGGCATCGTCGGGGGTCTCCGGCTCAGGGTCACCATGACGGGGGCCAGGATGCTGGAGATCCCTGGAGCAGACAGCGGTCCGGCCGCGGACGCTCTAGCCGAAAGGCTTAGGGCGTCCTTGAGCGCGGATGACGTCCGAGTGTCCAGGCCCACGAAGTGCATAGACATGTGCATCTTGGGCCTGGACGACTCCGTCACGGAGGAGGAGGTGTTGGCCGCCGTCGTCAGGACGGGGGGGTGCTCTGCAGAGGAGGTGAAGGCGGGCACCATCCGTACTGACAACACGGGCATGCGAACCGTTGTGGTGAGCTGCCCCGTGTCGGCGGCCAAGAAAATTTCGGAGGGCCGAAGGCTCTTGGTGGGCTGGGTCTCCGAGCAGGTGAAACTGCTAGAGCCCAGACCTCTGAGGTGCTTCCGTTGCCAAGTTGGCAACCACGTCGGAGCACTCTGCACCTCGGTGGTGGATCGCAGTGACCACTGCTTCCGCTGTGGTCAGCCCGGTCACAGGGCCGGCTCGTGCAACGCCGCGCCGCACTGCTTCGCATGTGCGGCAGCTGGCAAGCCGGCCGATCACTGGGGTGGGGGCAAAGCCTGCGGTCCACCCGCCAGGGCCAGGACGAGGAGAAAACCCTCCTCCAACGCCGCCGCCGCCGCCGTTGCTTCCGCCGCAGCCGCCGCCACCGTCACCGCCGCTGCCACTGCTCGGGAGGCGGCTGGAATGGAGTGCCAGTAATGGCCCCTTTGGCCTCCTCCAGACGAATGTTAGTCGCTGCGCTTCTCAGGAACTGACGCTCCTGGGCAAGGCGCAGTGACTGACGCCTGCGGACAGCGAGCAATGGGTAGCTCGCTGTCCGATAAGGTCAGGCCAGAGTCGACGGCGCGTGTCGCTCCAAACGCGCCGGAAAGAGCAGTCAGCAACGGAGACGGGGCCCGCCAGGGCCAGAGCCTGCCAGGGTTGCGGAACATGTTCGAAAGAGTTACCGCGGCCCTGGAAAGAAAGGCACTAGGAGGACTAAGGGTGGGTTTTAGTCAGTAAAAGTCTGACACTCCCTGCCACTCCACCCAGAGCGGGAGGGGTCATTTGATGATTTCCCATCCTCTAAAAAAAAAAAAAAAAAGTAGCGATCAGCTACTTCTAGCAATTTTTTATTAAAAAAATCTGGCAGTCTAGCAACTTTTTGCACACTGTCTGTGTCTAGCTACTGACTAAAGGTAGCAGTTGGCAACACTGCACTGTTGACGGTTGTTGACTGTTGAGATTTTGAGATTTTTTTTCTAGTTTGTGTTTGAAAGTTATACCCGGGTAGATTGCAATAAATTGCCATAATAAATTAACATAGAATAAAGTGCAAAATGTTAAAGGTAGCTTCTGGAACTATTTGGTATTTCATTCATGAATTTGTTATTGTAAATATAACCTCAAATTTAACCTCTTACAGGGAATGGTAAGCTTGGTAACAGGCGGAGCTTCTGGCCTAGGAAAAGCTACAGTTGAAAGATTTGTGAAAAATGGCGGAAAAGTGGTTATTCTCGATATTCAAGGCACAAGAGCTAAGCAGGTGGCTCAAGAACTGGGCGAGAACGTAGTGACTGCCACCGGTTGTGTAAGTTTTAAAGCTTTTTTCTCCAGAAGAGAAGTGTCTGAGAAAACTACAATCACTTAAGTCTTGGGTCAGTGGGTCGTCTTAGGGGCGGTGGGTTGACATGTAGATTTCTGTGTTTTTGAAAAAAGATATGAGAAATTCCGGCCAAGAATGAGTCGTACCTACACGCGCACCACGGGTTATGAACCCTGAAATAGATAGAGCTGGACCCGTCCCTAAGGCGACCCTTAAACTTGGAGCATTACGAGCGTTTACGCCGTACGGCATTTCATACAAACTTTCAAGTCCTTATTTCTCGAATTGAATGAACCGATTTTAATGAATTCGAAAACTAAGGACTTCAAAGTATGTATGAAAAGCCATATGGCGTAAATGCTCTTAAAAATGAACACATCACTGTTAGGAAACTAAATATAAACTCAGTCAGTGGATCATTTAATGGAAGACTCTTTAAAGGGTACAGGGGAAAAACAAGGAATGTCACATAAAATTCATTGGCTTTTATTTTTATTGGTTATATAAATTACCAAGGCTTCTTTGTACTTAATGATAATCTGAGTGAGGTAAACTTGAGCTATTAGTAATATTTAAGATCAGATATGTAAATAAAAGAAACACTCACACACACACAATACACTTTGAAAAATTAAAATGTAAATTACACTAAAACTGGTTTTTGCGACATCTCTTGTTTGTAAAATGTACCTATGCATAGTTTAATACCTTTACACGAAAAGTAATTAAGTCATATAAGATACCTATAAGCTTTCTGAAGTTATAAACCCACTTTTAATAAACAGGAATATGGTAACAACCATAGACATAATTATGCAGTTTAAAGCTTACCTGCAGTGTCAGTAATCATAGGGGTACTTCTAGTTTATGTTTCCTTTAACATAATATATTTCCTTTGGGCTACCTACTTTTCTAACTGGCCTTTACTAGATTAGTGTTATGTGCGTTGAATATTTGCTTCTTCCTTTTCAAGTACTAAGTTTAAAAATCCTATAGCAAAAATGGGTTTTACATTCAGCTGTCAACTACATAAAATAATAAAATTGAAGTACCTATCCATTTATAAATTCGAAATTACAGCTTTTTACAATATGCACAGTAGGTACACAGTATATTATACATACTGTGTACTGTAACCAAAACAAACAAAAATAGCTTGGTATTCACAAAAAAGCTATTTTTGTTTGTTTTTTTATTGGGAAACACATTTGCTATGAAAATGTTATCTTGCATTCTTCACCCATCCCAAATGCAGTGTCAGTGTGGAGCACCATCACAGGACATGCATCACCTTAGTTGCCCGTCGTGCACAACCACCTGCACCATCCAAGATCTATAGGCGACCAATAATAGAGCTGTACAGGGGCCTAACCACCAACTCTAAAAGCAGTATTATTTCAATACTACTTCCAGTGGGAAAGAGACGGAGCTATACAGGCATATAGCTCGGTCTCTTTCTGCTCGATTCGTGCTCAATACTGGTCGGACAAAATCTAATATCAGTCAAACAACACGAAAAGATGAAGAACATCACACTAGTATTAGTATTTCCCATAGGATTGGGCAGATTTTTGCCTATATTACACCTACAGTCTGCCAGTTACGTTTAATGCCTTAATTATAAGAGGTGAGCCTATTGCCAAGGACTGGGCACTATTATTATTAATTATATATTATTAACACTGGCCAGCATGAATCAAACCAAGTTCCTCAAATTCATGAGTAGCATTTGCTAACACTAGACTTCCAGAAAGGTCAATGAGAGAGCCTCATTAACCTTTCTGGAAAGGCTTTTTAAGAACCCTTCGAAATGAATGAACAGATTTTAATTAAACTTTGTAATGGTATGCATACCTAGATATCCAGGTCTAAATAGTAGAGAACATTTTCGAAAAAGAGGGAGAGATAGCAATTTTAAGTTTTCTTTAGAAAGTGAAAAATCACTATCTTTCCTCCTGAACTCGTTTTCGAAAATGTTCTCTACTGACTATTTTGACCTGGATGTCTAGCGTATGCGTACCAAGTTTTCATTCATTTCGAAAAATAAGGACTTGAAAGTTTGTATGAAATGCCGTAGGGCATAATCGCTCTTAAGATCAATCAAAATCAAACAAATCAAATCAAGTGAAATCAATAAATCATTCTCTAGTCAGCTCAGCTCGGTCTATTTCATGATGATTTTATTACAGGTAACATCAGAAGCAGATGTAAAGAAAGCGTTAGACGTGGTAAGAGATAAATTTGGGCGGCTCGACACCCTTGTCAACTGTGCGGGACTGTCGGTCACACACCAAATATACAACTTCCACAAAGACAAGTGCTGTGAGTTGGATGACTTTGCCAGATGTATCAATGTAAGTACTGCAGATTTTACTTTGGTAAATTAGAGATTAACAATTCAAAAATAATGGCGGATGGAAGTTGCTGCAGGGGTCTACTCTCTAAGCCCGAAGTCCGTAGTTTCGGCCTTAGTCAGGTGTTTTCTACGAACCCGAACTAAGAACAACTGTCAAATCGTGTTCATTCATTCTTAGTTCGGGTTCGGGACTAATCGTAGGTACGTAAGTCCGTAGGTGATACGGAGTAGAAAACACTAAGGCAGAAACTACGGACTTCGGGCTTAGAGAGTGGACCCCCTGATTAGTACGTACTTTTTATAGGGAACGTGCATGGCGTTGGCTATGCCATCTAGTGTTGCATATTTGAAACTTTAACGTTAAGAAATATTGACATTGACGCTTCTGTGCTACCACCTCTAGTTCCTGCATGCTCCATTTGGGGGCACATGTAATGTACGAAGTAAACTGTGCCATCTACTGTTGCAATTTCGAAACTCATACGTAAAATAATACTTGATAATGACACTTCTGTGCTGCCACGTTTCCTATAGCAGGGGTGACACCTGCCAGGGTTGCGGATTCTGTTCGAAAGAATTACCGCGGCCCTGGAAAGCAAAGGACACTAGGAGGAGCGCGGATGGGTTTTAGTCAGTAAGAGTCTGACACTCCCTTCCGCTCCGCCCAGAGCGGGAGGAGTCATTGGATGATTTCCCATCCTTAAAAAAAAAAAAAGTGGTGACGGAGTAAAGAGAAAAAGGGCAGCTAATTGCTGTGCATGCTTTGTTTCTTAATCAATGCCGCCCATACCTCAACGGTGACTTACTCTTTAGTGTGTAAGCAAAGCGATGTCCCTCGTGTCATGGTGGTGAAGAATATACCTAGGTACTAACATACTTAGAGGTATACTGACCTAAAGATATAAAAACGAACACATGAACCAGCATGACCTTACTAAAGGGTACCTGGCGTCTGTAAACCGGAGAGCCAGGGCATGAGAACCAGGCATTAAATATGAAGTAGCTGTTTCAGTGTTAAATTGAAAGTAAATCGTGATAATAACGACACTTGCAGGCGAGTTAACTACTGCAAAATGATGTTATTAGCGGGCAGTAAGATTTACGGCTCATCATCTCGCTCTATCACGGTTATTAGCCAAGCGTAAATTATAGCAGTTTGTTTACCTATTCGTCTTTCTCAGATGAGTTTAAACTTGAACATTTTCTTGTTTATTTTAAGAATAGGGAATATAGATAAAAAAAAATATTTGTTATCTACACGGTTTATCTCAAAATATACACAAATATAAGCCAACGAGATATAACTATCTATTTTATCTACTATCTAAGCCCGAAGTCCGTAGTTTCGGCCTTAGTGTCGTGCGTTTTCTACTCCGTATCACCTACGGACTTAAGATTACTACCCGTACGTGTTAACTGTGCACTTGGCTCGACACATTTCGAATGACGTTTTGACTTTTTAATTTAAATTGAACAATTCGATTTCGATGAAAACAATATAAACGTATTACTGTTACCGTTGCGTTTATATTATTTTCAACGAAATCGAATTGTTAATTTTAAATTAAAAAGTCAAAACGTCATTCGAGTCAGGTGCACAGTTAACGCGTACGGGTAGTAAGTCCCGAACACGAACTAAAAGCAACTGTCAAATCGTGTTGTCTTTCATTCTTAGTTCGGCTTCGGGACTAATCGTAAGGCCGTAGCCGTAGGTGATAAGGTGTAGAAAACGTTCGACACTACGGCCGAACCTACGGACTTCGGGCTTAGAGAGCAGACCCTCTGGTTCGTAGCTGGCGGGATAGATGGCGTTGCGGTTCTTTTTGTTGCGATGTAGATTTTGCTACGTTAGTTTTTGGGCGGCATTGATGCCGCTACTGCTACATGAGAAATACTGGTATTTGGCTGCATCCGGTTAGACTGGAAGCCGACCCCGACATAGTTAGAAAAGCCTAGGCAGATTAATTAGTCGAGCGAGGTTGGATTGAGTTAGTACATGTCGATAACTACTGCTTCGCGATCTTTTTGCAAGGTTTGAGCTACAGAATAGCTGCAAAAAGTCCCCGTTGATGACCTCTCTAAGACCTCTCGCGGACAGGCGCGATGCAACAATGTGTCAATAATAGGACATCGCATTTTTTCCCACCTACATACTAATAAAAGTAAAGCCGTATAACTGCTGTACCAGACTTGAGCAAAATGATAACTACTAGAAACATGTCGCAGTCAATATTACATACAGTGTTTTTTCCTAAAACCTTTCTTCAATTTTAGGTTAACACAATAGGCACATTCAACACAATACGGTTATCAGCAGGTCTAATAGGCAAGAACGAACCAGATGACAATGGACAAAGAGGCGTGATAGTGAACACAGCTTCCACAATCGCGTATGAAGGGGATATTGGACAGGCGGCGTATGCTGCTTCGTCTGCTGCAATCATTGGCATGACCCTGCCGATAGCGAGGGATCTGGCCTCTCAAGGGATCAGAGTTGTTACTGTTGCTCCAGGTGAGAAATACAAATCATCATCCGCCAAAGAAAACGTGTTGCGCCGAACTCCAATTAACAGGGGGTTAATTGGGGTTCGGCGCAACACGTTTTCTTTTTCCATTTCGTCCTGTTAATGGTCACGCTATCACTGATTCCCTTTTTAAGGTACGTCTGAATAACGGAATCAGTCGTGTGGTCTGCCTGTCTGTGATTGAACGAATTTTCCGGAGAGTCCCCATTATCTACAACAAATAAAAATTAAACAATATGTTAGTTAAGATCAAGATGGATCATTTGGCTCCCTTAAAAATGGTTGAGCCGAATGGTGCTAGCGTATGCGTCATGTTCGTGAACGGGCGCCGTCAGCTGAGACTGGTCATCTCTTGGCTGCCATGGTTTATTTTAATTATTTCTTTGAACTGTTTCTTTTGACTCCGGACTCTTTTTTCCTGCACGTCTTTTACATAGTTCTCACATATGTATTATTTCAATATGAATGATGTAACCATAATTTTGTAACAAAATATTATTTTTTAAAAGAGTGTCCACGGAGTTTCTTGCATGTTCTTCTCCATAGAGATCTACGCTTTGGAACGTGCAAATAGCTTCATCTTTTTGGACCGACCGACCTTGACAATTCAAAAGTGCCTGTAAATGGTCTAATTGAAATAAATGCTTTGACTTTGACTTTGATGACGTTTGACTTTCGAGATCGAAATTAGTCGGGCAAACCCGAAGTTAATATAAGTATGTTTGTAGATATCATAGACTTATCTTTCAAGGTCGGTCCACCCTGGACTGCGATTTTTACTAACTCCACAATTTGCACGAAGCGAACTCGCTGCAAAGGTCGTTTATCTTCGAAAGCGGTCGAGTTTTCGACGCATTGAAAATGCCGTGCTTCCTGTATGGTGTAGGCGTATAAGCAAACGTTTGAACGGCCTTATCTTTACTATTTAAATCTATGATACATAAAAATGTTATTATAATACTTCCTAATACTTATTTCATTGTCCCCAGGTATTTTCGAAACGCCCCTCGTAACCTACTTACCAGAGAAGATGCTGGAGTTCCTAAAACGTATGACACCATTCCCTTCTCGTCTTGGCAAGCCATCAGAGTTCGCGCACCTAGTCACCAGTATAGTAGAGAACCCCATGCTTAACGGAGAAGTCATACGATTGGATGGCGCGCAACGATGGTTCCCACTGTAGAATAGTTGTAGAATTAAGACTGTTAATAAATGTATAGGTATTGTAGATTTGTTTTGTTTTATTTTGGCTAGATTGAAACCTTCGTGCAGAGCTGTTGGTTTTTTTTCTTATGCTCAGGTTGGCATTACCGCGTTTCTCCCTGTCAATTTTCTTTCGGACGATCCTTCAGCGAAGATGTTTGTATGGAGTTAGACATGAAAATGCTCGGCGGTTTTATATCGAGTGGTGAGTCGGCGTTTATTATACCTACAGTCCTGCGTTTCAGCGTTCACATTGTTTTTTCCGAAAATCCGAACGATATAACGGATCCTTTATGTTGACGACTTCTGATCTTATTACAATGTTCTCCCTTTTTTGACGTCTTCCGATAAGCTTTCGAGATCGGAAGACGTCAAAATAAGGGATAACCTCACAGTAATTATAAAGTAAAACAAATCCTTCTTCATTTGGTAATCTCTCTATCGCACTGAAGTTTGGCGCTGTTATCGCGTATTGAGCTGTAAGAGAACCCATTCCTGGGTTAGGTATAGCACAGGTAAGCTGTCATATTGTAAAAATATTTTATTTTTATGTTTTGTGTGCAACGAAACATAAGAATATTAAAAGAAGTTGTCCCAGCTTCCGTTACATTCAAAAGGCCTTTCGCCAGAACCGGACTATTCGTTATCGCCTCCAAACGAAACCCGTTTAAACGGACAATACCAGCGAACGGCAATAACTTAATAAATGATTACATATTTATTTCAATCGCTCGGTTTGTTTTCTGAACGGACCCGGTTGTTTATCATCGCGTTTATTGCTTTATTCGCTGTCAAAGTGACAGTTGGCGTGGCGCGACGCGCATGCGCGGTGGGGCGTCGACGTGCGGGAAACGCATGCGCGTAGGGTTGTGGCCCTTGTCGTTTGATCATTGGTAGTCACTCAGATGAGTTATGGTTGGTCGTTAAAATTAAAAGTATGGCAAGGAATGTGAATGGAATCGCTGTCGTTTAATCATGATTGTGTATTTTCTTGTACTATTGATGGGCTCATGATGGGCTAACGTTTGACCACGATGTCACCTGATGGATACGATGATGACGTTGATGATGGAAAGTCCCCAAGGTTGTAGCTATCAGGAAACAGACTCCGGAAGGGAATTCCACTCCTTTGCAGTTCACACAATGAAAGTTCCCAAAACGTTTTGTGCTTATTGTATTGTGGAATGGTTGCACCAAGTGTTCTGTCTTGTTAGGGTTCCGTACCAAAATAGTAAAAAGGAACCTGCGACGTTACTGTGAACTTCATTGGCGGATAAAGAGTTTTTTTCCAGGTTGGGCCTGGCCCCTTATTTAAGATACGATGCCTAATATAGGCACACTCGGTGAGCACAAAATAGAACATCAAAAATATGATTTAACAAAAAATAATTAACAACAAAACTGGTTTTTGTTACTTTTTCCTAGAGCCGATTTTTAAATATATTTTTGAAATGTTTCTTGATGCTATGATCTCAATAAAGCTTCATTTACTTCTGCACAGCACTTGGTCCAGACCCTGTCAATGGCCAGTTCGGACTGGGCCGGAAGGGCCCATGTGGCTCACCGCAAGCCCAGGGCTGGTATACCTACTGATAAATTCAAAGTCAAAGCATTTATTTCAATTAGACCATTTACAGGCACTTTTGAATTGTCAAGGTCGGTCGGTCAAAAAGATGAAGCTATTTGCACGTTCCAAAGCGTAGATCTCTATGGAGAAGAACGTGCAAGAAACTCCACGGACACTCTTTTAAAAATAATATTTTGTTACAAAATTATGGTTACATCATTCATATTGAAATTATACATATATGTGAGAACGATGTAAAAGACGTGCAGGATAAAAGAGTCCGGAGTAAAGAAGAAACAATTCAAAGAAATAATTAAAATAAACCATGGCAGCCGAGAGATGACCAGCCTCAGCTGACGGCGCCCGTTCACGAACATGACGCATACGCTAGCACCATTCGGCTCAACCATTTTTTAGGGAGCCAAATGATCCAACGCATGCGCCACCATCAGCCAGACTTTTGAGTAGAGTAGAGCATGACATCCCCAATCGCCAGACCAGACCACCAACCAGACCAATGGGATAATATCCATTCCAAGCAATTTCCAAACGATTAATTAAAACGTTCGCAAATTTTGTCACTTATTTCGGATAGGTTTGATTTTGCTCGAAAATGTCTGCAATCGATATTCTGCGAAATGAAGTTTATGTTAGGAGCTCGTGGCTAAATAATAACAGCCGCACGGGTCTATCTTCAAGGTTAAGGAACGCTTGCCATGGTCGTTCTGTGGATGGGTGACCATTTTAACACACCGAGTTTCTTCCGTGCTTCGGAAAGCACGTTAAGCCGTTGGTCCCGGCTGTCATTTGTAGATCTTTGGCAGTCGTTAAGATTGTCAGAATCCAGTAAAATCTGACTCGTCTTGCCAAGAACTACCGTGTAACCCAGTTGATGGGTTGTGGAGGTTTGGTAGGCAGCCGCTCCACGTAAAATACTGGTATTCAGCTGAATCCAGTTTGACTAGAAGCCGACCCCAATATAGTTGGGAAAAGGCTAGGCAGATGATGCTATCCGCTGTTATAAAAAGTTCTGCTACAAAGGATAGACCCTACAAAATCTTGGTCAGTTTCTGCACTGTTGCTATTAAAACTTCGTTGAAAATATAACAAGCCATTTATGTTTACTAATCCAAGACTTCAAATGGATTATTTGAAGGGTAGAGCGTAAACTCATCGCTTTCTAGACTTCCAGTCTAGCTGTTGTAATTTATAGATTTGTTTCGTCGAGTTCTTATCGCTATCTTCGTATGGTTGTTTTGATAAAACACTGCTCAGGGCCTAAACCACCAACTCTTAAAGCAGTATTACTTAAGAGTTGGTGGTTAGGCCCCAGACTGCCTCAGAGCCACGAATCTCTAGTAAAACCATATAGTATATTTATGCTTTTAACTTCATAGCCAGATTATCTACTACGCAGAAATTTCTTGAACCACCTAGCTTATGCCATTTTAAACCGGGAAGTGTGAGTAAAGCATCTAGGTACTAACATTTCCCAGTATAAAGGCCCTAAGATAAGGTTAATAAATAAAATCTAAGACCCATCTTATTACGGAAGAAAATTATGCAAATACTTATGAAAATTGTATCCTTATAGTCGTAGATGCTTGATGCAAACCACATGCAAGAAAATATGTGAAGGGATAGGTAATAATTTTAAGATAAATGTGCTATAAAAACTTAATCATGTTCCTACAGCTTCGCTTTTGTAGAAAAGTAAACTGTTTTGCTATAGTTAGTGGCTTCATAATTATGGGTGTTATGTCGTGTCCTTTAAGTAACTTATGCTCGGTTTCCGGAACGTAAATTAATGTCACAAATACGCACGTAAACCTCAACTATGGCCCATATTCCAAAACGTAAACTCCAACTCAACTCGCTCCAACATTAGCACGAAAATGTCAAAGAAAGCTTGTCTAATTGACGTTTTCGAGTGTTGAGAAAACAAATGAAAAAACTTCAATTTATGACAAGCTCCGATGGAGTTGGAGTTAGAGTTTAGTTGGAGTTTACGTTTTGGAATATGGGCCTATGTGCACAGCCAATCACAGCATTCACAGCAGTTTACGCGAGATTGTAAAATTTTGTCATTCATTTTTCGTTGCTCTTTCTAGAAAGCTAATATGCTTATTGTTATGTCTCTTATTGGTTGGAAAAAACAGCCAATTGCTGACTGTGGCACACATGTCAAGTGATGACACTACTTTGATTAACTCTAGAACTTTGATTCGCTTCATCTTTATCAATGTTTATCGACTTGAAATGGCAAAAAATATGTGTTCAAAACTTTTTTTGAAAATGTAACGGACGGACTAAATATAATTATTACCTGTTATCGCTTCCCATCAGGTGTGAAAAGTGGTTACAGACACGAGCCTAACAATATTTAAAAAAAATAGAATTGTTTATTATCTTTTTCATGTCCAGCGTTGTTATAGATGTTTATTGAAGCATCATGAGATAATACAGAGTCGTAAAAGTCCTCATCAGAATGATTGCCTGATCTAAAAATCAAAACAAGTGCCCATCGCTCGTATGTCACCGTCGCCCACTAGACCGGTAGGGTAATAAAAAGAAATTCAAGACAATAATGTCGTTTTATAGTCCCTACTCAATTTATGTAATCATAACCGCTACTATTGTTCAGGAGGACATAAATTTAAAACAAGGAATTCGAATACAGTCGTTACCAAATCGTATCTGTTTACAGAGTAAGGTTTGTGTTCACTGAGACGTAACGTATCTTACTTACGATGAGCTTTTAAGTGATCCTGCTCTACTAAAGACACCTCGTAAACATTGAAGCTTTGAATGAAATGGTGAATGATAGTGTCCAACATTGTAGCGTGGTTTAAAGGTAAGTAATATAGGTATTATGCGATACCTTTAAACCTTAGAAAAAACGCAAGAAAGTCTAGGCAAAAACTTTTAGCAGACGCAAGCCTTTTCAAAGTGCAAAAAAGTTCATTTCTATACTCCTTAGGTGCTTGAAGTGCGTATGACAACCACCGCAGTGGCCAAAAAACTTAACCAGCAAGCCTTCAGAGAGGTAAGAAAGAAACTACCGCCCATAGAAATACCTTTACAAATATCAAAGCTTTGGAACAAACATCAATAAAATGTATGTAAAACACAAACGGCCCAAGATCGTAAAGTTACAGGATAGATTCATTCAGAAGGTTTACTTACAAAAGTTATATGAGTGGTAAAAATATTAGGGTATTGCATATCACGATATTTTTTATTAAAACTAAAAATTTAATAGGGAACGTGCACGACGTTGACTATGCCATCTAGTATTGCATATTCGAAACTTTAACTAAGGTCAGTTAGGGTAAGAGGAACATTTGCAGTTTATTTTGAGCCAGATGTTTTGAGCTTTAGCAAGAACAGATAATGATTTATGACAATTTTGAGATACACCAAATTTGCCTTTGTTTATCAGCTTTCCATTCACAACGCTAATTTCAATACTTACGACAGTATCGGTCTAAATCGTTTAGGTTGTGCTAACGTTTCTCTTTCCCCTCATCTGGGGTAAGAGGAACACTCATCGTATCTCCTAAAAATGACATGTTTATTTATATATACCTGTTGCTACTTTTTTTTTTCATTTTTTCATTCAATCGAATTTGATCTTAAAGTAATTGTAATAAGGGATAGTTTCAAAAAAAAATGAAAAATATCAAATTCGGTCTAAGATAAACATATCGGCTCAGATCAGGGGCATTCAGGGGTGACAAACTAAGAATAAAATTGTTTATTTATTTCAAATTATAATTTTATTCCTACTCAAAGTTCAAAATTATTAAAAATAAAAATATTTTTTGATAAATTTTGTATGAGTAAGAATATTACACAGTACATAAAATTCTCACCCACTTTTTCCCACTCCGTACAAATCAACAACTTTTAACTTTTTTTTTCAGTTTAGGCAGCGCCTTTATTGGTTTTTCTTACTTCGTCATGTACCTATCAGTTTTCCTGAAAAAAAAAACAGTAATACTACTTAAAGTATTACAATAGTTAGTTGGTATTCTGTAAGTCAGACTCAAATCTGTGCCTTTTTGTACATCTAAGAAATAATCGTATTGATAAATCCACTGTTAGGACCAATGCCTTCATCCAAAGTACGCGCGCCAACACAGAACTAATAGGGGTTATTTTATCATTATGTTATTAAAAACTATTAAAACATCTTAATGTTTAACACCCCTGATATCGGCGAAGAGGAACATACTGTTCCTCTGTCCTGTAAGTAAAGTTTCTCTTACCCTAACAAAGTTTTTGGAGGTTAAAAATTTGAGTTCGATAAAACTTAGGTAGCTATATTATTTTGTAGTTTTTAACGGACTTCCAAAAAAGGAGGAGGTTCTCAATACGATTGTATTTTTTTTTTGTGTTTGTACCTCATATCTCCGTCATTTATACCGATTTGAAAAAATCTTATTTTATGTGAAAAATTCTCGATTGGTCCTATTTAAATTTTATCAAAATCGGTCAAGCAATTTGGTTTTTAAATCCAAATATCTGGAAAAAATATGTGGAAAAATCATCCATGTAAGTATACGAAATTGCCTATTTTTGCTTCCCTGTGACTTTCCAGTGGTGGTGTTAGGTGTGGGGTACCACTAAAAAGTGAAAAATAAAAAACTCACAAAAAACCGACTTCCGAAAAAAACACTACAAAGTACAAAATAACTTTAATTTCGGAAGTCGGTGTCAAATAACTAAGCAACCAAACACCGTTTTTATGATCGAAACGAAACGAAAGTTTTTTATGATCTAAAATATCAAAAAAAAAGCTAACCGTTTTTCTTAGTATTTGTCTATTGAATTTATCTCAAAACACTATAATTTTCACATTTTTCGCGCGAATAAAAGTTGTGGAGCCATCTCGGGTTCTTAGAATTTAGACAACTTACTGTCAAACTGTTAAATTTTATTTTTTGAGAGGTTTACAGAACTACCATTTTACCATTAGTCTATGTACAGAACGACCGGCTGATATGTTCCTAGATAAAGGAATGATAATTTCTTGCACGAGGTTTAATGGCGTTATAATAAGAAGGAATTAGAAAAAAAACAAACTACTGCCATAACTTGACAGGTTTTATATACTTCAGTACAGTTTGACAAATCCCAACTTCAAATTGTTAATTCAGAATTTGGGGTGAATGTTTTGTAGTAATCTGCATAGTGGCAAAGTGTTCTTAAGAATTAGATTTTATTTTGTTCTTTATTATTCTTGTGGCGCATTTTATTTACTGCGCGTGCTAACATGACGCGCTTTGGCAATATGCCTCAAGTTCGGCCTGTATTTTAGTGAATGTAATTTTTAAATGGTCGCTCGTTAGGGCTTTAATATGGGAGATTTTCTTGAGGTGTTCGATACAGTTTGAAATATAAAAATTCCAAACGTGCTTATACCGGTTCGATATGGATAAAAGCTTTTTTTATGAGCAAACAAAGGTTTTGGTGAATGAAACTAATTCGTTGGTCTGACTAAAGTCACTTTGTTAAAACTGTATTTGTATTCAGATTAAAATAAACGTTTCAAGTTACTAGGATGTTGAGTCTTTCTCATTCATCGTCTTTCTTCATTGTTTTTTCATAAAAATATAAATTTGCTGTTTCCGAATTGTTCTGATTATTGTGTTCTTTCGAGTCTATGTTATAGTATTTTTTTCCTACAAGCTCTGCTTCTTTCTTCGAAAATATTATGTATTGAGAAAAGATATTACTTTATTATATTAAATCGCAATTTTATGGTGTATTGTTGTGGTTTTCGAAGTTTTATTGTTTGATGGTGTAATACGGGTGCATTTATAGTTTATTCACAATTGAGACTTTTGATACGGGTTTCGCGGCTAATATTCACAAAATGATTTCTTTTGTAGCGGTTATCTTTCAACTGACACCCATTTGGTCAACAGTCAGGGTTCGTAGTGGATGTATGAAAATCTTATAGTTACCTTGTATTTGTCTTGAAATCTTAAACTACAATTTGCGACGATGCACTATAGGTTTGCAGCGTGCTCCAAAGCGCTGCAAATCATTACTGATGATTGCTGGAGAGCCATGTATAGCATAGTCGATCGAAGTATGATATAAGTACATACCCATATAATTATATTTTGTTATAGCCTCTTTTCTGTATGATATACTCATAAACTGGTGGCCTGTTGGTCTAGTGGTTAGTGACCCTGACTGCTAGGACGGAGGTCGTGGGTTCGATTCCCACACAGGACAAATCTTTGTGCGATGAGTACGATTATTTGTTCTGTATCTGGGTGTGTAATTTATCTATAATATGTATGTATTTAGAAATATATAAGTATGTTTATCAGTTGTCTGGTTGCCATAGTACAGGCTCTGCCTAGTTTGGGATCAGATGGCGGTGTGTTGATTGTCCCAAGAAGATATTATAAACTTCTTTCATGTCGGATTAGGGTCATGGAAAATAGAAAAAAAATACATTAAATACTTACCTGACGGGCGAAAGCTATTCGGTAACAAAGTGAATCGCTTTCGGTAACATAAAGACACCTTATCTGAATCTGTATCGAAGAGGACACATCAAAATTTAAAGAAATGCATTCTTGACCAACCCCATACTGCGATACCACGTTATACTAGCACATATAACCACCTCTATGTCTGTTTCATTAAGGTTTATTTTCGTAATTGGAATTGTATGGTAGCATTTAGAGGAGTCATCAATCATATGGGACATAGTATGTTATCCTTTTGGACGGGCGAGTAGTAACATTTGATTTGGATCGAATGCATTGCCGCTTTGTATCTAGATATATATTTTAGATTTTATCTGTTTTTTACGAGTTTGTTACGCACGATTGGGTCTGTGATGCATCTGAGTATGTCGAAGAACATGTTGGTGATGTATTTAGAAGGTATTGGTTTGATTTGTGAATGACAGCGAAGCATGCAATGTGTAGTTACTGGTTCGATAAGACTGGGCTCTGAACTGAAATAAAATAAAATAAAATAGTGATCGAGTAGATATACAGGCTGTTGTCATATTTAAGAGTGATTTTGGTTAGCTGATATACATTAAGGAAACAATAACAAAACAAAAAGAGTGAAAAAATTTATAATCGGTGGTGCTTGGCAACTGGGCTTAACCCAGTTGTATTTGTTCCTTGGTGCCTATTTGGCCTAGCTGCTGTCTCCTACTTGATAAGGAGGGAAGTGTGAATTGATTTTTTCCTACTCCGCTGTTATTTTCTGATTTATTTCTTTGCGGGATCCAAGACAGTTGAATCGTTTCTCCGGGACTCGTCGAGCTTTATTGACTCGGCGTTTTTCTGGTGGTCGCCACTGTTGATTCTGGCTTTCAGGAGCTGCAGTGGTTTGGGAATGTGTGGCGCGCTTGTCCCATTTACATGAGAAACGCAGCGTGCGTTTGGTTATCGGGGTCCGAACTTACGCCTAAGTGAAGTTTGTCACGCTGCCACATGCATCATATGCCTGGGGTTAATCCAGGGCTTGATATTCGGCTTATTCGGACTTTGTGGGAGAGTTTTTTTTAGTATATTTGGAATGATTTCTATAAAAGCGTCAACAGCAGAGTTGGTGCAGTAATGGGCTAAAATTTCATGACCATGACAAATAATTCATTTCGGCGGCAACGGTCTCTTCATCTGTTTTATTTTTCCATCTTGTTCTGACGGAGCAAGATTGGTTGTTTTCGTCCTAAAGCTTGTTAAACCTGGTAAAATATCGATTATCGACCCATCGCTCAGTCAACACTCCGTTAAAATATTGACATCAAAATCACAATCAAGAGGTTGAAGAGCTGTGTGAAAGCTATCAAAGTTGTGTTGGTAACTCCTAATATTAAAAGTGATGAAATGAAGAGCAGTGTGTAATATTAAAAGTGAGTATCTTAAAATTGTAGTCGGGGTGTAGTAGCTGCTCCTTGCAACATTCCAGCTCGTCTTGAGACTTTCAATTTGTAGACTCTCGTCAATATCTTGGATTATGATAAATAAAGCCATCTGTATAGGTGAGAAAAACTGATATAATTATGAAAATCTTTTCGTTAAATATCACTAATTGACCAACGTTAGGTTGCTGGCAAGCTAGATCGTGTTTGTGTATAAGAGTGTGTTTGGTTTTTGTTTTTTTTTGTGAGTATAATGTTAGCAGAATAACAGTGTTCAAGCTAAAAATAATGCCACAGACGGTAAAAACTTTGATAACGAAATAATATGAAAACAAATAATTAGTAGGTAGGTAGGTAGTGGGAAAACTAACAAGAAAAAATTAACGGTTAGATACTCTCTCTCCATTGTGTTCCAATGGGTAATCGACTCATTCAAGTCCACTGAGACACAAATTCGTTTCTCAGAACACCCGTTTTTGGAACTGTAAATTCACAGCTGTAGAGTATTTATCGAACATGACGTACATCATTGTGTACTGGATATTAATAAGAAAAAACTTACGAAAACAATTACATAATGTACCGCGTTGCTTGTTGGTTCGTTTGTTATATGACCACGCACTTCTGGAACAGCCTGTATAATTATGTTAAGTTGAGAAACGTTGAAAGATGAACGTACAGAGTGCCAATTTTACTATTTTTTAAGCAACTTTCCTGATAGCTACAGCCTGGGAGTCTTTAAGTCAAGAGTGAATAGGTTACTTCTAGGCAAGCGTGCTCCATCTTCGACCACATCATCGCTTACCATCAGGTAAGATAGTGGTCAAGCGCGTGCCTATCAATTTTTTTCTTTTTATTTTCCATTCGCATCTCGGGCGCAATCTGGCAAAAATGTATAAAAAATGAGGTTTTTGACAGATTGCGACTGGTGAAGTGATAATAAATGACCTAGCGAGGTCATTTGGAAACTTAGGGTACAGGGAACTTGGGGCACCCTGACACGTATAGCTTAGGTTCGAATACCCTGCATACAGAAATTTCAATTTCATTAAATGGCCAATTCTACGATATGGCTGCGACATAGATAAGTCTGCGAACATATGGTTAGGTACCCTATTCTATGAACGGCCTAAGCATCAGCCAGCCCGTTCATTAAATGTTGTATTTGACGTATTGGCTGGACGTCATTTAAGCCGCTGATTAAATAGCGCCGTTCAATGATTAAATGGCTGATTATGGCAGTTGGCTGCGACAGCCATTGGGTCCACACAAATCAATATCGTCTTCAGCGCATTAGACGTTTCAAGATCACTGTTAGAACGTGGAAAGCAAACTATTGCTAAGCTCCGTTTAGCGCAAACCTAGCAATGGTAACCGAACATTAGGAATGCTACCGCTCAGCATACTGCAAGCATAACCTGCATAACCTATAGCTGATAGTCGTACCTACCTACCGCACTGCGCCACTTCTAAGACACTCATTTGCCACTAATTGTAACTAATTGCTGGCACGCTCAATTATAAGGATTTCTTACATGTCATTCTGGCTGGACACTCACATATTTGTGTTGTGTGGTTACGTTTATGTGATTTTGTTTAGTGGAGTTGCGAGAGGTTTTTGACCATGCTAGAACATAAATGCCCTAACATGACCGAAAACCTCTCGCAACTATGTAGGTATATATTTTGGAATAGGAAATTAAACCTGGATGTTCTGCAACTACGCACGGCTCCCGGTATAAATAAGTATCAGTCCTTGGTTGGGAGGATGGATAGATGCATTTACAATATGTGGGCATGGGCACCGTTTACTGAGCACAACAATATTTAGAAATCATTCGGGCTTTTCTACTAAAGGCGCTCTCGTGACTTCTGTAAGAAGTTCTAGGGTTTTTTTAAGGATGGGAAATCTTCAAATGACTCCTTCCGCTCTGGGTGGAGCCGGAGGGAGTGTCAGACTCTCACTGACTAAAACCCATCCATGCTCCTCCTAGTGCCCTTTGCTTTCCAGCGCCGCGGTAACTCTTTCGAACAAAATCCGCAACCCTGGCAAAGTTAGTATATTATGTATAGTATATCTATAATACCGGTAGTATTTGGATACTGCGTTTCAGGCACGGTTTAATAAGCCAACATCTTAGCTCATATTCTTTTTACGCTATGAGATGGACAAAAATACCTCGTAAGAAGCCAACCAGTAAATTTGTTAGCAGGTATAACTATTCATGGCGTGAGTACCAGACTTGGTAGGTAATTATCACTCATGAACGGTCTTTTAATGGACCTTAAAAATAGCCTGACAAATAATAGCCAAGAAGGCGGTTAAGCCATAAAATGATACACAGTTAAACGTAGACACAATAGTCAATAGAACATTGTGGTATTATTCTTTAATACCTTATTTCAAAACCTGAACCTGAATTCTAGGATCCCAGGATACGGGACACGAGGAACTCTTACATAAATACCTATTTTGTACGTTTTCCGAGACGTTACAACACGACTATCAACTGTTTTGGTTCTGAAGGAATCAGGATCAATGACTTGTAAAATTACGTCCGCTTTCTATAATATATCTCAATCCCAATCTTGATCCCGATCCTTGTCTGTAACCAATCAAAGGTAAGGATTGTGTGGTGAAGGACACAAACTCGGCCGTTGATTGGTTACAGAAAAGGATCGGGATCAATATTGGGATCGAGATATGTTATAGAAAGCGGCCGTTAGTCGACAGATTGACAAACTCAAGTAAACTGCTGTGATTAACACGTAGCCGTAGTCACTTGACAGCTAAATTTAATCATTGTAAAAAATGTAAATTTAATCGACAATTTTCAAACGTCGAAATCGAATCGAATCGTCGTCGTTTACGTCGTCGTTCTTAAAAATACTGGAATGGTCCACCCCTCATCATTTGCCATTATAATCAATGCTTAGTAAATACTGAGGGCTAATTCTACTAATTTTTAAGCAACTTTCGCATTCACATCTCAGTTGCAATCTGTCAAAAATGTATTCTTATTGAGAAAATTTGAATTTTTAATCTGCCAATCAGTTTTTAAACTAGCATAAATACGGTTAAAAATTTTATAAATAGGGCTGAATTGGTTTGGCACTAAAGGGGTAGTCGATTAATCACGTGAGGCGCGAAAAGGGGGGGGGTTTGGCAAAAAATCACGAAATATCACAAGACGGAGACGGGTGTAGTGACTAGTAGTGAGATATCACGTGTGTATTTTATCATTAAAGTTTTAAGATAATTACCATTTTTTTTCAAAACATTGAACCAAAAATACATTTGATTTTGGGTAGAGGGGAGGGTGGGTGGCTTTAGTGTAAACCTTGCCATGTATCACCAGGGGAGAGGGGGATTTAAAAATTTGCTAAAAAAATTACGCGATTTCTGGACAACCCCAAACATGTTAGAAATCTGATGTAAGTGGAAGCACAGCTTTACAAGATCAAGGAATCACAGAATCAAAGCCGCCATTTACCCACATTGAAATCCTCTTACAAAACAGCTTACCCTCAAACAAGATCTTAAAGCCATATCAGGCAAATTGAATAAGTATGTGCTTAATAATGTTGTAGTGTCCATTGTTGGCTAGTAACTGTTGGTAAACATAACAATGTGAAATATCTGCCTCGCGATATAAATAACTCTCTCAGTGGGTCATTGCATGGCGCCGTACGGGGCTAAGGCGGGACACACGGAGTAGTGGAAACAAGAGCTCTTTTGTTGGCAGTTAGAAGGTATAGCTAAAAATGTTATTTACTTCAACTTCGTGTCAACGATTCTATTGCTATTTTATATTCGCTTTGGTCAGCGCTAGCATTAGCATTGTAAAGGTCGTACATGGTGCAGTTGTTAGTGCACAAAGAGAGAATAAGAGGGGGGGCATCATTTGTGATGTGGCATTGTGGCTCATCGGAGTACCCCTAACTTTTATTTATTTATTGGGGTATGGTCCATGCAAGCACTTATCTTCTATAATAAAAGCACTTTCTTCATATTATATAGATTTATTTTATTACTATTCTTATAGCAAAGCAAGCCGACATTTTTTCCATTCCTTCATAGGGTGGGTAGAGACAAGCTAGATCTCTCGACCTTCAAATGACTTGAACGGTAGTCTGGTTGCCTTTGCTTCCATGCACTCTGGACAAACTTTTCTGTCAACTGGTAACTTCATTATCTGTAAACCCTTGCGATGTAGATGCCCTAACCTATGCCATAAATCTTCACTAACAATATTGCATTGCTCGTCAACAGCAGAGTCATTACATGCTTTACCTATAATGTAGTATAGTTTACCATTTAATTTTCATACTACCTGAGTGTTATTGTTAAAAATCTTGACTATACAATTGTCAAAGTTAACTTTATGTCCTGTCTCTACTATTTTCTTTACTGAAAGTAAATTGTATGTCAAATTTTTCACAATCAAAGCGTGTGTGTATTCCCAGCGGAAAAGTGTCGTTTTTCTTAATTTCAGTTAAGCAGATATTTAGTGTATGACGTCGTGTAAATGTGTATGGTAAGTACGAATTTGTGCATCCAACCATTGGGGAGTTATTCAACAAAAACTGTTTCCGCTGGAACTACGTCATCCCAGCGGCACTTTTTTTTTCCTATGGACGTACAAGAAAAAAATACATGCAATAATTAGTGTGTGACGAGAGGTAAATGTGTATGTTAAAATGAAATTTGTGTGTCTTAAAACTGCGAAGATATTCAAGTTTCCGCTGCGCTGACGTTTGGCTATTTGATGGAAATCATATAAATCGGTTTAGTGCAGAGTTGATTTTTTTAGGCACGTTGCTATGAATTTGTGTATAATGTTTGTGAAAACAGATTTTGAAAAAAGTATACCGTTTAGGAGATATACACGTAAAGGTGAAATATGGTTATTAGGTCCAAGTACTTAAAATAGGAACTTTAGAGCCTAACTTTTAACGTTTATTTGTATCTTGTAAGGGTCTACAACGTCTTGCCAAGTTTCATTTATGTGCGCTTAGTAATTAATGAGCAATGGCATAATTTACTACGAATGGACCACTATATTTTGTGACATCCGATTGTAGGACTTTTTAATGGAAAAGCAAAATAAAACATATTCCAATATTTAGTGTATTAATTCAACTATTCATATGTAAAATTTCAGCTCATTACGCTACATAATTAAAAAGATATAATAAAAATACCAAAACAACCGAATTACATGGATAAACCGACCAAGTTTGAAAGACTACAAAAATGCGGACGTGCAGTACATAGAGCTAACGTTCTAGAATGTCCAGTGTTTTACCATTATTGGACTAGTATAGGTCGGCACACAATTCTTGACCTGGCTCGATATGTTTCGAAACGCTTTACTTGGCATCACTGTTACCGTTGCGTTTATATTATTTAGGTACATCGAAATTGAATTGTTCAATTTTAATTAACACGTCATTCGAAATGTGTCGAGCCAGGTGCCAAGTTAACGCGTACGGGTAGTAGTTATGTGTCTTCTTAGCGCGCTTTATCAGTCACAAATGTGCACCCAAGGACAACGTGCGTATGCGCTGTTTATTTTGCCGCAACGCGTAATATTATGTACCTTCCTCCTTCAGAAATTTCTTTTTCAGTGCTCATCGTTTCTATGGAGGTTATAAGTAAGTACTTCTACGCTATTCAATCCCTAAAAGTAATTCACAGATGTGATCATTCTCCGTGGGAGCTATATTCCAATGTTTAGGATCTAGCAAAGATTCAGACGATTTTAACGTTCTCAGTGCGAATAAGTACACATGGAACGGTCTCACTACCAATGTTTCCTAACCATTCTACAGCAGGGACCAAGATTCTGGATCCTATTGCTCTGTTAAAACGAATTTCATATGTGGGAAACGAATGTGTGTGAGTAACGAATTTTACGACGAGAAAAAATTCGTTTCTTCGTTCGTCGCTTTCCATTTCTTTTACATCATCAACGGCAGTAACGTAAGTTTGCCTCTGTGGGCATTGTAAGTAGGGCATACAAACGGGATGTGCTACTAGCCAATGTTGGTCGCATTCGCGCCATCCTGAACCATTTCCATTGGTACGTAATTCTCCTAAAACTGGAAACTGGACTTCATTGGATGGGTTCACGTTGTCTAAGGGATATCTCCCTCCATTAGCGACAACATCTAATACACGCGCTGAGATTCCTGCTTCAGCAATGCACTGTTCAATTGTACGGGTACTTCTATGAGTAACATTGTTCCATTGAGCTAGATAGTCACGCGAGAAAAGATTCTTGGCCCCAAGGGCGACGAACGCTCTCAAGGGTAAATCAGCAGAGTTGATGTCTGATAAATTGAAATCGAATTCTATCAATCCTGGAACAATTAGCGAAATAGTAAACGCATTAAGCGCTTCAGTCATATCGGGAGTATAATCAACCCCCATGAAGGTATTATGAGCACTCACTACTCAAGTTACAGACAGGGTCGCGGTCCTTTGCAAAACACCTGTCTCAACAGGACCCATCGATACATCTGGTTTCTGTAGCTCGATAACTAAACCTGAAGATAGTCTCTCAGGTCTTGGAATGTGCTGGTACATAGTATTGAGTAGATATGGATTCATCAATATCTCATAAAGTATATTATTCGTAGGTAGGATCGGAGTGGTCTCAGGAGGAATGCCATCCCTCCCTAACCCGTAACTCTTCTTAATATATAGTATCACTGATTACTCGCATCTCTCTCTGCGATATATCTATTAACTCTCGCAACGTAGTCCCAACATCAACCCCCAAAAATAGATGTCCATCTGAGTAATTAAAGTTCGTGGTGCGTCTACGAGGATTAAGAAAGGGAGCGACAGCATTATGTACTAAGTTTATGTTTATATTTGTCTCTAATAACTCGGAATACGAAAATCCGAGAGACTGAGGTTCACTGCAATGCGTATTTCCTAGAACCGAAATAAACATAGATTTCGGTTCCTTCAGAAACACTAGGGTATCATCAAGTAATCTGTTTGTAGCTTCTAGACATAGTGACACATAATCATCTATACAACTAATCTCTTTCACTATGACTGGTTTTCTTATTATATAAGGAATTCTTTCTCTTCCGATAGTAATGACCTCAAACCGTGAGGCAACACTATCAGCTATTCTTGGTACCCACTCTTTTGGGCCATAACCATTTACGTTATAATCTTTCTCAGAAATCGTCAAATTGGTGCTCTTGTTTATTATACTACGCAATGCGCCAAGTATATCAAACAAATCAGCTATTCTTTGTTGAGCGTTTTCGTTTTTCGATTCTTTCTCATCTATTACTGCACTTTTATCATCCTTAACAGCTTTATCGTCTTTGCTGTTTCCCGGCTCCATCTTCTTCCGACAGAGAAAGACTCACACAAGTGATAGGCAATGAAAACACGTATTATAACGAGTTATAACTTATTCAAACTCTGTAGGTAGTGATGACATCAGGTAACAAATGTTATCAAGGCTCTCTATTTTTGAGCCTGAAGCTTCTAGCTCCGTCACTAGCTTTTCAAAAATTAAAAAGTGATCTTTAGACTTGTTGTGCATTTCAGGTTTACTAATTTCCTACGTAAATGTAGTTTATTTAGCCCGCTCTTCCACTAGAAATGTTCTTCAAGTAACTTGAACATATCTGCAGCCGTTTTACCGCCTTTTGAGATTTCTAGGTATCTATCCGGCAGACATTACACAATGATATTTCTCGCCGTGGCGTCATTTTGCTTCCATTCTTTATTACTGGCTTCTCTTACGTCAGTTACGTCTTTTTGAGTTGACTAACCAATACGCAGATGTATTAACAGTAACTCAAAAATATGCTGCCATCTGTTGAGAAGTTCACACGGTTAAAATACAGCTCTATAGGGAATGTCTTCTACAAAGTGCAATAGAATAAACGCAATACCTGCAAATTGGTCATTGCACTCATCATTCATCAGAACAACTTGTACTATGGGACCATTACTGAAATTGCGAAAAAAAAAAATCGATTTTTGTGCGTATATAAAAATAATGTACTGAGCAGCAGATTTTGTTTTCGTGATTTCGGGGTGTTTTCAGGTATTGCGTTTATTCTGTTACTTCCCTTCGAGCATTTTTCGCCTGAAAATCGGATGCATTCTTGCTAAAAAAGGAACCCCTGTTTATTTTGCTTTCTGGTTAAATTCGCGGTGTGTATAATTCCAGTTGTTGCATTGTTATAAGCGCAAGTCGACCAGTTATGCAACTAAACAATTGCATAAAACAAAAGCGCAACGGGCGGCACTAACATTTTTGAGTGTCTATTGAGAAAGTAAAACCTAAACGCTGGGAATACGGCGACCTACCTCTTGTAGCTACCGTTTATGTATGCGGTTTTTTTTTTACTGGCTATTAGCTACCGCATTTTTTTAAATCTGCAATCATAACCATGGACAAGAGTCCTTCAAAAAGTTGCCAGCTTACCTATTTTTTACCCCAAAAAGTTCTGTTCTGTTTATATATGGCAAGCAAAGCCGATGTCCACTATTCTGCCAATGTCCGAAGTAGATTGGAGAAGCAAACTCCAAAAAGTTAAAGCTAGAAGTGAATGAATGAAAAAAAACTCGAAGTAAGAAAATTATCTTTTTTCTTTAAATATTAATTACCTTACCACCACACACATTACATCACACAGTTTACAATATTCGGTATTGTTGGTTTTTGCACATAATAATTATATTTTAATGAAACCACTCCAATTACTGCTTAGAACCGTCTTTATTACATTCCTTACATTTATCGAATCTCCAGAAGTTCCTTCCAGTTTCCGGTCTTTTTCTGCATTGACAGCTGTCAATGCAGAATGTCATTGTCATGTCATAATGTTGCCAACAAGTACTGTACACTACCTATTAGGTCACTGCAAAATACATACTTGGTTTGCTGATGAGTCTGTAGGTCATGAAGTCTGTACTACCATGCATGTCTAAGTATAGGCAATTAGGCATACTATGTTAAGAGCACGGTCTGATAGTTCTTGTGGCTTTTTTAATTGCACAATGCAATTGTTAATTCGGACAGGTTTGCCATCTTCCTTTAAGTTTTCGAAATGTTTATTCCATGTTTTTCTTCATTGATTTGTAGATTTTGCTTCTCATTGTTTAATCATGCCATGATTTTGTAACTATTTTCTATGTTGGCTAAAGATTCGGTATTCGACATTTGAAAAGTATCTAGCGATCGACGCCCCTCGGCGAATAAGATTTTTTTGATTCGTTTTCGTTAGGTCGTTCTCGTCCAAAACAATATACACCCCAACACACTGGAGTGGTTTATGGTTTTAGTCCGCGATTTTACAATGTATATTTCTTTAGGTCTTTTCACGACCTCGTACGCGCATATCCCGTTTTTTTCCGTTCGCGTAGGAAATTCAGGAAATCCTCTCTTAGTGCTCCCCTACACTCCCCAAGGAACCTACATGCCAAATTTCAGCTTTCTACGACCAGTCGTTTTGACTGTGGGTTGTCTATTACCTCTTGTTATAAATACCTCTATTGAGTGCCATTGTTGTCGACAGATCTGGCAACCCTGTTGTTATGGGCTTGTTGGTGTTCGTTGGTTAGCAACGGGGCGGTTTACGTGTTGACAGGTAGTGCTTCACGCCGGTTCCGTCCGTGTAATCACCCATCCCAGAGAGGTAGGTGGCTGCTCCTGCTCCAACATGAATGTCGTAGCCGTTAACAAAGTGTATCAGCCTGTCTTGGGCTGCACTCTCCTCGCCGCGTTTCAGGGCGATAGTCGCCACGCGGTACCAACCACAAAACGTGATGATAATATGCATAAGCACTCGGAGGAACGGTGTTACTGACAAATTTGTCACAATCAGAGATAGCACAATACTCCTGCTCGACAAGTGCGACATATCCGGGCGCGTCCGCGTTAAAAACTTTGATGGACACTTCGCTGCTTAATCTGGGTTCACCTTCGTTTACAAATGCCTGCTGCCACAACGGATCGTTTGTTAAAGGTGTAGATGTCCCGTTGGTAACCAACGAATACCAACAAGCCCCTAGCAACGGGGTTGCCAGATCTGTCGCCAACAGCCATGGTGGCCTTTCCATTAGCAGTTCTTTGTTTGCAGGGATTGTTTGGTTAGGACTCTCTAATTGTCACCTTTATTTTAAGGGTAAAAACTCACATCACAAATGGATTCAACTTATGGCAACGTTTTGTGGCCTGTTATATGACTAAATTTCTTTGTAGTATTTTATACAAATTTTCATAAAATGGACTCTACACTTTAGTTGCGTACTCCAACTGAGACCTCTTAAGGGTCATAAATAGAAACAAGAAAGACAGAGAAACGCTTTTCAGGTTATGTTATGAGTATGTGTGTCTAATTTTTGTAAACTGATTTGTACTGACTGGAAGCAGTGGAAGCCGACCCCAATATAGTTGGAAAAAAATGAGTACCTATATTGACTGCTATGTCACGTGCTGCACAAATTCTGGCTGCGGGCTAAAGTTTGACAACTACTCTAAAGGTATGACGTAACTCATACACTATAATTACAAATCTCTGCCATTAATTATTTTTTGTGGATCATTAATTTAAATGCCAAAGACTGTGGTGTAAACGTAAAACATGTGACATTTAAAGACATAACTCTAAGATTGGATATTGCAAAAGTGCAGTAACGCCAGTAACAAATGATATGGCTCCCACGCATCGCATTAAACGTATTCTGAATTGACTCAATCGAATTTTACGAGTTGCGTGGGCTGAACACACACATTCTTTTGTTTCGCTTAATTTAACATTAGCTTTCAAAGTGGATGGGGTGAATTTTGTTTTTTTTTTTACCTTGTTGTAGTGAAAAGAATGCTTATTTTTTTTAAACACAAAACTTATTTTGTTTTTTTTGTGTCTTCTGAATTGTGTTATAGCCGGCCGGATTTAGACGTTTTCTATCCGTTAAGCTTAGTCGGAGTGTGACAAAATAACATTTTTTATGATTTAAGTAAAACGTCTACTGTTGATAGACCACACTTAAAAGCTTTATTAGTAATCAAGTCAACAGTTAAACTAAATCGTAAGATAACTTCTTGGTATAAAATAAAAATCATCTATTGTAGTGGTATGAGAACTTGTTTGATACGCTCCATATAATAAGACATAAACGCGCTCGCACCTCGGTAATCTAATCAGATAAAAATCAAAATGTTTGATGATAATACAGTCAGCGTGTCATTTTTTTATGAGCTACCATAATTTTGTTTAATTATGTAAATAGATTATTTATTTTTCGAATTTCAGGTTATTTTAAAAGCAATTTAGTGTAAATGCAAATATATTGTTAATAAAATATCCGAAACACTCCCAGATTCATTTAATTAATTATCCCAATTATATAATCTAAACATGGTCACATGATTTTATTTTTTTATGACTGTTAATTTTTATTAATTAAAGTTTCGAAGTCAAACGCTTTACGCCTTCGGGATCAGATTGTAATCTTTATACAGATTCATTTTCTGATATAATTCATGTTATATTGGTATTACAACCTTTTTATTGATTTGCAATGTTAATTACAAAATAATAATTGCACCGAATGCCTTTCTGTACATGATAATTATTTTAAGCGAGGGCTCAAAAACAATTAGTCGATTGCAGAGTTTCATATCTCACGAAATGATCCATTGATGAACAAAAAACCGGTCAAGTGCAGCCGTACTTTCGCAATTAGTGTTCTGTGGTATCGTATGTAATGGGTGTCCCAAAAGTTACGTAAAATTTGAATTTGGTAAAGTGTTAGCAAACTCAAAAATATAACAGTTTGATAGCTCATAGTTTAGGGTTAGTAAAAATTAAGTACAACTCGAAAGAGCAACGGTTTTGTTGCACAATGGTCAAAGTTCAAAAAATCTATAATTTCGATGGATTTTCCCCCTAGATCATGACTGTGATTTCGTTCTTTGGCGATATTTGAAATCAAAGGTCTATGCAAACAAGCCCACAACCAGTAGTGCTTTAAAGAGATTCAACGCTAAATCAACGAAATTCAGCCACAATCATCTGTGTTTTCTAGTTAAATTTTGGGACACTTGCGTACGAAGATTTAGCTGAACCCCTGTATAAAAAAATCGCGTTGTTTTGGACTTTGAATTTTACAACAACGCGTAGTCCAAAACGACGCGAATTTTACATCTTTTCTTTGTGACTTTACTGCTTGCTCTCGTACTCGTATACCACGTCATGAATATAGCGTTGATTCTATGTGCACGTATTTTCGCTCATTCGCTCATCCTTGGCAGAAAGCTGTTTTTACCCGACACAACGACACATGTTTGTATTTTTTTTTTAATGTTTGTTCGCGCATAACTCCGTCGCTTGCCAACCGATTTGAAAAAATATTTTTTTGTTGGAAAGGGTATACTTCCCAAATGGTCCCATTGATATGATTGAATTTTATCAAAATCGGTTCAGTAGTTTGGTTTTTAAATCCAAATAGCTGGAACAAATATGTGGAAAAATCATCCATGTACACGAAATTGCGTATTTTTGCTTTCCTGTAACTTTCCAGTGGTGTTGTTAGGTGTGGGGTACCACTAAAAAGTGAAAAACAAAAAACTTTTTCACAAAAAAGAAACCGACTTTTGGAAGCCGATTTCTTTTTTTTGTGAAAAAGTTTTTTCGATTTTATGGTAGTATGGTGGTATGGTAGAAGCATAGTGCGATATATTGATTAGCACTCATCGGCCGTCGCGTCGGCATGACTGATAAACTGTGAGATTGGCAGAAGAAACCTACAATATCCCTACATTTTTGGCAAGTTTGAATATACAACGTGTAACACAATAAACGCAATACCTCTTAAGAGGTCATTGTACTCATCATTATGAACAACTTTTACTATGGAACCAAACCCGAAATCGCGAAAAAAAATCAGCTGTTCAGTATATTTCGTCGAGTTATGCGCACAGAAATGTATGGAGCAGTCGATATTTTTTCGCGATTTCAATGTTGGTCCCATAGTGAAAGTTGTTCATAATGATGAGTACAATGACCCCTTAAGAGGTATTGCGTTTGTTCTGTTACACGTTGCAAAACTTAGTTGAATTCGTACGTTTTGTAACCAGAAAGACCTTAAGTTCCATTAATTTTATCACACACTAAAACCATTATAATATATCTTACCAATAACTCGACCACATACACACGTACTTATCTGCACATATACATACAGACTATATAAAAAGCATATAATGCATGTATCGGTGAAGCCAGATAATCGAACCGGGAGAATGTTTTAATTAGGTTAACGATTGGGAGCGGGGACGAGCCTCGTGACGTCATCCGCTAATGAACGGCGGGTCCACAGATAATGTGCGGTACAAATAGTTTACTTCGTACGACGGGTGGTGGCGCGTGCACACATGTGAATGTTTGTTTACATGGATTTTAGCAGGGAACTAGGGAAGATGGTTTGTGATTTTTTTTCGTAGTGTACTGCTGTGAATGTAGATAAAGTGACTTTTTAGTTGCGATAACTATTATCAAAAGACCACAATTAAAAAGGACTAGCTTTTGCCCGCGACTTCGTACGCGCATATCCTGTTTTTCCCGTTTCCGTAGAAGTTTCGGTAAATTCTCTCTTTGTGCTCCCACTCCCCAAAGAACCTACATGCCAAATTTCAGCTTTTTACGATCAGTAGTTTTTACGGCTGTGCGTTGTCTGTCAATCACTCAGTCAGAAATGGAAGAATTTTATTTAATTATATTGATTTTTAATCATTTAAAATAACGTAAGTGTCGAATCTTTCTACAATTTATTTATATTTACAGGAACACATTATTTTATCTACTGAAAACTTAAAAAAAATCAAGACGTGAACGTATACTTAATTTCATACCTTAATTCGCTAACCAACAAAATTGAACATTGTTGTTAGCGCAAGTGATTAATATCAGTTTTTGTGTCGTAACGATTCAGGCAAAAATGTAACTGAATTAAATTGGATTTAATTTAAATTTATAGGCCATCTGACCAATTTGTCAAAATTCCGTATTTGTTTTTTTAACAACTTTCCTTAGAAAATGTTTAATTCTGACATTCTCTACATATTATATAAAAAAAATAGAGATAACTTGCTGTTCCTAGCTTTTATTGAATATAATAAATGCATTTTGTTATTTTATGAATGACCCGGATTATGGAAAATGTTTTATGTTCAATTTGTTACTTCAGAGTAATAATTCCTTCGCCAGCAGAAACTACGAAAGTTGACAAATATCAAGATGGCGGCTTTCTCCAATGGGCTGTCCGTAGGAACGACACAAATTAAATAATTAAAGACCAATATATTAAATGAGTCGTTCGAGGAAGTGATCCAACGATAAATTAAAATAAAATGTTTTGTCTTAAAGTTGTCATAAAATAAAAGGCCCGTTTTGACAGCAGGATACAACATTACTTTACTAGTAAGTATGAAAGAGACGTGAAATAAATCTCTTTGTTGTATCCTGCTGTCAAAACGGGCCTTTTATTTTTTGAAAATTTTAAGTGCAATTCACCCTTCTGACGTTTATTGCTTCTACACCAGCTGCAGCGAGTCGTTAAGTTGAAACTAACATTTTGATAACATGGATGTGGAGCTAAACCTCTTTACCCAGCGCAGTTTGCCACCGATGTCCTTTTTTTTTTTTTTGGATGGGAAATCATCAAATGACCCCTCCCGCTCTGGGTGGAGCGGCAGGGAGTGTCAGACTTCTACTGACTAAAACCCACCCATGCTCCTCTTAGTGCCTTTTACGTTCCAGGGCCGCGGTAACTCTTTCGAACAAATCCGCAACCCTGGTAGGCTCTGGCCCTAACGGGCCCCGACCCATGCTGACGACTGCTGGCTTGGCGCGCGTTGAACACAGCGCGCCGTCAACCCGGGCCTGTTCTGATCGGACGGCGAGCTACCCATTGCTCGCCGTCCACAGGCATCAGTCACTGCGCCATGCTCAGGAGAATCAGTTCCTGGGCGGCGCAGTGGCTGACGTTCAACAGGAGGGGGTGAAATGGGGCCATTACTGGCACTCCATTTCAGCCCCCTCCGGAGCCCGTTGTAGGGGCTCTACTGCGGCTGTTGCAGTAGCAGCAGCCGCAGTGGAACCGGCTTTGGCGGCGGAGGAAGCGGCGGCGGTGCCACCGATGTCTACGTATTACTCTGCGAAATCAAAAATTTTCTATGTCCCATATTCCAAAACGTAAACTGCAACTCAACTCGAACCCCAACTCCATTGGAGTTTGTCATAATTGAAGTTTTTGCATTTGTTTGCTCATCTCTCGAGTACGAAAACGTCAATTAGACAAGCTTTCATTGACAGTTTCGTGCTCATGTTGGAGTTGGAGTTCGAGTGGGGTTGGAGTTTACGTTTTGGAATATGGGCCTATGTGTGCGAGCACTTGGAGCAAAGTGTGTGAAGTCAAGTCTCTGTTTACCAAGCACTCTGTGCCCCAGGCGGGTACCGTTCCCTATCGATACGCATTTCGATTCAATCGATGTTGAAGATTATCGATAAACGTTGATTTATTTTGACTGAGTTTTTTGTTATTTATCGATTGCGGATCGTTATTTCGCTGTGTAGCTGTGAGTATGTCCATAAATTAGATGCGAATGGCGCAGTGGCGGAATGTGATAATCGTTTTCGGTTTGATTCCCTGAAAAAATAAAACTCTTTTAAGCTGAATACAGAATCTGGTTGTGTTTTTATTTGTGGTATGGCAGTCAACTAGGGTGTTCAAGATAAGCATCTTGAATACCCTAGTACCCTAATATTCATTTTAAGGTTAATACTGGACAAGCAAATAAAAACCGGTCAAGTGCGAGTCGGACTCGCGCACGAAGAGTTCCGTACCATTATCTGTAAAAAAACGGCAAAAAAATCACATTTGTTGTATGGGAGCCCCACTTAAATATTTATTTTATTCGGTTTTTAGTTGTGTATTTGTTGTTATAGCGGCAACAGATATACATCATCTGTGAAAATTTCAACTGTCTAGCTCTCACGGTTCATGAGATACAGCCTGGTGAAAGACAGACGGACAGGAAGATGGACAGACAGACGGACAACGGAGTCTTAGTAATATGGTCCCGTTTTTACCCTTTGGGTACGGAACCCTAAAAATGATGTTTCGCAATGACTAAAAAACAATAGTTTTTATTCATAAATAATGTTATTAAAAATTATTGTACGCTAGCTTATTACCTCCTCCTGTTAGAGAGAGATAGCAACAAATTTAGGATAGCTTAGTAGAAACATTAGCATCAACCAGGACTTAAAGTTTTACGTGTCACGATTTCTACTACCTATATTATTGTGATGCTCCTTACTTAAATTATATTTACAAGCTACTTAAAAACAAATGTGAACAAAACTTATTGCGGTATAAAACAGTTTTAGAAAGGCTATAAATGTCTCCAGAATATATGTTTATACGACCCAAATACTCGGGTGTATGGGTAACATTTCACTTGTAATATGTCATGAATTATAAACAAAATATTTGTTTGGACATTCTATTGTTCCTTCCTGATTGTCGTGCATTGCTGGATGTGGTGAAAGAACTTTAAGAAGTTACTTGGTAGACAACTGGTTGGGGTTTGACTAAACCCACGCTTAACCCAAAGTTACTGGTGTGGCCTGTATCATAATTCATTTGAACTTTAGTCGCTTAAAAACGTGAATAACTAGAGATGATGATGTGTGCTGCCCTAAGAAAGAATTTTACGGAACTGAACAGCGATTGGTTGTGACAGGAGATCCATTTTCTCTGCCAATGTAGTTATGGTTAGTATCTTTTCAGTACTATAATCACAAGAAAATAATCAATGTTTCCGCAGTTGCTACACTGAGCACTAAACAGTATACAAACTCCGTAGAAACGTGTTTCTTTCCGTTGTCTTGTTTACGACTCTGTTTCACTTGAAAAGTTTATACTCATAGACAACGGACATTATCCATCAATGTTGGATTTGTAAACTAATCACTTGTCGGTTACGTGAACTACTCTACAAGCGTAAACGTCTACAAAATGTATGTTCAAGCCGATACAAATAAATTATTTGTCCAGCACACCCTAGGCAGATCTAAGGGGTACTGTATTACCCAGTTAATTAGCTGCATCCGGATTCCTATTAGACTGGAAGCCAACCCCAGTATAGTAGCGATGAGGCTAAGCAGATTGACCCCGGACAGGACAACGCGAATGACGACTTGTGTACGGTGGCGGCCAGCTGACAGATCACCTGAGCTCCTCTACTACCTTTGTTAAAATAATTATGCTGATACTTACCTTTAATCAGCAGTATCCGATAAACTCCTGTCAAAATGCGAATACTATTCAACATTGGCTTCCGAGATAGACTTTGGACTAGCAACTGATTTATTCCTTTAGCCCAACGTACAGTGACCTCAATAGGCAGTCAGGCAATGTAATTGGGTCCTCTTGTTAGAAAAAAAAGACAGTCATAGACTGGAATTGGCTGATAAATGGCGCTAGGCTGACACCCTATCACTTTGTGTGTTAATATCGTCATAAGAGGGCCGTGGGCGTACAATAGTATATTTCTATACGTTTTTCTATTGCACAGGACAATTATTTTTAGATTGTTTCTGTGGATGAGTTTGTTTTGTTTCTTTGCGTTGAAGTAATTTCTAAGTCTAATAAATCATCCAAAACCTTGTCTTATTTTTATAGATTGGAATGTGAACGTTCTGAAAAATAATGGAACTGGTAAAATCTACGGAGTATACATTGAGCCTTACTAGCACAGTTTTTAGATTCTGCTATCATTAATTATAAGATTAATATTCCCGTTTAAATATTTATATTACCATAAGAGAATTCAATGAAAACGCAAGTACTACTTCATTCAAGCATGCAGAAAATTACAATTTCAAAATGACTGGTTGAAACTAATTGACTTAGTCATTTTATTCAAACTAAGTAAAGGATTATTTACCATTAATATTTATGGGAATTAAGATAATCTTCACGCTCATTTTCTTAACCTGTATCAGTAGGACTGACAGGTGGCATTGAGTGGGAAGTGATATTATGGAATTATTATAATGTAATAGATTCGAGCTAGTGTGTAAATACATTTTATTACAATCAACCCCGTGTAAACGTGGAACCATCAAAATTTACTTTTGCTTCGTATCGTATTTTTTCTATATTTGGCGCAGCAGCGGGGCACACAATGTTATTGTTTTAAAATTCAAGTTTATTTTTGTTTGTACCTACATTTTTCAATTAATTTTCTTTCTTTCTTTTTGTATCTCTATTTCTGTGTTGAACCAGATTGGGTATTGGGTTTGAGTGGTACGTTTGCTGGCCTAACCATAGTCACATTGGACTCTTCAACTTTTTCGGCAAGGTCAGCCTCAAATCGAAGATCTTTTAAAAGTTCCCGTTGTCCTTAAAAACTTTTCGATCAATTTATTCGCCGATCCGCATTTTCAGGTTCGAAATAGTCCAACAGATGATTCGTGTTTCTTCTAAAACTACCATGTTTTCTCTCACAGTGTAGTTATACAAGCCATACGTATAATATGATCATCATTTCTTCTACAATGATTGAGGTGGTACTTAAATTGTAAGCACACCTTAACTAATCATCTGAACATGTTATGGTCAAATTATGAGTTATGACCACTCCGTATAAAATGCGCGCCGTACTTTTTGCATTCCAAATGCATAACCTCCCTGCCATCACAATCTATGGGAAAGTTATTCCTGGAATGAACGATAAGGGAGTGCTTCCTTCGATATCGCCGTCTCGCTCCAACGTTGCGGTAGACGTGTGTGCGCAAGGGACGGCACTGTTTAAGGAATGTCGCACAGCATTTTATTATTATTCATCGAAAGTATCATCAAGAGAGGACGGTTATAAAATTATATTTTGTATCAATCTTTGGATTTTGTTTACATATTGTTAAGGTAGTTAGACACGATTAAAGGAATATTTCCTATTAAAGAAATTGTGTCAATATTCTTCTAGGTGTCAAACGGTGATTGGAGATCTGCGAGCAATAACCTCCTTAGTGTCAATAGTTTTAATTGATTTATATTTTCTGCTCGAGCGGATACAGAAAGCTTGTGTTCTGCAGTAAAAGTTTTAAGACTAATAAAACTAAATTTTACGAGGAAAACTATTTAAGTCTGCAATTTCAGGCCTAGCCCATTGACTAAAGCTAGCTTTATCCGGAATGTAATCCTGTTTCCGCTGGTTTGCTCACCTGTCTTCACCAGTCTACTCATGTACCTAATCTACTTGCTGCACCGCACGGATACGTTATTGTGACGTCATCTGGTGTCTAGAGGGCTTAATTATGTTGAACTGTAAATGTTAAAATTTGAAAAGTAACGGTAAAATATTCAGTCCGCTGAAGTGTTATGAGAGCTTCTTACCAGCTTGATTTAAGATTTCCTCGATTTCAAGTACTACAAGGTACCACCTACGCATGGTAATAGAAAAGCCCCGAATCCCGTAACACTTTGATATTCATCTGACCATGCTCATAAAAATTAGCTTGGTTTTATTGACCCATGTATTTTTTATCAATATTTTTAAGTAGGTACTGACCATCGCATGAGAAATTTTAAAATCTTAATTACAGCGAAATAGCGGGTTTAATAATATTATTATCAAGCAGACCCCTTAGGCGAGTGATTCCAGCTAACCCGATAACTGCATTTACACAAAAACAAGCAAAAAAACCTAGCATTAAAGTGCTCATTATGTATTTATTATCTAATAGCATATCTCGTTAAATGCGAAGTTTGTTGAAAAAATAAACAGTTATATATTAAGTTACGTAAGTTGTTTTTATTTAAATCGTCGGTTAACAAATTACTGAGTTGTTGTGGGTTGACCACGTATTGGGATGATGGCTATTATGTTAGTTGGCGGCTTGAAATACGGCGCTCGCGCAGGCTGGATCATTCTGTGTTGTTGTTTATAGATAGAGGGTATTTGAGTCAGCTGATCGTGTATGGCAAGGGTTTTTTTTTGTGGAGGTACCACCTAAAACCTAACCGAAGATTCGCTGTTCAATTCAAGGTTATAAAAAAAAATATTGTAATGTACCGTACTTCATAATTATGTACGCTATTTGTCATACTGTCACTACAACAATATACATGAATTCAGTTTGATTAAATATTAATATGTTTTTAATTAAAATAATAACCACGACAGATTTCTATACAACATACGATTGACTACCATATCTACATACCAATTCATAATTAGATTATCTAACAAAAAATAGTCCTGAACTGATCGAAACTGTTCAATAGACTTATATTCGAACCAATCAGCCCGCTATCCATATAAACTAGTCAAGAATAATATAGCCAATCCCACCAGAAAAAGATATAACCTATCATCAAAGAAACTGTGTATTGAAATGCACTTTTAAAATAAGTCGGGTTATATCTAAACGACCGTAACTCTTACCATCAATATTATCGTAGTAAGACCGCTTCAAGTTTTGCAAAATTATAGCGCGTCAGATGAAATATGGTGGTCTCTTTTTAATGTATGGTTAATGCAAAGTGCGAGAGAGAAGGGTGACGAAGCTCGAGTCTCACTAGCGGGACATCGACCAGCAGCTTTCAGAAAAACTTCGACGCAGTACCGCAGCGTTGCAACTTGGAAACTTTAGGTTCGTTGTTGTTAAACTTTTATTAATAGTTTTGTAATAAAATACCTGGTGTTATATAATAATACTACTAAATTTAGACTAAACCTGAGTAATGCAATAAATAAAAGACGAAAAGTCATGCTAGGCCATTCAATTTAAAATTAAATTTTGATGATAAATACAAATTATTTATCAATAATTTAAATTTAAAAATTACAACTAATTAAAATTTTGCTGCATACTGTAAACTTGAATTAACTACATGCTTTCTTACACACACTACGACAAAGCGCTTGATTTAATGACAAAGGAATCATTTGAAGGGAACCACACGTCAGAAAACTTGTCACTAATATTACCCATATTTAGAAAATCCATAAAAATACCTTCGTCAATTTGCGAGCTACAACACTGTTCTACTAAGGTTACTTGCCCCGTGGACATCGACAAAAACCGTGCAGCCTGCTGTTGTATGTGTGCGTTACGTCGTGTTCCTATGCACACACACACAGTCGTGCCCGCATACCGAGCTGCGCGCGCGCTGGAGAAACCGTGCGCTTTGCATTCAACACTCAGTTGTAAAGCAACTTTAGAGGTCATCAAACGCTTTATAGGGACCCCTTTTAACTTCACACGTCAAATTATTTTGACATATTTATCAAAAACTATCGAAAAATACACCTTATAAAGTTCTACCTAACTTACAAAGTTCTACTTACAAAGTGTCGTAACAGTTGTGCTACTTGAAAATTGTCACAGTGCTATGAACATTGTCATCCCGGTTCCGACGTGTTAAGTTACGGTTGGAGGTTTAATTAAGTTTGTGTTAAGTGAAACTATGAGTGATTGTGAGTTTAGTGATTGATACCCGCTCTCATGTTGGATATGGAAGGATTTGACTCCAGTTGAAAATGTGGGAAAACATTTTCTACGTTAAATCTGTGAGGAAAAAGGGGACCAGTGTATAGGTAAGCCTCATTTGCATGACGTAGTCGTAACTTAAGTTATATTTAACTTAGGAGTACACTTTCTAAACAACTTTGATTCAGAGTCGACGTTATGTTAGCAACTTCAAACCTGTGTGGGACATTTGGAGTTGACTTAAAGTTCTTTACCGGCAAGCAGTCATAACTTAATGTACTTACGTTCTTCTAGGATCTTCTGCACACAGCTTTACTGTGTAATGCATATATTTTGGATTTTTTTATTTTTTAAAGCAACGTCTAATTTGGTTTTCTTTTGGCTTCTGAATACCCAAAAGTAATCATTGAACACACACACGCATGATAAAACGTTCTGAAATGTATGTGATGCTACAAGATTTTGTTGAAAAAATCAAATTTGAAATTGTTCCTTAAGACTCCTTTAAACTAACGCAAAGTTTTCGCAATATGGCATAGTTTCCTAATGAGGAGCAGCTTTAGAATTCTCGAACGACTATGCTAAATGAAATCTGTAAATGACAAAAATGTAGACAAGAAATATCGTTGACTAAATGGCTAAGGATAGATTAGCAGATGTTTGTAACAACATTTCAGAAGTTTTGATTAAAAATAAAGTCATTCCTAGGATATTAAGGATTAAACTTGTAGAGCTTTTGAAAGCCATTGTTCGGAGAGTATCACCTAACATAATATAATTACTTGTATCAATCCCTATTGTTCGTAAAGTCAAAGCTATTATTTATTTCAAATAAACCATTTTCAGGCAGTTTTGAATTGCTATAGTAGGTCAGTCAAAAATATAAAGCTAGTTGCACGTATATAAGCGTAGACCTTTATGTAGAAGAACGTGCAAAAAACTCTTCATCATCATCATCATATCAGCCGAAAGACGTCCACTGCTGGACATAGGCCTCCCCCAAGTGTCGCCACAACAACCGGTCCTGTGCGTCTCGCATCCATCGGTTACCCGCGACCCTCACCAGGTCATCGGTCCACCTTGTGGGAGGCCTTCCAACGCTGCGTCTTCCGGTACGCGGTCGCCACTCCAAAACTTTTCGGCCCCATCGACCATCTGTTCTGCGAGCAATGTGCCCTGCCCACTGCCACTTCAATTAGGCGATCCTTCGGGCTATGTCGGTAACCTTGGTTCTCTTGCGGATATCATCATTCCTGATTCGATCACGCAAGGAAACTCCAAGCATTGCCCTCTCCATTGCCCTTTGGGTGACTTTAAGCCTTCTGATGAGGCCCATCGTGAGCGACCACGTTTCGAGTCCATAGGTCATCACTGGCAACACGTACTGGTCATAGACTTTCGTCTTGAGACACTGTGGTATGTAAGACGAGAAGATACCGCGCAACTTCCCGAACGCCGCCCAGCCGAGTCGGATTCGACGGTTGACCTCTTTCTCGAAGTTAGCCCTACCTAACTGGATCATTTGTCCCAGGTAGACGTACTCATCAACAACTTCGAGTGCAGAGCCTCCAATCTTGATAGGAGTGGGTGCTACATGGGTATTTACCATGACCTTGGTTTTGTCCATGTTCATTTTAAGACCCACTCTTTCGGAAGCACTACTGAGGTCATCGAGCATTGTACTGAGGTCCTCCGTGGTCTCAGCCATGACGACTATATCGTCGGCAAATCGAAGATGACTGATGTACATGTCGCCATTGACATTAATGCCTAGCCTTCTCCAGTCCAAATTGCGGCCGTGAACAGTTTCGGAGAAATTACGTCTCCTTGCCTCACACCCCGCTGCAGGAGAATAGGTTCTGATGTCTGATCCTGAAGTCGGACTGACATGGTGGCGTTTTCATACAAACACTTCAGCACCTCGATGTACGAGTCGATCTGGCACCGTTGGAGAGACTGCAGCACAGCCCCATTCTCGATCGAATCGAAGGCTTTCTCGTAGTCTACAAACGCTAAGTAGAGTGAGAGCTTCAGTTTTGTGAGCTGGCTCTGCCCAATAGACAAATCTCTTGCGAAGACCTGCCCTTATTCCGCTCTATCGCGTCTTTAATCTTTTCAGTATTAAAGCGACGGAGGTCGCTTTTCAAGGACTTGGAGATCCGTCTATTGAGCTTTTGCACGCATCGTCTGAAGACTGCAGAGTCATCTCCCGCCTCTCCTTCATGAGCTGGAGAGTAGGATCAGAGAGCCTCTTGGTCTTATCTGTACGGCGAGTCTTGAAGACTCAAAAAACTCTATGGACAGTTTAATATTTATTTTAATTAGAATATGACGTTCCAGTATTTTTTCTAGGGTAAGCAATCCTTTACTGAATGAAATGATTATTCATTCTCATGTTGCAGCAACCAATGTAACTTGAAGAATGGGGAGAAAATAATGAAAATTACAATACCTAGGGCTGGCTCCCTATTCAATGCGTATTCCTTGTTGCTAATAAATCACTGGAGTTTTTCAAAAATCTATTTGTACTGGTTATATGGGAATAGTTCAGTAGAGAAAATACTAGCCAATCAGCATAGTTTCTGACCGAATCTACAATTATTAAGAGTTCTTCTGGAATAAAATCGATATGACAAAAAAGTCACATCGTTGTCTTTGGGCTGGCTGTTTTCTTATTGTGCTGTAGCGAAACTGTAGTATCCGCACTCTTAAAATCTCTGATGCATCTATCCGTCCTAAATGAGAGTATGCTAGAAATATGCTCAATCATAAATCGCGCTAGTTGTAAAGCTAAATGGTATGTATTAGGTGTTCCGACAGTAAATCAAGATTCATGCTTCAGTACCATTCTGAGGTCTTTAGAAATTAAATCCAGTACCAGCAGTTGTTTCCTCAAGACTAAACGCACTAAGAAATATACTAGAAACATAATACCTATGTTCTATACACAACCGAATGTCTTTTATCTCGCTTTACAGTTGCTATACAAATCTAGTCTAACACGCCACTTTATTTGGTACTTAACTTGCGCAAGAGTGCATTAAACGTTTAAAATATAGTTCTGTAACTAGGTCTCCTGTACTGTTCAGCAAATTGAATATATAAATATGAACTGTATATAAACTTCACTATATATGGCTGACATAAGCTGACTTACAATTACTATCATAATCTTGCATTTATAATTCGGACTTTATTTTTTGAACGACAAAGCTCAAGATTGCTTGTAGTTTTTGAAGGATAGAGTTGTCCCCCGTTACGAGCTTAGGTTCTGGTTATTAAAATCCAATTAACAACTTGAATAGGTTCGCATATTAATCTGGGAATAAAATGAACACATTAAAATCAAGAATCACTCATTTATCATCTCTTTCTTGCCTGTCTCAACTTAGGCATAATAATGCTAAAAATAGTCAGTAATTGTTCCGCAGCTGGATGGACCACCACAGCTTAAAGATACTTAGAAATAAACGTAGCCTTTTACAATATTGCCAATCGCTGTCATTTGTTGCCTATCCTTTGTGATCGTTACATTTCTGCATCAGGAGATCGTGGCTAAATTATAACAGCCGCACGGGCCGATCTTCAAGGTTAAGCAACGGTTGCCGAGGTTGGTCTGTGGATGGGTGATCATAACGACACTCCTCCGTGCCTCAGAAAGCACGTTAAGCCGTTAGTCCCGGCTGTCATTTGTAGATCTTTGGCAGTCGTAACGGATTGTCAGAAGCCAGAAAATCTGACACCAATCTTGCCAAGAAGTACCGTGTTACCCAATTAATGGGTTGTGGAGGTCTGGTAGGCAGCCGCTCCACGTAAAATACTGGTACTCGACTGAAACCGGTTTGACTGGGTGCCGACTTCAATATATTTAGAAAAGGCTAGGCAGATGATGAGTGCAGCATACCTTCTTCCACGCCTACATATCGGTCCCCGTCTTCACCTTCTAACTAATTTATCTAGTCTAACCAATTTGATGCCTCGATTGCTTCGTACCCTGACCTATTCTAGCGCTTAAGATAATTACAGTAAATCACATTTTCAATATAGACAATAATGTGACTAACTGTAATTATCATTGGCTTCTGCAATACGGGGCCTCGAGATTTGTTCGTAGTGTGTTCTACTGTTAGAAATAATGGTCCACCAAATCCAAATCGTAGTCAGACCATGATTCATAAAACTTCACAGTTTGGAGAAAAAGCATTTTTAAAATTAATACAGCTTTCCCTTTTCAGGACCACAGCCATTATTATTGGCACATACATATTTATGACTGACTGTAAATAGGTATGATCTTGGGGTTAGCCCAGGTGTGCTATTGTACACCCACAGATAGCAAGTAACGGTCCCGAAGCAAGCTTGTCGCTATTTATCGCTCAGAATTATAAACTCCAGGCTGTAAATTTTCTGGCAGGAAACTCGAATTACAAGTTCACTGAGCTGGGAATCGAATTTAGGACATCCGTGATCACAATGTTCTCTCGCGTGTTCCTGTGCAAAAGATTTATCGTTTTGTAGGCGTACAACTAAATATAGACCACTATTTCCATGATTTTATAAAACTAATACTGATTAACTTGGTGCATATGAAGAAAACGTCGAAAGTGGTTTCAATATCATTAAAAGTGTCGTTTTTCAAACATTCTAAATTAAAAGATATTAACGAGTAATATTCATTCAGTGGCTCTACTACAAATGATCAAATTAATATTCCTACACCTCAGTTTGTCTAAGTTCTGTCTATATAGCTCCCAAAATAGTATTCAAATATTTAAATACATCGTAAATAGTCTGGCTGCGATATAAATCAGTCAGAGGAAACAATTCATGGTCATGTGTATTTGCTAAACAATTTAAAAAATAAAACAAGTGCCTGACTGATTCACTGGCATTTGGAAAGACCAGAGTGCCAATTCTACTGTCAAAGATGTATAAAAATGAGGTTTTTTTTGACAGATTGCGACTGACATGCGAATGCGAACGTTGCTCAAAAATTAGTAGAGTTTGTCTGTATGTATCTATGTATTTATGATTGTATTTTTTCTCAGTTTATCTTTTTTTTCAGTTGCACCTGCCATGTGCCTCTGCACCACCCTAACGTCGACTGGTAGAAAATGCCTAAGGCATTAAGTCCGCCTTTGTACAGTGTTTTTACTAGTGCATAAAGTTTTTAATAAATAAAAACTTTGTGCTTCAAGTAGTCCCTCCTCCAACTTCATAATTAAGCAGTTTTTATGCACGTTTTACTAACACTATAATTTAACCAACTATATTAAGCGACATCTAAGTGTGTACCTGAAAAGAAGCGCTCTTGGTTTTTCAACTTTCGGCGCTGAACAAAGCGTGGAAATCCAACAGTACGCTTTTATGTAAGTGTTCACTTAGGTGTCACGTAGTGTTAGTGAAAACGGGCATGAGAGTGACAAATTTTGAGGTGGTTAAATTAAGGCCAATTCTTCTTTCACGTTTTTAAGCAATTACAACATTATGTTCTGCTTTTAACTAGTTTATCTTCTGTAAGTCCCTTTCTACGTTTTGACAGAATAACTGCATCAATAAGCGCCAGCCCTAAGCATCAATGTTTGATTTCACCAATCATTTGACTGAAGTTAGCGCTGACTTATAGCAATGGATATCAAAGTGCTAACTAATCTATGATTACTAACTAAGTCCTCGGCAACACGTAACGGGTTTAATCACAGATATAGATAGACAGAGATAATGGAAGAGCGCCCGCGTGCCCGTTTCGAAACCCAGCTTACGTACAAAAATCGTAAGCCGCCACTTTCTCGCTCAGTCTGCATCGGTGTACGCTAGTCGGATGTCAGTTAGGTGCCACACGTGGCGGCCTCTTTGAATCGTTTTGATTTTCCCATCACTTAAAAGTGCTTGTGTGTGACGTCATAGTAGGTAGTCAAAAAATGGCACGCTTGGTTTTCTTACAGATCGTGACTTGCGTTGTCTCTGTCTATCTGTAGCTGTGGGATTAATTGCTTGTGATCACCTGTCATTTTATGTCCATGTCTAGTTAACCCCTTTCGCTTGCCAAGTTATGGTTGATCGCAGATATTAAATGTGCTAATGAAACGTGGTACGGAGAAAACTTTCTGATGAGAATGAATTAAATCTTAGTTACTAATCCATTAGCTCTTGCCGTTCGCAAACAACCACTTAGACCTGCTTTGAAAACCTGTTACCTCTGCATTTTTCCTAAAAACATACATCTTCAAGTTGCGTTCCTGCTATCATCTTATTTAGAGGTATGCCTCTAATACCCCCTGGTATTTGAGGTATACCTCTAAATACTCCGATAGCAGAGGCCTTTTACCACCACTTTCCACCTGGTTCCTCATACAGGGTGGAAAGTCCCGTGATTATCCTCGGACTTCTCACGTGGAGAGGTTTGATTGTGCAATGTAGGATTTGTGTAAGGTCAGGCGATCCGGTCTTTTTGTAATTCTGTGGCGGTATAGTATGAAAAATGATCTGTAATTAAATTCTGGTCAGCCAAAGGCTATTGATACCACATTACCTTTAGAAGGCGTGTAATGTTTCCATATTTATATTTAGATATTTGCATTAATCATTAATATAGTTGTCATCTAAGCTTTCCCAACATCCTGCAGCTTCTTGCGCTGCGGTCCCATTCATCGACTGAACAAGACACACTTTCTCTAGGAAAGTGCAGACAATCTTAACGATCTACGCATGAGCTCCATTGAGCTTAATTGAAGGAAGCAGTCCATGGCAGATTGGCAGCTGTAATTGATAAGTTTATATAACTCCATCAGTTGGTCGATTCGATAAAATTTTCCTCTAAAAACTAATGCAGGTGAATTCCGTTTTATACTAGAGATACAGCTCGCTTCATGGTCATATACACCTAAGTTTTCACAGTGTAGTTTTTAAAGAATAGCAATTCAGGTTTGGTATCTGTCAATTGTAGGCTTTCAACAGAATCATTATCCTTGTGAAGTTCTCCATGTATATGATAACAATGTAAATGATGACGTTCAAAAGTGCCGTTTAATGGCCTAATTGAAATAAACGTTTTGACTTTGACTTTGACTTGACTTTGACTTTGACTTTGAAGTTCTCCATGTTATTTTGCAGCACTTCTTTCAGATATTGTAAACCATCGAGCTAGTTTTTAGGGTACCGTACCTCCACTTTGTTTTCCACCTGTCGAGACCCTTTTTCTCAGGAACGCGTGGAGGAATCAAGCTGAAATTAATATCAAATACTCAGGTCTGCTATGCTACCCCTTGGAGAAGTGATGAAATCAAACTTCTAAGTCAACACAATCTAAAGATAAAGCCTGTTATGCTCTATTTATGGCGCATGTTTTGATGTTCGCAATGGAATCAAAATCTATATAGGGAACTTCCAGTTGAGCTTAGTAACCTGTATTTGTCAAGAAGCGAAGTCTTTCAGCACAAATAAAGGAAAAAGTCTGAAAATTTAAAATTTGTAGTAAAGGAAAAAGTCTGAAAATTTAAATTTGTAGTTTTATCACATTCAAAAAACACTTTTTTTTTTCTTTTCTTTATTGATTTTAAGGGATTTTTGTACATAAAAATGACGATGACACTCCCATCGTGCCTTATACTAGAGTAGATTCCAAATAAATGTGCAATAACGGTCATTGACCCACATACATTTATTGACTCTCTTAAAATCAAAAACAGAAATAATGTTCTCTAGAATGTAAAATGGTTCATAATGTATTATTCGGGTATCTACGAAGGAATATTAGGGAAAGGTTACTGGTTGGTACTTTATTGCAAGTTTATCTGGCACCTACCATAATGTCTTATCTGATTATAAATTACAATTAACGCTTTAATTAAACTTAAAGGAGTATAGCATTCTAGAGCTGCATCCGAACTTGGTGAAGCTAGAATATTATGAAAGGCACCAATATCTACATAATTTAAATTGCCTTGCTAATTGAGGAGGTTAGGAACAGAAAGTGACATTTACACTTTTTAATTATATGAATAAATTAAGAAAATAAATATTTTTGTTGAACTTTATGTGTTTTGTTTTTTTTTTGTTTTTAATATTATGGGTTAATAAGACATAGATTACAAGGTATTAAAAGTTTTCATGTATGTTTTAAAATTTACACAAAATTAAATAAAGAACAAATCAGATGTCACCTTTTGATCAAGTCACAAGTAAATGTCACCATTTGATTCAATAGTTTTGTAAAATGTTACCTTTTGAAACTTACTGTCTGAAAAATGTCACTATTAGAAACAAAAACAAATCAATATCCATACAAAAAATGTGTTTATTATTATTTTAAATTCTTATACATGAAGTTCTCCACAATCAGGTTCTAAGCAGTCACATCCATCTTCATATCTTGCTCTTTAAGTTTTTGGCATTTGAAAAGTGACGAAGCTTTGTGCACACAAGGGACAAAAAAATTGGTACACAAGGGGTCCTTATCTTTATATCTGAAACAAAATCAAAAACAATGTTGAAGTTGTGCAAACGAACTTACAAAAGTAACAGTAGAACTTTTCATTTCCATGTACTTACTTGTCGTTTTGTACTTGCTGTTTGCTTCGTTGTTGCTGTCTTTTCTTTTTTCGTGTACCATGGTTGATACTGGCCACGTCTACTGCTTCTTCCTCCATTTTGAGAAGCCGATTCACAAAATAATAAATATTTGATAAATAAATCCTGCTGCACAGAAAGAAAATCGAAAAGGCGCGCAACCAAATCGTCATGTCACCAGTCACTCTGTCTGTCAGTGTTTTGTTTGACAACTGACAGGACAGACAGCGCCATCAAGGAGCGCCGCACCACAAAAGTAAAAAAAAATGTTGCCACCATATAATAAGGTTATTCGATTAAACATATCGATTCGACCTGTCGTCATAATTTATTTTGGGCAAATCGTTATTTTTTAAGAAATAATGTACCCGTTTTGATCCGACCTTAAAAGCCTCAGAAATATTTACAAAGGAAATGACACTTTTTGATTATTATGTACAAATCACTATTGAGATTGAATTAAAATGTAACTTTTTGTTTCAAAAGCAGTAGTTCAAGTTGATTTTTCTATGAAATTAAGCACCTTCAGAACCAATGTCTTGCAGATAATGATAGAATTTATCCTTCCAAGTAAGAAAAAAAACATAAAAAAAAATGAAGCTGATACGTAAATGTCACCTTTTGTTCCTAACCTCCTCAATTGTTCTCTTTTGTTTGCATTGCGCACACATTCCATTAAAAAGTGTTGCACGTCGTCAAAATTTTCCCACAAATGTCACAATTAGGCGAGTCAACTTTTCTCATTACGATAGCAAAATTTTTATTAGGAATGTGTCCGGAACGCAATCGACATGAGGTCACTATTTGATGTCTACTCAGTTGAGCACCGGTAAACCACGGGACCTGAAGAGGTTCGCGTTGTATACTTTTGTACCAAATTCCCTTAGATTTAAATCTTTCATCAAAGTATTCTTAATTTTTTTTTAAACATGTGTACTTATAAATATTAAACATTTCTGAATAGTTAGATAAAATATTTAATTCAAGCTCTTCGGATATAGCTTGTTTTGCGGATTTGTCGGCCTCTTCATTTCCTATCAGTCCAATGTGGGATGGAACCCATTGCAGTGCCAAGGTTATGTTGTTTTCACTAGCTAATTTTATTTGTACTAATATTGTATATGCTATCGATACACCTCTGATACCAGAGGCGCATCGAGCAATATGAAATAAAGCACTTTTACTATCCGTTAAAATTAATATAAATTTTTTTTCTTCTAAATTAACGGCATAGGACAAAGCCTGTGACACTGCAAGTCGTTCTGCCGACATAAAAAAAATGTTTGTTGCCATGATTCTTGGTGAAAGGATTATAGTATGCCGCACCAACACCGGCAAGTGATTTAGATCCATCGGTGTAAATAGTTTATATTCAGAGTACTTTGCTTGCAACTCCTGCAACACCTCAACTTTTAACGAATGGGTTAAATATTGCGATTTTGCTCCTTTAACGGCATCCAAATTATAATGTAACACATTTTTTAAATTGATGCTGGCTAACCAGATGTCTAACTCAAACATTTCAAAATTAAAATATTAGCAGTTGAAGAAGTGACTTTGTACGGAGCCCTCGGAGCGCGAGTCAGCCTCGTACTTGTTCGGTTTTTTTTTGTAGTAAGACCCTAATTAAGAACGGAATACAGTTATTTCTACAAAACTGGCAAGTTGAGATTTTTGTATTCAGAACTTTTTCTAAACTTAGATCTCGTTTAGTTATGAGACACATTAAGTTCTTCTACGATCATTGTATATGTTGCAGTCAAAACTCTTAACCAGTCAAAAGTACTATTGACTAGCAAAATCAGTCCAAAGTACATTTGACTGATTTTGCTAGTAGAGTTAGAAACGTCATTATGGTTAACACCCCGACTCAGAGTACCCCGACCGACTTTTGTTAAACCACCTAGAAATAGGAGCCCCGCGAAGCGGGGCTCCGTCGACCTATCTTAGCACAGGTTTTAATCAGTCAAAAGTACTTTTGACTGGTTAAGAGTTTTGACTGCAACATATACATTATACAATACCTCACCTTTTCTACATTTCAACAACTGCCTATACTTACAACCAAACAAAGCCACGACAAATGCCGATCTATCCGTCTAATCTGCAATATTCGTGACGCATATCAGATGCCAACAATAAGCAGATAAATCAGGAGGCTAATCAATACTCAGGGATCGGACGCTCGCGGCGTTCCCACGAAATCGATACGATGCTACGGAGTGATTTGCGGAATGATAGCGGCCGAATGTAGGGTGAAGTGCTCTGCTAGTAGGATTTTGAGAACAAACGCTGAGGGTATTGTTAGGTATGAAATACAGTTAAACTGACAAGAGGCCCTAGTCAAAATCTCATTATATCAGCGATTGCGATTGTCAAAATGCCAAAAAATAAGAGATTAGTCACGTGACATTTCGACGAATGTCAAAATCTAAGAGATTAGTCACGTGACATTTCGACGAATGTCAAAATCTAAGAGATTATTAGTAACGTGACATTTCGACGAATGTCAAAATCTAAGAGATTAGTCACATGACATTTCGACGAATGTCAAAATCTAAGGGATTAGTCGCGTGACATTTCGACAGCGATTAATCTCGTATATTTTTGAAGTTTTGACACTAGTCTCACGCTTCCGCCGACAGAATGTCACTTGCCTGAAACCAGGGGCACGTCTCTGATGTCTTAAAACCATCATGATTGTGGTGAGAGAGAGATGGAGCTATACAGGAATTATGAATAGCACTGTCTCGTGTTCGCAACGGAATCATGATGACATTGGCATTTCGTAGATCGGCCCCCCAGTACCTTAGCTAGCAGTTAGACTGCTTGAGTTAGCGACGCTTAAAAGAACACCATAATTAATAGGTATAGGTACAGTTAAAACAGAGATAACAGGTTTTACACTTGTTGCTCGCAGTTCCCTGTTGATCTCTGGCTGGCGTCGGTTAATGATTTTCACTTCTAATCTCTCCCTCGCCGCTGCAACGTCACCTTACCTTTTTTTTTTTGCTTTTTTTATGTGGGGAAATTCTCATGGATCTTCCTCCTTCCTTCATGAACTTCGTCTAGACGGAGTGTTATATCGGACTTCTACCGAAAAATCCTTCCGTTACCATGAGTCGGGCGCCCGGAGTACAATAAAATTCACGCGTACCCTCGACTCGTATCAGCCCGCCAATGCTAGTGGGCTCCAACTCTTAGTGTGGCCGATCCAACGACCACATGCAACTGCGCACCACGTCTTTTAGGCCTGGTGATTTATTTGTTAATGGTTACGTTGTATTACTTCTGTAGAAAATCAATATTTTATGTAACAACCAAGAAATTTAATTACAAATTCGAAAACGGCGGAAAAACCCCACAGCGGGGCTTTTCCGACTTCTGATTTTGTCTCGCCATCTATGAATCTATTTAGAAAATACTTAGTGGCTCATAAAATTCACAGCGGAATACATACTATTCTAAGCTATAAAAATTGGGGCTATTACGCCGAGCCTCCATACATGCTATGCTAGTGATAGTGCCGAATAATTCGACAAATTTTAATCAGTTTGAAATTGTCAAGTTATCGATAAATGTTTTACGTTTTTCAAGTTCAGGTGAAAATACCGTTGGTTGACCGGCAGATACCTACTTAAAAACAATTTATTCGCGACTCACGTGTTAAGTGTTGACCTAGGTATATTATGACATTTCACCGCTGCGTACGCGGTCATTTTATTGCTTCGCACATCTTCAAAGCTTTTTGAATATTGTAAGTACTGAGTAAGTCTTTCCTTTTTTCCGCTTGTAATGACGGACCATCTACAACAATAAAATCAATAAATATGGCATGATAATATGAAAAGCAGCGTAGGTACAATGCAAGTTAAACGTAACTTATTTTGAAATATCATCGTCATTATCATCAACCTTTTGTCAGACCACTGCTGAACATAGGCCTCCACCATGGCTTAACACTTCGTAGTTTGCCGTAGAGGCTATGCCCACAATTGCCATTCTGATATTGCGACGTGTTAAAAGATTTTTTTTTAACGTCACGTTGGTAATTTTTATCAACTTTTGCAACATTCATCATGACAGCGTTTCTCGCCCCACTCTGCTAGTAAAAGGTAAATTGAAAAAAAATTTATTTCGTTAACACTCGAAATAAGTAAATATACATTATAATTTACCGTGCATTTCAGAATATGCATAGGTATTTATAAATAACTATAAATCAGAAAGTATGGGTTCCATATCAATATTTATCGTTATTTTTTCGACACTAGGACATCACTGGCTTTTTTCAATATCGTACTTAAATGGTGGGGCTATTACGGCATATCATTTTGGTTGGAAAAACCCCCATCTTAGACTTTGTGCGGCTAATATGTCGCATCAAATAACTCAGTAAAAACAAACAAGCGTAGAGTAAAACTGAATAGCACAAAAGAATTTCTTGTTTCTCAAATCGTCGTTTAACTTTACAAACATCAAAAAATGATAAATTTTACTAACTTTTGAAACCAAATTCGTGGAGTTTGACATTCAATACATTTGTTAAAAATGGCGTCCTAAACAACATGGCTGTCGATCAAACAGTTATCGCGTTAGCAGTGCCATCTAATTGTCGATCTACAAAAAAAGAGTTTTCGCTATCTGCCCATTGATAAATCATTTTACTATAAAAGTTACAGCCAAACGACGGAATAACCCCGCCGACGGAATAGCCCCGCATGACCTACAAAACATGTAATTAAAAAAACTAACAAAAAGTTAAAAACCTAAAAGTTAGCAAAAGCACACAAAACTTACACTTCTTAAAATAGATCTTATTGATTTAAGAATAATATGTTATATAGGTACACTATAATTGTGGTGTAAATTAAATTCGTACAAAAAATTACTATGAAAGGGAATTTAACGTTGAAGACACAATTTTGCAAAAAATCGTGCTAGGGCCTCAGCATGCAAATAAACATCTACATCCTAATAATATTCGACTTCTAAACGCTCATATGAACGTTGCTCTCACGCTGCTTCATTTTTTGCACGCGATCGATATTAATAAAGTTTTTAATAACATAATATTATGCAGCTCCTCTACATATTCATCCAAGCATAACGTTAGACCATAAAGGTGTGTTTATATTGGATTCACGACAGGGGTAAAAACAGCTTGATCTTAAAGCCGAAGTGAATCAGTCCTGCCAAGACCAATGAGACAAGAACTGTTGATGAATCTATTTGTGGTTAAATAATCTTTATTTCTCATAAGAACATGTTAAAGTACACTTATCGTCGTCTAATGACGAATCATGCAGATGTAGAATAAGTAAAATTACAATAACAAGGTATGAAATCAATAACGAACAAATCGAAAGTGTCGATTTGGAGTCTTTGGTTGGCAAACCAGTAATCCAGTAACCGAAATGATACTAAAAGTAAAACCATACTTCGAACGGAGCGGATTTCACCAATGAAACTGAACGCGATCAGTACATCTAAACTGCGTTCAAGAGCTGTCAGTCTAAATATTCCATAGAAAAAAACGACACTGACAGCTCATAAACGTGGTTTATTCGCTGATCGCGTTCAGTTTCATTGGTGAAATTGGCCCTTAATGTCAATTCGAATTGATAAATTCCCTGAAATCCTAACTTCTATAAAGTGATACTTGAGCATCATTCAGGAATACAATCCTAATAGTTAATAGCCTTCCAGTCCATGCCATTATACATCAATGCGGTACTTGAAAAGGGTCTGAAATGCCCTCATATTTTCTCTCACTTGTCTTCTTTCGTCTCGCCCTGCACGTCTCGCCTCTTGTAAGGGACAAGTGGGGACGGACCTTTACAATGAATCAATCCACATGGGGTTTGGAGGAAGTCATAAAAATATTTTAATTTTTATGTTTATTGAAATAGCCAGTATATTTTGTTACATAACATAAACCAAGCATAAAACTCGTAGATTTTACTGCTTCTTTTTATTTGACTGAATGGATTATTGGAGAGTTTGACATTTAAATATTTTTAGTTCATTTTATGGGGAATTTAAATATGACATTTTTAAGCTTCTTTTGCAGCTGTTGCTACTTACATAATGCATAAGCTGTAGCTACGGTGGCACAAACGATTTTTTTTATCGACTCATTTTATTTTTTGTAATAAAAGTAAGCCTAAGTTAAAAAAACAGTTGTCGTTGCTTAAGTCTGAAGTCATCGGAAGCGATAGCAAGAGGATAAAATCTATAAATAGATTGCAGCATCTGGATGAATTTGGTTTTCTAGTAACCTGAATTAGAGAAAATAAGTATATTGAATAATGGAATGCCGAACTATAAAGGTTCTAGAATTTCGAGAGTGGACAGAAATTGAAGATCAACTTAAGTCTCAGATTATAAAAGGCAATAGTTCAACAACAAAGGATGTTCTTACCCTCTCACCTATTCTTTAAATGAAGAGAAGAGCTTTTTAGTAAAGGCTTTCTTAGAAGTACTTGCCGGTTTTATGAGCAAAAAAAAGGAACTGAACCAATGAATGGAAAAAAGCGGTCTTTATTTAACTCAATGTTAGTTTAGCGGTGGAAGCTATTCCTATCTTTTTCAATATCAAGGAAATTTATGCCATTCTTAGCTAGGAATTACGATACTTGTTTTTAATGCAAATTGTAAGGATTGATAGAGGGTAATAAGTATCGATGGACCTTGTAGACACTCAATAGATTGGCTCAGTAAATCCACTTCGTTAATTTTTTCTTCTTTTTTTTTTTTCATTTTAAAAACGTTGCCCCACACTAGGAATTTCTCCTGTATCGTGGGTGCATTTACAAACATACAAATTCACACACATAAACAGCCAGACCCGGAACAACTATCTGTAGGCCATACAAATATTTGCTCCGTGCGGGAATCGAACCCGCGACACGCAGCGCAGCAGCCGATCGCTCAACCAGTGCGCCAACCGTGTCGTCAATAATTAATTAAATTAGGTTAAAATTTCAGTGCGATACTGTTAGAACAATTATAATAATTGTTGTTTTTTTTTGTACAGCTTTTTGCCTACGATAAAGTCGAAATTCCCTATAGCCTAACCCAGATCATGGTTCACCTGTGTTCATGAAATATCAGTACGTTTTCCCGTTTTTTTTTAAGGATGGGAAATCATCAAATTACTCCTTGCGCTCTGGGCGGAGCGAAGGAGAGTGTCAGTCTCTTACTGACTAAAACCCATCCCACACAAGTGTTCCTCCAGATTCCCTTTGCGTTCCAGGGCCGCGGTGACTCTTTCGAACAAATTCCGTAAACGTTTAGCCGTAGAGCATAAAACATAAAACTTACACAGCTATAATATTGTTACGCGCCAAAATAAATGCTACTATCGCCATCTAGTACCGAGTAGCAGAACTAGTGGAGCATCTGGTCAGTCGGGACCGGTATATACGCATACTTTCTAGATGTTTCTACAGTATAAGATTCTAGAATTACATCGCAACTGCAAATTAAAGTGTTCAGTAGTGTGGTTGTGTTTTATAATTAGTGAGTTTTGAGTTGTAATTAGTGTTGTAAATTAAAGTGTCTATTTTTGGTTATTAAATCGGCTGTTTTTATTATCACGAACCTCAAAGCTCGTAACAATATCAATAGGGTTGAGCCTTATTTTGTTGAATGTATGTTGGACCTTCTACACTTTTTTGCGTGGTATAGGCGATAGTCTAGCAACCTGTCAGTGCATGCAATTAGTGCTTTATTGCACTCTTCAATCTAACTCGTTACAGTAACGAGAGACTTTAAACTCTGTGACGACTTTCGATATTATCTGAAATTAATTAATGACTTTACTTACAAAAAATGCAACCTAGTTTTAATCATCGCCATGTAAAGTGGTTTACAAGATATTAATCTTGAAATACTGGATTCAATCATTGTCGTGCTCGCCGGTTTCGATTCGATCTGATGTAGTTGAATTAGTACTTATTTAATAAAATTAAATAAAAAAATAAGGTTTCAGCTCTTTTCCGAACAGAAATAGCATAATCCAACATATACATCGTATCAGTTTCATATTACTTTTACGCCATTAAGCCTAAAACGCGAATAAAAAATGTTAAAACGTGACAAGTAGGCAATAACATAGAAATAACACGAACCAGCATTATCTTATTATACAGGCTGATCATAAAAGCTATACGTCGTAACGACGTAATTCAATATTTTACGACGGCTTAAGTAAATACTGTCAAATATCGACATCTAGTCGATAGATAAACAGATGACGTAAGAATCAAGAATAATAATGCGCTTTTTAATATCACTATTTATTATATGTTGTGGGAAATTATATTGAGGTTAAGTTCCGTGCGATCTTGCAGAGAAAGGTTTAAGATGGAATTTATTTTTATTTTCTTTTTATGCAAATGGTGAACAACAACAGCGAAGGTTAATGGTGCTTATTTCGTTTAAATTGGTGATGGATTTTTCATCACATTGAAATTTGGCCTTTAAAGAAAGAACTTGCTCATAACTCGTCTAATAAGTGTTCTTCAAACAAATTGGGTTGAAGGGGTAAGAGAGTAAATAAGGCAGTTGCTCTTGGAAAAACTACCTGAAAGGACTAGAATCTTCTCCAAACCTATTTAGAAAATACCGTCAAACGGGGTGAATAGGAACGAGGGGTGAATAGTAACAAAACTTTGAAAAGGTTTTTCACTTTAATATCAGAATATATTCAATAAAATTGGAGACCGCAAATGCTGCAAACAAGATTTAAATAACGTAAAAATCCTCTTCAAAGTTTGTGCCGATTCACCCCTGCATTCCTATTTACCCCTTTTCTAGGTACAGCTTACATCAAAGATTTTGCAGGACTTCGTAGGACGTTAGCGTAGGTTTTACTAATGAAATAATCTACAGTTATAAATTTCATACTCCTCATGGCTGAGTCATTGCTGACCTTTAGCTAGTAATTTACTTTGTCGTTTTGAATAAACAACGTTGTTTTGTAGGCTCAATCAATTTACTTGTTGTATTCGATCTTGTCAAGCAATCAATCAAAATCTATTAATGACAAAGGAATTTAAGCAGTATCTCTCGTTTAAAAAGCCCTGAGTTATTATAAGTTAAAAAAAATACAACCGAATTGAGAACCTCTTCCTTTTTTTGAACTCGGGTAAAAACACGCAACACTCGAGTCGAAAGCGAACCCGAATTCTTCAAAACCAGAGTAATATGCTTTTTGCTAATGCTTGCATGGTTTCTCTTCACAGTATTTATTACTTAAATGATGTAACAGTGTTACATATTATTATGTGTTTGCCCGTAATTTATAGTCAGTTTTCAATTAGTTATCAAAATATATGCCAAAACTCGAACCAGTAAACATTCTAATTAATTTAGGTACAAAACTATGTATTTATTTTCTTGATAGCTTTAATAACATTCCAAAGATACATTGAAATTGTAGCCTCAATCTTCACCGTCGAAGTGTCTGGAACTTAGACTGTGAAGCGTTAAAGAGGAAGGGTTTAATACATTTTGAAGTTTGAATAGGACCCACCCAATTACAAGACAGTCGGGGTACTTCTCAGCTGTAACAAAAGATATCAGTTTTCTAGGAACTGTTTTATTTTCTTGCTATTATTTCCTAGCTTGAACCTGCGTTTAACTGGTTTACTTGAATTTTATTCGAAGGAGGGAGTTGCCATGAAAGGTAAAGCAGAGGGTAGGGTAGAAATGTTTTGAGTTTGACGTATAGTACCGTTTACGTAAGTGCATTTTGAATATAAAAACTACAACCCTATTATATTTTGGTTTATTTTTTTTATTTTTTATTTTTTTATTTTATTAAATGCGTTACAAATTGTGACATACCTCTACACAATTTGAACCATACAAAAGTACGAATGTAGTATCCAATTCAAATAAATATTATGTGCGAAACGAGTATTATAGTAAAAGTCCAGTATACTATTGTAGTCTTTGGTTAAAGTAAAATCTTTCGTTATGTTACTATACCTACGTCAAAAATATTCGTGCTAGGCTGTCAGGAGGCACACGCTAAGGTTATGAAAGAAATTGAATGTTGGAATATTTCATAGAGAAATGTACAAACGAAAAAACCTAACAGTTTTATTCTAAAATAAAAAAGCAACATTCATAATAAAAAAAATGTTCGTAACTTTAAACAACACGGCACGGAAGTGTACATACTATTTTAGATGGATATGCTTGACGAGCTTTTAGTAAGGTCGACGAAACAAGTCCGAACTGGCTACCTACTGGCTATCCACCACCATTCACAACTCTCCGTTATCCATCTGTTCAAAGAGGGGTCAGCTAACGACGGAACTTTTCGCTAAACCGCTCTTAGAAAAACAGAAACAAAAGAAAAAAAGTATTTAATTTCCACAAAACTTGATCTTGCACTCCAAACGAGTGTTAGTACTTAGTTCTTAAATTATGTTAGTAAAGAAAAGTTAAAAATTACATATTAATAAAAATAACAAATGCGAGTAAGCATAATTATAGCAGATGCATGTCGTAGTTGTAGCAAATAAGCTCTTGTGTCAACTCTTCTCGTGACCAGAAGGCAGCCTATTTATTGGAACAAGAATGTTTCCATCCAAAGTGGCAAATCACATGCATACCAAGTACATGATGACCACAATTTTGCCGAAGACTTTCTGGGACTTGAGGTAAGTGAATAGCTATTGAATTGCAAATGTTTTATGTAAACGACTTTCCAATTGCAAGTTCATAAAGTTGAAGGCTTGCCTGGAACCAACAAACGAAACGTTTAACTTGAAACACACTTCCACGCAGTAAAATATATTATTTTGTCGTCATAGGATTTAAAGTTCTACAGTCCGGCTAAATTTTTAGTGAAATGTACAAATGTAAGCTCTATGCGGCTTTCAATCTAATCATTCTTCCTTAGCAGGTGTAGGCAGAGACGGTTATAATGCCTGTTCAATTGTACAGACAGCACATTGAGCTACCCGAAACTGACAGGTTTTCCCATTCGCCCGGTCGGTTGCTGTCTTAGAGTCAGCATAGTAGACGGGGTCCGTTAGGGCCAGAGCCTGCCAGGGTTGCGGAATTTATTTGAAAGAGTCACCGCGTTCCTGGAACGCAATGGGCGGGCATTAGTCAGTAAGAGTCTGACACTCCCTCCCACTCCACCCAGAGTTGACCCATTTCGTTCCTTCTGCACCTCGAAATTTAAACAATTTTGCTACGAAAACAAAACACTTGGGGCCATTGGTATTTAAAGGGTGACCAAATCAGATAACTGTGAATTACGATATTCTTGAAACCTAACAAGAGTGTTGAGTTATTTCATACCTAGCAAGAGAGTTTGGTGAATAATATCTACCAAATCACCACTATTTTGATGCCTTATTTACGAAACCTTTTAGTCAAGTTCTTCATAATTTGTCGAGCTCTTATCACATTGATACAGAAACAAATAATCAGCTTTTGTAGTTCAAATTGACCACAACACGTCCTTTTACATAACTTCAAAGAACAAGCAAGATCTGTCGAATCAGGTGAGTTCGGGGGTCAATTAATATTTGTGATTAATTGCTTAGAAAACGTTCGTCTCGAACTTCCAGTTGTGGCCTGCTCTTTCCCCCAAAGTTTTTCTTTAACAAATTAAAGGAGTGGAACTCTCTGCCTGCGTTTGGAAACACAATCTCTTCAAAGTTAGAGTGAACAGGCTCCTTCTGGGTAAGCTCGCTCCATCGTAGATTTTGTCTCTGTCATCTCTGACATTGTCAAGATTCAAGAGCAAACCTATCACTAATAAAAAAAAAAACATTTTTTTTTCAACAATTTGTGTTGAAACCTGTAAAAAAAAATTGCTGATCTTAGCAAAAAAAAAAATTTTTCTCTCTGATCTGATTTGGCCAAACTATGCCAGAAAGTTATGCTGTTTAATGAAAATGTGCTAGTAGTCAAAGAAATCCACTGCCATTGTTCCAGTTCTCCATTTCCCGAATAATAGTAGATGTATTTCGCATCTTGAACTGAAATCCGGGCCATCTGCATTCATTCTTACGCTCATATTCCAAGATATTTCTTGAATCATTTTTGGACCTAAACCTCAAGTCTAAACTTGAGGCTGTTTCTTCGCCTCCAGTGAAAGAGGTTCTCAGAAAGAGTATCGATCACTTTCGATAAGGCTTTTCGAAGCCACGATTTTTGAGGAAAATCCGTTTAAAGTGGATGCTGCTGCTTGTTATTCGAAGCTCCCTCAATACCAGAACAGCGTCTCTATAATGTATGCTAGTCAGTATAAAATATTCGTGGTCTGTGGTTTACGATCAGCGGTTTCACATTGCTATAAGCTGTGTAGGGCCACGGCATGTGGTTAGTTTAAGGCGAAAGCGTTTTATTTTTGTTCGTACAGACAACCTCACGTCTGTATTAATAATTTGTCTTTGACAGCACCTTTATACCGTAGCAAAAATGGCGGCTTTCGTTGTTTAAAAGATAATAATAATTTCTAATAATATATTTAAGTATATTCCTATTTATAATCTCTTTATTAAGTTTACACAAATTTCTTAAACAAACTAATAACATGCTAAGACAATTAGACTATCAGAAGTCAATCAAAAAGATGAAGCTAAGTGTTAATATTTACGCCCGGTTGTTTGTACCAGGCTTGGGTCAGTTGTGTTTTAAAAAGAATTGGATGTAAAACCTCTTTGGAGCCAGCTCATGTATTCCTAGTAAAAGAAGCTTCAGGTCACCTGAGCACCAATTCTATTATTTTTTAAGCATCGTTCGCATTTGCGCCTCAGTCGCAATATCGATACCAGAAGTATCAATTAACGTAAGCGACATTTAAGAATTTTTTGTTTTTTTTTTTCTTTTAATTTTTTATTAGAGGTCGGCTTGCTCTTGACTCTAGTCAATGTCAGAGATGACAGAGACAAAGTCTACGATGGAGTGAGCTTACCCAGAAGGATAAATGCCACTTGAAGTAATCGCTGTAAAGTTCATTTTGGCATTTTGGGTAAATGTCACTTACGTTAACTGATACTTCAGGTATCGATATGTCAAAAAAGTCTCAATTTTCATACATTTTTGACAGATTGCGACTGACATGCGAATGCGAACGTTGCTTAAAAATGAGTAGAATTGACGCTCAGGTCGTATCTAGTAATAAGTTGTAAAGTCGGTTAAAAGAAGTTGTTCCATTTTTTTTTTGTGATTGGTTCGATCAGTGGGGCAATTCTAGTTTTTGTTAGTACTGTGACTGTGTGTAAGTTGTCTCTACGTTGGGGTAACATAAGCAATTTTGCCACTATACAAATAGTTTTAGGTAAAAATAAAACACCACTACATTAGCTAGCATGATTTGTGATCGTGCTTTGCCATCTAGGCGCCATTTATCACTGCTGGTGCCAAACAAAGACAAAGTACTATTGGCAAAACTCCACAAGAACGAAATATAGCTACTGTATCATACGCAGAGAAAGTGTTCCAACTACTTTACCCGGTTCCCATCTTGATAATAGCTTACTTTATTACTGTCTATGGCAGGAAATTATTATTGCACATTAATTGACATACAAGTTCCTATAATATGTAGGAAGTCTTGTAACATTTCCTACGAACGAGTATGTTTTGTATTTAATGCTGTTTGTTTATGAGTTTTGGCTTCCTTGAGATTGTACGTTTTTGACGTTTAACTGCATCGTGTTTCACTCATATAAATAGAACAAAATCGAGTCTGTTTACTCCGAAGTAGTAGAGAAGAGGTTGAAAATATTGGCAGGTAGGTTTCGCCAATTAATTCACATGTCCCTTATTAGAAGCTATCTCATCTTATTGTCGCTTATTGGGCCCAAATCCAGTTCCATTAGAAAAGCAAATTCGAGGAATAGGTTTAATGCCATTTGATTGCATTAAACCCTGTCGTAAAAGTATTATAATTATGCTAAATTTTGCTGAGTTATGCGAAGAAAAATGAGAATCACTTTTTTATATTATTTTTTGGAAGTGTATGTTTGTATGTACCTATCGTGTCTTTGATGATACCTGATGCCTGGAAAAAAAATTGCTGATGATTTAAAATAAAAACCATAATAATAGGTAAAAAATCACATGGACTACAGATTGGATGTCCCTGTATTAAATTATAGACACTTTTTTATTTTTTTACTTAGCCCATCCAAAGGCGTCCCCCGAGTCATCTTTGGGCACCCATTGTATCGAGACTTGCCCAACGGCCACAGTGTATTCGGCTAACGTGACCCGCCCAATCCCATTTGAGCCTGGCACCCTTCTTACCTATATTCATTATTCCCGTTTTTAAATAATTTATATTGGAAGACACATTAGACTAATATTCAAATATTAACTGACACAGAACAATTTATTATGAGACACTTATACCTATTACGTTGATAGGTCAGTATATAAAATTATATATTCAAGTACCTAAGTACCTATAAAATCTTTCTATAGATCCCGTGTCGATTGCCATGCTAATCCAAGCTGGGCAAGGCATGCATTCGCCGTAAATTTATCATACAAGCCCCATACAAGATTCCGTTTGAGATTTATAATATTATGTAATGGTGTTCGAGTATAGCCCTATCATAATTTAATGGGGGTCTGGAAATTATTGCCGGACTATATAATTACTTCATTGCGGTAAATGTGTAAAATACAAATAAATATAGAGAGCGTTAGAGTCGTTTATGTGACTGAATTTTCATAGGGTTGTGTGGATTTTAAAAAGAAGTTCTTACTTTCGATTTTCGAGTCGATGGTTGACTTTTTAGATATATGAGGCTGTAATTACTGTGGCCACCTACTAGTCCAATCATTTAAGCTTAAATTAGACAAGAATCTCGGAATTCGAGATACCCAGCTGACCTTTTTTTATTTATATTTTTACTGCATATTCTTTTGATGTGTTTCCATCTGACGTTGTCGTTTGGTCTAAAAATACCTTCGGAACAAAATTTAGTTATTAAGTTTATTTAGAGTATTTTATTTGTGTTGATTAGGACGAATTAATCTATTTTGTTCACATTCATAACACATAGGTACATTAAATTGACAAAAACAACTTGTAAAATAAAAGAGAAAAGTATAATAAAACTATTCATGGAGAACAAAAATAAACAAAAAAATTGGGAAAAATAGAAGTGAATTAAGAAACAACAAAGAAACCAGTATAGTCCAGTAATTATAGTAAGTTCACCTCGGAATTCGAGATACCCAGCTGTAAGTCTGTAAATACTTGTATATTGACACCCTAAAAGTTGTCTCAAAACCTACATATGGTAGGGTGTACACAACTATTAAATTTCAAGGTCAAAGGTCACAAAATTCGGTTTTTTGCGCTTTTTTTTTGTAAATATCTTTTTTCCCATGGGTTTTTTGCTATTTGTATTTACTATCAATATTGTAGAATACAAAATTCTCTACAAATTTTGTAAATGGGAATATAATTATATTATGATTTAAGTTTTTCCCTTAATTATTTTTTAATTTTAGGAAACGGTTATCAGTATTATTGAATAGGTATAGATTTAATGCATGAAGAAAATGATAAAATATAATATAATAGTTAATAAAAATTGACAAATATTTATAATCATTGATTTAACGATAGTTCATCAACTATATATGGCGCGTTTTCGACCGAAGGCACCGGTTGACCTGAAGTGATGCTGTGACCGCGCGCTCTCCGCCCTCTATCTCGAAAACGGTTCACCGTATGAAAAATTTTTCGAAACCTAAATCATAATATAATTATATTCCCATTTACAAAATTTGTAGAGAATTTTGTATTCTACAATATTGATAGTAAATACAAATAGCAAAAAACCCATAGGAAATGAGATATTTACAAAAAAAGCGCAAAAAAACGATTTTTGTGACCTTTGACCTTGAAATTTAATAGTTGCGTACACCCTACCATATGTAGGTTTTGAGACAACTTTTAGGGTGTCAATATACAAGTATTTACAGACTTACAGCTGGGTATCTCGAATTCCGAGGTGAACTTACTATAATTACTGGACTATACTGGTTTCTTTGTTGTTTCTTAATTCACTTCTATTTTGCCCAATTTTTTTGTTTATTTTTGTTCTCCATGAATAGTTTTATTATACTTTTCTCTTTTATTTTACAAGTTGTTTGTGTCAATTTAAGTGTACCTATGTGTTATGAATGTGAACAAAATAGATTAATTCGTCCTAATCAACACAAATAAAATACTCTAAATAAACTTAATAACTAAATTTTGTTCCGAAGGTATTTTTAGACCAAACGACAACGTCAGATGGAAACACAAAAATATGCAGTAAAAATATAAATAAAAAAGTTTAAAATGCAATTCATTATCAACAGCGAGGTTAATGGTTATGCTTTCATTATCATTAACTTACTTATCAGCAGTTCACTGTTCGATTAACGTAACATGTTGAAGACACCTTACTAACGTTTTCTTGGGAGTACGCCATCGCAGAGATCATCAAATCCTTGAAGTTTTTTTTCTGGCTTTTTAAGCCAATCGTCATCATCATCTGCCTAGCCTTTTCCCAACTATATTGGGGTCAACCCCCAGTTAAACCGGATTCAGCTGAATACTAGTATTTTACGTGGATCGGCTGCCTACAAGACCTCCACAACCCTTTAACTGGGTAACACGGTACTTCTTGGTAAGACTGGTGTCAGATTTTCTGACTTTGACAATCCGCCACGATTGCCAAATATCTACAAATGAAAGCCGGGACCAGCGGCTTAATGTGCCTTCCGAGGCACGTAGGAATCTCGAAATGTTAAGACGGTTACCCATCCACAGACCAACCTCGGCAAGCGTTGCTTAACCTTGAAGATCGATTCGTGCGGCTGTTATTAATTAGCCACGAGTTCTTCTATAAGCCACTCGTCAAACAGTTACCTGCAAAAAAAAGTTATTTAAAGAAATTCCTTGCTTTTAGTGCTTCGTATATGAAAATTCTTCCTTCATCTTGTGCCGTCAGCTCAGTGTTTAACTGGTTTTAATATAAAATAAGTAGACACGTTTTTCTTTTGTTTTGTTCTCATACACATTACCTAACCGTAGTGCCACTTCAACAGTGGTTTTACAGTATTTCTACTGAATACGAAAACATCTGTAAATAAAGCAAAATTAAACAGTAAAACAACAAACAGTTTCCTGGTACTTGTACCGTGGGACTGGTGACCGTGTCAACCTGAAAACGCGAATTTTAACGACCACAGCCAAGAGTTACTCGGGACGATCAACTGGGTTCCGTTACGTTTATTATTGTATTGTACGACTGATCATTCGATATTTAGTCTTTTTGATTGCGGAAATGGCAGTAAATATTGGAGATCTGCTTTCTTGCTTTTTTTATTGCTTTTTTTTTGCTTTGGTTGTCTGTTTACGCCGTTTATTGCAATTTTACGACTCATTTGGTCAGGTTTAAATAACCCTAAGGCATAGCTCAGATAAACAAGATCAAGTGAAATTAAATTTCAATACCTATTATTTACTTAATCTACTCAATTAATTACGCTATCATAACTAATTAGCATTAAACCAGTATAATAGTCATGGATCAGTGAACTGGGTTCCGGTAACAAAATAGTCCACGCATGCTATGGCAACTTAGAACAAAATTAAAATTCCATTTTTTTTATTGAAAACAGCGCCATCTAGTTCTTAGTTAAGGGAAACAAATTGCGGTGTTGCTACGGTTAAATATATTTTTTTTTTCTAGGAGTAACTTTATAACATTAATCAAGAAAAATAATATAATTTCATGATCTTCTTATATAAAAATAATAGAATATATGAATTAGTACATAATTAGGTTTTTATTATGAGCTTTAATAGTGAAGAAGTTTTATTTTGGTATTTAAACGTGCAAAAGTTTGTTTTTGAATGGCCACACTTAAATTGCAAATGGCTGCGTGAGAGTGTAACTACTCGTGCGCATTTATTTTCCTTTTGCAATAGAGTTTTTGTTGTTTCGCTAGTGCATCTGCAGGTTGAGTTGAGCTTTCGTTTCTCCATGTTGTTGAGCCGCGTTACAATTCGTTCGTACGTTCGTGTTGTTGTGTTGTGTGTGTTGTTGTTGTAAACAACTGGTGCAAATATATCAATAATGTTCTCACTGGCCAAATAACCTTTTGGAATATTAACGATTCAATGAAAGAAAAGGTTTATCGGCACTGCCTTAATCATAAGGGACGAAAAAGGCGAAGTTAAAATTTTATTGTAAAATGTGTGATGTTTTTCTAAATAAAATGGTTTAATATTCAATTATGTGGTTTTTTTCCTTTATGTAGTACGTATGTTTGTAGTATATAGCGGATATACTCATCTCTCTACCTAATATCATAAAGGATCAGACAGCAACTATACACCTACCAACCTATACATTTACTTATATAAATTAGTTCCCTTAACTAAAAACTAGATGGCGCTGAGTTCGACCACTTCCTGGTATTCAAAAATAAGGTAGAGTTGCCTGTCTATAGCCAGTATACTATTGTAGTCTTTGAGTCCACGTCAATTTTCAAAGGACTTATCGGAAATGTCAGTTGTCATTGTCAATTTTCTAGGTCAGTGACACAATGAACATAATATACCTAGCGTCGTGTCTAATGTATAGAGACATTTCCGATCCGTTTTTATTACGATAGTAAAGTAACTAGCGTGAGATCAAACTATAAAAATTCGTAATTTAGCCTTTGCATTGAGTAATAGATAAATTATAGCATCGAAGAGAAATGTTATTAAGCATCAATTGATGACAGAAAATCATCCTAGGATACCTTACGAAACATTCAAAAATATTCGCAATTTGGTTCTCGAAACCACGGAACCCTTAAAACGGGTTATAAATCACAGAGCGGACGTATAAAAATGTCCACTCTATTGCTTTTACGGAACTGGATAGGTGAAGGAACTCGATGATACACTGGCGGACACAAATTGTGGGCAATGGGTAGTCATTATTTTTTACGTTGATTAAATGGTTAACACCTGTTCTGACCTGAAAAGGGTTAAGACCCTGACCTTCTTCAGGTCACCACGAATGTTCCAATGTCATGGGCCCGCACGCAGAGATCGGATATACCGGAAAAACAATCTTTAAATTAAGAGCGTTTACACGGTACGACATTTCATACAAACTTTCAAGTCCTTATTTTTCGAAATGAATGACCCGATTTTCATGAAATTTGGTATGCATGTCGCAGGGATATTATAAAAACAGGGATTTGGCCAAATCTCTAAGGCATTTGATCAAATCACGGAGGATGTTAAAATAACAACACGTTTTTATCATTTCCCTGAGCAAATCTGGTGATTTGACAAATTCCACTAAAGAAATCTAGTGATTTGACAAATCCCAAAATTGGTTTAGTGTTATGGCAAAAATAACTTTTCTGTGGAATTTAAAGGTTAATTTTGTAAGATTACATAATTATAATAATCAGGTGTAGTACAATGCAATATTGATCTCAAAAATCACCACACAGAACATAATTATTTGAAAAAAATGAACAAAAATTTCTTAAAAAATTGAAAAACGTAACGTATGATATGCCTATTTGTAATATTCATTTATTAAAACATGTACCTAGCAGATTTGTGGCAACGTGAATTACAGGCACATTTATTCGTTTTGCATCGTACTTTGGACTGTTGGCAAGAACACTGTTTCAATCCTTGACCTCCAAATAAAGATAATTTTCCTGCAATTTAACGCAAACTCAGCTTAGTCGATGGAACTGAATCGGTTAATGTAACTGTAGATAATTGAAGAGCGTTTCTAGGAAGCTAATCTCTTATGATGCCAACTGAAGTACCGATTTGAAATAAATTGTTTTTCGTATCTAATACAATCCCTCTACAATACTATTTGCATCTAGTGGACCTCTGCATCTACTTTTGGTGCATCAACCAAAACGGTGGAACCAACTAATACATTCTTGAATTTCGTCGAACAAGTTTCTTTCATTTTATCAGCAGATCTTTTTAAATTTTGTGAAGCATCTTCCCTTTGCTTTTTAATGTTCTCTTCTTTTTGGCACAATAAGCATAGAACTCCCGACCCATATCCTTCATCGCTTGTCATAATGCCACATATTGCATGCACGGAATTTCCGCATATGTCACATGAATGTGGTCCTGTAGATTCTTGTCCACAAACAATACAAATCATTTCTGGACATGTTTTATTATCATTTCACTGAATCAATTTAGGGATTTGTTCCAATCACTAGATTTGTTTAGGGATATGATAAAATCGTGTTGTTATTTTAACATCCTCCATGATTTGATCAAATCCCGTAGGGAATTGACCAAATCCCTGTTTTTATCATATCCCTGCGACATGCATACGCTAGATATCCAGGTCTAAATAGTTAGCAGAGAACATTTTCGAAAAAGAGTTCAGGGGGTAGGAGTGTGACGAATATATTACTATTAGTTAAGAGATTATTAATATTCTATGGATTTACATAATATTAGTAATCCGAGGAACTGCCATAATAATATGCTAATATTTAATATTCCCATAATCCGTAGATTACCTAACATACATAATCTATGGATTCACATATTAGTAATCTGCCGAACTGTCATATGATATGAACACTAATCTAATATGGAAGTGATACGAAATATTAGGTCTTAGTTAAATTTCACTGATCCTCAAATATTAGTTAAGATATTGTTATATTGCTACACTAATATAATATATTCATATTAGCTAATACTGAAAAATATCGGTATTATCCCATCTTATCAGGGAGAAAGATCGAGTGAGATTAGTATTAGTCGTTCAGCAGTGAGCAGCAGTATTTTTAGTTACTCTAATTGTAAACTTTCTTTTTATGAATTACTATGAATTTACTATGTTATGAGGTATGATGGGGTTGACATATCCTTATTGGACAAAACCCCTAAATTTTTATATAAAAAATAAATAAATAAAGATTAAAAAAACAAGTTTTCTATAAAAAGAAAGTGTAAGTGTAAGTAGAAACTGAAAATTCACTCTATCTTCCCGAAAATGTTCCCTACGAACTATTTAGACCTGGATAAGCATACTAAGTTTAATTAAAATCAGTTCATTCATTACGAAAAATAAGGACTTGAAAGTTTGTATGAAATGCCGAACCGCGTAAACGCTCTTAAACCACCAATAAAGTTATCGATATTGTATTTTTAATTTAATCACGTCGCTAATTGTATGCTAGTCCAAGATAAATGTTTTCTACTCATAAAGTTTCACAACCAACATCGTAGGCATCTAAACCTGTCTTTCACTGTACTATGAACCGAGTTTGCACCCAAGTGGACATTTCAATTTTATAGTAGAATTTTATCACCAGCTATAGTTTTGTCTTAGTTACTAGCCTATAAGAAGGTATTATAACTATAACTTTTAAGATAAGTAGAGATTATAGTTTTATATGTTGTGTTGTTTAGAAGATAAAAATAAAATAAAAAAGCCTTTTTTTCATGCATAAATAAGAAAGTAAATAATATACAAAAAAGATAAAATGTAAGTTCTACCATTTCGATTTTTATATCCGACCGATCGAATCGGTCCTAATGGACCGATTTAGGTTTTTAAATTTATTTAATTTGATTACGAATTTAAAACAGATATTATTAAAAAATAGTAATGAAATTAATATTGTTACGCGCCAGAATTAATGCCGGGTACATGACGATGAAAGTTACTACTAGCGCCATCTAGTATCGAGTAGCAGAACTAGTAGAGTCAAGATCCTTCTAGACATTTCGATGCTAGAACATTCTAGAGTTTTCTATGTCTGGTTGGTCCGGACCGGTATGTACTCGAACTTTCTAGATGTTTCTATACTAGAAGGTTCTGGAATTATCTGCCGACCTATATAAGGCCCGCATAGCCTCCGACCGAGTCAGTATTGAATTTGCGATACAAGCGACAACTTCGAGAGCGAACTTCGACTGCGAATTAAAGTGATCAGTAGTGCAATTGTGATTTATAATTAGTGAGTTTAAGTTGTAATTAGTGTTGATTAATTTCAGTGTCATTTTGGTTATATTATCGGCTGTTTTTATTGTCACGAACCCTAAGCTCGTAACAATTGGTGTCAGAAGAGTGGATATTTAAACTATGCCGATTCTACCAAAGGACGACATGGAGGGTATCCGTACCCGAAGTCAACGCCAGCAGGAGACGGACCAGAGGCGTTTTGGAGGTACAACGCCGCAGACGTTGGAGGGCCAGTTGCCGACCATGGAGCCCGGCCCATCCACAGCAGCTCCAGCATCTGCAGCACCAGACTTTGGAGCTCTGATGATGATGCTGCAGGAACAGGCTCGCCGGCAGGAGGAACAGGCTCGCCGGCAGGAGGAACAGGCTCGCCGGTTGGAAGAACAGCTCCAGCGTGATAAGGAGGAACAGGCTCGCCGGCAGGAGGAACAGGCTCGCCGTCAAGAGGAACAGGCCCGTCGGTTAGAAGAACAGCTCCAGCGTGACAAGGAGGAACAGGCCTACCGACAGGAGGAACAGGCGCGCCGCCAGGAAGAACAGATGCTCCTAATGAAGGACCTTCGCGCGGCCTTCGGAAAAGACATGAAGGAGGTGAAGGAGAAGGTTGCTCAGCATGACAACCGCCTGTCAGAAGCTGAAACCCAGATCAGCAAGTTTAATGACGTCATTGCTGATGTAAAGAAAGAGTTGGGCAACCTTAAAGTAGGGGATGGAATTGCAACTCCCGTAGCTACTACACCTTCGCTACGTGGATTTAAAGTGCCGCCCTTCGATGGGACATCTTCCTGGTCAGCCTACAAAATACAGTTTGAGGCTGTTATGAAGGCGAACGGCTGGAATAAAAATCAGGCCATGACTGCCCTCACCCTAGGCCTGCGCGACCAGGCCTTAACTGTTCTGGAAGCTCTCGGTAAGGAAGTGACTTACGAGCAGCTCCTTGAGCTGGAAGCCAGATATGGTGACGCTCATCTGGAACACGTGTTTCGTGCGCAGCTTAAGGATCGCGTGCAACGTAGCAGTGAAAACCTGCAGCAGTGGGCCCTTGAAGTGAAAAAGCTGGTCCGTAAAGCATACCAGTCTGTACCTGCGCTCATTGAAGGGAACCTGGTGCAGGCATTCATTGATGGCATCCGCGACCTTGAGGTTAGAGCTGCTGTGAGGCTCGGGCACCACGGGACGCTTAAGGACGCCTTGGCTCATGCACTGGAGGTGGAAGCTGTGCGGCAGGATCACCGGTCCCATCGCGTCAGAGAGGTTGCAGCGGCTACAGTTCGCGACCGTGTTAAAGGATACAGCCCTTTGTGCTATGGCTGTGGGGAAAGGGGCCACCTTCGATCCAGTTGCCCTAAGCGAACTGCAGATAGGGAAGATAACCGATCTCCAGAGGGTAGGGCGGCTAACAGCACCACCGCTCAGCAACAGCAGGGAAACGAGTAAAAGCCAGGACTGCGGGGCGGGTGCTGGCTGATATTCAAAGAGCCCCAAGGATTTCGATCTCACAAACCCACGATGGGAATAGCCTAATCATCAAGGGCGAGGTCAACGGAACGCCATGTAAGCTGACTATTGATACTGGAGCCTCACGCACGGTTGTCAGTTCCCAACTTCTAAGTCGGTTCCTTGGGGACTCCGCATATAATCAAGAGCGCATTAATTTGGTAACCGCCACCGGTCAGCGCATACCCGTCCGAGGAGAGAAAGAGATGGAGTTGAAGCTAGGCAACAGAATCTACCTGCATAATGTTGTCGTGGCTGATATAATGGACGATTGCATCCTGGGCCTAGACTTTATGAGGAAGAATTGTTGTGAGATCGACGTTAATCAAGGAGTTTTGAAATGTGGAGAAGAGGAACTTTTCATGGAAGGGGCGTTACCAGGAAATGTGTACAGCTTGAAGAAGATTGTTCTTCCTCCGAGATCGGAAACAATTGTGCCGGTTAGTCTTCCTCGGAATTCTGGGCAGACTCATCGTTGTGTACTCGTGGAAAGGGTAAACAATGATCTTCCATGGAAAGTGGCACGAACTTTGGTCAGAGCTACCGACATCTCAGGGGTACGCGTGCTGAACCTTTGTGATACGGAACAGATTATAGAAAAAGGCACGCTGATTGGTACTTGCGAAGAGGTCGATTGGTTGCGTCGATGCCAAAATATATCGACCGGGACCCTCAGAAAGGATGCACAAACGAGAATGACCACACTTTTAGAAGACTGCCGCAGCGCTCTGTCTCACAATGAAATGATCAAGGCGAAGAGGATGTTACTCAAGTACGCCGATGTTTTCTCTTCAAACGATGCTGACCTTGGGAAGACTGGCTTAGTTCAACACAAAATAAACACAGGAGAAGAATTGCCTATCCGTCAGCGGCCAAGGAGATTGCCGGTAGCACGTGAAAAGGAAGTGGAAACCATGATTGAGGGAATGGTGAAGGATGGTGTCATAGAACCTTCATCAAGCCCATGGTGTTCTCCTGTAGTGCTGGTAAGAAAGAAGGACGGCAGCATGCGGTTTTGTGTTGACTATCGTCGTCTGAATGACGTGACAAAGAAGGACAGCTACCCTTTGCCAAGAATTGACGACACGCTGGACATGCTTACTGGAGTGAAGTGGTTTAGCACACTAGACCTAAAAAGTGGCTACTGGCAAGTTGAAATCGACCCTAAGGACAAGGAGAAAACTGCATTCTCGACAGGAAAGGGTCTGTGGCAATTTAAAGTTATGCCGTTTGGATTGTGCAACGCTCCTGCAACGTTTGAAAGGTTGATGGAACTTGTACTAACCGGGTTAATTGGTGATGCCTGTCTTGTCTACTTGGATGACATCATCATCGTAGGTCGTACGTTTGAAGAACATCTTCAAAACCTGGAACGCGTGCTCATGAAGATCCAGAGTGCCAACCTCAAGTTGAGTCCTAAGAAGTGTTCACTTTTCAAACGGCAAGTTAGTTTTTTGGGATACGTAGTGTCGGAAGAAGGTATCCGCACGGATCCAGAGAAAATTGCCGCTGTCAAGGATTGGCCAGTTCCAAAAGACAAAACGCAGGTCAGAGCATTTTTGGGTTTGTGCTCCTATTATCGGCGATTTGTCAAGAACTTTGCAGATATAGCCAAACCCCTGCACAAGCTAACTGAAGAGAAGCGACATTTCTGCTGGGATGAAAGTTGCGACATCGCGTTCCAAGAGCTAAAAGACAATCTGTGCAAAACACCTATTTTGGGGTATCCTGATACGGCCAAGGAATTCATAGTTGACACAGACGCAAGTGACATAGGACTTGGCGGTGTATTATCTCAACGGAATGGCGATCAAGAAGTTGTGATAGCGTACTTCAGCAAGTCATTGTCGAAACCTGAAAGGAATTATTGTGTAACAAGACGAGAATTGCTTGCTGTAGTAAAGTCATTGCAGCATTTTAGCAAATATTTGCTGGGGCGGAAATTCCACATACGAACTGACCATGCTGCACTTAAATGGCTATTGCAGTTTAAAAATCCAGAGGGACAAGTTGCGAGATGGATTGAACTACTGCAGGAATATGACTTTGAGATTGAACATCGCAGCGGAAGAACTCATGGCAACGCAGATGCATTGTCAAGAAGACCTTGCCCTGAAGACTGCAAGCATTGTACTAGGCAAGAGGGTAAAGAAGTCGTACCTGTGAGAATTTTCAAGACAGATCTCAGCAACGAGTGGAAGGAAAGCCTACAACTTGCACAGCAGGAAGATTTGGACATTAAGCCGATTCTGGAATGGATGAAGGCCAGTGCTCCTAAGCCAACGTGGAGCGACGTCTCAGCGATGAGTTCGATTACAAAAAGCTATTGGGCCCAATGGGACAGCTTAGTGATTCAGGATGGAGTCCTGTGCCGTAAATGGGAAAATGCTCGGGGAGACAGCTGTCATTTGCAAATGGTTGTCCCTAAAGCTAAAGTACCGGATGTTCTAGAGTTGTACCATAATGGTTGTTCAGGAGGCCATATGGGAGTTAAACGGACTCTACTAAAGATACGGGAACGGTTTTACTGGGTCCACTGTCGTGACGATGTCGAGGACTGGTGTCGTAAATGTACAACTTGTGCGGCTGTAAAAGGACCACAGACTCGTAGTAGAGGTGCATTGAAGTTGTACAATGTTGGTGCACCATGGGAAAGGATAGCCCTAGACGTTGCGGGACCGTTTCCGGAAAGTGAAAGTGGTAATAAGTATTTCATGGTTGTAATGGATTACTTCACTAAGTGGCCGGAAGTTTTCGCCATTCCAAATCAAGAAGCTTCAACAGTTGCTGATAAGCTAGTTCATGAAGTCTTCTGTCGTTTTGGAGTACCCTTGGAGATTCACAGCGATCAAGGAAGGAATTTTGAGTCCCAAATATTCCAGGAAACTTGTCGAGTTATGGGTACTCATAAAACGAGAACAACTTCTTACCACCCACAATCGGATGGTATGGTGGAACGATTTAATCAGACATTGGAGAGGTACCTGGCAAAAGTGGTGGAGAACCGGCAACGGGATTGGGACAAGCATATACAACCGTTTTTGCTGTCATACCGAAGTGCTGTTCACGAAAGCACATCAGTGACACCAGCTTTCGCAAACTTTGGTAGAGAATTACGGCTGCCTGCAGACCTGATTACCGGAATACCACCTGATGCCCCACGCAGTATAACCGATTACGCGAATGACTTGCGGAACAAAATGAATGACATTTATGAGCACGTCAGACAATCGGGCCAGCAAATGTCTGAAAAGATGAAAACCCGTTATGACCGCAAAATGAACAATAAAGGATTCGACGAAGGTTCACAAGTGTGGTTACACAATCCAGTTCGCAGCAAGGGGAAATCTCCTAAGCTTCAAGCTAAATGGGACGGGCCGTACCGGATTGTGACGAAAATCAATGACGTAACCTACCGCATACAGAAAGGTACAAGAAGTACTCCTAAGATCGTCCATGTGGATCGACTGGCACGTTATTATGGGGCTGATAATGCTCGGGACGAGCATGTCTTAGGAGGGGGCAGTGTTACGCGCCAGAATTAATGCCGGGTACATGACGATGAAAGTTACTACTAGCGCCATCTAGTATCGAGTAGCAGAACTAGTAGAGTCAAGATCCTTCTAGACATTTCGATGCTAGAACATTCTAGAGTTTTCTATGTCTGGTTGGTCCGGACCGGTATGTACTCGAACTTTCTAGATGTTTCTATACTAGAAGGTTCTGGAATTATCTGCCGACCTATATAAGGCCCGCATAGCCTCCGACCGAGTCAGTATTGAATTTGCGATACAAGCGACAACTTCGAGAGCGAACTTCGACTGCGAATTAAAGTGATCAGTAGTGCAATTGTGATTTATAATTAGTGAGTTTAAGTTGTAATTAGTGTTGATTAATTTCAGTGTCATTTTGGTTTTATTATCGGCTGTTTTTATTGTCACGAACCCTAAGCTCGTAACAATATTTATATTGATTTTCCATTTAAAATATGAGTGATTTGTTTTATTTAGGATTCTAAAATGGTTTAAGTAAATTATTATGCAAGCATGCAAAGAACCCCTCTTATGTTGTTTTTTTTTCTATTAGTGATGGGTTTGCTCTTGACTCTAGTCAATGTCAGAGATGACAGAGACAAAGTCTACGATGGAGCGAGCTTACCCAGAAGGAGCCTGTTCACTCTAACTTTGAAGAGATTAGGGTTGTATGCTTTTGGAAACATAGACGCAGGCAGAGTTCCACTCCTTTGCTGTGCGCATTATAAAAGACGTTTGGAAACGCTTAGTGCGATTGGTGGAATAGCTACAAGGTAGGGAAGGTAAGATGCAGTGCGTCTGGATGTCCGATGGTAGAAGGGGGCCGGTGGGATGAGGTCGTGGAGTTCTTGGGCACACTCACCGAAGAACAAGCTGTAGAAGACCGATAAGCAGGCAACCTTACGGCGAAGAGCCAAGCTATGTAGCTTGGCGTCCACCAGTTTTACGTCATCGATGAGCCTCTTAGCTCTGCGTTCCACCGAGTCAAGCGCGGCAAGCTGATACTTAGCTGAGCCATCCCATAGGTGGCTTCAATACTCCATGCAGGATCGGACTTGTGCTTTGTAAAGGGTTAAAAGGTGTCCAGGCCGGAGTAGTATCGCTTCACCCTATTTAGGATGCCCAGCTTTTTGGCCGCAATTTGGGCTTTGTACTCGATGGTGGCGCCGAAGTTGAGACTGGATGTCAACTCCATGCCTAGGAGCTCGAGCCGATCAGTCACAGGAACAGATGCCCCCCGAAAAGTAGGAGTTTGGTCAAAACTGCTCCTTTTTGCGGTAAAAAGACATGCCTGTGTTTTATGTGAGGGTGAAGGCCTCCTCCAGATAACAAATACGATCATAGAAATATAAACGAGTCTGATAACATGATCAGTTAAAATCTCCGGAGTCAAAATGCTATTCTAGTTTTCATCCAATGGAGCACAGCTGGTCGTTGTGTTATAGAACTGGATAATATATGTTATAGAAAATGTATTGGCGATTGGGAACTGGATTCTGGGTCTTGCGTTAGATCGGTTTCGTGGTAGCGCTATTTTCGTATGCATGCACGAAACCCTGTAGACGAAACTGCGCTGCCGTACGCCGAACCTTATCTGGCCGTGTCTTTGGTATTTACTTTTCCATCCAAATATAATCTCTGGAAACTGAAACCAGCTTTGTTGAGCCGCTGCCTTATTTACGGCACAAGCAAATAATGTTGTTGGAAATTAGTTCTTAAAATCTTAACTGACCGGTGCAAAATGCTTTTGAATTAGTCTATAAAGTAGTTATCTGAAAATTTAACTACTATCAATACCATACTAATATTATAATAGTGTATTTTATTAAATCGAATAAGTCAGTCAAATAGATTTTCGAAAAATATTTGACATGTATTTTTCTTTTTTCACGTAAACAAAAAATTTAAACAATACATACGTTAAAAATTCGCGTAACTTCATTATTATAGTACAATAGATTTTACCTTTTTTAGAAATTTTACCAGCGACGTGACGACACCCTGTTGCGAAAGAAACTCTGCGCACGGGTAGACGGGTATACCTGGATTATGTATGACATAGGATTTTTTATCCCGGGAACATGTTCCCTTTGAATAAATTCAGAAGCTCACTTTCAGGACCACTATTTATAAATGTACAGTCAACAAATCTATTTGGTATGCAGGCAGCTAACTTGCAACTATTTTTAGACAATGTTGTGAGTGTGAATAGACAATTATTATTGTACGCCAGCCAAGTTTTTCATAAGCTTTAAAATATATAATGAACACTTTGGAAGTAAATATTGGCAATGCAATGGAAAAATTATTATTTTAGCCTGTATACCAAATAGCTTTGTTGACTGTACATTATTAAATATTTTGATGTATTAGGAATGTACAAATGCTCATGCAAAAGCTAAAAAATAATAGGACACAATCATAGATCTGAGGGCTAAATTCTTCAAATTTTTAAACAACGTTCAAAAATTTATGGAAATTGAGGCTTTTTTGATCGACATGCGAATGTGAACGTTGCTTGAAAATAGTAGAATTAGCACTCTGGTCCTGAGCAGGGTATCACAGCTATGGCCTACCTAAAATACATGAGCTAAATCTGTTCTATTTAATACCTTGATAACAACCTACCACAATTTTATCAACATTCTTGTTAAATAGGCGAATGACTGTCAACTTGTCACCAATGCTACATGCACTAGTTCTGGTAATTTACAAACTAATGTTCCATGTTTCTGCCAAAGGCGTTGTCTAATTCTAGCAATCAGTATTGTATGCAGCGTGTGGTTTCAGTCAAACATTAGACCAGCCCTTGCTCTAATTTATAAGGCAATTATGCGGTGCATTGTCTTTTTTTTTCGGTCACCCATGCTTATTGACCAATTTCTTTAGCGAAACCACCTTTTTGATGCATGGGAAATCATCAAATGAATTTTTCCGCTCTGGGTGGAGCAGAAGGGAGTGTCAGACTCTTACTGACTAAAACCCATTCGTGTTCTTCCTCATGCCTTTTGCGTTCCAGGGCTGCGGTGACCCTTTCAAACTAATTCCGCGAAACCACCTAAGACTGATAGTAGTGACAACAGTAGCGACAGAATTGCCCATGCGCATTCTACCCGCGATAAAAATTGTCACAAAAGTAAAAAATACATGGGATTGACATGCACTATTTAAAGTGACGTGACCAATCCCGTGAACAGTATACTCCGTTCCAAAACACAAATCGCAGATGTAGGTAACACAGCCGTGGTTGCGGAATTTGTTCGAAAGTGTCACCGTGGCTCTGGAACGCAAAGGGCACTAGGAGGAGCACGGATGGGTTTTAGTCAGTAAGAGTCTGACACTCCCTTCCGCTCCACCCAGAGCGGAAGGAGTCATTTGATGATTTCCCATCAATAAGAAAAGGGTCCTTTCCACCTCTGTACCGAAATAAATCAAAATGCGATGTAGACGTTAAAGCGCGACAAACAAACTCAGTTTCGCTATAATAATAATAATATATTTCGCGGGCAAAAGCTAGTATAATTAAGACTAGCTTTTGCCCGCGGCTCCGCCCGCATGGATGTCTCCTTCTCCATATCCCTGGCTATTTATCTGCCAAATTTCATGACCATCCGCTTAGCCGTTTTAGCGTGGAAGCATAACAAAAAAATAAACAATATTAGTTAAGATCTAATTAGGATTAGGATTTTGTGCAAACAGTCAAACATCGCCACAACAAACATCTTCGAAAGTTAAGCACAAACTGAGCTGATTTCTTCGAGCGTACACTTAACGGGAGTCATGACAACTACACCATAAAAAGCCTACGAGCCTATCTTACAGGTCCGCAATGACGCAGAGTATGTACGGACATTAGTCAAGCGGCCCGTTTGTAGGAATGTGACCTGTGGGTCAACTGGTACCATTCTGGTTAATTTACTGGCATGTGGCACGGTAGCCCGTTGTCTCACTGCCTTTTTGGTGCTGTGGCTCAACATTATAATTGTATGATTACATTGATTACTTACTTCCTGGTTAAAGGTAAAATATTTATTTTAATAATATTAGTACCAGTAATAAGCTTATTAAAGGAAATCGGAGGAATACATAAATTTACTCGTACATGACTGCTACGCTACGATCTTTCATACTTCTTTTGCTTCATAACATTTTACTTTGCAACATTTCAATAGATAGATCATGATTATGAAAAAAAAAACCAGAGACGTTTGGTTGCAAATCGGCAACTATTTTTAAACGACTTCTTAAAAAGGAGGAGGTTCTCAACTCGGATGTTTGTTTTTTTTTAACTCCTTCGCTTGCCAACTGATTTGAAAAATTCTTGTTGGAAAGGGTATACTTCCCAAATGGTCCCATTGAAATTTTATCAAAATCGGTTCAGTAGTTTGGTTATTAAATCCAAATAGCTGGAAAAAATATGTGGAAAAATCATCCATGTATACGAAATTGTATTTTTGCTTTCCTGTGACTTTCCAGTGACTACCACTAAAAAGTGAAAAATAAAAAACTTTTTCACAAAAAAAAGAAACCGAAAAAGTTTTTTTTGGAAGTCGGTTTCTTTTTTTTTTGTGAAAAAGTTTTTTAACATTGATAAATTATCTGGAAGCCTTTTTTGGATCTGCTTTGTCAGACAACACAAAAAGTTCTTGCATCTTTCCCTATATTTTTATTTATACCTTTATTAAAAAAAAAAGAAATTTAAAAAATACGACAAGATATACGAAGTACCTAAAGACATCCCTAAAAATAAAATGGCCCTAAAAAATCCCACCCCGCTTATTTTCGCCCCTAAGTTGGGAACCGTGGTCCTTCTAATAAATACTACACACTACACTACACTACTGCTTATATTTATTTGAACAATTATTTACAAATATCTGGTGCATGAATTTGTCACCGGGTTGTTGCAAACACCGTAATTTTATAATCAAACTCGCGAGGTTATAAACTCTTTCTTCTCAATAGGACACGGTTATACTATTAACTGTAGAATTTTGATGAGATTTGAAGCCTCGCAAGGATTATTACAAACTAACGGTGTTTGCAATAATCCGGTGACATATTCATGCATCTGATAGTTATATGACAGGCCTGTTGGTCTAGTGGTTAGTGACCCTGACTGCAAAGCCGGAGGTCGTGGGTTCGATTCCCACCCAGGACAAACTTTGTGTGATGAGCATAATTGTTTGTTCTGAGTCTGGGTGTAATTTATCTATAATATGTATGTATTTATAAATTATATAAGTATGTATATCAGTTGTCTGGTTACCATAACACAAGCTCTGCTTAGCTTGGGATCAGATGGCCGTGTGAAAAAAAAAAAAAAAATAAGTTTCAAAAGGTTCTTTTCGATCATTTGTGGACATTTTATATTTAACCCTAAAGGTTTATAGATAGGGTAATAATCGACTTAATATAGGTAAGTAAAAAGCCGTTAGATAATCCTTAACGGAATAATTAGTGCCAATGTAATTAGTGCAGAGGCACGACCTGGCACATCGATGAGCATAACTACGTTATGGCCAGTTAACAGTTACTAAAGTTTCACTATACTAGTGACGCCCATTTATTAATACCTATAAAGATAATGTTACAAGCGCCTACGACCACCGGAAATGTTCTAAGAGTTAAACGCGAGTATTCATTTTCATGTAAAATTCAATCTCGTAGAATTGTTAAATAAGCTTCAGGTGTTATGAGATTTCGATTAGCTATAGTAGATTCCAGATAAATGTGCAATAACGGTCATTGACCCACTTACATTTATTGACTTTCTTAAAATCAAAAACAGAAATAAAGACTTAGAGCAGTCCTGAATCTACTTCTATCGTGATCCTTTATGTTCTCTAGTAATGTAAAATGGTTCATAATGTATTGTTCGGGTATCTGCGAAGGGATATTAGGGGAAGGTCAATGTACTTTATTGCAAGTTTATCTGGCACAAAGTATAACTGTTGTTGAATTTGTAAAATAGCTTAACGTATAAAATAGAAGCGTTTGCAATATAATTTGCTAATTCATCCGAATTTCTCATTTTTATTTTTATTGTAATGTTGCAAACAGGGGAAAAGTCCACACCCATAGCCTTGCACTCTTCCTGGTGAGAGGAGACATATACTAGTATCAAAAGTTACAGCAAACCAAAAAAGACTGTTTTTCATTAAATCTAAGTTTTTCTGAGTCAACAAGGCCTTCAAAGAGTTATTTGCAAATGGGAGACAGTAAAAGGTTTATTATTCAAACTCAAACAATGTATGTCTCTTTACTTGCTTGCGCATATATGTAACTAAGTAAAATACATTTAACAGAAATCGTTCTTCAGATAAAAAGTGCATGAACCAAGACAATATTTTATATTTAATTTTGATGAGTCACCATGCTATAAGCTAACTGTGCATGAGTTATTCACTACAGGTGTTTTATCTACACTCACAACGTAATGTTCCAAATATGAGTTCAAAAACGAATGCATAAACACGTACTTTTTTTTTCGTGGATAGGTAAAATTTAAAAAAAAAACCATTACAGTTCAACATTTTCCTTCGATTTTTAAACAACTGCATCATAAAATAACTTTTTAATTTTTATAGCACACTTTTTCTTTTTAATTTTTGGCGCGGGCTCATTGACTTAAGTCAATGAGCCAGCTTTTATCTTTGTCTATGTATGAGCGCGCTGCGCAGTCATTCGAATACGCAATTAGACTATCTGCCATATTGGAATAAACTATTTTTCCACTTATTTTATTTCAACTGTATGAGTGAAGATAAAATAGTGTATGCAACGGCATCTAATTAGGTATTAAAACACTCGTGTTTTAATAACCCTTTTTATATGGTCGTTGCATAAACTACTATTTTGTCATGGCGATATTTAAATCATTTTGTTAAAAGGGTATATAGGATCTCACACTCAGCAAATTCCAATTGTAACTTAAACATCACCTCGGCATTTTTACTTTCCGAAGATACCAGATAGGGTGGTCTCGTAAGTGCCGGCGAAACTTAATGATACTAGCCATAAAACATTAACAAAACCAAGCATTTAATAAAAAACGTGCGACAAGGACAGCCCTATACTCACTACTCGCCAGAATGAGACAGAAGACCGAGTAGCTAGTAATAAGCGAACATTAAGATGGGGTACACTAAGCCCTGCCTATTGCTTCTGGCGACGATAAAACTTGCCAATATTAAAAATAATATTTTTGCGCGATATTTTGCTCTGGTTGCGCCTCAGGAAAATCGTCGATTGAAGTACATACAGAGCCGCTAAAATGATGCTTTAATATCTCTATTAAATAATGGTGTTCGTGTTGAATGGACCATCTGTTCAGCGTAATATAAGTACGAAAAACATTGGATTTTGAAAAAAAAACAAAATCCTGTAATATTGCTTGAAATTTGAATTATGTTCGACCTGCCGAACAAAAAAGGCAAAAAAGAAACAACTTTTGGTTTCCACAGTTATATTCATACTACCTATTGCCCGCAACTTCGTACGCGCATATCCCGTTTTATATCGTTCCCGTATATAGGAATTTCGGGATTCTCCACTCCTCAAGGAATCTAGATGCCAAATTTTAGCTTTCTGACCAGTAATTTCGACTGTGCGTTGTCTGTCAGTCACTCAGTCACACAGCCAGTCAGTGAGTCACCAGTAATGGAAGATTTATATATTACTCGTATGTCGCAGCCAATTAGATTAATCAGCCGTTTAATTGGTTGCTTAGCCTTTTCATTTAAATGTGCCAATTTTTCAGCTACCTAAGTGGCATTTTTTGTTCAATATCATTTAATGACTTGCCTATGTCACTTATGTCGCTGATTGAATAGCACAATTCAATGAAAAGACTGGACTTTTAATGAAACAGCGGATTCAGCTAGTTGGCTGCGACATACACACTGATCTGCCTTTGGCTCGATGATTCGCAAATGCATCTGTTTAGACGGGGTTTGCGGTTACTGAGCATAAGCTTAATAGGCTCGCACCTATTTCATGGCTTGATGACTTTAAGCTGTCATCAGCTTACAGTGGTGTAAGTCCGAAGGATCTCAACGTAATCCCTAGTTATAGAATTATAGGCGCAGTTTTATAGCTTGTTAATATTTTAGTTTTTATGTTGGATGATAATATTATAACAGCTGGATTATCCCCCGGCTACTTCTAGTCAGTTTAACTGCTGACCAAAGGCATAACTTGATAACATATAAAACTAGCTTAAGCCCTGTAAGAACCTTTTACAAAGTATTAGAAAACTTTAAAAAAAAGATGAATGAAATCGGTAAAGTCGTTCTCAAGACCAAGGGAAACAGGGATTAATTTTTATATATAGGTATAGATATTATTTATGGTTTATTTATTTATTTATGTACACACAACAAAATTAAAAAAAAAGAAAATTGTATACAGAGAAAAGAGCACAAAGGTACTGCTTATTTCAAAAGAAATTTCTTCCAGTAGATGACAAAAAAGTGGGATAAGAAACGTAGACAGTGTGTAAAAAGGAGAAGGAAACTTAAAATAGACTTTAATAACTTAACTAAACATATTTTTATATATTAGTAAATATAAATCAAACTACAATAAACATACAAACAAATATACACAAATAAATTTACTTACCTAAATACATAATTATAATAGAATAACATATATCTATAATATACAGTGGATTACAGTATGGTAGATGGATAATGCTCTTTGACTGCTTTTTGAAGAGAGAAATATTTTTACAGTCACGTATGTTAGATGGGCACTCCCATCTAACATACGTGACTTTAAAAACATTTCTCCCTCCTTCTCTTTTCTTGCGGTACGATTGTGGAACTCACTAGTTCCACAATCGTACTGTAAGAAAAGAGAAAGAGTGGGAATAGGAATGAGTTGAATGAGACGGGAAGTTTAGCTGATGTTTGAGGTAGAGGTTAAGGGAAATTACTAAATTTAAAAAGTGTTTTTTTTTTAATTACTATATTCTTATCTATCTTTAATACCTTTAAACGAGCAATTCTCGTATATATGTTGCGGCTATACGAGAAATAATAGCCGAAGTGCAGCTACACCTAGTTTTAGCCGGCTACAACTAGGTGCAGCCCGGCTACAACTAGGTGCAACCCGGCTACAACTAGTTGTAACCTAACCTCAAAACAATTTAAAGTTGCCTAAAAGGCGAAGTCGAAGAGTTGTAACCTAACTAGGTGTAGCCGCACTTCGGCTATTAGCCGCAACATATATACGAGAATTGCTCGTTTAAAGGTATTAAAGATAGATAAGAATATAGTAATTAAAAAAAAAACACTTTTTAAATTTAGTAATTTCCCTTAACCTCTACCTCAAACATCAGCTAAACTTTCCGTCTCATTCAACTCATTCCTATTCCCACTCTTTCTCTTTTCTTACAGTACGATTGTGGAACTTGTGAGTTCCACAACCGTACCGCAAGAAAAGAGAAGGAGGGAGAAATGTTTTTAAAGTCACGTATGTTAGATGGGAGTGCCCATCTAACATACGTGACTGTAAAAATATTTCTCTCTTCAAAAAGCAGTCAAAGAGCATTATCCATACAGGGTTATTTGTAAAACACCTTTCAGTGGGTGAAAGTACTCATGATTATAAACAACTTTTGTTATGAGACCAACCCTGACAAAATGAAAAAAAAAATCTACTGTTTCATACATTTTCATCGGGTGAATATTGCATTTTGTATGAATCAGCCGATTTATTTTTTGATATTTCAGAGTTGGTCCCGTGGTAAAAGTTGTTTATAATAGTTTAATCATGAGTACTTTCACCCACTGAAAGGTTTTGGTGTTTTACAGTGTATCTGAATCTCGGAAACGGCTCTAACGATTTTCATAAAATTTAATATGAAGGGGGTTTCGGGGGCGATAAATCGATCTAGCTAAGTTTCATTTTTAGAAAACGTCGTTAACAAAAAACCGAGCGAAGCTCGGTCATGCAGGTCCTCAGCCATTGCAGAGATTAAGATGTCGTTAAAAGAGGTTTTTTTTAGTTTTGTTAATTCTTTATGTGTGTTACACGTCTTACTATAAATGCTATGTCAAATTTTTTATCAAACTCCCTACATCTATCAATAAAACATTTTTTGTACAAATTCAAAATGAGCGAACAACATTTTTTCTTGGTTTTATTTACATTTTCATCTGGGAAAGTATGAAAAACGTGCTAACATTGTAACAGCATTATAAACTCACATAAATTGTAGGTTTTATGTATTCCACGCTACTGAATATATAAAAGTTCTATGAGTTGAAACTACAGAAAACTACAAAATTATATACTCGTAGTTCTTGCGATTCTTTCATTTACATACGATTTTTCATACGCAAAGTATGTAAGTACACATTTCATTTGCGAATCTAACTAGTCGTCTGCCTCGCGTTTTCCAACTATATTGGGGTTGACCCAGTCAAACCGGATTCCTGGCAAGACTGGTGTCAGATTTTTTAACTGTGTCGTGTGATTTATCAAATGAAAGGGCTTAATTGAACGATTTGCTGAGATAGGGACATTTTTGGCCTCGCTCAGATAATATTCGTTGTAAGCTTATATTAATTAATTATTACTGTTAGGTTTTTTTTTGTTTGTCTTGTGCGATTCTCAGAAAATCTGACATCAGTCTTGGCAAGAAGTACCGTGTTACCCAATTAATGGGTTGTGGAGGTTTAATAGGCAGCCGCTGTACGTAAAATGCTGGTGTTCAGCTAACACAGTACTTCTTGGCAAGACTGGTGTCAGATTTTCTGGCTTCTGACAATCCGTTACGACTGCCAAAGATGTGAATTTGAGCCTTATTCTCATCACCAGATAATTTTCACTGCTAAACGTTTCAACTCGAACTACTTATCTATTCAACAATCGTACAAACTGTTTAACCCTATTCCTACAATAAAAACTACTACTAGCCACTCCACATACTTCAGAACAATCGGATTCTCAACATAATTAAGTCGTTGAGCGCCATTTTAGTCGCCGCCGTCGCAGGCGATTAAGGAGGATCACGATTTTACCTTTTTTGCGTATGCACCATGTTTATTTGCGTCCTTTGAATGTTGTTATTAACAATAAGGACCGTATAATGGAGGCATATTTAGGTACAGTACCTGATATGGAGCGGGTGCGCGTAAAATTGTAGGTTAGAAAAAGTACGGGTTATATTTTCTTGTTATCATTTTAAAGACATATCTAGTTCGAGTTATCGAGGCCTTTGTAGACGGTTTCTTCATCTTCAAAGCCGAGTGAACATCAGCAAATGGGGTAAGCTAAATATCTGTGTTGCAATCTCAAGAACTAAAGGCAATTTTCTAAAACGGTCCTATAATGAAGGCATTTTAGGCCTTTTGCTCTAACCGCAGTTTCATTGGAAGGCTAGGGTTTTCAGGAAATTACTCTATTTCCTTTAGGACGTGACAAAGGTTACGCAAATGGTGTCTGGTCCGTTCCACAAGGGATATTCGAGACAATTTTAGGTGCAGACTTTTGTTTTTGTTATGGCACGGGTGAAAAATCCTCATGGGCACCTTGACTGCCTCCCATTGTGAGATGGTTAGGGCAATCCCGAACTTCTCCCGGCTAAAACACACTCGTGTCGCGCTAGTCTCCTCTGGCATGATCAGAGCGCTTATCAGCGACTTTTTTGACGATTTGCTGACTTTATTCAGAGTTCAGTGCTCTTGCTCAAGCGTGGCCTATTGTGCTTCAGCCTGCGCGTTTACGCATTGCAACTAGTTTTGTGCGGTGCGATTTCAGTCGATTTCTGAAACCCCACGCTAGAACCCGTTTAAGAGTGACATCGACAAACTCTTTCCGCAATTTTTTATGCCGCTACCCGTCAAACACTATCACCACATCGTTGTTGAATGTTTGAAATTAGTTTCCTATACCTTCCAGCTATTCTATGAGCAGGTCCAGTAGTAAATTTCAGAAGATCGGCCTTCCGATGGATCCCTGATCGACCATCTGCTCGTCTTCCCTCACTCAGTAACCATTCTGTTACTGAGACAGCTGCTGGCTACCCGTCTTAAGTATACAGGTTACTTTTTCTCAGCCAATCGGACTTTCATGGCGGGCCACCACGAACTGTCGAATACTCCACAGACAAAAAATTTGTGATTTTCTCCCGTGCCCTATTTTACTTAAAATATTATGAGCAAGGTACTCCTGAAACTATTTAAACCTTTACGCCGTACGTCACTTCATAAAAGCTTTCCAAGTCCTCATTTTTCGAACTGTATGATCCGATTTAAATGAAACTTCCTACGTATAAGCAGGATACATAGGTTTAAATAGTTGTCACAGAACATTTTCAAAAATAGTGTTATAGCTAAATTCGACCGATTTTAAATTTTCCGTAGGAACAGAAATTTCCAATTACCTTTTTTTTTTAAATAAGACATTTCGAAATGTTCTCTGACAACTTTTTAGATACAAAGAAAGACATCTTTTGGAGTTCACACGTGAAAAACAAAAAAAAACTATATCCACGATTGGCAAAGAGAGGAGTTTCTGTCTATCCCTCAACACAAAAAGTGCAAAAATCACCTGCAAAAGTCTACATTTTCTCGTTCTCAAAGACGTTAAGTACAGTCAATTACGGTAATTTGTTTTAACAGCGTCGTTGGCGCGACAAATGCCATGCAAATGACCTATGCGGCCCAGCCTCGACATTCGAAGGCATGCTATTCGAAACATTCTTTAGTGAATGCGTGTCAATTAGTACTTTTAGCCCATTTCTACAGGACTATGGGAGAATGTGTCAGGTAATATACTGATCAAGAGTTTATGTTAAATGTGTTTGTTTCTGTGAGAAATTTTGTGCGTGTGTGCTTACTTTGTAATATATACATTGTAGTACATATAAGTTCATATGTACAAGTTGAGGCTTTAATTCTGGTGTGACTATATGCAACCATAAAATATGCGACAGTGGTTTTTAATATGAGTTCTAACGAGTCTCGAAACTTTTTAGTACTTAATTAAACTATTAATTGGTAAAACACTTGTACGTCACGAATAATGAGGTAATGGTAGTCCTGGATTATCATTTTTTGTTGAATGAAAGAAACGAATTATTCGTGCGTAGAATTATAGTTAGCGTAGAAGTATAAGATTTCTGAATTACCTTAGCTTTGTATTTTTAAGTAAAAATTAAGTCATTGCTTTTTAACGGTGACTTTACTGTATAATTTTCTAAATAGGTTTTATCGGTATTCCTCCTATTTCAAGTACCTAACAACTAACGATAGCTCGCGACTTTCTGTACAAGCATTTCCGTTCAACAAAGATCTAGTTTCTAAATCTCTGATCATCATTATATCTTTGATTCAGAAAGTAATTACGGAATCTTGTTAAGCTATATAGTACTCCACTCCCTGTGGATTCAACAGCCAAGTAGTAAGTCAGTTCTAGAGAGCTGTATTTTATTACTCTGGGCGATAAAATTGAAACTAATTACTACTGACTAGTGACTTTTTGCGGAAAGGCAGAGCCCATTTTAAATCAACCTCAAAAGCTGGGCTTTTCTTCGGCCAAAGAATCAGTGTTCTGGGCACTTTTGTCTTTGACAGCGATGTGGATGAATTTTTTGATGCCCAATGATTTATTTTGTTTTTATACACGTGTGTACATTATTTCGCGATTATTAGTCTAGTTTTTATTTAGTTATATTGAATATAAGGCAAGAAATAAAACCTCAAAAGAGGTTTTCTGCCTCAGTTCCTTAAGTAATGCGTTTTTAAGGATGGGTCATCATCAAATAACTCCTTCCGCTCTAGGCGGAGCAGAACACTCCCTGTGTCAGACTCTTACTGGCTAAAACCCATCCGTGTTCCTCCAAATGCCCCCTATTTGCGTTCCAGGGCTGCGGTGACTCTTTCGAATAAATTCCGCAACAATGCGATTTCTCTGTGCGAAATTTTTTGAAATATTACAAAAAACTTTCAAATAAAAAATAAAATGAAAATGCGTGTAACTATTCTATGCAGACGGTTGCCCGAATTTCGGTCTCCTGGCTGTTAGATGTCATAAGATGAGTATTTGGACCGTATTAAAACACAGACCGGTTTGATGTAAACTTGTCCAGTCCCTGTGTATAGATATGACTCACCAATCCCACTTTTGAGTGTGGTAACGTTGCTTAACCTTATTTTATTTTTTATGGATGAGAAATCATCGAATGACCCCTTCCGCTCTGGGTGGAACGGGAGCGAGTGTCAAGACTCTTACTGAACCCATCCGTGCTCCTCCTAGTGCCCTTTGCGTTCCAGGGCCGTGCTAAATCTTTCGAACAAAATCCGCAACCCTGGCAGGACGTTGCTTAACCTTTCGTAGTTCCGATGCGAGGCAGGCAGCCATTTAACCAAGAGCACTTTTGGATTCTTAAGCATTTGATAAACTCTATTTACATCTTGACAAAGCAGCGATGTCATTTTATTTACCTGTTAAAAGGCTTTTAGCATGCATTAACGATACCTTCGAAATTATTTTATCATTTTGCACATTTTATTCGTCAATTTATGACAAAAATGCAATCGGGTGAGACTAAAACACTTGGTCTTGTTTCATCTGGTCATTTAGCTTTTACAATAATTATGTTATCAATTTTAAGTTTATTTTAGATGTTGCGATTTTTTAAATTTAAATATTGGAGTGTTTCGTTTGCATTTAGCAGAAATAAAAAATTACTTAGTATTTTTTCAAAAACAAGCTCGTCTGATGCGCTAATAGCTAAAAGTATCTAAGTATTAAAGCAGTTACGTAATAAAACAAGAACCAAGTGACATATACACATAAAATTTTATAATCTCAACATGCATGTTGCATATGATGCGGTCAGAACATCATTTCATAACAGGCTCGACATAAAAACACTGTTGCATGCAAATCTGCCTCAGTATTACTTCGTGGTCTATTAAAATAAAAACATTATGCTGGCCATACACTTTTATTGCATCAATTTCTATACATGAGTCTTATTGCTGTATAAGAATATGTTATTCCCGACTTAATTCTAGACAATTGGTAGGGATTTAAAGATGGGCGTGTGTGGGTTTATGAATAACTATTATTTAATTCTGATAGTTTATTTCATGAGCTTGTCAATGTGAAGAATGTATGGTATCTACACCTCGTTGCTGTGAATTTACTTGCACATGAACGTTTATTAATAACTAATGCTATTAATAACATCATAAAGTTTATTCTTCTTTCAATATGTCAAAATTATGTGTCGTTTTAGGGTGCGGACAGACAAGACTATTAATTTGACTCATTGTTCATTTGCTACAAGGTCGATATCACCATCTGCCTAGCCTTATCCCAACTGTGTTGGGTTCGACTCCCAGTCAAACCGGATTCAGCTGAATACCAGTATTTCACGTGGAGCGGCGGCCTACCAGACCTCCACAACCCATTAACTGGGTAACACGGAACTTCTTGGCAAGACTGGTGTCAGATTTTCTGGCTTCTGACAATCCGTAACGACTGCCAAAGATCTATAAATGACAGCCGGGACCAACGGCTTAACGTGCTTTCCGAGGCACGGAGGAGTCTCGGTATGTTAATATGGTCACCCATCCACAGACCAACCTCGGCAAGCGTTGCTTAACCTTGAAGATTGGTCCGTGCGGCTGTTATAATTTAGCCACGAGCTCCTCACCACACAAGTACACCATATAAGTTATTGATATTTTTCAGTTGATAATACAGTAGTGTTGAAAAAGTTAGTTAAGAACATTTTCGAAAAAGAGTTCAGGAGCAAAGATAGTGATTTTTAACTTTCTATTGAAAACTTAAAATCGCTCTCTCTCTCCCTCTTAACTCTTGTTCGAAAATGTTCTCAACTAACTTCTTAGACCTGGTTGGATGGCGTATGCATACCAAGTTTTATTAAAATCGGTTCATTCATTTCGTAAAATGACTTGAAAGTTTGCATGAAATAACGTACGGCGTAAACGCTCTTAAGTCTTTTGTAATTTTATATGTTGCGGCTCTTAGCCGAAGTGCGGCTACACCTAGTTTGTGTGATGTCCTCCGCCCTGGGGCGGGCGGAGGGGTCTGTCAGACTCTTACTGACTAAAACCACCCCGGTGTTCCTTCTTCCACCTACGCCGGGGATCGCGGGAACATATGCGACTTCCGTAATCCCCGGCTGGTTCCGGCCCGCCTCTGCCGGGCTCTCTCGTAAGCGGGGGGAGTGAGGTGTTTAACTCCCCCCGCGACGTCAGAGGGGCGCACGGGAACACCACGCGCCGCCACCTCGGGTCCGGATGAATGGGGGGCAACGGACATCCCCAAGTCCGCCGCCCCTGGGACCCAGTTAGAAGGACGTATGCCTCCTCCGACGCCCGGTGCGCCTGCTGCGGGCCGGGAGAGCACTCGACATCTCCCTCACCCTTTCCGCAGCCTCTTTCTGCGCGATGACAGTTTCGCAGAAGGAGACCACCGCGTCCCAGGACTCCTCACCGCCGACCATAGAACGTACTACAGCCGGCAGCGAGAGGTCACTTGCCTACCACAGAGACGAGGGCACGGCGCGGCTCCTCCCAAGCGGCACACTCTGCCAGCGTATGCCGCGCCGTGTCCTCCCGACAGTCGACGCAATGGTGACACCGAGCGTCCGGCTCCCTGCCTATGCGACACAGGAATCTCCCGAAGCAGCCATGCCCCGTGAGGACCTGTGTCGCACGAACCGACAGGGAGCCGTGCCTTCTCCCGAGCCACGGGTCGAGCACTGACCGGATGGCCTCGATAGTGACGAGGCAGAGGTAGGGCGTGAAAGCCTGTTCCGCCATTCCGCGACGCAGCTCAAAATGTCGCTGCGTCAGTCGCTCCCCGCGCGCCCGCGCGTCCTCGCGCCACCGATGCGTTGACGCGAGGACTTTTGCCTCCAGGTCCCAGGGCGGAGATCCGGCCAGTGCGCAAGCCGCCTCGTAGGAGATCGTGTGATAACCCCTGATGACTCTGACGGCCATCACCCTCTGCGGCTTCCGCAGAACAGAGATGGTGCCGGCCGTCAGGTCAGCCGCCCAGATTGGGGCCCCATACAGGGCCATCGATCGCACGATCCCCACGTACAACCGCCTACAGACGGTGCTCGGGTCCCCCAGATTGGGAAGCAGCGTTGACAGCGCCCCAGCCGCGCCCAACAACTTGGGCGCCAGCCGTCGGAAGTGGGGTCCGAAATCCCACCGGCTGTCGAGCACCAATCCCAGGTATTTCATGGTGGACTCGACAGCGATACGGGCCCCACCGACCACGATGTGTGATCCCGCCGGCGGCGCCCGCCGGGGGCCATGAAAAACTATGGCCTCCGACTTGTTGAGGGCCACCTCCAGGCCAAGGCGCCGTATGCGGCTCACCACCTGTGAGACCGCGGCCGTCGCCAGCAACGCTGCCTCCCTGTACGAGCTCCCCCGGGCAGTGACCAGCGTGTCGTCAGCGTAACACGTCAGGTCCACTCCCGGCTGGAGCTCGCCTCTCAGCACCCAGTCGTACCCGATGTTCCACAGGGGCGGGCCCAAGACCGAACCCTGCGGAACACCGCACGACATGGGGTGCTGGTGTATGCCATCACGTCCCAGATAGGTGATACACCTCTCCGCCAAATAAGCCCCAATGACGCGGCGGAGATAGGGAGGCACTCGATGATAGCGGTGTGCCTCCCGAATACAACTCCAGGGCAGGGTGTTGAAGGCGTTGGAGATGTCCAAGGACACCGCCAACATCACCCCGCCCCAACTAGTTCTAACCTAACCTCAAAACACCCTAAAGTTCCTATTTCTGTGTGGTTTAAAAAGAAACGGGGTGCCCAATGACCGGCTAGTTGTAGCCGCACTTCGGCTATTAGCCGTAACATATATACAAACGTGGATCCTTCCATTCTATATTCAATTATAAAGAGCAAACAAGCATACAGTAAAATATGCAACGGAGAAACTAGTTGGCCCAGTGTCCCCGGTGCGAGACATTTGCATTCAAATTGATTATAATTGCAACGCCGTGTATATCGAGTAAAAATGCATCGGTTGACACTAGCTAATATTTTATGAGCTAAGAATCACATTTTATGGGCGTTGAATTTCACTTGATTTGGTCGACAGAGTTGTATTTTTATATATTGTATCTCAGAATACAGAAAAACCAGAAACCGTCAACGCCCTCAAATGTGAGGCAGCGTAAACCACACTGCCTCACATTTGAGGGCGTTGACGGTTAATAAAATATTAGCTAGTGTCAACCGATGCATTTTTACTCGATATTCACGCCGGAATGGTGTGGTTCGTCAAATTGTCAATAAGCCAATGGCAGACGCGCGTGTTATGGTCAAGTGTGCCCCCCCCCCTCTGCTAGCTTAATAGTTGTTTTAATTTTAGTTTTACCCTTTAAGAGGTAATTTTATGGTGCGCAGGTAACATTACGCGGGTGAGTAAGGCGCGGGTGGGGAGTTATTTTGGACATAATGCGCTGCGTACAAATGTGATTAAACACTCTTTCTGGTTTGTTCTGTATTCTGAGTATTGTACGTATTCCTAATTTGAAATTAATATGAGAGTAGGGTAAGAACAAGAGATGTCAGCATAATGGACGGGGCCCGCTAGGTTCAGTGCCAGTGCAGAGTGCAGGGCCTGACCCTGTCTTCCGCTCCGCTTAGATCTCTGGGAGGAGTCACTTGATGATTTCCGAAACAAAAGGGTAGACCAAAGAAACGATGGAAGGACTGTGTGAAATAAAACATGTGTATTATGATTATCTCTCTCTATGTATATGAATGTTGAGGAAATTCATTTAATATTCCACAATCTCATCCTTTTATTATGCTTCCTTACCTTCTTTACTTCAATCATTTTCTTTTTTTTTTTTTATTAGTGATGGGTTTTCTCTTGACTCTAGTCAATGTCAGATATGACAGAGACAAAGTCTACGATGGAGCGAGCTTACCTAGAAGGAGCCTGTTCACTCTAACTTTGAAGAGATTCGGGCTGTAAGCTTTTGGAAACACAGACGCAGGCAGAGAGTTCCACTCCTTTGCTGTGCGCATTATAAAAGACGTTTGGAAACGCTTAGTGCGAATTGGTGGAATAGCTACAAGGTAGGGATGGTAAGATGCAGTGCGTCTGGATGTCCGATGGTAGAAGGGGGCCGGTGGGATGAGGTCGTGGAGTTCTTGGGCACACTCACCGAAGCACACACAGTTTTCTTTTTATTTCTGGCAATTTGTAATGATTTCAGTTATTTTCTCATTCTATGTAACACAATAAAATAATCCTTACTATTTGAAGTGTATTTTGAAAGGGTGTTATTAGTAATGTTATATGCTCGAAAATAAGCGACATTTTGCCGGCTTCAAATACCTAATTTACGCAATCATCTTTTGTTCTGTGATATCTGATGTTCATTATTATTGACGGAGTTAGGTATCTCATTGTTTTCGACAGTAAATATTACATTATGTAAAATTACATTGGCAACATTCTAAACGAAACTGGCACAGTTAAATTACGTATGAAATTACGTGTAAATTAAATACTTAACGCCTGAAAAGTAAACAATAGAAATTATGACAATCTCAGAAGTATATGACGGTTATGGCGCAATATTTTATTATTAAGGTTTACTTAGTTAAGAGTATTTATCTGTTAAGATTTTTTCCTCCATTTAAATACATAATTTTGTCCTAATGAAATTATCTGCTGGCCGTTTTTGTCAAAATATTGATCATGCATAAATTAAATGTGATAATTCAGCCAAGATTTTTGTCCAACAGTATTAAAATCTCAATGCCAGTTTAATCTTTAAAACATTTCTTAAATTTAATTTCTTAATTCAGTGTTTATACTGTAAAAGTTAAAACTTTCATCGAGATCAAATGTATTTTAGCAATAATGAATTCATAGCTGAACCCGTTTAAATATAACAAGATATTTTTAATAAAGTTGTACTTATTCAGCTTGCAAAAAACCCAAGAGCAATAAACCATATGTACCTAAGAGCGGCCTTGATAATCCACGTATTCCTTTATAAATTCAAGTGCTGTCAAAATGAAAAAATAGCACAATACCCGATTGATGGGTTGACATTCCTGATCGGGCGCACCTTTTCATATAAAACATCTTATAGATGCATTGCTCGTAGAATGATGCAGCACGCAAAGGGATACATGGAAATTTTGTGCCTGTTTTTTATGCATTTTTGCGAGATAGCCTTGAGATAATAAAGAGTTCTTGACTGATAAAAAGAAAAAAAATAGGCTTGTATATTGGCTTGCTAATATACTATTTTTTTTGAGGCACACAAAATAAAAAAGATGGTAGACCTAAGTGCCAATTCTACTTTTTTTTTTGCAGCGTTCCCATTCGCTCGTCCGACGCAATCTGTCAAAAATATATGGAAATGGAGGCTAAAGGTAGAATTCGATACGACTGTCGTCGATCGCTAGCGACAATAGTCGAATTATGAAATGTATGGCACCGCTGCCGAGGCCCGCGACAGACGCGCGCGGCCGACGAATGTCGTGAGCCGCGCGCGACAGTGTCTTGAAATTAGTAGATGTTGTTCGTCAGTTCCCTCTAGACGTGTGTCTACCGAAGTCAAGATCATGATCGAAGTGCTAATTGACATCCTTGAAGAAGAAGAGGAGGATGACGAGCTGCTGTTGCTATATTATGAAAATAGAGTACCAGTCTAGTATTAATTTTTGTAATCTGCATGCCTCGTGTCATATATGATTGGAGTTTGAGACACAAAATTTATTAATATTTCGTCTTCCTCGACCGAAAAGTTTTCTCCTGCGTTCCTAGACATGTTTGCGCCAGGAAATCCACGATGTTACTAAGCGCTAGAACATGTTAAGACGCGTACGGCCGCGCGCGGCTCACGACATTCGTCGGCCGCGCGCGTCTGTCGCGGGCCTCGGCAGCGGTGCCATACATTTTCATAATTTGACTATTGTCGCGAGCGATCGACGACAGTCGTAGCCCGCGCGCGGCCGCGATCGATCGCGATGCACGGAATTCTACCTTTAGAAAGAAACCAGTGAGCTGTCAGATTACAGAGCCACCTCTGTAATCTGACAGGTTATTGCTTCATACTCGTTCGTGATTTGTCGGCACGATACGGAGAAATTATAAAGTATCGAGATTTGATGCGTCTGTTGTAGTTTGAAGAAATTTTTAGTTCACAATAAAATTATCGTAATACTTAAATTTCACATTCAAGTAAAATACTGATACGTTTCTACACCTCAGACCAACAAAAAAAGGTAGACGGCGCACTGCGAATATCAAAGATGAAGCCATCTTTCTATCTATGTGTGTCTCGAAGGGTTGCCATTTTTTATTTTTTTTCCCTATAACTTGGGAAATAATATTTTATGGGTAAGCTAATATTGTGCAAGTCAGCACAAGTAAGATATTGTTGAGTATGGTATTGTAACTTAGTTTTTTAGAAAGATCTATATATGTGTGATGTAAAAATTTGTAGATCATACAAATTTTTATATCACACATACCTACATTCAATTATGTAAACTAGTTAAGTTTTAAAAGGTTGTCGAAGCGTAACAAGCGTAAGTCATTATGTAAATTGTTTTAAAATAAAATAGGTAATTACATTTTTAATCAACTTTAATAAATTAAAAAAGACCACCATAACAAAATCACTGACTAAAGAAAAAGTAGGTAATATCAAGATGAAACATAACAAACGAAACAATAACGTGTAAATGTTATGTTTAACATGCTTACAAAATAAATATTATTTATCATGAACAAATAAGTCTTTTTCAACACATTTGCTCAAAAAAATGCATTTACGAAGACTATATATTATTCGAAAGTTAAATATAACGCACCACACAATGGAACGTGCGGTAAAATAGGTACTCTCGCCTAAGTAAATATTTTACCGCATACTCCGTTGAATAGCGCCGTACGTATCCTTTACAGTTTTTTTTTTAATTTTCTTATAGGAGTATAAATAAGTACGAGAATAAAATATTAAGCTGAGTGATTGAACCTACTTGGAAGCGCTTTTGCACAATACGTTTGTCTCAATTTAACACTAAAGAGAAAATGAGACGAAAGATGTAGTTCCATTTGCAAATTCGCGCTATTTTCATACTACAAACGTCAAAGATTGTTGCGACTTTCTGACTATCTAAAAACTAAAAGTTTTTTTCATTACCTATTGTACTGTTTTCTCGCAAATGTGTTGAAAAACTTCAAATCTAAAATATTTTAAATATTAAAAAAAAAGAAAATAGGAATATAACTCGAAGAAAGAAATCATATATATTTGTATAATCGAATGGGGAAATATTTAATCGTATTATGGCAACCCTCACACTTTATGTCACTGCTTTCGTTTGTTGACGTTTTTGTTCCAAGTAACCTAAAATTCATAGTTAATTTATAATAAAAACGATGTTATTTCAAGTACTTACAAGTGAAAAGTGATTCCGTGAGACTTTTTATGTGATTTGCTATTGTTTTTACAAATTTTTACTACACAGGAAGGCATAATTATATTTTTCTATTAATGTTTTCTAGACGACGGCTCGTGAAGTACTAAGAGCGATGAGCATGGTTTTAGTGTACGTGTGTGGGTGAGCTTGTGTATTTACTTGAAGGAGCACGGTTTTGTGGCTTCACTTTTGATGTTCGCGGTGCGCTGTCTACCTTTTTTTGTTGGTCTGAGTTCTACACACAAAAGAAACACCAATTGCAGTATGTGTAGGTAGGTTACATTACTATAATTTCTCGGAGCGTGCATTCTCTCGCCGTGAGAAAAGATGCGATAGAGTAGAACCTAATTAACATAGGCAATTTTAGTGTGAACCATCCAGTAATTTATATTGCACTCAATGTCCCTCTGTGAAAGCCTCTATTACAGTTTTATAGTTTGTGCAGTAACTCATTTTAATAGGTGAACGAGGATTAACGGTTTCCTTGTCCTTTCGTATTTTCTATAAATTGACGAGTTTTAGTTATGAATGCTTTGGTACATAGCGATGTTTGGCTTTTAACGGGAGAGAAAATACCTTGAATACGCGTGAGTTTTTTCTCAATACAGCGTGTAACAGAATAAACGCAATACACCTCTTATGGGGTCATTGTATGAATCATCATTATGAACATCTTTTACTATGGGACCAAGCCCAAAATCGCGTAAAAAAAAATCAGCTGTTCAGTACATTTTGTCGAGTTTATGCTCATCGAAATGTATGGAGCAGTCGATTTTTTTTCGCAATTTCAGTGTTGTTCCCATAGTAAAAGTTGTTCATAATGATGAGTATAATGACCCCTGAAGAGGTATTGCGTTTATTCAGTTGCACGTTGTATAGTATTTTCGAGACAATTTTCTTAAAAACGAACCATGTAACACCTACGAGCTTTTCACCGAGAATTCTAGAAGCAGTCAAATATACTAAACACGTGTCGAGTCCAGCACTGCTTTCTTTTTAGGGTTCCGTACCCAAAGGGTAAAAACTGGACCCTATTACTAAGACTCGGCTGTCCGTCTGTCTGTCTGTCTGTCTGTCTGTCTGTCTGTCGCCAGGCTGTATCTCATAAACCGTGATAGCTAGACAGTTGAAATTTTCACAGGTGACGTATTTCTGTTGCCGCTATAACAACAAATAAAACTAAATTAAAAAAAATAAAATAGGGGCTCCAATAGAACAAACGTGATTTTTTGCCATTTTTTTTTTATAGATAATTGTACGGAACTCTTCGTGTGTGAGTCTGACTCGCACTTGGCGGTTTTTTTTTTGTTCAAGTACCTATTGAATAAACTAAGACAGTGGAAAACTGTCACTGGAGAGCAAAAATAAAACTGTTAATAATCCCTTCAATTTGTCTGAATTCCTGTAACACTAACAATTTGCCAATAACTTTGACGTCAAAATGATACAAACGCTAAACGGTACTAGATTTATGTCTATTAGCGACATAGCTAGAATGCCTTTGCCATAAATAAACCAGCTAACTGCCTTGCAAATTTCAAGTTTAAATACATATCAAATCGACCACAGACCGACCGCGAATGAGTAAGAAACTTAATTAGGGCAAGAATGTCATGCTGCCTAGGTACAAGCTTACTATATATTACGTTGAAATTAGATACAATAATTGGATTTTCTACAACGAGGCTTCTCATTTTGGGAGGTTAATCTGGCAGCTTATGTGGCAGATTAACTTTGTAGATTTATTTTGTTGGTCTTGGTAAAGAGGTCGCAGCCAACTAGCTTAATCAGCCGTTCCATTAAAAGCCTAGCTTTTCATTAGAACTGCGCCGTTTAATTCGCGACATAAGTGACATGACGATTTTGAACAAAAGATGTGACTTAGTTCGCTGGTATGTCACATTTAAATGAAAAGGCTAGGCCACCAATTAAACGGCTGAATAAGCTAATTGGCTGCGACATAGATGCGCTTATAATTGGCTTTTATGGACCAAACTTTTAGTGTTATCATCTGCATGATATTTGTGGCTAACTTAGTGGTTATTTTTATGTCAAATACATTAAACGTCTCATCTGAAAAAATCCTGCCTCAAATTGCAAATATTTTATTTGTTTAATTGTAAGTCATGAAAGGTGTCACACCAAAATCGTGAAAAAAAAATGCTGTTGCTGTTGTCACATTTTGTCGAATTGTGCTCACAGGAAACATGGAGCAGTCGATTTTTTTTCGCGATTTTTGTGTTGGTTCCATGGTAAGTTGTTCATAATGATGAGTACAATGATCCTTCAGAGGTATTGCGTTTGTTCTGTTACACATTGTAATAAGAGAAGAAAAACACCAAAACCGTTCTTACAAAATGACATAAGGGTTGAAATATGATTCGTTTCTAGAACCTAAATTCGGCGAATAAGCTAGTTGGCCATACAATGGCAGATTTATTGCTAGATAAATCGTAAGATGAATCGGAATAATCAGATACACTATCGTCTATCGCCATCGTACGATTGTATACAATACAAGTTGCTCCAATAAAGGATGGCTATGACTGTAATAGAATGGTAGTCGTCTTGGTAGCAAATACCAAATACATTTGGTACTAAGCACTAAGCCAATTCATGACATTAAATTCCTCCATATACAGGGTGTAAAGGACAGCCCTCCGCAGGCTGATAGCGTGCATTAAGCTCCTTATTTTGAACCATATTCCACCGGAATTTTTCTCAGGAAGTTTTTTTTTTACCGCTTCCTTTCTTTCAATGTAAAATTAAATTTTTTGTATCAATCAATAATCTTTATTTTGTAAACATAGGTTAGGTACAACAGTGTGCAGGATGTTAAAACAATTATTGTTAAATTACAGTTAGTTAGTTAGTTGTACGCAGCACTCCATTTTTATGAATAATACAGCTGAAATAAAAAAAAAACCAGCAATGGATGTTGAAATACTCGTAACGATCGACGCATGAAATCATCTGTTCGGAAGTAGTATGGTAAGGTATGTATGGTATACTGAACTCACCCCATCAGTCTGCGGAGGGCTGTCCCTTACACCCTGTATATAAAGACAGAGGTAAGAAAAATCAACGACTATAGCTTGAAGATATAACAAGTAATGAATCTTCATTATACCTGTTATATTCATAAAAAATACCAGCGGCTTCGCCCGCGTGAATGTCGGAAATAGGAAGGTTTTCTGATTTGTATTGTATTTTTTTTACTCAGGAAACACCTACCCTACCGCTACCCTACCTTACACCTACCCTACACCTACCCTACACATACCCTACACCTACCCTATTCCTACCCTACACCTACCCTACACCTACCCTACACCTACCCTACACCTTCCCTACACCTACCCTACACCTACCCTACACCTACCCTACACCTACCCTACACCTACCCTACACCTACCTTACACCTACCTACCCTACACCTACCCTACACCTTCCCTACACCTTCCCTACACCTACCCTACACCTACCCTACACCTACCCTACACCTACCCTACACCTACCCTACACCTACCTTACACTTACCTACCCTACACCTACCCTACACCTTCCCTACACCTACCCTACCTACATAATTATACCAGCCCAAAAATACTATGACATGTTTCTGGTCTCCTGGTACTTGATGTTTCTGGTCTCCTGGTATTTGTGAATCTGAAGTACTAAGGCAGCAGCGGCTCTGAGTTTCCACTTCCTCCTCAGTCTCCATGAATCCATGCCACTTACCGGGATAAAAAGTAGCCTATTTTTTATTCCAGGATATGAACTACATGTGTGCCAAATTTCATCCAAATCCCTTCAGCCGTTTTTGCCTGATTGTTACACAAACATACAAACATACAAACATACAAACATACAAACTTTCACCTTTATAATATTAGTAGGATTAGCCCTAAACAAAGCTAAGGTATCTCTAATTCATGTATTGTGTAACACTGTAAACAATCTCAGTATAAATACACTTACCACACTTTACAATGCATTCAAAACCACTCGCAAACACTTCCACCCATTCACATACACAACATACACTTTTAAGACTCATTATATATACACATACCCTACATTTACCCTACACCTACGCTACACCTACACTACACCTACCCTACACCTACCCTGTACCTACCCTACACCTACCCTACACCTATCCTACACCTATCCTAACCACCCAAAAAATACTATTGCTCAAACATGTGTGCTTAATACACATGTTTGAGCAAGTGAAATTTCTTATTTTTATTCGAGCGTAGCGAAAATGGTCGCTTTTAACTTTTTTTCTTTGTGGGAAGTTTAATTAAAATCGGTTCATTCATTCCGAAAAATAAGGACTTGAAAGTTTTATGAAATGCCGTACTACGTAAACGTTCCTTTATTGCCAGCGTAGGACTAATCTGACAGATTGTTCTGACGAAAGAATTTCTGCCAGTGATTCAGGTTTCAATAATGCAGTGAGGTGCAGTTGCTATTCATAGTGCGATGCGATGTCGTCATAATTGCTTATATGATAAATGGAAAATGCGTGTTGCTTAGTGTGACTGTAATAAATTATGCAGTAATAGTGTTTTGCAATTATTCGTTTGTTCGTGATCAAAATATTGACTTGACTTTGCTTACATTTCGAGATGTTGCTTTGAACAAATTAAGGATACCACTGCCCCAAGTTGGAAATAAACGTTGATTTTATTTCAACTCTTTATTCTAAATAATGACAACTTGTCAGAAGCCAGAAAATCTGACACATTTTTTGCCAAGAAGTACCGTGTTACCCATTTAATGGGTTGTGGAGGTCTGGTAGGCAGCCGCTCCACGTAAAATACTGGTATTCAGCTGAATCCGGTTTGACTGGGAGCCGAACCCAATTTAGTTGGGAAAAAGGCTAGGCAGATGATGATTCTAAATAATGAACCTAATTTTTAAATTGAGCAGATATTTGCTCATCAAAGAATGGCTACGTGAAGTAACTGCTGTAAATCATAGTAGAAGAAATGACAAATCAATTGAATTCCCAAATACATAGAGTGCCTTCGACTGTTATTAAACCGTATCTAAACAATTTAGCTACTGTGAAAAGCATGTCGATTTTAAAAGAACATATCCAATACAATAGGGTAAATGACTAAAAGAATTTAATAAGTCCGTCAGGGGTCCCTACTTGAAATCGAATGACGCGAGATCGAATAACACTTGCTCGAAAACGTGTAAGTACTCGATAGTACTTGAAATCGATAAATTATGAGCTCGAAAGGTCACTCCCTCGATGCATCAAAGGCTCATTATCTTGAATCATCATTTCTCGACCGACCTAGATGGTCGGTCGAGGATCGATCGATTTACAGAAAAGTTTTAAGGATTTATATTTGAGTGCCTACAATATAATGAAACAATACATGCGCAGCAAGTTCGAGCAAGTGTTATTCGATCTCGCGTCATTCGATTTCAAGTAGGGAAGAGAACCCGTCCGTCAGATAGATTTCCAAAAAATATTAGACACGTATTTTTTCTTTTTTCACGTAAACAAAAAAATAAAACGATACAATACGTTGAAAACTCGTGTGACGTCACTTTTAAGTTCACTTTTTACTTACATGTGACGTCTCTAGCCCCCACTCCTGATCTTTGATGTGTTCTATCTTCGTCATTTTTTATTGATTTGATAAAGCAAAAAATACGTGTCCAATATTTTTTGATAATCTAACTGATGGACTAAATAGAATCATTTATTTTTTTTACCAGGAATCATCCCTATTCAACTCAAAGTGCCAAATCTACTGATTTATAAGCAACGTGCGCATTTGCCTGTCAGTCGCAATGTGTCAAAAATGTATGGAAAATTGAGACTTTTTTGACAGATATGCAAATACGAACGTTGCTTATTAATTAGTAGAATTGACCCTCAGATGTAGGTATAGAAGAACTATGAGGGACTGGCAAATGAAGCCATAAAGTTGTCTACAATTTGCAGAAAGACAGATGGTCGATATAAAGTGCTATTAATGGGTTGAAGTGGGAGAGAACGATGGCAGTTAGCTTTGCAAGGGGCAAGTTACTGGCTTGATTTGCAGTTCGGAGAATAATTTGGGAATGCTGTAATAGTAAATAACTACGGAATAGCAAATTGTGTTAGTCGAATAAAACAATTATTTTATGTATGCTCGTTTACGACTAACTTCGAGCGATTGAGGGGTCGCGAGTTCAACTACCATGTGATGATATCCTTTATTCTGTGTGTTTAGTTATCTTAATTAGAAGAGAAGGGGAGGAAGATAGGGTTTTTAAAAGAATATTGGAGTTATTAATACTTCAAAATAAGTGAGTAGTAATAGAGAATATTATGCATGAAAAAAATTTTTATTTAAACAGTGTAGATAGAAGCAAAGTTAATCGACAAACAAACGAAATGTAATAATTTTAAACAAACATATGTGTCCCTCTCGCGAAAACGCCGTTTTCTATGACAGCTGACTTATTTGACGTCAGCGTTCGTATCGGACTTCTGTTTCTAATTGTCAACTTTGAAGCTTTGAGGAGCTTTTGAGGATGGGAAATCATCAAATGACCCCTCCCGCTCTGGGTGGAGCGGCAGGGAGTGTCAGACTTTTACTGACTAAAACCCACCCTTTGTTCTCCTAGTGCCTTTCCTTCCAGGGCCGCGGTAACTCTTTCGAACATATTCCGCAACCCTGGCAGGCTCTGGCCCTAACGGGCCCCGACCAATGCTGACGACTGCTGGTTTGGCGCGCGTAGAACACAGCGCGCCGTCAACCCGGGCCTGTTCTGATCGGACGGCGAGCTACCTATTGCTCGCCGTCCACAGGCATCACTCACTGCGCCATGCTCAGGAGCATCAGTTCCTGGGCGGTCGGCGTCAACTTTGAAGCTTTATAACTTCATCGCTGATGAAGATATTTAGAATAATATTTTATAACTGTTTACTAGAGCTAACAAGTATTTAATTTTGCAAATTTAAAAGCACTATAATATAATTTGCCATTGACATACATGTAAAAATCTATTTAAATTATTTAAAGACGTTATTTACACGAAATTATTGCTGACTTTGTATTGTATAGATTCAAGCTTATTACTAAAAAACTAATATATTTGTATACCAATTTTATTGGTAGGACATAGAGCTCGACTTAAATGTTAACCTACTCGTACATAAGATCTTTATTGTAATACCTGTGTTTACAAATAAAGATTGATTGATTGATACTTATTCCCTATTACTTGAAAGATGAATGAACAATCAATTAAGGGTAACAAAATAAAATGTTTCTCTCGTACTCATTGTTTGCCGTAGCCACAACTGGTACTTACATCAAATTTAACTTTATTGCTCGTAGTTATAATAATCCAGAAACTGTTATTTAAATTAATATTTTATAGACCTAGCTGTGGAATAATTCAGGGATATTAGAAAATTCAACTACTAACACTTAAAATAAGCCATTTAGTCGGTTTGTAAATTGCATGTATTTATGTATTTAAGGAAATCCCACGCTCGGACTGGCTAATTACTTGCGATTAGGCGTCTTTACGAGACCTATTAACTAGACTATTTCCATTAACTAACTCTTTATGATAGACAAGGGGCATACATAAATCTTTATTTTGTTTAGACACAGAAGATCCGATAATGTATGGGTTGTAGTAGTTAACTCCGTACACCGATTTGTCGTGAAGGTTTGTAAGTTCAGTATAGAGAAACACTTTCCACTAAGATGCAATAGTAAAGTTTATTTAAGTTATAAGTAAGTTACAGTATAGAGTGGAAGGCGATTATTTCTCTCAATTGTTGATAGCTACACAGTTATGAGTTCACTATAATTAAATTGGTAAATCATGTTATTTTATAATGGTAAATTATGACGCACATCGTTAGCCTTTTTTTTTTTTTTTTTTTTTATAGGATGGGAAATCATCAAATGACCCCTCCCGCTCTGGGTGGAGCGGCAGGGAGTGTCAGACTTTTACTGACTAAAACCCACCCTTAGTCCTCCTAGTGCCTTTCTTCCCAGGGCCGCGGTAACTCTTTCGAACAATTCCGCAACCCTGGCAGGCTCTGGCCCTGGCGGGCCCCGTCTCCGTTGCTGACTGCTCGTTGCTGACGGCGTGTTTGGAGTGAACGCGCCGTCGACTCTGGCCTGACCTGATCGGACAGCGAGCTACCCATTGCTTGCTGTCCGCAGGCGTCAGTCACTGCGCCTTGCCCAGGAGCGTCAGTTCCTGAGAGGCGCAGCGACCGACGTACGTCTGGAGGAGGCGAAATGGGGCCATTACTGGCACTCCATTCTCGCCTCCTCCCGAGCAGTTGCAGCGGCGGCGACGGTGGCGGCGGCTGCGGCGGAAGCGACGGCGGCGGCGGCGGCGGCGGTGGAGGAGGGTTTCTTCCTCGTCCCGGCCCTGGCGGGTGGACCGCAGGCTTTGCCCCCAGCCCAGTGATCGGCCGGCTTGCCAGCTGCCGCACATGCGAAGCAGTGCGGCGCGGCGTCACACGAGCCGGCCCTGTGACCGGGCTGACCACAGCGGAAGCAGTGGTCACTGCGGTCCACCTCCGAGGTGCAGAGTGCTCCGACATGGTTGCCAACTTGGCAACGGAAGCACCTCAGAGGTCTGGGCTCCAGCAGTTTCACCTGCGCGGAGACCCAGCCCACCAAGAGCCTTCGGCCCTCTGAGATTTTCTTGGCCGCCGACACGGGGCAGCTCACCACTACGGTTCGCATGCCCGTGTTGTCAGGACGGATGGTGCCCGCCTTCACCTCCTCTGCAGAGCACCCCCCCGTCCTGACGACGGCGGCCAACACCTCCTCCTCCGTGACGGAGTCGTCCAGGCCCAAGATGCGCATATCTATGCACTTCGTGGGTCTGGATACTCGGACGTCATCCGCGCCCAGGGACGCCCTAAGCCTTTCGGCTAGAGCGTCCGCGGCCGGACCGCTGCCTGCTCCAGGGATCTCGAGCATCCTGGCCCCGGTCATGGTGACCCTGAGCCGGAGACCCCCGACGATGCCAAGCTCACCGAGGTTGATGGCCTCCTTGGCCTTGGTGAGCGTGTTGGCATACGTCACGCCCCTCTTGACCGCGTCCGGCTGCAGCGTTAAAACTACAGCCGCGGTCTTCGGGGCGCGGAGCGCAGCCGCGACGCCTCGCGCTCGCTGCCGCCGCCTTCTCTCCCGCCTCTTTGCCGCCCTGGCTGCCTTACCCGCCTTCTTCTTCTCCCCGGCCACTTGCCATTCGGCTTGAGCCGGGGGAGGTTCAGAAGGCGAGGAAGCCGGGGGGAGCTGCTGCACGGCTGGCGCAGGAGCCTTCGCCGTCCGCGCAGCCGCCCCACCCTTCCTCTTCCTTCCCGGGGCCGGGTCCGGTTTTCCCGACACCGGCTTCGCGGGTGCCGGCCCGGACCCTTTGTCCTGGCCGGACGACCCCGGTGTGGCAGCCACGGCGGCCGCGTACGACGCCGCCTTCCGGCCCGGAGCCTTCCCACTCGCCGCTAACGGGGGGCGCAGGACGATGCCCTCCAGGACGGAGAACCGCGCCTGGAAGGCAGCCATCTCCTGCCGCACAAGGTCCAGCACCTGCCCCTCCTGCGGCACGGGCTGGCTGTCCTCCTTGCGCCCCCCTTTAGGCGCCCCCTGTGGGCCGGCTCCCTGGAGCCTGGCCAGGTCTGCTCGGAGCCCCGCATTCTCCCTCTGGAGGCGCTCCGTGGCGGCAGCCAAGCGGGCGACCTCCGCCCGCAGCTTGGACATCTCGTCCCGCGGAGGCCCCCCTGGGTTACCCTCCGCTGCCGCCAGAATGGAGGCCATCGCCTCGCTTATGGCCTTGTTCTTAGAGGAAAGCTTCCTCTTCAAGGCCACATCACGAAGCGCGGCCTCCACTACCTCCGCAAACCCGGCCCTCCGGACCCGCTCCTGTCCGGAGTCATCCGGCTCACCGCCGGAGGACTCCGAACCAGGAGCCCTGCGACCGCCCTCTACGGGGGGTCGTCCGTCAGCGACGAGCTCCTCGGCTCGCTGACCAGCCACCTTGGAGGCGGGCAATCTCCCCTTGCCTCCCTCTCGGCCCTTGCCCCGCCTGCTGGTGGGGATCTTGCGAGCCGAGGCAACCTCCTCGCTGCCGGACGACCCCCGGTCTTCCTCTGTTCTGGGCCGCTTGCGGAAGGACCTGGAGTCCTCCGCAGCAGCCCCCGCCCCCTCGGGTCCAGAGCTCGCCGAGCTAATAGTCACCAGGTCGTCGGAGTCCAACTCGGACTCCGACTCTGCACCCAGGTGACGCTCAGGCGAGCCCCTCCTCCAATATAGCGCGCCTCTTGCCGCGCTCCGCCCGACCGACACTCTGTAGGGCGAGCCAAAACTATTACCGATCGGGTCCTCCTCGGATAGTTCGGATCGGGGGCCTCCTCGGCCCTTGTTGCCATCGGCAAACGGTTGGTGGACAGCCCTGTTGCCCCCCCCAGAATACGAGGGGCTTGACGCACGAGGCGTGGCGGATTCTCGGACCGCTGTGCAGTCCGTACCGCCCTGGGGTAATATCTGTTTACCAGGCCTGTCCATGATTGTCCTTTTTAAGGGTGCGGTCCCTTTCTCCCCTTCTCTCTCAGTGCTTGCTCGCTGCCCTCACAGTCACGTCTGATGATCAGACGCGTACCAGAGAGCAGCGAGCAAGCCAATGAGACGCACACCGTCCGAGGACCCGAACACTGCTCAAGTCTCCGAACGGTGTGCCCCTCTTGTGTCTCTCTTGGTCTGGTCTCTCACTTGGGACCTTCCGGCATGAGTGGCTCTACCGGCAAAGCCCCCAAGATCACTGAGACACGCAAGCCCCACCACGACGGCAACGTGGAGACACGGTTGGTGGGGACATCGTTAGCCTAAAGTAGGTTACAGAGTAAGTAGAAAAATGTACGGTAATGAGACCGCACATATTGGCAACCCCCTAAAGAAAGCTGAGATGAGTAGAGAGAGAAAGAAACGCCTGTACAAAGTCGAACATTAAAGTAAAAGTAAGGAGTAGATAATTAATCAAAACTAAAGGCAATGTTGTCTCGGTGTCCTTGAGGTTGAATGTGGCGGGCGTCTGTAGGCGCCTGCTGGTTTTCTTCTCTGGCAGTCTGCATTCGAGATCCCATTGGTTGAAGTTCGATGTCTTCATGCGTTGGCATTTTATTTGTCTTATTCGAAAGTCGCTTTCTTAGCAGTGCGTAGTATTTCCTTGTTACGATCCATAGGAAAGTGATGACAGCAATTGTTAGTAAAAGGTAACAAATTGCGTATTGGTGAACGTCATGATCCGTGACAGTGGATGGTAGTTTCGGCTCGTTCTCTTCTTGGAAGAAATGATTTGTTTTATGATGGTCTTAGTAGAAAATATAAAACATAAAAGATTGTTATAATGTTGTAGCAGCATCAATGCCCCCACAAAAAAAACTAACAAAGCGAAACTTGTACGGCAACAAAAATAATCGCAACGCCATCTAGCCCACCAGCAGCGAACTACTTACGAAATCCTGCATCGCGGTATCAGACCATGCGATTTGAACATACACAACAGTCCGAATGTCAACTATCGGGCAGTTGCCCACCGGACACAACAACCGTCCGGTCGGAGGATCCTCCCTTTTCAATGGAGGTTTGGGGGACTTTACACCCTGTTCCGTATACCTCTATAGTGTTGTCGTATAATGTCTTCGTCATTGGTTTAGTTCAAACTGTCTTGTGATCAATTAATCCTAATATATGTATATATCGCAGCCAACTAGCTGAATCCACCGTTTCATTAAAAGTCTAGCCTTTTCATTTAAATGTGCCGATTTTTCAGCGAGTTAAGTAACATCTTTTGTTCAATATCGTTTAATGACTTGCCCATGTCACTTATTTCGCTGAATAAACGGCACAAATAAATGAAAAGGCTAGACTTTTAATTAAGCGGCGGATTCAGCTAGTTGGCTGCGACATAATTATATATAAAATCTTCTGTTACTGAGTGAATGATTGAGTCTGATTGAGAGACAGACAACGCACAGCCGAAACTACTGGTCGTGGAAAACTGAAATTTGGCATGTAGATTCCTTGGGAAGTGTGGGCACTAAGAGAGGATTTCTCGAAATCCTTACGGGAACGAGAAAACCGAGATATATGCGTACGAAGTCGCGGGAAAAAGCTAGTTATATATAAAGTGGGATATAAAACAGCTATACTGCTACTGCAGTACGATGATACCTTTATACAAGTATCTTAGATTGCCATGAAATTGCACCCCATCAATGACCAATTAACTCAGCATTGCAGTCCAATGCTGGATATAAAACGTTTTACAATTGCATCGCGTATCCTATCCTACTTATAATAATATTATAAATGCGAAAGTTTGTGAGGATGGATGGATGTATGTTTGTTACTCTTTCACGCAAAAACTACTGAATGGATCTTGATGAAATTTGGCACAGAGGTAGATTATAGTCTGTAATAACACATAGGATACTTTTTATTCCGGGAGTATGTTCTCTTGGGATAATTATCGACATTCACGAGTATCTCTACATACTCAAGTGTAATAACTGAGTTGGGTATCTTTTGTTGTTGTTATCTCAGATCTAGATGCCAATCATGCTCACTAGTATACGATCCTAGTTCAATAAATAAGCGTAGGAAGCATGAAGTGTGCTCCCGGTCGTACAAACCGAAAACAGCGTTCGTAAAAAGATTCTTTACTTTTATAGCCCCCCTAATGTACAATAAAATTAACAAAATTTTAAACATCTATCCACTTAATAAATTGCACTGTAAGAAGAAAATTCATTGCTATCTCCTTAGTCTTTCTTATGAGAAAACTGAAGACCTTCTTAGAATTCAAAATTAGTAGACGCTTTACAGTTGGTTATCGGTACAAAGAAACACGTACACACAGATTCACATACACATACATACACATATACACACACACACACACACACACACACACCCACAGATACACAAAATCACATTATACATAAATATGCAGTACTTAAATCTTTAAATTGTTCTTTAAAAATCTTTCTTTTAGTAATAATCAATCCCAATTTTACTTTTTTGTATAAATTATATTAATATTTGTTTTATTGAAAGTAATATGAGCTATGTAATATAGTTGTTATTTTAAGAAATATGAAGTAATTATCTTATATAAATGCAAGATTTATGTCTATTTTGGCTTAAACATCGTAATGAACTTTGTTAGGGGATGGCGCTGCTTGCCGAGATACAGGATCCGTCCTAGTTCGGCAACAGAGGATTCCATAATATTAAAAACTATATACTAAGCCTATCCAGTCATGTAATATGTTATTGTTAAATTTTTGTGGTGAAATAAATATTATTATTATTATTCTCTTTATTCATCTTACAAACATACATTTTATATTTTTAAATATTTCAATAACAAAAAAAACAATAAAAAAACATTTAAAAATATAAAAATAGTAGTCCGCCGGTGTCGGGAGCTGGGTCCAAGCTACCGGTGGTTAGGGCTCCAGAGAAAGGAACCTCCTCACAATACGAGCCGTATCGAGGAGTACTGCCTTCTGTATCAGGCCCTTTACCCAACTGCGTAACGCCAGCTTCGACAGGTGGTCGTCGAAGCTTTTGGCTATCAAGCCATTGGCCGTAACGACTATCGGCACAATGACAGCCGAGTCCACATTCCACATGTCGACAACCTCGTGTGCTAAGTCAAGATACTTGATTTGTTTCTCTTTCTCAGCTTTCACGAGGTTCTCGTCATGTGGAATGGTAACATCGATTATCATTGTGCGGCGCGCTAATCGGTCTATCACCACTATATCGGGCTTGTTAGCTATGATAGTCCTATCAGTGATGATAGACCGATCCCAGTACAACGTGACATGGTCATTTTCGAGAACTGGGTCGGGCACATACTTGTAATACGGTACCTCAGAATCCACAAGTTTGTATTTCAAAGCAAGTTGCTGGTGAATAATCCTAGCCACTTGGTTATGCCTGTGCAAGTACTCGCCGTTAGCCAGACGAGAACAACCAGAGATAATATGTCTGATGGACTCACCCGGACGGTGACATGCCCGACACACGTCAACCGTCCCGTCCTTCATAATATGCCTCCGGTAGTTGTTCGTCAAGATAACTTCGTCCATAATTGCACAAACAAAACCTTCAGTTTCTCCGAAGAGATCACCGAAACGTAGCCAGGCCACGGACGCCGGGAAATCTACGTCGGACCCATAAAGAGCCCGATAGAAGCGCCCGTGAAGCTCCTTGCCTTTCCATACCTCCTTGCGGTCATCTGTAGTAAGTATCACAGCTTTGCGCCAGTTCTCTTTAGCCATGGACAACGGGGTGAGTCCCTTGTCCACTGCGACCACATCTCGGTGCATACCCACATCGGCTTTGAGAAAATATTCTCTGAGACTGCACATCTCGCGGTTGTGGAGAGTCTTTGCATTTAAAAAGCCTCGACCTCCACACTTCCGCGGGATGTACAGTCTCATCACCGATGATCGTGGGTGATGCATCCGATTTGCAGTCAGCAGTGTACGGACCCTTCTATCCAGGGCGTCGAGTTCGGTTTGAGTCCATTTGAGTATGCCGAAAGAGTACATTAATACCGGCATGACCCAACCGTTGAAGGCGCGCACCTTATTTCCGCCCGATAAAAGGCTATTTAAAACCTTTTTCAGGCGGCCAAAGAAGCGCTCCTTCAGCGATTGCTTCATGTCAGTACCGTTAATGCCCAACGCTTCCGACATACCCAAATACTTGTAGGTTTCGGTTGAGCTAAGGGATCTAACCTGTATGGAATCCGAGAGTTGAATTCCCTCAGATTCCATAATCTCCCCTTTCTTTACATGCATGACTGCACATTTGTCCACACCAAATTCCATCCTGATGGCACTACTAAAGGTTTCAGTTACCTTTAGTAGCTCCATCAGTCGCAAATTGTTGGGGGCAAAGAGTTTCAGATCATCCATGTAAAGGAGGTGAGATATGGTTTGACCACCTCTTCTCAACCGATAGCCTAGGCCTGAATCCTCCAGCAGTGTGCTTAGAGGATTCAGAGCTAAGCAAAACCAAAGTGGACTCAAACTGTCGCCCTGGAATATTCCCCGTTTAATCCATACAGGCTCATCATTCCCTTGAATCGGTCGACATCCTGGATAGCGAAGGACCGTTTTCCATTGCCTCATACATGACTCAAGGAAGGCGCGTAGAGTTGCATCTATTTTGTACAACTCCAGCACCCTCATGAGCCATGTATGTGGCACAGAGTCATAGGCCTTCTTGTAATCTATCCAACATGTCGACAGATTCTTGCGGGATCGACGAACCTGTTGGCTTATGGCCATGTCTATGAGGAGTAGCTCCTTAGTGCCGCGGGACCCCTTCCTACATCCATTCTGAGAGGCGGACATAATTGCATTAGTCTCAATGTGAATTTTCACTCTCAGAATGGATGTAAGAAGTTTATAGACCGTCGACAAACAAGTAATCGGTCTATAATTCTTGGGTTCCGCGGGACTACCTGTCTTATGGAGCAGGTGGGTAACGCCAGTTATTAAAAACTGTGGTAGCGACCCAGACTCCAAGGATGACTGGAATTGAGATGCCAGGAGTGCGTGTGAGCTGCTATACCACTTAAGCCAGAAGTTGTGCAGTCCGTCCGGGCCTGGAGATTTCCAGTTCGGTAATGGACGGACTGCTGTGGCTACATCTGTTGGTGTGATGGCAATAGCTTCCATTTGTGGTATAGCTTCACACACGCGCTCGACATCGCGCATCCAGTCACCCTCGGCATGACAGACGGGCACCGACCAAATGTTTCGCCAGAATGTACTCGTGGCGATATCATCCGGGCGGCACACGTCTGTCACACTTTGTTCAGGTCGTTCCCAAGCTCTGTATACCCACCTTTCATCGCTCTGGAACATGCGATTCTGCGAGTATCGATCAACCCGCCTCTTATACCGCCGAATACGGTTCGCCCATGCACAAACTTTCTGCTTCAGGAAGTCGATGCGCTCTGTAATACGGGACATGTACTCCTCAGGGCTGATTTCAGTCCCCGAAAATGCCCGCCTTACAAAGCGCATCACGCGTGGTCGTGAATTGCCCTCCCTGAAGCAGTATAGTTTGCCGATGAGTACCCTGGCTTCATCAATACGCCGCTCGATCCTGCATTGCCAAGCTGGTGCAGCAGACTTTGGTCGCATAGCTACGTCACTATTTGTAAACTTTACGTTTGCTATACGACATGCCGCAACAGCCCCACAATACAGGATTGAGTGCGTATCAACGAGGTTCTCGCTGCTTTCAAAAATATTCTCAAGCAGCGAGTCCAAGGCATACACCAGCGCCCTATTCTTTTTGTGCATAGGCAACCGTGGAATTCGAGGCCTAAGTTCGGTCGGAGTTGATCTGTACTCGCGAAGCGCATCCTCCAGCGCGCTCCTCAGTCGGTCGTTGCACTGGCTACTTACCGTGACAACCCTATCACCTACCTCATCACAAACATTAATGGGCCGCGGTGTAATCGCGCCACTAGCTGGCGCCTGTACCACGGACTGTGTCGGAGTCGAGATGATAAGGTTGTTCAGTACCTCTGAGCGCAGCCTATCAAGTGCGGCATCGTCCAACTTGTGATTACGTTGGATAACCCGCACCTGATCCGACAATCGTTGGGCCGAGACGTTCACAGTTGGCTCCAGGTCCTGAAACAGAGACAGCATCCTGACACGGTACGCAGTGAGGTTAGTTCCCCCCTCTGTAGACCCGTAGTATGCGCGCATGACGTTCTCGTTCATGGACTGAGTCCATTTCATGCGCTGCACACAACCACCGGTAGCGGGGACCCGGCTCGGGGCCGGTTGGCCCCTAGGTCCCAAGCCCCTCGGTGGCCGGCCTCTCTCCTGCCGACGTACAGGTGTTGGCGACGTCGGCGGGGAGAAATACTCGTCGCTGGAGCTCGACGCGACTGCAGCCGCCGGTGACACTGGTGATCTGATGTCCGGCGGCGGCGAGGCGGAGCTGAGCGACGAGTCCGGGGGTGGTGGGCGTGCGCGTCGTGAAGCTGCTCTCGTTATCATTGCATTATTTCATTCATCGGATTTTATTTTTGTCATAAATCATGAGTGACATCTGTCACCTGTCCGGGGTGCATAAGCATTTTCAATTTTCTTTGTTTTTTCCGCCGTATAGTTATTTGAGTTTGTACTTTAAATATTATTGTTTGATAATGGAGTTAAATGGAGCCTATGGGAAACTGAAATGGATATCACAAACGTGTTTTTATAAAATGGTTATATTGCGTGAATGAAAAACCTTGCATGACATTGAGGGTTGCCAGCTATTTTATAGCTCGTTTATTATTATTATTATTATTATGCTGTTTATGTCAGTATCTTGAATCACCAAACCACATTGGTTCATATTAAGCAGTTCCGTGCTTATATAACACAGTTACTTATATCATGAAGTTAAAAAAAAAAAACAAAATTGGATGATAATATTAGTGTATTTCAGATTAAAAAAAAAAAAACTTTTATAAATTGTTACATAATTTTAGAATAATTTAATTAAAATCAAGGAAGGTTATTATTTTCTACAAGTTGCACTAGCATTGGTTGTTTTAAAGAAAACTTGCAGTACGAAAGCAGTGAAGATTACATGTAATCTTAAAGACCCCTGGTGCTTTCTTATTGGGGGCTCTCAGAATGTTATTGGCACTGCCACAGCTCCGCTACATCAGGGAGGCACCTCCTTTGCGCTAAATTTCAAATATGTAATCTGTAGGTACGCGACACCTTGAAACTTGACAACTTTCGAACTAGAATTTCCTGGAAATATCATTCAAAATTCAGTCTCCTATTGAATAATAACTTATTGTTGCGCCAATCGCTTGCTCAATGGCCACAACTTACCTTCGAAGCTAGGCGCCTGCGCGTCGCTCCAACCTTCTAACCTGAACAATACATCTTTCGAAGCTAGAATAATTTTAGAGCTTTATTACATTAAATAGTCGTTTGGTGCTTAGCACAGTGCTCTGTCGTAATACATGACATTTGCGGTTTGTTTTATGTTTAAGGAATTATGTCATTATTGTTTCGTTACGTTGTTGTGCTTGTGTCTAGTCTTGTCTTGTGTCTAATCTTGTCTTATTGATCAACTTTTTGTCTTTAATGTTCGTTTTATGACATGCGTAAGATCTTAGTTTGCAGAGAATCTCATGTCACTCAGATTTTAAACTAGACTATTAATTAAGGCGATGAGTCTTTGGTCGCACTGAATAACTCTAACTAATGAAGGCGGATGAGAACTGAAAAGTATAAAACGAAAAATATTAAGGGGGTCATTATCAAACAGATGTTTGAATTAGATGCCTGTATTTTTTATGTCTGTATTTATCTAAGTCGTTACAAAGTTTGCTATAATAATTATTATATACGAAAACGAGTTGTATGAAAACGTAAGTTGTAAGCTCCCACATCGCACACACATCTTGATTAAAAAATATATGTTAGGAATTAGAATTCATATGTGATCCGAACTAATAAATGACTTTCCGATTTAATTAAATGAAACCCGTTTAAGTCACGGTAATTATGACTAATTAGTATTTATGAATAATAATTATCATCATCACTCAACTTCTTGTTTGTAGACTAAAATACTCAACAATTATATTCATTTATTTTGCTTTAAATGTCACTTGAACAGTACAAATCCTTATTTTTCGAAATAAATGAATCGATTTTAATTAAACTTACGAGTAGTAAGCATACGCTAAATATCCAGGTCGAAAGATTAAGAGGGCGCCGACCAAACGTCGACCGCGCAGTGGCGCCCTCATCGTTTCTTTGGTTATTTCTTTTATTTTAGTTTCAGTTTTATTATAATCACTAAAACGGAAAATAGTGGCCACTATTATCCGTTTTAGTGATTATAATAAAACTGAACAATTTAAAACTACCGTTTATAATAATATTAACGTATAATCTTGTGGAGCACAACTTAAATGGCATATTTTCTGCATTTTCATTCTAAAATAAAAGAAATAACCAAACAAAGGATGAGGGCGCCACTGCGCGGTCGACGTTTGGTCGGCACCCTCTTAAGTTGAGAAAATTTTGCGGAAAAGAGTTTAGAAGGAAAGAAAGAGCTATTTTAAGCTTTGTATAGAAAGTGAAAAATCACGCCCATCATTAAAGTCCTTGAACTTTTTTCTAAAATGTTCTATTTCGACCTGGATATCTAACGTATGCATACCAAGTATCATTAAAATTAGTTCATTAATTACGAAAAATAAGGACTGGAAAGTTTGTATGTAATGCCGCAGGGCGTAAACATGCAATGATGATAATTACTATAACGTTTTTAACAGCAAGATTTCTTTATTCGTTTGTTTTCTTCTTGATTGACTTACCTGGCCGATGACTTAATATTTTTGTTTCACTTTTGTTAATGAAATCAGCTGGTCTATTCTGTCAACAACTCCGTGTAAACTTAGAAGGAATGAGCGTAAAGTGAACAGCCGGTCGATTCTGTTGACATCCCACGGTGTTCACCTTGGCGGAGTGAGCGATAATAGAGCTGTCATTCCATCTTATTTGTATGGTTTGACAACTCACCTGTCGTGCGCCCCGCCCAAGTGTTCACTTCGACATGTTTACAGAATCGCACTGCTGTAATTTCATGTATGGATAGACAGCTCACCGACTTCAAAAAAAGGAAGAGGTTCTCAATTCGATTGATTTTTTTTTTGTGTTTGTAACCTTATATCTCCGTCATTTATGAACCGATTTGAAGAATTCTTGTTTTATGTGAAAGGATATAATTATATACTTCTCGATTGGTCTCATTGAAATTTTATCAAAATCGGTTCAGTATTTTGGTTTTTAAATCCAAATAGCTGGGAAAAAATATATGGAAAAATCATCCATGTGTACGAAATTGAGTATTTTTGCTTTCAAGTGACTTTCCAGTGGTGTTGTTAGGTTTGGGGTACCACTAAAAAGTGAAAAATAAAAAACTTTTTCACAAAAAAAAACGACTACCAAAAAAAAAAAAACACTACAAAGTACAAAATAACTTTAATTTCGGAAGCCAGTGTCAAATAACGAAGAAGCAACCAAAACCACAGACTACCGAAATTAAAGTTATTTTGTACTTTGTAGTGTTTTTTTTGGAAGTCGGTTTTTTTGTGAAAAAGTTATTTTCATTTCACCGAAATTTACACGCTGAGTTGTTATCTGAGTAGCACTGCTTGTTGAGCTAACCTCATTTTCATAATGAAAAATGCCCATAGCAAATTAGAGGTTATTCAAACACCAAAACTCGTCCCAAAAGGCCATACGGCCTAAAAGCTAATAGGATACAATAATTATTGTGTGAAGATTTTTTTTGCTTATGTTGTAATCGGGTACCAAAATCCTCATCTCGGTTTTATTAATATAGGCTTAATCCCAACTTAGCCTCTAGAGTATAGTAGGTACAGCTAGATAATAAAGAGAATAAAAGGATAGAATATCTTATTTTACTTACGAAGACTTTTTTTGTAAAAATACCCGAGAATTTTCTCAAATATTTTCTCATCTTCGAAATGTTCATCGTTCTTCGTTGTCTAAGAATTTCATGAAAACAGTTCAAACTTTAATATAAAATGAATTGCAAGTTGTTTTAATCGTATATTCATTGGTCCTTGGCAGCGCCATAGTTTATGATCAATTTACAACTAACTGTTTTTTTCTTTGTTTACAGGTAATAACAGAAATTCAACAAGAGGATTTACTTCGATTGCCATGGCAACTGTAACTGTTTAGCAACACTCAGCACCATTTTAATGTGTATGTTTTGTTATTGTTATCTTTTCTTTTTAATAACATGAGGTTGCTGTTGTGTTGTGTCTGTATCAAATAAATGTTTTCTATTCTATTCTATTCCATTTCATTCCATTCTATTCCATTCCATTCTATTCTATTCTATTCTATTCTATTCTACTCTATTCTATTCATGCGCACTCCATCACATAGGTGAAGTGAACAAGAAGTGAGCTGTCAATCCATACACACTGACAGTTCACTTCATGCTCAGAAGCAACAAGGATAATGTAACCAGGATTTTTGATAATCATAAAATGGTTTAAAGGAGTGTCCGTGGAGTTTCTTGCATGTTCTTCTCCATATAGATCTACGCTTTGGAACGTGCAAATAGCTTCATGTTTTGAATTCTAAAGTACGTGTAAATGGTATATTTGAAATAAATGCTATGACTTTGACTGGTTCACTCTGCCTTAGTTGACCGGGTGAGATGTTGTCAAAATAGACCCGCTGAATATGCACGACAAGCTGATGAACTTATGATTAGAAGTCACACAAGGAGCACTTGAACTCCTGAGGTAGCCATAACGTGGCCGCGTCTGTACATCAGAAAACACTACTATCATCCATTGTCATGGTTAACGAGAAAACAAACAATTCAAATGCCAGAGGATCGTAAATCCATACCTACATGCTATATTTTATAGCTAATTCCCGCATAGCTTTAGGAGGAGCGCAGTCCCACTCAGATAACAAAACGTGGGTTGTTGATCTATACAGCTGTGGAGCTTTTAGTACCGCATTGGTATTTATGATGATTTAAGTAAATTGCCCTATTATTAATGGAACTATACAATCATGGATGAATTATATTAGCTGTTCCGTGTATTATGGGTTTTTGGAATGTTTGAAGGGAAAGAGGGCTTCCAATTGCGTGGTCACATTTAAGGGTGATGTTGGGTAGCTGGTATACATTAAGGAAAAAATAACAAATAAAAAAATATTTATTTTTAAATTCAACGAGAGTAAACGACTGAAAAGTTCCGAAGATGTTACTTTGCAAGCAGTTGGTTACAGTTGGTGGCATTTACCTATTTTAGTTAAATGACAGATTTAATGTCACCAACTGCATCAGACTGCTTGTAGTCATTTCTTCGAGACTTTTTAGTCGTATTTTGCTGTCGATTTTTAAAAAAAAGTTTCTTCATGTTTTAATTGAACCATTGTTGTCAAATTAATTAAATAAATTATTATTATTATTATTTAAAATTTTTTCCTTACAACAGCCACTTAACATCACCCTTAAATATGACCATGGAGTTCTAGAACACCCCGTATAGTGGAATGCGGAAACACGATTCTCTTTTGTTTTTGCGTGGTGTTTTGAATTCTAGCTAACTGTCATTAAAAAAAAAAAATGTGGAATATTAGTGTATTCTTTTTATTATCAACCCAAAGGTTGACTGATAGAGAATGCCTTGTTGCATTATGTGCTGTATTGGCCATCACCAATACAGCACATATAACAAAATATATATTTGAAGAACTTATTTGATTCTGCAGAAATTGTCGCTTCCTCTATCAGTAAAACACATGCACACTTGCTTCTCCAATCTACTTTGGACACTGGCAGAATAGTCGACATCGGCTTTGCTTGCCATATATAAAAATAGAATAGAATAGAATAACAAAATATAAATAGGTATATTAGATACGAAATCGTAGTTTGGAACTGTCAAAGCCGTCGAACAGTTTCGAAGAATGTTTGTAAGCCCGTTCAAAGTGCAAATTTTATGGAGAACAATTTCCGAGGACAAGGTCAAGTTACTTCAATGTTTTGGTAAATGGTTGAAGGTCTTGTATTTTATCTATAGGAGAACTTAGATATCGTGAGTTTGACGTGAGTTTCAATGCCTCTAAATGCACCTGAAACGAAAATATATTGACGTTTTTAAATACGAGATGGTTATTAAAAAAAATATAATAAATAAAAAGTGATACGCGGTCGGCTGGAGAACTGTAGATGAACATAAATATCACTCGTGTGAACTCGTGTCTCACTTAGTTTTAATTCTAAGTGATTATATATACTGGGTAATTTTTTTTCCAGTGCGCAAACTTTAATTCCTAAAAAAAATTTGAACTTCCCATACAAAATTGTCATCAACTGCCCACAATTTGTATGGGAGACTCAATTTTATTTTTAGGAATTGACTATGGCTTTCTTGGGGCAAGTTGTTCATTAACATGGGCTGAAGTGGTTCTCAAAGTTTGCGCACTGGAAAAAAAGTTATCCAGTATAGGGAAAAGACATCAGTGAAAAGTAATAATGAGGGTAGAGGAATTCGCGTTTACAAATCGAGAATAAAATCTGTCCCAAGAGCTGTATCATTTAATTTTGGTAATATGAAAAACTAGTTTAGTCGACAATAATTTTAATTGACTTTTTAATATGAATGGGTCCTAAAAACGTGTGCTTACGTTAGGCAACTATCTAATCATTACATATTTAGTTATTTTCAGACATAAATAACTCCAGTCATTACTTCCAGACATTTCTCATAAATAAATTATTGTTCAACACGCGATTACACACAAACTTCGATAGGGACGTGATCGGCAGATAGTAGTCAGCGCGTCACTAGCTTGCGTGCGCCTTCTTGATTTATTCGCTAGATGGCGCTCGCTCGCTTATCTTTAGAGTACCTATTACGACACATGTTTGGCTAGTTGGACCATATTAACGACTCGCTGCGCCATGACACTGCCACTGGTTATTTAAAGCATAGGTTTTACGTGAAATTTCTTCACAAATATCATTCCCGTTCCCGTATAACCTATATTTAGCCTTCCTTATGAATGTGGCTATCAAATACCAAAAGAATTTTCCTAATCCGACTGGTAGTTCCGGAGATTAGCGCGTTCAAACAAACAAACTTCAGTTTTATTTTATTAGAAAATATAGAATTACAAATCTCTTATGCAACTTTAAAAAGGCTTGAAATTGCAGCGTTACATTTTTAACCGACTTCTAAAAAAGGAGGAGGTTCTCAATTCGGATGTTTGTATTTTTTTTTTTAATGTTTGTTCCCATTGCAATTTTATCAAAATCGGTTCAGTAGTTTGGTTTTTAAATCCAAATAGCTGGAAAAAATATATGGAAAAATCATCCATGTATACGAAATTGAGTATTTTTGCTTTCCTATGACTTTCCAGTGGTGTTGTTAGGTGTGTTTTTTTTAGTACCACTAAAAAGTGAAAAATAAAAAACTTTATACAAAAAAAAGAAACCGACTTCCAAAAAACACTACAAAGTTCAAAATAACTTTAATTTCGGAAGTCGGTGTCAAATAACGAAGAATCAACCAAAAACACCGACCACCGAAATTAAAGTTATTTTGAACTTTGTAGTGTTTTTTGGAAGTCGGTTTCTTTTTTTTTCTGCCTAGACTCGATTACTAACTACTTTTCTACAACCTGCGATTTTCTAGACATATTGATATGTACTTCGCAAGAATAATATTCGTAGCAGCTTGAATTCAAGTAAATCACCAGCATTATTTTATTTAAAAATATAGCCACACAGAAATTGCCCTGCGTTTACGTGGTACGGCTTTTCATACAAACTTTCAAATCCTTATTCTTCAAAATGAATGAACCGATTTTGACGAAACTTGGTATGTTAACGCTAGATATCCAGGTCTAAATAGTTATCAGAAAACATTTTTGAAAAAGATTTCAGAGGGAGAGAGAGAGCGATTTTAAGTTTTCTATAGAAAGTGAAAAATCACTATATCCTTCCCCTTGAACTCTTTTTCAAAAATGTTTTCTGATAACTATTTAGACCTGGATATTTAGCGTATGCATACCAAGTTTCGTTAAAATCGGTTCATTCATTTTGAAGAATAAGGACTTGAAAGTTTGTATGAAATGACATACGGCGTACACGATCTTAATGCAGGTTTTTCCTAAGTGAATGTAGTAACGAATAGTTGTCTTCAACCTGCCACTTCTCTCTTACATGTGCCTGAAACAAAAAGGTTTAAGATAGCATAGATAATATTGTGTTGACCGCGAAGACCGCTTCTTCGAGGTAAACATAATATTATGCTATGTATTATTATCATCCTCATCATCATCATCAACATATCAGCCGAAAGACGTCCACTGCTGGACATAGGTCTCCCCCAACCACACAACAACCGGTCCTGTGCACCTCGCATCCATCGGCTGGAGGACCCTGGAGTTTTGGCCCCATCGACTTTCTGTTCTTCAATTTGGCTATCCTTCCTTTTGCTATGTATCAGCGAAATGTATTTTGCCTAAATTATTCCTCTTTAGTTCCTGATACCAGAGTGCCAATTCTAATTACTAATTTTAAGAAGCGTTCGCATTTTCAAGTCAGTTTGCAATCTGTCAAAAATGTATGAAAATTAAGGCTTGCGAAAAAGACATGCGAACGTTGCTTAAAAATTAGTAGAATTGGCACATATGGACGATTTGTTGTGACGGAGTTCGGGGTGACTTGGTTGCCGGACGACTGTGTTGTCGCGTATAGATAGTATGTTTTCAATCAAATAAAATGATTTATGGATGTGATTCGTAGAAAAAGAAAGTGTTACTGAGCATGTTAGGTAACGAGGTATCATTTTGTGGTAGCGTGTTTTAGGGTTTCGTATGAAAGGAAATGGAATGCCATTGTTGTTGCTATGTTGAATGTCTGGTCTGTTGTTGCCTAGGTACTAAACGAAACAATTCATAGACTTGGAATTTACATGTACTGTGTAGGCAGTTGTTTTGGCATGCCTAAAATCTATAGCCGTAAAAGTATTTAATACCAAGTATCTACCTACTTAGCTGCTATAGTATAATAAATTAACTAAATAGGTAACTTCTAAACAAGCTTGTACCATCGCTCTACAGCATCCTCAGTAAAGCAGACTCACCAACAAGTGATAAATTAGTCCAGGGCTAGTCATATGTTTTTTTTATTGACCTCATTCGGCACACCTGTATGAACTATGGAGTCCTATACTCGTTATCTCTTCGTCATCAAGGTCACCTTCTAAACCAGCCATACTGAAAGTGATCACAAGTGGCCATGGTCTAGGATCTCGATAAGGCGGGTGCGTCAAGGGCGAGCGTGGGCCAGTGAATGTTGGCGCCGCATTTCTTGAGATAAAGCTCAGAACTCAATTAATGGAAACTATTTGAATGCAGGAATTAGTCGTGCAGCGTGTTGGCCCAGAGGTTTATAGATCCGGCGGGTGTAAAGCTGTGGGCACTTTCTAAGTGAGATATTAATCGCGACTGTGACTCATGGTAAAGGTAAACGTCATAAAGAAACCTGGAGTTAATAGATTGAAAACTATTAACTAAATAAATCAAAAACATGCAAAGCCAAAGTGGTGCAATGCTTGCGGTTGCGGAATTTGTTTGAAAGAGTTACGGTGGCCCTGGAACGCAAACGGCATTTGGAGGAACATGGAAGGGTTTTAGTCAGTAAGAGTCTGACACTCCTTCCCGCTCCGCCAAGAAGGAGTCATTTGATGATTTCCCATCCTTAAAAAAAAACAAAAGAGCTCTGCAAACGAATGACCATTGATTTGGTCTGGAAAAGGCAGAAATGAAATTATGTTAGTATTACTATGACTCCTTTGACATTAATATAATTTTGCGTGTGAAAGGGCGTAATTCCAACTTGATGCATAACTTTAAATTATAAAAACAGGCCAAGTGCGAGTCGGACTCGCGCATGAAGGGTGGAGTCCCACATAAATATTTATTTTATTCTGTTTTAAGTAACAGAAATACATCAATTGTGAAAATTTCGACTGTCTAGCTATCACGGTTCATGAGTGGTGAGTTCATGCCTGGTGACAGACAGACGGACAGATAGACAGACGGACAGCGGAGTCTTAGTAATAGTGTCCCTTTTGTACCCTTTGGGTACGGAACCCTAAAGAGTGAAAAAATATATTTAATTTTTACAAACTTCAAGTGCCATGCTGCAACAGAAGACAGCTCATTATTCAAGACTTACCAACTATCGGAGACATGCTTCCCTCCTTGAAAAAAGAAAGGATTCTATTATACTCTTGCTCTTTTATATTTCGCATCTTGTACAAATGCTTTTTACATTGTTTTCAACATCTTAACACACGCAACCAGTCGACTTCGCAACATTGTATGAATCAAGCTTTACGTACTCCTCGATAACAACATGCGTGGGCGAGCGAGCGACGTTCGCGCTAGGCGCCAGTCTAATATAATGCAGAAGATACACACCGTATTACCAAATTATAAGCGTTATTGAACATAATGGTATTTACGAGTGCCTGTGTACAGAGAGTGTTGCAATATATTGGTCAGATCACCTGAAAGCCATCCGACAACCTGAAAATATAAAAGGAACTAACTGTATATAAGGTGTTAAAAAACCAACTGCAAGGATTTCGAGCAAGTTCATGCTCGGTATCATCAAAAAACGTACCCCAAAAAAAATATTTAGAATTTTTGAACGGTTTTCAAGGAACCATTAATTTAAAACTAACCTAGATGGTAATAATGTGTGGTTGATTTGGTTTAAAATTTTTGGCATGTAAGAATTTATCCCGATCAATATTTTGAGAATTGACCTTCTGTACGCAAGGTTAATGGTTCAAGTTAGTTTTGTAAATCTCATATGCGGAGGTCTTGTGCTTCGTTAGGGAATGGTTGTTTGTAATTTAGCCGAGCTTATTATGTATAAACATTGAAATATTTGTTTGTCCTATATTCAAGCATATTAAATTTGATTTATTTTAATATCGTGTCATTGTTTTTGTCCTTATTTGCCCTTCCTGTATTTCATTCGGGGAAAATACACACGGAAAAATAAGAAGAACATAGAGGAAGTAAATTTTACTACAGGAAATATAAATGTAAACTTCTAGTAGCTAAAAGAATTGGCATTAAATACAGAGGAAATTGTTACACTGACAAGTGCTTACAAGTTTAGATCTATGGATAGGGTAAGGCCGACATAGATGCCCCAGTGGTATAGGTATTTTTGCGATTGTAATTTTTCTAGTTTCGCGGATGAATCGCGTACTTCATAATTTATCTATCGAGAGACTTTCCAACTACCACTAAGTGGACTGTGTCTCATGTCTCTGTGCGATTGCATGGGAAGGCAAAGTGCGATAAAAGTTTTTTCGGGATGGATGCCCTGTTTCTCAGCAGGTCGTCTGTCTTAACGTGATTTATATGGACTAGGCAACTATCCCATATATATGGGATAGATGTCCCAAAATGTAGAGGTCTGCAAAAATCGCTAATACTTTGGAAATATAAAAGATTTTTTACTTTTTATAAATTTGTAGATAAAAAAACCAAAGTACTTGCCAGTTTTGAAAATAAAATATTTTGATTTTTGTACTGGGAGATATAAAATGATTTCAAAAAGTGTGGCATCTATCCCGGTTTTACTCTATTGTAAAGAATATTAAAAGCATACTCAACTTAGACTAATAGAATCCTACTTTTGCCTTTCCCGGCTCTTACATCAACGAGTTTCACGGTTTTAAATTCCTATTGTCATTTGAAAACCCCCATTTGATGTTGCCACTCTCATATCGAAGTTTACCTTTTACCGTAGTAAATAGGTACATTACTGTGTACGGGGAGCGTATTGCCAAACTGTATACTGACCCAGACACCCGTAGTCTGTACTGAACTACATCGTGCTCATTAAAATCACAAATAAATTGGAGCAAAGTGCATACGAGCTCAGAGCAATCTGGGAAGGTATGCATTTTGCTCGCAACAAATTGGAGCAAAGTACATACGAGCTCAGAGCAATCTGAGAATGTATGCATTTTACTCCAATTTTTTGCGAGCGATTTTTTGCGGGGCACCCCGACTCGGTTATTTTTTTTAAACCACCCAGAAATATGGTTGCTCTCGTCTATCGTTGCACTCGCATGCATTTTGCTCTAAATTATCGATGCCATATTACATACTACACCACACACAGGAAAGTATGGATGTCTGGACTTGTAAAGCAAAATGTATATTGATTCAGACACTCTCTGAATAGGTATACAGTTTGCTCTTCAACTACAAAGGCAAACTCCGATCGAACTCAGTGCAACCCCGGTCTGGGTCAGTATACAGTTTGGCAATACGCGTCCGGGGACATAAGTATCCTAGATAAAACATCTCAAGTAAGATGTTTCAGTTGAATGTAATTTATTGACTCTAAGACGATTTCTTTGAACAAAATGGCGACGCGGTGGAACAAAAAACAAAGAGTCGAGTGGAAGGTCCGTTCTTTTGGGTTCATGAATTAAGATTTTCGTGTATCTTTTATTTTTGGTGTGGCTCATGAAGAATGGAAAAGTCGGGATTATATTTTCGCGTAATTCAACCAGAGTGACCAATAAACAGAATAATTACTAGAATAGTTTCATAGCCTAGACTATTCCCAGCATGAAATAAAACCCGTAGCACATTAATTACTTGCTTAAAAACACAGAAACATAAATCTAGCTCGATAGAATAATTGCGTGAGTGATAAAAGTGTTAGCATGTGTTGTTTATGGCCCCACAGTCTGTCAGTGGATTAAAAAGCTATAATAATGCTGTCCGTTTGTCTTTTTGTTTTTACGATATTGGTAGGTAATTAAGTTCTGTCTCGAGTCTTGACGATAGAGTTGTAGCAGAACAATCTGGGATTAATTTATGAACGCTTTAATAATCTACTTGAAATGCTCTATCTGTAGATGTTTCGTTTTAGCGTAATAACCGCGGTCATTGCCCTTTCTATAAGCTATGTATCGTTTGTCACAGTTTTACTCTATTATATAATCTTTCATTAGAACAGGATTTTGAAAATCACGAAAAAAACCGTTAAACATATTAAAACAGTCGGTTGGTTTGAGTCGAATAGAGAAAATGATTTCGAATAGGGGTACTGTAAAACAGATCGTCGTTCTAAATACCAATGCTTAAATCGTATATCTTGGAAACTGTCCTCAAACAATTTATATTGCAGAAATGTTACTAAAGGAATGTCTTTGTGCCAAAAGTTTTGTCATTACAGACATACCAATAGGTAATCAATAACGGGTTTTCGAACATTAATGAAAAAGGTATCACGTTTGACGATGGCATAATGATGATGGTATAAAATAATTCAGATATTATACGGTTGTGAACGCATGAAAAGGTGCTCGCGGTTAAATAATAACACTTTGGGAAATCATCAAATGACCCCTCCCGCTCTGGGTGGAGCGGCAGGGAGTGTCAGACTTTTACTGACTGGGTTGGGTGGGCTGGGTTTTAATTAAATTAAAACCCACCCTTTGTCCTCCTAGTGCCTTTCCTTCCATGGCCGCGGTAACTCTTTCGAACATATTCCGCAACCCTGGCAGGATAATAACACTTTAAATAGACTCCGCACTTACGAGTAGGTCTGTCGCATTAAAGATAACCTCAAATGGGTTCTCGGATGGCTCCGGTCTTCAGTGTTTGTGTGGCTTCGCTCCGCAGTCCATGGCCCACCTCTTGTCTTGCGCCGCATGCACCGTCACCTGTACATGTGAGGACCTTATGACTGCGTCAGCGAATGGTGTTGCTGTTACTAAGTACTGGGCCCCACATAAAATTTAATAACCCTTTTTGCCATCGACAAGCTATGAAGAAACATCACAGTCGCTCGGAATAATCATCTGGGTTAAGCATCGCTCGCCGAGGTTGGTCTGTGGTGTCGGGCTATCTCTAAGATGGCCTTTTTGCCCACAAACGTTGCATGATTTTTTTTAAATGACACACGACTGCTCGATGACTCTTTTCGCACCGCCAACAAGGCTCCATCGTTCGCAGGCGCGACGGGTGCGCGCGTTCTTTCCAGTCCCAGGAACCAGCTGACAGTATATATTTTGAATAGAGGTAACAATCGATACACAGGAACCAGAATCGAGACCCCTCCATGCCACGGAGATTCCATGCCATAAAGGCCTTTGACTGTTGTTACGGGTAGCCAGGAGACCAAACACTAGTATTTTCAAGGAGTATCGTGTTTCCCAGTTATGGAGATCAGATAGTATGCTGGTTGGATTGGATTCGTTGATCTGCTTCTGCCCAAACTGGAATAAAAAAATAAAAAATTAGTTTATTTCTTTAACGTTTTTACATTATTTATTCAGTGGCTAGAACCGCCCAGGAAGCATGTAGTAATGCTTGTATAGATTTCTAGCCCTACGATCTAATAGGAAGACTACTCTAAAATACTTAAGGCCTTTATGGCATGGGATCTCCGTGGCATGGAGGGGTCCATGCCACGGAGATCCCATGCCATAAAGGCCTTTGACTGTTGTTACGGGTAGCCAGGAGACCAAACACTAAGTATTTTCAAGGAGTATCGTGTTTCCCAGTTATGGAGATCAGATAGTATGCTGGTTGGATTGGATTCGTTGATCTGCTTCTGCCCAAACTGGAAATAAAAAATTAGTTTATTTCTTTAACGTTTTTACATTATTTATTCAGTGGCTAGAACCGCCCAGGAAGCATGTAGTAATGCTTGTATAGATTTCTAGCCCTACGATCTAATAGGAAGACTACTCTAAAATAAACAGGCTTTGCAGATTCATTGGAAATAATGTAAAGGTTGATTGAGTGGAGATGTGATTTGAGCAGACCATATTACAGTTCTTATGAATAGCTGCAGACAGTGGCAGAACATAGAATGAGTTGTGGAGGTCTGGTAGGCAGCCGGTTCACGTAAAATATTGGTATTCAGCTGAATCCGGTGTGACTGGCACATGATGAGTGGCAGACCTTAGAATTTGCATTATCAACCGTTTGCTAGACGAACATTTGTTTGAAGAAAATTTTTATTCAACGTACGACTTACCATCTAAACGAATTAAGTGTCGTCGACTGAAAATTGCTTTACGCTAAGTTTATTTTGTACCACTCAATTTTTGTGAATCCGATTTTCGTCTTGCGGTTTCTGAATGTGAAATGAAGAAAAGAAAAATAAAAAATCCTATTTAAATGCTTGTCGCCGACAATTTTTCTTGTTAAATAGAGTTCTGACAAGTTCTAAACTTCGATTTGTTAATTCAGAAACTTAGGGTTAATCTTACTTATGCAATTGGTAGTGGTAGTTAAGCAAAATAGCAATAATGCCCAATGAGTCACGCTACAATTAGATAATTTTTATTATAATGATCCAATAGGTTAGTTTTGATTAATATCTACGGCTTCTATTATAAACAAGTGTGTAACCGATCTTCGAAACAGTAATTAATTAGTTTTAATGAATTTATAACTATACAATCGTATAAGAAGGAATATTTAATAAACAGATATTGTTTTTGTCCAATTAGTATAGAATATTAATTAATAGGTTGGTTGATTATAATTAATTAAAGTATAATCTATATGCATTATTGATTAGTCCTAAAATACGTTAATATGTTTAAATGCCATAAAAATAACAATATCCTATTGTAAATAAGACGATTATGATTATGTTGTTGTTAAATGTCATATGTTGAAAGAAATTTATAATATTATAATAATATAATACTAGCTGTCCCCCGCGGCTTTGCTCCCGTCAACTGGCTACCTACCTACCTACCCTACACATAGTTTACGTCCTATTCTCAGACCTACTGAATATACTCACAAAATTTCATAAGAATCGGTCAAGCCGTTTCGGAGGAGTATGGCTGCACTGTGACACGAGAATTTCATATATTAGATTAAATTTAATTTTCTTTTTTTACAATATACCTAATATAAAATTGGTTGAGAACATTTATATTTTCTTCATAACTAAATCTCTCTCACAGTTCGAAGTCTAATACAATTTGTTCTCAAGTTTTTTTAAACATTCAATTACTAAATCTGTTTTGAGCATATTTTTAAGTAATTACTGAATGGCCTGAATAATATAGATTTAAACCTGCGGCGATTCGTGGAACATAATAATTACTTGTTTCAAACCATCTGGTTATGAAAGACTGAAGATTATAAATTGGTAGATTTTATTTAAAAGCTTGCCTTGCTACAGTATTTTCTACACTTAAGTACTACTTAATGCTATCATTTCTTACTAAAGGTCAGTTCGTACAGTTCTATAAAATTTATAACCAAGACTAGCTAATGCCCGCGGCTCCGCCCACGTGAATGTCGATAATTATCCCAAGGGAGCATACTCCCGGGATAAAAAGTCTTATGTGTGATTCCAGACTATAATCTACCACTGTGCCAAATTTCATCTAGATCCATTATCCATTCCTCACAAACTTTCGCATTTATAATATTATTAAGTAGGACGTAGGATGGGATGACTAATTTTCTCTACCACATTTGATTGAACCACCAGTTATTTTAACTCGTCATTCACACTTGTTGTTTCATGTTCACCAGAACGAACGATTCTGTACAAAAACATGTTCTTACAAACCCTTTCTTTCTTCTAAATGAGAAAATGTCCAGTAGCGTAATAGTCGCTTAGTGCTCACCTCGCCACGCAAAGTAAACATAATTATTGGAAGTATTTCTCAAGTGCAGTCAATGGGTATTGAAATAACACCACGGCTAAGCAAATAGTGTTTGTGTATGTTAATGGACTGGGAGCGGGAATGACCTGTAGGGTTGTCTAATATGGCTGCGGAATTTGTTCGAAGGAGTCACCGCGGCCCTGGGCCTAAACCACCAACTCTTAAAGCAGTATTACTTCAACATTACTTCCAGTGGGAAAGAGACGGAGCTATACAGGACGTATAGCTCCGTCTCTTTCCCACTGGAAGTAATATTAAAGTAATACTGCTTTAAGAGTTGGTGGTTACGCCCCTGGAACGCAAAGGGCAATAGGAGGAACACGGATGGGTTTTAGTCAGTAAGAGTCTGACACTCCCTTCCGCTCCGCCCAGAGCGGAAGGAGTCATTTGATTATTTACCATCCTTAAAAAAGAGTTGTCTATTATGACAGATTTTTCCAGATAAAAGTCAGTTTTACACAGTGCTCCTAGCTTGAGTGTGCCTGGGTATTTGTGTTTTGAATTTGTGTGATTATGTTATTTGCATTATAAAGACGTCAATATTATTGAGAATGATTTCAAGAAGAGTAGTAGTTAGTGGTCTTAACCTTTTTTTTATTGATGGGAAATCATCAAATGACTCCTTCCGCTCTGGGTGGAGCGGGAGGGAGTGTCAGACTCTTACTGACTTAAACCCATCCGTGCTCCTCCTCGTGCCCTTTGCGTTCCAGAGCCGCGGTGACTCTTTCGAACAAAATCCGGAAGCCTGGCAGAAGTCTTGACCTAAGACCAATAATTTTCTGTAGCTACTCGTTTTGTGACCATTAATTTGTGTCGTCACTATTACATAATTGTTAATTAATATTTAAAATTAATAATTTTAAAAGCGAAAGTAACTCTGTCTGTCTGTCTATTACGCATTCACGCTAAAACGGCTGAATGGATCATCACGAAATTTGGCAGATATATAGTTTGGGATATGGAGAAGGACATAGGTACTTTTTTACACTATAACCGACATCACCGCGGGCGGAGCTGCGGGCAAAAGCTAGCACTTCATATTTTGTATTTGTAATAATGTTTAGCAGCATTAACATGTTAATTAATTCTTGGTAGGCTAAATTTATTAATTGCACTTAAATGTAATTTCTAGACAGCCTTATTTCTACTAAACGCGACGGCAAGCCATAAGAGATGCCTGATGAGCAGTTTGCCATATTTCCAGGGTCCACAGTAACACTAATAACGTTCTGTCAAACGATGTGGTACATTGTATTTTAAGTGTCTTAGAAAATGAACTGTGGTTATGGGGTGTGTTATGGCCCCTTTAAAAAGTAATTTGTAAAGTTGAATGAAAGAACTTAGGACTGAAAACTTACATTTTACGAGCTATTCCTGCGATACACTGCCATTTACTTTTTAATTGAAAAACTTGACAGCTTCAGTTTAAAACCATTTAAACACTTAAGATTCTAGCACAATTTGTAAGCGGAAGTACGGAATGAAGACTCGAACACAGTCTTAATTTCTTCAGAATTACCATAGCTATTAAAATTACCTGCACCACTCACACTAAGCGCCCAAACGCACTAGCGGTCTACCGCTGGGGCGGCTAACCGCGCGGCTAGCCGCTTCTCAATATTAATATTATGGAACCGCTTGAGATCGTACGCACTTAACCGCCAGCGGTCTAGCCCCGCGGTTAGCCGCCCCTGCGGTTGGGCGCTAAGATATTATTATTCTTATTTTGCTAGATTTATTCATTGTTTTGTTGTCGTTTCTCCATTCTTTATCCTTATTAATATTATAAAGTTAAGGTACCTAAAATGTATTAAAAAAAAACACAATTTGAGTCCTCAAGATACGCTCATTATGACCATGTCCATTTAATATAGTTACGCAAGCAAATATCTCTAACCACTCCTCAAAGAGGGGACTCTTTGAGGAGTGGTTAGAGAGGCGCCACGACGGCTTCACCTTCTGCCTGACGCAGGTACTCATCTGACACGGTTGTTTCGGGAGGTACCTGTTTCGGATACGGCGGGAGGACACGCCCGGGTGTTACCACTGTGTGGATTGCCGGAGGACACGGTGGAGCACCGCCGTGACCTCGTAGAAGCGTTCGGCGGCGGCGGCGGCGACCTCTGGCTTTTGGCCCTGGTTCAATCCATGGGAAGCAGTCACCTTCTTCTGCGAAGCAGAGAACACCTAATGCAAGCGAAGCAAAAGGCGGGTCACGTGAGGAAGAGACGAAGACGCCCTGGGCGTCGGGAGTCGCAGAGCGATTCCCAGCCACCGCTACGCTCATGCCTGCAGAGGGTGAGCGATGGGTGGCCGACTAGGACCAGGCCCGGGTCGATGGCGCGTTGTGTTTCACGTGCGCCTCAAAGAGATGTCAGCATAAGTGACGGGGCCCGCTAGGGCCAGTGCCTGTCAGGGTTGCGAAATTTGTTCGAAAGAGTCACCGCGGCCCTCGAACGCAAAGGGCATTTGGAGGAACACGGACGGGTTATATCAGTAAGAGCTTGACACTCCGTCATTTGATGATTTCCCATCCTAAAAACAAGTAAGCAAATATAAAAAGTGTATTCTTGTAACACTGCACCAATAAATTATTCTTACACTTCTAGATGAACTGGCAGCCCTATTTCCACTCCAATGTGCGAAACCACTGATCAGCGGTCAGCCATCTCAACAGGGCCTGTACAGTTAGAATTTTAAATATGTTGTTCCACGCGTGACACTTTTGACGCGATGGCGTTTTATTTGTTAGAATTGAGGCTAAATACTTCGAATATGTCCGTTATCTTCATTATGGAAAACAGAATAATGCTATTAGGGAATTCTAATGGAATCTGTTAATACTAAAGCATGAATGTTTATTTTCAATTCTCATTGAGCCGATAAAATAAGTCAAATACCTCCAAGAAATTAGCTGCAATTGTGGGGACTCAATCTGTTGGTCTGACAAATTTTTTGACATTGATAGTTGCTGAGATGAGATTTTGAAATGAAATTGAAAGTTTTGAATTAGTTAATTAAATTTTGTATTCTATTTTGTTTACATTACCAGTGGCCTGCGATGCGGAGGAATTTTTCGACGCCATGTTTTAGATTATTTATTATTTTTACTATAGATAGGCGCGTCTGACCACTAGCTCACCTGATGGTAAACGATGATGTGGTTGAAGATGGAGCACGCTTGTAGTAGTCAGAAATCACTCTGGCAGGGAATTCCACTCCTTAGCTGTAAATATAAAACATGCTAATATTATGGGCTGTAGTTGCTCTATTGTTTCCATAATCATATTGTAATCGTCAAACTTTAGCATTAAAGTAGATCTTGACAAGTTCTGTCAAGAGAACCCCACCACCTGAATTGAGAATATGAAGTTATCAATTTCTCAATTCAGAAAAAGTAGGGTTATTCTATAGACAGCTGATCGGTTATTTTAAGCTCTGTTTGGTATCTCCAGAAATAGAAAAGTTTACTTAAGAGTTACAATCCTTAGCGGGATCCTTCTGTCGACGCAAGTGGAGTTCCACATGTCTTAGTTAGAACTACCCGTCAGCTTAATCCAATAAAGTTGAACGTCAATCTTTACTTTAGGATTGCGATATAGCTTCAGAAGTACTTGTCTAGAGTAGGCGCCAAATAATCTTGCAATAAAGTACATTGACCTTTCCCTAATGTCTTAATAAGATAAATGTGCAATAACGGTCATTAACCCACACATTTATTGACTTGCTTAATATCAAAAACAGAAATAAAGACAAAGCTGTCCGGAATCGACTTCTATCGAGATCCTTTACGTTCTTTAGTAATAGAAAATGGTTCACAATTTATTGTTCGGGTATTTACGAAGGGATATTAGGGAAAAGTTGATATAGGTACTTTAATGCAAGTTTATCTGGCGCCAACCATAACAAATTGATAGCTACCAGTACCAACCTGTTTACGTCGTTACATGGAAACAGAGAAAACCATCATGTATAAAATACTCGTAGCAAGGTCAGCCGAGAAACTAATTGAATACCAGTTCCGTTACTCACAAATGATTACATTTTTAGATGAAACTTTCTGCTTTTAAAAAGTAGTTAAGAGCACTTAGCTGCTTTTCAAAAGCACAAAGTTGAAGATGCTTTTTATTGAATATACTTGAGAATACGTGTACTTAACGTTTAGTTCATATTTATTTGTTTAGAATTGTGTTTTAGATACGATAAAGCTCGCTGCTTATGCAGACACGAGAGGAAGTAGAAACAGATATATCTACATAGCTGTTCACTTATAAATATAGAAGGCATATCATACACGTCTATGAGGAAAGAATAAAGTCGTATAACATCCTTTTTGATTTCATCTACACTGCGTCGCAGAAATATTTAATGATTGTAATACGATTTGATTTAAAGTATGAGAACTTTCACATCATTAAAATATGAGATGCAGATAAGAATAAGCTGCCTTGAATGGCCAGCCCACTATCCATTTATATTCGATCAGCCCTAAGGGCTAAATGCTATTAAAACAGCCAATGATCTTACTGACAATCTAAAATTAAGTCGGCTAACCAATAGCAAGTTCAATCGAAATAACCATTGCTCATAAATGTGCATGAGTGGCACAGATGACAAACTCGTTTGATTTATACCTCCATTGTAAAGATACGCGTTTAATTGCGAAATAAGGTCGGTACTGTGGCATCAGCAAAGATGTGAGGGCAGAAGTGCCATTCCTAGAAAATGGAAGAATTGAAGAGAGTTCTCGCGTACGTAACGCACCTGTGGTCGACCCAGCAGTACCATTCTTTAAACGTCTCACTGTAAAAACATAACTGATGTGTGCTGTCAATCTAAGTTTGACAGCTGCAGCAGCCCTCGGTGGAATGACAGCTCAAGTGACAGCTTAATTTCAGATCATTTCACCCAAGTTTTCACCGAGAGATATTTACAAGATAGAATGGCTGGTATTTCAGATTTACACAGGCAGTGGTGACCACTTACCATCAGGTGGGCTGCCTGCTTTTTTGCCACTCAATGGCATAAAGAATGCAAAGTGGATGCAAGGTTGTTAGTTTGGCAAATTTTCAGAGGGTATATTTTTAACTGTCTTTAACTATGAATTTTTTTAAAAATATCTGGTGTTCAGGACGTATAATAATAAAAGTAAGGGTAAGGGTAAGGCTATGTTTTAGAGCAGACCCCGCAAGTCGTATTGTAGGTATGGCTACGCTGTTTCGATTCTGGTCAAAACTCTTGTAGTAATTATAATTTCGCTGATGTTGATGATTGTCGCTGTCTCAAACTTTGTTTCCAACTGTGGTGATGTTATAAGTACTAGGTTTCGGTGTCTCATCATATCAGCCAATTGCCGTCCACTGCTGAACGTAAGCCTCCCCCAAAGAGCGCCAACCATCCCGGTCCATCCGCTGCCAGCCACCTTCTAATCATCGATCCATCGGTGTCTGTATTCGTTTTTAAATCTTTAATCCTTCGAAAACAAGAAATACACAAGAAATTACCTACATGCTAACAGGTTGTGGCCCTTCTGGCAACTGTTCTATACCAACGGAAACCAGTACCTATGCGATGTGTGGCGTACATCAAAGTCTGCCTGTAAAGCGATGAAGGTACATGCGAGTGAATATTGTAGGTTATCCCCTTATTTATTAAGGACTGTTATAGTTGGTTACAAAGTTTTTGATGTGTGCTCACGGATGTTTCTCTCAAAATTCCTTCGGGAAAATGGTGTTAAAGTTGTACCTGTAATTAACTAGAATATTAACTCTGTTCTGCTAAAGCTTTTGTTGGCTCATTAAACAACACTCGATACCTTCATGAAACGTTTATTTCGGTCGAATATTTGAGTAGTTTGGGTTAGCTCTAAGTATTTAAGTATTTCATTATTCAGAATACTGTTCCATAATAAGATAGCTGCTCTATTTCTACATTAAAATATTCTATTATTTTATAGAACAATACATGTTTTTACAAGCTTTTATTTAACTTGCACTGTTTGTGTTTGTAACTTGTTCGTCAAAATTTGCAAACCAATTTTCGACCATTTGTTCCGATTGAGCTGAAAGTTTGCATACACCTTAAGTTCTAATGACTACACAATGTGCAATACTAATAATACACAACAATATTGTAATAATTTCAATATGGCCGCCGCTCCAAGATGGCGAATTACATATTTTTTCTCAATCCCCATAATATGGGTATGAAACGAAAGAGCTTGAAGAGTAGAAAACATTAAAGTAAATAACTTACACTAAATTCAATATGGTCACTAAATAAAAGTGTTTATTTCTTACGTAAAATTTAATTTTTTGATTTGAATGGCTAACGCATAAATAAAAACCTTGAGCATTTCTTCCGACGAAGTAGAAAAGTTATATTTCATCCATTGTTACAAGTATACCAACCGAGTTTGAGCTCATTTGAGTAGTATCCATTATAAAGGTAATACGGTTCTGATCGTCAAAACATCAGCCACTCAACTGAACCGAGCGCTCGGCGCATCCTGGACAGTCTCACCTAACACTTTATAAGACTGGCCAATCCTTCCCAGCACCTTTAGAAAATACAAGAACAGACCGCGTTCCGTATACCGACCTCGCCACTGAGGTCCGTCGCGACGACCCATTCAAAACCCTCCCCGACTTTTGCCTAACGAGCCAGCCCGCGACGCTGAGCCTTTAGCTTTAATAACCCCTAATTCATGAAACGACCCAGCCTGTTGTCCCTTGCTGTCCCGAACTGACGCCGCTAAGCCGAGGTTGTATTCCACAGGAAATGCCCTAAGCGAGTGGTCAGTAGTTTTTAGCTTGTAGCTAGTTTTGTTGCGTTGGCTGGGGGGCCTTAAATTCATTTGAGGCCACCACAGGTTAGTCCGGTTAAGCAGTTGATATCCCATGTGTGTTAACTTGCTAGTGGTCATACCAAAAAAAAAAAAACCCTTGCGGTGGTAGGGCTAGTGCCCGAATGGTTCGCGACCACCCTCCCACCGGAGTCAGACGTCAAGCAGCCTGCTGTGTTTCGTCGACGCGTGGGAGTACCAGTGCCTTAGGGCATTTTCTGGGCACGATCGCTCCATCATAGACCTCATCCATCGCTTTCCATCAGGCGTGATCGAGGTCAAGAGCAAGCCCATTCCTTAATAAAAAAAACGAAAAAAAAAAGATAGAAGCATAAAAAACAAACTTACTTGCCCTTTATTATATTAACAACTTTTGCCCGCGGCTTTGCGCACATTTACCTATACACTGAAATCGTGAAAAAATAATCGACTGCCCCATAGATTTGTGCGCATAACTCGACAAAATTTACTAAACAGCTGATTTATTTTTCGCGATTTCGGTCTTGGTCCCATCGTAAAAGTTGTTCATACTACCTCTTAAGAGGTACGGTGTTTATTCTATTACACGTTGTATAGATTTTCTAAATATAGATACACCCAACACATAGCTACTCGTAAATGTTTTGAAATGCAGTTAACACCTACTGTACCTATGCTACCTTAATCAACGCATATGAATTGCAATCAAACCTCCACAAGTGTGAATAAAATTATAATTTGCGTATTAATTATACCATTGACAGCTTCACAAACAATAATTAGCGCCTATGCGAATGTCTTCTTGTATGCTAATGTGTCTGCACCTAATAAATTGTTTGATCAGACAGTACACAGAATTTTGTATGAATGTTTATAATGTTTTTGCGATGTCCTTCTTGAATAATGCCAATTAGCCATGTCTTCGAAACATGCAAGTATAGGTTTACAGTTTTATTTTAGTACTTAGAGTTTTCTGTGCAAAATCACAGTCACAAAAAAAACTAGTTCGGCGAAGTATAGGTACTCGTAGTTTACGAAATAGCAATATGAATTGAAAAACCGGCCAAGTGCGAGTCGGACTCGAGCACGGAGGGTTCGTACCATTATCTATAAAAAACGGAGCCCCACTTAAATATTTATTTTATTATGTTTTAAGTATTTGTTGTTATAGCGGCAACAGAAATATATGATCTGTGAAAATTTCAACAGTCTAGTTATCACAGTTCATGAGATAGGTACAGCCTGGTGACAGACGGACGGACGGACGGGCGGACAGCGAAGTTTTAGTAATAGGGTTTTACTATTTGGGTACGGAACCCTAAAAAATAACAATGTATTAAGCTATCTGTTGATTTTCAGTACTGCTGGTAATGTCCTAGATAACGCTACTCTAATTGAATATTTTCTTAAAAAAATCGTACACAACGTGTAACAGAATAAACGCAATAATACCTGAAAAGGGGTCATTGTACGTCATTATGAACAACTCTTACTATGGGACCAAGCACCAAATCGCGAAAAAAAAATCAGTAGTTCAGTACATTTTGTCGAGAATGCGCACATAAATGTATGGGACAGTCGATTTTTTTTCGCGATTGCAGTGTTCCATAGTAAAAATTGTTTATGAGTAAAATGACCCCTTCTCACGTATTGCGTTTATTCTGTTACACGTTGTATATGGTATAAAACGCACGTTATAACAAAATATAGCTCTGCGCCATGTTTCTATAAACAGGCAGAACTGATGTAGATCGGTTGAATAAACATAAAGTCACATGAGACTCAACTTTATCTCATAGTTCGCAATTCATTAGCAGTTTCTATGTCTTGAAGTTGTCTAGGTAGCTGTGATCACTTTCAACGTTACGAAAGAAACTGACATCTCAAATTAGGTTAATCCTTTACTTCGCTACTCAATAAAATGTCTCAAGATTAATTTGTTCCAACATAAGAGCAAAGGCAGGTACCGTAATCACAATAACTGACATTTGTAGATACTTGTCATCGCAAACGATTTATGGTTATAATTTGTTACGATTAGCATTCTTAATGGGAACAGATTCGTTAATGTTTGCAATCAAATTAAGTCATAATTTTCTATCTTGACTTGCCTAATGATTTCTGCAACTATCTGAACTGGCTGCCTGTGGTCGTTCCCTTCATATATTTCAAAGATACGTATTGATTTAAATGTATGAAAGAGCATACAACGTTTTTGCTTCTCGTATTAATACAACGTGAAACAAAATAAGCGAGAGTACTCATCATTATGAACAACTTATACTATGTTACACGTTGTATTGATAGAATAGAAAATATCTAAATAAATATTTTCTCGTCTTGTACCTTGTAAATTATTTCTTATGTTCAACTTCCCGTGGTGAATAAATATCAGTCTTGTTGAAATATGCGTGTTGTTTCTATCGTGGTGACAGCGAAGGCTTATTAATAAGGTTCCACTTCGATTGCGGAATCCTAAATATGAAATGCTGTTCGTTGACAAACGCATCACTTGAGACATGCCTGCCTGGACCAATTTGGTTATTTTTTTATGTTTATAGTCCGAATCAGGTTCTTAGGTACATAAAAATGTAAGTTTCGCAAAAAAAATGTTATTGGATTTTTATATGAATTCAATCTTGACAGGGCAACGTCTCTCGATTCAGATTTAATTCTAAATAACCTTTATTTCCAGGGTCTCGACATGTCAAGTGGGAGTTGTTCCGGGCCGGGGGTGTGCGGGGGTGCGCGGCGCCGCCCGCCCCCTCCCCCGGAGCCCGCGCTATCCCTCGCCGCAGACCTCAGCGAGCTCAGCCTGGACCAGGGGTACCACACCCTCGCTGACTGCGGGCCCCCGAGAAGAAGAAGGGATAATACCTTGAATGATGCGCTGTGGTTGAAGATTTTGTCTTACCTGGAGGTTGGTTAGCCTATATTGTTTCATTAATCATTATAATGCCACATAATAATTAATAGACATACAATCACGACTTTGGCGGGAAGTCTCGACATAGTTACCGATCGCCTATCGACCGAATTCGGTCGATAAATACTAAGGACGGTACACAGTCAATCACAAACGCGATACCAAGTTCGGTTGGTAGAAGATCGGTAAACGTTCGCATAACGACCGAATTCAGTCGTTAAGTCCTAAGGCTGCCCGTACACAGTCAATCTTAAACGCATTCCACGATAAAAATCAATGATCTGAGCCGTGGATCGCGATCGAGATTGACTGTGTACGGGCGGCCTTAGGACTTATCGACCAAATTCGGTCGGTAGACGATCGGTAACTATGTCAAGACTTCCCAACCAGATCCTGGAAATACTCACCTGAAGATCGTTTCAACTGTTCACTTCTTGCCCCGGGTGGAAATCGAACTCGTGTCGAGTGGCTTGTCTAAACTACAGCGCTAATCGTGTGGTCTACTCACCTTCTTAATAGTTTAATCCCTCATATTCTTACCTGCTCTTTCCTGAAGTGCCTTTTATCTTCCACAATCTAGCCTACCAGCCCAAGTCCCGGAAATACTCACCTGAAGATCGTTTAAACTGTTCACTTCTTGCTCCGGGCGAAAGTGGAACTCGCGCCAAGTGGCTTGTCTGAACTGCGGCGCTAATCGTGTGGTCTACTCACCTTCTTATTAGTTGAATCCCTCATATTCTTACCTGCTCTTTCCTGAAGTGCCTTTTATCTTCCACAATCTAGCCTCCCAGCCCAAGTCCCGGAAATACTCACCTGAAGATCGTTTAAACTGTTCACTTCTTGCTCCGGGCGAAAGTGGAACTCGCGCCAAGTGGCTTGTCTGAACTGCGGCGCTAATCGTGTGGTCTACTCACCTTCTTATTAGTTGAATCCCTCATATTCTTACCTGCTCTTTCCTGAAGTGCCTTTTATCTTCCACAATCTAGCCTCCCAGCCCAAGTCCCGGAAATACTCACTTGAAGATCGTTTAAACTGTTCACTTCTTGCTCCGGGCGAAAGTCGAACTTGCGCCGAGTGGCTTGTCTGAACTGCGGCGCTAATCGTGTGGTCTACTCACCTTCTTATTAGTTGAATCCCTCATATTCTTACCTGCTCTTTCCTGAAGTGCCTTTTATCTTCCAAAATCTAGCCTCCCGCCCAGGTCCCGGAAATACTCACCTGAAGATCGTTTAAACTGTTCACTTCTTGCTCCGGGCGAAAGTCGAACTCGCGCCGACCGGCTTGTCTGAACTGCGGCGCTAATCGTGTGGTCTACTCGCCTTCTTATTAGTTGAATCCCTCATATTCTGACCTGCTCTTTCCTGAAGTACCTTTTGTCTTCCACAATCTAGCCTCCCGCCCAGGTCCCGGAAATACTCACCTGAAGATCGTTTAAACTGTTCACTTCTTGCCCCGGGCGGAAGTCGAACTCGCGTCAAGTGGCTTGTCTGAACTGCGGCGCTAATCGTGTGGTCTACTCACCTTCTTATTAGTTGAATCCCTCATATTCTGACCTGCTCTTTCCTGAAGTGCCTTTTGTCTTCCACAATCTAGCCTCCCGCCCAGGTCCCGGAAATACTCACCTGAAGATCGTTTAAACTGTTCACTTCTTGCCCCGGGCGGAAGTCGAACTCGCGTCAAGTGGCTTGTCTGAACTGCGGCGCTAATCGTGTGGTCTACTCACCTTCTTATTAGTTGAATCCCTCATATTCTGACCTGCTCTTTCCTGAAGTGCCTTTTGTCTTCCACAATCTAGCCTCCCGCCCAGGTCCCGGAAATACTCACCTGAAGATCGTTTAAACTGTTCACTTCTTGCCCCGGGCGGAAGTCGAACTCGCGTCAAGTGGCTTGTCTGAACTGTGGCGCTAATCGTGTGGTCTACTCACCTTCTTATTAGTTGAATCCCTCATATTCTGACCTGCTCTTTCCTGAAGTGCCTTTTGTCTTCCACAATCTAGCCTCCCGCCCAGGTCCCGGAAATACTCACCGGAAGATCGTTTAAACTGTTCACTTCTTGCCCCGGGCGGAAGTCGAACTCGCGTCAAGTGGCTTGTCTGAACTGCGGCGCTAATCGTGTGGTCTACTCACCTTCTTATTAGTTGAATCCCTCATATTCTTACCTGCTCTTTCCTGAAGTGCCTTTTGTCTTCCACAATCTAGCCTCCCGCCCAGGTCCCGGAAATACTCACCTGAAGATCGTTTAAACTGTTCACTTCTTGCCCCGGGCGGAAGTCGAACTCGCGTCAAGTGGCTTGTCTGAACTGCGGCGCTAATCGTGTGGTCTACTCACCTTCTTATTAGTTGAATCCCTCATATTCTGACCTGCTCTTTCCTGAAGTGCCTTTTGTCTTCCACAATCTAGCCTCCCGCCCAGGTCCCGGAAATACTCACCTGAAGATCGTTTAAACTGTTCACTTCTTGCCCCGGGCGGAAGTCGAACTCGCGTCAAGTGGCTTGTCTGAACTGCGGCGCTAATCGTGTGGTCTACTCACCTTCTTATTAGTTGAATCCCTCATATTCTGACCTGCTCTTTCCTGAAGTGCCTTTTGTCTTCCACAATCTAGCCTCCCGCCCAGGTCCCGGAAATACTCACCTGAAGATCGTTTAAACTGTTCACTTCTTGCCCCGGGCGGAAGTCGAACTCGCGTCAAGTGGCTTGTCTGAACTGCGGCGCTAATCGTGTGGTCTACTCACCTTCTTATTAGTTGAATCCCTCATATTCTTACCTGCTCTTTCCTGAAGTGCCTTTTGTATTCTACAATCTAGCCCTAGTCTAATCTAGTTTACGAGTATTTGTTCAAATACTGCAGTTTCTGCGGAGTTTTGGGGTTGATTTGAAAGCAAAATATTTATTTAAACAATTGCATTTCATAACTGCTTTGTGTGCATTTTGCAAAGAGTATAATCCTGTAATTTCTGTTTTCAGGTTTCTGACCTCTGCCGCATGTCCCGAGTATGTCGACGATGGGCGAGGTTAACCACGCGACTGATCACAAGGCCCGAAGCTTGGAAGAAGGTCAGAGCAGCGGGGCCCTTGGAGATCGCTGCCAGATGTGCAGGAGCCAGGGCAGGGCCCTGTGTCAGCTCTGTTAGAGAGTGGCGGTCGAGGAACTGTGCTGTAAGTTTTTTTTAATTCTAACGTGTTTTTTTAGGATGGAAAACCATCAAATGACTCCTTCCGCTATGGGCGGAGCGGAAGGGTGTGACGGACTCTTACTGACTAAACCCATCCGTGTTCCCCCTAATGCCCTTTGCGTTCCAGGGCCGCGGTTACTCTTTCGAACAAATTCCGTAAAACTTGAGTGTTGGATTGTAAATAATTCGGCTACGTAAGAACCTGCAATTGCAGAAAACCTCAGTAAGTTAAAATTTGAGATCAACCCTGTCACTTTGAAGATAAACAGAATTTGTATAAAATGAGTCAGATGAGATTTCTGGACTCAGCTCACATTTTATTCAAACAGGCCGTAACTAACATTATGTTCAATGGAAACCGAGATATTGACTGATTAATATTTGTGCCTATATTCCTGATTGAACTGTCAAAAGCAAGCGATCACTCGACTATGTTGCGACGACGTACCGTTTTCTGTTTGCATAACAGAAATATTTGTGTGATCGAACATGTCTGAACTTTTTCATGTAATCTTGCATGCACGTTTTTATTCTTGTATGTGTACACATGTTTGAGCATATAAATATATCCTATTTTATCGGCAACGAATGTGTATGGCGATGCTTCGGGCTTTGTCGGATACCTTGGTTCTCTTACCGATGTCATCATTCCTGATTCGATCACGCAAGGAAACTCCGAGCATTGCCCTCTCCATTGCCCTTTGGGTGACTTTAAGCCTGATGAGGCCCATTGTGAGCGAGCACGTTTGGTCCCATTCAATCCCAGAAGACATCTCGGCAGACCAAGTCGAAGACAGCAGGGTGAGCTCGACTCCTACCGAATAGTCTGTTGCGAACTGCTAAAGACAGAGTTGTGTGAAAAAGGAAGAGGGTCACCTTTGTCCAGGAGTGAGTAATTATAGGCTAAGAATCTATCATTAAACCTTCCTCCAATTTAACAGGTAACAGTAGCAAGTGCTCAGTTGCTGGTGGCTACATTCAGAAACCTAACGCACTTGGCTGTCACTGGATCCAGCAGCATGGACGCCAGAGCCATGGCGCCTCTCATCACCGACCTTACGGATTTGAGGCATATAGACCTTACAGGTAAATATCCTTAATAATACATCTTTGACAATAGTTGTCTACACATTTACTGCGAGACAGTTATATGTAATGGTCAGAATCCGAATTTTTAAACGCATCAAAGTGGTGAACGATGCTAACTTTTGAGTACGATTTTCATCGATCAGTGCGCGTTGCGTCGCATCAGAGGGCATTTTGTAATGTGTCAAAGAAAATTGAAGCGACTGGCTACCGCGACGTGCGGTCTGCTGGATCATAAGCTATTAAAATTTTAAGCAAATATGACATTTTACCACCTAAAAATGATTTCAAAATCGCTTCAATTTTCTTCAACATGTTGTAAAATATGCTCCGGCACGGCACGGGTGGTGAAAATCGTACATGCATGAGAGGACTTGTTACAAAAATACGGCTATTGAACAAAGGCATTGGTGGTTTTAACATCGGGCTAGCCATAAAAATTTTTTTTTTTAATAGTTAAAAGAAAGGACTGACGTCTAATTAAATAAGCAGTGAACGTTGTGGAAGTTATTAAACAAGCACAAACTTCAAGGACCTTAGAAGGTATTAGCCGACTAAAACAGTAACTACCAATTGTAAATCTTGTTTATTCGGGATTGATCTGAAGGATACCGGTAAGAAGTTATATTCGGTGGAGTCAAACTTGACTAACTGCTAACTAAACAACGAATAAATAATTGTCTTTGAATTTGAATATCTTGGATGGGGTCAATGTCATATCGATTTAATGCTGGGTCAGGTAACACAATCCAAGTTTTGGCGAAGAAAGTAGAAGGAAGGATGAAACGCATGTTACTAAAAGGGTTGGTTACTTAAATGTGGATGGATAGAAAGGGAGAGGGAGGCCAAAGAAAGGCTAGATGGATATGAAAGAAAGAGAAGTCAGTGATATCGTGAAGGTTATCAGGACGGAATGGAAAAAGATGGGACAAGGGCAGGAAGATAATGATGCTAACGAGGAATGTTGTACTTAGCTGTAATGTACTACTTTAACTGTGTTAATGTTTTGAGCTTAATACCTAGACGGTATAGTGTTCGCAAACGTGAATGCTAAGTGTGGGTTCTTAACGATGCCTGTGTTAGGCAAAGTAATTACGTTTTTCGATTAGGAAATTCTTAGAAGCAATTCTAAATACCCGAAGCCAGGATGTATTTATATCCGGCTTAATGGCTTTTAAGTCGCAACTATTACATGGAACTTGACAGTATTACTGGCAAAATGGGAGTTTACCATACAAGTCTGGATTCCTTTGTCTTCGGGGAATAAGTCATGTATGTCATGCAAAACAGCTAGTACTGAGAATGCCAATCTATCTCTCCATTAAAATACTTAAATTTAAGAGAGAAGAGTTTGTTTGTTGGAACGTGCTATTGTTTAGAACTAAACGGAACTGTTTTTTTTTGCATTTTACAGTCCAATTCTTCAGGAAGGTTAAAATACACTATTGAACAGCACGCGTCAGACTCTTACTGACCAAAACCCACCCGTGTTCCTCCAAATGCCCTTTGCGTTCCAGGGCCACGGTAACTCTTGCGCATAAATTTCGCAACCCTAGCGGGCCCCGTCAATCATGCTGACACTCTTTGAGGCGCTCGTGAAACACAACGCGCCTTCGACCCGAGCTTGGTCCTAACAGTCGGCGAGCCACCCAAAGCGATGAGCGTTGGGTGGCTCGCCGACAAGCCCGACACGCACACGCGGGTCGACAAGCCCGCGCCTACTGTGGACTTGAAACTCCCGACGCCCGGGGCGTCTTCTTCTGTTGCGGCGGCTGAGGCGTGAGGTTTGCCACTCCCTGACGTGTCCCGCCTCCTCCTTTGCTTGAATTACTGCTTCGCGTTTCGCAGAAGGTGACTGCTTCCCATGCCCCCTCGCTCCGGCCCGGACCAAGGATTGATCCAGGGCCGGACGCGAGATACGCCGCCGAACAGCATGCTATACCCTGAAAAAAGCCGAGCAATATTAAGCAGAAAGAACGTTAAGCTACACGAATAATGCGGGTGGGTGAAAACGCGGGGTGCAGCTAGTAGATGAATGATACAAATTCCGCGTCTTAATCCTGATTGCAGCTGTATAGATAATTATTACACTCTAATTCCTCATACCTGGCAACTTCGACTGAAGCCTATTCGTTAAACTCGCGAAGTTTGAATCTTGCAGTAAGTTTTCAAATACTGCTCGGAAACTATAAAGTTAGGAATCTTATTCCTTTGAGAGTAAATAGTGATTTACATTTACATTCACTAAGTTGTCGAATAGGAATTTACGTCAGAAGTAGAATATGCCTTTTTAAAATGGATGAGGTGCATGATGTATTTTTGTTTCTTTTTTGCGATAAATTGAAATGACGCAAACAACCTTTCCAGTGCAAGATACATAAGAAAAGTTATGAAAATAGGTTTTTAACTGGTCCTGAACGTACTATTAAGGAACTAACTCACCAATCTTAAGTGAATTTATTTTCCCTTATTTCTTTCACTTTTCCGATGTTCGCTTCTGTTTGCCAATTCTTGAGGAATCCAGGTGTACATTGAGCATATCCATCAGCATCATTGGCCCAAAACGTTCGCGCTGCTGGGACACAGCAGTGCTTGTGTATCGTATAGGTTTCCTCGCGATTTTTTTTCCACAAAATAGCGCCTACCTGGATTTGAACCCACGGCTTCGGTTTTAGGTTATTTTAATTAGGCCTTGTTAAATAAGAGGTATGCATACTAAATATTAGTTAAATTAACCTTTAAATTTTCTCCAGGTTGTCCAAACGTGGATTGGCCAGATTGGGCGTGGCTGGAGACACGGTTGGCGACGCGCCGGCCCCCGGTAGAGTACATAGACCTGACCGACTGCGGCTCGGTGACGGACGCCGGGCTCTGCGCGTTACTCCACACCTGCCCCTCTCTTCAGTATTTGTACCTTAGGAGATGTACTCTAGTCACAGGTAAGCGATCAATTAATACACAAAGAAAAGCAGTACCAATCTGCCTAGCTTTTCTCAACTATCTTGGTGTCGGCTTCTGGTTTAAGCGGATGCAGATGTCTCTTTTTAACCGACTTCAAAAAAAGGAAGACTTAACTTCATATCTCCGTCATTTATGAACCGATTTGAGAAGTTCTTGTTTTAGATGAAAGGATATACTTCTCGATTGGTCCCATTGAAATTTTATCATAATCGGTTCAGTAGTTTGGTTTTTAAATCTAAATAGCTGGAAAAAATATGTGGAAAAATCATCCATTTTAAAACGGAATTGCGTATTTTGGTTTCCTATAACTTTCCAGTGGTGTTTGTTAGGTTACCACTAAAAAGTGAAAAATAAAACTTTTTCACAAAACAAAACCGAGTTTTTGGTTGCTTCTTAGTTATTTCACACCGACTTCCGAAATTAAAGTTGTTTTGTACTTTGTAGTGTTTTTTGAAGTAGTTTTTATTTGTGAAAAAGTTTTTTTTTTATTTTCTTTCTTTCTCGTATTTTACGTGCAGCGTAACTGACCTCCAAAATTCAGAAACTTTAAAAAACCTGTTAAAGAAGCAGAACAAACCCGGTTGTTTGCCTTGCTGATTTAACGGGGTTTTCTGAAATACTTTCCAGCGGTAATTAGATACATAGGGGCATTAAACAAAACCTTGCGGATGCAGTTCTTATAAACAATTGTTGCTACCAAATGTCTCGGCAACGTGGCTTTTTAGGGCACCATATCTCAGGACATTTTTTTTTTAAATAAAAGTTGCTATGGATGGCCAATTTGGTTCGGAATTTATGAAATTGGGTAAATTCTGTTTTAGTTCTTTACTTCAACATGGTCTGATAAGTAGGTCGGTATTAATAATATTATTAGCACGTAAAGGCTTATTGAGTCATTGCTGAATGTGGGTTTTTCCGATGACATCTACAATGAACAGTCAAAAAATTATCGGGTTTATATCATGAATTTCTGATAACGTTTTAATGAAAATATTTTAAGGGCTTAGGTATAACATTTTAGTACCTATTATAAGAGCTCGTGGATACATAGCATATAACACTCTTCCGTGCCTCAGAAAGCAAGATAAGCCATTGGTCCCGGCTGTCATTTGTAGATCTTTGGCAGTCGTTACGGATAGTCAGAAGCCAGAAAATCTGATTCCAGTCTTGCCAAGAAGTACCGTGTTACCCAGTCAATGGGTTGTGGAGGTCTGGTAGGTAGCCGCTCCACGTAAAATACTGGTATTCAGCTGAATCCGGTTTGACTGGAACCCGACCCCAATATACTTGGGAAAGGGCTAGGCAGATGATGAATATTTAAAAACCTTGTTAACGCTTGAATTTTGATATAGCATTTCGAGAGAAGGGACTTCCAACCAAAAAAACCCATGACCAAACTAAACTAATATTCAATGAAGACATATTAAAGTTACTAGCTGCCGCCCGTGGCTCCGCCCGCGTGAATATCGAAAATTATCCCAAGAGAACATACTCCCGAGATAAAAAGTATTATATGTGTTATTCCAGATTATAATCTATCTCTGTGCCAAATTTCATCAAGATCTATTCAGTAGTTTTTGCGTGAAAGAGTAACAAACATCCATACATACAAACTTTCGCGTTAATATCAGTTAGGATTTTTAGTTTATCGGGATACAGACAATTCATGAAGTTTATAGTTTTAGGTTGAATATTATAAAGTCGTTTTTAAACCTCGTCTTTTGAAGATATCTTTTTTAGGCGTAATACTCGTTACTATATCAATAGGACTCAATATTACAATATTGCTTAACTCTAAAGTGCTTTTTGGTGAGAAAAATAAAAACAAGTTACGTAAGAAAGCTAACACAAACAACTTTATTTTCGTGGTAGACAGCTAAGCCATAGACATAAATCAAGTTTTTTTTTACTTTTACGTCCTATTCAAGTATAAGTCTAAGTGACAGATACCTAGACTTTCATGACTTTCTTTTATAATAAACCATATTTAGTGGCTTCTCTCCTTCTATAAATAGTGTTTGTAGGTCATATTTCATAGACTTGCTGGCTCACAAACATTTGATCCCTGCTTGACCTGATCAGGGGTCGAAATCTGAAAAACATTTCACTTTCAAGCTAACTCCACTTGTAACTTCACATATTAACCTCGTTTCAGATCAGGTGGTGAAAATATAGGGTGTAACAGATTTAAAAAATAGCGTTAAAGAATAGCACCATCCCATCACTTCCCGTGGGTGTCGTAAGAGGCGACTAAGGAACTCACCAGAGAATGGGCAGCAGCATTCTCTGTACATTGCAACAGCTACACTGTGATCTCCAACCCGCCTGCCAAGCGTGGCGATTATGGCAACCCTACCCCTCCCTTCGGGGGAGGCCTTTGTCCAGCAGTGGACGTCTTTCGGCTGATATGATGATGATGAATAGATTAAAAGCAAAACCTGAGAAAGGTATATTTTCCTCATTATTTTGGAAAATGAGATTATACTATGGGACCACCATTTCCGTGTGATTCCCTAGTAGGTACAATTGGTTTGTGTAAGATTTTCACCCCCTCAACGATTAAACGTCATACTATATGAATAGCGTTTTACTAATGTTTGGGCCATAATTTAAAATGCAATAATTTTATATACCAAACTTGTATTTGCCATAATTTCATTAGAAATAACGCTTCAGATGCCATGATCGTGATATTAGTGCAAGTAATTATTATGAGGGGGACGATTATGGAAAACAATAATAGTAAAATTATTTTATGGAAAACAAGACAATAGAATCCGTTTTACTTTCAAGATCCAAAATAGTAGTTTATGCAACGATCATATAAAAGGGGTTATTAAAACACGAGTGTGGGTTTATCACACGAGGCGTAGCCGAGTGTGATCATAGCATCACACGAGTGTTACCTAATTATAAATACCTAATTATATGCCGTTGCATACACTATTTTATCTTCACTCATACAGTTGAAATAAAATAAGTGGAAAAATAGTTTATTTCAATATGGCGGATATTCTCATTGCGTATTCGAATGACTGCGCAGCGTGCGCATCCAGACAAAGATAAAAGCTGGCTCACTGACTGAAGTCAATGAGCCCGCGCCAATAAATTAAAAAGTAAAAGTGTGCTATAAAAATTAAAAAGTTATTTTATGATGCAGTTGTTTCAAAATCGAAGGGAAATGTTGAACTGCAATGGTTTTTTTTTTAAATTATACCAATCCACGAAAAAAAATTACGTGTTTATGCATTCGTTTTTGAACTTATATTTGGAACATTACGTTGTGAGTGTAGATAAAAGTGCATTTAAGTACGTTCTGAAAAATATTCATCTCCTTATATTTACAAAGTCTTGTAACTTCCACATTTTATGTTTCTCTCCTCCTCGGTCATGGATTCGCATGTGTGTTTTACGACTCCAGTTTTCTCTTCTAAGATAACTTTATTCATCATTACCACTTAAAGTCTGCTTTCCTCTATTTTTATGTCATATTTATCTTAGGTAAGTATAGTGTTCGTGTACAGTTTAGCGCCTAGCAATTTACAAGGTTATTGAGGAAACCAGGCTTCAGCTTAGAAATTCTGTGTAATATGGCATTTGTTAAGTAATATTGTGATTGGTTATGGACCGTATAGCTAACCTTCCTGAAATAAATGTACAGTTTAGTCCAAATCTTATATTATTTTAATATTTCTGAATAATGGTCGAACACAATTTTGAGGTTCGACTATTTGTCTCCGTAACAATGTGGCTTTCTTGAGTCTTTTTCTGCTTGGAACCTTTTTGTCAGCCCACATTTAAGTGTCCTAGACATCCTCTCTTTTATGTCTTGATGATGTATTGTTCCGAATCCGTTGTCCTTGTCCCTTTAGTTTTGAACAAACTTCTCCAAAAACATGCGAGAAAAATGCTTAAAAAACTTCACATCAATACGTCACAGGGATATCAGTATCATTGTAACGGTTAGTCCTTTTCTAGCAATCAATTTATTGAATGCTTCCCGCGAATACCCCGGCCAATACCGTTGATCTACAAATATAACCATACTTAAAGTGTTCCCGTTATCTCTGATAAATTATACGGTCACAGCGGACAGTAATCGCATTATTATTCAGAAAAACATCAATCTAATCGCCATAATCTGCGAGCAACGTCTCTATTAGACAGTCTCGTCCCTCTAGCAGACTGGTCCAGCCCGTCCGTTCAGTTTTTCGAAAGCCAGTAATTGCTTGCACTAGATTTTCACACAAGATTTTCTTGTTCGTTGAACATAGATGTTGTAGGGTTTGTACTTATTAGTGTTCAAAGTTTTTTGCTCCATTTCAATATCCAGTGAACTATTTTCTTTGAAAACCGCATATTATTGTGCTCCTTATGCTTTTTAAAAATAGGCTACTGCATTAATTTGGCTTTAATTGCAACGAAGCCAACGGCCTTGCCTTTTCCAAATTAGGTTATCGTACACGAAATCCCAATATTTAACACAAAATAAATGTATTGTATGCAACGAATAGTTGTATGTGTGGGTAACTGGGTAGTTATGATGCCGTTCTAATTAAAACGTCAGGTCGCCTCTTTTAAATTTATTGCTATGAAAATTGAAATCAGTTGGTCACTGCAAAATGTTTTTTTTTTAGATTAGAATAGAAAAAAAATATTTGCCACAAGCCACAACACAACAGCAACAAGTACACAGTAAAATTTTAACATACACTCCCCATTCAATCATATGATTCCTCACACAATCCATCCATCTTTTCTTTCGCCTCCCTCTACTTCTCTATGCATCAAAATTTAAGTATGCTCTATCTATCAGTTACATGCATTTCAACCCTTCACATCATTTCACCCACCAAGACAAACAATTCTCTTTCACCTGTGTCTGTTAGCAAGTGTGTCAAAATAATCCCTACTTTCCTGTCCGGCCCCGGCGACACACCGGTGTGTCGCGAATTAATCGCGAATTTAATGTTTATTTACATATACATAAGATTTACTTTATATTAGGGAATTTTCACATGTTGGGCCCGAGTAGTTATAAAAGTAACTCTTGTCTGTCTGTCTGTCTGTTACGCTTTCACGATAAAACGACTGTACGGATCGTCATGAAATTTGGCAGATAAGCCTTGGATGTGGAGAAGGACATAGGTTACTTTTTACGCAATAACCGACATCCACGTGGGCAGAGCCGCGGGCAAAATTCAGTGTATTATGTTTTCTAAATGTTACTGATACACGTTAAAATTATATAATTTTTGGATACTAAACTTGACTCGCCCGAAGCAATACCTGTGTAGGACGAAGGTAAACACACTCTAGACAAGTTAAACATACGGGTAGCTTTTACAAAGTACTATTTACGTACTGATAAAACTCTTTCAAGTCCTCTGAATAATAACCATTTTGTGTACGTTAGAAAACAAAGGATCTAAACTGATGTAAGGTACTCATATTGTTAGAAATATTGTTACATGACCTGTACATTATTTTGTTTTTGTTCCCTTGAAGATATTTTTGCTTTACTTAATGGTAACTGGAGATCCCAGTTTGAGACGTCATTCATACTGAGTCTGGATACTCAGAATATCTAAGTTGATATGCTGTATAGTGTGTTGATAACTATGGTAGACACCAGATAAATGTGCGATAATGGTCATTGATCCACATACATTTATTGACTTTATTAACATCAAGAATATAAAAACCTTAACCATAGTAGCAGACACAATAGTAAAACAATGACGCATCGACTCAATGAGTCGACGTTACCATAAAGCCGATATTACACGGATCAATTTCGGTTCAATATTGCTTATAATTTCATTGCTTCAATGACATTGACACGTCTAAATACATTTCAAACCGATTGCACAATCTCATTGTAAGCTTCGATTTACCGAACGCTTTCAGTGCAATTGTAACAATATTGCTCATTGTTCAATGCGGTTGAAACGTGTAACATGAAGATTGAACGATGACTCATTTCGCACACCACACGACAGTGAACGCACGCGGATCTATTTCGCTTGCGCACAAAGATTTTCGAAAATGGTATTCAAGTGGCGTGACTGTCATGTTCTGCTATTTTTGGAAAGTTTCCAAATTTATGAGTGTTTGAGGAATACAAAATCTATTTGTTTTTTTTTATTTTTATTCAGATGTTAATTTGGATCTTCTGCACATTCCACTAATAAGGTGCTTGAGGCTCTATTAGTTATTCTTATCGAAATCCACGGGTGCACCCACCAACGCAAAGATTTTCTTTTTTTTTTGTTTAATTCATTTATTAAATAGTCGCAGAATAAAGAAACTCCCGCACGCACGAGTTGGCACGACATCGCATTGCGTTGTAATGAACTTTGATTGTCATTTAAACAATTTACGTGTATATTGGTAAAGTCGTTCAATGTTCAATGCTTTTCAATGGAATTGTTTCAATTGGATTGATCCGTGTAATATCGCCTTAACGTTACGGCCGAATGTAAAGCTGATAAAGTTTTTCTAGTAATGAAAAACGGTTCATAGTTTATTGTTCGGGTATCTAGAAAGGGATATTAGGGAAAGGTCAATGTAATTTATTGCAAGTTTACCTGGCGCTTACCATAGGTATATATCGTTAGAAAATATTTAGTGTATACGAACATAATTATACCAAAATAATCATGTAAGCAAGTACATGGAAAAATGACCATACGAGTATATCGTATCTTGGTCTGTTATAATAAAAAACACGAGCAAGATAGGTACGATATCTTGTCAGCCAAAAAAAAAAAATTACAGCAGAATAGCAAACATTTTTCAAAAGAAATCGTACGTTTTCCGCTGCGTATTTGTACTTATGTAGGTACACCATGAAAACATTAACCGTTTGGTTTTAGCTTTTCTGCTGCCGAAAAAAAAGTTTAATTTATTTGTTTTTTGTTTTCTGAGAAAATGTTTTGCACCAGTGTCGTATTACTTACGCCATTAGGTAACTGAAATTCCAATGGAAAATACTATACTACCACAAATTCAGTTTGTCTGTCACAGAATAAGCAAACATAAAGGCTTATCGCCACATTGCTCTAAAGGTAAGAATCCCTACAGGATCTATGTTTGGGTTGAGTTGAGACAATTATTAAGGGTTCGGTTAAACATCGTAGTTAATTAATAGTCATGTTCGTCGTTGTTGAATTTGGTCATAAATCTTCGATGAGAGGAATTTCTTGGGCTTATTCTCGCACAGAACATCGCAACGCAAAATGTTACACTAATTTAGAAATTGTGACAACGCACCGTTTGTACTTAAAATATTGTTCCACGTTTAGCTTGTATTATGAAAAAGAATTCATAATAAGAAACGGAACGAATATTTGTATGGACTACAGATAGTTGTTCCGGGTCTGGCTGTTTGTGTATGTGACTTTGTATGTTTGTTAACGCACCCACGATACAGGAGAAATTCCTAGTGTGGGGCAAAGTTTATTAAAAAAAAATACAAACAACAATAAACACAACCACGAATAACAACAACAACACATAAATCGACAAAAATAATCCAGCAATCCATTTATTCTCTTGTCCCTTTGTTCAACAACTAACGGTGTTCTCATTTTTGTTCCAGATGCAGGAGTGCGGTGGATCCCATCGTACTGCGCGCTCAAAGAACTCAGTGTGTCCGACTGTACCGGGGTCACGGATTTTGGCTTGTACGAGCTGGCGAAGTTAGGGCCGGCGCTACGATACCTTTCTGTTGCTAAGTGTACACAGGTGAGAATAGTGCGAAAATATTATGACACTTGTCACACTCATGGGCTTTACAAGGAATCATTTTCTTTCATTGCCCCGAGGATACGGTGGAGCATACGGTGGAGCATACGGTGGAGGTCTGCCCTGCGTAAGCGGAGCACCGCCGTGTCCTCGTCGAGGCAACAGAAATACATCATCTGTGAAAATGTCAACTGGCTAGCTATCACGGTTCATGAGATACAGCCTGGTGACAGACAGATGAACAGCGGAGTCTCAGTAATAGGGTCCCGTTTTTAACATTTGAGTACGGAACCCTAAAAATGCGTTTTTGACTTGACATTCCTCGTTAAATTAACTTCATCTGAAAACTAGAGCTGCTTAATCTAAACTGCCAATGTGGTGTTCACTGAATCACTAGGTTAGGGCTTTGGGTTATATGTTAAACAAACAAATGTTCAGTAAGTTACGCTCCAACTGACGTGGCGTCAGGCCGTCACTTGCGATAGGACAATACTGAAGTGAGCTGCGCCGCCGCAGCTCAGCCCACCGCCACAATCCAGCTGGGCGAAACTTTTATTTCTGTATACCACATTTCCTCCTGATCCAAAGTCCATATCGGACTTCTCTTTCTAATAACTATGAAGCTATAAAACTTCATCGACAAAGAAGTTATTTAAAATTATTTCATAAGTGCTTTCTTAGTATTTCATTTTGTAAACAAAAAAAATTGCATGCAAATTCCCTATTCTCCTTAACAGTTCGGATGACTAGATCCACGTTCAAACTATAATATTCCCTTTATGCCAAAGAGGCTTAGTTACTTTGTTTGTCAGGATTCAACTCGTAAAATATTTAATGATCTTCTACTTTATGTCAACGACAGAAGCTCTATTTTCGTATTCTCTGTAGCAAAAAAAATGGAAAATTCTGTTACTGTCATCAATATTTCACTGACATATTATTAAATATGAATGGTCTCTATTGAACTCCATTTCTTAAGGCATGAGAACGAACTGAAGTGAAAATTCCTGGTTCAAAATAAACCCACATGAAAATATATTATACAACGTGTTACAGAATAAACGCAATACCTGTTAAGGGGTCATTGTGCTGATTATTGTGAACAACTTTTACTATGGGGCCAACCCCGAAATCGCGAAAAAAAAAATCAGCTGTTCAGTACATTTTGTGGAGGAGCTCGTGGCTAAATTATGACAGCCGCACGGACCAATCTTCAAGGTTAAGCAACGCTTTTGCCGAGGTTGGTCTGTGGATGGGTGACCATATTAACATACCGAGACTCCTACGTGCCTCGGAAAGCACGTTAAGCCGTTGGTCCTGGCTGTCATTTGTAGATCTTTGGCAGTCGTTACGGATTGTCAGAAGCCAGAAAATCTGACACCAGTCTTGCCAAGAAGTACCGTGTTACCCAGTTAATGGGTTGTGGAGGTCTGGTAGGCAGCTGCTCCACGTAAAATACTGGTATTCAGCTGAATCCGGTTTGACAGGGAGCCGACCCCAATTTGGTTGGGAAAAGGCTAGGCAGATGAGTACATTTTGTCGAGTTATGCCCACACAAATGTATCGGGCAGTCGATTTTTTTTTTCGCAATTTCAGTGTTGGTCCCATAGTGAAAGTTATTTAGAATGATGAGTACAATGACCCCTTAAAAGGTATTGCGTTTATTCTGTTACACGTTATATAAAGTTTGTACCCTGCTAGATACCAAATTAGGAAGATAAATCCACTTAAACTCTGAGACTAGAAACTAAGTTAAGTCTAGACCGATGTCTGAAAAGTTATGGACGACGTGACTATTTGTTATGATAATATTTTCTGCAATGTTCATGCATTTCTTCGTTCAGTCTTCCAGTCTCCAAGTTTTCTATTTAATGTTCAATGGACGTGACCTAGTGATGATAGATGCATTTAAAATAAATCAAAAGATATTTTGGAGCTAAATTATTTTCTTTTCGCGTTTAAATTTTCGAATATGATGGTACTCTGTCTGAATCCGATAAGACTGGAAGAATGCCCTTTTATTAAACCGACACTTTGAAATGCGATAGCTCCGTTTGGGCTTGGAAATCTAAAGATAAAAAAGGGAACATTAAATGCGATATTACAAAAAAGAAACTTTTGCTGGTTGAAAGAGCAACATGCCTTAAATATAAAGTTTACTTGACATTAGGATTCCAATTTAAACCGAATTAATTTTAGTTTAAAGTAACCCATCCGCTAATACCTACCAAAGGAACCCCGACCCAATAGTTTATTATTATTATGTTGCTTGACAAATTGTATGACTTCTCTGTAAAGAAAACTCCCCAAAACGTACCATTGCCAATTACAGCAACTTTAATAAAAACGAATGAACTCAACGAACTCCTGTTTCACGAAGTTCTAACACACTTTTAATTAGTTGTCTTGGAAAAAACTCGTGCCTCGTGCCTTGATCGTGGTTTCTAAGTAATTTAAAACTCGAACTTGTGGTTTTTCCTTTAATCTAGCATTCTGACTGTACTTTGAAAAAGTACTTTTTGCCTGCTTTTTCAATTCTCGAGTCGGCACGTTCCGTAGAAAATAGGAATAATGTCTTGGTAGAAAAATTATTTAGTCGAAAAATATAAGTGGGCCCGTGAATCGTCACGCTATAAATGCCTGGTCTGCCGCATTTTCGCCGGCACATTTTCCGGAAAAAACATTATGGTAGGTTTAGCCCATGTTTTGTATGATTTGTTCGCTTTGCGAAATTACTGGTCTACACTTGCCCAAAACTGGAAGTAAATAGAAGTTAGAGGGCCGAGTTACTTGAGTCAGAAACAAACGCTATTGTTCTTATAAATAAATATCTAAAGCTAACCGACAAATTGTTTCTGGTTCAAGCAAACAAGGTAAGGATATAATGTTTTCGTTTTCGCCTGCGTGAAATTCTAAGATTAGTCCTAAGGGAACGAACTAACGAGACAAAAGCATAATATATGTCCCACCTAATCTAGGCCCTGGTCTACGTGCCTGTGTTTCCCATCCAACTGTGAAAATACAGACTCACAATTATTATATAAGTAGGGTCGTCAAGGCAAAAGCATGTTTCGAAATGAATAAGATGGACTTTTACATACTTGAAGACTCAACCCGCTAGTGCAATCATAAACCCAATCTAAATGCAGACGACGTCAATCTAGATCATCATGTTGATAACTACTTAGTATGCTCTTCACTATGCCAATTTATCTGTCCTACGTCGTCGTGTTACAAGGTCTTCATTTGATTCGCATATTTATATCTTTTCTCACACATTTACTCTGTGACTGGTTTAGTCGCTGGACACACAGACGAGACGTAAGACGAGGACTGGGCGCGGACAGGGCACAGACGGGGCGCCGTCGCGACTTTTTAAAACATATAAATATATCTTTATATATGAAAAGACGAGGCACGGACCTGACGCTGGGTGCCGCTAGAGTTCCGAAGATGAAGATGGATAATCGTGGTGGTGTAATTGAGTGTGACAGCGACGCGCGAGTCCCGGCACCCGCACCCACTCGCCCGTCCCTCGTCCGCTCGCGCCCGTGCCCCGTCCTTTCTGTACAATAGGGCGCAGACAAGTAAGCGTCGTGTCCGCGCCCTGTCCTTCCTGTATGTTTTGCATCGTGACGCTTCTATACCATTTTGTAAGAAAGGAACACGGAAGAGACATATGTCCGCGCCCCGTTCTCGCCTTACGTATTTTCTGTGCGGCCAGCGCCTCGTGGCCAGTGCGGCGACTAGCCTCCACAAAATACCACGAAAACAGCGCGAAAAAGAAAACCGCAATACTTTTCAAACATTTTTAATACTAAAAATATATTATTCTGGTTCTGTAATGAAACATGAAATTGGGCAAACATTCTTGGTTAGGGATATCTACTGGGTGTTATTATGTTACCTAAACGTAAATCAGTTGTTGTTAAGCCGACGCGGGTCGCCAGACCCCAATAAACAAAAATTATAGTTGGGGTATTTTGATACACAAAGAAAATACCAACTATTGCGTATAAAACTGTGTTTAATAATATTGTGTTTAGCAAAATACTAAAAAATAATAAAGACTTTAGTGCAATTTAACAATGGCCGTCTCGCGAGTCGAGTGCGTGCGCGGTTCGCGGGTGGCGGTGACTGACTCTCTAAACATGGCGGCCGGATTTCGGATACGCGAACATTGTAGCGGCTAGTGTAGCGCTCAATCGTAACAAGTGGCGTAACCGAGGTAGTAGACGACGCGTTCTAAAGGTGCGGGGAGTTGCGAAATAGTTTTTAATCCAATCTAGCCCTTTATGTCCCACTGCTGGGCAAAGGCCTCCCTCTCCCTTTTCCACACACATCTGTCCTCTGCCACTGCGGGTCAGTCCTTCCGGTAAGAGTCGAATTCGTCTCCACCTTCGCCTTGGTCTACCGCGATGTCGCCTAGCATTGTAAGGGACCCACTTAGTGGTTATTTTAGCCCACAGCTCATCTGACATACGATAAACATGTCCAGCCCAATCCCACTTAAGCAAGCAGCTTTCCGGGTAACATCCGTGATTTTAGTCTTATAAAATAAATTTTTACTTCCGCAGGTCTCTGACTCTGGCGTCCGTACCCTGGCACGAAGGTGTTACAAACTCCGCTACCTGAACGCCCGAGGGTGCGGAGCTCTAGGAGACGACGGCGTGGAGGCCATAGCTAGGGGCTGTTCCAGGCTTAGGGCGCTTGATCTTGGCGCCACTGATGTCTCCGAGCCTGGATTACAGGTAAATATCACAACTGTTCATAGTAATCTTATTACTTGGGCCAATTTTTTTGAAACTTGGTACAAATACTGGCCGAAGTAAATATTAAAGTATGTCATTATTAGTTTTTTACAACAACCTCCAAAAGACGATTTCGGGGGTGTTAACGTTTGTATAGAATATTCTTATTCCTTGGGCCAATGTATTTGAAACTTGATACGAATGCTGGCTGAAGTTATTAAAATAAAGGTTGTCAGTATTCGTTTTTCACGCCTTAAGACGAAAAGACGATAGGGGGCCAATATTTTTGAAACTTGGTACAAATACTGGCCAAAGTAAATATTAAAGGATGTCATTATTAGTTTTTCACAACAACCTCCAAAAGACGATTTCGGGGGTGTTAACGTTTGTATAGAATATTCTTATTCCTTGGGCCAATGTATTTGAAACTTGATACGAATGCTGGCTGAATTTATTATAATAAAGGCTGTCAGTATTCGTTTTTCACACCGTAGGACGAAAAGACGATAGGGGTGTTAAAGTATGCATGGATAATCGTTTTCTTTGGGTTAATTAACTTGAAACTTTGGACCTAAATAAATAACAAAGGTTTTCATATCAACACCCAGGCTAACTTTGGACCTATGGAAAGACAATTTTACAAAGAGTTCGCCTTTATCATGTTTAAAAGGACTTTTTTCAAGTTAAGGGATTGAAACGGGATGGCATAGTTTGTAGGAACATATAATATGTTTCTTTGAAGGATGATGAATGTGATTTTTTTTTTCGGGATGGAATCAGCTATAGGATAGCGTTCAAACAGAGATTACCTTCTTCAAAATTATGAACAAACAAACTAACATACAATAAATGATCATTTTTATCATATTTGTTTAGATGACACCACGTTTACGTCTATTTCTTTCACAGATCTTAGCCCGATGCTGTCCGAACCTCAAAAAGCTAGCTCTTCGGGGCTGCGAATTAATCGGGGACGATGGCCTGGAAGCCGTCGCGTACTACTGCCGTGGCCTGACCCAGCTCAACATACAGGACACGCCGGTCACGTTACGAGGTTACAGGGCCGTGAAAAAGTATTGCAAGAGATGTGTCATTGAACATACTAACCCTGGATTTTGTTGAGAAGATGAGATGAGATGTATCGGTTTTGAAATTCAGAGCAAATGCAGATTTTTTTTTAACATCTTGTAGCTGCAGACGGATAATGAGAAGGTTTTCCAGGTTTCTGAATTAAGAATTTGATGTTGGTAGTCTGAAAAGTTGTCAAAATATGCCGTGACACGTTCTTAATCCGAAATTCTCGATTCAAGAAACGGCAGCTTAAATGTCTTTTGTCTACGTACTGCCCATATTTTGAACGCAAATATTATGACATGGGCGCAAAATGTGGAAAATACTTGTTTTACAAAGTTGCTTAACCATTTTGTTCTGCAACTGTACGAATGTATGTACAAATGGTTGGATAGGTCCAACCATTGTGAAGTGAAGACTTTATTTCGTGTTCTAAGGGACTGGATATACAAAGTGCTCCGGGCGAACGGCGGCTATCCACTTTGATATCAAGACCCTAAGGATGCAGCCTGACTTTAGTTTTTTTGGTGAATTTTGAACCTTTGGGCTACTGCTGTTGTTCCATTTTTGTTCTGTATAAATCCACGTGTATGCCTTAGAGCAAATTTCACCAATGAAACTGAACGCGATCAGTACATATAAACTGCGTTCAAGGGCTGTCAGTGTAAATATTCCATAGAAAAATAATGACACTGACAGCTCATATACGTGGTGTATTCACTGATCGCGTTCAGTTTCATTGGTGAAATTGGCCCTTACTGGGTTTTAGGCTTTTGGAAACCATTCACATTGTTGATGACCACCAATTAAGTACATATTTGTCACAAAGCTGACATTGAGAAATAAAACGAAAGCTTCATTTTGACGAAATTGCCAAGTTTATGTTCAAACTTTCCTATTTCCATGTGTATATAGTAAAGAGATTTCAGTATACTAACATAGTTTTTATATAAATGTAAATGCTTTAAATATAAATATAACTGAGTAAGATAATGTTTAAATGTATTTTCGTAGGTTTTAAGTATGTATTTATGTACAGGGTACAAAAAGTAAGGGGTTTGTTACGTACGGCACACGGGCAGGGAACGATGCTGTCAGGGGAATTAGAAACGGTCCTAAAGAGAATCTAAATGATCACTCTTATTTTGTCTCTTTTCTACCTTACACCCGTTTAAATATTCATTACGACAAAGCCCTAAACATTTTAGATTGACTCATTCTTTTTCCACGTAAGGTTGAGTTGTATTGCCATTCCAATTTTCACGTTTCGTACTGATCGATGGATAATAAATAACTCTGTAAAAAACAAAAGCCTAATATCTAGTACTTACCTATATTTTTCATGAATTCCTCTTCAGTTAAAATTGCTAGCGCAATTTTTATTTTAGTACAGGTGTCATAATATCGCCGAATCGTTTTCATTTTTATGGTTGGATTAAAAAAATCAAACATAACTTAAATTGTATTAAGTCGACATAACATTGGAAATGCGATACGTAAATATGGTGGCTACTTAAATCCAATTAATTGAGTAAAGTTATTGTATACTTTAGTTTCTGATTTGACGACGAAATAAAATTGAAAAAAATGTTTAAAATGTTTAAAATTAAATAGCTTTGTTGAGATATTGGGTAAAGTAAGAAAAAGAAAGAAGATTGATTCAGTCACAGTATGTGAAACAGAAAAACAATAACAAAACTATCAAGTAAATAATTATAATTTCCATCTATTTAACTATATCTACCCAGACAAGTTTTCGATCCTAAATACGAGTTGTAATGAAGGCCGTGAAAGTTTTTTTGAATTCCTAACATTTGATGAACGAACTTAGTTATTCCCAAAATTGAGTGGCATATACAGCCGGTATAATCCAGTTCGTCACAAAAATTACATAAGGTTTTGATTCCGTCTACGTTTCGCTCAAATACTGGTGCAAAATACTGGACTCAAATATTTTACAAGCTGATTTATAATTCGGACAAATAATGTGCCATAGAATATTTCGTTCTAAAATTAAACTAAATTGACATCAGACGGCAAAAGTTTGTAGGTACTTAAAAAAGAAGTTGTGTTTTCAACAGCGAAACCGATTTAAAAATTATTTTAACCCAACGTATATTTACTGTGACATTTGAAGTCTATCGAATTCCTTAAATACAGCTAGGCAGCGTTTCCATCTTCGAACAACGCCCATGCATAATTACAATGCATGGCACGAACAAGCGATTGATCACATTATGCGTTGGTAGCCCGCAATGTAAAGCAACTAGCATGCGAGCTTGTTGCAGGTGGAAAAGTGGCCTTAGGGTCAGCTTACACCGAGAAGCGACGTGACACTTGCCTCGTCGCCTCTCAGTGTAAGCTGACCCTAAAAATCTGAAGTTGCTTTCGCTGTTGGAAACATAACCTAAAACTTATAAATATGTAATTAAAGCTAATATCTTAAAAAGATATGGCGCCCTAGTTTAAAATTATTTCCATATTAACTGAATTGCCATTGTTGATTAAGTTTATATTATTAAATTATATTTTTTAACAAATAGTTCTGTGTTCTTATTTGTACAGTCGGCCACCACGATTGTGGTGACACTGAGCTTGAGCTGGCCTAGCGTAGCATGCATTATAATAAGGCCAGCTTGCACTGGTTTTGTTACCACAAATGCGCTGCCTAGTGTACTTAAAAACCACCTACCCTGAAAGATGTCTTGTAACTACTTCGGATTCCGATATGATTTTCACTTTCAAAAGAAATGGGGTTGGCAACTGTCAAAGTGGCGCTAGCATAGCTTTAACCAAAACATAAGAATTTTCTATGAGCATTTTGAATAACTAATTATTTTCACAATTCCAAAGACCTGTGAAGTACCTTTTTGTAAGGAAGTAATGCGAATCAGTTTCCTAAAGATTCAGAAATTACAAAAAAGTAGCTAAAAGCCATAAGGAGACAAAACTTCATGCCGGAAAAAGTTCGAGGTTATGTCGTAAACATTTCTTGGAAACAGATTACCATAAAACTAGTTTTTATACAGGTACGTCACATTAATTGTATTCTAAAAATATTCGGTATTATAATAAAAATGTGTTCTTTATCCTTTTTGGTCGTTTCTAGGTATTGAAAACAAGCACCGTTACCTGAAAAAAAAAGCAGTCCCAACATTGTTTCCCTGAACTACTAAAACTCTTTCTCAAGAAGCTCAAGCTCGAGAAGAGCGGTTATCAAACCGAATTATTATCAGCTGTGCAAACTACCAGATCAGAAGATTTGACTCTTTCTGATAAGATAATGTATATATTTCTACCCAAGATGATGATTGAACGCAGCTCATTGATTAATTTGTGTGATGAAGGTGATATTGTGATGGTGTCATGACTGATAGAGGATTTAATTTAATGTCCAGGACTTGTTTGCAGTGAAAAATGTGTCAATTAATATACCTGCTTTCTTGAAAAGCAGATCACAGTTGCCAGGTTTTGTATTAAAGCGCGCGTGATCAGAAACTTGCAATTCAAAGAGTACACATAGAAAGATTAATAGGCTTAACAAAAACTTATAAAATTTTGCAGACACCTTAGTTTAATTTTATGTGGCATCCGAAATATTTTTTATATGATTTATGTTGTGTAATTTTAGAGTAAGGATTGTAAATAATAAAAAGAAATTCAAACAGTTCGTCGGTCGAATCACGAAAGGGCGCAACCCACAAAATTTCGGATGTTGAGTTATTTACACCATTGAATCTAAATGTCAAGTTTTGTCATGTCACGAAAAGGCGTAACCAAAATCGCAGTATTTAATGACTTATGAGTAGTCGCGAAGGGCCCTATCTACTATTCCTTTAATTTAAAACATCACGAATAGGCGTAGCATCAGATACGCCTGTACATGTATAGTTATATTTTTTCACGAAGAGGCGTAACGTAATTTGGCGCGAATGAAACTAGGACCTGTCAAAACTTGTTCATTGTCATTCATTCACTGTGCAATTTGTTAGCAGCAAAGTTTGTTTTTATGACGTAAAATAATTAATTTCTTTGTTTAAAGCGAATAAAACCGCGGATAAATAGTTACTTGCAAGTGTTCTTTGCACAAATCACAAGGTAAGTTAATAGTCACAGCACTGAAACGAAGTAATGTACATAATGGTTGAGGACAAACGTCGAACAGTTAAACCACTCTTTAAAAAAATATTCCAAAGAGAAGTATAATGACCTTATGAAAATGTGCAGCGGAGATACACCGATAATAAGGAATCGAGAACATGTTTTTTACTACGAAAACTTACCCCACGATTGAAGATTATTTAAGTACAAAATAATTTAACTTTAATGAATGAGTATAAGAATTACTTATTTTGATTGGTTTTTCGAAACTTTTTTATTACTTCATGTACGAGTATTTTTCAGATTATTATATTACAAAATAAGATTAAACTTCAGTATACTTACCTGTTTTTTATTTAATTTAAATCCAAGATACCGGGCGTAAATGAAATAAATGATATTAATTGAACATCACAAAGGGGCGTAAGTGAAACTTTTAAAAAAAAAAATCGTATATCTCCACAGCCAACTATTTTACACAAAAAAGTAAATTAAATATATAAACCGTATTAACCATTAATCAAAACGAGTATTCTATAAACCTTATATAAAAATTAGGTAAAATGTTACGACGGTTAATAGTTGTACATTTTATTAAAAATCGCTCTCCTGAAAAATTTGGTAAAACTCAGATAGGCCCTTTCGTGATTCGACCGACGAGTTATGTTTATTAGTTTTATTTTCACACTAATAAAATAACAAATAATACACTAAAGAAAACAAGAACATGTGAAAATCTTATTACAGGTATCCTAACCTACCTACAGCCTATTTATAATATTAATATGTTTTTTTAATTAAATAATAATTTTGGTATTTAAATATTTACTTACTCAAAATTGCTTGTTTCAAATAATTGCTAAAGAAGTTGTCAACTTTTTCTAACATCTCAGAAATAAATTCCTCATCTCTTATAGGGCCTACATATAGGGCCTTAAATGTATAAACAATCAAATTATAGAATGATCTGATTCTATTAGTACAGAATAGCTGACCCAGTATTGCTGATAATGTCCCGATACATGCTAGAGTGAGGAGGATCATCGTGGCTTTGAGTTGCTGTGTTTCCAAAGTAAACATTCCGGTCATACAGCTCTAATCTGTAAACAACACAAGAGTTCAGTCTTGATAGAAAAAACTTAAAAAGCACTAACTTGAAAGCTTATACTTTCGACAAAACGTTTTGTATCAAAGTACATTAGGTAAACGAGAACTAAGCTAGCAATCATTCTTTCAAAATCATGTATTTAGAAGGGAAAATTTGTGATTTATAGTTATAAGGTTATACCTGTCGACTAGGTCTGCTTTCCTTCCTCGTAAAGATGCACCTCGTTTCTTCAATTCAGCTTTCAACCCACTTATCCGCCATGTCGAATACATGTTTCGTTCACAACTTTTCTTTTAATATTATAAAAAAACGCACTCAACAAGTAAAGCCAAAACACAACATATACTTGACAAGTGAAAGCTATGCTAGCGCCATCTACCTAAAGCTTTCACCGGCCAACCCCATTCTTGAAAGCTTGGAAAATTTGTAGGTATACTAGTTAACCTTGCAATCGTTAAACACCTTAAATTTTGTAGCGGATTTTTGTGGCGGTATCAATGCCACCACAAAAATCAACGTAGCAAAATCTACATTGCAACAAAAATAACCGCGACGCCATCTATCCCGACAGCTGCGAACTGAACAAAATCCTGCATCGCGGTGTCAGAGTTTACCATGCAATTTGAACAAATACAACAGTCCGAATGTCAACTATCGGGCAGTTGCCCAAAGGACACAACAACCGTCCGGTCGGCGGATCCTCCCTTTTCAATGGAGGTTTGCGGGATTTTACTCTCAGTACCGCATACCTCTATACTGGTGACAAAAATACCGCCACAGGTTAATTACGATTTGCACGTTTTAAAGCGTTCAGCAGGCTTAGCCATGTTTATTTATTTATTTATTTATTTAATCGTAGGAGAACCAACAGCTTTATCAGATGAATAACAATTGCATATAATACATAAAACCTCTTTCAGGTTCTCACGGATAAAAACAGTAGAGAACTTAGGATCACTAATAAGCACGATAAAAAAAGTTATATGTAGGTACTTTTAAAAAAGTCAGCGTTCAGCCGAGTGCGTGCAGTATAGGTTTTAGTGGTAAATGGGTCAAATGAAAACTCTTTACAAAGAATATTGAAGTCCTAAGTGTTGCCGCATACGGGCCACACGCGACAGCCACAAACGCCGCCACGAGAAGCTAGAAGCGGCCACAAAAGTAGCTGAAGCGCGCGACAGCCACATGTAGCCGGTGGTCGACACTTGCGGTCGGTGGCTGCTACTTTTTTAACCCATACGCGCAGTATCATAATGGACTCTGACGACGAAGGTTTAGGGTGGGGAATCGCGCGAGTGGCGTGTGGCGGCTTTTTGTGTCGGCGTTTAGTGGCCGGTGCGGGCCACAAGAAGCAAGCTGCGACGATTTGTAGCGTGTGGCCGCCACCGGCGCCAACCGTGTGCGGCGAGTCCATATAAAATGTATGAAAATTACAGGAAATATGCCAGTGGCGGCGTTTTGTGGTTGTGGCCGGTGGCCCGTGTGCGGGAGCCCTAACTCGCTCGCACTAGGTATGAGTTTCGCCTGTGGTTAGAAGAGGAGAAAGGGATAGAGATAGGCGGATTTAATCTAACCGATCTCTGTGGGACATTGAAGCGCAGTTTATGCAGGAGATCAGGGGGTCGAGTCTGCTATTGCAATCGTGTCTCAATGACCGGTCAATGATCGATTTTTGACGTATAACGTCAAACTTTTGACACATTTCAGATACAAAAACTGTCAAAGTTGTCAAATATTCGATCACTGACCGGTCATTGAGACACGATTGCAATAGCAGAATCGAGCCCGGACAGTCAATCTCGGTAATATAATAGGCATTGAGGGTATCTGCAATTTCTTGTCACCTTCTTTTTGCCTCTTTTTTCGTGAAGGTGGCTGAGAATTTGCCTCCTGCTAATTCTTGGTCGGCTTCTAAGAATTGAATCAGCAGGAGTTTTTACTGCGTGGTGGGATATGCCTGTCTTGCGTTCGCCATTATTTCACGAAAGCTTTTCTTTGCCAGAAAGACGTAATGAAAATTGTTGACTGTGACAAAGTACTTGTCAGCGTGCTTATCAGTGAATCCATAGTAAATCAACACCACACTTCCGTTGTCGCAAGTACAAAGAAGATCGTATATTAATTAGTTTTTAATTCACCCAGAAATTTTTTGTCGAATTGCAATTGGTATTGGGGTCAACCATCACATCGGGTCTAGTTCATAATATCGACGGTTACTACATCGACAGTTGCTGTTTCGAACACGTCCCATCGACGGGTTAATGAATCGACAGTACTCCACATCGACAGTACACCATATCGACGGTACACTACATCGACAGTACACCACATCGATGGTACGCTACATCGACAGTACAGCATTTCGACGGTACACTACATCGACAGTACACTACACTATATCGATGGTACCCTGCATCGACTGCTCAACCCGAGCTAGATTTAAATAAAAAACAAGGTTTTTTAAAGATCTTAATCACAATTTGTAGGTATTATAGTTATATATATTGCTTGTTTTTGATGTAACCCACATAAAATGGTTGAAACATCATAAATTCGTATTCAGTACGCTTAGGTATTATTACAACCAAAACAACTTTAACATTTATAGTAATAACTTAAAAAATCTCCAAATAATTACCTATCAGTTCACATCTATAAAGTACATAGAATTACCATAACACTTACAAATCATACATGATAATATAAGTAATTAAATTTTGTATCTGTTAGTGTAGGTAGTATATACATACAGACATTTAATAATTGAAGGTTGGCCGTAAACAAGATTTTTCGTACTACCCTCATGAGTTTGTAATTAAATTGTTTAGAATCATTTTGACGCGTCTGGAGTTCGTTACGAAAATGGACGAAATAAAATTAGCTACAACGCATTACAATAAACAATGTTTTGTTGTAAACGGTTACAAAATGGTGAAGAATAAAGTGAACGATAAAGGTGTGCACTACTGGTATTGCGTAAAAAAATATACCGATGCAAAGTGTCGTAGTACTCGTAGCAGTGTGATCTGTGATTCTAATCTATTAAAGAACAATATGACAGCTCATAACCATTTTCCACAACCTGGTATGTAAAAAAACATTGTAATCGAATGCCATTAAGAACTTGCACCTGAGGACGTTTTATAGCAATAAAATGCACATTTATGTATTTGCAGGTATTATTCCTGAACTTCGCCTTAGAGAAAACATGAAAAAAGAGTCAAGTTCAAACACAATGGAAAAACCATGTCAAATGATAAACCGCAATCAAGAGATGGTGCCAATATCTTGTGCATGTATATTTCCCAATAAAAATGCATTACGGCAGGTGGTAAAACGATCCCGAGCAAATAATAGACCATCAGAACCACAATCTATAGATGACATTCAAGTACCAGATGACTTGAAGATGTTTAATGACGAACCATTTTTAGTTTCAAACACACGTTTTAACAAAGATGGGTTGCGTGCTAATTTTTTGTACACAAAAAAACATACAGCTGATGATACACTCATTTCTTCGAACAACTCAAATGCTACGCAAACTTCTCTTTCTCTCTCTCTCTCTCTTATCAAAGAACAAAAGGAGCTGATCGCGGTGAATATTCAAATTGAGCAGGCAGAAGCTGGAGCACAAGGTCCTTCCTCAAAAAAGAAAAATCGAGACAGAAAGAAATTACATGAATCAATAAATATGAATATCTGAATATGATTTTTTGACTATCTACTATGGTTTAATTATACATAGATGTGAATTTGTTAATATTATTATTTGAAGATTTTTTAAGTTTATACTATAAATGTTATAGTTATTTTTAATGTGGGTTAAACAAGCAATCTATATTATCATTCCTACAAATTTAACAAATTGTGATTAAAACGTTAAAAAAGCTTGTTTTTTATTTAAATCTAGCTCGGGTCGGGCAGTGATGCAGGGTTCCATCGATGTGGTGTACTGTCGATGTAGTGTACCGTCGTTTTGGTGTACTGTCGATGTAGTGTACCATCGATGTAGAGTACTGTTGATTCATTAACCCGTCGATGGAACGTGTTCGATACAGCGACCGTCGATGTAGTAACCGTCGATATTATGATCTAGACCCCATCACATCTGTTGCCTTGCGCTTGAGAGTTCCACTTGGTCCAGTTTGTGGCATTTTATTATGTGCGTCTTGATGTTTTTGGGTTACTAATTCTTTATTATAAGGTTTTTTTACATTTATAGCATTTTACACTAAATGTTAGGCAGCGTCCATCTATAATATATACAAAACCACGTCAGACAAAAGAGCGTTGTTGTTGTCGTTGCGACCTCGAGTCAAATGTTCTCCCTGCCGCGTAGAAGCCACCTCTTTGGTGTGTTGCACTCGACGCAGTTGCATTTCTGCCAGTTCCTCGTCGTAGCTGTTCCACTATAGTTCCTCGTCGTAGCTGTTCCACTATAGTTCTCTCCGTCGAACCTGTCTTGATTGAACATGCTGCTGCTTATTGGCCAGCATTTTCCATTGTTCTGCACAGACATGTAACTCGCTTCTTCTAGTATGAGTTTTGCTTCCGCTAGCAACCTCTCTTTCATATCTTTATCCTTTAAACCACTTAACTCATAATCATTCAAAAACTCTCAATTTCTGCTATTCATAGTGAGTTGTCCTAAGATTAATATTTATTTTGAAAGGTTTCGAAAAACCTATGCCTTTCAAAATGAACATTGTTCTTTGGGTCGCAATACTCCGCAAATTTTTGACTGTCGACGAGGCTAACTCCTCAAACAGTTATCTTCCCTTTTTCCCAATTACATGCTCAAATAATAATAATAATAATAATTTATCTTTATTTCAGACACAAGTCCATACGTTTTTACAAAGACAGAGTTAGTAGGGTTGTTAGTAGTCGGTACACACAAAAATAACAAAGTGTTAGTAATTTATTAGTAAACAAAACAAGTCGTCTAGTAGGTAGCTATTTGCTGTTTCTGTGCAGGTGTACACCTGCCCAGTACACAGTAAAAGGACTATCTATCTTGCACGAAATGTGTCAAATGGACACATTTTACTTCAGATGTAGCTAAGTTATTTCCGGATGCTACCAGAAAACCATCGAGTGCCATTTTCCATTCTCTTCAATTTTTACCGATATTACCATCTGCTTGTAATGGCGCCGCCGCGCCGGCCGTTAGATAGCCGCATAAATGTTTTTCATATCTTTGTCCTCCATATTTCTTTACACTTTTCCACATACAGGGTTATTTTTTAATGACCGGCCAAATTTTCACAGGGTGTTCTACCCATGAATATGAACAACTTTCACTATGGGACCAACTCTGAAATCACGAAAAAGAGGGTTTGGGTAGAACACCCAGTGAAAATTTGGACGGTCATTAAAACATAACCCCGTATATACACACATAATGATAATATTAATAATTGCAATGAAAAGAATGATCAGCCGACTAGGAATTCCTAGTAAAATAATAACTGATAATCGTACACAGATCTAATATATGCAATGGTATGCAAATAAATTGAAATTCTGTAATTTTAAGTTTTCTTTTTTACAAAATAAAAGTTAAGTTTCTGTTAATTTATTGTAAAAAACGGTGATTTCAGATTTCTTTTTAGTTGATTTGTAAGAAAGAAGTAGAAACTAGAATCAAAGCTTTATAAACCTCTTGCGGAGTTAAGCTGTTTTCAGCTCACTGCAAAACAACAAAGAAACGTGAGTAAAGTTGGCATAATGTAATTAAATATTAAACATCCTTATTAATGTTCAACATTTTGCTGGTAAAGAGATCGTTCTACACATATTAAGTCTTCATATTGCCTTTATGGAAGACTTCCTCAGTACAATGTTGAGGCTAACACCTTATGAGTAGCTTTTAATTAAGTGTGTCATTATTTTAACCCTTGTTAGCTTAGCGTTACGGATTATAATAGTGTTACAAGTAAATTTGACCGATTTTAAATTTTACATGGAAACAAAGATTTCCAATTATCTATTTTTAAATAAGACATTGACTATATTGAAATTATTGCGTAAATAGCATTCACAATATTTGCTAATGCATCGCATTGCTGCTTTACGACCAGTAAATATTGCTTTTATTATTTTATTTTTCTCTCTTAATGTTTTGATTAGGCTTTGAGTCACTTGAAAAGATTGCTCAAGCTTTCTCTGCCTTGTTTGCCTTCGCCTGGTGGTTTGACGTTGAATGTCTGTAAAACACCTCTTTTTTGTCAGTCATTTCAAAAAGTAAGATAACTATGATCTCTTTACACACCTTCAGCAATGATAGCTTCTGTTTCGGGTTATTTTGCTTCAATCACGACTGAAGCTATACCTACAAAGCTATAACTGAAGCTACAGAAGAGCGGCCTGGACCTTCAGTTATACCTTCAGAAGAGACTGAAGCAAGAAAAGTCAAGTCCAGGTTAATGGCTAGTCGAGCATTGGTTACCATGCTACTATTTCCACTGCGAGTATGTATATTAAGATGGTTGGAGAGCACTGAAAAGTAATATACATGGTTATATTCAACTAACTTAACTATATACAAACTAGACTAAAAATTACCAAATTATGTACAAACGTGTATAAAAACACAATAAATCATTGGGCATCAAAAAATTCACCCACATCGCTGTCAATGACAAAAGTGCCCAGAACACTAGCAGCATTGCCGCGTTGAATGGCAATGCTGATTCTTTGGCCAAAGAAAAGCCCAGCCCTCTGGTCACGTGTACAGTCGACAAGTTGTTTGCTGATGTCCCGAAAGACTCGGTGAGCACTCGGACCCCATGGACCTAAAGTTTCAACCCCAAACGGCTCAAATATATAACTCCCAATAAGGTTGTTATATTTACGCCGTTTGAGATTTTCTGCACCTGCAGCAGCCGCCCCAGCGCAGCCCGCCGTGCTAAGAAGATGGGATGGCGCAGGGGTGTCGACACATGTTGCATCTCACACCAAAGGCCTACCCACCTTCCAAGGCATTATTGTCATCCCATCTGGCCTCTTCCCATCGTCGCGTGCCAAGCCATTAGGTTCTAGAACAGCTGGCACCCCGGCGGTGACAAGAGCCCGACGGATGATGTCATTAATGCTGGCGTGCCGCGCTAACCGACCAGCGCTCCTACTGCAGGACAGTCCATGGTGTCCGAGGCGGTCGACTGCTTCACCGCATTGACAACGATGTGGAGCTCCGCTAGGAGCACCCAGACGCAGACACGTAGCGATCCGGAAAGTACCGTCACTCAGCATGGTACCTATGTTGGGTGACGGTAGGGCCTGTAGCCAAAGACCCGACTCCCATTCACCCACAGCCAACAGGCGGGCACGCTCCGCAGTATTGGTGGACGTATTTATGAGGTTATTCCGTACCAACCTGCAGAGCGGCTCGTCCCATTGTCTTTGGGAAAATGGGTTATCGGGCAACGCCATATTCGGGCAAGCCACTTTCCAGGCGCTCACTGCATCGGTCAAGCACGGCACTTCACAGTTAACCATGGATGAATTATTTAAAATTCGTTTGGTCAACTTTTCAGTGCTGTGGACCGAAGACAGAAACGCCGGTAGGCTTACACTAGAAATTTTGCGGATGCCGAGCCCACCAAAATGAATGGGCATTGTGGCTTGCAGCCACGCTCGGTCATCCAAAGCCATTTTTAAGATAGATGTTAGTGTGCATTGAATGATTCGATCAATTTTGTCCAAAAGATTTGACTGCTTCCATAAAGGGGAAGAGCGGAGAAAATACATAAAATTTGGCCCAAAACAGCAATATTTCATTAGGGTGAAAGCCGAATGTAAATTGATTTTGGACAGTCTTTCCGAAATATCGGTAAATTTTTAATTTTGACGTCAATGAATGAAGAAAAACTGTCTTCCAATATTGGTGAACCTAGGAGGTGCAGAGAACTCTTTTCTAAAATTTTGATATCTGGGGCTATTGCATTGAATTTCTGAAGAGTCATTTGTCTGTCGGTATTGTCACAAATAAAAATTTCACATTTGGAGTGATTGAGGTCAAGGCCGATGGATTGGAACTGCTGCTTCAGGAATTCGAAATCTTTTAAAACGGTGTCTACGTCACCTCCTAGTGTTTCATCATCTAAATACCAGACGTTAAATTTTGAATTTAGTTTTTGAATGATTGGATGGATAGCCAAGCTGAAAATGACTGGCCCGAGAGGGTCACCTTGTTGGCATCCTACTGCAGATTCTAAAACGATATCTTTGTACAATAATTTTGAAGGGTAACTGTAGCATTGCCATAAAAAGCCGTAAATCTCTGGTAATTCTTTTTTTAATTCCAGCCAACAAAGTTTCCCTGTTAAAGGAGTTGAAGGCGTTTTTAACGTCAACCTTGAAGATAACCTCACTCTTACCGGAATTTTAAAAAGTTGAAAGCGCATGTACGGCAGCCTCAAAGCCCCCTCTGGATCCAAATCCAAGCTGTAGGGGCTGAAATTTGCTGGTTAATACTTCGCTGTATAATTTACAGCAAATTTTGGCTGCCATACGCCTGTAGGTGCACCCGACGGCAATGGGACGAATGCCGCCGTCTTTCTTGCGCAGGGCACATAGGTTTGCCCCGTACAAGACATCGACGACAGCTTCGTTCACACTGCCGCGGAGCATTAGGGTGACGAGGGACGAAAGCTCCTTCAATAGCGACTCACCAGCTTCCCCGGCGCCTGAACTTAAAAGATCCTTCAAGTGCTGAGGAGTTAGGCCGTCGAGGCCGCCGGCGGATCCACTTCTGAAGGAGCTCACGGCTTCCAACAACTGGGGGGATGAAATTTGGCAGAAAGAAGAATCCGGATTGGTGGTGTCGGGGGGATCAGGGAAGTTGAGGTTATCCGCAGGCGCTGGGTGTTTACTCTCCAGAGCTGAAATAGTATCTGAAGAGTAAGGCGCCACCACATCACTACTGAATAACAGCCTGGCTGCTCCTCTTATGTCACCTTCACTTAATTTGGATTCCACATGTGAACACACGCCTTTTTGGGGAACGTTACTAAAAGCTGGTAATTTTGGATCTAAAGTGTAGGTCGAATTGTTACAGTTGTCTTTAATTTGGGTCGTTAATGTTTTTTTTGTAGTCAAATTTTATTGGACATGTAGAATCCTATAAGGGAAGGTGAGTAATTCCTCCAGGCACTTTGCGTGTTCTCCTGTGTCGCAAGACGGACGCATCGCGCTAAACTCAGCGCAACAGACCGTCTTGCGCCCCGAGGAACTCTCTTTATCAGAGGTGTTGATTTTTTTCATTTTGACAGCGTTGTCCAAAGTGGTTCCAAATGAATTGATGTTTGTGATGTGGCTGGGGGGCATAAATGTAGACTATGAGGCTTGTGAACCTTGCCATAGTGTATCTTCAACCCGCGTTCGCCTTTAAAAAAGCGTGCCTGGGAGCAATGGGGGCATCTCACCAGCTGGGTGTCGTGGGATGTGGCAGGTTGACTCGCACAGGTTCCGGCATCGCGACAATCGGCATTTAACTTATATAGGTAACAAGATTAGACTTACCAGATAAAAACTAAAAACACTATGTAATAAATTAATTTAAAAAAATATCACTAAAGCTATCACTAACACACTGAAAATAAAAATATAGTTCACCTTTTTCTTTACAATTTTAAAATGACACTCGAGTAATCCAAAGAAACTGATTTATTACATCAAAAACCATCTAAATGGCGTCAGTGAATCAACATTAACTTCTGACTTCCAAAAAAAAACACTACAACAAAGGTCGGTCGGTGTTGTTGGTTGTTTCTTTTCTCGTAATTTAACACCGACTTCAAGTCAATTATTGACTACTTTGGCGCAGTCGCCCTGGGGGCTTTGGGCGCCGCGCGCCTGTAGTACAACCTTCTCGGTGGTATGCAAAGGTGGTATGGTAGGGCTGCAGACGTCGCTCGTTGATGTATAGGCCACCTTTGACGATCAATTTATTTTTCTGAGATCTGAAACAAAAATAAAACTCATACTATCGACATAGATTATAATACAACACAATGTTTTGATTATTAGGCTTGCTAAGGGCGGCTTTTTTCAAAAAACGCATTTTAACGATATTTATCTACAATCTTATAAGAAACCACTACGAATAAAAAAGTTGCCCTTAGCGATGCTTAATTGAAAATTAGCAGCTTATCAAACTCGACAGCCGACTCGTAACTGGCAGCTTGCCCAACAAGGGATGCTGACGCATCGTTTGGAGGACCATTAAGTCCTCGTTTGTTGGAGACTTCGGCGGTGGTCGTCCTCCTGTCAAGGTGCTTTGCCTATTTGCGAGAGCAAACTTTTTTTCCGATTAACGTAGCTTCGCTCATTAAACGGTTGTCCATATGGCACGATTGATATATGAGTGCAATCAATGCACCCTATTATCTCCTGGGCTGTTGTATGTCCGATAGAAGCTGGAAGTATCAACAAAATAAAGCACCAAGATAATATTAGTAAAATTAATGTGCACGTAACGTGGTTAGGTAAGTAAATGATCTTACTCTTGAGCAATAGAATGTAACTCATTATATTGATGCAGGAAATTTAACCAACTGATTATATATACTCGGGTATTTTAACGCCTCAACAACCTCACTAATACAGCGAGATGTCGAAGGTAATACTATTCAGAAACCTGATTTTTCCACAACAGGCGTTTGGTAGCTTCCCGTACCAAAGAAGTGCAGGGCGCAATACATAATACCTGAAATAACGTACCTATGTAAATTATTTACTGTATGGCAACTAATCTCATCATGAGGTATCAGTAACTACTGGGTCGGAAAGGCGGTCGTATTCTTGGGAAAAGGCTTGGTAAATAATGTACTATTTATGTACATGTTTACGGAAATATTTGTAATCCGTAATTCTATATAATTCCTAGGAAATGTATATAATTCCTAAAATCGTACGGAAATAATAATAATAATAATAATTTTTATTAGCACACACACAAGTTAATTCACGTTATCAATTCACACATGAGGAATAAAATTAAACCAATATCAGATACAACAGAGGTGGCCACGGGCCCCAAACTAGGCACAGCCTGTATCTTGGTGGCCCAGGATTACCGAACAGACATATTAAAATATTATTGTGTGTCAGCACGATGTTAGGTTGTTACTATAAGAATGTGTCAAAATTAGGAATTAAATATTGAGACTCAAAAATAAGAAAATAAAACTAGGTACCTACATTTAAAAGAATTAAAAAACATAAAAAAAAACAATAATATCATTCAACTAAAATTAAAATTAAATTCAAATACTATAAACTAAGGTCACAATAGAAAAGTTCAAAAACAAAAGATTAATGGTATTATAAATGTCAGAATTCAAATTAAAAAAAAAAAATAAAAAAAAATAGAAATACATGTCAGATCAATACTTCAATAGTCACAATATTTCCAAGACGGTGAAGGAATCTAAAAATAAATAATTGTCATGTCAAAATTTAAATACATGTTAGAAAACAAAGAAAAATGAAAAATATATATACACAGAACACATAAAAGAGTGGAGGGGTGTGAGAGTGAGTAGTGTTATAGTGTGTATGCGAAGGTGCTGTTGACCAGAAAAAACCGTGTCTAGAACAGAGTGTTTGTGTACGTCCATGCTAGTCATCTCAACGGGCACAAGATACTTTCAGTTTCATCATATGTCAAATCTTGCAACCAACTCCTTAATATTTTCTTGGCTTCAAATGTATTTCCAGGGATCTTTAGTGTACATTTATTAATAGTGTTGAAGACTCGAATCGGGAGAAATAGTGAAAACCGAGTGGCAAACGTAGTTCTCACTCTTGGTATTGTTAGTCTATCAGCTCCCACCCTGCCTCTTTGGGTGTACGTAAATTGTCTCCCTAACACGGTGACTAGTTTCAGGAGGGAGCCCAGAATATACAGCTGTCGGACACGTAAGACGCCTGCTTCCTTGTAAAGCTCGTCTGTTGGATAACGCCGCGGCTTTCCAAGAAATACCTTTAGAACAGCCCGTTGAGCACGTTCGAGTTCCAGCAGATATGACTAGGACGCGCTACCCCAGACGCCTACACAGTACTGTATCAGCGATTGACACAGAGCCTGGTAGACTTTTCTGCATAAGTCTTTCGGGGCACTGACACGTAACGCTTTCATAATGTAAATAAATTTACGCACTCTTTTGGAGAGTATAGAGATATGTTCTCTGAAGGATAGGTTCTGGTCAACTGTAACACCCAGGTATTTGGTTGAGTTGACCCTATGTATAACATTACAGTTACAGATAGTGGCATAACAGTGGGTGTTGTGTATTTTTAATTTCTCTAGGTCCGGGCAGCTAGAACGACTGACGTGGAACGCAATAAAATTGGTTTTTTCGACGTTTAATGTTAGTAAATTTTTGTCGAGCCAGTCAGTTATGATACGCATACCGTTCTGTGCGGCCTCAATGGCATCCTGCCATGCATCACCGTGGAATATAATTGCAGTGTCATCTGCATAACATCCCATTTCCGACTGTCGGATATTTAGCCTGAGTATGTCATCCATGTACATGGTAAATAATGTTGGCCCCAGGACACTGCCCTGTGGCACCCCAAAAACAACTGGAAGGCTTACACTGACACGGTCGCCAATGACAACATACTGCTGCCTATCGGCTAGGCAACTAGCAAACCAGTTCCGAGCGATGCCCCTTACGCCAAGACATTCTAACTTGTTTAGCAGGATTGGAATAGAAACTGTGTCGAATGCCTTGGCGAGGTCAAGGAAGACCCCTATCGACCGTTGTCCCCCATCAATCTTTGAAGAGACTATGTCCGTCAAAAGACCTACGGCTTGCTCAGTGGACCTTCCGCGTCTGAAGCCAAATTGGCGACCAGATAGAAGACTGTGTTTTTCCAGAAAGCTAATGAGCCGGTTGTTAACGAGTTTCTCCAGTATCTTTGACGTCACACATAGCAGAGAGATAGGCCTGTAGTTGTCTGGACAGTCTTTGGAACCTTGCTTGTGAATTGGTGTAACAGCAGCCATCTTCCAAGAGTCAGGAAAAACACCCGTTGACATGCTCAAGTTACAAATATGCGTTAGAGGGTCCAGTATAAATGGTTTAATGTGCTTAAGGAGGAGTGGACGGATCCCATCTGAACCGGGAGCACTGTCGACTTTTAAATCAGAAATAATGAAGTCAATTTCTTGGTTATCAGCTGGGTGAAAAAACAGAGAGTCATTGGAGCGGTTCTCAAGTCTAGCTTCACTGCAGAGTTTACTCTCCGTAGTCTGGAGTTTATTCAAAATGTCAAAAGCTAAGCGCTTACCCACAGATACGAAATGTTTGTTGCAGTTGTTTAACGAATATGAGCCATCCACTCCGGAGTGTAGCAGCTCCTGATTGTCGTTAGTTTTTTTAGGGAATTCACAAATTTCTTTAATGACCTGCCAAAGCTTTCTGGGTTTGCCGCTGTTATTCTCCAACTCCCTACTCTCATGTTCTGCCTTTCGTTTGTGGAGGATGTCGCTGCAGAAATTTCTGTATCGTGCATATACGCGCTTCAACTCTAGGTTCAATGGTTGCATTTTCACTTGAGCATGCAACGAGTCTCGATGATGCATGCAACGAATCAGGCCAGGGGTTACCCACGGCTTCAAATTAAACTTGGATCGACTAATTTTAACTGTTTCCGTGTGTTTTTTTACTATGCCCGACAGAATTTCATTAAACAGTAGCACTGCATCATCAACTTTAGTTTTAGACATTACCTCAGTCCAGTCGACACCACCAAACTCATCAGCAATTTTAGAGTAATTTATTTTATGCTTAAGCCTGTTTCGTGGTGAATTCCTAACTTTGAATTGGTTCGTGCCTAAGATCACAAGATCGTGGTCCGTGATTGATGATTTGCAAACCATTCCCAGTGTAGAGATTGTGACTTTAGTTTTAATAAAAGCATGGTCCAGGCAAGCCTTGCCTCTGGTTGGCTTAGTAATAGCAGGAAGCAATCCATGCTCTGACAACAAACATTGATAGGCAGCATGAGAGGCATTGGGAGTATTTTCAAGTAGGTCTATATTCATATCCCCTGTCATGATCACGCATGGACAGTTATTCATACTAGTCAACAAGTCATCCAGTGAGTTCAGGAATCTGTCCGTATTACTAAATGAGGGCGAGCGGTAAATCCCAAGAAGTGTGATATTTGCATTAATTTTGGTAACAAGACAATTGGCATCGTCGAACTCCGGCTCAGTAACGGACACCGGCCAAGTATCCTTCACGTAAACTGTCACACCGCCACTTTTATTGATGACTTTACGTGTGTGAAAGCAGTTATAACCTGGCAACTGGTTAACTATGGAGTTATCGTTCAGCCAACATTCTGTCACCACCACTATATCAAACTGGGAGTCGAGTCGCTGTAACACCGCAACCAATTCGGGAAAGTTTTTCTGCAAACTCCTTATATTACACGTTAATATTTTTAAGTCGTGTTCCACCAATAAATCCCGACATAACTCTGGTTTTTCAATGAGGCGACAAGTTAATGTAAGCGTTTCGTCTATATCATCTATTAGATCTACTTTATCCATAATCTATTGGTAGTAACACTGCAGTATGATGAAGATGTGATGTAAGGGCGTTTATTGCCGCCTTTGTGCATGTGGGAGGGGATTGTCTAGGTTGAGCAATGAGGTTGAGGTTAATTCTGCTGTGTGACTGGTGCAAGTCGGTGTCTAGGTGAGTGTCCGACTTAGAAGTTTGTTCGTTTTGTGATAAGTCAAATGAGTGAATGCTGCCAGGATTTCGGGTTATGAAGTTAAGTACACTAATAAATAGTCCTGAATGTGTTGAAGATTTACAGTAATAAAAATGTAAATGTAAATGAAAATGTGTCAACAGATTTATCATTGTAATTAGTGAGTGTTGTTGTTGAGTGTAGTAACTATTGTGACTGTTGCCAGGATTTCGGGTTATGAAGTTTGTTGGTATAATACATAGTTCTGGATGTGTTGAACATTTACAGTAATAAAAATATTGGCAAGCCCCAGTGTTATTATCAACAGACGTCAACTTATGGCATTTATCTCTAAGAAATGTGTGAAATATGAGACACATTTCCTAGGAAATCTGTTCATTTCCTAAATAGCAATCGTAAATGTAATATATTCAAAATGTCAATGATATTTACATTTTATTCGGTCATTCGGCAACCCGACAATTTTTTTTAAACCATCGAGCTCCGACTTCGCCTTTTCATGTGGCCGGCTGCACCTCGTTGTAGCCGGTTAAAACTAGGTACAGCCACACTTAGGCTATTAGCCGTAACATATATTATTATAGAAAAGATTTCAGGTGGACATTGTTTAGAAACGAATTTCATTTATTTTGTTCACAGAAAGCATTCTTTTTATACATTTCCTAAATAGCTTCGGAATTGTATACATTTCCCAGGAATTGTATAAAATTCCTAGGTTTTATACATGTCCATACACACAACACATAAAAAGCGGAACAAATGTGAGAGCCCTGAAAAACACAATCAATTGTATCGATTTGTTTTTGGTTACAGTTGTCGTTAATACGACTTTTACCTAATGATTCAACGATTCGACGAAACGAATACATCATCAGACTGAAGAGTGACACTGTTGCTTCTCTTTTAGTTACTAGAACTTCGTAATCGGGATAACATTTTTTTTTCGTGCACTTTATATTAGACTGGGTAAATATTGTGTCGTCGTGATTTCGCATCATTATAGAAAGTTACATAGTCCTCAATAGTAAGTTTTCTGTCTCTAATTAAACAAAGAGCTTCGTCAGGGCTATACTGTTGTTGGTGTGCACTTTCTCGATAAGATTTTATCATATTTACGATTGATGTTGCTCCAGTAGGGGTTTTTAGGCATTCTTTAATGACAAATTCGAAATCAAAGGCAGATTTGCTACTAAGTTTAAATTTGTCTTCGTCTGTTACAATTTTCGAGAAGACTTTTCATATTTTGGCTGCAGGTTGGCCTTCTAATTCCTCTGCAAGACGTTTCGATAAACGGCGCTGGTGACGATTGCTCAGACATTCGTATTGCTTAGAAGTGAAAGGATCCAATGAAACAGGAGTAGGGTTTGGTAGTTCTGTGATGCATTCTATCTCTCTGGATGTATTAGGGGCATCTATTTGTCCAATGTTAGTTTCTTCCACTTCTGCGATGATTTGAGTGAATTCGGTAATTGTTTGTCATTTTTCTATGTCCGGAGATATTTTTTCATCAGAGCCAACGACAGATTCTTTTAAAAATACTCCGAGATCAAAGATAGTCGAACGCCAAATATTGTTTTTCTTTATAAAATGTGATTGATTTCTGCAACAATCCTCAACCATTTTCACATTTGTTTATGAATTTTGTCAGTGTATTTTGAACCTTTTAAAGCTGTTCCTGATAATATCAAGAATGTATTTTGGGTAAATGGCGTTCTGTTATGAACTGTTATTTCGGTTCGCTGAGTAACATTAAAATCTATTGGTCGAATTTTCGCAATGCAATAGTTATTAACCGTCATAATTTAAGTTATTAAAAAAAGGTTTTTAGAGCTTTGTAATGTTTTTTTTTCTGCTTTTGTTTATTCCATTGACAGTTTTTTCTTTTTGAGTAGTTTAAAGTGATTTTATAAACATACTTTTGTCATCATTTAGGTCTTTTAAATATGACTTAAAAGCTTCCTTATCTTTGTATGCATGCGCAAAGTTTTGCGTAACAGAATCGAAGGATTCCTTCTATTCCTGAAGTGCTGATATTTCCGTTTTTCAGTGTATGAACAATAGTAGTCCTTTTTTATCTTGCAAGGCTTTTCACTCCAGTTTTCCACTTTTGTGGAATATTTTATAAAAATGGAGCTAGAATTAAAACTATCACTTGATTCATCACCTGATAGTTCTTTCTCATTTTTCTTTGGTAATTCCATATCGCTACGATTCACTGCAAAATCATCCAGCACCTGTTATATAGGGGTGACCGGTCAGTTCAAAAACTTTTACTTGACTAGCAACGATTATCCAACGAATTATTTGTCATATCATCAGTATACAAAAACAAGTTTACCAAATAATACACTTAGCACCAACAAAATTTTAATTATTAACGTATTATTTGACAAATAATTCATTATTTTTTCATTTTATCAAAAAACAACATTTTAGACTTGGACTTATTATAACGCAATTTAGAAAAATGAAACTCACACATAATTGCAACTGGTTTGCTAACATAATGCGCGTGAGAGCTCCTACCAAGGGGGAAGCAGTATCCCGAGGCAGGGTCGTCTTGGCTGTGTCTCTTGACATCGCCAACACTTTCAACACCCTTCCCTGGAGTCGCATTAGGGAGGCACTCAGGCATGTCGCGTGGTCGAGGCCTATCTGAGGCCATCATCTACCCCGGTCACGAGGGAGAGTGGATTCGGCGAGAGATGTCGTGCGGTATTTCACAGGGCTCGGTTCTGGGGCCGTGTCTGTGGTGCTGCGCGCCAACCTCCTTAGCGTCGTCAGTGTGATTTGTTACGCTGACAACACGCTCGTGCTGGCTCAGGGAGGGTCGCACCAGGCGGCGACCGACTTAATGACACGGGGGGTTGCGATAGTCGTTGAGAGGATCCGGCAATTGGGTCTCGAGGTGGCCTTGCACAAGTCCGAAGCCATGTGCTTTCATGGTCCTCGGAACAGGCCACCACCGGGATCCCAAATAACGGTAGGAAGTGTTTACATCGGCGTCGGGTCGACGATCAAGTATTTGAGACTCGTTCTCGATAGCCGATGGAACTTCGTCGAACACTTCCGACGTTTGGCTCCCAGACTGGGGCGGGCCGGGGCTGCCTTCAAGCGGCTTCTGTCCAATCTAAGGGGTCGAAACGCCTCCTGCCGGAGGCTTTATGCGCAACAAAGCAGGCATTTGGCTTCGCATAACCCCGTCATCCGCTGAAGGAACTCGTGGCTAATTGGTAACAACTGTACTGGGGGTTGAGGCAAGTGAGATTCTGTCAATGGTAGCGTGGCGAAGGCGATTGTCAATACTTCAAAAATGTAAGGGATTGACAGATGTTAGCGAAAGGTCACGTGATCAAATACCTACATTTTGGCATTTCGACAGTCGCATTCGCTAATGGAATGGCACATAGTCTTGGGCCTCTGGTCGTTCTTCAAAGTTAAGCAAACTTTGCTGAGTCGGTCGGATGAGCGACCATCAATTAAACACCATCCGTAAATGAGTGACCATTGTTGGCGCTTGTCATTTGACAGTCGTCTCGGGTCAGAAGAGAAAATCTGACACCAGTATTGCCAAAAGGTATCGTGTTAAGCAGGTTGTGGAGGTCAGATAGGCAGCCGCTCCATGTAAAATACTTGTATTCTGCTGCATTCACTTAGACTGGAAGCCGACCCAAATCAGTGGAGAAAATACTAGGCAGAATAAAAGCTAGGGCTGCGGAATTTGTTTGAATTTCTCCTCTCTAAGCCCGAAGTTCGTAGTTTCGGCCTTAGTGTCGGGCGTTTTCTACTCCGTATCACCTACCTTACGATTAGTCCCGAACCCGAACTAAGAATGGATGAAAACATGATTTGACAGTTTAGCCCCTGTAAAGAGGGCAGTAAAAGGAACACGGATGGGTTTTAGTCAGTAAGAGTCTGACACTCCTTTCCGCTCCAACCAGAGCGGAAAAAGTCATTTCCCATTCTTAAAAAAAAAGCAGAACATAAGCACATAATCCAACGTTTTTGAAGTTGTGGTAAACAATAAGTTCTCAACTTAGCTCAATTCATCGTAAATTTTCTGGAAAACAAGACTCAATTCAAATTATAAGGGATAAGAAACACGAGAACAGAAAGGTACAGGGTGTATTGTTATCTAAATTGGATGAACTTGAGAGAATGTTACCTCAGGGCTGGCACGTGGATGCTAATATGCTTATTTATAGAAAGTCAAGGCCTGTTCCTTGTTCTGTTAAACAGAAATTGTAATAGAAAAACTTAAATGAACAGTTTAGAAATGGAAAATCACTTTAGCGTGTCCGAAAGTTTTCTTTGTGTTTTATTTGAAGTATAAAACTTTTGAAGCGTTGTTTTTCTTTTGGTCTTGATTCTGGCTTTGATTTAACCAAGCTGTAAAATGATAATTATAAAACTTAATAATCAAGATTTTTAACCTCTTGTCAACAAACAAAAAAACGTTCGTTTCACCAAGCCAAAGCGAAACTCATTTAAACTGCCTTGGTAAATATAAATTTCGCAGACGATTCATGATTCCAATTTTAACAGTGGAATGCAATGATCTGTAACAGTCGATAGCCAATCAATTCCTTAACTTTCCGGGGTGAAACTTAATTAAATATCAAAAGGATATAATGCAAGTTTGAAATTCCATATTATGCAAGAAAAACTGAAAGAAAAAGTAAAAATACGTACATAATATGCATATTAATGAATAATCTTTGCTAGAGATGCAATAATTGCGTTAGTATATATTAACATAAAATAATTTAATTAAAGGGAACTAACTAAAAAAATTAACCTACCTCAACGGTGGAGTGTCAGTAAATATAGAAAATACCTACCGCTGATTTTTTTTATTATTATTATTATTTATTTCATTTCAGACAACATAGTCCACACAGGCACACAGCACACACACAACAGCAACAAAATACTTAAAGGTTGTTAGTAACAAAAATAGCTTATACCCTATGTTAGTACTTATATACTACAAGACACATAGTTGTTTGATGAGATGCCTCATTATGGGGCTCTCATCAAACTCCGCAATCACTTTCAGGAGGCTGTTGCTGCTGTCACGCAATCTGGCGAGAAGAGATGCACTCTTCTTGCGCACGACAGCTGAGAAGCTATCGACTCTGGCTTGAGCAAACATCTCTGATGCTCTGCAATAACGTGGCAGCCCCATCTGCGCCCTGAAAGCGTTGTTATACTGGACGCGCAGCGCACCGGCGGCTGCGGCGCCGCTACGGCCCGTTTTGTACAGTTGATCTATAGGTTATTTTAAGTAAAGATAAAACTTCAGTTTGAGTGGTTTTAAAATATCCTGCGTCTCAAGAAGTTAAGAGTATAACATACTGCACATACATTTTTGCTGTTGCCATAGTTGATGCAAACAGAACGAATCGTTGAGACTCACAATGTTGTTTTGATATGAATCTGAGGGCAAGAATTAATTGCATTAAGCGTTCATATTATATTACTTTAAAGTAGTAATTTGACATAGTTTTCTAATGACAGACAATTACGAAAAACAAATAGTATCCTGACATAGAATAAGTAATTTTGTACGTAGTAGGAGGCACTCGTTTTTCTCTAGTTTCATTTAATTTTTATTTTTTTTATTTATTTTTTTTATTTTATTTTTTAGAAAAACGTTGCCCCACACTAGGAATTGCTCCTGTATCGTGAGTGCGTTTACAAACATACAAACTCACATACACAAACAGCCAGACCCGGAACAGCTATCTGTAGGCCATACAAATATTTGTTCCGTGCGGGAATCGAACCCGGGACACGTAGCGCAGCAACCGATCGCTCAACCACCGCGCCAATCGTGTCGTCAATTAAATAAAAAAAATATTTATTTAGTTAATAAATAAATAAAATGCCGCCCGCGGTTCTGCCCGCGTGAATGTTGATAGTTATCCCACGGGAACATACTCCCGGGACAAAATAATAATATAATCTACCTCAATGCCAAATTTCATCAAGATCCATTTTTATTTATTTATTTATTTAAAAGGTACACCAACGACGTATTCACTAGAAACATTGACATAGTTAAAACATATATACATTGAGGTATGGTGAATTTAGTAGTTTTTGCGTGAAAGAGTAACAAACATACATCCATCTATCCTCACAAACTTTCGCATTTATAATATTATTAGTAGAATATTAGTAGGATTCAAGGAACTAAAATACGTACAACTATTTTCTTCGGCCGTTTCGGAAAAAATAATATTGTTAAAAACTGTTTTTGGGCGCCAGTTTTCCAAAATGGTGCCGACAGCTGGCGCAGAAAGGTGGCAAAAGTACCTTTCAAAAGCCTTTAGTAAAGCTTTATAAAACAGCAAACATCTACGTAAATAAAGTATGTAGCTGTCAGAGGCAGAGACGGTTCTTGCTACTAACAAGTTGGGTAAAAGATTTCTTTACTTTCAGAATTCCAGTTAAAATTAGTAGCAGTTTTGAGCTGTTTGACTTCCAGGAAAATCTATTTGAAAACTACAAAGTTTGGGAATTATGATCGATTCTTACCTTTGTCATAGATGGTAAGGTTAAGTGATCCTTAGAAATTCAGGAGGTCGGGAACATAACTTTCCTTTATTCAAAATGTTTTCCTTCTGCCATCCTTATTTGTATTACCATATTAACATTTGAGAACATACCTTCAGGCGTAATCGGATTTGTACGACGTTCATGAAATACCCAATAAGCTCATATTCCCAAACTCCAAGATACCGGGAATTTTGACTTATTGCCCGTGTGTTATTAATGTTCTGATTTATATTGAATAGTTACCCACTATCTCCAAGATGGTGGAAGTTTGCAAACCGACGCGATGTTGTTTGAAACATTGATTAATGCTAGCTTCAATAGGTGGCGTTAGTAAACTCTAAACTTGCCTCAGATTGCTGAATCGTGGTGTTGCGATTAATAAGAGATTTCGTTTTGTAAGCGTATTTTTTATGTACCCTGATACAAACTTTGAAAATTTGTTTTCCACAAGGATTTTCTCAGTGGCAGCCCGGACTTTGGAAGTTGGTGATGTTCGTGTACATGTCCTGTGATGATGATGACGTGGCACAACTTCGTGCAATAACACAACACAACAAACACGAAAGGAAGTTAAGTCGTTGGTTCTGAGCCTGATCTCTTCAGTCGTGCCGTATAGCCGACCCTACAGGCTGGGAGTGGGGTCACGGTGGTTACACTTGAGTTTCTGTACTATACATTTGTGTAGTTGTTCACTATATGAAGTGTTTCACACGTGGATGACTAGTCTCAGATAGGATTTGCTGCCGCAAACGAAATCGAAATCGTTCTAAAGCATTATAATATTATGTATGTAAATTATAGCATGTTTTAAATTATTTGTAGTATACTCGTATAAGTCAGAATATGGAAAATTGTGGGTTAGGCCGCTTTTGCGCTGATAGCCTCGTATAAGGCTTCTATATGTATTGTAGTCATATATGTCCAAATATGTCTGGAATCATTGCGATTAAATGGCGTTTCAAATCACGACGCAAACGTTATAACGTATCGGACACTCGAACGTAATCAGGTTTTATATTAAACCGTTATCTTGGGAAATATTAATTTACTTACTTTATTAATTGAGTCACTATAGTATCTTATCGGGTGCGATACGCGTGTGCCCATATACAAACTGTTCTGGGTCGATATTAATAAAAATCTGGGTTCGTGTTTATTCTTTAATCAATTTGGACAAAGGTGCGGCTACGTCAGATCTATGCGGTCGAGTTGATTAAAAAATTATGAGCTCGTCGATACTAATAATAATTTTATTGTTTTAATTAAATTTTATTGGAAAACTCATTCCGGTACTTGGGCCTAATAGGTGGGTCTGCGAACGGCTAGCGTTGGGTGGCACGCCCTGCAATCAAAGCCAATACCGGTTCGACGGTGCGTTGTGTTCCTCGCGTGCCTTAATTAGATGTCAGCATAGGAGAAGGAGCCTGCCAGGGTTGCGGATTTTGTTCGAAAGAGTTACCGCGGCTCTGGAAAGCAAAAGGCACTCAGCTTAAGAGGGAGGGGAGTCTGACATTCTCTCCCGCTCCACCCAGAGTCTTTTGATGATTTCCCATCTATAAAAAAAGGCCTAATAGGTACTTAATTATACGAGCATGTTATTAACCTTTCCAAATCCCTCACCCCCAATTAATTGATAAAAATATCCCTTTGCCATGTTAACCTTGAATTATTTTGCAACATAAAAGACCTTGAAAGATGTTAAGATGTGAATACGAAAAGCACTTTTACCACTTTTTTGTTTTAATAATCCACTTCGTCGTCGGAGTTGTAGTAACACAACACACATATAAGCGTCGGCCTAATTCGTGTCCAGTTTTTGGGCAAAAAAGTTCACGACGATTCGACCCACCTTACGATAAAGTTATGACAACTAATATCAATCTAAAAAACGTTAGAAATGCCATGCTCGAAAACCTGCTTCCTGAACAATAGGAAATCTTCACAAAGAAATACAGCCAAATCCTATAGGAAACAACGGGATTTTCAGAATTATGATTGTTAAAATGAAGTGATTTAATTCCGTTTTTTCTTACTTCTATTATCTTATCCTTACCTGGAAAACAAAGAAACGACAATTAAAGTTATTATTTATTGCCTCTTATTATAATTTTTTATAACAATTAAAATATTCATGTGGTTTTCAATGAGCTTTTTCAATCCTCTGACAGCCAGTTTTCTTTTACCACGTCATCTCTATGGTGCGTATAAACTATGCTCCACAAATACATATAGCGAAAAGTAAAGAAGATTAATATCCTTTACATATGTATTATTTAAAAATGTGGATATTTATCTATGAAAATCGAATTGTGTGTTTAATGACTGTACGTAGCTTAACCTTTTACTTTGTAAATATTTGTTTGTCACTGGAAGTATAAAATGACCATATTTAATTTATAAACTAACTAGTGTTCGTTAATTCGTACTACAATTGCGAGTTTAAGAAATACTAGAAATGAGGATGTAGGAAAAATAATGAACCATTTGCTAAATCACCCCGACGATCTAATTCTAGAAAAAGTAAAGGAGTGTTTAAATACAAGTAAACCGAAAAGTAGTACATATTCACCCGATAAGGCACTGTATTAGTTTCACTTAAATTAAGTGGCAGTATATAAACCTAAGAGAAACAGCAAGTGAAAATGGATCTGATTTATCCCCTTCTTATTATAAAATGAAACAAGCGAAGTCAAAAAGCACTTAATAATAACTGAAGAAGGAGCTGCTATTAAACTGTAAGCATTACTCAACTTGACGGTATCTAGGGTTTTAGATGTGATTGCTTTAGATTTGGACTCGGCAACAGAGTTACTGCTTATAAGCAAATGTGGCTTTGATGGAGCCTCAGGAGGCCTACCACAACCTCTTAAAACAATATTATTTTAATATTACTTTGTAATTTCTGTTGTTGCATTTTCAACGCTCGGATCAGCGCCGAGAGTTGAAAATGCAACAACAGAAATTACAAAGTAATATTAAAATAATATTGTTTTAAGAGGTTGTGGTAGGCCCCCAGGTCAAAGTAATTACAAACAAAAGACTGAAACAGAGTTTGATGATTCAACTATTTTCATGGTTAGTGTAGTTCCTTTAAGGCTTCAACAATGTGATGGAACAATTGTTTGGGAAAATGACCGATTAAGAAATTTGAACATTATCGGACTGCAATAGAAAGTTGATGAGGCAACTTTCTATTGCAGTCCGATAATGTTCAAATTTACCAAAGAAACGCAGTCAACAGTGGCAACTATAAAAGCTAGCATAACACAAGAAATAGAAAGGCTTCAGCCATCAAGGATCAATCAAGTTGAAGTTAAGCATTAATATTGCACATGACGATTATAGACGGCAAAATAACGTCATATTTGTCAAAAACATCTTCAGCTGTGACTTTTGCACAACGAAACCGTCACAGGTGAACAATTTAGAGTCACATGCTCAAAGAGAAAACAACGAAGAAATGTTCCAGTATGGAATGTCATCTTTACATGCTTGGATAAGATGCATGGAGTGCTTACTTCATATCGGTAAAAACTACTACTACCCATAATTACTACTACTTACACATTCATGTTATTTCGTTTCCTGTGAGATTATTTTTTAACTGACTTTTCTTTTTGTTTGCAGCTTATTGTTTGGAATTCAAAAAATCAGGGTTGTGGATTTTGTTCGAAAGAGTTACCGCGGCCCTGGAAAGCAAAGGGCACTAAGAGGAGCACGGATGGGTTTTAGTCAGTAAGAGCCTGACACTCCCTTCCGCTCCGCACAGAAAGGGAGGAGACATTTGATGATTTCCCATCCAAAAAAAAAGGGGCGATGACAACGAAAAATGTCACTCAGAAAGAGCACTATACAGCAAGCGTTTAAGTAGGAATGCGGGTTACTGATCGATGTAGTCAAGCAAGGAGTAGGCACAACCAACGATGACAATAAATTACTTGCTTGTACTCCATTTCCATATCAAATTTAACTTAACTCATTTTTTCAATCCATTTATTTGGCAGAGTTGCAACTTTATGCACATATTCATAACGTCAAATGATAGTAGATTAGACAAGGTATAAGAAAAATACAGTTTCAAAGCTAGCACACGCTACTTAGCAGGAATTTAATTTAATTTCATCTGCTCCATACAAAATATAACAAAACACATTTTTCTACCCAAAGTATTAAATTTAGGAAAAAACCACTCAGAGCAATTATTACTGAGATGAATGAGCTCTATCCATCCGCATAAAGAAAAAAAAACAAAGTTGCTTCTTATGTCACCAAAATCATTGTTTCGACCCACTGTGCGCCGCTGCCGCCTAAAGCGCGTCGCGCCGTAGGTGCAGCCCCGCAGTACAGTTTACATAAAAATATTATGCTAAATTATTTTTTAGTGTGAAAAAATAACATCCACTCAATAAGTCTTTTTTTGAGATATGTCGATACCGAGCATGTACACGAAATTCTTGCATATGATTTTTTAACACCTTTATTGCTTATTTCCTCCACGTCTATTGTTCCAAGATGGGCAAAGGCCAGTTTGAATTGTGTTTCAACGCCAAACTTCTGATTGGCGAGCATCATATCAAAATGACCAAACTACACTCAAGTTTATTTTGCTAGAATTGGGGTAAATGGGCATTTACTGAGATTGTTTCAACATCTTCTTGGGTGATTTAGAATCATGTAAACCTAACCGAATTAAATTGAGGTACGATTAGACAATTGCAAACAGCAGATTATTGCCAACCCTGCACTTTCAATTCCAAGTACTTTTGAAAACATCGTCAAAGGCATTGAACACGATACTTTTGATTTTATATAACTGTAGGAATAAAGTGGCCGGAACAAAAAAGAAGTATTGAAGAGGTGGAAGTACCTCCCGTATAATAGTAGTTTATGCAACGACCATATAAAAAGGGTTATTAAAACACGAGTGTGGGTTTATCACACGAGGCGTAGCCGAGTGTGATAATAGCATCACACGAGTGTTTTAATACCTAATTATATGCCGTTGCATACACTATTTTATCTTCACTCATACAGTTGAAATAAAATAAGTGGAAAAATAGTTAATTCCAATATGGCGGATATTCTCATTGCGTATTCGAATGACTGCGCAGCGCGCTCAAACATAGACAAAGATAAAAGCTGGCTCATTGACTTAAGTCAATGAGCCCGCGCCAAAAATTAAAAAGAAAAAGTATACTATAAAAATTAAAAAGTTATTTTATGATGCAGTTGTTTAAAAATCGAAGGAAAATGTTGAACTGTAATGGTTTTTTTTTTAATTTTACCTTTCCACGAAAAAAAAGTATGTATTTATGCATTCGTTTTTGAACTCATATTTGGAACATTACGTTGTGAGTGTAGATAAAAACATTTTTTGGTCGCTGATTATTATTATAACGGAGATCGCATTTTGATCTTTGGTAGTGTGGTCCAATCAATTGTTGGCCAAATCAAAATGTATTTTTTAGATGGTACTTTCGCAGTTTGTCCCAAGCCTTACACTTAATTAATAATTATACACTGCGACATGGGAATCACAATCCGGTATACCAATATAATCCCCGTACTGTATGTTCTGCTGCCAAACAAGATATCTGAAACATACAAAACAATGCTTCAATTGATTAAGTCTGTACTAAAACTTAACACCAGTACTGAATGGGACCCCGGCGTACATTATGATTGATTTTGAGGCAGCAATTGCGAAGGCCCTGACATCAGTATTTCCAAAAGTACAAAAGGGGGTTTGCTACTATCATTTTCATAAGGAATTATGGAGAAAAGGAAGGAAGGAAGAAGAAGAGTTAAAGTTGACAAAGAATCGCGACAAGAGAAGAATATTAACACTGACAGCATCGTTACCTTTGTTGCCTATCGAGAAAATAGATATCTCAAATGTTAAAAATTTCCGGAAACAATGGTGTATTTTTGGGCAAAAACACAGGACAAATAATTTTGCTGAAGCGTGGCATTAAAAGAAAATTGGGTTTATAAGGATTGATAACAATACTACTTATGGATATCTGTGGCTCGACTGTCAACCAACTGACACCAATTTTTTCACGTTCTATTTTAATTAGTTTTATTTATCAATGTATCCATAAATATACAATAGAAAATGGAAATAACGAGAAAAAAAAATGGAACAAACTATCGCATAATATAGCAGTGCCTATGTTCACAAAAAGGATGCGAACTATAAAAATTTGAAATGTTGACAAGAGCCGCAGCTCGACGAGCACGCCCACCACCTCCGGCCTCGTCGCTCAGCTCCGCCTCGCCGCCGCCGGAACCCAGCCCCACCATGAGTGCTGTGATGCCGGCCGCGGCAGTTGCGTCGAGCTCGAGCGATGAGTATTTCTCGCCGCCCACGTCGCCACCACCTGTACGTCGAGGGAGAGGACGCCGGCCGCCGGACGGTTTAGGACCTCGAGGCCCACCGGCCTCTGATAGGGTCCCAGCTCCCGGCGGAAGTGTGCAGCGCATGCGATGGACACAATCCATCAATGAAAATGTCATGCGCGCATACTAATGAATTGAATTGGCAACATTGGTGACAGGTTGACAAAAACCGAAGTCTTCCTTTTTTAATTTAAATCATTATTTTGGGGGTGCCATAGTGTGTAATTTCTGCTGCCGATATCCGCGGAGACCTTTGCACTTGCCCCGTGTATTAAAAATTATATTGCGGCGCCGCTTTCGTCGGATACGAGCCGCTGTGCGGTCAGCTGCATCTACAGCTGGAGGCGACGCCAGCGCTCCTGTCTCCTGGCAACGGTTGTCCGGGCGCCGCCCCTGAAATGCCTTTTTGGGTGCGGTGGCGGTGCCCCAGGCCGGCCAACGCGACTGCGCTGCAAGCTTGACGCAAGTTCCCATCGTGGCAGTTGTCACTAGAATAATTTTTTGAGTGTGTTTTCTTTGGTTTTTTATTTGCTTTAATTGCAAATGGTTAATAAGTGTACATTTTATACTAGTGTGTAGTATATTTATTTTAATGATTAGTGGCAGCAGTGTTGTGTTGGAAGATAGTGCCTGTCAACCTTCGACATCACTAACCATCTTGGAGAGGTGTCCTCTGTGCACCCAGGCACGATTTTTTAAAGGTAAGCGGGGTCTGAATGTGCACATTGGGCACACAAACCCTTTTGGGGTTTGTTTCTCCAGATACTCTCTCAGCTCTGGAGAGCAAACACCCTGCCCCATCGGATGGCCTTTCTTTCCCGGTGGTTAGGGCTCCAGAGAGAGGAACCTCCTTACTATACGAGCCGTATAGAGGAGTACTGCCTTGTGGATCAGGCCCTTTACCCAACTGCGTAACGCCAGCTTCGACAGGTGGTCGTCGAAGCTTTTGGCCATCAAGCCATTGGCTGTAACGACAATCGGCACAATGACAGCCGAGTCCACATTTCACATGTTGACAACCTCGTGTGCTACGTCGATCTTCGCCAAAAGGAGAACGCGAAGCTCCGAGCAGACCTGGCCGGGCTTCGAGGAGCCAGCTCACAGGGGGCGCCTCAGGGGAGTGCAAGGAAGGACAAAGCCTATCTGTGCCGGTAGAGAACCAGGTGCTGGACCTGATGCGGCAGGAGATGACTGTTTTCCGGGAACGGTTCTCCATCCTGGAGGGCATCATAGTAGGTACCTAATCAATGAAACGTCGAACAAAATCTATTCTAGGCTATTATAAATTGTAGGCGGTTATTCACATAACCTTTTTAATTTTAAATGTTTTTTAATCTCGAATCTCGTTGTAAAGATCTAATGCTGCAGTTTTAGTTTTTAACAAAATCGGACTCGAGACTCTTTTAAGTATTTTTCGATATTCCTCATAGTTTCAGATTTGGCCCACTTGAAAAATTCAACCTGATTATCTGGACGATAATCAGGTTGAATTTTCATCCCGATATATATAAACTTCCATGTGTTGTTCCACTGTTTCTTATGGGATTTTATACCATCGACATCATAAAGTAGTCAATGTTCATAAAGGTAGTAATATATCAGTATGGAGTAAGTATTTCCCTCAAATCAGAGAAATAAAATAATAATTCCAAACGTTTGAAAGATATTTGCTTTCACAAAAGTAACTCTCAAATGAAGTGAAGAAATAAGAATTGTCAAATATGAGAGATACTGCTGTCGTATTTAAGGCGAACTCATTCCCTGGAGATGGATATCTGCTGTTCTCATTAATATACCTACATAAGTCATGGTAGCGGTAATTTTTTTAAAATTGTCTTCTTTTTCTTCGTGTGGGTCCGGTAAGGTCTAATGGAGACACCCTAGTGTCAGAGTTTCTAAACCGCCTCAAGGGCCTCTGATAAGGTTTGACGACCGCCATTTAGCGGCCGGGACCACCACCGGCTTAAACGTGCCTTCCGAAGCACGGAATCGTCTTTTTATCAGACAATCAGGGGATTCAAGCCTGCACTGCTCCAGCCAAACTGGAAACAACTTTACAAAGTATGCTTCCCGTGGGAATCGAAAATAAAATTGTCATATTTTGCGTATGTTGTATGGAAACTGGTTGACAAGGGATGGGCATTAGATGCGAGATGATAGATAGAGAGGAATGATGAACATGTCGTCACGAACGTTTTGAGTATGAACGTGGTACAATTTATTTGTGTTCTAAAAAAAAAAGTCAGTTGTTTTTTATTATTAGTCTGTTTGCCACTCTTCTAAGGAAAACACCATAGGAAATGACCAATTAGAACCGTACACTAGCTTCTGACGTTCTGTAAGTAGCATTGATCTTCTACAGATTGTGCGCAGGAACTCCACGACCTGATCCCACCATCGCCCTTTTACCATCGGAATACCAGACGGACTGCTGGGTATTATCCGCACTTGGTCGATATCCCAATCAGTCGTACTCACAGCTTCTCCTCCACATTTATTATGCGCACAGCCAATGAGTGGAATTCTCTACCAGCGTCTGTGTTCCCTTCCACACATAACCCGTCTGCCTTCAAAGCAAGAGTGAACATCTGGCATCTTCTGGGCACGCTCGCTCCATCATAGACCTCATTTATCGCTTTCCATCAGGCGTGATCGAGGTCAAGAGAAAGCCCATTCCTCAATAAAAAAATGCATTACGTTTAATTTTTTCAGAAAAAAAATAACAATGCTTTTCTTAGGAATATTGTTCACAAAATATTGTGTTTATTAATTTTTATTCTTTGTTTGTTCACAAGTGTGCAACTATTTTTTGATACTCGTGGGTATTTGTCAAGGCGCTCTTGGCTCCATAATGAACATCATTATTCTAACTCAGCCGGGCTCGACAAAGAGCTTCCACTTACATTAACATTAATGCTCTATAATTACCTCCTTTCTTTCAAAAACGATTCTTGATCCAATTACGAAAATTCCTTCAATGATAGAAAACTGTCCAGTTTTTGTACGTTCAGAATGCTGCGTTCCATCGCTCTTTGGAAAACTCCAAGGCGGAACTTTTGCGACTCGGTGAGCGACCAGGTCACAAAAACTGGACAGAATTAGAAACACTACGCTGCGTTCCAAAACGGGAATAATGGATGTAGGTAAGAAGGCTGCCAGGCTGAAATGGGATTGGGCGGGTCACGTTAGTCGCATGCATTGTGACCGGCGGTGGGCAAAAGTCTCCACACAATGGGTACCCATAGATGGACGGCGTCGCCGAGGCAGGCCCAGTAAGAGGTGGCGAGACAACCTGGATGCGTACCATGAGAGCTGGTACGAGTTGACACGTGAAAAGAATTGTTGGAAGGCCTTTGCCCAGCAGTGGGACAGCCTGGGCTGTAAAAAAAAACAAAAAAAAAGATAAAAAACTACACTTTTAGTGTCATAGGACTTCATGGTCCCGTGACCATCCTAGCTATCCTTCCGTGGAAATATCTAGGCAAAGCCGAGAAAAAAGCTATTGACTAATAGAGACAGAGATTTCATTAATTACTGTTTTCGAAGTATCCATAATGAATCAATGACAAAGTTTCCAGAATATTTTAGCCTTTCAATACAGGCTGAAGCACTATAATTTGCAAAACTTTCGGTCTGAAATGACAATAACTTAAATTACTTTGTCCAGGCTTGAAGGTTTGGTACACTTTAATAAATACAAGCCTGTAATTTTGTTACAATTCTACTGCATATCAAAGACCTCGCGAACAGAGAGACGCTCGCGACTTCAAGAAAAGGAGGAGGTTCGCAATTCGGTTGTATTTTATATGTTTCTTACCTCGTAACTCCGTCATTTAAGAACCGGTTTGAAAAAATATTTTTAATGAGAAAGGATATACTTTCCGATTGTAAGAATTCCTATGGAAATTATTTTAAAATTGGTTCTAAAAGTGGTTTTTTCCAGCTATTTTGATTTAAAAACCAAAGTTTTTAATCGAAATAGCTGGAAAAAAAGTCATCCAAGTAAACGAAATTTATTTATTTAAACTTTATGTACAATAGTGGTACATGGGCGGACTTAATGCAACAAAGCATTCTCTACCAGTTAACCTTTGAGTTAAAAATACTACACTGTGGTGAAATTGCATATTTTGCTTTCCTGCGACTAGTCACTATAATATTTTATTTTTAAATTGTAAATTTGACGTTCAAAAGTGCCTTTTTTATGGTTTACTTGAAATAAATTAACTGACTTTGACTTTGTGACTTCCCAGTGGTACGGGTTACAAAAATGGTAAAGAGGTAAAAAGCCTAATATAAAAAAAAACTTTTTTACAAACAAAACTTCCAAATAAAAAACACTGTAAAGTATAAAATATCTAACTAACAACCAAAAACACCGACTTTCGAAATTAAAATTATTTTTAACCGACTTCCAAAAGGAAGAGGTTCTATGTTTATGATTTCGTATGCGTTTAACAAAATATAAAAAGAACAAATAAAAATAAATCGCTTTTCAATTTAGTTTTCTAAAAACGTGTGATAAATGGTGATATAGCGAAAAGAAACGAATCCCAAATGAAGTTCGAAGAAACATGACATATACTTAGAAACACGTGCGCGTATACAGTACCCTCATTTGTTAGAAACGTGTCACGCACGTGCGAATATACTTCTATTAAAAATGTATTAACCTTTTGAAAGGACTCGCAAAGACGACATTATTCTTCAAGTCTTTTCGAGACGAATTTTTACGAAATGAAGAAGCACTTTTTCATATATTTTTCGAATGTTGGACAAACGTATTCAGTTATGTGTGTTCCTAGTGGTAAGAGTTTAAAATGTAACATAAACCTGATTTGAGGACCCTATTCAAGTTCAGAATATTTTTTCCAAGGCTGAAGAAAAATTGAATTTAAGAGGTTTCCAATGTGGGCGCTCGGTTCTTACTAGATATTTAATACCTGTAAAGTTTCGAACTTAGGTACAATACACGCTACCACACACACGCTAACATACAAGCGTTGCTTAGCAAATCATACAAGTGCTAAAAGCGGACTTAAACACTGAAAGCTCAGGTTTGGAAACCGTCGCAAAGTCTGAATTACTCAAAAGAACAAAAATGAAACGATTTCAGAACTAGCTTTTATTGAAAACCAGTTCACATGACAGTCAACTTAAGATCTGATTTGCCGTGATACTTTGAATCGGACCAATTTAATAAAACACTTCTTGTAGAATTTATATAAAAACCGGCAAAGTGCGAGTCGGATTCGCGCACCGAGGGTTCCGTACAAACCTGTAGGTATATAAGTAAAAGTTCAACCATCACGACAATCGAGTCATACCTAGTTATGATGGTATTTTGAAATAAAATTATTAAAAATATTTTTATTATGATGTAAATACAAATTTACGGTTTTCGCAATTTTTCTTTTATCTGTGCTATACGACGTTGTTTCGTACCAAATTTCAAGATTTTGAGTTCACGGCAAGTACCCTGTAGGTTTTGATTCCCTTGCGAGTGTCGAAAATTTGCAGAAAGGTGTGGCATAAACGGCTGTATCTTTTGATTGCGTTGGCTTATAAGATTGTTTTTTTTCACAGCTCCAAGGAAAAGTAGACCTGGTTAGTAGTATTAGTATTTAATATAAATTCCAGCTTGATACCCCTACGCGTTCCTGAGAAAAGGGTCTTGACAGACAGACAGACAGACGGACGGACGGACGGACAACAAAGTGATCCTACAAGGGTTCCGTTTTTTCCTTTCGAGGTACGGAAACCTAAAAACGTCATAAAGTGAATTGCTAGCAAAGAGATGTTTAGTTTGTACTTAGGCCTTATACGGAGTTTGCATTTGAGCTGCAACATTGTACTTCAGATACGATTTATGAAAGTGGCGTATATTCGAGTCCTACTGTTGCCTGTCGGTTTGATTTCATTTGTCTTCCTAGTTTAGCACTATTCTACAATTACTCTCCGTTAAAATGGACAGATAGCCTTATAAATAAGTCTTAGATCTCGATTACTTGACGTATTTATAATAGAAAACGTTGTTGTAATAGTTAACACGAAGATGACCTTGTGATTGGGGTTTAAAATTCAAAAAGGGAAGGCTAAATAGGCGTTGATTTGCCCCACACTAGGAATTTCTCCTGTATCGTGGGTGCGCTTACAAACATAAACTCACATGTACAAACAGCTAGACCCGGAACAACTATCTGTAGGCCATACAAATATTTGTTCCGTACGGGAAACGAACCCGCGACACGCAGCGCAGCAGTCCATTGCTCAACCACTGCGCCAACCGTGCTGCCTTTTAAAATACGTCTAAAAGCTAGAGAAGAAGGCCAATCTAATGATCAATGCAACACCAGTTACTAAGAATTGTACGACAGAGTTATCCTTATGATAAAAATGATCTATCACTATAAATGAGATATTGATCGTTTCCTTGCCTGTAACATCCACTATGAATACCTATAATATATATTCCGATTCATAAGTCTCACACAAGTTTCCTTAGTCATAATTACTTGCCATTAGTTTTGTGGGAAAATTAACAGCTGCATCCTATGTTTCTTCTATAACCAAAATTGTGATATACAGAGAAGAAAGACCTCTTAATTTTCCTTGTTTCTTCAAAAACTCAGCTTTCAACTCCTTTGTGTAGTTTAGAAGATTCATTTGATTGGGAAAGGTTCGAAGCGTTCCGAAAATGTTTCCATCTATTTAATTATGTTTGCGTTCCAAAATATTCGGGTTCTTCATTAAGTCTTCTCAATTCAGGTCTATTCATCAAACTTCACTGTTGATCGTTTCTTACAGTTTCGAAATTTTCGAAGTCATCCAATGTTTTGTTTGTGTTAATATTCGAAGGGAGCTCTTGACGTCAATTTTTGAGCTTTAGGCAATATTAGAATATGACTTGGCAGGATTTAAAATACTTACTTGAAAAGTAGCTTTTAATGTGTTGCTTTTAGGTTTACAATGCAGTGTATTTCACACACGTCGAAATTTCCTTTTAATAATATTCAGTTTCATACATACATTTAATAAACTCACGCTTTTTTCCCATGGATTTAGGCAGAAAGATTAGGAAATCACCGATTATGATTCTTACACATTCTTTTTTTTTTCATTTATCTGGTAATACAGTGAGTACTACGCCCCTGGCTTTTCCGAAGAACATTACCAATAACAGTCTGCCCATTACACCTTACTATACCAAGATTGTTCTATGAACATTTCATTACTCCTTATTTTCCTTCATTTTTAGGGTTCCGTTTGCAACAAGGAACCCTTATAGTTTCGCCATGTCCGTCTGTCTGTCTGTCTGTCCGCGGTTTAGCTCAGAGACGCTTAGCACTAGAAAGTTTGGTATGGTACCCATACGGGTAGGTATACATATTAATCACGCCGACAAAGTGGTAAAATAAAATTTGTTTTTTTTTTAGTATTAAAGTGACGATGATTTTTTTCTTCGTCCATCGTGTGTTGTGGGGTGTCAATGGTCTTTTTAAAACATCAAGGGTGTGCTAAAACCATTTTTCCATCCAAGGATCCGATTAAGAAATTTTAAGCTTTTAAAGCACTAATTTTTGTCCCCCTCTGCCCGCTAAACGATTGTTTTTGGAGACGTGAAAAAAATCATGGTAGTAGCATATACAACGAATTTAGAAGGAAAACTATCATAGCTAAGTAGGCTTTACAAGTAACTGATTAGGAAAAACTTCGTATTAACTGCATATAAAATGACTTAAAACTAAGTATATTTGTAACTTTGTAATGTCATAGTAAAATTTGCAATTTTTATCATGGCTTACAGGACGGGTAACTACGGAACCCTACAATGTGCGTGGCCCGACACGCACTTGGCCGGTTTTTTTCGTTTCTAATATAGACAAAATCAACGAGATCGATTCCTGGCTAAGAATACTGATTTTTCAAAAATCGTATGATGTAGTTTTAGTTTTCATCAAAATCGGGCTCGAGACTCCTTAAAATGAAAATAAAGACGTAATTGTGTTTCTGTAAGAATAAACGTTTTTATTTTCAAAACGTGTTTACATTATTTTAACTAAAAGATAACAAAACATTTCCTCACCTGTAAGAATAAAAGAAACGAAATTTAAAGCCTTTACTTCAGGTATTTTCATATCTAAATCTAAATAATTATACTGCTTAGTAAAAATATCATAATTTTATGTTTCATTAAATGTCAAAACCGTCAGACGTGACACCTTTGTCGATGGCGCGACAAAGACAAATTTAAGAATAGCGATCGTATATCATAGAATAGGTTTTATTTAGTTTTATTGCAACTGGAGACGAATGGAGGGGTTAAAATTTTGAAGTGTGATCAACAACCAGGGTAATGATAAAGGTAGAAAACTTAAATAAGACTGGGGTAGGCATCAGAAATAATAATAACCTCTTTATTTCAGGCTACTTTGGGTATTATGGTTAAAAGTGTCACCATTTAGTACTCTCGAGAAAGGAGAGAAAGAAAGAAGCATCAAGTAATGATGAACGTTGGGGGGATGAAATAAAAGAAAAATGCAGGGAAAATTTAGAGAAGAAAAATCACAAGCACAAAGTTATGGTAAACTCAAAGGAGTGAATTATGCCAAAGGGCAATATGATACCGATATCAAGGACAGAAATCTCTTAAAATTACAAAACAAAAGTCGCTGTCTGTTCCTCAGCTTACTGTATCAAACTCCGTTGCGATTTATAAGGGTTTCACAAGCGTTGTACGAGGACGGTTTGTGTATGATTATCACCCGTGCAAAGCTGGGGTCGGTAGTACAAAAATACATGTAAAACACACTATACCAGCATAATTATGTTAGTTCTAGCATAATTGTGAGTTAATATCAATAGCATGAATATCATAGCATGAAATATTTCAAAACTCAAATCGAAGTGCAATTAAATGGTTTTGCAAATGCGAAAAAAGTGTATTGGATCTATGGAGAGGCACAATAGATGAATATATAAAAAAGTCAATTTATAGAGCAGTAGTGATATTATGCAACGGGAAGAATAATCGCGAATTCAATACGACAAGAGTAAAAATATTGCCAATACTGAGTACTGCAGTATTTCTTATTTGTTATTACAAGATATAATTTTGATAGAAAGCCAGTGTCGCTGATCATCACTTGCCAAGACTGTATTATGTACCTCCACGACCCTTTACATGGTAACACGGCACCCCTTGGTAAGAATGGTTGTTCAGTCCACACGATACAGACTTTAGTCTGCGCAGACTTTGAACTCTAAAAAAAAAAACTATCACACCGACATTTCGCACTAGTGACAGGACAAGCGACAATCTGACAATCCAACAATTTTGTAAGTTTATTTCATACTCTGCTTTAAAACACCACCTGTCGCGAAATAATGACAATTATGTCAGTTTTTGACAAAATTGTCGCACAGTGCCCAGACGGCCAATTCTATCAATTTACGGCCAATTCTATCAATTTTTAAGCAACGTTTGCATTCGCATCTCAATCGCAATCTGTCAAAAAAACCCTAACTTCAATACATTTTTGACAGATTGCTACTGACATACAAATGCGAACTGACATACATGCTTAAAAATTTGAATTGGCACTCTGTTCGCAATAAAATGGCTTTGATATTTATTAATTTTGATTTTGATTACTTAAAAACTGAATTAAGGTAAACTTTCGCTTAGTAAAAATAGCTATGTATTCTACATAGTTATCCATATAACTATGTAGAATACATAGCTATTTTTAAGCTTAAACGTCGAGGATCCGTCAGATTTTTCCTCAGCATAAAGTTGTCCGAAGCCCCAAGCAAGTTTTGCCACTAGGCCTCACTAGTCCAAGGATATATTTCCGGCACTCCTTGGATCGATCAAAGCATCATCCACAAAGCCAACAAGCTAAAAGCTAATGAGTATAGAATATGCAAACAACAGGCATTGTAGCAAACCATTTAATTACTTTCCAATTTTTCGAGAAAAAAATCTGGAAAATTTATAAGTATTTAAATTAGAAAGGATTTTCCACAAATCAGTACTGTAAAATTTGGTCGGACTGCGATAAATATGTTTTGCGGTAACAAGAGTTATCTCTGCCTGATGTTTTCGCTGATTTTAGTTCAGTACCGCTTGTGCAGTTGATGTGGGAGGTCGCGCCGCGCTCGTGAATATTCGTAAAACATCGCGAAAACTTCTAATGTTTTAAGTTCTATGTTTCTCGAATGATTTCAAGTGTTTTGTTTTGTGAATTTGTGTGTAAAGTGAGTGTGTGCCGTTCAAAGTGGATTATTGTTTCGATAATCGTAAGTTATTGTGTTTGTTTTGTTTTTATCTTTACTTATGTAATTGTTTTGACATAAACATTAATCATTTCGATTGTTACGTTCCAATAAACGGCAGTGGCGGCAACGTATAAACAGGGAAGAAGAAACATGATAAGTAGTAAAAACAAATATAATAAATATAAAACCGTTTAAAAACATTCAGCACTATTGACTAAAACTTTCTTACCCTATACTTAGTTAATTTAATTTTTTTTTGTAGAATTTTTTTAAAAAGAATCTGTTTTTAAGTATTTAAACTACGCATTATTTTGGTTAGATTTTTATATCAATAAGTGATTCCATACTTTTGACATTTAGCAGAAACGAATTTTCCGATATTTTTCCTTCAATATTCCCTAAGGAAAAACACGTTCCATAAAGAACTAAGCTTTTTGCAAGAAACCACCCACTTGATAATTAAGGAGAAGACGTTCCTTTACGTTCGCATTTTTATGAGGACAATAGCTTAGCACTACGGATTAATCTTTCGCAATATTTGTAACAAGTTAGAAAAACGATATATGGCAAGCCTGAGTATAGGGTACGTATTCTAAGTTAGTAAAAATGATATTAACATAGCTTTAAGAAAACTTTCAGATAAAGTATTATTTATTAAAGATAATTGAAGTTAGTCCAACTACTATAAGTATAAATAATGACGGTTTGTATAGGTAAAAAAACTTTTTATCATGAAATATCATGAAATTATCCAAAAAAAAACTAAAATTATTATCACCCAATCAATAACCTAGTTCATAATCCATGACTCAAATACCAAATTTAATTAAATCTAGTCCCAGAATACTTACAATTTTACAAATCAGCATGAAATGAATACTAAGAATAATGATTTATAGTCGTTTATAATAAATAATAATCAGTAATGTTATCTTGAGAAAGCCAAAGCAGCAGTTAATAATAAATCAGGGATAATGAACGATAAAATTGATATTGCAGGATTGTTTTAAGATACTCTACTTAAATGTATTATAAGCCGTCTGGGTTTCCTATGAATAGTCATTCGTATCTTTGGAACTGAATGTCGTAAGGGGCTAACACGATATTATCAATTGAATGAGTAACATTATCTTCGTGTTCGTTGATAGCATTATCGTCATCAACATTATTTATCAGGTTTTAGACGTCCACCGCTGAACATAGGTCACCTCAAAGATCGCGTTATGTCGAACGTAAACGGCTGCTTTTTATGGGTGATCGATGAGTTATGTTAGGTTACATACTTATACTACTATATATCCTTTTCTCTTTGGGCCTATCTACTACTATCCAACAACGTTGTCAATGAAAATCAGTTTCCGATGAATAGCGGCTGAATATTTTTCTTTTGAATTTCTCAATTTTAACTCTTCGGTTATAATTTAAATAATCTTTGTGATTGATTTACCACTGATTAAAATGCGATCGCATACGCAAGGGTCAGTTTTACATACTTGCTCCTATTTCTGGTTGATCGATTTTTTGTTGGTACATTACAATGAATAGCCTCTCGCAGGTCAACCTAGGAGGTTGTCGTCTACTTAACCAGACTTGCCTGTGGCGGCCTTACTGTAAATACGAGTATTAAAGCCTCCAGCCAGGGCTTATTAAAAACTTCTAAACAAAACGACTACAGGGGGTGCCCTTAGAGCGCTGGGGGAAGGACAGCTAGGGACGGTTGGATCGAACTGGGATTATTATTTAGGGCGAATTTAAAACTACAGGCTCAGCGGCGAGCAAGGGTCGGGGCGGACATCGACGGGGACGTCGCGACGGGCCTTGGTGGCAAGGGCGAAAAACGGGGTCTTGATTTGCGCAGTGTGCTTGTTTTTCTACGGCTCTTGGAGGAGGGTGGTAGAGCCATCGGGAGTGACAATAGTATGCCTCGGACGGCAAATTTTAGAGATGCGGGAGGGTTTGTATCGGGCGGCCGATGCGATAAGGGGGTTGCGGTGTTTGACAGCAGCGTCGAAGAAGCCCACTCTGCTAAGACTACACGACTAAAAATAACTCTACATCATATAATAAAATTATGCGAGCGAATTTATTTACTGCTATGATTATTATTCTTTGCGAAACTTTTGTAAATAAACAATCAAGAAAAGCAAGCAAGAATCCGTTTGCTAGTTCCTGCAGATAACTTTTCTCGGAAAATTAAAAGATAACCTCCTTGGTAATATATTATATTGCGCTGACAGTTTGCGTATGCTACTCTTACGTTGGCTAGAATTGCATCCACTTTAGACTCTTCTACAGTTAAACACATATTAATACCGCGCTGGTATATCTCCAAAACAAACACTCAAGTCTGAAATATTAAACAGTTTTTGAAACTATAAAATTTAAATAATATATCTAGGAGCCCTCAGCTCACACTCTGCGAGATAAGTAAACATTCGGAATGCGTCCCTCTAACCTCTTAGAATTTTAGCGTAAATATATTTATATTCGTCTTAGCAGGAATTTGTTCGAAAGTGTCACTGCGGCCCTAAATCGCAGAAGGCCTTAGGAAGAATACGAATGGGCTTTAGTCAGTAAGAGTGTGACACTCCTTCCCGCTCCACCCAGAGCGAAAGAAGTCATTTGATGATTTCCCATCCTTCATCACGAAAGCTCAACATTTTCGTTTTATTTCCACGTATTTACCTATCTTGCACAATCTTCAATCTTCCTCTACGGTCAATTAATTCAGCGCGAAGCTATGCAAAGCTTACTTTGAACATCGTCGAAAACATTCAGGTCCTTTGCAAATTCAAATCTGTTGAATCAGGTAGAGTGCCGAGTACCGCAGCTGAGTAGATCTACAGATTGTAATTTTATCTTCTTAACTGGATAATTTCTTAAATTTTTTATTTAAATATAGGTATTATTAAACATGAACATCAGTAATCAATTCCACACTTAGTCAATTTCGTACAACTTTATATTTAGGTTCTTCCTTCCTGTTCTGTCTCTTAAAATTCATATTGTCTATTCAGAATATTCATGTTATTCAAAGCCAAAACCCAAGCAAGCGAGAACCAGTCTTAGAGAATCTAATTACCAAATTGAGTTTCTAAAGCGAGCCTCATATGTACCGCAGATTAAGTCGAAAGTAAATTACGGGCCCAAGCAGACATGGGTCTATTTTTAGCATTAACCATCGATCGTCTCTTTTTTTTAAATAATTCTTATTTTACAGAAATAAATATCAATTATCTGTTTGTTTGTGAATGTGACTTTGTATGTTTAGTGTGGGGTAACGTTTAAAAAAAATAAGATCCAGTTAAGAAACCCAAAAGTATAGAGATTCCAAAATACGGCAAACACTAGGTGTGTTTGCCGTATTTTGGAATCTCTATACAGTCAAGGCTTTCCTCTATGCATTTTCTCTACGTCATTCCCTATACAGGCAAACTGCCCTGTCTTAGATTCAGCATTGATAGAAATCACGATCCAATAAAAAAAAACTCGAAAACGCGATCCAGCTTCAAAGCAATGGTTGAAACGCGCAATTTCAGTATCGCAAACAAACGCTCGAATCGCCAAAATGTACACCACGATATTAAATTATTGAAGAATGTACAAAACCGTCGATTGCCGATGTAAAAAGAACTTTTAGCAAAAAACAACCGACTGTGCGTGTTTGTGTAGCGGCATCAATACTGCCACAAAAAACCAACGTAGCAAAAATCTATATCGTAACAAAAAAGAACCGTACCGCCATCTATCCTGTCAGCTGCGAACTAACTGAACGAAATCCTGAATCGCGGTATCAGAGTTTACCGTGCGATTTAAACGTATACAAACGTCTGAACATCAACTATCGGGCAGTTGCCCAACAGACACAACAACAATCTGCTTGCAGGATCCTCCCTTTTCAATGGAGGGACTTTACTCTACTGCTATCACCATACGACTTCCAAAAAAGATACTGAAAAGTTTAGTTTTCCATATCAGTAGAACTTATTGTCATTCTGATACCGACTTCTGAAACTATTTAGCACATTGTAGTGTTTTGTTTTGGAAGTTGTTTATCTTTTGGGGTTCCTCTTATCACTTATCTCCATTCAAAATGCCTAACATAGAAAATCTATGTGATACTATTCTGTAATCCCATCAATATTACCTATGTAACATATGGGTCGAATAGATAAACCTTTATCTTTTTAAAGTCGTTAAAAAAGTAGCAAGTTTACCAAGACCCTGTATCAAGTTAACAGGTCAAGGCTAAGGGATGTTTATGGCAAGACATTGTTTGCCTTCACGCTTAAGCTCTTTTTAAATGAACTGGAAACTTTTCTATAATGGTTTACACAACAGTATGGGGACGGTTTCATGGCTCTGTAAATCTTTTGTCGTACTGAAGTTCTGAAATTTGTTACTGTAAGTTCGGTATGTATGTAGGTACACCAGTGTTACAATACATTAGTGGATATTCTTTGGCAAACTGAACGCAGTATTATGTTAGATAGTATTCAGGTTACATTTGGAGTTGTATACTATACCAGAACTAAATTCCGTGCGTTCAAGCGATTTTGCCATACCTATTACTGGAATCAAAAGTAGCTCACAATTTAGGACCCATTAGTATTTGTGTTAATAATGTATAATCCGTGGTGCTTGGCAATTGGGCTTAACCCAGTTGTATATGTCCCTTGCTGCCTATTTGGCCTAGCTCCGTTCTGTCTCCTGCTTGATAAGGAGGGAAGTGGAAATTATATTTGCATAGTGGGTACGCAGATGTGTACAAGTCGACCATGTTTTTGGGGTTATCTGTTCAGGCAAAACTTTATGGTTTATGAACCGTCCTTGATGAGTATTTTACGTTGGGTTTAGTTATAGCTATGCATTGGACGTAGAACTTCAAAGATAAACCAGGGACTTCTTCAACTTAAAATCAATAAAATCTAGTAATGTGTGATAGTGTTAGGTTTATGTCAATCCCAAAGCAAAGCAGATATTTAACTATGAGCTGGTCTGGACTTGGACTGCACATGAAGTATCCTTAACGGCAAATAGCGCAACCATTTGTAATGGGAGTAATGTCAATTTAGTTGTGGGGTTATCACCACTAAAAAGTGATACTTACTTAATTTTTTTTTTTTAATTAAAAAATACAACCGACTTCCAAATAAAGAACACTAAAAAGTTGGAATAACTTTTATTTCGGAAGTCAGTGTCAGAAAACGAAGAAACAAACAAAAACACCGACTTCCGAAATCCGTTTTTTATTTGGATTTCTGTTGTATTTTTTTGTACAAAAGATTTTTGAAAACAAAATCAGATTTAGTGCTGTTCCGATTCATTCAGACATTCATTGTACGAATATCAAAAGCTTGCATTGACATAAAGCTCTTAACTGACGAAGAGGTATTCCTGATATCGAATATCGATAAAAAATAAGGGCAAAGTTTTACGTCAAAAGAAGATGTTAAATACAATATTTTAAATAATTTCATCGAATGTTTATACTAACTGCTTGCAACACAAAGAAGAAAAATTAGTGCTGGCTGAAATATTAATCAAGGTAATGAGTTATTTGTTTAAATCCGTGGTGTCCGCATGTGAGGGACAGGAATGACGAACTTTTTTGAGGAAAAATTAGAAAAAGAGGGTCTAGGAAGACCAAAGAAACGTTTGATGTATTGTGAGAAGATGATACAGCTAGAAAAGAGGGAACTGTTGAGATAATGGCAAATAGCGCTATGAACGCACTGGCATAACTGTTGTATAAAAAACTTTTCACAAAAAAAAGAAACCGACTTCCAAAAAACACTACAAAGTTCAAAATAACTTTAATTTCGAAAGTCGGTGTTTTTGGTTGCTTCTTCGTTATTTGACACCGACTTCCGAAATTAAAGTTATTTTGAACTTTGTAGTGTTTTTTGGAAGTCGGTTTCTTTTTTTTGTGAAAAAGTTTTTTATTTTTCACTTTTTAGTGGTACCTCACACCTAACAACACCACTGCAAAGTCACAGAAAAGCAAAAATACGCAATTTCGTATACATGGATGATTTTTCCACATATTTTTTCCAGCTATTTGGATTTAATAACCAAACTACTGAACCGATTTTGATAAAATTTCAATGGGACCATTTGGAAAGTATACCCTTTCCAACAAAAAAAGAATTTTTCAAATCGGTTGGCAAGCGACGGAGTTATGCCCGAACAAACATAAAAAAAAAATACAAACATCCGAATTGAGAACCTCCTCCTTTTTTAGAAGTCGGTTAAAAAACAAATGGTTGTTAAAAATGGATGGAAGAAATTTATTTTATAGGTACATGAAGGAAAAATTCAATGACAGTTCTGGCTTCATAATAAAATATATAGAACAAAGCACTATTTTTTCATAGCTAGAATGTAGCCGGTAAGATTATTTGATACTAAACTTTAACAGTGACTAGAGTCGCCATTCTAACTAATATTATAAATGCGGTAGTGAGTTTGTTTTTTTTGTTACGTTTTGCACGCTTAAATGGCTGAATCGTTTTTAATAAATTTTGGTATAAAGTGGGTAGGACCCTGGGGGCGGTTATAGGCTGTTTTACGATAAAACATGAACGTCATAGCCATAGTCAGAATAGTCACGGGCCGCTTATGAGTGAAAGATGCCAACGTGATAATAGAGTGCAAATCACAATCGGTGATGTGACAAAGCACGAATGGTTGAATGCAGTGCGCTCGACAGGCTGCCCAACTTAAGTGGGAATGGGTGGGACAAATGTATGTTGTCACGTTCCACAACAAGATCGGTACCTTGAAACAGCGACACTCTCGTGACAAGATTAAGAAGGAAATGGCGGGACAACCTGGATGTCTTCCTTAAGAACTAGAAAGAAGAAGTTCAAAATCGTGACCGTTGGCAGGAATAGACCGAGATATTTGCCCAGCTGTGGGGCGGTAATAATGATAAAACTGGTCTACAAAAATACATTACATCATGATAAACTTATTAGCTTTGTTATCAAATGGGCAAATCCACAATATTTTATCATAATTGAAACATGAAATAGTTTTTAGAACTTGCGGTTATTTCGTTTTTACGTTGTACTATTATTCGCACAGTTTGTAGCCCTTTATTGCAATTAACCTTCAACATGATTCTGATACACAGTTAAGATAGCTAAGCGAAAAATTTGCATGCTTTGAAGTTGCTTTTGTGCCTAATTCGTCTGTCTGTCCCGTAGCTCCACCCACAATAAGAGTGTTATAGAACTCAGAGATTACTGTAACATACATTCGGAACACGTCTAATATCATTCTATGTATCTAGCTGTGATTTATATATGATGAAGTAGATCTTCTTGAGTCTTAGTGAGTTGCTTTTTGTCCTAATTTCTCTTTGAAGGATGACGCGTTTTAGTATTCTGAAAGACCAGATCGAGCAAATAAATGTAGCACAAAAAGTTAACTAAAATACGACCTGAAACACATTTGTGAGACTGAAATGACTTGAAATATGATGAGTTTGCATCACTGCTTGAACTGTAATTTCAAGAAGTTAAAGTCGTAATTTTTATGAAGAAAAATAAAAATGCTATGAGATGAGAGTATTTGTTGGTGAGTCGTAAAGAATTTCTCACGTTCTTTTCTTAAATAGTTTTTATTTAGGGTTACGTAAGTAGAGGTTTGCTAAAAGCAAACGGTAGTTAGACTTGTTGCAACTATCTGTGGACCCTACAGGGTGAATGTAGAGGTTTTGACCCACACGAGGATTACTTATTTTGGTAAATGGGGTCGCTGTTAAAACCTTTTACCGCAGAAAGGCTCCCATAGCAGTCTATCGGGCCAATTGTTTTTGTACATAAAAGCAATTTGACAAGTAATTTTCCACGCCCATCAATGTCATGATTGTGATAGCTACATCTAAGATACAATTCTTATCTAAGTACATACAGTATCGTCACTATCTGCGGCTCTTATTTTTTTTTAACAAATAGATTTAGTGATCTGATTATTATTGTATCACGCTATTCCTTGTGTATCGAATTGCTTGTTTGTACCTCGAAAAATACCTGTGCTTAAATAACTTTTATGAGGGCTAAAGAATTCAGTATCCGATAATATAATAGAACTGTTTTTCAACTTTCTTTTTTATTTACTTTTGAGTAGGTCGTCTATTCGATTAAATACTTTATAATACTTTATGGTATTCAGCTGAATCCGGTTTGACTCAAAGTCTAAGTCAAAGCATTTATTTCAATTGGATCCCACGACACAGGGTATCCTAGTGTGGGGTCCAGTGTTACTTGTAAACAAGATGTAATGTTTTTGAATTAAATAAATAAATTAATTAATTAAACCATTTACAGACACTTTAGAATTGTCAAGGTCGGTCAGTCAAAGAGGTGAAGCTATTTGCACGTTCCAAAGCGTAGATCTCTATGGAGAAGAACGTGCAAGAAACTCCATGGACACTTTCTCCATGGACTGGAAGTCGACTCCAATATAGTTGGGAAAAGGCTAGGCAGATGATGAATAGGACTTTTATTGATACGACTTTGCTTTGCTCGTTGTAAAATGAATGTATTTCATGAACTTTTTGTTTGCGATGAAGCGTATTTTTGGGTTGGTGTTCAAAATAGCCAACGGTACCCTTTTAAAAATGGGTTTGGTCTGTCCTTTTTGATACGGTTCAATACTAAAATAGCCAATTCAAAGAGATAGAGGAAAAGAGAAGACTTATATACATTCATCGCCGCGTAATGCAATCCGAGCCACTTTGCTGCTAGTTCTGAAATGTCTTAATGTGTTAAGAAATTACACATCAAAGCACAATATTTGTTTAACATAATAATAAAGGATACCTGTATACGCTGAACAATGACAAGAATGAAGGGTTCGTGAGGACACAGTAGGATGAGATTCCGTCCTTCAATCGATCCTTGTCGGAAGATATTTGTACATCGCATAATATGGTAGGGGCAAAATGTGGAGCTGCGGGGTACTTTACCTGAAAAATAAAGGATATTGGTGAAACTAGGTTTTAACTTCGTTGAATTCAGGAAATGTTTATAACCACTTGTTGGCTATTCAAATGTAGGTTTAGGCTTTAGCAAGCCCGCTAGGGCCATTCGTCCGCTAGGGCCAGTGTTTGCCAGGATTGCGGAATTGGTTCGAAAGACTCACCGCGGCCCTGGAACGCAAAGTAGGTAAGTCTGACACTCCCTTCCGGTTCGCTCAGAGCGGAAGGAATCATAAAAAAAGCCTTTATCAAACCCAACTTTTTGTAATGGAGATTAAGTGAATGTAAATTTTAAGGCTTATAAATCATGCAAATGAATGAGCGTTTTGAGAAATAGATTTTTTTTGTTAGAATATTTAGTGAGTTAACTTATGGAATCAACTTAACGCTACAAACTACTCGTACATTCTATAACAGAAAATCCCGTAAAATATTTCTAAGTTTACCTTAAACTTTCTACTTCGGTTCGGGTCAGAAATAACTTTCCCGAAATCACGATTATTGCTCGGGTCCAATGTCAACGAAGTTAGAATTTTTTATGTTTGCTCTTTGAACTTTTGGGTCAGTTTTATTGGCAGCGTTATACTGAAAAGATTTATATGTCAGACCTGAAATCAGTTTTCGAAGTTGTTTTGGACATGAACTGAGATTTGTTTGTAGAAAACATTTTTCTGTGCTTACAAACATTACGCTTAGCTAGAAATTTGCCTAGAAATATGGCAATAGGTCCGCCTCTGTACATCCGTCTGTGTGCATAAAGTATATATATGCTTTATGCACACAGACGGATGTACAGAGGCGGACCTATTGCGTGTATATACGTTGCAGCCAACTATCTTAATCAGCCGGTTAATTGGTGGCCTAGCCATTTCATTTAAATGCGCAGGTTTTTCAGCGACCTAAGTGATATCTTTTGTTCAATATCGCGACTTGCCCGTGTCACTTATGTCGTTGATTAAACTGCTCAGTTCAATGAAAAGGCTAGGCTTTTAATGAAACGGCTGATTAAGCTAGTTGGCTGCGACAAATAAATAAATTTCTTGTCACACGAAATTTATTCCTAAAACTTTTTGTTGACCAGACTCATCATAATCTTCCTGTTCTTGTCCTAAGTCCCTTGCGGTCGGCTTAACACAATTTTCGTCTTCCATTTCGTCCTGTTGACAGGACGGAATTGAGTCATTCTTTCGCTGACTCCCTTTTCATTCATATCATTCCTCACACAATCCATCCATATTTTCTTCGGCCTTCCAGTATTGTGACTTGATAACATTAAAGCGATGGGATGTTGCTATTCTTTCACGTTCGACACCATACGGTACAATCCCATCACTTCCCGTGGGTGTCGTAAGAGGCGACTAAGGGAGTCACCAGAGAATGGGCAGCAGCATTATCTGTAGGTACATTGCTACAGTTACACTGCGATCGCCAACACGCCTGCCAAGCGTGGTGATTATGGCAACCCCCCCTCCCATTTTAGGGAGGCCTCTGTCCAGCAGTGGACCTCTTTCGGCCATATCCTATTTCGGGATATGATGATGAACATTAAAGCTGGGATTTTTTTTCTGAGGCGACAGTTTTAGATTGGCAGCGCGTTGGAAAACCCCGCCGGCCCGATAAAACACCATACCAATGTTTTGCAAGTTATAAACGTTATCAGTAAAAGGTCGTACTACGACCACTTCAGCGGAACCACATGATTAAATAATGGAATGGAGGCCTAACTTGTAGGAATCAACTAATAGAGGCCATCTGTAGGTTGCATGTGCTTCGATCGAAATGTTTAAGTGTAGTGGCGAATGCGGGCGCAAAACATCAAACGTAAGGCCGCTTATACACGTTAAGAAAACTCGCCGGGCCTATGCAAAGCACATGATGTTGATCCAGAGCTATGCTCAGACAGGAAAACTGACGGAGCGCGAATGAGGATGTTGATTGTTGATCTAGAGCTATACTCAGACAGGAAAACTGACGGAGCGCGAATGAGGATGTTGATCTAGAGCTATACTCAGACAAGAAAACTGATGGAGCGCGAATGAGGATGTTGATCCAGAGCTATGCTCAGACAGGAAAACTGACGGAGCGCGAATGAGGATGTTGATCCAGAGCTATGCCCAGATAGGAAAACTGATGGAGCGCGAATGAGGATGTTGATCTAGAGCTGTGCTCAGACAGGAAAACTGATGGAGTGCGAATGAGGATGTTGATCCAGAGCTATGCTCAGACAGGAAAACTGATGGAGTGCGAATGAGGATGTTGATCTAGAGCTATGCTCAGACAGGAAAACTGATGGAGCGCGAATGAGGATGTTGATCTAGAGCTATGCTCAGACATGAAAACTGGTGGAGCGCAAATGAGGATGTTGATCTAGAGCTATGCTCAGACAGGAAAACTCACGGAGCGCGAATGAGGATGTTGATCTAGAGCTATGCTCAGACAGAAAAACTGATGGAGCGCGAATGAGGATATGAGGATGTTGATCTAGAGCTATGCTCAGACAGGGAAACTGATGGAGTGCGAATGAGGATGTTGATCTAGAGCTATGCTTAGACAGGAAAACTGATGGAGCGCGAATGAGGATGTTGATATAGAGCTATGCTCAGACACGAAAACTGGTGGAGCGTAAATGAGGATGTTGATCTAGAGCTATGCTCAGACAGGAAAACTGACGGAGCGCGAATGAGGATGTTGATCTAGAGCTATGCTCAGACAGGAAAACTGATGGAGCGCGAATGAGGATGTTGATCTAGAGCTATGCTCAGACACGAAAACTGGTGGAGCGCGAATGAGGATGTTGATCTAGAGCTATTCTCAGACAGGAAAACTGATGGAGTGCGAATGAGGATGTTGATCTAGAGCTGCGCATGCTTTGGCGCTGACCAAAAAATAAAATATTGTCTGCGCTAGAACCGACGCGCGAAGTCACTGCGGTGCGGTAGGGGTTGTCGCTTCTGTATGTTACAATTTAAACTTTATACCCTTATCATTATGGTTTAACTTTTAATTGAGAATTTCGACAGATTACATACTACCTGTGGCCCAGTACATTTAAATTTTATAAGCGCAGACAAGACTTTTTCTTGGTCAGCGCCAAAGCAGTGTACACAGTTCGTTTGTAGAAACGACACGAAATCTTGCATAAGCCTTTAACTTTAGCGTGTACAAGCGGCCTTACGCACCGCGCCAGCACCCGTTTCCGAGCAGCACCACACATTTACTTTGAACCAGAGACATAAGAGCACTGCTAAACTTAGGCATGCATAACTTAGCGAGATTGTATAAAGTTTGGTGTCAATTGGCGTACTTACTTATGTGTTAGTACACTTTGGGGGTCACAATACCGTGTCAACTTTACTAGCCTGTTATCGTAACATTTTGTTTTGCCGCTTATCTCATAATATGATGTCCCGTTAGGTAATCAGATTACTGACGTCAATTCCCATCGAAATACAGACGAATTTTACGTCATTTTGTGACATACTTTCTTGCAGGGAATGCTGGCGGTCCTTTAGGAAGCCAGTTGTACTATTTAAATTGTATTCACATTAAAGATATACCTATTTTGCAACTTTCCGAAAAAAATTCTTCATTTTTTTGCATCCTGCCAGTCCCTTCTCGCGAAATTTTAAATAGGTAGTAAAACTCATAACCAACCGATGTATTACGGCGTGTCTTCAATATATGGTGATTACGAAAAATAATTAATCCTAATATTTATTCAACCATAATTCACAAAATCAATCGGTTATATTTGCCTAATTTTGTGTAACATGGTAACACACATTCATTTTCAATGTCGGTGCGCTCAGCATTACTAATTTACAAATGTTTACATTACAAGCTTACATCAACAGCACGTTTAAAATTTTTAATTAAGCATTTGTTTGTTTTTGTTACCTTTGAAATTAGAAATAGTAGGAGTTGATAAATGGCTGTTCTACGCGTTGCCCGGCTTGTCTGCGACATACTTATAGGGAATTCAATCCATCACTTTGCTAGGGGGCTAAAGGTCAACGTTTGGAACTAAATACAAGCATTATTCCCTTTATTTGTCTGTTTTTAATATCGCATACTTTGTTTCTAAAAAGTGTAGGTATATAAAAAAGGTTCCCTCACTCCTAAGTAACGAAACGAATAATTAAATATTTACTCAATTGAAATAAATCCCCAGATATTTCAAAGGCTCTACTCCCTCGGTACATTTACGGTATCAAAATATTTGATCCGTCTTAACATTCATTCCTCAAGTAACGCCTGTGTTTAGTCAAATATTAATGATACGTTGGTTGGTACTTGAGGTAGAATTAAGCGAATGTTAATTCCGCTGGCGGAATTGTCGAGTATTAGGCCTTTGTTTACGGATACCTCCAGTTATGTATATTTATTACCTATATTATTAGTCTTATGAACTTTACATACAGAAAAACTCGTGGCCACATAATAACAGCCGCACGGGTCGATTTTGGCGGCGGCGACCTCTCGCTACCGGTCCTTCTTCACTCCATGATCCGGAGCGTGGAGGGATGGGAAGCCGTCACTTCCTTCTGCGAAACAATAATATTAGTGAAGAAGGAGGCGGGCCGCGTGAGGGACAGGCAAACTTCATGCCCCAGCTGCCGGAATAGCAGAAGACGTCCCGGTCGTTGGGAGTCGCAAGGTGATTCTCGGCCTCATAGGCGGGGGCCTGCGGACGGCGAGCGTTAGGTGGCGTGCTGTCCGATTAGAAACAGATCCACGCGCGCCTCTAAGACATTGTAGCAAAGTAGACGGGGCCCGTTAGGTCCAAAGCCTGCCAGGGTTGCGGAATTTCTTCGAAAGAGTCACTGCGGCCTTGGAACGTAAAGGGTATAAGGAGGAACACGGATGGGTTTTAGTCAGTAAGAGTCTGTCACGTCCTTCCGCTCCACCCAGAGCGGAAGAAGTCATTTGATGATTTCCCATCAAAAAACGGGTCGGTTCAATAAAAAAACGGGTCGGTCTTCAAGGATAAGAAAGACCTTCCGAGTACAGTCTGTGGATGAGCGACTATCCGTAATATACCGGGACTCCTCTGTGCCGTGGAAAGCATGTTAAGCCCAGCTGTCATTGGTTAATCTTTGACAGTCGTGACGGGTAGTCAAAAGCCAGAAAACCTCACACCAGTCTAGCCATAGGCTACTAGGGTACCATAGGGTGCTCAACTGCATCCAGATGGAAGGATGAAATAGAAGCAGATCCCAGCATATTTGAGTAAACACTAGGCAGATTGATGAAATATAAGCGAATGCGTTTACCCTGTTTTTCAAAAGGGCCAAACGGAGAAATCCTGTTGCTGATAATCTGCTATTTTGTCGATAAAAGATAAACAAGATAAAAGTTAATTTATTAGGTACTAAAACATGGGTATGGTTGCTTGCAGTACAAGTTGACGCTTGCAATGATTATGTCTAATCTTAAATTGTGTCAACTCATATGAAAATGATAATAACATATCATTTATTTCAGGCAACAAAGACCCATAACACATATACCTTACAGACTATCATCCATATTTATAAAATCCACAAAAATAATAATAACGATTGTACAAGCCTTCGGCCAAAACTCTTCCTTTAGGAAGGTCTCAATATGATGAGCCGGAACTCGCAACACAAACGACTTAAAATTCTTGTTGTGGCGCGACTCCAACTTCTCGATTCTTATGGTTCAGCTGGTATTTGCTCTAACAAACTCGACGATCTTCCCAACCTTCGTGGTGTGATGTGATTTGCGATGCTGCTCGTGTCGTAAGCTGCGTCGTAAGTATACAAACGTACTTCTTACTTCTACCATAAATGCGAAAGTATGGATGGATGTGTAGATGTTACTATAACTATCCAGGACCTGGATGAAATTCGGCACTGAGATAAATGATTTCTGAAATAGCATGTAGGCTATCATTTTTATCTCGGTAGTATGTTCGCTTGGGGTAATTTGCGATATACACGTGGGTGGAGCCGAAAGCAGAAGCTAATTTCTTGTATTTGAAAACAGTTGGAGTGTGATTGGAATATACCACGCCAAAGATTTGCCACGGGCGCTCAATGGTAGAATAGGTGATGGCGGGAGTGTAGCCGAAAAAATCTCATACGCTCGCTCCAAAGTGTTGATCCCTGTGGACAAAAACGTACAAGAAACTCTCGCGCTCTTTTATATCTTTATACATTTTTGCAAAATAATGGTTGAGGTTCATGTTGAAATTATTATGAAATGAATCTATACAATGTAAAGATATTATTATCTTCTGAGGGTCCCCCAATGTTTTCAAATGCTAATTTAAGTTTGTGCATCCTAGTGGTTTTGGAGGACCAGCAATGGGCCAAGCATTTTTATCATCAATGTACTCTCCAAACTGTATGTTTCATACAAGAATTCAATTTCGCCTCTTTTAGTTCTTATATAAATGGGGTGGGTATTTAATTCTATCATTTCAAACAGTATACCATGAAGGATTAGGCTACTTTAGCCAGTCTGAAACATCGTTAAACTAATTTCTAGCGAAATAATTTATGTCTGCTTACTTCCAAATGAGTATACAAGACAGTGCATATGCGAGACAGGTATTAAATTAGCTGTCAAAACGTTAAGCCGTTGTTCCTGGCTGTCATTTGTAAATCTTCGGCAGTAGTTACGGAATGTCGGGAGCCAGACAATCTGACACTAGTCTTGCCAAGAAGTTCCGTGCTACCCAGTTAATGGGTTGTGGAGGGAACTAATTAGTTCCAGTAAACCGCGAATTGATTTGTTTTTATTTTCATTTGTTTTTATTTTCATTAAGTTGGTTTACCCGGATAATAGAGGTAAAAGCAGACAGCTGGGCCATAAGATTCTCCAATCGCATGCCAAAGAACACGAAAAAAGTTTTTAGTCACAGTGAAATAGTTCTTGATAAAATACTACGGGTAAAAATGATACTTAGTCAATCACTCAACTACGGTACATTGATTGATTGACACAGTGCGCTTGCACGAGCACTGCCTACGTTTACTGCGAAAACTTTCGAGCACGTGCAGTCCAGATAATCAAATTTCGAATCGGAATTCGGAATTCGGTCTGAATTACCGGGCAGTTAGGCTAGTTTTACTCCCAAACCAATTTGGGCACTGAAAATAAATTCAGGCAAGCACATTTTGTAGCGCTATTTGTACGTTCAAATAAAGCCGAAATGCAACGTCAAATTTATGGCAATTTCAATATTGAAACTAGCGCTTTACGTAACTAGATTTATCTTTAAAATCCTTGGATTCCAATTCGCTACAAAATTTCAATAAGGGATGACAAATATTTGAATGTTGACGACCAACCTCACGAGAGTCCCGATCCAGCTTGCACCTCACATCAAACAGAACGATGTGGTAAAGTCCTGCTAAATGTATTCCGATTTTTGTCTCAAGATTGACCGACCTGTTTTAGACCTATTTAATAACAAAAGAGAGAGATCTCATTCAACATACCTACAATTCTCTTGAAGCTGACCTGCAGTAGCTTCAAGTAGCTCCTGAAAAAGACTAACTAACTACCTATGTAAACATTTTTTAGATTTTATAACATAATTTTAACGAGGATTTTCTGAAAAATTTACGCTATCAGTTTGGCGCCACTTAAGCGGGAGGTCCTCTTCTTTGAAAACGTAAACATGACGTTGACGTCAATTTATCAAATGCGAGAAAAAATAAGCGCTTGGATCTGACGCCTCCGTGCTGACACCTGGTGCACAACATTTCAGAAAAGCCTAATTTATGATCTTGATACAGGTTTTATGCTACTTCGAAAATAACCCTGCTTAAACAAGATTTATGTTGTATTGTTCTAAAATACGGGGATAAATAATGACTTATATGAAAGCCAGAAGCAGCAGTAGCGACCACCAGAAAACCGCCGAGTCAATGAAATACTACTAGTCCCGGAGAAACGATTCAACTGTGTTGGAATCCGCAACGGAATAAATAATAGTACAGCAGAAAATAACAGTGGAGGAGTAGGAAAAAATATAATTTCCACTTCCCCCCTTATCAAGCAGGAGACAGAACAGAGCTAGGCCAAAGCATCAAAGGACATGTAAACTATGTAAAGCCCAGTTGCCAAGAACCACGGATTACGATACATCAAAACAAAAATGTATGTTGCTATGGTGTACAAAAAGAATTATGAATTATGGGTCATAAATTCTGAGCTACTTTTGATTAAAGTAATTATATGGCAAAATCGCTTGAACGTACGGAAATTTGATCTGGTGTGGTGAAACTAGACTCAACTAACTCTTCATCCTTATCATCTTTGACAGCCGTTTCGGATTCTGACAGAAGATCTGACAGCAGTTTTGCTAAGGAGTCCCGTTTCTGGGTTGTGGAGGTCAGATAGGCAAGCTCCCAGTAAAATATTGGTACTCGGAGGCATTCTGTCAGACTGGAAGCTGACCCCAACATAGTTGGGAAAAAGACAGGCAGATTGATGCACCGAAAAGGATGGAAGCTTCATTGTTTTCATCTTTTAGAAGTAAAATGTAGCCACAGGGAAATAAATTGAGACAGGCAAAAGGGATTATTGGATGAGTTGCGATAGAACATTTCACAAAGGAAAGAGCAAAAAAGAGGAAACTGTTGCATTGTATTGTTGCGCTGTGGCCTTTGAGGACTAAGTGTAGACTACTTGGAAAGCCGCTACAATAATTGAGTTGGCAACCCCAACTCAATTATTGTGGCGGCTTTCCAAGTTTAGAGAACTGCGGTACAAGATTACCAGATGCAAAAAATACGTCTTTCTTGTTTGCTTGACACATTTAAAGAGTAGTAAAATTGCCTCTTTGAAAAAGGTTATTTTCCTTGAAAATGAAAATGTGACCACATGGTTAAAATTTATAATAAGATGATTTGCTGGGTGAGACGCAAAAAATGAGAAGTGCCTTTTGCACGACTTGAGCAACAAATTAGTTACTTTGAAGAAAATGTGTGAAACACTGCTGCAGGTGGGGGATGTAACAAACTAGTTTTCGCCGAGCTCTGACTAAGGGTGCTTTTGAAGAAAAAAAATCACCAATGGAATCGTGGCCTGGCTTAGCGCAGCTGTGGTGGAAAAGGGCGATTTAGGTATTTTTACATAAAACAATGAGATATGTGAGCGACGTATGCCTGCGATGGACGCAAAATAGGTACCTACTCCACCCAGGTACACACTGTACACATTTTTGCAGCGCAAAGCTCACACATTTTCACAGCGTATTTACTCGTCCTCGCACCGATTAGATACCTCCCGCATCTCTGGTGGAAAAGCTCCTTAAGGCCGGGACTCCACCAAAGCGGAGAGGAGAGGAGATGTGTTGAATAAACCAATCCGATTTCGTTATTTCCACATCTCTTCTCCGCTTAGCCTACCGGATTGGTTTTTTCAACACAGGAGATGTGTCCTCTCCGCTTTGGTGGAGTCCCGGCCTTAAGCAAGCCACTTAGTATGCGTCAGAAGAATATAAGGAAGAAACGGAATGAAGCAATTTGCTCTGAACGCTCCATTACGTTTGGTTACACAATCATGTCTGTACCTATTCGGATAACGAGGAATCCCCCGATTCAAATTTAGATAAGCACAAAACTCCGCTGATAGCTCCTAATCCTGCAATTAAGCTCGACTTTGTGTTCCCAGAAAAGGATTAGCGTATTTTTCTGGCAACCCTTGAAGTTTTTTGTAGAGGCAAATTATGCGGCATCAAACATTCTTATGGATGGTTTAGCGATCTGCATAAGTCACAGAAGTCATTCTTATTGTTAATAAATAAAATAGGAATAGAATAATCTCATTCTTTATCAGGTAGCAGTAGATTGTTATCTATTAATAACATTTCGGCAGTTTATGTTGTAGCCAGATCGTAGAATTTGTCGTTTCAAAGAGTAGTCGGCTATTTTCGTGAATAGACGAAATTGAATTGTACCATAAAATCGTTAGACCAAATCTTAAGAGTTCGTTTGACGAAAATCCTCCAGTTTCTAGAAAGGGAATTCACAGTTGAGAACTTCTGAAACTCTAATATAATTTAAACACGAGGAACATAATTAATTGATCAAACACATGGCTAATTCACAAAATTATAAAACATTGTAAACAAAATCAATTTTCACATTTATTACGTACCCGTCCTAATCATTAGAAAGTGAATAAAAGAACGTGACATAATTAAAACAAAAAAAAAAAAACATTTCATCAAAACATCACTTGGCGATTTGGTGAAAATATTAAATGTTTTATTTTGTGTAACAAAGGAAAAGTTTTAGAGGGTAAAATAGATGGAACTCTGAAAACATTATGGACATCCTTTTTTTGTGAGCCTAGCTTCTTCCCGTGGCTTCGCTGACGTGAAAAAGTTATTTACATAATACAACGTAGTACCTCTGAAGGGGTCATTGTACTCATCGTTATGAACAACTTTACTATGGGACCATCATTGAAATCGCGAAAAAAACGACTGCCCCATACATTTCTGGTTTAATGGACATAAACCTTCCGGAAACAATAATTACTCAAAATAACAGTGACAAAATCGGTTAAGTGCATAAAGGTTGTCAGGGCCGTGACCATACAGGGACCGTGCATCCGTGTCCTGTCAGGGGTTTGCTGTTCACGTAGGTAAGGTCCAGGCTGTGTTGTGGACATGACACTCTCTCAGCATTTAATTTTCGTGGGTATCGCTTTAGTGTAGTTTGGTGAAATAGATATTAGAAAAAATATTTCTACAATGACATGACAAAAACAACCGGCCAGACCTGAAATTGATGCATGGAAATAGTTAGCATCCTGTCTTAATAAAGCCATGTTGACAATGCAAAATACGTTACGTACGAAATAATCGTTTGGGAATGTCACAGACGTTTTAAAACGAAGAAATCACGGCACTTAACTATTTTTCAATTTTCCTATGTCGTCAATGTTGAAATAAAAGACGGACTTTCATTCAAAATCCTATATTGACTAGTGCCAGTTGTCTATGACAATTGTAGTCTCGTCCATGCTACAAACTTCGGCGTAGCCATACATAACAAAAGCCAGGAGAGCCCGGATGACGTATCCACACGACCGAACGTCGCGCGTGGGCCCAGGCACCGACGTGTGTGAACGAGTTCATATAAAATGTATGCAACGATTTTTTTAGAGCTCCTGACAGACCACGGTGCTAACTAACACTTCCCTTGGACGGCCCTGCTATGTGTGAATCAACCTTAAGAAGTAATGTGCGCACGCCATACTCAAAAAACTTAAGCTGATTAAATAGCTGAAAAACCTTTTGGAATATTGTAATTGTTCATTCCGAAGTCCATCTTTGTTGTAGATTTATGAATAATAATATCCACAAACCGACTGCTTGGACACATATTTTTCATTACATTTCGTGTTCCGTTTCGCCAATTTGTAGCCGGCTTTAAATCTTAGTACTAAACTAGCTTTTGTTCGCGACTACGTTCGCGCATATCCCGTTTTTTCTTGTTCTTGTATAGCCTACAGCCTTCCTCATGAATGCGGCTATCATTTACAAAACATATTTTTGTCCTCCAGTTCAGCCACCCAGGCATTAGGCATCTCCGAAATTAAATAAAATAAGTATAACGCAAAGTGGTCCTTGGTTTGAAGTATATTCGTTGTTTTATTGAGCGGTACAAATAACAAAACAAACATTTTAACGTTATTACCAACCAATATGTTTCTTCTGTATCCTAAACATTGTGTTATTTATTCATGAATATTGCTTACTTCACTAAACATGATTATCATAACACGTCTGGCTCAATGTTTTCTACCAGGATTTCAGAGCGTTTTATTGGGATCCTCGTATATTTTTATTTACGTAAAAGATATTATTTGTTTTGAGTGTGTTTTTATTTCGCTGTTAGTACCTACGGTACGCACGTTCACAGTAATTATGTAAGCCACGTATGAGAAGGAACTGGGTTCATTACGATACATTCATGGAAAATTCTCAAAAGCAAATGACAGAGATGAATATCTGATGATTGTAAACATGTGTATTATGTGGTAAAAGTAAAGCTAAGAAGCTTTGATATAGACAAACATGAAGCAAAGATTTATAAGTACATATCATCGGCTATGAGGTTCAAATTGGACTTCGGTTTTCTTGTTACGAGCTGATTCATCATTTTCCTAACTATATTGGGGTCGGCTTCCAGTCAAACCGGATACAGCTGAATACCTTTTCTCTTTCTTTACATTGTTCTCACATGTAGAAGCAACAAAGATAATGTAAGCAGGATTATTGTAAATCATAAAATGGTTTAAGAGTGTCCGTGGAGTTTCTTGCACGTTCTTCTCCATAGAGATCTACGCTTTGGAACGTGCAAATAGCTTCATGTTTTGACTGACTGACTCTGACAATTCAAAAGTTCCTGTAAACGGTTTATTTGAAATAAATGCTTTGACTTTGACTTTAACTTTACCAGTATTTTACGTGGAGCGGTTGCCTACCAGACCTCCACAACCTATTAACTGGGTAACACGATAGGTACTTTTTGGGAAGACTGGAGTCAGATTTTCTGGCTTCTGACAATTCGTAACGACTGCTAAAGATCTACAAATGACAGCCTATGTGTTGTCTATTTTACATTGAATTCTTCAAAATGAAAGTGAGGTGAAAATAAGCTGCGGTTCATATTAGAGATATTCATTATGAACCGCAGCTTATATAAGAAGAGTCAAGGCCCGATCATCTTTGGCCACAAATCGAGATATATTTAGCTTCATTGATTTACACGTGGTATTATTAATATTTATGACGGTAATTAATCTTACTATACAAATAAATTCGGTTCGGTTGCGAATTCATATGTTTATTCCGAAAATTCTGAAGTTTGTGATTCGAGTGCCAATTCTACTAATTCTCAAGCAACGTTCGCATTCGCATCTCAATCGCAAACTGTTAAAAATGTATGAAAATTAAGACTTTTTTGACAGTTTGCGATTGACATGCAAATGTTGTTTAAAAACTAGTAGAATTGTCCCGCAGATCAGTCATTTCAGTAACAGAGAAGAAAAATCGGTGGATGGATTGAGTTAAAGATGATATGGCTAGAAAGGAGATGACTGTTAAAGCGACATCAAATAGAGATGTATGGAACTGTGGAAGACGAAGTCAAGCTATGCTGGCCCCAAACAAATTGGGATAAGGGTTTACTTTCAGCAAATCCACTTTCTATGTGTCATCAACCCATCATCGTCTTCCTGATGATGATTTAAGTAATAGAAATCAAGTTAAACAAGGCTTATAAAATAATCTACCGACACAAAAGTGCCGTTGCTGAAGGTACTGAAAATGGCTAAATGTTTTCCTTTTAGACTGCTGAAACCTCACGCAGCGTCTCGCAAACTGGAATCTAATTAACTGCCTTTCTAGAAGAGAAAAAAGGTTCTGTAATCCGGCAGTAAAGTTCGTCTTGCTTTACTGCATTGGCAGCAATTAACCTTTCCAGTTTCGCTTGAAATTGTTTACTTTTTACGTGGAAAGTTTAATATTTATTGTCACAAGCCTGAATGCTACGTTTGCGTTCTGAGTTTACAATGCTCTGATTGGGATGAACTTTTTAGAATTGTCGATGTTGAATGTTTAATAAATACACAATTATGCTTAATTCCAAGGTTTTCCTATACTCTTTGAACACACAGAGTGATGATGCAATTTAAGATTATTAAGATCACACCAAACAAAAACCTTCCTCTAATGTTAAAAAAAATAATTGAACGCCGACTCGCGAAAAAAGTAAAATCCTTCTTTTACCTTAATCAACACCAGACGAGGTTAAAAATTAAAGCCTTGATGAATGTTCCTCTTTTTATTACGTTTAGCCAAAACTGTGAGGGTTCGTTGAAAATTCATGAGAAACATTGTTTATTATGTAATGAAGCCCTTCACGGCCTGGAATTGTTTTAATTTTAAACACCGCTGTCAAAATGATGTTTAAGATTTCTTTAACAGCTCGAGAAATAAATTGTTCATATTTTTGCGATGATAAAAGATAAATTTCGGAGATCGGGGGAATTTCACACATAATATCATAAGTCGACGTTGCATTCGTGTGCTGTTTGGGCAGTTCAAAGTTATCTAAACCAAATTATATATTCAATTCATTATAATTTTTGATTTTATGTAAAAATACGGCAAGGTAATGTTTGGATAAATTCATCAATATTTGAGTGGCAGTCCACGATACTGGAAAGTAGGACGATTAGCTTAACAGGAAATAATTAATTAGGTACCCTGACATTAATGTGGCATCAGACCTTCGTTATTTTGCCACGGGAAGCGCAGGTGATATTATATATATCGCGCGCGTCATGGTTGGCCGAGACGCAAAGTACCGGGTCTTTTTCACAATCCGACATAGTTTTGGGTATGGGCATTGTCGCAGGCACTCGGACGAAAGATAATTTAAATTAAAATAACTTTATTCAGATTAACAATTTACACAGGAAACAGTCACGTGCGTTGGTTTGGAGCATTCAGCCCAGAGTGCCCGAGCGCTAGGGCGACCACCCCTAGCCCCGCCCGTACTCGCTGTCCCCTCTACCGACGATCGTGTCCAAGCGGTAGGGCGCGCTTGCGTTTCCGATCACATCATGATTATTAGGTTTCGAAACAATTTGTTAGAAGCGCTGTCCGTAGTCCCACAGTAGCAATCATTTTTAAACTAAGCATATTGTTAAAAAGTTTCGATTAGGGTTGATTATACAGGTCAGCTTATTCGGATATGCACAGTTTTAAAATAATATTACAACAAAAATAACTAGATATTTTTCCATGATTAAATTATTCAGGCTTTGCAATTTCGTACGGATAACAACATCTTTGCACTTTTACTTGTTTGCTGCCTACATTTTCTTCGTGTTTTCGTCAAATTTTTGCATACTTACTTACATTCTACAGCCAGGTAATACTAACTAACATTCTACTTCAGAGTTGAGATCGACCATGAAAACGTCCCTTTAGATTTGTCTACAGCAAAACTCAGAATTTGAAGAATCTTGATATTTCTATTCGTTACTTTATTTATTTGTTTGATATAATAATTTGGTCGTTTCAATCAACGTTGGATCTTTAGAATCTAATTACTAACAGTCCGAAACAAACTTCCAACTCTTAACTGAATCATAGAAATCTAACAGCGGTCTAAAATCGAAGTGATGGCAAAAAAGTTTCCTACATTCAAGTTTATCACCTTTTATATAGATGGGAAATCATAAAATGATTTCTTCCGTTCTGGGTGGAGCGGAAGGGAGTATCAGATCCGTGTTCTTCCAAAAGCCCTTTGCTTTCCAGGGCCTCGGTGACTCTTTCGAACAAATCGAGATAACGGTCAAGCGCGTGCCTATCAATAATAATAAAAAAAACCGCCACCCTGGCAGAAGAAGTCTAGGAAATTTCATAAGAAATCAATCTAATCTAATACCTTTAAACGAGCAATTCTTGTATAAATGTATACAACGTGTAACAGAATAAACGCAATACCTCTTAAGGTGTCATTGTACTCATTATTATGAACAACTTTTACTATAGGGCCAACCCCGACATCGTGAAAAAATCAGCTGTTCAGTAGTACATTTTGTCGAGTTATGCGCACAGAAATGTTTGGGGCAGTCGAAGTTTTTTTCGCGATTTCAATGTTGGTCTCATAGTGAAAGTTGTTTATAATGATGAGTACAATGACCCCTTAAGAGGTATTGCGTTTATTCTCTTAGACGTTGTATATAATCTGAGTCTCAAAAACGGCTCCAACGATTTTAATGAAATTTAGTATGCAGGGGGTTTCTGGGGTGATAAATGATAGTCGATCTAGTAATAGTACTCGGTCATCCAGGTACTATATAATACACACACACACCCCATCATATACTATTTATTTAATTGTGATATCAAAAATATAAGATCTTTTTCTCCATTTATGAAAGAAGAGGAAAGCAGAATCAATATTTTTATACATTCGTGAGAAAACGTTATAGTGACGAAAACAGTCCGAAAACGTTTTTCACCACCAAATGTTTATTTAGTAGACAACGTAAATACGCTGGTACATTTTGCGAGGAAATAACTCAGCTCTGGTAAATGATTGACATGTGATTGCCATACTCGTATAAAACCAGCGTATTTTATAATACTATTTGAAAGCAAATGTTACTTGTACCGTGCAATATCAATATCTGTTTCATTGTTAACTGCCATGAATTTTCTATTTCGGATTTATTGTCAGTTGGGAATTACTCCGGTCGTGACAGTTAGTATTTATTTCTTTTTTTATGTTTAAAAGTTATTTGTAGTAACAATAGTTTCAATAGAAAAAATCTTCTTCAATTCTCCGTCAATGTTTTTAAATTGATTCAAAATATATAAAATAATTGGTGCAAATAAACTCTTTTTCTTTTTTTCCACGCCAACACTTGAACGTCAGATTACCTAAAGATAATCTCCCAAAACGCACGCTCTTCACCACTTCCGAATGTTTTAGCTGGGAAGAAGAAGCGGCGCAACGAGTGTATGTTAAGAACTGCTGAAGAGTTCTTCAGCAGTTCTTGAGATACACTCGTATGTATGGTAGGTATGTCTGCCAGGGTTGCAGAATTTGTTCGAAAGAGCCACCACTGCCCTGGAACGCATTTGGAGGAACACGGATGGGTTTTAGTCAGTAAGAGTCTGACACTCCTCCGATTACACTTTTCCGCTCTGGGCGGAGCGGAAGGGACTGTCAGTCATTCGATGATTTCCCATCGTTAAAAAAAGGGTATGTACTCAAAATACATATTATTATAACATACGAGTCTCTGTTAGAACTACGAGTACATAAAATTAGAACAACGTTCTTAAGAGCAAGGCGCTTGACTAAGAACATTGTCAACGCCAGTCCACTTCAGATAATCGTACACGCACTCCTTTTCACACTATCTGTGAGTTTTGAGGAAAAGTGATGCCAGTCGGTGAAGTACCGACGTAAATTACTGAGCAGCAATCATGATTTTTAACCGACTTCAAAAAAGAAGGAAGTTATCAATTCGGATGTTTATATGTTTTTTTCGGTTTATACCGGAATTGTCCCATCTAAATGTCGTAAAGATCTGATGAAGCTGAAGCTGAACGGAGATAAACAATTAAATAGATATACCTAGATTGGTTGGAATTTTTGGGGAATTTTAGCATTAAAAAATTTAAAATAAAAAAAGTACCAAAAAAATACAACCGACTTCCAAAAAAAAAAACCACTATAAAGTACAAAATAACTTTAATTTTGGAAGTCGGTGTCATAAAACAAAAAAAAAAAAACAAAAGTTTCAGATTTTTTTTATTAGGTCCCTAATAAATCAATATGTTTTACGACGCCCTCAAATTGCTTCCAAATTTTTAAAAGAAAAGTTATTCTTCTAAAACCGTATTTCAATAATAATGCTCCAACTAAGGATGACATCCGTATCGTTATCGACAATGTTAACGTACTCCTTTTAGCTTCGTTTTCAATTTTTATTAATATATTTATTTAAACTTTATGTACATTAATAGTACTTAGGCGGACTAATCTCTACCAGTCAACATTTTGGTCAAAAAGGCTTCACGCTCATTAAGATGAGAATAACATAAAAACTAAGGAAAAACTTCTTCTGCTTGCGAATACTGTAGCAGGCGGTGTTCTGTATCACTGTGAGAATGGACCGGAGGACACGGAGGAGGTCTGCCCTGCTTGGGTGGAGAACCACCGTGACCACGTCGAGGCGATTGGTGGCAGCGACCTCTCGCTTCCGACCCTGGTTCATTCCATGGTCCGGAGCGAGGAGGCTTGGGCAGCCGTCACCTCTTTCTGCGAATCAGTAATGCTAGTGAAGGAGGAAGCGGGCCGTATGAGGGAGAGACAAACCTCATGCCCCAGCCGCTGCAACAGAAGAAGACGCCTCGGGCGTCGGGAGTCGCCAGGGAGATTCCCAGCCACCATAGGCGCGGGCCTGCATATGGTGAGCGTTGGGTGGGTCGCCGACCGATCAGAACCAGGCCCGGGTCGACGGCGCGTTGTGTCCCACGCTCGCCTCAAAGAGATGTCAGCATAGAATTTGGGGCCCGCTATGGCCATAGCCTGCAAGAGTTGTGGAATTTGTTCGAAAAAGTCACCGCGGCCCTGAAACGCTAAGGGTATTTGGAGGAACATGGATGGGTTTTAGTCAGTAAGAGTCTGACACTTCCTCCCACTCCGTCCAGAGTGGAAGGAATTTGATGATTTCCCATCCTCAAAAAAAAGGTGGTGATCTGTAGTTTCTGCCTATACCCTGTGAAAAAGACGTCACTATAATTATTATTATAATTATACATATGCGTTAACGGTAAATCCCAAACAAATGTGTCATTCTATTTGTGTAAAGCAAATCGGTCAAGGCTAAAAATAGCTAAACCACTTATATTGTCTTCTATTAATAACCATACTTGAGTTGATGATTGTATTACAACGTATATCAGAATAAACGCAATAGCTCAGACATCGTAATTATAAATCAACACTATCACTCCTTTTTTACATTTCCTTGAATTGAATGTAATAAGCAGTTGTTTGAGGTCAACAAAAACTTTTTAATTAGGTAATTGAAACCATAGCCAAGCTATAACGAATAAGCTTAATTTATTAGTTTGATCACAAATTAATTTAACTTTCAAAATTAATTGACGAACGAATTTTGGGCTTCATTTAATTTAATCTTTTTAGAAAAGACCGTCAGATTTTGGTTTTGCTTAAATTAATAATTAATAAAGCTGGCAATTTCCATTTATTCCTAACATCCCTTTGGGAAATTCAGATTTCAAATTATTCATGCATTATCAAAATTGTATGCGAGCGGATGGGATGTATTTTCTTACGAAATTTTTTCATAATTAAAACGGAAATTTGAAATAAGGACGTTGCTTTTTCTTGGGAAACTCAACGGACGCATAGCCGAAAAATCACGAAGAAAAAAGGCGTCTCTGGCTTTGAAATATCAGTCATTTGGACTTTGCATACATTACAAGGCCTATGTCACAGGAACCATGTTTTTTGCCAGAATAAAAAAGTTTATCTCTCTCAGCAAAAGGCTGACAGGGAACTATTTCGTAATCGATTCAGTACTACCAGACATATTGATAACTATGAAAAACATTGACGAACAAACAAACAATTTTGATTCTTTATTGTACTAATTTTGAAAACATAGATACGCAAATAACCACTGCTAATGAAAATTTGTTTCTGAAACAATACTATATTCAATCGCGAGGTTCGAAAGTCGACCCAAAAACACTTTCAGAGTTGACTCACACAGTCATACTTTCACAGATAAAAAACTACATGTAACACAGAAGCAAATCTATATTATTATACTGTATTGGGCAGATAAGATTATGGTCGTTACACTTCAACAATATCTAAGAGCCGTGATCGATACCGGCGTGAGAGGATGGATAAAACTATTAGTGGGTTGTAATAATATTTGAGAATCGTTGCCAAGAGCGACCGTGTATTTGTTGAGGATAAGCCTTTAGGCTTTTCTGTGATTAAGGATTACGCAGTATTGACACCTTTTTTTATTGATGGGAAATCATCAAATGACTCTATCCGCTCTGGGTGGAGCGGGAGGGAGTGTCAGACTCTTACTGACAAAAACCCATCCGTGCTCCACCTAGTACCCTTGACGTTCGAGGGCCGTGACTCTTTCGAACAAAATCCGCAACCCTGGCAGGCTTAGTATTGACACCTATGAAGTAAGTATCTATGCATGGAAAATGAACAAAATCCAGTTGATATGTATATTCCCCAAGTCCACACTAATACACATAAAAATTAGAGGAACAGAAACTGAATCTTGTCTGGAATATTTAGTTTATTTTCACGCAGACAAAGTCGCGAAATGTAGCTAGTCTCTATCTCGAAATAGTATAAAATGTCGTTGTCTGCTTCTTTCGATTTCTCCACTTCTGCGGGAGAAAGTTTAATGTACATATGTATAATTTGTACCTGTGAAAAGCCAGGACGGGTCTATCGTATCTATATCTATCTATATTATACTAATAATAAAGCTGAAGGGACGCGTTAATCTATGGAACTACCAGTCGGATTTGGAAAATTATTTTTGTATAATATGATAGACATCTTCATGAGGAAGGCTGTACGGGAACGGGAAAACACGGAATAAGCGCGTACGAAGTCGCGGGCAAAAGCCAGGTTTATATAAAATCGTCGATCAAAGTTATGAAAGCTGTACTTAAAATTTTGCTTTTCAAAGCTTCAGTAACAGATATTCATTTATTTACAAGTAATTATGAAGTTTGAAGGAAATTAATTCTCGGATTAGAATAACGACCTTTCTTTACTAGCGGTTGGCTCCGGCTTTGCCAGAGTTATTTATTACCTATGTCTATCTGGCATATTGTTACTTTCAAATGGTACAAGATTTTTGCAAATAGCTCTATTAGGTTCAGAGATTGCACTCCACATACATGCACAAACTCAAAAATCGCACTCACTCTTCATAATAAGTATATTTGTATAGATAGATCAATTCAAAGAAATTGTGTATAATGTTCTATTATAAATTTTTAGACTTATGTATCCTGCTTTTGCGTAGGAAGTTTAATTAAAGTCGGTTCTTTTATTTCGAAAAATACGGCATTTCATGTCGTAAACGCTCTTAAATCGGGAATGTCACAAACACGTACATACGTAGGTACCCAACGTTCGGGCGCTTTGATGCGGCCATTATTTTTTATTCTATTTTTTTTAGGCGAAATTGTTTATTGAATCTCGATATTTGAAAAAGTGATATTAAAGAAAGAAGAAGAAGAAGAAAGAAAAAGTATTTAATTGCCACAAAAACAACACACATGACTTAAGTGGATCCTGCACCAAAACCCAAACGATAGTGTTAGTAGATCTTAAATTATGTTAGTTTTAAGACAAGTTAACAAAAACAATAAAACAACAAAAATGAAATTTAAAACAAGTTTAAATAAAGCATGCATGTCGTGGTTGTGGCAAAAAGGCTTCCACTCAGCATATTGCTGTGCCGTGGGGGCCCTCAGCATGGCGCTGATTTTCAGTGGTTGCCTAGGACATGACGTACGGAAATCAAAAGTCTGCCGTTTATGTGAAAATACAAGAGTTATAAAATAAATACAGTAAAATAAATACAGTAAGATAAAAATTAATAGACTACTTAAAATTACAATTTAATTATGTGAGTAAGACCAAGCACGGGTATCTTGACAAAAACAAACATTGTTATACCCGCAAAACGCGGCACATTCCATGTTGTTTTGTCTTGCTTGGTCTCGCTCCCACACTCACACTCGCTATTAAAAAATAAAATATAACGCAGTCATGGATTTTTACATAGCTTACGAATTATATAAAATTAGCTTCCGCGAGCAGCTTCGCCAGCGTGAAAGTCGGGCACTATCCCGAGGAAAAGTACTCCCTAAATACAAAAGTAACCTACATATGTTCTAATCCGGGATATGGTTTAACCGTGTGCCAAGTGTCATCCATAACTGTACAACTGTTGAGACGTGAAGGGGTGACAAGACAGAGTTCCTTTCGCGTTTAGAGATTGTCTTTTGCCCGCGACTTTGTCCGCGCATATCCCGATTTTCCCGTTTCCCTGGAAATTTCGGGAAATCGTCTCTTAGTGCTGCCCTATACTCCCCAAGGAACCTACATGCCTAATTGCAGCTTTCAACGATCAGTAGTTTCGGCTGTGTGTTGTCTGTCATCTTTTGCCGCACGTAAAAAAAAAAAAATAACATTATTTACTTATGGCCAAGCTCTACCCGTATGTATCTATGTACGTAAGTTACGTAGGTACACATTTCGTGTAAATAAAAACAATTGTGTGGCAGGCAATGTTTTTTTAAATTTGTTTTAAATTTTTCCTCTCCGAGTGTGGTAGTTGAAAAAGATGATAAGCACAGTCTGTTGTTTATATTTACAAAACAAGCATTGTACGTACATTTTTAAAAGTTGTTATGTGTTTTAGTAGTTGTTATTTTTCATGCGCCCTATAATCATAGTCTTTCTTTTTTTCGAAGCGGTTTTGTGTTTAGTAATAACAATCAAAAAGGGTTGGTCTCTGAATTGAAGTCGTTATTTATTGCCAACGTTTGTTATGTTTTTAAGTTACTGTAGAGTTTCACAAATAGCTTCAAATTCATAATTCAGAAATCTTGGGTAAATGTTGATATTTTTATTTTATACGTGCGATTATTGCTACTTCTAAGCGGATTTTGACGGTTTTCACTATTTGTAATCCGTTATAATCCCCGGGAGTGAAGTCGCGTAGTATGTACATTTCATTCAGAAGACTTGCTTTTTTTTCGTTCTTTGTTAACCGACTTCCATAAAAAGGAGATTATTAAATCTACCCATATGTCTATTAGTATTGCACAGTTTTTGTATATTATGTTACCCTATATCAGCTTCTAAGCATCTGTGGTAAATTTCATAAATGTATGTATGTTTGTCCGCGCATATCTCAAAAACTAAAGATTTTAAGGCACATTCAATATCGGTCTAAAACGTTTTTAATTAATTATACATGCCGTTGCAAAAAAATTCATATCCTTCCACTTTACGAAAGGCGTAAAATATCAGGTCTTGTCTTTCTTTTCAAAATTGTTAATGGAACAACTGGTGTTACTGAGTTGCTACATAAAATCGGGCTGCGAGTGCCGTCTGTGTTCTTACGTAGACCTCATTTATTGCACACTCCAGTGGTAGCCGCTACGTACAGACGGAACTCGTACATGGTGAGAGCGTGTCGTATGTACAACGCAACCTGCCGGGAAGCTGATATCGACATTTTTAATACTAGTGTTGCTAAATTGAAGAAAATTTTGTCTGATAGCTTCTTCGAGCATAAACAGTATTTTATTTTGTTTTTGTATTGGTTATGTAGTGTCTATTTTCTGTTTTATAGAATATTACTGCATGTGGAAACTTTTAATTGGCCATATTTTGTTTAAACTATTACTAACTGTATCTGTTTAGCTGTAAGTTTTCCTAAGATAAATAAAATAAACTATAAGTAGGATTGAAAAAATTAGATCGGTCCAAGCCTAACCGCGGTAGGCAAGGTATACCGATATTAGTAATATCTAACGTTTATTCCAAATATATGCAAGGCTGGCACCGAACTCATACAATAGTTGAATTAGATATTTACTTTAGATTTTTAAAAGATAAATCTTTTATTTAACTTCTATTTCTCCGTTTTTAGTTATTAATTAAATAAATAAGTTTTGAAGTCGGTTTAATTTTTTTGAAATCATTGCTTTGTGTATTTATTCATTCGCAGTTTTATCTACCGGCTGTCTCTTAGTCTCTCTTCTGATAAAACAGTTGTTCACCGAATAAACTGTTTACCTAATAATATATCTAAACTTTAAGTTCAATAATGTATTGCAAACCTCTCTCACGTAACCGCAAGCAGCCCTACCCCACGTGACCTTTTCAGTAATCTCATTTACCTTTACAAGAACCGCCATGCAATGTGAACAAAATACAAAAGAATTTATAGTAGGTCTTCAAACGAATAAATGAATCAATGTAACACAACGCACGTGTAAAAGATTATTTTGTTCTCAAAAGGAATTGTTGGGGTTTTCTCGTCGTTGACGAGTAACCCGGTAGTTGTAGAAGTTAGTATAACACCAAACCACTATTATGTTCCAAATATTTATTATGGACACAGTTTAAGGTTGCTTCTAGTAACCTGAGCCGCACTTAATGTTGAGTTACGTCAACGCGCAAATTAGCGTGTGATGGAGTTTTAGTTACGACTGATTTTACTTAATATGTGCAATACTTAAATAGTACTTTTGCTGTATGAGCATTATTGGCTCGTACATGCTCCCGAGGGAAAGATATGCGTGCCCAGATCACTAGCGATACAAGTATAATACACATGTAAAATGATATACAAACAAAAGTATGTAAAATGTATACAATAAGCCAGTAATATGGTACATAAATTCTTAAATAATAATTCAAAGTTTGAATCTTGTCTCAATTGCTGATTGCTGTAGACGGTTGCTCGATGAGTGTCCACTTCTTATTTTACCATAGACAGGAATCTCCTTCAGTTCAATATCTTCTGTCTTCTCTCGAGTCCTGGTGGCCGTAGAAGTATTCCTCTTCTTGTGTGCTTGAATATATCTTCTTATTTGCCACACTATTATACCAGCGACGATCCCTCCCACCAGCAAAGTGCTCATAGCGTAGTTGCCAATGTCGTGAACACTTAAGTCGTTAGGTAAGCTCTCTCGTCCCTTTTGTGCTGTTATTTGGTTATCTAATGATCTGTGTTCATTGGATAAGTTGAGGTTGGGTAGCAAGAAGTTTGTGTTTTTGAATGTGCTCCACATATCATTTGGTGAGTCTATAGTGGGCACCTCTAAAGTAATTCCAATATTGGTACTACTACTCAGAACGTTATGTGAGTAGATTGTCACATCCTTATGTTGTAGTAAGCAATCTTGACCTAGGGCAAGGAGCCCCGACTTTGTTATGACTGTTGTTGTTATTCGATTCTCGCATACAATGCGAGTCGTACACTCATCGATGCAGTTATACAGCCATATGTTTGGTCGCTGTAATTTTGTCCATTGGTCCGAGCATTGCTGTGGTACCCAATTGCATGTAATGTTATTTTTATTTTGACTCAGTATTTGGGCTTCGCAAGAAGCCATGGCTCCATGCAAGTTGCTGATAGTTGTGGAGGCGTGGCAGATGTGGTTATCCGCTGTCACTGTTGAACATTGCTGTAGATCAGCCTCTTCCATCTGTATGTAGGTATTCTTTGCGAAGTTAACTCCAATATACTGTGTTGTTGTCGCTATCACCTGACATTGGTTAGCAGTTTGGTGTGTAGGTATAGCTATATTGCGATACAATGTATACTCGTCATCGCTTAGTAACGGGATATGTAATTCGAAAAGCAGATACTGTTCGGTAATCCGCGCTTTGACATAAATAATTTTGTAAATATTTTTGTTGTTAGCTCCATTGCTGGCTTTGATTGGTAGTGTTAATCTTTTCGGTATAATACCCGCAATGTAATGCATTTGTTCAGATAGTTGCTCCGGTGTGAATAGTTTCATATCGAGATGGCCTCGATATATATCTGTCAAAGCATCTAGGAGCATTTGTTGGTTTCTTCTCAGTACTGCAATAAGTAAGCTTGCAGTTAAAGCTCCAGCATTGACGTCACCCATTGTCTTCATTATTTGAAACCGGTTTTCTATCACTGCCGTATTATATTTGGTTTCGTTCATAAATTGCTGAATTCTTTCCAATTGCGTTTTTACGAAGTCTTCATTTTTCTTTATGATATTATTTTCTGCTTCGATAATCAGTGTCTGATTTCTTATGAGCTGCAGTAAATATTGCTCGTTTGTTTTGATTTTTTGGATGTCTTGAGCGTATTTTTCGGCAAAATCGCTGTCAAGGACACCAAATAGGGCTCGTGCAAGGTTTCCTACGCCGTTGACATAGCCACGTCGCTTTCGCTGTTGATGTTGAGAACGTAGCAGTATGTTGTACTCGTTCAGCTGGCTCATTTCGAACTTTAGTTGTTGTGTCGTAGCGTGACAGGGCTCGTTAGGTATCGTGTCACACAATAGTGCTAAACGATCCACAAATTTCTCCACCTTTGTAGTACTTTGCCAGAATGTTGTTAGGTTGTAGTACACGAGAAGTTTCCATTCGTCGTGAATTAGTTGGATATTTCCGACGGGGTCAAAATACACTGGTTGGTTTTCTGTCAATTTTGTTATTTTAAAATGTTGCAGGGGTGTTGCTAGCCCACTTGATAGCGTTGTGAACGCTACTAGTAATACCAAAAGCAAACTGTTTACTTTTTTCTTGGTTTTGTTGATCCCTTTATTTTGCTTCGGCTTCGTTTCTGGACACAATTGCTGTGAATCAAATACCTCGTTTATAGGTAACGGGGCTAGTTTTGTTATTGGTCTTTTGAGTACTCCATTCTGTGTCTTGAGCGTGACCACTCGGACTAAGTTGTCACTGCCTGGGTGTAGTTCTACTACACGGCCCATTGCCCACCTGCTCGGAGGTAGATTGTTTTCTCTGATGAGAACTAGTTGCCCCTCCTGTATGTTTTCCTTAGCTTGCTGCCATTTGTTCCGGTTTTGTAATGAATGTAGGTACTCTTTTGACCAGCGCTCCCAATAGTGTCGACGCATGAGCTCGATGAGTTTCCAGTGGTTTCTGATGTCTGTTGCTTTCGTTTCCTGAGGTTCATTGAGTGGCAGCGTTAGCGTTGGACCCCCTGTGAGGAAATGACCGGGAGTGAGATAATCCAGATCGTCCACATCTTCTGATAAGGGACACAACGGCCTGCTGTTCATGCACGCTTCAATTTGTGTCAGAAGTGTCGCGAATTGTTCGTATGTAAGCTTCGATTCTCCGATTACCCGTTTCAGGTGGGCTTTCATGGAACGTACAGCAGCTTCCCATAAGCCTCCTGCTGATGGCCAGGATGGAGCGTTGAAGTGCCACTCTATTTGAAGGTCGTTGATTTCTCTAAAGAACTCTGAGGATAGCATTGTTTTGTATTGTTTGAACTCTTCCTGTAAGACTCTTGCGGCTCCGACGAAATTGGTTCCGTTATCGGAGTATATGTGTTTTGGGGTTCCTTTTCTGGCGCACATTCTTTTTAGTGCTGCGATGAAAGTTTGCGTGGATAGGTCCGAAACAAGTTCAATATGTACTGCTTTTGTGCACATACATATGAATATGGCTATGTAGCCTTTGCAGGTCTTTATCCCGCGGCCTTTGTTTATCTTCACATCTACATGGCCTGTAAAGTCAACACCAGTGTGTGAAAAGGGCCTCGATGGAGTGATCCTTTCTTTAGGAAGATTGCCCATTAACTGTTCAGTTCTGTTATTTGCGTATCGCCGGCATCGGATGCATTGTCGCAGTATTTTCTTGACGGTTCGATTGCCACTGATGATCCAATAATTGTTCCTAGTGTCAGCAAGTGTTAATCTTGCTCCACCGTGTAATGTTCGTTGATGTGCCTTTTCAACGATTAGTTGGGTTAGCCTTCCCTCTCCTGGGATGAGGATGGGGTGCTTAGTCTCCACTGGCAACTTAGAGTGGTTCAGACGACCTCCAACACGTAAAACTCCATTGTCCAAAAATGGGTTTAATTTCAAAATGGTGCTTCTGTTTGGGAGTTTCCCAAATTTGTTGATAGAATTAATTTCGTTTTTAAAGTAATCCTCTTGGACTGATTTGATAATCATACATAAGGCGTTGTTTGTTTCATTCAAGTTCAGTGCACGGCACTCGATTGACCTTCGTTTGTTTCGTAATGCATCAGCGAAACGTATCACTAAGGCGAGTATTCTTGTAATACGATCTATGTTGCTATGTCGCTCAAGTAATGAATGAATTAATTCATTTTTAATCGACATGGGTTCCGCACTATTAGCCGTGTAACAGTTTTTTAGGGAGCCCTCATTTGTGGTATAGATTTCTTTTGAAACAAAGACTTCTTTTTCTTGCTTCTTAAGCCATTTAGGGCCTTCCCACCATAATTTGAAGTTGACCAGTTTTTGCGGTGAAAGTCCTCTTGTGGCACAGTCAGCCGGGTTTTCGTTTGTCTTCACGTAACCCCAGTTTATGGCAGGCACGACGTTTAATATTTGTCTGGTTCTGTTGGTAATGTACTTTTCGTACTTAGTTTGACTTCCTTGTAGCCATGCTAGAACGACTTTAGAATCAGTCCAGCATGTAATCCAGAGATCGTTCTCTTCTAGGATCTTAGTTATCCTTTCTAGGAGTTTCGCTAGCAAAACTGCGGCGCATAATTCCAATCTCGGTATCGTTGTTTTCGTTTTGAGTGGTGCCACCTTAGTTTTTGCTACGAGTAGTGTGGTTTCGTATGCGCCGGTGGGTGACGTAGTTCGGCTGTAAATAACGCATGCGTAGGCTTTCTCGCTCGCGTCACAGAAGGCTTGCAATTCGATCGGCTGATTGTGTTTGTTTTTTATCCATCTTGGTAAACTTATGTTATTTATGTTTGAAAGGTTGGTTTTAATTTGGATCCATTCCTTTTCTATGGAATCTGGTACATTTTCGTCCCAGCCAATGTTTTGATAGTTGTCACTCCACAATTTTTGAAATAGCAGTTTGGCTTGAATGGTCATTGGTGCCAACCAACCAAGCGGGTCATAAATCTTGCTTATTTCTGACAATAGCCTGCGTTTAGTGTATGGTGCATTTTTGTTCTTGTCAGGCGCTTCGCTAATAAAGTGGAATGTGTCACTTGCGTCATTCCATGCGAGTCCGAGTGTTTTGCTGAACTCTTGTTGCTTGAAATGAAATTGGTTGTTGCTGCTTTTCTCCTTCGTCTGTAGTTCTTTGAGAATAGATGGTTCGTTCGTAGACCATTTCCGTAAAACAAAACCACCTTTCTTCAGGAGTTCGCTTAGCTCTTTTCGAAGTAGCTTTGTTGTTTCTATGGTATGGTGACCCGTAATGGCATCATCCATATAAAATTCGTTTAGTAGCGCCTTTTGGGCCAGAGGAAAAGCGCTGCCTTCATCTTTGGCCAGCTGTTGGAGAGTGCGCATCGCTATGAATGGAGCGACTTTGGTCCCGTAAGTTAGGGTACACAGCTGCATCTCTCGAAGTGGTTCTCTCGTGGAGTCTCTCCAAATAATTTTTTGAAGACATTGTTGATCTTGATGAATAAGGATTTGCCGGTACATTTTCTCAATGTCTGCCGTTAGGACGTATTTATAGCTCCGCCATTTTATGATCAGGGATAAAATGTCCTTTTGAAGATTTGGTCCTTTTTTCATCAAATCGTTTAGGCTATGCCCGGAGTCTGTTTTCATTGATGCGTTAAAAACAGCTCGTAGTTTGGTTGTTGTTGAGCTCTCCCTTAACACGCCGTGGTGCGGTAAGAAGGCTTGGACTCGACATTCGGATTCTGTCACTGGTTTCATGTGACCTAATTCGATGTATTCTCGGATGAAGTCTTTGTAGAGTTTTGCGAAGTGATCTTGTCTCCTCATTTTCTTTTCTAAATAAAGAAATTGTGCTGTTGCTTGAGGTTTTGAGTTGCCAATGTTTTGCTCATAGTTAGCGTTCATCGGCATCTTCACCACATAACGCCCATCGCTTAATCTCTTTGTTGTTTCTGTGTAATATTTTTCACAGTATTCGTTTTCCAATGTAAGTTCGGTTTCCGAAGGAATATCTTCTACCTCCCAGAATGTTGTTAGGTCGTCTAGCTCTGTTAGAGTAACTAGACAGTTAAACTGCTTTGTCGCACCGCACAGTATCCAACCCAACTTTGTTTGTTGCGCTATTGGCGAGTCATTATTGTGCTTGATTATTCCTCCTAAGATCACATCGGAGTAAACATCAGCTCCAAGCAGTAGATCGATGGGTCCAGAGATGTTATAGGCTGGATCGGCCAACTTGATATTATGAAGGTGCGTCCAGCTCTCTGTGTTGATCGTTGAGTTAGGCAGATTATTGACGAGTTTACTCATTACTAACGCTTCGGTTTGGAATGTATAATCCGAGTGGATTGACTTGCATTCTAATTTTATCATCCCTTTACTCTTCCCCATTATAGTACCAACACCAGTGACAGCAGCGTTTATTTTGTTTCGGGGTAAGTTCAACCGTTGAGCAGCATTTTCTGTAATCAAGGTTACTTGAGAGCCTTGATCCAGTAACGCCCGAAGAAAGACGTAATCTCCTTCTTTGTTTTTGACCCTTAGTTGAAGAGTTGTTAAGAGTATCTCTTGTTCACCGTTAATATGGTTAGATGTCCGCTCAGCCACCGTTGATGTGGTCGGCTTTGATTGTTGCCCTTTCAGATTATCATCATGAAGAAGGGAGTTATGCTTGAAGTTACACGTGCGGCATTTTTTCGTTGACTTGCATTTACTTCCGCCGTGACTATACAAGCAATTTTTGCACAAATTCAAGTTACTTGTTGTTTGGTTTCGTGTTACGACATCCATGTTCAAGAATGTCGGACACTGCCACAGCGCGTGTTCGTTTTTGCAAAGTGGACATTTTTTCAGCGATGCATGGAAGGTTTTTGTCCGCTTTTCTGAGTCTTTAAAGTTCGTTGACTTGTTGTAATTATTACTTTTCTGTTGGTTATTATTCATTGAATAATTTTGTTTCCCTCCATTCCTTTTGGTGCGGGATGTTTCCAACGTCATGAACTGCAATTCTAGGAACTCCATAAACTCATCTAAATCTGGAAGCTCTCTTGAATGCTTCATTGTTTTGATGTAGTCACCGTGAGTGATGTCATCCAGTTTGGAAGATAGTAAGTACACGAGAAGGGGACCCCATACTGGAACATTAATGTCTATGTTCTCTAGGCCATTTAAACACTCTTTCGTCGTGTCGTACAGCTTCTTCAAGTTGGTAGAGTTCGGTTTTTGGATAGAAGATTGGTTAAGAAGTGTTTCCATGTATGAAGTGAAGAGTAGTCGCTTGTTATCGTAGCGATGCTGGATAATATCCAGGCACGAGTCATAATTCTCAGCGCTCACAGGAAGGTGTTTGATTAATCTTTCCGCTTCACCTTTCAATTTTGATTTTAGAAACTTCATTTTCTGCGTTTTGTTCAGCGTTGGATTGTTATGAATCATCTCAAAGAATAAGTCTCTAAAAGAGATCCAATTGTTGTAAGTTCCGTCGAACTCTGGCAATTCCATACGCGGTGTTGTTTTTTCGTAATGGGATGTTTCAAAGATTTTTCTATTCAATTCTTCCTTTAGGGCATCGTAGACTTCCTCCCAGTGGTCAAATTTGGCTTCGTAATCTTTATCGTTGCCTTGCAGTAGGTAACTCAGTTCCCAGTGAATCTTGTCTATTGGTTCCCACTTTGATCGTAAAATGATCAGTTGATCTTGCAGTTGCCACTTCTCGTTCATGCTGCTCAAGTCGGCCTTGGAGACCGCTCGCTTTAATGCGTTGAAGTTACACATCTGATTACGTAACAGCGTCGATAGATACTTGTCCGTATCATCTTCCATTTGTTGGTGTACTCCAGTTGTATCAAATTGCGGTGTTCCGGGAGTTTCTGGTATTTTTGGTTTTTGCATCGCCGAAGTTCCAGGTTCGTTTATCAACTTGTTTCGTAGTTGATTCATTGATTGCATTGTTTCGTCAAACATGGTTTTCGTTATGATGAAAATGTCCTTTTTAAAGTAGTCATGGTCTCTTTGGACAGTCTCATACTTCTTTAAGACATCGTGATTGGCTCGAAATTCATCCCATAAGGATTGTAGAGATTCGATGCGCTTGTTAAGGTATACTATGGTTTTTCTACTCACAGCATCCTTTTTGTAGTTAGCCTGAAGATTTTTGATATTCTCATAGCTGTTTTGCTGCTTAGTTATAAGTTCAGCAAAATCGTTGTAGTCTTCTCTGGACATTGTTTATGCCTTGTGGCTGCTAGTGGTTGGCGCGTGAGTAGTGTGAACTCTCACAGGTTTCGAAGTAATCGCAGTGGACGTTATCCCCGCTGATTATTTCTTGTTTGTAGCGGTAGACGTAATCTCCGCTGAAGAAACCGCCGTGGACGTTATCCTCGCCGATCCTTGCTTGATAAGTAGTGTGTAGCAGTAGACGTGATCTCTGCTGGTTCGTTGGTGGCAGACACTTAGTTTAGCTCACCCTCCTTTACGTTATGTGCAACGTCTCAATGCTACTGGTGAGACCCGCTTGTGGGAGGCCAGCTGCACCGATTTGCTAACGTAACTGGGATATACCACGCTAAGCAATCTGCTTGATGAGGAGTCACGATGATTCACACGATGTGTTCCCGTGGACCCGTGACATCCGGCTCGAAGGACCAAAAGATGTTGGGGTTTTCTCGTCGTTGACGAGTAACCCGGTAGTTGTAGAAGTTAGTATAACACCAAACCACTATTATGTTCCAAATATTTATTATGGACACAGTTTAAGGTTGCTTCTAGTAACCTGAGCCGCACTTAATGTTGAGTTACGTCAACGCGCAAATTAGCGTGTGATGGAGTTTTAGTTACGACTGATTTTACTTAATATGTGCAATACTTAAATAGCGTACTTTTGCTGTATGAGCATTATTGGCTCGTACAGGAATATTCAAATAAAAGGGCGAGCTTGAGTCAAAGCATTTATAAATAAAAAAATAAGTTTTATAAATGCCTTGACTTAAGAGCGTGTACGCCGTATGTCATTTCATACAAACGTTCAAGTCCTTATTCTTCAAAATGAATGAACCGATTTTAATGAAACTTGCTATGCATACGCTTAATATCCAGGTCCAAATAGTAATTTGAAAACATTTTTGAAAAAGATTTTAGAGGGAGAGAGAGAGCGATTTTAAGTTTTTATAGAAAGTGAAAAATCTCTACTTATATCCTTCCCCCTGAACTCTTTTTCGAAAAAAAAATCTGATAACTATTTGGACCTAGATATCTAGCGTACGCATACCTAGTTTTATTAAAATCGGTTCATTAATTTCGAATATTAATGATTTGAAAGTTTGTATGAAAAGCCGTACCGCGTAAACGCTCCTAAGCTGGCCTTTCTTATGTCGTCATGAGTATTTTATACAGGTCATAATAGTAGTTTATGCAACGACCATATAAAAAGGGTTATTAAAACACGAGTGTGGGTTTATCACACGAGGCGTAGCCGAGTGTGATAATAGCATCACACGAGTGTTTTAATACCTAATTATATGCCGTTGCATACACTATTTTATCTTCACTCACACAGTTGAAATAAAATAAATGGAAAAATAGTTTAATCCAATATGGCGGATATTCTCATTGCGTATTCGAATGACTGCGCAGCGCGCTCAAACATAGACAAAGATAAAAGTTGGCTCATTGACTTAAGTCAATGAGCCCGCGCCAAAAATTAAAAAGAAAAAGAGTGCTATAAAAATTAAAAAGTTATTTTATGATGCAGTTGTTTAAAAATCGAAGGAAAATGTTGAACTGTAATGGTTTTTTTTTTAAATTTTACCTATCCACGAAAAAAAAGTATGTATTTATGCATTCGTTTTTGAACTCATATTTGGAACATTACGTTGTGAGTGTAGATAAAAATGGTTTTTGACTATCCAGTCTTCTTGTATGAAATGTCGAATGGAAGGTCCATGTTGCCTCCAAGTCTTCTTAATCCTGCGAGTGCTCTGCCCTCGGGCTACAACCACCACCTCGCGTTACTACTAAGAGTATTCACAAAAATTAACTTATGGATAACCGATTGACATTCACTCTGAAACTTAAGAATGATTATTTCTATAAGCAAATAGAAGCTTGTTCATGTTGATATGCAACGCACGTGTAACAAAATAAACGCAATACCTCTTCAGGGGTACTCATCATTATGAACAACTTTCAGTATGACACCAACACTGACATCGCGAAAAAAAAAGTCGATTGCCCCCATACATTTCTGTGAGCATGACTCGACAAAATGTACTGAAGAGCGGATTTTATTTTCGTAATTTCGGGTTTGTTCCCATAGTAAAAGTTTGTTCATAATAATGAGTACAATGACCCCATAAGAGGTATTGCGTTTATTCTGTTACACGTTGTAAATGTACAATTAATATTATTAATTTCAGAAAACAAAATCGTAAACTTTTTATTCTAAACAGAAATCCTAATGTCTGATTTTAGATTGGAACATTTTTTTTATTTCTTGATCAAAACTCGTAAAAGGAGAATTCTATTTTTTTCCTCACCGAGACAATCATCATCACACATACTTTTATAACGTAGTTTACTGATAAAAATCCATTTGAATCTCATTTGTTTCCATTATGTAAGGAGTGAAGTTAAATTACCACAAATTATGGAGTGGCTTAATCTAAAATGAGTTATTGAAATATCCTGATATGGCAATGGAATAACAAAATAACCGTTCTCTCAGGAATACCTGTTGATATTATTATGCTGTGAACTTGTAAATTGTTTTTTGGTGATGTAGTTTTTTATTATGCTCAATAATAAATAAATAAAAGACGTCAAAATTAAAGATTTTTTACATAATTTTTTTGCGATTTCAGTGTTGGTCCCATACTAAAAGTTGTTCTTAATTATGCGTACAATGACTCCTTAATGAGGTATTACGTTTACTCTGTTACACTTTGTAGACAAATCTACGTTCTGGAACGACCCAATGACAATATTTTAAGCGACATACATATATTAACACATAGACCCACACTTTTTTCTCATGGGGTTGGGTAAAACCAATAGATCACCACCTCCTACAATCCCCAGTTGTTCCTTTTGCTTCACTTTCGGTGATCATACACGTTTTGAATACTTGGGCTTTCTGAAAAACGTCGCCAGGGTTTGCCATACGTCCCGTATATACGGGACTGTCACCATATTAAAGTATTGCATTCCGTATTATTACTTGTCCCGTATATCAATATACTCGTACTGAAGGTTCGAAGCTGACGGTAGGCGAGAGACGCGTGGATAAGAGCTTTTAGATCAGAGGTCATGTCTATTAAAGCTTTGTGTATATGTATTTGCAGTTCCCCCCACAACGCAAATGATGAGAGTTTATTTTTCTCTTACGACAGCCAACTGGACGGAAAAAAATAATTGTTGACTAACACAGTTGAAGCACATAATAAAGTAAAATCTACGTCAAAAATGACTGGGCGAAGAAACACGAACCTCTTTCTAGTGGTTCTTCTCAATAGTAATTGAACTGGTTTAAAAATTTATCATGATTGGATATAATTGTTTTTAATTTGTATTATAATGATCCATTACTACCCGTATTTTCAGTTTTTATTTATTTGGCACGAATAAGTCCTGTATCAGTTCACAATAATTATGGCAGCCCTGCCAATAAGATCTGTGTATATTTTTCTTGGGTTTCCCCTTCCGTTGTTTCCAAACGGTGTAGCTAGAATTTATATCGAATGGATCTGTAAAGTGGGTTTTATATTGGGTACAGAAATTCTCGTAACTGAAGTTTAGGTTTAGCCAATACAGCTCAGCAAAGTCAGCGTAAGTTAAATTCAAATTACTTAAGTTCAAACCATACTTAAGTTTATAAGTCTGCCGTGCTCCTATTTCGGGACAATGGTAGCTGAATGGTAGTTGGGGGAGAATTCGGTTGAAATGGAGAACTAGGAGCGTAGATAGACGTCGAATAAGGGGATCGACGACCTAAGTGCCAATTCTACTAATATTTAAGCAACGTTCGCATGCGCATGTCACTTGCAATCTGTCAAAAAAGCTTTAATTTCCATACATTTTTCAATGTACTAAGCAAAAGTTGGAGGCCCAGGACCGTGTAAAGTGTCTTGCATTCGAGGAGACGAGGAAGAGAGTTTTAGACAGATTGAAGAAGAGAAAACGAGATAGAGAGAGAGAGAGAAAACTGCCAAAATGTAGGGGGTGCACTTTAACCGAAAAATCTGCCTACATCATCGAGGAATAAAAGTTTACACAATCCATAATGACAATTTGCTTTGTTAACATGTTTGTGAATATTTTTTATTCAGCTTTACAAAACTGGAACGACAATTTGCATAGAGCAGTGGTAACTGAATAGAAGCCTGGAATTGGTTTTCAATGTACGGATTTAAAACAAAGTCGGTTAAAAATGGACTTTTAGCGACCGAAGATTGCTAACCTTTTAGGTCAAAATGTTTACTAATTTCGACACACATTAGGTTACTACTTAGTACTACTTAGTCATACCTGTCCTCTGGTACCACTCCCAAAAAAACGTAACGTACCGTTTCTGAGAAAAACAAGTTTTCTAACCTAACCTCAAAACACTTTAAAGCGGCCTAAAAGGCGTACTCGGAGCCCCGCCAGACCCAACTCTAAGCCTTGCCGTCAGGGCAAGTTCATTGTCCAGCACTCACGTCAGCTCAGATGAAATCTAAAAGGAATCATGTACCTACCAGTGTTGCCGCTGCAACAACACTATGCGGACGATACGCTGCGTTTAGCAGTATAGTCGACCCAACTTTCAGTCTCGATGTCTTGTCGTCTCTTTGGCTTAAAATTCAATTCTCATTTATATTGCAAGTTATGCTATCAAAGCACACAAAGCAGAAATCTTATGATGATCATAAGTTATTTGAGTATTAAAGGTCAATTAGACGACTTTTAACTTTACAGACATTTCTAGAGGTGCGCTTTCGCGGAGTATAAAATAGGACTGAATTAGGACATACTGCATTCTCAGTCACATCATTTCATCAATGGCAACGTCGTCGCTGTCATCGTCGTCGTTCGTGACGTCGTCGTTTTGCGTTGTCATTTTTTTCAACAAACGAAACGCACAGTTCTGCATATCTGAATATTAAACGAACACGTTCTGTTCAGAGCGTTTCGGATGTGGTTCGTGAATTTTTACTGTTCAAATTCGAGTAAGAGATACAAAATTCATTAACTTTGAACGGAACAGTTTCGGCGAATGCAACGAGTTTCGAAAGTGTCAGCAAAGCTACATTGTTGCTTACTTATGATTATGATACTATGTTGCCATTATTTAAATGCGTGAAAACAAACCGTAACTTTCAGTTTATATCAAACGCTAAGGCCATTACCTTTGTTTTTTAAGACCCGGTGAACTAGATTGAACCGATTCTAAGTATTGTCATAGACTTATGACAAACACGATCTCCCTTATAAAATTCTCTGTGCTGTTTAGCGACTGATTAGCAGATGTTTAATTATTTCTATAGAATTTTGAATTTTCTAAAGAAATAATTAAACTTTCACATTTGCATCGCATTCGCAATGTATATGATTGCTATATTTTAATTAGATTATCTTTTTTCATTAATTTTGAGAGCGATTTTAAGTTTTCTATAGAAAGTGAAAAATCACTATATCCTTCCCCCTGAACTCTTTTTCAAAAATGTTTTCTGATAACTATTTAGACCTGGATATCTTGCGTATGCATACCAGTAGCAGATAGTTTCGTTAAAATCGGTTCATTCAATTTGAAGAATAAGGACTTGAAAGTTTGTATGAAATGACATACGGCGTGCACGCTCTTAAGTAGTTTTATTTTATTTATTTTTTAACCATCACGTCAAATCTAAAAATGTGGCAAGTCTGACCGATCCTCAAGAGACAGGCAAATGTCTAGTTTGGGGATCACCAACCATCCCGATCTGTGAAATATGTGTGTATATGACGGGGAACGGGCCCCCTTGTTATTTTTACAAACGGTGACGTCAGCAATGCTGACGTCACTATTTCCATATCATCATGGTGCTGGTGGTGGTTACTCATTTCGGAAATGAAATACTTGTTTTCAGTATCAACTTATATTCTCGCTGGTGGATAGCACACAAATGGCACACAGTAAATATTCGTCAACAACAAAGAATGACTCACGATATTACGGAGCTCCGCACCGTCCGACGGCTCGACTTAGAATGAATTGTGAACGGTCGGGCGTTCGTATTTATACCCTTCGGTTAGAGTCGTTACAAATCTATCGACTCATGTTTTCTTTATGGTTCGTTTTTAAATTCTTGATTTAATTTTACAAATCATAAAATGAATTTAGAAGTACAAATTAATTAGTTTAATAGTTTCTTGTAATCAACTAATAAAGTTAATTAAGTAATCGTTTGAGTGACTTTTACCAACTTCAAATAAGCAATCACACAGTATTTGAACTTAGAATAATCAAACTGACGCTCGATTACGCCTTTCCGCCGGCATTCATATTGATTTATTCGACGCTTGATTAAGCCTTCGCGCCGATACGGCCATTCTGACAGGCGGTGCGCGCTCTGCACCAGCCTGAATGTAGCTCTTGGTAGTTTTAGTCAAAGTCAAAACGTTCATTTTATTTTAAAAATTACTTTTGAACGTCCTCATTTCCATTTAAAATAATACCAAGTGACTCTACTGTCCGTTCACAAAGGTAGATTCTATGGAGAAGAACGGACAAGAAACTCCATAGTTACTCTTTTCAAATAAATGTTTTACAATATTTATTGCGGGTCTCAAACCACGGATTTTTACGGATTAACGGAAACCAATCTCAAAGAGATTAGTATCCGACATCCGTAGTCAACCAATGTTGCACTATGGTTTAAATGTTAGGAGGGTCTTGTAGATTTCTCGGAGGGTCTCGCAGATCTCTCGGAGAGTCTCGTAGATTTCTCCGAGGGTCTCGTAGATATCTCGGAGGGTCTCGTAGATTTCTCGGAGGGTCTCGTAGATTTAGTCTTCTAATCTGAAACAAGTTATGGTATTTCTTTGAGATTGGTACCTGTAGGCAAATGTTGAACTATGGTTTAAAGATTAGGAGGGTCTCGTAGATTTCTCGGAGGGTCTCGGAGGGTCTCGGAGGGTCTCGGAGGGTCTCGAAGATTTCTCGGAGGGTCTCGTAGATTTCTCGGAGGGTCTCGGAGGGTCTCGGAGGGTCTCGGAGGGTCTCGAAGATTTCTCGGAGGGTCTCGTAGATTTGGGAAGATGAACAAGGTCGATGCTGTGCTATACACAGAGGCTCTAAATGGTAAAGGATAAGGAGTCATTATTTCTTTATAAAAGCACTTTGTTACTCGCCTTTTGTTGTGGATGTGTGTTTTCTGTATTTGAGTTTGTGTTTGCTGCTCTTGCCTTTGTTTGTGAGGTGGAAGGCACTGGCTGTGTTGCCCCAGCTGGCATTGCAGGTTGTTCATCTTCAGCTGCCGATACGGTTGCCTGATCACCTGGTTTTTGGAGCTGCAGCTGATAATGCGCAACCTTTCGTGGTCATCCTCTTTGGAAAGGATGAATCTTTTGGCTGATTAAATCGGTGTCTATCTTGATTCGCAGATGGGGCTATTTTTTTGTTGAGCAAGTTGAGTCAGGGCTTCCATATCCACTGTTTGGTCATCAATATTAACGAGACTCAGGAGTTCTGGAGGCACACAATGTTTTCGCCAGGTCTTCTTATTCGTGTGGGTAGTAAGGTCTAACGACCCCTCACACCCTAGTGTCAGAGTTTCTAAACCGCCTCAAGGGCATCTGACATGGTTTGACGACCGCCATTTTTGCCAGGTGATGAGAGTGAGTGGAGCTTTTCCAGTCACACGCTGAGAAGTACAATTTAAAGCCAACTGCAGTTCTTCGACAACACTGTGCCATTGCTCGGCTGACTCCTGGCGTAATATAATGGATGTTCATTCAATCACAGTAGTTTTTGAATCCCCCCCAGGAACTCTCTTCTTCCATCAACGATGATTTAGGCCGGTGTACCCAAGAGGTGCACAAGGCGATTCAGAGCAGCGAGAGTGCCTTGAGTGTTTGTTGTTGGCGTAATAGAATATCACATACTTCATGTAATCATCAATCGTGACAATGACTTATTGATGTTCATTTCCCAGTTTACCTTTAAGGTACTCCACCTCAAAATCGTAATTTTGCAAGAAAGCCTCTTCTTCTCTACTTCTTGAGAGGAGGTCCTTTTTGTGTTTCGACGACTTAAGAACCTTCGTCCGTAGAGGTATTGTCGGAAGTGTTTTAAGGCGCGAACCACTGCTAGAGTCTTAAGTTCGTATGAGTGGTACTGACTTTCTGCTGCAGTTGTTCTCATACTCATGAAAGCCACAGCTCGTACTCTTTCATCAATAATTCGGAAAAGTACTGCGCTCTTCATGTTTCACCCCATTCCCATTTTACACCTTGTTTTGTTGATTCGTACAGAGGCACCATTATATGGGAAGTTAGGGATGTATTTTCTGAAGTCATCAGCTAAACCGTTGAACTGCCTTACTTGTTTGTTTGAAAGTTTTTTTTTTTTTTTTTGGAACTGATGCCTTGACGAGAGCTTCCACCTTCCTAGGACTTGGTTGCACTTGTCCATCTGAGACAATGTTTCCCAGATATTCGATGGTTCGCTTGAAGAAGCTGCATTTGCCCGCATTGAAGGAATAGCCAGCTTGCTATAGTGACATCAGAATGCGTTCAAGGTGTAACAATCCTTCAGCAAAATTTGTAAATTTGCTTAGTAAATCATCAAAATATACTTGCACAAACGAGCCAAGGAGTGGTAACAGAGCCCTATTGATGCAGCGTTGGTAAACTGTGCAAGTATTGCTCAATTCGAATGGAATCGTGAAGTACTTATACGAGTCCGTCTGGTGTAACGCAGGCAGTCTTCTCGATTGACCCTTCTGCAATTGGTATTTGGTGAAACCGGCTGCCATGTCCAAGCATATATAGAAATGTCTGTCACATGGTGTGTTTTCTTGCAGTTTTTTTACAGCTCTGGGATGATTTGTTCGGGTTGTGGTTGCTTTTGCGTTGAGCAGCTCTATTCGCAAACAAATAGAGATTCCTCCGTGCCTCGGAAATCACGTTAAGCCGTTGGTCCCGGCCGTCCTTAGTAGATCTTTGGCAGTTGTTACGGATTGTCAGAAGCCAGAAACTCTGACAAGTCTTGCCAAGAAGTAACCCAGTTAATGAGTTGTGGAGGTCTGGTAGGCAGCCGCTCCACGTAAAATACTAGTACTTAGAGATTCAGCTAAAGGTTTGACTGGGAGTCGACCCCAATATAGTTGGGAAAAGGCTAGGCAGATGATGACTTCTTGTCTATTGTCCAGGTTATCCTTTGTCACTCTTTTCCAAAGAACCCAAGCACGTGACAAGAACAGCAATGTCCATTGAAGAATCGTTAACATGTCTTCGGAACCTGAAAATATCCCGTGAATGTCTGTTTTCAGGCTCAAGCGTGGTAATCAGGTTGCTGCGTAGTTCTTCCCATGAAGATGTAACTGCATCATCCAGTCGTCAACCCACATCCTGGCACGTCCTTTGAAAGCGGCATTTTTTTCATACGAACGTCGAAATCGTTCAATTTAAATTGGTCCACAGCCTTGTCTATATGCTGGCACCATTCACGTACGCCAACGTTGGTATCAGGATAATTATGATGGCAGTTAGCCACCCTTAATTCTGATTTTAGATTCTGCTGATGGTGCACATAGACACTCAGACATTTTCTCCATCATTTCCATCATTTTCACGAAGAATTGCGGTGCCCATCACAACCCACCGAAGGATCACGAACCGAGGCGTGAATCATCTCATAATGGTTTGAGATGGATACCCAACGAAGTGGTGGGTACCAGAATTGGTTCAATTTGTTGAGCAGGAACAGTTTCAGGTTGGTCAGCTGGTGATCGAGCTGATGAGGAGGTGGTTTGGATTGGATTCTGATCCAATCCCACTTCTGATGACGGGGAACGGGCCCCCTTGTTATTTTTACAAACGGTGACGTCAGCAATGCTGACGTCACTATTTCCATATCATCATGGTGCTGGTGGTGGTTACTCATTTCGGAAATGAAATACTTGTTTTCAGTATCAACTTATATTCTCGCTGGTGGATAGCACACAGTAAATATTCGTCAACAACAAAGAATGACTCACGATATTACGGAGCTCCGCACCGTCCGACGGCTCGACTTAGAATGAATTGTGAACGGTCGGGCGTTCGTATTTATACCCTTCGATTAGAGTCGTTACAAATCTATCGACTCATGTTTTCTTTATGGTTCGTTTTTAAATTCTTGATTTAATTTTACAAATCATAAAATGAATTTAGAAGTACAAATTAATTAGTTTAATAGTTTCTTGTAATCAACTAATAAAGTTAATTCAATAATCGTTTGAGTGACTTTTACCAACTTCAAATAAGCAATCACACAGTATTTGAACTTAGAATAATCAAACTGACGCTCGATTACGCCTTTCCGCCGGCATTCATATTGATTTATTCGACGCTTGATTAAGCCTTCGCGCCGATATATATTATAATAATAAATAAATTGCGACGAATTGTGGCTGAGATGCAAATGCAAAAGATGCTGTAAAATTAGTAGAATTAGCCATCAGTTGCTAATCAAACACTCTGTTCTTCTTATAAACTTCCAATGATAAAATTTACTGTACTTTTAAAATTAGATGTTCGCAATATATCGAGTTTATAATCTCTCAACATTTCTTAGAACATACGGAGTTTGCAATGATCCGGTGTCACCAACATTCACAAAGTATGTCATGCTTATACATTGACGTTAACTTCTGCACCTTCGCATTTTCACATTATTAGTAGGGAATTTAGAATGTATTTTTCAAAAACATACGCACGGTAGTTTTGGGTGAAAAATGCAATCAAAAAGAGCGTTAAATCTGCGACCGACTACCTAGCTCGTGCGCTGCAGAAGCTAATAAAAATACCCAGTCGCTCGTTAATTTGCATGCGAACCTGAAAAAACAAGTTTAGAAAACACAAAAAGAATCTCTCCGGCGGGGAATCGAACCCCGGTCTCCCGCGTGACAGGCGGGGATACTTACCACTATACTACCGAAGACTTACAAATAGTGGCGAAATTATCGTGCAAATTCAAACACTGGCTATCATGTAGTGCGATTATTTGCGAATGTTTATGTGAATATTTTCCAAGCTCTTTTGTAGGAAACCTCTTCCACTCCTCTCGCCTCAGTCGCCATGACGACAAAAGAAAACCTACGGAAAATATCTCATTTCAATTTCTAATCAAATCAGACATTTTCGCAAAATATCCGGTTTCACAAGACTATATTAGTAATATACTTTGCACAATAAAATAACCGATCGGTGATACATCAACTGGAATAGCAGAAGCGGATTGGGATCAAACTTAATGTTGATGTGTGGGTTACAAAATTATACACAAAGATAACCTAAGACATTGTGATAAGTTATCATCATTTATCATGAACGATGAATGATTTGTAGATATTCCTTCCGCTGTTGAGTCTTCTCCATGACCCAAACTGATTGACATTGCCTGGAACTGCAACAGATAATAAAGAGAGGTTTGCAAAAAAAAAGGGCCTTTTGTACAGGAATGAGACACAATACTATCGATAGACTTTAAAAGAGTATGCTAAGGCGCTGGACGCAGAAAAGACGTAAGACGAGGACGGGGCGCGGACGTATGTCTCTTCTGCGTCCTTTTCACACAAAATGTAAAGAAGCGCTAGGACGCAAAATATATAGAAAGGACAGGGCGGACACGATGTGTACTCGTCCGCGCCCTATTGTAAAAACATACAGAAAGAATGGGGCGCGGACGCGAGCGGACGAAGGACGGGCGAGAACGGGGGTGAGGGCGGGAGGACTGCGGGTGCCGGGACTCGCGCGTCGCTCTCACACAATTACACCACCACAATTAACCACATCTTCATTTTCGGAAGAAGACATGTTATCCTGTCAAAATTGGGCGGTTGAATGAAATTGGTTGAAAACCGTCATCTCTCGCGGCACCCAGCGTCACGTCCGTGCCTCGTATTTTATAGAATTATGTTTTAAAAAGTCGCGACGGCGGCGCAGTATCTGTAGGTACCCTGTCCACGCCCCGTCCTCGTCTTACGTCTTTTCTGTGTGTCCAGCGCTTAAGCTGGCTTGGTCATGTTGAGAGGATGACAGGCGACTGAGAAAAAGAAACATAGATCTTATTAGTCTCGATATATATCTTGTGCATCTAAACTACGTTCGCATGAATGTCAGTCGTAAACTGTCAAAAAAGTCTTAATAACCATATATTTTTGACAGATTGCGACTGACATGCAAATGTTGCTTAAAAATTTGTAGAATTGGCACTCTCGAGGCCTAAGACAATAATTTTGCAGATAATGTTCGAAAGAGTTACCGCGGCCCTGGAAAGCAATGGGCACTAGGAGGAGCACGGATGGGTGTTAGTTAGTAAGAGTCTGACACTCCCTTCCACTCCGCCCAGAGCGGGAGAAGTCATTTGAGGATTTCCCATGCATGAAAAAAACCCTAGACAATGTGTCATTTAATTAGTGAATGCGAATGTCGAAAAGCCAAAATGTAGGAATTAGATCACGCCAAAATGAAGGAATTTGATCGCGCTAAAATGAAGGAATTTGATCACGCCAAAATGAAGGAATTTGATCACGTGACATTTCGATAGCATCTGTCAATACCATACTTTTTTGACGTATTGACAATCTCCTTCGCCACGCTACCGTTGACAGAATCTCACTTGTTGTCTCGAGCCCATGCATGAACGTAATCGAGCAAAATGAGTATCTAAGAATCATAGCAAGTGGCGGTCTCTTGTTTCTCCCATGGGTAGCAAACATGCCTGTTAATATTTTTTTATAACGTACCTGCCTATACTCAACTTGTTTAGGGAAAAGAATGAGAGGGCCGTTTTTTGAGGGCTAACGTTCGAATTCACGTCTCAGTTGCAATCTGTCAAAATGTAAGGAAATTGGAGGTGCCTTTGACAGATTGCGGCTGAGATGCAAATGCGAACCTTGTAAAAATTTAGAAGAATAGGTAAGTTAAGAATTGTTGCAAAGAATTTTCGGCGTAATTTTCCTGGACTATAGGTACATGCTATGCTTCAAAATCAATATCCCCCTTTTTAATAATTTCTTTGTTAGACGTTTGGATCGTTCAATAAAATAGTCTAATGAACGATCCAAACATCCAATACTGGTGCGACAGTCACGAAACTATTTTATTTACTAAACAGTTCGTAAAACGATATCAGCTGAGCATGCGTGTTAACGGTTTAAGTGTCTATCTGTTCAACTGGTCAAAGGTCAAGTGATTTTATTTATTACAAGTAGCTATCACTGCACACATCTAAAAAATCGTGTCAGCGCGAGGAACCTACCTCACACTTTCCGCTCTTATTCTACAAACAAATTGTGAAGAGTTCAATTGGCTGAAAACATGACAACGCAAAGCGTGAAGACAAAACATGTAACTTTATAGATGGGAGTAATATTACATAATATATATATGTTAACGGGCTTCGCATCCATCCACCCGTTGAATATCCAGCCTTGATAATGTAGTTTTAGATTGTCGTAGCCATGAATACAGTGTTGAAATACTTACAACAATCTTCATTCTATTGAGGAGTAGAGAATTCGATCCTGGGTACTTTTTCTAAACCCGGGACTATCTACTAATAATCCCGGGATTCACCCACACATTGCATCAGTCGAAAAAGTAAAAAGTTATATAATTCCAAAATTCAACTAAAATTCCTTAACCTAAACAAACAATCTCTGTTTTGAATACTTTAAAATTCAAACAAGGAGGTTAACAAGTCAGGTGAAATGAATGCGTTTCGTTTCATGCACAAGTTTAAATCAATTTTCTAAATTCGTTTACCTGGCAACTGACGACAGATTTGAACGAACGAATTCAAAAGTAGAATAACATCGAAGTTTTTTTTTTATTTTCGTATCCAAGCCACGTCGAGTTAAAAATACTTTTCCTACTTATTTATTTTCCTTTACAATATTGTATGAAAAGCCTCATGATCAAAGAGTAAGAATACTATGTCTAGTGAAATGAATGTGAGTGGAGAAATTAGCTTTTCAGAGGACTGACGCGACATAACAAATTGTGCCCAGCCTCCAACAAGCAAGGTCAAGCGGTGTTGCCAGATACTTGCCGACTAAAATACCCATGATGGGTAAGTTAAAATGGGGGAATAAAAATGCTATCAAGGTGAAGTGTCCATTTTATGAGTAGTTCCACAACTAGAGCAAGATATTGAAAGGTTCTTGACACAGATTAAGGCCACTAAGGCTGAGTTTTTAATTTATTTCAAATATTGAAGAATATTTTCATTAAATCTCTATTCATCTTTTTATATCTATAGTGAGTTTTCCTCGTATACAAAAGGAGAAAATCTATTCAAATTGAATATTTTCTATAGTATAAAACACCAAAAGCCAAGGAAAAGACAAACATTAAAGAGATAGAAGATTACCCTATAAAGCAATTAGGGGGATCAAAGGTTGGCAGTGAAACTGTACCCGACGTCCATGCGAGGTCATGCGACAGTCTGTATTACCAACATCATAAAACAGATGGTTACAGAAGTTCGGCTCCATACGAGTGATTGGTGTGTAATATATGCCATAATAACAGATAATATATTATCACATGAAATAACGTTCACATGATATAACTTTCATATGCTATAAAAACAAATAACCTAATTTCATGTGTGTCATTTCATATCATATAAACTTCTTTTGCTCTAATAACATTTAGTATAACGTTCATCTCATATAATTATCAATTAGTAATTGGCGACGGAGCTATTTCTGGGTGGTTTAAAAAAAATAACCTCGAAGGCTAAGGCTCCCGCTCCGCACCGCTTCGCTCCCGCCTTAGCCTTCTAACCTAACCTATCCGAGTCGGGGTACTCTGAGTCGGGGTGTTAGTTAACCTTTGAATATTATACTAACTAAATATTATACTAACTGAATATTAAAATGTTTATTTAACCACATAAAATTAGGTAAACTGAAATTATATCAATAATTCATTATATCATTTCATCGTTATTCTAAAGAAAAATTATATTAAATGAAATTAGGTCATGTGATCGTTAGAACTTTTGTTACTATGTCAAATGGTACGCACCCGAGTGAAATAGCACTTATTGACACACTGTATCTGATACAGCGAGTGCAACCACGATGGGCCACCAGCCGGCCAGTTAACAAGTGGGTTCAGCCGCAGTTATTAGGGATGATTCCTGGTCAAAAAATATAAGTTTCTATTTAGTCCGTCAGTTAGATTAAGTATCGAAAAATATTGGACAGGTATTTCTTGTTTTATCAAATAAATAAAAAAAGACGAAGATAAAACGCATCAAAGATCAGGAGTGGGGGGTTGTGACGCCACGTGTACGTAAAAAGTGAACTTACAAGTGACGACACACGAGTTTTCAACGCACTGTATCGTTTTCATTTTTTGTTTACGTGAAAAAAGAAAAAAGACGTGTCTAATATTTTTTGGAAAAAAAATTGCCTCGTTTCTATTGTAGTAGCAGTAGAAATCTACGCGAGGTGTAAAAAAATAATACATGGTTGTTATACGAGTAAGTACTGTAGACCACAGGAATATGTCCTATGGTCTACTTATGAAATATTATAAAATGAAACCCGATTTAGGGATAAAAACAGTATAATAGAGCACCGTGGCTCGGAGAGTCCAATAACATCTGAATGCTTAAACAAAAACCGTTCTACCATATTCAAATATTCTAATTATTACCAGCCACGTCCAAAGGAGGTATGTACAGCCAGATGCTGCGCAAAGAGGCTCTTACAGTACTTAAAAATCGTAGATTTCGAAGGCTCGGTGCACAGTGGTCAGAAAATCGAGCTCTATACTAATAGAAACTTAATGACTGGGATTTTAAAAATTTGCTACACGCAAAGCGGTGTGAGGTGCAATAGCTCATGTGAGCGAGCACCAGCCCTTCAGTTTCATTCAGTTATAAAATAAATAACTAAGTGATTTTCCGTATACAAAAAAAAATACAAAACTTCTTCTCAAGCGTATAGTTGCGTATAACCTCCAAACTATTATTTTAAATAAAGGGAGGTATACCAGAGACATTCCATTTTTTTTTGCGATTTCGTCGCGTTGTGGCACGGCGTCACTTTGCGATACGGCGCGGCGTTGCCATGTGCGGTCATGTGCCACGTTACGGGGTGTGTTGTCGTATGAATGCATCTGTGTGCAATTGTGCATGAAACTGTTTTTATTCGTTGTTAAGAGTACACCTTCTCTACTTTTCTATCTAGTGCCAGTACGGTATACCTACCGGAAATTGAGCGGAATGAAAGACTAATGGGAACCATAATAGGAGTTGGAGTGTTGTTAAGCAATACCCGGAAGGGATTAAAAAGGGCAATATACTCATAGCAATTAACATTCTATGTCAACAAACAAGTCCTAAATTAGGCGTTGCAGCATTAGGTAGGACCGACCTCAAAAGGTCGCATGTCGTTAGCAGTTCAATTTAGAAATATAAAAATGCTTAGTATGTATTGCGTATATGTGAGAGGGGCAATTCCAATATTTTAATACAAAGTTCGCATTATAATCTCAATTTCAATCTTTCAAAAAAACTTTAATTCTCTTTTATATATATATATGCGAGTCCAACTTGCACTTGGCCGGTTTTGTTTTAAGCTCTTTTGTGACAATACTCTCTTTATTGATAATTGTGGTTAGTAACGTTCGCCGTAGTGGTTAGGTTAGGTTAAACAACAATTTAAACCCAATATTATGTAGTTATTTGTCCTATGTTGTTGTTTAGGTACGAGGTAAAAAGGATTAATGGTAGATTGATAGCTGTGAAAGGTATGTTTTAATGGACAATGTGATGTTGAATATAGTTAGTGTGATAGCCCGCAGGTAAGATGTGATAAAAGAGTGAAAGAGAAGTTTTGAGAAGATTTTGATACAAGTATAATAACCATCCCAATGCATGAGGAATTGATAGGAGGTGATTTTAATGGACATGTAGGAAGAACGATAAATTCTTATGAAAGAATGTATGGAGGATGGGTTGGAAGTGCCAATAACGAGGGAGAGACGCTGCAGTCCGCTAATGCATTTGACTTGGTAGTAGATAACACTTAGTTCCGGAAAAGAGACAAACACCTAGTCACATATAAAAGGGGTAACCACAAGACCCAAATTGACTATTTTCTAGTTAGGCGCAACCAGATAAAGCACATCGAGGACTTGGTCTCACAACACAGACTCCTGGTTATGGTATTAGCGATAAAAACACTGCAAAAAAAGCAAAGAGCGTCCTCCTCCTAAAATAAAATGGCACATGCTAGAGAAGAATGATTGTGCGAAGGAATTTACAGAGCGAGAAGTAGAGAAAATGATAGAAATGGAAGACAAAAAATGATCGAATTGTGAATGAAAGCTGAAATGAGATAGCTGGGTGTGCTGGCAAGCAGCGAAGTATATTTTGGGAGTAACAAAAGGAACGGGCACAAAAGAGAGGGCTACATGGTGGTGGTCGACAGAAATAAAGAAAGTGTTGAAAGAAAAATAACGGCTTGAAATGATTCCATTGATAAGGTTTCATAAAGGTTTCAATTAATTAAACTTGTAAATTAGATTGTGAAGCACGACAATTGAGGATTCTTCGTCCATAATTAGTTTGGTGTCTGTTTCTGTAGGTAAATACCATAAGGTGTATTCATCATCGTCATCTCAGCCGAAAGACGTCCATTGTTAGACATAAGCTTCCCCCAAATGGGGGCTTTGCCATAATCGCCACGCTTGGTAGGCGGGTTGGCGATCGCAGTATAGCTGTAGCAATGTACCTACAGAGAATGCTGCTGCCCATTCTCTGGTGAGTCCCTTAGTCACCTCTTACGACACTGACAAAGAAGGTAAGAAAGTAGGAAGGTGATTGATCCTGCTGTATTATCAATTAAATCTACCTAATAAGATTTAATTGATAATACAGCAGGATCAATCCTTAAATATTGTATGTGCTCAATCTAACCTAGCATTTTCAAACTATATTGGGGTCAATTTAATGTTTGCCAGGTACTAAGACTAATAAAACTACTAACTTGTACCTCCGGATTTGCCTGCGTGAAAGTCAAAAAGCCTTAGTGGTCCAAGGCAACAATCTTATCCTATGACCTAAACTAGGCCTTGTTCTACCTGAGTTTCCATCTTATCCAGTTCAACTGTTCGGCGTGCTTGATTAACAGACATACTCGTAACAATGCATATGTCACAGCCAATTAGCTTAATCAGCCGTTTAATTGGTTGTCTAGCCTTTTCATTTCATGTTAAAAATTAATAGTAAAAAGGTATCGGCTTTTATTGCGATACTTCATACCTCTGTCACTGACCACTTTACTACATTTTTGTCCCTATCTAAATTAAAAAATACACAAATACCAAAAAAAACTACTACTTTTATCGACTTTGAAGCAGCTCTGAAATACCTACAGGAAAAAAATCTGGCTGAACTATTATTATGTAACGACCCCAATCTCCTGATTAACCTTCTCATAAGTAAACTTACAGATACCTTAAATTATAGTACCACAACCCGCCTTTTATCTAATAGTAAACAGATTATTAAACCGTGGATTACAAAGGGCTTACTGCGCTGCATAAGAAATCGTAATAAATTACAAAAACTTCATAAATCCGACCCATATAATGATATTATAAAGATAACCTACACTCGATATAGGAATTATTGTAACAATTTATTAAAAAAATTAAAACGTAAATATGAAAGGGAACTATTAGCAAACTCTGTTACAAATAATAAGACACTTTGGAAAAATATAAAAAACCTCACTTACTCTAACAAATCAAACAATAACAACCCTGAACTACTAAATATCAAGTCATCTCCTCTTGAATCGGTAAACTTCATAAACGAACATTTCGCTAACGTCGGTAAACAGCTGGCTCAGAAAATTACACCTAACAATAATCACCCTATAGCTTATCATACTAAGCCAACCTCACAATGTAACACGTTTGTCCTCCTGGATACTGACCCCAACGAAGTTGATCAAATACTGATGGGCCTTAAGTCGGATAGCGCCCCCGGATGGGACAATGTTTCGACTAAACTTTTAAAACACGTACGGCAGGAAGTTGTTCCTATAATATCTCATCTTGCAAACCTCTGCTTCCAAACCGGTACATTCCCGAACCTACTGAAACATTCAATTATTACTCCAATTTATAAAGGGGGCGACAGGGACGACGTGAATAATTATAGGCCTATATCTGTTCTGCCATCCATTTCAAAAATACTTGAAAAATTAATTAACCACAGATTAATCAATTACCTTACAAAATTTAATTTACTATCACACTCCCAGTTTGGTTTTAGACAAGGTTTATCCACCGAGGATGCAGTCACAGCTCTGAGCTCTTTAGTAACTGATCAACTTGACTCTGGCTATAAATGCCTGACTGTTTTCCTGGACCTAAAAAAGGCTTTTGACACCGTCTCTGTTTCTGTCCTTGTCAGTAAACTCGAAAAAGCTGGAATAAGAGATACTCCACTGAAATTGCTCCAAGATTATCTCACTTCTAGGAAGCAGAGAGTTAAGGTGGGGGAACAGATCAGTGGAGATGCTGACGTCACTTACGGCGTTCCCCAGGGCAGCGTACTCGGTCCGACGCTGTTCCTCGTATATATAAACGATCTTTGTAACATCCATATTAATAACGCAAACATTTTCTCGTATGCCGATGATACTGCTGTCGTTTTCTCTGGGAACTCCTGGCAAGACGTTAAACTCAAAGCTGAGATGGGAATGGCTCAAGTAGCCAACTGGCTAAATAATAACCTTCTCACTTTAAATACATCCAAAACTAATTACATATGTTTTAGCATTAACAAAAGTGGTCAACCAAGTGACGATCTCCATCTAAAAATACATACATGTGGAGATCCCAAAAACAGAAACTGTGATTGTTCAAGCATTAACAAAGTTACACAGACCAAATATCTTGGCGTGATTGTTGATCAACGGCTATCCTGGTATCCACATCTTGAACAGGTCACAAATAGGATTAGGAGATTGAGCTGGATCTTTAGGACACTTCGGTATATTGTACCAAAAGATTTCACTAGTAATCGAGACCCCCCCAGAAATGTACTTAACGAGATCTATATGGCTCTGGTTCAGTCTGTTTTGATATACTGTATTCCTGTTTGGGGAGGAGCGGTGAAAACCAATTTTATAGATGTAGAGCGAGCCCAAAGAGCACTAATAAAAATCATGTACTTTAAAAACAAAAGATATCCCACTGAGATCTTATACAAAGATACTGATCTTCTTTCAGTAAGAAAGCTGTACATAATACAAACAGTCTTAAAAAAACATAAAACTCTTCTCTACGATCCAGTTTTGCTGCAGAGAAGAAGGGCTGACATTGTTGCACAAATCCCACAGACTAAAACTATATTTGCCACCAGGCAATTCAATAAACGGTCAGCTAAACTGTACAACAAAATAAACAAAAAAATTGACTTATACAATAAAACAAGTACTGAATGTAAGAAAACACTAACTAACTGGATTAAGACACTTTCTTATGATGATACAGAGGCACTTCTAGAGCACATACGCTAACACTTGCACAAATACTCACACTTTCACACTCACTTTCACACACTCACTTACACACGCAGACACTCACCATCACACACCCTCACTTATACTCTCACACCTCACACTCAACCCTCACACACACTACCTCCCTCAGTTTACTACGCACACGTATTCACACTCGAGAAACACTCAACATCTTCTTTATTATTATTTTTTGTTATTTTTAACTATCTACTGGTAATTCTAGTGTTAATTATTATTGCTATATTATGGAAGAGCGGAGTCTCCTAACACAGGCATTATTTGCTTAAAAGGAGGCTCCAAACACAAAACCCTTATGTTAACTAAAGCATTAATAAATTATTATTATTATTCTCTTTATTCATCTTACAAACATACATTTTATATTTTTAAATATTTCAATAACAAAAAAAACAATAAAAAAACATTTAAAAATATAAAAATAGTAGTCCGCCGGTGTCGGGAGCTGGGTCCAAGCTACCGGTGGTTAGGGCTCCAGAGAAAGGAACCTCCTCACAATACGACATTATTATTATTTAAATGTGCCGATTTTTAGGGACTTAAGTGGCGGCATCTTTTATTCAACATCGTTTAATGACTTGCCCATGTCAATTAAGTCGCTGATTAAACGGCGCAGTTCAATGAAAAGGCTAGACTTTTAATGAAACGGCTGATTTAGGTAGTTGGCTGCGACACATACATCTAAATAATTATACATTACAAATTAAAACCATCACAGATTTGATGTCACCAATTGCATCAGACTTCTTGAAGAGTGTTGTCTTCGAATTTTAGAGTCTTTTTTTTTTGTTTGCTACTTTTTCCTTAATTCTTAATCATATCAGCCAACTAACAACACCCTTAAATATGATCAGGCACTTCTGGAACACTCTGCATATGACGGGAATATACCAGAACATACTCGTACACAAAGAAATGTAATAAACTGATAACATCCTCCTTTTTTAAGACTGTTAAAATGTGGTAAACAAGCTTTTGAAAAAAACGTAGCCTATATCCATCTCCAGAGTCCCATCTATTTCTGCACCAACATTAATTAAACCTGTTCAGCGATGTAAGAGTGAAAGCGTAACAAACAAAGAGACTGTTTGTCTGTTTTACACTTTGACATTTATACTCGTAATATTAGTTAGAATTCTTTGAGTTTACCCTGAACTGCGATGAACTGTCTCTCGTGAACTTCCCTAACAATTATAATGCGGCAGCAACCCTGACGTTAAGCTTCTCTGGGTACAAACTGTCACGGCTTGCCAACCTGGAAATCCATTAATTGAATTTGCAGCCACATGGCCGGCTGTAAGCGCAACTAAGTCAGACTACCACATCTGGCTAAATTGTACATACAGCTCCGTTGAGCCAAAGTGCCAAAGTGGAGCCACACCAAAATTGATCCTTATGATGCTCTTTGTGTACTAACACTTGCACCGCGAAAAAATTGTACGATGTCAACGTTAACGCTAACGCTGGTCGTATTAGACATCCTAATAACCGCACCACACTTGTAATGGTAGCTCGATCACGGTGTGGCGACGGAAGTAACTGGTGCTTATAGCACAGGAATCCTAGTTTAAGCCCTGTTGCACAGGTTTTGTATCTTGCCACTAACTTAGTCTAACTTAAGGTACAATAATTGTAAATAGGTTTAAGTCTTGAACAAATAAAATATTATATTATTAATATATTATATTATTAATATGTTATATTATTAATAAAATATATTATTAATACAAAAATAGTTCTACCTGATTCCGTTTTCACGCCTGTAAACCGATGTTAAAAAAATTCAACATAGACTCAGATCGAGAAAAGGACTTACGATACTTTATATAAACAAACAGTGATTGAAGCCGCGGACAGAAACTGGTATAAAATACCTTCAAGGAACGATCGACACGAAGAAGAAGACGCAGGTGTGTTTCGTCTATTGCCATCGACCAAACTAACGCCATTCACTATCACTTAGGTTTTGTTACGAATCGAATTTCCTAGGGCGTGTATCGACTAGTACCGTTCTGTTTACTTAAAGCTATTGCTTGCTAATATTACACAATACGATTACAATAATATTTGTGAACACCGGTATCCTCGATATCCGTCAGTACCCACTCCTAACGTCGGCACGTACGCCAAAGTTTGCTTTGATCATTCTGTATTTGACGTTCGTACGATTCAAGGACTTGCTGTTAAAAATAGGATTAGGTACGAATATTGGCGATTTGCTGCTGTCTAATCGGAAATAGAATAAAAGACTGGCTTGCAAATTCAATTAGGCGTGGCCTTGGTTTTCGCGTTCTTGATTGGGTCTAAAAAAGTTTTTTTTTTCTTAGCTGACTATTTTACGAAACTTACTTGAGACCTCTTGATATTAAGTTGATATGAGCAAATTTTTCAGCAATGTATTTGTTATTTAGGAAAAAAAATTGGAATTGAATACAAACTATTGGTGTCATGGCAAAGCTAATTAATCGATCAGTATTTCTTAATTAAGTTCCGATAATAATTTTTTTTTAAAGCAGATATGCTGAACAACACCCTTAAATATATGACCAAGCACTTCTAAAACATTCTGTGTACAAACTTTTGTAACTGTGTCTATCTCTTTGATTCGCCCGAGAAATGGGTAGGTGCTTAATCCTGATATTCAAAGATCGGTATCAAACTGTTGAATTTACTGATCGATTCAGTAGGTGGTTAAGAAGGCCTTAGAAAACGTGGCATTCTATCACTGATAACGGATGGATCTTTTAACTGTTGTGGTCAACTGTAACATTTTAGGCTGCCATTAGACGGACTGCACCGCAGCAACTGCACGGAGTCGATATATTCAACTGCATGCAGTTGTACGTTCGACTTCGTACAGTTCTGATATCAACTTAACGCGGTCGGCTACAGTCGTGTAGTGTCGACACACGCTGTCCATCGCTAACCGCATACAGTTAGTGTGCAGTTAGTCAAGGAACAGAACGCGCGTCGGTCGCGTCGAAATTTTAAGTTGGATAGTGAATCCTATTCCGAGTACATAGAGTCGTTGAAAGAACGATAGGCTACCACGCCATCAGATGGACTGCAACTGCATGCAGTTGAATATATCGACTACGTGCAGTTGCTGCGGTGCAATCCGTCTGATGGCAGCCTTAGTGATTGAAAATTGGCAATTGGCCTAGACAGAATGTCACATTTTCAAGAGATCTCAGAGTGATAAATACACTAAGCAATAGTAATTGCCCATTTTTAAGGGTTCCGTACATTCGAATGGAAAACGAAACCCTTATGGGATAAAAGCGTATGTCTATCTGTCTGAACGTTATAGAAAGTGTTGTTATAACAATAACATGTTGTTATTATATATACTAAACGTTATATTAATTAAAATTACGTAGTGTTGTTAAATGAAATAAACGTTCTTATAGTGTGCGTGGTCTTATTTAAGGGTGATGTTGGTAGGTAGCTGATATACATTAAGGAAACAAAAGCATAACAAAAAAAAACTTTTCATCAAAAATTTCAACCATGAAAGACGACTAAAAAAAAGTACTCAAGAAATGAATTTTCAAGCAGTTTGTGGAATTTACTTTAGTTCAATCACAGACTTGATGTTACCAAATGCTTGAAAAGTAATTTTTTTTTAACTTTTTAGTCGTTTTTTGGGTGCGATGTTTTAAAAAAGTAATTGTTTTATGCTTTGAGATATTTTTTCCTTAATGTATCAGCTACCCATCAGAAGGCCTCATCAGAAGGCTTAAAGTCACCCAAAGGGCAACGGAGAGGGCAATGCTCGGAGTTTCCTTGCGTGATCGAATCAGGAATGATGATATCCGCAAGAGAACCAAGGTTACCGACATAGCCCGAAGGATCGCCAAATTGAAGTGGCAGTGGCCAGGGCACATGCCGATAACCTAGTGAGGGTCGCGGGTAGCCGATGGATGCGAGACGCACAGGATCGGTTGTTGTGGCGCCACTTTGGGGAGGCCTATATCCAGCAGTGGACGTCTTTCGGCTGATATGATGATGATGATGATGATGGTATCAGCTACCCAACATCATCTGCCTAGCCTTTTTCCAACTATATTGGGGTCAGCTTCCAGTCAAACCGGATTAAGCTGAATACCAGTATTTGAACTCGCTCTTCTGGAACACCCTGTAAAAATGAACTGCACCCTCAAAAAATATGATTCATATGGAACCCATTGTATGCGAGTCCCACTCGCATTGGAACGGTTTTTAAATGCATGAATGAATGTAAAAATAAAACGTTTCCAACTTTCAGGATCGACTACCGTACGTAAAATAAAAATGAAACAAGAAAATGGGGATAAAATGGTATAAGTCATTAAAACAATGTTGTGATTCGCGATTTAAAAGCCCATAAATGTAACATATTGTCTAAATAAACAAACAAATGAATACTTTAGCGCTCGTATATCTTCTGCGTTAATGGCGGATGTATTTATTTGTTCGCGGTATTTTACTTTATGTGACGTGCCTGTATTTCCTGAAAATCATTATTATCATCATTTCAGTCGAAATACGTTCACTGCTAGACGAAGTCCTACAACAATTACCGGTCCTGTGTCTCCAGCGTCACCGGATAAGGAATTTAAAAGAGACTTTCAACTATGTGTTTGTTTCGGCGTTTCTTCTTAAGGTAGTCAGCTAGGAAACACTGGTCTCATCTAGCTTAAAATAACCAAAAAACATTGACGTGTAAAAGTGTTATCTTTAACCTACTTACAAAAAAAAAATTCCTAAAACTAAGTCGTTGCGAGCACTAAGTACGTTTTACACGTTCTAAGGATTTCATATTGGTATAAAAGTTCCTTGCATAATTTAAACTTTCGGAATGTAAGTAGTTAAATTGCCTTATGAACCCTATTCATCAGCTATTAAGGGTGGAAATTAGATTGCCTATTTTGACTAAAATAAAGTTCGAGAAATAAATAAATTTCAGAAATCGGGGGTTAATTAACTTTAAATAAATATTTTGGTGAAGTGGAAACTATTATATGAAGACATCGACCAGTAAATAAGTTATGTTCCCAATATTCCATCGTTCAATAAATAATTTAAAAATTAGTTAAATAAAGATACCAATTTTCAAAAACAACAATAAACACAAGAACAGCATTAGTTTAATAAAAACACCGATATATATCTAAAACTGTCTACGGAATAAAAAAGTATGTGATTTATTGCATTCAGGACTACGTGATTTTTTGTTGGGTTCCGTGATCCGTCTGACAGTTATGGCTTTCACGATTGATTCGTGATTATAGTTTCAACTGATCCCCACTTGGCAGCATCTTGATTGATTGTGAAAAGGAATCTCAACATAATGCATCAATGCCATGTTTAAATCCCTTAAAGGTGGAGACAGATGCGTTTTCCGAAAGATAATTACAATAATGGTTGCTGGTGCTTAAAGGTTAAAAATATTAGCCAGTCGTCAGCAATTTTTTTTCAAATTGAAAACTTTTACTTAAAATATTTTCAGTCATAGTAGTCATAGTATTATTTATTTAAAAAAAAAATATTTTTGGTTCAAATTTATGTAGTCGCAGTAATATTCTTCATTATCTTGCCAGGCTCCGGATTATAATATATTTTCCCACACGACTTTATCTCTAAAGGGATTATGTTTTCCCACGTCATTTTCTTTACTTTTCCATTCATTTTTCCAATTCTCACCGACCACACGTCATACAAGACGCAAATAGTAATTTAAATCCATAGAAACCACTTGCCCAGCTTTAGCGGTTTTCTTGGGCCAGGTTAAGGGTAAAATATCATGGAGGGTTTTAATATAAGTACCCTACACCCGTTTTGATTTTCGGACTCATTTAAACGGTTGCAATAGGCCTACTAAATTACCCATAAAACCGATAACCGTTTAGAATCACATGTTCGAACACTTTCAGGAAAGGTTGGTGTAATTCGCGAATTCTTTGATAGCAGCTGAATGAAACTGATATTTCTTAGCTGAATGAAACTGATATTTCTTAGCTGAATGAAACTGGTATTTCTTAGCTGAATGAAACTGGTATTTCTCAGCTGAATGAAACTGGTATTTCTCAGCTGAGTGAAACTGGTATTTCTCAGCTGAATGAAACTGGTATTTCTCAGCTGAATGAAACTGGTATTTCTCAGCTGAATGAATCATTGACGTGCTATTGGGGAAGATGTCCGTCCTTTTTCTGTTATGAGCTGTTGAAGAGGCTGACGATTAGTGACTGTCTGAATCAGAAATCAGGCTCCGTTTTTCATTCGGACATACGGAACCCTAACCAACACCAAACCTCACATACAACGTATAACAGAAAAAACGCAATGCCTCGTATGGGGTCATTGTACTCATTAATAAGGGCAATTTTACTATGGGGCCAACCCAGAAATCGCGAAAAACAAATCAGCTGTTTAGTATATTTTGTCTAGTTATGCGGACAGAAATGTATGGAGCAGTCAATTTTTTTTCCGCGATACAATGTTGGTTGGTAGTAAAAGTTATTCATAATTTATGAGTACAATGACCCCTTAAGAGGTATTGCATTTATTCTGTTACATGTTGTATGTATACGGCTATTATTTAGAAACTTAATGAACCGCAATAATTTACAATTGTGTCTATTAATGTTTGTCCTGAGCTTAGTATAAGGTGTACATTTTACAAAAGAATAAAAATATACACAAAAATAATTTATTTAAAACAGATTGTAGTTGCTACCGAAATTAATAACTGATCAAATCAAATCAATCTACAAATATAGGCACGGTCTTATCGACACGTTTCATGATTAAATCTATCAAGAAATATTTAAGCACCTATACCCCACATACCTATTTAGTGCCTAATCAACTGATTAATCTCAAAATAATACGTCATTCTGTCTTGCGTTTCATAGCTGATTGCAAAAAAATTATATCAGTAAATTCTAAATGCCAACCAATTTTATTCAAAGTCAAAGTCAAAGCATTTATTTCAATTAGACCATTTACAGGCACTTTTGAATTGTCAAGGTCGGTCGGTCAAAAAAAAAAAGAGATGAAGCTATTTGCACGTTCCAAAGCGTAGATCTCTATGGAGAAGAACGTGCAAGAAACTCCACGGACACTCTTTTAAAAATAAGTTTTTGTTACAGAATTATGGTTACATCATTCATATTGAAATTATACATATATGTGAGAACGATGTAAAAGACGTGCAGGATAAAAGAGTCCGGAGTAAAAAAGAAACAATTCAAAGAAATAATTAAAATAGACCATGGCAGCCGAGAGATGACCAGTCTCAGCTGACGGCGCCCGTTCACGAACATGACGCATACGCTAGCACCATTCGGCTCGACCATTTTTAAGGGAGCCAAATGATCCAACGCATACGCCACCATCAGCCAGACTTTTGAGTGAGCATGACATCCCCAATCGCCAGGGTACATTCAAGTCAAAGACCTACCCAAAATGATCATTATAGTTTAAATTTGAGGGCTTATACAATGCTAAATAAATTGAGTCTAGACAATAAAAAATATTGCTTTCTTACAATCTTCATCCGGTCCAACAATATTTCCAAATGCTAACAGATTACTTTGTGCGCCCTAGTGGCTGTGGAGCAGGACCAGCATTGAGCCAAGCATTTTTGTCTTCAATATACTCCCCTAACTTATAATATGCTTGCCTGCATAGTGTGCGTTTAATACAAGATTTAAATTTAGTCTCATTTAGTTCTAATATATGGGGAGGTATTTTATTATAACATTTTAAACAGTACCCCATAAAAGATGAGGCTACTTTAGCCAGTCTGAAACCTGGTTGAACTAATTGGTCCCTATTTCGAGTACCATAATTATTCCCATGAGTGTAAGGATGTTCCTCTAGTATATTATTATGTAGATTCTTTGGTAGTGCCTAAAGAAAGGCTCCATTTATGTGAGTGCTCCGCGTGACATAATAATGACAATGCGTTCACACCTATGGTGGTGTTGAAATATCCAGTATAGTATCCAGTTTGGTAACAAATTAAAGGTTCTCACATAGTCTACTGTCTCTCTCACTCAACTCACATTCCAAAATAAAACCTTAACACATTAAAGATTTCGCAATTTCCCTTGAACGTAAAAAATCGCACGAAAACTTTTTCCGTAGTCGAGTTTTAATAAATCATGTTTACTTCTGTACTCGTATTTTGCCACCGGCCAAAATTTTCCGGGCACTGAACAATTCCTGGAAAATCCAATTTTTGTCTCCCTAATGAAGTTTGGAAACTTCCGAAAATCACTTACGTACCGAAATTAACAGCATTCTAAAAGTTTTGAAAAACACCGTTTTGCGGAATTGAGTTGGGAAAATCACGCTAAAATTAGAGAGACACCGCAGACAGCAGACATTCTGTCGGCCGATAATTTTGTCGGGCTCTCAATCAGTATGCAGATGTATGCAAGTGCGCACCCTAGAACTATTAATAAGTTTGATGGGCTACCCGATTGCCTTCATACTATACTGTCGGGCAACTATCGGCCGACTCGTTAATCAGTATTGGCTCCTGCACTAGCGCACACACACAACGATTGTTAGCGTTTAAGTATAGTTGTGCGTATTATTTTTATAGTGGCATTGCTCAGTGTTCAATCGTTAATTGTAGTGACGTCTATCGTGATTGAGGAAGTCGAAAAAAGACTTTGTTTGTATGAGAGCAATAATAAACATTTCTGACCAACGTGTATTAATTTTAATTGTGCGACCGTTCTCTTCTAAATTTGGTTACAAACTAGCAAGTTGGTCGAGATAGTTTGCGCACTCATCACCAACCAAACTGTTTAGTTGGCTCGGTGTGCGCACTAGCATCCCAACGCGACTAAACTATCGGCCGATAGAAAGTCTGCAGTCTGCGGAGGCTCTAAAGAAGCAAATGCCATGGCCAGAAATTGTATTAGTCGTATTAAGTTCCTACGGTTCCGTTCCAGTAGAATCATAAACAGTTTCGAGGAAAAAAAGCTCATGTTTTCATGGATGACAAGAATTTAACAACGTTTAAAAAGTAAGACTTTCTTGTCTTATTTTGTGAGAAAGTAGAAATAACAAGTTTTTATAACAGACGAGTTTGGAAGTTTTTAGACATGTACATACCTTCAAAAATCCTATCCAAAGACCCAAATAAAAAAGATAAAATGCGAATTTTCCAGAAAAAGAACCCCAAAATAATGATTTAACCGAAAATAAAAGTGATTAATATTATCAAATGTTTCTTCTCATTACATATTTGAACAACTTCCTTGTTTGTTTCTGAGCATTATTCAAATTTCTCTCTTTCCTAACGATAGAAGTTTTTTTCAGAGGAGCGAAATGCTTTTTTTCGTGGTAACGTGGTTTCAATTTATTTTTCAGAGCTTTCGAAAGCGGTTCTGCTGAAAATAAAATTTAGTTACAAGGTGATATTCTTTTATTTATGTTTTTACTAGGTTTCAAAACCGATTTATTTTAGATACACTTTAATGCCTTGTCTAATGCAGAATGGAGAACAAAATTACTGTAATTATTTAAAGGCTTCCAAATAACTTAAATGGCTTTTAGAACGATTAACATTATCTTGTACTAACTTCCGGGACGTTAAGCTGACAGATTTCCTCTCTAACTGAATTCAAATGGCTTAACCCCTCTAATTGGTTTGTTTAAATGAAACATACCTACAAAGTATAAGTGTACTAGTTACACTTTGGTACTGGAAAAAGTTTATTGCAACTATAACTATATACACACACTTAAAAAAAGACTCAACTAAAACTAATCTAAAACATGGCGTCGAAAAATTCCTCCGCATCGCAGGCCACTGGTAATGTACCCAAAAGGCTGGCAGCATTGCCACGTTGTATGGCAATGCTTATCCTTTGTCCGAGGTAAAAGCCAGCCCTAGGGTCACGCGAAGTGTCAACTAAGCGTCTTGACAGATCTTTAAACAAGTAATGAGCACTCGGACCCCACGACCCGAGAGTTTCCACCCCAAACGGCTCGAAAATATAACTACCTACAAGGTTATTATATTTCCGCCGCTTGAGGTTCTCCGCAGCCGCAGCGGCAGCGCCAGCGCAGCACGAAGAGCTAGGAAGATGGGATGGCGCAAGAGTATCGACACAAGTAGCGTCCCACACTAATGGCCTACCCATCTTCCATGGAAATAATGACATGCCGTCCGGTCTCTTGCCATCGTCGCGTGCCAGGCCATTGGGTTCTAATACAGCCGGAACGCCGACGGTGACAAGAGCTCGTCGGATGATGTCGTTAATGTTCGCGTGCCGCGCTATGCGACCAGCGCTACGGCTGCATGACAGGCCGTGGTGTCCGAGACTGTTGAGTTACACTTTGGTACTTAGTACCAAAGTGTAACTAGTTAGTATGGTTAGCTTCTTAGTATCGTTTTTGCTTCCACCTTGTTTTTGAGCTAAGCCTTTTATTCTTATTATTTATTGTACACAAAACATACAAATACAACAGGATAGCTTATGTTCAAAGGCGAGCCTAACCCAGCATTGGGTTTTCTTACGGCCGTTCTAAATAACCAACCAAAAGATTTACCCGGTCACCTATCCAAGTTTAACTGTCATCCAAGCCGTTTCAATAACAAAATTCTCGCCACGCACTCTAGCAAATCTAAGTCGCTAGACACAGAAAAGATGTAACACAAGGACGGGGCGCGGACAGGGTACAGACGGGGCGCCTTCGCGACTTTTTAAAACATATAGAAAAGACGAGGCACGGACGGGACGTGGTTAATTGTGGTGGTGTAATTGTGTGTGACAGCGACGCGCCAGTCCCGGCACCCGCGCCCACTCCCCCGCACCACCGTTCTCGCCCGTCCCTCGTCCGCTGGCGCCCGTGCCCCGGTCTTTTCTGTGTGTTTTATTATAGGGCGCAAACGAGTAAGGCGTGTCCGCGCCCTGTCCTTTCTATGTGTTTTGCGTCGTGACGCTTTTATACATTTTGTATGAAAAATACACGGAAGAGACATATGTCCGGGCCCCGTCCTCGTCTACGTCTTTTCTGTGTGTCCAGCGCCTAAGGCCCATATTCCAAAACATAAACTCCAACTCCAACATGAGCACAAAAATGTCAATGAAAGCTTGTCTATTTGACGTTTTCGTTGTCGAGAGATGAGCAAACAAATGCAAAAACTTAAATTTATGTCAAACTCCGATAGAGTTGGAGTTGTTGAGTTGGAGTTTACGTATTGTAATATGGACTCAAGTGGCATGAATAGTTTTGCAAATGAGTACAGTAAACAAAAGTGCACAACTAAAAGTTACTTTTTCGAATGCTTACTAAATAAACTAACTAATATGTTTAAGATTAATTTAATCCAACCAACTTTAAGCATATGTAGATAAGATAATAAAGATCAGAAAAACAAATGCATAAAGGTCATGCTAGTGTTTTCTTATGTATGTACTTGTAGGTACGTCCAGGTCGAATTTAAAGTTTCGCTAAACTAGAAATCTACTTTAGTTATAGTTCTTGAAAGTTCCTTGTTACACTAAGCCATTTTGACAGAGCTTATTTTAATGGATGGTATTAGTCAGCAGGTTGGAAGTTGGAACTTTTGCTAACTCATTTTAACTCTAGTCAAGAGATAATTCTGAATTCTAAATTCCTATTTGTAAGTACAATGGAGAAGTGCTTAGGTTTGAAACCAGAAAATGTTATCTATTTAATATTTCTTTAACAAATCATGCTACAGCAATTTTGCTGAAGAATATGTGGGTGGTGTCACTTCTTCTCAGCTAAAGTTCTGGGAAATACGCAAACACCAACAAGTGGTGGACAATTTTGGAGACAGTCTGTAACGCTAAAAATGTGATTTTTAGCCTTGGATTTCTAATATTCCTGAATACTTAAGCCATTATCAGTGTTATAAATAAATGTATTAATGAATATAGGCAATGGAAAACGGTCTTTCGCTATCCAGGATGTCGACTGATTCAAGGGAACGATGAGCCTGTATGGATTAAACGGGGAATATTCCAGGGCGACAGTTTGAGTCCACTTTGGTTTTGCTTAGCTCTGAATCCTCTTAGTACACTGCTGGAGGATTCAGGCCTAGGCTATCGGTTGAGAAGAGGTTGTCAAGCCTTATCTCACCTCCTTTACATGGATGATCTGAAACTCTTTGCCCCCAACAATTTGCGACTGATGGAACTACTGAAAGTAACTGAAACCTTCAGTAGTGCCATCAGGATGGAATTTGGTGTGGACAAATGTGCAGTCATGCATGTAAAGAAAGGGGAGATTATGGAATCTGAGGGAATTCAACTCTCGGATTCCATTCAGGTTAGAATCCCTTAGCTCAACCGAAACCTACAAGTATTTGGGTATATCGGAAGCGTTGGGCATTTACGGTACTGACATGAAGCAATCGCTGAAGGAGCGCTTCTTTGGCCGCCTGAAAAAGGTTTTAAACAGCCTTTTGTCGGGCGGAAATAAGGTGCGCGCCTTCAACGGTTGGGTCATGCCGGTATTAATGTACTCTTTCGGCATACTCAAATGGACTCAAACCGAACTCGACGCCCTGGATAGAAGGGTCCGTACACTGCTGACTGCAAATCGGATGCATCACCCACGATCGTCGGTGATGAGACTGTACATCCCGCGTAAGTGTGGAGGTCGAGGCTTTTTAATTGCTAAGACTCTCCACAACCGCGAGATGTGCAGTCTCAGAGAATATTTTCTCAAAGCCGATGTGGGTATGCACCGAGATGTGGTCGCAGTGGACAAGGGACTCACCCCGTTGTCCATGGCGAAAGAGAACTGGCGCAAACCTGTAATACTTACTACAGATGACCGCAAGGAGGTATGGAAAGGCAAGGAGCTTCACGGGCGCTTCTATCGGGCTCTTTATGGGTCCGACGTAGATTTCCCGGCGTCCGTGGCCTGGCTACGTTTCGGTGATCTCTTCGGAGAAACTGAAGGTTTTGTTTGTGCAATTATGGACGAAGTTATATTGACGAACATCTACCGGAGGCATATTATGAAGGACGGGACGATTGACGTGTGTCGGGCATGCCACCGTCCGGATGAGTCCATCAGACATATTATCTCTGGTTGTTCTCGTCTGGCGAACGGCGAGTACTTGCACAGGCATAACCAAGTGGCCAGGATTATTCACCAGCAACTTGCTTTGAAATACCAACTTGTGGATTCTGAGGTACCGTATTACAAGTATGTGCCCGATCCAGTTCTCGAAAATGACCATGTCACGTTGTACTGGGATCGGTCTATCATCACTGATAGGACTATCGTCGCTAATAAGCCCGATATAGTGGTGATAGACCGATTAGCGCGCCGCACTATGATAATCGATGTTACCATTCCACATGACGAGAACCTCGTGAAAACTGAGAAAGAGAAACAAATCAAGTATCTTGACTTAACGCACGAGGTTGTCGACATGTGGAATGTGGACTCGGCTGTCATTGTGCCGATCGTCGTTACGGCCAATGGCTTGATAGCCAAAAGCTTCGACGACCACCTGTCGAAGCTGGCGTTACGCAGTTGGGTAAAGGGCCTGATACAGAAGGCAGTACTCCTCGATACGGCTCGTATTGTGAGGAGGTTCCTTTCTCTTGAGCCCTAACCACCGGTAGCTTGGACCCAGCTCCCGACACCGGCGGACTACTATTTTTATATTTTTAAATGTTTTTTTATTTTTTTGTTATTGAAATATTTAAAAATATAAAATATATGTGTAAAAAAATGAATAAAGAGAATAATAATAATAATAAAGTTTATTTCATAATGGGATTGCAAGGTTTACAAATGTTGCATTTACATATTTTTTTAGGTTCAATCATAAACAATAAAGACGGGTGAAGTACTGTTCTCCTAGCTAAGCTAAACTTTCACACAGAATAAAATAAAGAGATATATTTACATATGTCTCTTTATTTTATTCTCATTTAACATGCGTTCGTTATCATACTCTGATGTCACTTCGCGGACAATAGTGTGGGTTATACGTTTTTTCGACTATTATATAAAAAATTTTTGTAAATGCTGTAATGTATAACTGTTTCTTTGTCCCAAATAAATAAAATAAAATAGAAGGGGCGTTGGAAGTTCTTAGAGTACTATTAAATCGCGCGGACAAAGTCGCGGGCAAAGTGCTGGTACTATAATAAAGGCGAAATTTTGTGCGTATGGATGAATAGATTTTTGTTACTCTTTTACGCAAAAATCACTAAATGGATTTTATGAAACTACAGTCATGCAGCATCAGAATAACACAAAAGCAATAAATTTATAAACGGTTAGTTAAATGTAATTCCACGCGGGTGGAATTACATATAACCTTGGGCGGCAGCTAGTAACCAAATACTTTCAATGCACACAATGTCTTGTTTACGGCGTAGTATTATATACCTCATGCAGTCATACCTAACATACTTTCAACTTTACCTCATGTAAGTTAACTGTAACATGTACCAACGTATTCCTAGAAAAGTCTATGACGTACAAAACAGAAAAAAAAACAAACAATTTATTCTTTTTATCGGTTCACAATCTTGCACAAGACTATTTCTAAACTGAAGGGAAATATCGTGGAAATCCTTGTCCCTTATCAACATGTCACACATAGCTATGACTGATACGATATTATTGTTCCTTGGTTATTTTATCGCGAAATCAAAGACAGAAATAAACACACTATCGCACTTTTTCTCCTACTTATCGGTACCGATAAAAGCGTTGTGTTTATTTGTAATAACTTGTTGTAATTCTATTGGGTTTGTCGTGAGCAATGTTAGGAACAAACACATATTAATTACAATTTGAAGTTTACTATTTATTATTTGTTATTTAAACTCTAATTTTAGGTTGAGAACCTGCCTAACTTAGACATAAAGGTTTAACTCGCTTACGCACTTCTCAAACCGGGCAAAAGGATTTAAATCGCTAGTAAACTAATTTTGAACAAAAGTGTTATATCGAGATGTAGGTGTCGCAGCCAATTAGCTTAATCAGTCATTTAATTGGTTGCCTAGCCTTTTCATTTAAATTTGCCGATTTCTCAGCGACCTAAGTGACATCTTTTGTTCAATATCGTTTAATGACTTACTCATGTCACTTATGTCGCTGATTAAACGGCACAATTCAATGAAAAGGCTAGACTTTTAATGAAACGGCGGATTCAGCTAGTTGGCTGCGACATGGGCATATAATATCTACGTTGGACGGTTTTTATTTGCTGTAGATATAAATTAACCTGGGATATGGTACGAACAAGTAAAAATAACTAACAAGTACACTGTAGTAGTGTAGTAGTAGTGTTAAGTACTAACATAGGTTTAAGACTATTGTTACTAACCCAATGGATCCTTGTTATCTGCAATAAATTTATAATAATAGAGCGGTAGGTGGTAGGGTAGATCTACGGGCAACATCACCTCGGAAAGATGCGAACTTTAGCGAGAGATGCTCAAACCTCTTTGTCTTGCGCCGCGCCGCATGTCCTGCCACCTGAACATTGAGGACCTTATGGCTGCGTCAGCGTCTGGTGTTACCGTCGCTGAGTGCTGAGGGCCAATCCTACAAATTTTTAAAGCAACGTTCGCATTCGCATCTCAGTCCCAATTTGCCAAAAAAGCCTCAACGTACATATTTTCTGGTGACCCGAAATACAGGCATTGAGCCTAGTTTAGGCACCAGTCTCCCACAATATAATGCTCCACCTATATGTTACTGTAGAAATGAGGCTAGCAATTAAGAATAATATTGTGGAGAAAATAAACAAATTATTATTATTGGTTGAATTGGTGGAGGTTGGTCTGTGGATGGGTGACCATCTTAACATACCGAGACTCCTCCGTGCCTCGGAAAGCACGTTAAGCCGTTGGTCCCGGCTGTCATTTGGAGATCTTTGGCAGTCGTTACGGACAATCCGTACCCAGAAGCCCAAAAATCTGACACCAGTCTTGCCAAGAAGTACCGTGTTACCCAGTTAATGGGTTGTGGAGGTCTGGTAGGCAGCCGCTCCACGTAAAATACTGGTATTCAGCTGAATCCGGTTTGACTGGTAGCCGACCCCAATATAGTTGGGAAAAAGGCTAGGCAGATAGCTATATATTATTATTATTATTCATTTTGACAGATTGCGACTGACATATGAAAAGGTTGCTTAAAAATTAGTAGAATTGGCAGTCTGGGCCAAACGTAAAATTGAATCACTCGATTTATTATCGACATGCTAAGAAAAGATTGGTTTAATGGTTGTAAGTACCTACTAGCTGTAGTTGCTATTCGGTTATTGGAACTGTTGCTATATCATCATCATCATCTGCCTAGCCTTTTCCCAACCAAATTGGGGTCGGCTCCCAGTCAAACCGGATTCAGCTGCATACCAGTATTTTACGAGGAGCGGCTGCCTACCAGACCTCCACAACCCATTAACTGGGTAACACGGTACTTCTTGGCAAGACTGGTGTCAGATTTTATGGCTTCTGACAATCCGTAACGACTGACAAAGAGCCACAACTTAATGCTGATGGCTCGAATGTATTTATATTAGCTCGTGTGGGCAAATATCAAAACCACGACTGGAATTGTTTGGAGGCCCCTTGTTAAGTTTTCCCCTTTTCCGATGAATGAAGTCTGATTGTTAAAGGAAAGCTTTCAAAGCTAGGGGCATGTATGAGCGCTATTATATACACATACACATTTTCTGCAAAAATATTGTGTTGTTAGCCAGCAGGCTCAGCATTGTAGTTTTTTTTTGGGTTTAAGCAAATATTTGGGAAATATTTATTTATTACGACGGACGGGATTAATTTGTGATTATTACCCATTTCATGACAACATTGGCTTGTGGTTGACCACTTGGCTGCTGTGGGTTTTTTCAATATGTCGTGCTTTCGATATAACAAAGTGAAATATTCATGTTTTAGGGCGGAGTTCCGACACAGACAACATTTTTATCTCGGTCCACTATTTGACCGTGTTCGTCAATTAGGTTCTTTCTCCAGGGATACTTACGTTGCCTGTGGACGGCGAGCAATGGGTAGCTCGCCGTCCGATCAGAACAGGCCCGGGTTGACGGCGCGCTGTGTTCTACGCGCGCCAAGCCAGCAGTCGTCAGCATGGGTCGGGGCCCGTTAGGGCCAGAGCCTGCCAGGGTTGCGGATTTGTTCGAAAGAGTTACCGCGGCCCTGGGAAGAAAGGCACTAGGAGGACTAAAGGGTGGGTTTTAGTCAGTAAAAGTCTGACACTCCCTGCCGCTCCACCCAGAACGGGAGGGGTCATTTGATGATTTCCCATCCTAGAAAAAAAAAAAAAAAAAAAAAAAAAAAGGGATACTTACGTATGAAACGTAGGAATTTAGTCAAACTTCGTATTTTTTTCGATTTATATCATTTGCCTTACTTCCAGTAATTGGTCAAAGTGATATCATGGAAAAGTACCAAACAAAATATGCATTTTTTTTTTATTGAGGAATGGGTTATTTCTTGACCTCGATCACGCCTGATGGAAAGCGATGGATGAGGTATATGATGAAGCGAGTATGTCCAGATGCCTTCGGGCACTGGCACACCCACGCGTCGACAAAACGCAAAATAAATAAAAGCTTCGTTTTGCATGCAAAACAAAGCTATTATTTGAGCTGTGTTGGTACTATAAGCTATACAGATCATGTTGACCATTAACACAGTTTGTTTAAACACAATGGACAACGTCGATATGCAAATATATTATACAAGCAGTAGCCCTCTATTTTAACGCTTTCCGTATTTCATTTACATATGAACCTAAAGTTTTAATTCAGTTCTGGTTGGTAGGTTTTTTGCAATTAAATGATTTGCATTGTTTAGTGTTTGAAATGCTTGTGAAAAGAGTGGGTCTCAAAGTACGTTCAAGCGCTACGACTTGACTGCGACAAGCTTTGGACTGTGAGATGAATCTGACACTCAAAGCTGGATCATAACTAATATTATAAATGCAGAAGTGACTCCGTCTGTCTGTTTGTCACCTTTTCACGTCTCAACGACTGAACGGATTAAGATTAAACTTGGCAGACCCTGGAATAGGACATAATTATGATTTATTTCATCCCGGGAGCTACCCTTGGTACCATCATTTCACACTTTTACGCGGGCAAAGTCAAAGTCAATAAATGTTTCTCAACTAGACCATTAAAAGGCACTTTTGAATATCAAATTTACATTTTGAAAATAAAATATTACAGTGACTCTAGTTGTCCATTCGCAAAAGGTAGACTCTTATGGAGAGGAATGGACAAAAAACTCTTTCTCCGCGTAGAGACTGGCAGCAGCTGGTAACTTATATTATAAATGATGAATATACTGCTGAACGGATTCTTAAAATCAATCTTCTCTTCAAATGGATCAAAGCGATTTTCAGTGTTTTTATTTTGATATTTTTCTTATTTATTGCTAGCCAAGGAGACATTGTCAACCAAATTATTCATAGTCTATTGAACAGATTTTTGCTTATGCCGGTTTCTTCTGCTAAAATTATGTTTTCGTGCCGTAATCCCATCATTTGTACTCCCGTAACGATGTTTAGGTTGATTGGGATCTTACCTTGTTTTGTTTTCTATTCGTTTTGCATTTTTTAAATTTATTTTCTTGTGCTTCGCTTGCCACTTACACAGTTAGAATTTGAACGACAAGTTAAACATCCGTGAGTCGTTGAATTTATTAAAATCCTCTGCTGAAGTCTCAGTTATTACGATATTGTCAGTATAGCAGCGCTTTTTAGGGATACAGCAAACAATTCTTGAAAGGCATTACTTCTAATAATATTATATTGATGTTTACTTAGCCTGACATTCGTAAGTAAAGAAAGAGTTTTGTCTTCTGTTAACTTTGCAATATTAACGTTCTTTCTCAATATAATTTTTCACAGAATCAGGGTTTTTAGCAATGTCAGTTAAAACGTTTGCAACTTGAACATTACCTTCTGATCTGTGCTTAATTTCAGTTGCATGCGTCAACTCAACTATTTTGATTTTTCTATCGTTTAGACCTTACACTGCATTCCACAGTCTTTTTGCTGTGTTCCCATAGAACCAGAAGATACTTTTTTTATTATTATTTATGAATGGGCTAGCTCTTGACCTCGATCACGCCTGATGGAAAGCGATAGATGAGGTCCATGATGAAAGCGAGCGTGCCCAGAAGATGCCCTGAGGCACTGGTACTTCCACGCGTCGACGAAACACAGCAGGCTACTTGACGCCGAACTCCGGTGGGAGGGTGGTCGCGAACCAGGCGGGCGTTAGCCGTACCACCGCAAGGGATGGATTGGTCAGTCTTATAAGGTGTTAGGTGAGACTGTCCAGGATGCGCCGAGCGCTCGGTTCAGTTGAGTGTCTGATGGAACAAATTGCGCATATTTGTTCTTTCTTTTGCGGGGAAATTGATAGGTATCTAGCCAGTTACGAGAATATATTCAGTTTTAAACCGTTCCCTATTTCTTGAAATATCTTGCCACTTCTTTCTATATTGATTACTAAAATGAAAGAACTCTTGTTTGATATAATTTGGTAATTTGTCTTCACGGTGTGTTTCCGTATATTTTTAGCTGAGCGTTAAAATCGACCCTCATTATTATTAGATTGTTTGAGACATTTACTTATAATGGAATCCATTAATTGAAATATTCATGAATAAAATATCAAACTCTGTTTAAATCAAATGTGTGGGTAATGAAATAAAAAGTGTCAAAGATTTTACTGGTCAATAATAGGTGGCACCATATTATGTTGCCCACTGCCACTTAAGTTTAGCGACTCTTTTGGCTGTGTCGGTTGGTGTCGTACAAAATACTCGTAACGTTTTTAACTAGGCAATTAATGTGTTTTTTTGTTTGTTTGCCAATACGGAGCCTTTGCTTTGCTGTGTAATGTCAATAAGGTGACTTGCGAAGTTTGCGCTAGAGGTCACAGGATTTGCAAACTTACCACTGCGGACTTCCCCGTAACGTTGACAGTGAGTCAGTAACTTTGTTGCATTGCATGCATGCAAGGTAAAGCAATCTGGTTGTAAAATATCAAGGTAAAACTCGTATCTAACATTCTAACAACACGTGTACCTGCCTATTAGCTGCAGTATAGAAAACTTTTAGATTTTGTAATATCAGAATACCGTTTTCGATCTTTATACGAGTGGCGTGGCGTTGATTGAAGGAATAAATCACGAAAGACTTTTATTTCACGCCTCCTTAAACTGGCCTGCAAACAGAATCAGCATCTACAATTAAACAAATGCTTTATGATGACAGCAGTTACGTTCGTCGTTCATAGAGCTCACAAGGTCGTGATCACAGATTACAGTGATGGCTAGAGACGGCATTACAAAAGCCAAGCGTTTCAGTGTTAGCGTTTCATCTTAATGGTCTTCAGTTGTTATTTTTTTATTTGTTTGTCTTTTTGTGTCTATGTGACAATTGACACTTTTAGTATTATTGTTTATTTTTGTGTCTCTCTTTGATGACGGGCGGACGTTTTTGTGGGACTGTCTTTTGTAGAACTTTGACGTTCAAAAAGTGGCACTTAGCCTAATTTGAATAAATGACTTTTGATTTTGATTTTCATAATATTTTTAACCGACTCCAAAAAAAGGAGGAGGTTCTCAATTCGGTTGTATTTTTTTATGTTTGTTACCTCATAACTCCGTCATTTATGAATCGATTTGAAAAATTCTTTTTGTATGTGAAAGAATATTATTATACTTTTTGATTGGCTCCTTAGAAATTTCACAAAAATCGGCCAGGAGTTTGCTTATACAAATAATCAAAATAGCTAGAAAAATATATCATCTAAGTAATCGAAATTGCGTACGAGTATTTTGCTTTCCAGTGGTGTTGTTAGGAGTGAAAAATGAAAACTTTTTACAAAAAAAAATGGATTTGGATTGTGGAAAGTGTCTATAGGCACTTTCCACCAATCCAATTTCTATGTAAGTATCGGTAAAAATGGAATACAGGTTTAATGTTGATTTCGCACGCATGATTTGTGTAAAATTAAAAACCTTTGTGAGATTTTTTCAACTCGGGATTTAAAAAAAAACATTTTGTCTTTTTTTAAGGAATACTTTCGAAAATGATCCACCGCCATTTGTCAAAGCCAAATTCACATGAATATTCGTAACGGCCAATACAGGGTCGAAGAGAGTCGAGATATGGTAAACTTTATCGAACAGGTTCAAAACATATCAAACCATACTTCTATGTTTAATTGCAATCTAAGTGATCTGCCACTGAAAGAGGAGAACAGACATGGTAATTTTTGAAATGTGCAAAAAAAAAATTGTCACGAATGTAGATAAAGCAAGAAAAAATTACGTTAACGTTAATTTGGCGGCGGTAACAGGGATCAATCCTGCTGGTATGGCTACTCGCAGTTTCAAGAAATCACAGCGTGCATGGATATACCAATTCTTTCGGAAAAAACTTATTTTAAAGTTCAAGACGTCATTTATAAAAAATGGGAGGCCACAGTTGAAAAAGTTGCTATGCGTGAGTGTGAGTGTGATGCGGCTATAGCTGAAGGGAAATTGAGCAAGGATGGCGTGCCTATGGTTGACGTATATGCCGACGGCGTTCGTTTGGTCGTCGCGTTTCTGCGGCAGTAACTATAAGGCCATGTCCAAGGCCGCAGCAATCGTGCTTCGCGGATTTGGCGGAGTCCTGTATATCGGCATTAAAAACAAATACTGTCTGGTATGTGCTCGAGCAGAAAAAAAACAAATTACTTCATCAAAACACGACTGCTTTAAAAATTACACAAGATCTTCAAGTCGTATGGAAGCTGAAATAATTTTGCCAATGATTTGAATCCTCTATAGCAATGTACAACGTTATTTATGGCAGGCTTATTGCAGACGCTGACTCAGCTACTTACGCGAAACTCCTAGCTAGCGCGTAATCCTTACCCCAACCATATAATTCAAAATAAGTAATTTAATCAAAAATAAACCAACATCAAAGTTGTTATTTATTTTTACTGCCAGTTATGGAGAAATAAAAGTTTTCATCTTTTAAAAAAACGAAAGAAAATAATTTTTTTTTTTAAATCGGTGCCAGCCTTAATATTTGGAATAAACGTAACTTATTAGTCGTATATCGAATACGATACAACAATACATGTTTATACAATGCAATTCGACTTATAGTTTTCGAGATATTCGTGGAAAAACACAAACATATACACAAACAGACACCTATATACATACATTTATAAAATTTGCTACATAAGTGTGCAATTCTGGCAATATTACATACTCGTACATACGGGTCGAATTGATAACCTCTTTTTTAAGTCGGTTAAAAAATAGAGTGCAGAAGCCACGTGCGACAAATTAAGAGCCATCAATCACCAAAAATACAAAATTTCTATTAGAAAACAGAGAAAAAAATCAGAAGTCAAAATTATGACAATTCGAAAAGTAATTGTTATTACTTCAATATCAAAATTTAAATCGGATAAAGAAAAATCAGCAACAAAACAAAATTTTAGTAATGAAGTACAAAAATCCCTTTACCATGCCTTCGGTAACCACGAAAAATGCGAAGATTATTACTTTTCAAAAGACAAATTTGCTAAGAGTAACATCGAAATAGAAAACGCTACGTTTTGTTTCAGAATAAAGACGATTATTCAATCTGTTGTGTCTAAATCAAGAAGTCTGTTCGAGGATGTATCTACTAATATAATAGAATGCTTCAACAGTGTTGTGGGGGGAAAAGGGTAAATTTCTCACTTAGTCGTGATAATAAAGTCCGATGATCTGCCAGTTTTATCTTCGACTGACCCTTATCCGCGACATACACTTCACAAGAAGATTTTAGGCTAAAATCAGTCAAGTAAAATAAGTCAAGTCACAAGCATGTTGATGAAATTCGAACATAGGCGGCTGAAAAATAGACTAAGGAATAAAATATACCCTCACAAAATTAATAGATCGCATCAGAAAGACATTACAGTCCAACATGCTTATGGAGCTCTATGCACTACACCAGATACGACACCAGATGAACTGGGAAGAGCCAAGAAAGTATTTCTTGAGAATTTAAAAGGATTGACCTCGGACAAGGACTGGATACAAAGTGCAACTTTAAATCAGAGATATACTGCAGACTGGCTGAATCTGCGAAAAAATATGATTCATCCAATTTTGGAACAGTAGTAAAAAAAAATGGAACCAGCAGTAAAGCCAAGCTAGATAAAAATATTTCGTATCAATTTAACCTACGGCAGTCAAACCTGGTCTTTGACAGCTCAGCAGGAGTTCAAGCTTGAGGTTTGCCAGCGAGCAATGGAGCGCAGCATACTGGGAGTCAGATTAACGAACCGCATTAGAAACACAGTGTTGCGCTCCAAAACACAAATCGCCGACGTCACTCAAAAGCAGCAAAGCTTAAATGGGCCTGGGCCGGACACGTCTGCCGCATGTCAAACGATTCATGGGCTAAAGCAACCACAATGTGGGTCCCAGAAAATGTCCGGCGGCATCGCGGCAGACCCAGGCGAAGATGGCGGGACGAGCTGGACTACTATCGACAGGATTGGTCAACACTAGCCCAGAGCCGGAAAGAATGGAAGGAAGACAGGGAGGCCTTTGCCCTGCAGTGGGACGGAATAGGCTAAAAAAAATAAAAAATAATTTAACCTCGGTAAAGTAACGGGAATTGCACATGGAATGGAAATTGGACAAATCGCTTTGCACCAATTTGGTTTGCTAGAAAATGTTGTCATTTAACCTTGTGGGTTGTTCATCGACCACGAATGGCTGTTTATTGGCGCCACTCCAGATGCTTTAATAGGCCACGACAAGATTGTCAAATCCACTTTTATCTTTTAAAAACGGTTTAGAGAAAACAAAATCAGATTTGAAGGTACAACCGAAAACAATATCTAAAGTCTTAACAAAAATAGTCATTATTTTTATCAAGTTCAGGGGCAACTTCACGTGATAAGAAAAAAACAATGTTTGCTTGCTGTGTGGAGTTGTGAAAATCATCTAATAACAACAGAAATTATAGAAAGGGATGATATTTTTGGGAGACAAAGATGAATGGAAAAATAATACAATTTTATATGAACTGGTTATTGCAAGAAATTGTTGTTTCTCGTGAAGCTCGAGGCATGGCGCTCAGAGAAAAAGAACTGTCAGCGGATCAAGTTAATAAATCATGCAAAAGGAGATTGACTACTGAGAGATCCCCAGTTCTATCGTTTTCGACTGTCGATAATGATTTGATTGAGCCGCGTCCCAAATTACGGCACTTCGGAAAAATTACCGCCATCAACAATTGATTTTAACAAAGAAAACGTGCTTTGTTGTAGCAAACAGCTTTTTAGGAGATTTTGCAATATTTACCGCTTAATCTGCATATTTACAGTTCCGAAGTCATAATAAACATGTGTTTCTACAGAGTTTCTATCTCCGAAGTTCTTCACCAAATTGAAATGGTGGGCCCATTTCAATTTGGTGAAGATCCGTTCCGAGAAAATACTCTCACAAACAAAAAAAATAATCATCTAAACCGGTTGACAATTGGTAAAATATCGCTGAACAAAGATACAAAAAAAAAACACATTCAGTCGAATTGAGAACCTGCTCCTTTTTTTGAAGTCGGATAAAAATTAACAGTTTATTCAAGAGCTATAAACGTAGGATTGGATGGATCAATAACAGTCGCTATTTTTTTAAACATCAAAGAAATTAATGAATACGGATTTTCCGACTATCCATTAGTGATTTCAAAGGTGAAAATTCGCTGTTGAAAATTTCAAGGAAAGGCTAGCGTTTTGCAAAAAATAAGAATTCGGTAGCTTTTTTATGTTTGTTACCTCTTATCTCCGTCATTAGTGAACCGATTAAAAAAAAAATTTTTGTATGAAAAAGGATCTTTCCGATTGGTTCTATTGAAATTTCATCAAAATCGGTTCATAGTTTGGTTTTTAAATCAAAATTCATGTAAAAAATGTTATCCATGTAAACGAAATTGCGTGTTAGTTAGGTGTGGGGTACCACTAAAAAGTGAAAAATAAAAACTTTTTAATAAAAAATACAACCGACTTCCGAATAGAAAAAAACACTACAAAGTATGAAGTCACTTCAGACTTTTCCTTCTATTTTATCTTTGAGAAAACATGAATAAACGTCGAGATTGCTATAAAGAAAAAAGGTTGGAAGCATTTTATTGGAAAAAGGGACTTTTGTTTGGTTTTGTAATTTATAACATTTTTTCAGTAATTTTTTACTTTTAGCAAAATTACTAATGCTTGAAGAAACTTGTCAGAATAATGGACTTACTATATCGATAGTTCATTAATATCGGAGCTTGTGACTAAATCATAACAGCCACACGGGCGAACTTCGAGGTTATTATGCTTGCGGAGGTCGGTCTATTTATGATGACCGTCTATTGCATTTCGAGTTTCCTCCGTGCCTCGGAAAGCACGTTCAGCCGGTCAGTTAATTAGTTTTTTTTTTGGGACAAGCCCGCCACACATTCCCAAACCACTGCAACTCCTGAAAGCCAGAATCAACAGTGGCAACCACCAGAAAAACGCCGACTCAATGAAGCTCGACGAGTCCCGGAGAAACGATTCAACTGTCCTGGATTCCGGAACGAAATAAAGTGAAGAAAATAACAGTGGACGAGTAGGAAAAAAATATAATTTCCACTTCCCTCCGTCTCAAGCAGGAGACAGAACTGAGCTAGGCCAAATAGGCACCAAGGGACATATACAGACATATGTCATATAAGCAACACGATAGGTCCTAAATTGTGAGCTACTTTTGATTCGAGTAATACGTATGGTAAAAAGAAGAGAGAAAGAAAGAAAAAGACTTTATTTGCGCCAAGCATGACGCATACCAAAAATAAACAAAATTACAATAGTTATGCAAGTTAGGAAGATATGCGTCACATTCGCGCAAAACGGCCATCGTTCAGCATAATGCTGGAACTCATGTGTAGGACCGAGCCACAGCGCTGGTTTTCAGCGACAGCCGGTACATATTTAATTTAGTTTTCACACCACCTGATCGAAAACGTCAAATTATATGTCATGACAACCTAACCTAAAGTGAGTCATTTTTGGCCGGTAGCACAGCCGGGCAATAATATTGTACTGGATTTCATTATAACCCGCTGGTCAATAATGTGATTTAAATTTGGAACCTCATCTGTCTGCTCAATTGGCGGTATATTAGGTACTTACAACGCCTTCTGTCTCTGTCTCTCTCTTTCTGTTCCAGAAAGAGGAAAGATATTCTCGATACTCTTACTACTTAGGGATGATATTCTCGAATTTCTACAAAATCATAAGGATTGACCAAGGTCCAGGATTGTAGACAATATTATAAGAATAACACTTAAAACCCATTTATAGTCGATTTATTAATTTAAAAACTATTTTCTCGAGCATCTCCTGTGACGTTCTAAATTCAAATAGCATACAGCCAAGCGTCCGAACCCATTCTAAGAGCTGATATAAAGCTCTGTATAAAGCTTTGTGTAGGTACACATAAATTGTATTAGGTTGCTAACAATAGGCCTGCACATATTTACTTACCCATAGAGAAGTAAAAAAAAAAAAACGAAAATCGAGTTGGTCGTGGCCGCTATGTGGTATACAGTACCGAGTGGAACGCAAAAAAGGCGCGGATATTGCAAATCCGTATGGTATTAAACTAACTTTTTTTAAGTAGGCATACAGTATAGTTCTAAGTACATATCTCTACTTAGTGTTTGTAAATTTAAAATACTTTGGTTTTTTTATTATGGCTTCTTATTTTCTCACAGGAGGTGTGAAAAGTAGAGTATCCTCCTCGGGGATAAAGGTGTATTTGCCTTGGGCTAGCTTGAATCCCTCGCTGCATTCAGGATTCTTGTATTAACTCCCTCGCTTCGCTCGTGAGTTAAACTCTAAACTCCCTCGCTACGCTCGGGAGTTAACTCCCGAATCCTTCGTTGCGTTCGAGATTCAATATAACGCCCGTGACACAAGACACTGCTTTATCCCCTGGGTGCATAATCTACTATTAGTTGCTCCATGTCAAGTACTGATATTCAGCTGCATCCGGTGAGACGGGAAGCCGACCCTAACATAATAATTGTGTTAGGGTCGGCTTCTCGTCTTTTTTTTTGTGGTTGGGATTACATCAAATGATTTCTTCCGCTCTGGGCGGAGCAGAAGGAAGTGTCAGACTCTTACTGACTAAAACCCATCCGTGTTCCCCCTTATGCCCTTTGCGTTCCAGGGTCGCGGTCGCTCTTTCGAACAAATTCCGCAACCCTGGCGGGAACATAATAATTATTATATAATTTAAAAAAATATTATTGAACAATTTTCAATTCAAACGTAATTCTTTAATTTAGTTTATTTTTTTTGATTTAGTTTAATTGTATAATCCAAAGTTGATTGCAATTAATAAAAAGAAAAATCCTCAGTTTATGTCATTAATTAAACCAGTGATGCAAAAGTTAAATGTTCATATTGTATAATGAGTTTTTGATGCAGTACACACTTAATATTTTTTTAAATTACTAATTAATTAATTAACACGTTCGTGGACAGTACTATCTTACAGGTTGCAGCTACTGAGACACTACTTTTTTTCATACATTGCCCAGGGGCGTAGTGTCACAACGCATGGTTAAAAAACCATTATGATATGACAGAACGGATATAGGCGTAAAGCAAATGGGTCTTGACTCGATTTCAAAATCAGCAAATGGGTCTTGACTCGATTCAGGGGTAGAAGCTGCATCAAATAGGTCTTGAAGTCGTTTTTGTTCTTTTTCGAACGAGTCTCGAGACGCCATCTGCAAAAATATTCGTTACAAATTTAGTACAACAAAATCGAACAATAGCGACATAAATATGTTGTTTACATAAGCAACTAGACTTGAATTAGTATATTCAGTATGCGTAAAACAATAAAATTACGTTGGAAACAAAATACTCACTTTCTAAACAACAATTGCGCGCGAAAACCTGCAGCGACACGCGGGATCACCGCAGCGGCGCAGTACTCGACTGATCGTATGCAAACATGGCGCCCACGGGCGTAGTGTGCGCGGGGAGAGGGGTATAAAAATATGAATGTGTGCGTGGAAGTACCTTCCTTTGACGATTTTTTGTAAATAATGCAGTGACAGTACAAAAGTCGTAATTATACCTGTGATGACAGTACAACATGCCGTTCCTTATGATAGTATGAAAAATCGGGCGTCGTGTGGCGTACTGATTTTATGCAAGTAATAACTGATACGTCGACAGGCGTACTGTCGTATCACTTTTAGCTATCTAGACGCCTGTGGTCGTTACTGTCCACGAACGTGTTAATTAGTTAAATTACGGTCGTTAATAAGGAAAGTCGATGAAGCCGCGCTTGCGGGCTCCTATTTCTGGCTGCATTCAATCAAACTAACATGAATGGAATGACGGTATCTATGTTCGCTCTCTGTTTGTTAGACGTTTCGATCCAACGTTAGTTATACAAAATGACAATCGAACGTCAAAGGAAATGTTGTTACAGCACATGTTATTGTACAAACTATAAGTGAATAATTGAAACGTGTATATCCCGTTTTTTTGCGTTCCCGTAGGAATTTCCCGTTCCCGTGTAGCCTAATAGCCGTATAGTATAGCCTTCCTCATGAATATGGCTATCATATAAAAAATCATTTTCCAAATCCGACTGTTAGTTCCAGAGACTAGCGCTTTCAAACAAAGAAACAAACTTTTCAGCTTAATTACATTAGTAAATAAATAAAGAATATAGATAGTCAAGATAGGATTGATATGCATTGTCATAAGAGCATAACTGCTTTTAATATTATAGAAACTATTGTTATAATATTAAAATGAATGTTCGCTGAATGAGCGAACGTACCAAATTTCTGTTAATATAAAACACATACAAATCTGAATTAATTATTTTTCTCATTTTCATCAGGAGTAGTAAGCGTTTGTGCAGGTTAAAAGCAGGAACTTGTTAAGAATAGTAGCAAGTTTTAATGAAATTACCATAAGTCTAGAGTTTTATGTAAATAAAAAATTATGACTTAGAATAGTTAAGTCGCCGCCGTCGGACTTCATAGAATGAAAGAGGTGCTTGACGACCTTTTTTTATGGTGGGGAAATCAACAAAGGACTCCTTCCGCTCTATGCTTTCTATTTATTGCAAATAATGAAGCTATTTTGACGATTTGCTCAAAAATATTTATACGCTTGGATGTTATGTTTATTTTTAATTGTATTGTATCGAGATTTGTTTCTAAAACGTGCTCCGGGAATAATCAAGTTTTCAGAAATGTAATCAATTTTCCCGTCGCGTCGTTTGAAACTAAAAAAATTCGATGATTCATTTTTTCAAAACGAGATTTAGTTTTAGCTGAATCGCAACCATGGCCAAGTATGTCTGAATTAAAAAGATTTTTTTATTTATATAATAACTTAACGAAAGGACCTATTTGTAGTAACACATTCGAACTATACGTATACGTATATTTTACAAAAAAATCATCATCATCTCAGCCACAAGACGTCCACTGCTGGACCTATTTCCAGCAGTGGACAAAACCAAAACATAGTAGTAGTAGCAATAGTGCCTCAAAACAAAAGCATAGTAGTAGTAGTAGCTAGACAAAAAAAAAGTTTGTTATCACATAATAATCTCATTATGTTTGTTTAGGTAAGGACCTTGTCGCCAGAAATATTTCCTTTATTGTGCTTGCGAATTTGCCATTTGCATTGATATTTGCGTATCTGAACCCTGTCTTTGATTCATCTATCCTACAACCACCGTCACCGCCGCTCAGTATATACAGTGCAATTCTGTAAACCTCTCGCTGTTGCGTTTGCAAGTGAGCCGTCTATCTATACAAACAAGGTAGATTGACAGTTCAGTTAATTCTCACTCTACCTAAGGTTACATGGTAATATGTTGGCAAAATAGACTGGCTGGTTATAAATGGGTTATAATGTGTAATTCGGTTTTGCTTGTAAGCTTAACTTCATCAAGAGATGTCAGATTTTCATTTATGAATAAATATTAACAGTTAACCCTAAAATATGGCGTCAAAAAATTCATCCGCATCGCTGTCGACTGGAAGTGTGCCTAAAACACTGGCGGCATTGCCACGTTGTATGGCAATACTTATTCTTTGTCCAAGGTAAAAGCCAGCCCTTGAGTCACACGAAGTGTCAACTAAGCTTACTTAGAGCGGATTTCACCAATGAAACTGAACGCGATCAGTACATCTAAACTGCGTTCAAGAGCTGTCAGCGTCAATATTCCATAGAAAAATAGTGACACTGACAGCTCATAAACGTGGTTTATACGCTGATCGCGATCAGTTTGGCTTGGTGAAAATGGCCCTTAGTCTTCATCAAGCCAACTCTAGCGTGTATGGCCACTTCAATAGCAATCTTTCTTACAAAGATAAAAACTGCTCAAAAATTAAAAAGAGTAAAAATAACGATAGAATAGATTATGCGATATTTACGTGACTAGATATTATTATCTACCAGAGGGCCTTTTTATGGATGGGAAAGTCATCACATGACTCCTTTGGCTCTAAGTAGAGCGGGAGGGAGTGTCAGACTCTTACTGACTAAAACCCATCCGTGCTCACCGCAGTCAGCACGGCCCTGGAACGCAAAGGGAACTAGGAGGATCTAGTCCCCTTTGCGTTCCAGGGCCGCGGAGACTCTTTTAAACAAAATCCGCAACCAGAGGGCCTAGCATGAATGTTATAACGTATAGTAAAGTAAACGTAGGTAAATTTTGAATATAAAAATACAATCCCATACTATTTTGGTTTAATTTCTTGCGAAATACACAATTTGTATTTTACAAAAATATGTATATAGTATCCAATTCAAATAAATATTATGTGCGAAACGAGTACCTATTATAAATAGTTATAGTGAAATTTTGCGTTATTTGGAGGTAGCGGAACAGAGAGTAAAGTCCCACATACCTCCGTTGAAAAGGGAGGACCCTCCGACCGGACGGTTGTTGGTGTCCGGTGGGCAACTGCCCGAGAGTTGATATTCGGGCTTTGTATATTATTATGTTTTAATCCCACGGTAAACTCTGATATCGCGATTTAGGATTTTGTCAAGCTAGTTTGCAGCTGGCGAGATAGATGGCGCTGCGAGTCTTATTTGTTGATTCTGCTACGTTGATTTTTGTTGCGGTATTAATGTCGCCTACACGTAAATACCTCAAAAATATTCGTGCTATCGCACAAAGCGGCTCCCTGTGAGAACATCTTTGATTTGAATTTCTGGGGAAACATTTAAGTGCAAAGAAATAATGAATTTCAGGGAGCTTGAACATCAGTTTTACAAAAGCTACAAATTACGAAAAGTCTTCGAATTCAAATAGGTTTGATTTAAGGATAATTAATAACGATTGATTGAGTTTACGGGATTAGTAGACAAAGACAAGTCTTAAATCGGAGATTTCGACTTAATTTAGTCTTTCAAATTAATTTCGATTGATGCGTTTTTTTATTGGAAATTCTTGTTGTAGCGGTTTTGGAAATTCTTTTGGTTATTCTTCCATTGTTTTTTAAATGGGTAACAACCTGCTTGTATACAGACTGACGGTTATTGACAATTTGTCGAGGCCTAACGCGCTATTTATGATCGAAATAAATTCGATATATAAATATTCCAAATCAATATTGTCACTACTAAAGTTCCCTTATAGATTTGCGACAAGACAGTAGGCTTCGTTCCTTTTTCTCATATGCCATTCATTTACCAAATACCGTATCACTGTCAGCCGTATGTTAGTAAATTGAGTGCTTATATTTCCTTACAAATAAGAAGAAACTGAGCAAATCGAAGTTACTTTATTTAGTTCAGAAAAAGGCAGAGAACCTGAAATCTGAAAGCTAGGTTTATACAAGAAAAACATTAGAACATTGTAAAAATATCCGCCTGATTAAACATGAATACGTTGTTCAAATAGTAAACTATTTTTTTTGGTTTAGAAATCACTGAATAAAAAAAAAAATATGTTCGAAGGTCCAGACAATAGTTTCTCTGGGAAGATAAAAACTTTTTGAAGTCTCCTTTATAAAAGTTTCTGTGCTCTTTGCTTTGGTACCCGTTCAAACAGTTCCTCATGATTACTTCTTTTGTTTCAGATTTGGTGCCAGTGTTGTGGAAAATATAGTGGTGTTAGCAATCATGTGAAGCGACCGTTATAGGTATCGATAAAAATCCGCGTTCGAAGTTCGAACTATGCAACCGTTAATTTTAAAAAAGTGACGCAATAATAGTTTCAATTTCATCATTATAAATCAAATATGGATGTGTTTAGAGTTTTACGTTAAAGCCAAAATGCAGTGGTGCGTATTATTATTGCTAGGTTTGGTGCATGTGGGCGTTTGCCAGAACTGTCGCGGTGAAAAGCCGAGGCTTCGCGATTGTGACAAGGTGTGTGATGATAATGGTACGTGCAAGATACGTGCGGCGTTGCTGTTGCCGAAGAATACGACTTATGATGCATGTTTGTCAGCTGTAAGTATGATAGTGGTAATTTTCTAAAATAATATTATGAAAATGTTTAATTGCATGTTTTTTAAAAACTTTCATACATAAAACAACAATATTGAGTGCCATAGATATGTTTTATGTTAAAACACGATTAATATATCTGATTCAACACAAAAAAACCATTTTGTCAAATAAGTTTAAAAACAATACAATTTTTTACTTCAATCGGACAAACATAAAGGGTTATAAGTTTCACTACAAAACCTATTATTACCTTATCGTTGATGTCTATTTATAGCTAATGGAAATAGAAGTACGCACTATACGTTTTTAGATAAGAACAGAGTAAATTCGATAAAATTGATAACAATATTTCACATTCTATTATTAGACACACGTAAAACATGAAATCTTTTCATCAATTCGATTAGTTCGAGTCGATAAAATGTTTATCGATAATGTCATGGCGCCTCACTATCTATTTAGGGCGATGTTGCAATACAACGCGCAACATAACATAAGTATTATTTTCTAGTATTGTTTAAATTGTGGGCAATAATAACAATAATAAACCTAGTAAAAATATTCTATGTAGCCGTATAATTAAATTAATATTTTCTGTACATACCTGTGAAAAAAATATATTCATAAGACATATAAAATACTGGGATCTAAAAATGATATGAGACAGTACCAAAATCAAGTTTCTCAATGCTAAGCTGGGAAAAACAACAAAAAAATTGAATTCAGCAGATTCGAGCAGACTTTGTGTAAATCGTCACGTACGGTACCCGTGTGGCCCCGCGTCCGATTGTATTCCTTTCTTGACGATACGTGACAATAAGCTACCAAAATGTGGAAAAACAACAAGCTGTGACTCGCGGTTTCAATTGAATTAATACTAAAAACGTAGGTACTTACTTATTTATTTATTTATTTAAAAAAATAAAAAAACTCGACAAAAACTGTACGAAGTACTTTTAAGTACTGTATCTATGGTTTTACGGTTCCTTCCGCCCTGTTGCCAACACCCGTCCGTCATGTGAATACACGTATGTTTACCACATCAGTCTAGTCTTCTTATTAATACTAAAAACCTGTCCACACACCATAATATGGTGTCAGAAGACAGAAAATATAGAAGACAAGTCACAGAAATAAGCGTTCGCAGCATAAGTCACAATTTTCGCGAAAAAAAACTCCCGTCCCGTCCTAAAATGGCAAGTACAAGGTCGTCCCCTGCCGCCGAGTAATTTTAATGTAAAATCAACACCTCAAACATGCCACTGGCTTGGCGAAATTTGAAAACCAGTCTTGGCATTTGGATGATCGCCAACAGCTTGGAGAACGAATCGGACAACAGAAAGGTACCCTTTTTTTGCAAAGAATGGGCGCTCTTCAGATATCTTATTCGTTCAATACGGAAATGGAGAAGATGACATACAAGAATCTACTCGCCAAATTTGAACAATATTTTACGCCGCGTGTAAATATGTCTCCGTCGAAAGATATAAGCTGTTCAACAGAAAACAAGGTCCAGATGAAGAAACTGAGACGTATGCCACTGATCTCAAGAATTTAAGTATCCAATGCATTTTCGAAGGTCTTACCGATGATATAGTAAAGGATATATTCTCATGGAACCTAAATTCATCTTGCTCTTACCGCAGAGAACGCATCTTGATCGAGAAACCATCTTCATTTGATGTCGCTGTCAGTCTCGCTAAAACACTAAGAAACACAAGGTTAGAGGTAAAACCGTTATCAAACCACGAAGTAAGTGTTGTCGCCAGTCAATCGTATCGTAGTCGCCAAACAAATCAGGGTCAAGGGAGTCACAGTCGTCAAAGAAGACACAGCCGTCAAGGAAGTCATAGTCAACAGTCTCAAGGAGGTCACAATCTTCAGTCTCAATGAAGTCAAAATCGCTGAACAAGCAAAGCATCGTCCAGTCAAGAACCACAACGTCAACAGTCTTCCAAGATCTGCTCCAGATGTCCAGCCATAAAATTCCTCTTGTTACTTCATTAGTTTGATTTGTCAGTGAAGGTGTAAGGCACCCTAAAACATTCATGCGAATGTGACCTTTTACTTTGAGAGCGTTTACGCAACACGGTATATCAAACAATCTTCTAGTTTAAAATGGGTATGATTTAAGCTATCGCCAATTTTATTCGTTTTGAATTTCTTTAATACTAGGGTTTGTCCTCAAAATAGTGGATCTGTCACCAAAATGTAGTTGCCAAATAATTGTAAAAAGCAATTCCATAATAAATCACATGTAATCCTCGGGATATATTATCAAGTATCAAATAAATAGGTTGGGATTTATTATAAAACGGGAAGTAAACCATATTACTGGGTGGATTAAAAAATAACCACGAAGGTGATGACGGGGTCTGTTCGCTCGCTACGCTCGCTCACTTGACCCCGCCATCCCCTTCTAACCTAACCTGTCCGAGTCGGGGCGCCCTAAGCTCCCTGTGCCCTATGTTCGAATATTTGGTGACAGATTTTTTCTGAGTACGAAGTTAAAGGAATAAACCTATTATTTTGAGAAAAAAGTTTTATCCAAGGAATGAACTACGATTTTATTGATAATCCATCTCTTATTTTACATACATATTGGCATTAATTTGGTAATTCATACCTGGCGACACTTTTTATATATCTGAGAACGAAAATACTTCGTGGCGATAGATCTATTTATTAGGTGATGCAACTTGATGACAAATATAAATTTTGGTGACAAGAAATATAGTCCCCGTTTAAAATCTTGAATATTAAATAACTGATTTAACGAAACTTGAAACGAAACATACCAAGGTCGAAAAAGTTGTTTGATAAATTTATCGAAAAAAAGTTTAGAGGAGAGAGAAAGACGGTGCGATGAATTTTTCCATTCAACTGAATGGTAAAATTCATCGTAAAGCTACTCAATATTAACCAAACCTTTATTCCTATTTCCGTTTCGGTAAAAAATGTTTTCCGCTACACTGAAAACGAAACAATTCACAGGTACTGGTGTAAGGTGGCTTAGAAAGTAAGTGGTTTCCTACGCTAGGTACGTATAGTTTGTTGGGTTTACATATACATACGACTAGTTGCCGCCAAACTGAGCGGAGCTGTGTTATTGTTTGGCTGGCACCTCTAAAACAGCAATTATTAGAATTTATTTTTCATGATTTCGAGGTAAACTTGAAAAACAATCAAAATAGATTTAATGATAGCTACAAAGTGGTCCTTCGAGCCGGATTGAACTGCCGGCGGGTTGAGTGGGATCCAGCGGCCCCATTGTGATGTTAAATAATGATTGATATAATTATACCAACTGAATCGGTTTTATAGACTGAAAAAGTTGGATGTGACAGACAGAAAACCATACTGTCATACGAGCGATTCTCAAGGGTTTCAATTTTCCATATCTACGGACGTTGGAACCCAAAAATAAGGAAAAGGAAAAATAGAGGCGTAACACGCATTTGAAGTTATTTTTCTAGCCTTTTCAAGCAAAACATCTATTCTTTTCACTCAACTATAGCGTTAGTAGTCAGTTCTGTCTGTGTCTATGCAATGCTATCGTTTATCGTCCATTTTAAAACCCTTATAACTTTTTTAATGTTTTATTTATTTAAACATTATGTACAGTAGTAGTATAAAGGCAAACTTAATGCAGCAAGGCACAGTGGCGTTAAGAGAGCGTAGTTAGGGGGTGGCCAGCAGGGCAACCACCTGGGGCCTCGCTCTTGCAGGGGCCTCGCTTAACCCTGTTTGGGTTAAACGAGGCCTTACATTTGAAACATTTTCTATTTTTAGCAATTAAATAGTAAATTGTATTATTTAAATATTAACAGTAATGACACAAAATCGGTTTTCAGATTTCCAGTTTTTTCAATTTAAAGTTTTGTAGCTCAATTTATAAAAAAAAATAGTTTTAGGACAAAATCATTTCTAAATGAATAAGGGCCTCGCAAAGTTCTGCCGCCCGGAGCGTCGCAAAGATCTGCCGCCCGGAGCGTCGCAAAGATCTGCCGCCCGGGGCGTCGCAAAGATCTGCCGCCCGGGGCGTCGCAAAGATCTGCCGCCCGGGGCGTCGCAAAGATCTGCCGCCCGGGGCGTCGCAAAGATCTGCCGCCCGGGGCGTCGCAAAGATCTGCCACCCGGGGTCTCGCAACAGCAAAGACCACTGCTGGCAAGGCATTCTCTAGCAATTAACCTTGGAAACCCAACCTTAGAAAGACAACAGGATAAAAAAGAGTCAAAAGGCATTTTGACTGAGTCTTTCTCAAAGTTTTAAGAAATATATTAAAAAATAGCCGGTGTAATACCCATTATGTATGTCTTATCTCAACAAACTCTTGCTCCCTAACAAAAGTAAACCATTATTCTCAGGTGGGGCCCACACTCGACTTGGCCATGCAAGACCCGATCATCCAGAACGCGTTTCCGCCCTGGCTGACGGTAGAATGGATGAAGTATGACGTCACAGACTGTGACGCTGCCTACGCAGTTATATCAGCGATAGATGCCTACAACGACTGCGCTCATGTATTGTTTGGACCGTCTTGCGACTTTGCACTGGGTGAGTTCTTCTTTTCGATTCTATCTGCATGAACTTTAGGGGCCGTGAAAAGCCGAGAACTTTGCCGAAACATTGGATTGTGGAAATTGAAATTGAATTCAGCATTTTAAGCCGTGTGGCTCCCGATTAACAATGTTGCCATCCCATTTCATTCCATGAGTGTCGTAGGAGGCGACTGAGGGAAATTTTGAGACCGTACAAATAATTCCAGCACCTTAGGTCACCCGCGTGGTGGCGGCTAAACCATCAACAACAGCTTCCCAAGGTGGGTTGGTGTCAGGCTGGCGGCCGACTGTAAAACATTTGCCAAAACCTTAGCAACATGTTAGGTTTAAACGAAATGCGCGATAGGATTAGGGCGTACCCTACAGGCGACGCGCAGCGGCAGCACCCGGCCCCTGTGGGAAATGGACTAGAGTTGTTGCACTACCCCGGGCGGGGGTAACGTAAGAAGCTAGCTCAAGTAGTGAGATTGAGGTATGCAAGTTGGAATGTTGGGACTATGACTGGAAGGGCCAGGGAGTTAGCGGACGTATTGAAAGAAGACGAATAAGTATAGCGTGTTTACAGGAAACTATGCATATGAATGTGGATGGATGGAGAGGAAGAGAGAGGCCAAAGAAAAGGCGGATGGATTGTGTGAGGAGCGATATGAAAGAATAGGGAGTTAGTGATAGGGAAGTTTAAGTTTTATAAAAACTTCTCCAAATAAAAAGTAATTGGAATCCGTTGCAAATATAACGACGAATGGTCCTTGACAAGTAAATTTCGCAGGTATCGTCTAATGAACTAGTATTTTTACCTGATCAAAAATCTGAAATATTTATTTGTGATACATAGGTACAGTGGTTGGATATGTTTTAGGTTAATGTGCGCTATGATCAGTCTATCATAGGCATACAAAAATAATTAATTACAATTTTTACATGTAAATAAAAAGCTTACTCGTACTAAACTACAAATTAACTACATAAATTATTGTATTAATTCATTACTATAGGAACTATAGTAATGAATTAATAGTAAAAAATATATATATATATAGTATAGCATAGTCAAAAATAATTTATTAGGTAAATGTCAAAATGATTTGTTAGGTAAATGTCAAAATAAATCAGATTTAAATAATTAATTTATGATTTATGATTACAATATAGTCAAAGAAGCAGATTACATCACATTACAAAAATTACATTTACATGTCAATATTTATCTGATAAAAAATCCGATACACTATAATAACATTTTTGATACAACAAACTTCTTAGTTTTTGATTAAATATGTTAAATTATGTAGATTTTTTAGCTCTTTTGGCAATTTATTAAATACAACTGTTGCCATGTGAAAGACACTTTTATACATCAGGGCCGTATTCGCTTTTGGAACGCACAAACGACTTTCGTCCCTTAATCGGACGATTGAAAGCTATAGATGCTAAAGTAAATAAATGAGGATTTTATTTAACGAAAGTCGCTACTTCAAATATGTATATTGACGGTAATGGAAGGATACTATGCTTCTTAAAGAAAGGCACACAGCTCTCCGTAGATTTTAAACCAAAAATAGCCCGAATGCATTGTTTCTGTGCCTTAAAAACGAGATCTTTGTTGATGATAGTATATAATTTTAACTTTGAGTGCTATATTTTATTGTTTTCTACTGCACGATGTGGTCTCCAACAATAAAATTGAGGGAGCCTATAGATTTTCGTTCTTCTCCTATAAAATATAGCATGTAAGGTGTATTCTCTGTTGGAGATCCAAATAAAATAAAATTAAAATAAAATTTCAGGACAACTGCCTTAACATGCAAATCATGGCTATCTTGGCTGTCTACTTAAAAACGTTTTCTGTCGGTGTCGTGAGTTTACGTAACCTACGCTTTATAAACACACTTTGGTATTTCTCTTCCTTTTAGTAATTTTTCGCCTTCTTTTCCTTTTGATTAAGATACTTCAGGAGACTTTCCACTTTACCTAATGAGAGTTTTTATTTCATTTAATTTTCATCTTATGTTTGCTATTGTTTCAGTCGTATTTTTCTTTTTAAACATAAGAATAATATTAAAGTGCCAGACTGATAAAGATAGTATGATAAATGGGCATATTTAAAAGTAAATAAGTGTTATCTAAAATGAAATCTGTGGTTTTCGTTTAAATGAATGGAACAGAACAAAAGATTCAGCTGAGAAAATATACTTTTAATCAAAAGGAGGGACATTATTGTTAAAGATAAAAATGTAATTTTTGTGTTAAACATTTTTTTATCGCTAGATAGCAAAATTTTTCCAATTTAATCATAAGACGACTAAATGGACAGTATATAAATAGTTTCAGGAAAAAATATGTAGGAATCTGCGTGCCATACACCTAAATACCGAGCAAAATATAGATTTTTTATTTATGAGTCTTATAAGATGTTTAAAAGTAAGCCTAAAATATAATGAGTAATGCCAGTTAATATTTAAAATTCCTCGAACACGTTTGTTTAGAAAATGAAGAGCTGAAGGATTTATGACTCTGCCAGTATTAAGATTTTACATAATTTACAGAAGTCATTAATTTGTCTGTTCATAATTATCGTTTGCAATTTATGCAAAGAAAATTAGATCATAATTTTTAGTTTGTTTTACTTTGAATGTATTTTGATGAATCAAGTTATGAGGCGATAAAGTATTTTTATTTTTCCGGAATTTAAAAATTATAACCAGAAATATGGCCTTGTACACCCACTTGAGTTTTGTCGGTAGGAAGATACGTTTTAAACATACATCAAATAGAAACACTGAACATGAAATTCACGTCAGCAACCGGATGCCACGGCCTCGTCACTAAGTCTATTATGGCGTGAATCAAATTGCTACGAGCGGGGGCCACTTTAGCAAGACCTACAATTTTCACCCGGCACGCAAAATTACAAAGAAAATATGAACTATTTCTGTACAGTTCATATTTTATCCTTATAAATGCTGGTATTTCATCATCCTAAAATTAGTACCAGGTTAAACGAGATGTGTACAAAATGAAAATATTACGAACCGGGGCCACGTTAGCAAGACCTACAATTTTCACCCATCACGAAAAATTACCTAGAAAATATGAACTCCTTTTCCAACGAACGACAAACGTAACCTTCAGTTGCTGTTGTGGCGTGATGGCCCGTCGCAGCTGTTGGATGTTTACCAGCTGAACACGGTCACTTACGGTCCCGCGTCTGCTCCGTTTCTAAGTTGTAGGTGTCTAAAACAGCTGGCGGCTGATTGCATGGATCGTGACGTCACTAGAATCTTTAATGAGGACTTCTACGTCGACGATATGATCACAAGTTGTGATAATAAACAACAACTATAAGATGTTTGTAAAAACATCGCAAAAGTCGATATACTTATTCTACTTATTTTGTAGCAACATTCGCATTCGCACGTCAGTGACAATCTGTCAAAAAAGCTTCAATTTCTATACATTTTTGACTGATTGTGACAGAGATGTGAATGCGAATGCTTGCAATGGCCCTCAGGTCTCTACTCGAACCTTGCGACAGGCGATGTAAAAAAATGGTTCAATACCGAAAAACTTCATTGACATCAAATATGTTAGCCAATATAGCAGTGAGAAAAGTTTAGGAAAATTACATTATTGGGACTGATTTTATTTAAGAGACAGACTATTTCATATTAAAAAAAACTTGCTGCTTTCTGTGGAACTTGATTCGTCCTCCTTTCAAAGACAGTGAAGGAGACGAGAATCCCTACCCCCCCCCCTCCCTCCCCTCCCTATAATCTCTAACAGGTATATTTTATTGAACATGTTCATAGTATTTTTGGTACTTTGCAAACCACCAATTCGGATAATTTTTTTGGAAAGATTAAAAAAGTACAAATTATAAGAACCAACCAGGTAGTACTTTGATTGTACAACGTAAAATTCTACAGAATCGGACTCTCAAGCTTTTAAAATCGGGCTGGATTACAAACTTCCGCAATCTCATGGACCCAATAAAAATGGGCCTAGATAAGCCCGGATTCAATCCGACTCGGACCCAAACAAAGATTTGATTTTATTCTGCATATACTGCAAACCTACAGTCAGTGTTCTTGTTTCTTCGCATGTTTAAAAATATAACACAATCACAATTGCAACGAAATCCTTTGGAATTCTAAAGTTTTACCTATATTAGAGAAATGTTTTTTTGAAGGATAGGAAATCATCAAATGAACCCTTCCGCTTTGGGTGGAGCTGGGAGTGTCAGACTCTTACTGACTTTTTAGTCAGTAAGAGCCATCCGTGCTCCTCCTGGTGCCTTTTGCGTTCCAGGATTTTGCCATTTCCTTCCTTTGTTGTTCCTGAGAAGATCTGTGAACACAAACATGGCGCATGGCGCTGAATAAGTCGATGCAACAATGCGCACTTTCCTGATGTCGTGTATGGGGCAGTGGAGGCCGAACCTTCGCCATCCAGGATATTGGCAGATCCAGGAAAACAGCGAACCGAAGATCAAGTGTGATAGTCTGAGTCCACTGCGTTTTCGTTTTGCTTTAAACGCTCTGAAAACACTAAAACATCTACTTCTATCCGTGTTTCATTTAAATATCCTGTAGTTTTTTTACTTCTTCTTGCCATTGCGGCCACCACGTATTAATCTTTTATTCATACCAGGCTCCCAGATTGAGACATAATGTCTTATTGACTCGGACACTGGGACACAACGCTTCAAACCGGGACTTGGCCCTACCCAATGGTAATAAGGCGCTAATTGTAATTTCTTAAACAATACATTATTTGCTCCAGGATTACAGTAAATACTAAGACTTCCAAGATGACTCTTCCAGGAGGGATGAAACGCACGTAACTAAAAGGGTTATGAATATAAATGTGGATGGATGAAGAGGAAGAGGGAGGCCAAAGAAAATATAGATGGATTGTGTGAGGAGCGATATGAAAGAAAAGGGAGTTAGTGATAGTGTGACGGTTGATAGGACAGAATGGAAGAAAAAAACGTGTTGCGCCAACCCCAAGTAACATGGGATAAGGGCAGGAAGATGATGACTAAGTCTCTTCCAAAGATTCCATTTTCATTACACTCCGCATTTGCGAGAGAGAGAAAACCCGTAAATAATGATAAAAGTGCAACTATGCTTTATATACTATCCGAATTTAATTCCTTGTATTATCAGCCAATGTTAAAGCGGAGTACGGTGAAAAATCAAAAATTCAGGTCAATTATGGCTTTGCGACTTTGTTCATTTGTGGCAAGAACTAAATTTTGGAGTGTATACGACCAAAGCCTATTATTCAAACTAGTCCTATGATCATACTAATATTATGAACGTTCAAGTTACTTTGTCTGTTTGTTTGTTACACTTTCAAACCTACATCGCTTAAACCAATTTTTATGAATGTTGGCATTGAGATTGTAACTTTTTATTGACATAGTCACTTTTTATTCCGGGAGTACGTTCTCGTTGAGATAATTTTCGACTTTCACGCAGGCGATGCCGCTGGCTGAAGCTGATTTAAAATATAACTTTTATCTATAAAGATCCTAAGCGTTGTGTTGTGCAACTTCTGCCGTAACGGGGTGAAACACTTGTGTCTGTGGCACCACACTGTGTTAAACAAGTACCTATTAATAAACCAGGCACCGGAAAAAGCACTTAAAATAATTACTCAGGCTACTTAGCACCTGTGGGTAGCATCAAATAAAACATTTATATAAATCACAGCTCCCAAAGGAGAGTGAAATATTATCAAAGACTGAATGAACGAAGAGTTTTGTTAAAAGGGTATGTTTAGGTGAAGTAGGTGTTTTCACTTCAAAACATACTTCTTTGTGTAACTCTCCTTTTGTCTTATTGTTATTACGACTCGATCGATATGCCCCAACGGCCCAAACAATCAGTTTGCTGAACGCCCTGATTGCTCAAGAACCGGAGGTTGATATATTTATGTGCACTTATATATCGATGATCAAAATATGTTTTATTTTTTCAGTTATAAGATGTACGAGTATTATAATTATGTTGTTGGCTTGCTTCTTGTTGTTCGCTTTGGTGAAAACTGTAAGTATAGTAAGCAATTGTCACGAAATAAATTACATAAATTTATTTTTTTTCGAAGAAAGACTATATTAACCACATCAAAGAACATACTCGTTTCATCAACGGTGTCTTTTTCTGTTCATGCGACTACTCGCATGAACAAAAAAAGTCACCGATGGTGAAAAGTAGAGTGCTGTCTCATTGAGGGTCTGTTATATTAGTAACCCATCTGATAAATTAAAATTAAAGTACAATTCGATATTTTTAATTAGAATGCCTTTAAAGAGCAAATTTTAGGGCAGGTCAGGATTCAATTTGTCAGCACTTATACGTCACCATAATCCATGCGAGCGGAGCTACGGTTATTTAATTAGTGCATAAGTTTGGCGCTTAGCGCGTAGTTTTCAGTTACTAAGAACTTATTATTAATTTGGATAGTCTCATATTCAGTTGGCTAACCAGCTTTATACCGAAACCAATAAATAGGATCATAATCGAACGACACTGAAAATATCGACACGAATATTCGTTGAAAATATGGTGATTCAATTTTGGGCTTTGTACGAGAAAACATGTTGACGAGAGTCGCAGTTCGAAGTACACGCCCACTACGCAGCTGCCGGAACTCAGCCCCATCGTGAATGTTGTGACACCGACCGTGGCAGTTGCGTCGTGCTTGAGCGACAGGTAATACTCACCGCCCACGATGCCACCACCTGCACGTCGGCGGAAACGAGACTGACTGCCGGATGGCATAGGACCTACAGGCCTACCGGCTTCTGTCCAGGTCCCAGCTCACGCATGAAGTGCATACCAGAAGCGATGGACTCGGTCCATCAATGAGAACATCAGGCACTATGGGCTACAGAGAGGAGAATTTAACAAACCATGTACAGTATTTGGAAGCCCTCTCTGATTCAGGCTCTTGAGCCAGCTATCAAAGTTTTGGCCCGACAAAATAGCATCAAATTTCGCGTGGGAACTAACAGAATCCCAGCCAATTCTCAGAAATACAATTACGAGTGTATTGGTAATCAATCATATTATCCTGTGAAAGCTTTCACTCTTAAATTTAGTTTTCTTTGAGGAAATAGACAACTCAATAAATTATCGTGGGGAAAAAAATAAAATATTGAGACAGAAAAAGGTTTTAGTAAAACTTAGTAGAAACAATTGCAAAAACAAGTTTGAGATGCACTACATGCCCTGTTAGATGTAATAACAGTACCCGCTAGTATGTAGCACGTCTGAGGTAATAATAGTACACGTACACCCATGGAGGGTTAACATGTACATTTCACATGGGACTTCAATATAACTTGCGGCCTTGGAACGAAAAGGGCATTAGGAGGAACACGTATGGGTTCAAGTCAGTAAGAGTCTTGACACTCCATTCCGCTTCGCCTAAAGTGGAAGGAGTCATTTAATGTTTTTTTTTATTATTTACGAACATTTTTACAATCGTTTGTTGAACGTATAAAAACATACCAACACAAACCATCGCGGGTTTAACAGCGGTAGGTATGGCCAGACACGACAACAACGTTATTATTTTATAACTGAACAGTTAGGTAGGAATATACAACGTGTAACAGAATAAACGCAATACCTCTTAAGGGGTCATTGTATTCATTATTATGAACACTGAAATTGCGAAAAACAATCGACTACTCCATACATTTTTATGGACACACACAACTGGACAAAATGTACTGAACAGCTGATTTTCTTTTTTCGATTTCAGTTTTGGTCCCATAGAAGAAGTTGTTCATAATGATGAGTACCGAGGTATTGCGTTTATTCTGTTACACGTTGTATTACTCGTCATTTAAAAAGACACTTTCTAGATCGTCTTGTATAATCTAGAAAGTATCTATTCAGTACTCTTGAGCAGTTCTTTGCATTTATTACACTTCAGATTTTCAGAGGTAAGTCATTCATATAAGATGGTGCACCTATGCTGAAGACAGCAGTTGTACCTTCAGGTTATAGACGTGATTATATGACATACATACATTTATTACATCTGAATTACTTTTTGTTGTCAGATGACTTGACAACTTTTTATATGTAACACTTAAAGATACTCCTCACTTAATCGCCACTTTATAAAATCCATTACAAACCTTTTTATACTTATTCATTTCCAGTATTATAAATCCATCATCATCTCTTAATTTTGATGAATAGTCTCATTTATTCTAATGATGAATGATCTTATTTACGATTGTATCGTAAAAGTATAAACGTGTTCGCGTACTAAGTAATTTCTTATTTGGGAACAGCCATCGCTCTCTCATCTCTAGATTGATCACAATCGAAAAAAAGTCTCATCACATTCCGTGAATTTTATCTTTATAATCATACTTCTGAAGCCCTCAAGAGTTGTTGTGATTTTTGTTTCGTATTTTTCTCTATCATCTTTTCGAAAAATAGGAACTCATTTTCAATCGAGAAGTGTAATTCCATTTATCACAGTCTGACGTGACAAAGCATTTCTTTCTATAAATAGGTAACATTAATTTTGTTTTTCATCCTGCTTAAATAAAAAAAAAAAAATTTAGAATCACGAACATCTGATGTTATCTTACGATATTTACATCTCTTCTGGCGTGAGTCTTTTGGAGACAATGTTTTGACAGTCGAAAATAATGTCATACTATCCTACTTCCTACTAATATTATAAATTCGAAAGTTTGTGAGCATGGATGGATGTATGTTTGTTACTCTTTCACGCAAAAAGTACTGAATGGATCTTGATGTAATTTGGCACAGAGGTAGATTATAGTTTGGAATAAAACAGAGAATACTTTTTATCCCGAGAGTATGTTCCCTTAGGGTAATTTTCGAAGCCGCGGACGGCAGCTAGTCCTTCATAACAAAAACTCACGTTGTTTGATAGCTGGAGGAAGCTACATGAGATATTCCAGTTTGGTTTCCAAAGCACTATTCGTCAGAAGTTTGCCCGCCAACTCTCTAAGGAGTGATAATACTAATGCAAAACCAACAGGGCAAGAAATTCTTGCGATAAAAAACTGTCTTAACATTTTTACGTCCGTGCAGAGGTACGAGCGTATCACTCAACACTTCCCAAGGGATGCAAAAATCCAAGAGAGTCGGGTTTGTAATTTATTTTCCCTAATACTACGGTGAAAAAATGTGGACTCAGATGCCTGTCAAAAAAGATACCCCAACGGACTTAGTTAAGCGTGACATGGAAGGGATGACAAGGACCTGACACACTGGTTTTAAAAATATTGCCTGCAGTGAGCTCGCGGCGCGGATTACGGCCCACTCCCCACTCCCTTTCAAAAATATTAGGCTCGAGTTGGTACCTACATTATAGGCTGATTCAATTGTTTTTAATGCAACTTTATGAGTTTGTGCTTTTGTCCGGCAAACAAATTGGGTTTTTACACAGTCATGTCATGTTGTATAGTTACACGTAACATAAACCCACGCTTTTTTACCGTAAGGGAAAGAAACTACAGAAGTAGTGAGCAAAAAGAGATTAAGTATAGATATACTTAATCTCTTTTTGCTCACTCGTTTATGTATAAATGCTTAATCATACCGAATGAAAATGAGGTATTCTCTTGTGGCTCTAGGTTCGAACAGTGTTGCGGATTTTGTTCGAAATAGTTATTGCGGCCCTGGAAAGCAAAGGGCATTACGAGCAGCACGGATGGGTTTTAGTCAGTAAGAGTCTGACACTCCCTCCCGCTCCACCCAGAGTGGCAGGAGTCATTTGATGATTTTCCATCCATAAAAAAAAGTCTCGAACAGTGTGTCCGTCCTTCATCTGTCTCTTGCCTTCCTCCGAGATTTTCGGCCAAAAATAAATGAAAATGGTTTGAAAGTCGTAAACACGTAGAAATGGACCCACTTTCATGTGCAATAAAACGTGCTTATTCTCGGGTGCGATTTTTATATTCCGTCTCTTTACTGCTTTATTTTTTTACTCTTAGTATTATTCGGCCTAAACATGCTAAGGTTTCGAGCTTCCAGGTTAATCTCTTCTACTGCGCTGTGTATTTCGCGCCCTCCGGGAATATGTCCGTTCCGATGTCGGCTCTTGTGTCTTGATTTGTTTTTACATTTTAAACCTTAAGTAAAATTGAATTGTCGTATAGGATGGAAAAGCGAGATAAGGTTAGCTTAGTTCGTCCTCGCCCATTAAACTATCTATTTTGGCTCCGTGAGTGAAAATTTACCTATCGCGTCCGGCCCTGTTTCAAGCCATGATCCGGAGCGAGGAGGCATCGGAAGCCGTCACCTCCTTCTGCGAAGCAGTAATGCTAGTGAAGGAGGAGGCGGGCCGCGTGAGGGAGAGACAACCCTCACGCTCCAGCCGCCGTAACAAAGAAAGGCCCTGGAAAGCAAAGGGCACTAGGAGGAGCACGGATGGGTTTTAGTCAGTAAGAGTCTGACGCTCTGCCCAGAGTGGGAGAAGTCATTTGATGATTTCCCATCCATAAAAAAGGACAGATTGTGCATTACCGTGTAGTGTTACTCGTGTCAGTCTCCGTGGTCAGCGGTCAACTCAAAAGACCGTTTGAATCAGTTGAAAGCCTGCCGCAGCAGAAGAAAAAGGTCAGTCGTACTCAGACATCTCTTTGTTGAATTTGTTCCTGGATTAGGAGAACGGCGAACCCCGTTCATACAGAACTACCTTTATTTCTCATTCTACAACCAGCGTAATTTTACAGTCCACTCCTCTATTCCACACATATTATTTGACTTGAGACTAGAGATGCCGATGCATTTCACCAGCTTCTACGATAATTCTTTTACCATTCGAGCGGTGCGGTTATGGAATGCCTTGCCCGTGTCCGTACGGCGTGCTCAATCTTTGTCAACTTTTAAAACTATGGTTAAAAACCACTACCTCTCTCTTTAATCGTCTTTACTTGGTTTCTCTGCTGTTTACTTCATAATTGTCATTGTATATATATTTATTTATATATTTATTGTATATATTAATAGTACACCTAAGACTACCTACAGTACTGTCTTTCCTTCTCTCTTCAAATCTATCTAAAGGTTGTCTTTAAAAGATCGCTTTTAGCGATAAGGCCGCCCATTGTGTCACCCTATGTAATGTTTTCTTCATATATATTTTCTGTAACTTATATGGTGTACATAATAAAGAGTATTCTATTCTATTCTATTCTATCAAATGTCGAGGAAAGTTCATTACATGTTTATAACACAGTTAGTATGTTCGGTCTAGAACTAGTATATTAGATACCCATCTTCTGATATTACGAAACTTATTGATGTAGAGGCAAACTACCGAATAGGTTTGTACTTTGATACAGCATATTGTCTTGTTAAAATGATCCAACTTCTTTATTGGCATGACATGAAAAAGTGATATCTGTTTTAACACGACAAAATCTAATATGTGTATGAAAATCTTGTGTCACAGTGTTTGTGGTCGCAATCCACCGAAACAGCTCGTTCGATTTTTATGTATATTTTTTGTACAGGTATGAGAATAGGTCGTAAATGTATTTTATACTTAATATGCGCGTACAAAGTCGCGGGCAAAAGCAAGTAAATTATAAAATATTGTAGTGAACTTCTGTTGGCTGACTAGTAAGAGTCTGACACACCTTTCCGCTCCGCCCAGAGCGCAGGAGTCATTTGATGATTTCCAATCCTAAAAAAAATATTCTACAACAATGAGGGCGAACAATCACATCGCTGCAACGTTTCTACAACTAACAGTAATTCGCTCGATCTTAAAAATCTGACATGAAATGCTGGAAATTGAGAAACTATACCACTACAACACTGGCCGTTGGATAATATGACAGATTCCATTATTATAATGTGGCTGTGTAATTGAAGTTATGAAATTAAATCATTCAGGCATCAGCAATGAAATATATTATTTTGGTACCATTAGGTTTAGGCAAAATGATTTTAATTTGTTTTTATACATTATTTGTATTGTCTGCTTCGTTGGTCTAGTGATTGCAAGTGAGTCCTTAGGCTCTAGAAAAATGTCATTTTACCAGCGAATGCGACTGTCGGAATTTCAAAATTTCTTTTATATTTTGAAATTCCGACAGTCGCATTCGACCACGTGACATTTCGACAGCGTTTATCAATCCCATAAATATTTTACGTTTTGACTATCGCCTTCGCCATGCTGCCGCTGACAGAATGTCACTTGTCTAGCGCTTTTGGTTTCGAATTATTCGAAGGTTAGGCCAATATGTTACTGATTTTTTCTATATGGAATTTGATTCCTGATCAATTGGGCTTAAAAATAAAAGTGACGAAATGTGGATTTACTATACGTGCACCTGTGCCTAACCCTTCGAGGAGTACAGGCATGATATTATTTGTAAATTTAACTGTTGCCATGAGTTTACACTTTAGACCATTCAGTTCTGCTAAAGTTTATTTCAAGTTTAATATCAACCAGGGTTGCGGATTTTGGGCCCTGGAAAGCAAAAGGCACTAGGAGGAGCACAGATGGGTTTGTATTGTATTGTATTGTAAATCGGGCTGGTTTCCGCAACTCCACGACTAAGCGCGTATTTTGCGTGCAGGTGGGACAAATGTTTCATTCGATCCACCCCAGCTCCCCAAGGAAGGCCAGTAACGCCTTGGTGTTACTAACTATGTCACAAAGGGTACCTGGGTTTCCGAAGTACTTAGCCCTGTAATCGGCGACTACCGGGCAGCTTAGAAGCAGGTGTGCTGCTGTTTCATCCTCCTCCACGCAGGCTCTGCAGAGTGGGCTGTCAGTGACTCCTATGACATAGAGGTGTTTATTAAAAGTCCCGTGGCCAGTTGTGACGGCTGTGACTGTACGCAACTGTTGTTTAGTCAGTCTTAGGGCTTGTTTCGTAAAACGGCCATCAATGGAGGGAAGTGCCGGATCCATTGAATGGTTACTTTGTTGTATCTACCAACCTGGTTCAGTCGTTGGTGACACTCCAAGATCAGCCCAGAGCTAACTGTGTGGCTGTTTAGAGCTTGCAGGACGGCCATGCTGTCCGAAAGTATGCGTATTGAGTGGTCCTTAACTTCCCTATTTAGGATGGCTAAAGCCGCCAGGGAAATTCCCATGCACTCGGCTTGAAACACTGTGTTGTAGAACTTGTAGACCCCTAATGGTGTGGCTATGTGAATGTTGAGGTCCTCTGAGAAGATTCCCGCACCTGTGCCAGTACCTGTTTTTGATCCATCGGTGAAAATCCGCAGCTCCGTAGGGCATAGCCCTTCGCAGCGGTGATCCTCATGCAATTGGATTTTGTATTTTTTATCAAAGATAAATTGTTTGGGTACCCGGTCGTTGAGAGCTTTTGTTATGGGGAGTTCATTGTTGAGCTCCTCAAGCAGAGCGGTGTGTTGTGTTACTCTCTTACCCCAGAGATCCAGTCTTTTAAGGCGGACTGCTGCCATCGTCGCTTCCTGCTGTATGAACAGGTGGAGCGGGGGCAGTCCTAGTATGGCTTCCAGCGCCGCAGTCGGAGTAGTCCTCATGCAGCCCGTCGTCGCCATGCAGGCCAGCCTTTGCATGTGTTGTAGTTTGTTTACGGCTGTAACTAGCTTTGTGCGGGTCCACCACACCACGGCCCCGTAGGTGATCATGGGACGAATTACCGCGCTGTACAGCCATAGTATTATTTTGGGAGATAGGCCCCACTTCTTACCTATCATTTTCCTGCATTGCCAGAAGGTGATGCATGCCCTGTTTAGTTTGTAGTCTATGTGATTACTCCAGTTTAACTTACTGTCTAGGATGACCCCCAGGTACTTAACCTCGTTAGATAACTGGAGTTCTGTATCGAAGAGCTTAGGTAGGCGGTTTTGGCCTAGGTGCTCGTTTTTGTGTGAACATGACTAATTCAGTTTTAGTGGGGTTTACCGACAGATCATATTCTTCGCACCATCTTTCTACGATGCGTAGTGCTTGTTGAGTGAGGTTGCAGATCGTTCCAGTCACCTTCCCAGGTACTAGGATTGCGAGGTCGTCTGCATAACCTATTGTGTAGTAACGATGTGCGTTGAGTTTGGTGATAAGGTCATTTATCACCAGATTCCACAGAAGTGGGGAGAGCACTCCTCCTTGCGGGCAGCCTCTGGCTGTCAAAGCCAACTTCTGCTCTTCCTCAAGTTTAACCACTCGTTTGCTTAACATATTAGTAATCCAGTCAGTAAGTACCTGTTTAACACCGTGCTTGGAGAGGGCGGCGCTTATGCTGGAGAAGTTTGTTTTGTCGAAAGCTCCTTCGATGTCTATGAACGTGCCCAGGCAGGAACCTTTCTGATGAATCGCTTCCTCTATCTGGCTCACCACCAGATGAAGAACAGACTCTGTCGACTTACCTGAGCTGTATGCATGTTGGTTACCATGCAATGGTAGTGCTTTTAAAGCGCCATCCCGTAATTCTCTTTCGCACAGTCTCTCCATTGTCTTCAGCAGAAAGGAGGTTAGACTGATGGGTCAATAGGATTTGGCGTTTGTGTAGTCACTCTTACCTGGCTTTGGAATGAATATGACTTTCACTTCCCTCCATCCCTTAGGAACGTATCTAAAAGCCAGGCACGCTCTCATTAATGGCACCAGTCTGACTGCAACGGGGGTTCCTCCCCACTGCAGCAAGGCAGGAAACACTCCATCAGGACCTGGTGCCTTGAAAGGTTGGAAGCTGCTAATGGCCCACTGAACTTTTTCCAGCGTGATCATTTTTCCTGCATAAAGCCAATCATCTTCTGTTGGTGTTTGGATAACGTCTAGCCATTCTGTTACCTGCGCGAGTACGCTTCCCGGGAAGTGAGTCTCTACTAGGACGCGTCTCGTTTCTTCAGGTGACGTGGTCAACGTGTTGTCGGGTTTTCGGAGCGTGGCAGCTTCAGGTGTGTTCTGTTGCGCCAGTATTTTCCTTACCCTGTTTGCTTGTTGGCACGATTCAATGTTATCACAGAATTTTCGCCATCCAGTAGTACTTCTGGATCTGATGCATTTCTTGTAGCTGGATTTGGCCGCGTAATAAGCGTCCCAGTCCTCATCCCTACATGTATTCATGGCCCTGTTAAGCGCCTTTCTTACCTTACCGCGTTTACGCTCCAGTTCCGCGCCCCACCAGGGTTGTTTTCCTGGTGTGCTACGCGGTAACGTTTCCGGGCAGGCGGTCTGGTAACTGTTTATAAGTGATTCGGTGAGCTGTGTTACTTGCGCATCGATCTGTGTCGTGTCCCCAGGGGGACTCAAATCGCCTGGTGACTCAAGTCTTGAAACAAGGCTGCGCGTCGCGGTCTGGCTGTGGTGGAGGTTTGCCTGCACGACTTTACAGGCCGACGAAAGGGACGCCATCGCAGGCAAGACCCTCCTCGTCTCCTTCCAGTCGCAGCCCGGCAAACAAGTCGCCCTCGTCGAAACTGTCCCGGGTCCGAAGCCGGAGACAACATTATGTCGTCCGGCTCCCCCCCCGATGACAGGACGGCATCCACGGTGGCGGCAGGGGCTGCCGACTCTGCCGCTACAGCAGGATCAGCCGCGGTTGCTTCCGGGTTGTTTAGCGGGGGAATAGTCACCCCTGCGTCCAGCATCTGCTTCGTAATCGGGTCCCACCCCCGAGGGACGTCGACGAACCTGCCGTTTGGACCCTGGAACTTCACGTACACCGCTCCCACTCCAATGGAGAGTCGGCGCTCGGAGTTCATCAGGGTCGGAACCTGGTACTCGGGGATACCCAGCACCACGAACCAGCATGCCCTCTGCTTCTCGGCGTGCAGCACTACCCACCTCTTGATGTCGATCCAGGGATTCTGATAACATAGGGCTCGACCGATGAAGGTCGAGTCCTCGTAGACACCCTGGTCGTCGGGGATGGCGATGCCACAGCGTACCCGCTTCTGGATCTCCGACTGGCTCTTGACAACTAGCGAGGTGCTAGCCGGGAGAGCCAGGCCGGAGACTGTCTTCTGTAGCCAGGCTAGAGTGTGGTCGTTTCCGCACCACAGCTTAAGGACTCCACCGGCGAACAGCGGCTTCGCATTGAAGGTCGGCCCTGGTGTGTCCTGCATAGGGGAGCAGGCCTCGCTGATGATCTTCCTCTGGATAGCAGCTAAGACCTGGTCCGATACTCCCTGGCTGATGACTCCCCTCCGGTCGCAGGTAATCGCGACGTTCAGGGACGCACTGGCAGCTTGGGCGTAGCTTCTGTTGGCAACCCGCTGGGACTGGTCAAGCCGCGGCCGCTTATGCTCTCCACGAGGTGACAAGGTCTCGTTGAGAGCCCGCTTGGCCACAGCCTGATCGTTCCCAATGGGTTGCTGCGTCGTGGTTGCCACCTCGGCCGGACCTCCTACGGATTTAGTTGGCGGTTGGCTAGGCTTTGGTCGGCTAGTGCCGGCCTCGGCCTGCGACCGCTTCCCCTCAGAGAAGTTCAGCTTACCTGGCCTGGTCGGGATGACCGTGCTAGTGGCAGCAACCTGTTTGTTTTGGGGGGCCTTGCTTTTGCCTCCCCGTCTGCGTTCCTGACGCCGCTCCTTGCGCGTCAGCCTCTCCCTCCTCTTACCCTGCCCTGTAGGAGCGTTTGGACCTGAGTCACAACAAGAGCAACGGGCTTGTGGAATTGGTTTTTTACCCTTGCCCTTCTTACCTTTTCGGATTGGCACCTGCCAGGAACTGGCAAATACGTCCTCGGTGCTGCAGACCGCCCCCGTTTGACCGGTGACGGCTGCTTCGTGGGAAGTGGCTTGAGGAGCCACAGGAGGAGGAGAAGGGTGTATAGGAAGGCTACTTCTGGCCGCGGTGTTAGCCGTCGCCGTTTTCGCCTTAGTGTTTGAAGGATCGGTACTGGTCCCATGCAGCGCCGATATCCTTTGTTTGGATAGGGACTTTTTGGTCTTAGCTGCGGTTTTCGCCACAGCCGGACCGGCGCCCGCGCTGGAGCCTGCGGCGTTAGCTGCAGGGCTTCCAGGGGCAAGCGAAGTGCTAGAAGCACCTCGCTTAGGAGTTTTGCCAGCCTTCGCCGACTCCACTCCTGCGGTTTTTTTAGTAGGTCTGTCCATACTAATTTATTTTTAAATTCATCTCACTGGCTCCCACCCTCCATGGAGCCCGCACCTGGGAACGTCGCACTACTATGAGTGCGAACGTTAGGATTCCCAGTGAGATATAGGTGCGCAAGGCTGGTTTACAGCGCGACATCGGGTGCTTGATCGGGTTGGCGTGGAACCACCCACGAACTGATCAACCTTCACTTACACCGTCAGCATGGCCTTTACCTACCACTTCGGCCGCCCGAGGGCGACCTCCGCGGACCTCACGCACCTCGCCTGTGGCCCTCTGACGGGACACTGTGGCCATTTCCCTACCCCTGGCTAGGAGGAAGGGCCACCGTTTCGCGTGAAATCCAGACCAAAGGGGGCGTGTTGCCTCACGGACACATTACCGCCAGTGCCGATCAGCTCAACCCCCCAGGACTCCTTCATCCCCGCTTACGGCGCTCAACTGCGCAGGTCCTAGCGCAGGTGACTAGCTTCCCCTACTCGCCATCAGCTGATTTAATGACGGCCGAGTCCGCAACCACCCCGTCACAGAGGGGTCACGGTTCGGAGGACACCGCCCGGTGGTTTCAGTTACGTCTATTTCATAGGGAATTAGACCAATAACGGGGTGGCAACCACGAGAAGGTATAACCACCGGACTTGCCTTGAGGATCTACACGACCGTTGCGCTCCCCCTCAAGACCTTGCCACCTTCCCGTCTCTGAAGGAGACGGCAAGATAGGCCTGCATCTATACTACCAAGCAAAGCAAAGCAAAGCAAAGCATGTCGTTGTGCAACCGCAAAAGCATATATACAGACCCCCCCCGCACAGATGGGTTTTAGTCAGTCAGAATCTGACACTGCCTTCCGCTCCTCCCAGAGCGGCAGGAGTCATTTGATGATTTCCCATCCATAAAAATAAGCTTCATATTAAACCTATAACTGCTTTGGATGTAAATCGGAAAAAAATGTCTGATTACTTCTAGGCAAGCGTGCTCCATCTTCGACCACATCGTCGCTTACCATCAGGTGAGATAGTGGTCAAGCGCGTGCCTATCAATAATAAAAAATAAAAAAAGACATCAGCCATTTCATTTAAACTATTTAGAATCAGCCTACTTTATTGGTTATTGCCTGGCATTGGGTTTATCAACCTCTATGTATTACAACAGACACTCATATACAATCGAGGGAGATTTCTCGAGTTTCCGACAATGAGATAAACACAATAAACTGCTCAAGGCTCTCGTAGAAAACAAATTAGAATAGGTACAATTGGAACAATTTGACAATCAGTCTGTTTGCCCTTAACAAAAGACCCATCCTGTTAATTATTTCGTTTCGAATGCGTAATACAGTAAAATTGTCTTTCAATGGAAACTAAACTGCGAGAGACAGATCGTAATGCTTAAATCATTAGCTTTACTAATTATTTAGGGGCCTTTTCTGTGTCCGATGTAAGCAATTAACGTGTACCATTTGTAACTAACGAAGATACAGAGTGACTTTTAATGTATTGGAAATCTGTCAGATGGATACCTAATCATGAATAAGTTTATCATATTGAGATAGTATTTGAAAAGACCGGTCTTTTAAAATACTATTTTCAATATGATAATTCTTACTCGCTCGTATTGTAGGTTTCCGAACTATAATGAACCGAAAGAAATACATGTCTTGTATGGTGGCACCGTCTAAATTTTGATTTGATTTTGTATGACTTTTTGTTATAGTCGCAATTGAAATACATACTGTATAAAAATTTCAATTGTTTAAATATGAATTCACGAGATACAACCCACTGGCAGACTTACAGACGGACCGCGGCATGTTAGGTTCAATACATTGTTTTCAAGACTCGACAAAATGTAGGAAGTTTCAGTTTCAGGTGCTATATTAAATGTTATTTATATGTCATTTTATCTCCTGAAAGTTTGCAATGAATTAAAATTCAACCTGTAGATGAATACACTTCTGGACACATCTATTGGCCCACCTTAGAGTTTAGGTTTCGATGACCCCTACCGAAATATGATTGCTAGATTGAACAAAAACTGTTGATGCAGTTTTAAACCTGATACATTTTACCATCTTTTTCGATCGTATTGTTTTAAATTTGAATTCAGAATACCATACGACATGGAGCTACGCCTAACAAGTCGGATATGCGCCTTGTTAAAGGCAATTGATTTTTGAATAAAAAACATGTTTTATCAAATAAAGGTTTAATTTAATAACGCGTGTTGCCTCCATGGGCATCTACCACAGCTCTCATACGATTAGGCATAGAGTTTATCAACCGCTCTATGAAATTTTGAGGGATCCTCTTCTATGGCAGTTTTCAACTCCTGCATCGTCTGGGCAACTGGCTGACGAGCCCTAACACGTCTTTTTAGCTCGTCCCACATGTGCTCAATGGGGTTCATGTCTGGGCTTCTGGCTGGCCATTCCATAACTGTGATGTTCACATCCCGAAGATATTCCCTGACGATGCCGGCCGCATGGGCTCTTGCATTATCATGCATAAAAAGGAAATTTGGGCCCACATAGTCCGCGTATGGTATCACGTGAGGTTCTAAGCACTCAAGAATGTACCTTTCAGCATTTAATGTTGGCAGCCGTGGTCCTGTAACAACCTCAAGTTGAGTTTTGCCGCTCGCGGATATACCGCCCCAGACAGTCCATGAGCCACCGCCATAAGCAACCCTCTCTTCAAAGCAGCATTGTGCGAAACGCTCTCCCTTACGTCGGTAGACCTTCTTCCTTCCATCATTGCCATGTAACACAATTTTAGACTCATCAGAAAAGAGTACACGGCTCCAATCTTGCTGTGTCCAATTTAAATGACTGCGTGCGAAATGAAGGCGCGCTGTTCGGTGGGCTCGCGTTAGTTTGGGTCCATTAGCTGGCTTGTGTGGTACCATATCGCGTTCTTTTAACCTTTTCCGAACAGTTCGAGCGCTCACAGATACTCCGTGGAAGTCGCGAAGTTGGTTTTGTATCTCAATGGAGGTAAGGTGACGATTTCTCAAGCTGGTCGTCACGATGAATCGATCCTGCCTTTCAGTTGTGACCCGAGATCGTGGCCTTCCTTGGCGACGAACAAAGCCGCCAGTCTCTAGGTACCTCCGATAAACATTTCGGACCGCAGATCGACTTAAATTAAGTTGAGCACTCACGTTTCTATGGCTGTGTCCGGCCTGAATAAGTGCCACAGCTTGGGCGGCGACTACAGGTGAAGTATCCATAGATTATTGATAGAACCTCACCTTAATGTTAAGAATAAGTAATGTTTGTTGCAAAACCAAAGATATCAATCACTTTTTCAAGAATTAAATCCAAGTAAACCAATAAAACCAAGTTTTCTTAGTATTCGATTGTTTGATATCAACAAACAGGCTGGAAATTGTCTTTTGTTTCTTTAAATTCTGTGTTCGAAATTCAAAAAAAGACTATTGAATGAAATTGTGAATGTGCCAGGTTCAAAACTGCATAAAAACTTTTTGCTCGACCTAATATAAAATTTTAGCTAGGACCAAACGAAACTGAAAATACAAGGTGGGCCAATAGATGTGTCCAGAAGTGTAGTAAATTCACCCAGAGTTAATTAATAGTATACAAAAGTAAACCTCTTTTTAATGCTTTTCAGGAAAATACTGGGTCTGAAACCAGTCATAGCCTCGTAGGTTCTTAGTACCTACCAGATTAAGAAGCCTAAGCTCGATACGCATCACAACATAATGCAACTTAAGCTTCATGAAAGCTCATTACAGAATCCCGACCAGAAACGTATAAACAACTTCATTATAAACTAGGTTTTGCAGACATAATATGCAAAGCACTTTGTAAAATTTGACACACAACAACTACGAACATGATGACTTAATGTGAATCTGTAAAATTTTCTGAATGGCAAGGAAACTCCCAAAACCAGTAAATGTACAGTTTCCTAATTTTAACCTACAGTACGTGTACTGTAGGAGAAGTTGCTTTGCACCCTATATGTGTGCTGTCAAAACCATGCATCCAGGAAATTTACTTCACTTGAAAAGTTCCGAATTTAATAATGGTAGACGTTCCGTGGGAAGAAAACTTGATGTGAACAAACTTTAAATAAATTAGCGACTGAGTTTACGTTAAGAGACTTTTGATTGATGTATTCGCTTCGTGCCTTTGGAGAGTTGGAGACGTCATTATTGATTGCAAAATAGGGCCGTGGTTCCGCTCATGTTTTAATATTCAGTACCAAATGCCATACAAGTCAGTAGGGTATATTAGTTTTTGAAACAAAACCAAATTGAGTGACTAACATTTCAGGTGATCAATGAAATGATTTGTTTATTTGTAGCCTATTCCGTCCAATTGCATGGCAAAGGCCTCCCTTTCTTCCTTCCATTCTTGGCGGCCTCAGGGCCAATCTTCGCCTGGACCTGCCGCGATGTCACCGGACATTTTCTGGGACCCACATTGTGGTTGCTTTTATTTAGCCCCTGAATCGTTCGACATGCGGACGAGTCCGGCCCAGTCCCATTTAAGCTTGGATGTTTTTTGATTGACGTCGGCGATTTGTGTTCTGGAGCGCAGTACAAAAAAAAAAGTCTCAAATAGACACTAACCCTAATCACAATACCTATACCAAATCCAGACAATGACGAGACGTTTCCAGCAAAAAAACTGAAGCAGGCAAAAAAAGATTTTTCATTTCGATTGGAACATGAATCGGGTGTAACATCAAAGCAGAAAGATGAATCGACGTTTCGCGGGACGACGACATATTACTAAATGGAAGGAACGGTCGGCAATGTCACCTAATGTTGAAAATAAATCTTCCTGATAATATTGTTGAGTATGTTAGACTATGTCTGGTGAAATACGAGTAAGCGGGAAGAGGATTGCAGAGCAGGATAGCGAGTACTATTAGATAAATTAGGTATAACCTTGTAAGATTAAGCTACGGCTCTGGCAGGTTCTCATTATCTCAAAATGTAAATTATCTCAAGCAATTTGAAGGTTGTTTAATGAAGCTGTTTTTTGTTTCATTTCTTAACAAATGGTACATTCGTATCACAGTTGAGACTGTACGAGCTCGACAAATGGATGAGCGATTAACGCTTGTTCGAAAAAACTGTATTGCGACTCACCCTAGTTCGAATGCACGCTTGAAATAGAAGCGAAACAAAAGAAATAGAAGATCGTTTACGAATTAAAAAGTTTTTTTGAAAATACTTTTTAATTCGTTCTTCTTTATTCTGTTGTTTTTTTCTTTTTTTTGGTGCTTCAAAAAATATAATCTTTTCTATTGTTTCCGTGTAAAATTTCATCAAAAGTTTTGTATATAATTTCCATTGTTTGCGACCTTAAAGTGCATTCCATACTTATTGGTTGTACCTATATTCTTGTTGGTTGGTGTATTCTATACTTATTAGTTTGCAGAAGTGCCGGTATTCCTATTTAGAATTTGAAATGTTTAAAGTTAGTAGTTTGAATGTTTAGTCTAGTATTAATTGAGCTCATGATGGGTTTGTGCTTCGAAATCGATTTGTTATCGTTGTGTTTACACAAGCTGCTGAGTCATCTAGTTTTAGAGGTCGCTCAGGTGATTTTAAATCTGATTCGTTCACCAATCAACTAAAGTCAATATTTCATTTTATCTCTAACAGTTTTCAAAGAAAAACGTACCACGGTAAAAAAAACATACGCAACCCTGACAGGCTCTGGTCCTAACGGATCCCGACTACTGTGCTGACGTTTCTTTGAGGCGCGCGTGGAACTTAACGCGCCGTTGACCCAGGCCTGGTTCTTATCAGATGCGGGCCACCCAACGCTCGCCGTCCGTAGGCCCGCGAGTACGGTGGCCAGGAATCGCCCTGCGACTCCCGACGCCCGGGGCGTCTTCTTCTGCAGCGGCGACTGGGACGAGAGGCACCTCCTCCCACACTAGCATTACTGCATCGCATAAGCAGAAGACTGCTTCCCATGCCTCCCGCTCCGGACCATGGAGTGAACCAGAACCCGAACCGAAAGGACGCCGCCGCCGATCACCTCGACGAGGACACGGCGGTGCTCTGCTCAAGCAGAACAGACCTCCACCGTATGCTCCACCATGTCCTTCAGGCGATTCTCACAGTGATAACACCCGGACGTTCGCAACCTGCTACCTATTATATTTGTACGTCATCTCGCAAGGCGCGTTAAATCGCATAATAGCCTCACCGTAACGGAGGTGCCAATTAATGCAGAGCGATGCGCCAGTTATGTTGATCAAACTGATAGTATCTCGATCAAACATACGGGCCGTGTTAATGGACGTGTCTGATCCTGGAACACCGATCCTAATCTCTGAAGGATTCCATGAGCCCTTTACCTTGTTTTCGTTAGTAACACGCTCTTTGATAAGTTATAAAAAAAAGCTGTAACATCTACTCCCAAAACTTGTGAGTTTTAAGAGTATATGTTTGAGCTTTCTTGAAAACTATATAAGCCCCTGGGCTTTACATAGTTTTCACCTACGTCTCAAACTTCAGAAAAAGGCCTAGAATTATACAAACAAGTTCCAATCGGCACCAACTTTTGTACAAAGCCCATGAGACCAAAAACTACGAACAAGGCATTGTATTTCTTTTATGAAAGCAATATAAAAATATAAAGCATAAATAGTTTTACGTCCCTGAGGTATCCCGTAGTTTAATAATGGTGTTTATTATAGACATAACTCCGTAACTGGCATAAAAATTGCTCTTAGTGACGTAAATAAAAATGGAGGTTTCATGTTCCACGCATTTCGGGTGTTGTTCCGCACAAATTAGCTAATGTGTGGTTAGTGAATTTCATTGTTTCAGGGGATTGTAAACCATGTTATGAGCACAATTAAGTCTAATGTACATAATTGTATCAATTTAGTGGGAAAATAAATTCCCAATTCCCAAATAATTCTTGACCTGGTCACTTCAGTGCTGAATCACTCAGACAAACGTAATGACTGTAGTTTGTTGTTGTTTTATTTAGAACCTATGGCCGTCGGAACCATTTCGTTTTATTTTTATGTTTTTAAGAATAGAATACAATATTTTATTTGCGTAAAACATGGCATATAAGGGTGTTAAATACAAATTGAGGCACAAGCATGTTTAGCTAGGATGAAACCATAGCATGCAAAATTTTAAAGACATGTTTAGTACGAATAAAGTCATTAAACGACGACTGGTTGCTATCTCTGATCCTTAGTCCGTTGGTATTCAATTTATATTAATATTTCTCCGGGTTATTGCTGACACCGTATGATATTGTTAATTTCGTCAAAGATATTTTTTTATTTAGCTTTTTCACGCCAAATCACGCGTTTGGAATTCGCAGTATGCCTTAGGTAACTTCTTACTACCCAAGATGTACCGCAAGACGAGAGAGTCTTGCGGTATAAGGACCCACAGTTTCGAAGATTTACCACCGATATGGTCTGCCCACATTTCAGTCTAATCGCTTTCTGAGCTACGTTGGTTGGCCTATGCCCAGTTTAGGCTAAAAATAAAAAAAAAGACTTTGAAAGGTAAGAAGAATATGCAAAACTAAGCAGTAACTACTTTAAAAAACACAAATGTAAATAAAGATCTGGCCAATTACAATTTTTTGTGCCTTATTTTCCCCTGTAGAGAAATGAAATGAACACTGAATTTCAGACATTATTTTATACAGTGGGGAAACACGATACTTATAGTCAATATTAAGACTGGAGCTATATTTATTTTCTCGGAGCTTGGTAGGTACCAATCTCGACTCGAGCACAATATTGCATTCCTTTAACCTTGTAGGGTGGGCATTGCAATACGACTCCACTTGTACACGTAACCTCCGTTCATTTAGCGAAGGTGGTATTGCTTGACCTCAGTTGAAAAAAAATGGCTAAGAAACTTTCAAAGAGGAAAAAAAGAACATTTGGTAATTAAAATTTTAATTAAAATTAAAATTTGACGACACGGTTGGCGCAGTGATTGAGCGATTGACTGCTGCGCTGCAAAGTCAAAGTCAAAGTCAAAGCTGTTGGAGCGCCTGATCATCACAGCATGGCAACAACTCACTTAATGAGCAAATTCTTTAATTGCTAAGGTGTACATGTCCTTTTATTTTTTGTTCACGTCACTTGCTGTACATAAGCCGTGTAGTTAACACCATAATACAATTATTTCTTGCACTGAGCATTCCTGCAGTTATTTCTTCAGAAAACCCCTTATATTCCCGCACATGGTCCGTAACGAGCTGGATAACGAATAATAACAAGAAGAACAGCGGTTAAAATCAAGGAATTAAGGATTTTATTATCCACGTGACGTGGAGGTTAATTGCCGGTGGATTGAAGTGATCTCGAGCAAGTTATTAGCGGTGTACGGCGTTAAAAGTAGCTTAATATCGTCACCCAACACTCAGGTAGTATAAGTGAAAGTAATTATTCATAAAAGGTCAGTGTTATTTTATTTATTGTATTACCGAATTGTATTGTGTTAGATGAAAATCATTAGGTACTTGTTGCATTGTGATTAGTATTTTATTCATCAGCCAAATTAAGTTTAAAATCATACTGATTGCAGTATAGTTAGCGTATTTGCTACATCAATTATTGAACTTAAGTTATAAATTTGTAACTAATTCACGTAACAATCTACTTACCAAACAGTAGTTGTTAATTATAATTAGCAGGTATCTTGACATAATACGTATTATAATTTGAGTGTTAGATATTAATGCAAGTCATTGTTAAAGGTAAATTAAAGTTATTAATAAGTTTTTAGAATCATTTATGTATTAAAAAACGATTAGTGCTTAGTTGTGCCTAATTATTACTTAAGTTAGCGTCAAAGTTTTGCAAATAATAAGATTTGATCTGGATTGTATTTATGGTTTATTTATACACTTGATAGTTACATTATCAGGTTTATGTTTTTTTTGCTTAGCACTTAGGTGTAAAACACAGGTTTAGGCGTGTATTAATGTCATATTGTTCGTCTTTATAATTGTATTCCTGTATCAATTTCAGGTTGACAGCACTCATCTCCCAGCATGTCCGAGGAAAGGGATTTAGTTAAAAAGCGAGGCAGCTTTAAGGGTCGTTTGACTGCGTTCGTCAACTTTCTGGACTCACTCAAGGACAAAGAGTTGTCAAGCTGTGATGTGTCCGAATTGCAGTTGCGCATGGGCAAGATCGAGTCGTTGTACGAGCAGTATGATGAGGTACAGTTACGTCTGGAATGCATTGTAGATGATCTCAAATTACAATACTCTGAGCGTTCTGAATTCGAGTCTCTTTATTATAAATCTTTGTCTAGAGCCCAAAATGTTCTGAGTGATTTTAATAGGGATAGTAGATCGATGGAAAGCTGTAAAAGTACACATGCTAGCATGCACAAGCCAGTTAAGTTGCCCACGATTCAGTTACCAAAGTTTGGAGGATTATATTCTAATTGGCTAGAATTTCGCGACACCTTTAGTAGCCTAATTCATTGTAACGATGACATTGACGAAATCAATAAGTTTCATTACTTGAGAGCATCTCTTGAGGGAAGCGCCGCAGTAGTAATCAAATCTATTGAGTTTTCTTCGAGTAATTACTCTGTGGCGTGGAAGTTGTTATGTGATCGATTTGACAATAAAAGATTATTGGTGCAAAATCATGTATCCGCATTGTTTAATATCGAGTCTAACTCAAGGGAATCTTCTGTTGCAATAAAGAGTTTAATCGATAATTTAAATAAAGATTTGCGAGCTTTGGAGTCGTTAGGGGAGCCTGTTAAACATTGGGACACACTTTTGATTTATATTGTTACCCATAAGCTTGATCAAAAGACTTATCGTGAGTGGGAGGAGTACAAAGGTAGGTTGGACAAAGATAGCACGATTAAGTTCGACGCATTTATGCAATTCTTACGTAATCGTGCCGATCTAATCGAGACCTTAGAACTAGCTCGCCATAATCATTGCCAAACGTCAGGTAAATCAAGCCCTAAGATCAAGTCTATGGTAGCAACACAACCCCCTAATAGTTCTAGCACTGAATCAGCTCCTAAGGTATGCCCTAAATGTAATAACAATGATCACACTTTAAATAATTGTCCACAGTTTCTCGCATTAAGCAATGACGATCGTCTCAAAATACTACCCAGTTATAAGGTATGTTTCAACTGTTTTCGTTCAGGTCACTATGCTAACAAATGTAAAAAACCAGGTTGCAAACTATGCAAACGTAGGCATAACACACTAGTTCACATAGACTCTAAAAACATTATTGCGAGTACACTTCGTGATAATTCGAGTAGCAACTTGTCTGCTTCGACTTCCTTACCGTCTACTACAACTGAGACAAATAACGTAGCTTTGTCAGCAAACATTGCATCTTCCCGTGGTCATAAGCAGCGAGATGTGTTGTTGTCGACCGCCCTGGTCAATCTGCGGGACAACACTGGCTGTGTGCATCTCGTTCGCGCGGTTCTTGATAGCGGTAGCACCTCGTCATTCATAACGGACAAGTTATGTAAACAACTCAGTTTAACAACGAGGCAAATAAATAAATCAATTATTGGCATTAACAATGTCACTTCGCACGTAGGCAAAACATGTCGTGTTAAGATGACGTCATTAGATGATAGTTTTACATTCGAACTTCATTGTTTTGTTTTGCCTTATATTACAAGTAATGTACCGTGCCGTGAAATAAACATTTCTGATTTCGACATACCGTCGAATCTTATTTTAGCTGATCCTACTTTTTACAAGCCTGCTAGTATCGATTTATTAATCGGTGCTGACCTCTTTTGGGAGTTGTTAGGATCGCAAAGTCTGAAGTTAGGTACGGGGAAACCAGTATTATGTGAAACCCGTTTAGGATGGATAGTTTCCGGTCCAATTACTCAAAATTATATTTCACTGCTGTCCAATGATGTAAATTGTAATTTTTCTAAAATTATTTCCGATGGTGACAGTGATTGGGAAAGGCTTAGAACAGAATTAACAAAGTTTTGGCAACTAGAGGAGGTGAATGCGAAATCTTACAATTCTTACATGCCAGAAGAAAAAATGTGTGAGAATAATTTCGTTAAAAATACGACACGATTGTCTGATGGTCGTTTTTGTGTTCGCATACCCCTTAAGAAAGATCCTTCAGTTCTGGGCAATTCTTTTGAGAAAGCTACACATTGTTTACAGTCTTTGGAGCGTAGATTAAAGGTTAAGTCAGACTTTAATAAAATGTATCATGACTTTTTGTTAGAATACGAATCACTTGGTCATATGACAAAAATTAGTAAACAAAACTTGTCCACAGGTTATTTTATTCCGCATCATGGAATATTACGTGAGTCGAGCAGCACGACCAAACTTCGTGTTGTCTTCAACGCAAGTTGTCCTACTACGACGGGAGTGTCCTTCAATGACCTACAGATGGTCGGACCAACTGTACAGGACGATCTATTGTCTATACTTCTTCGGTTCAGATTCCACAAGTATGTCATATCTGCGGATGTGGAAAAGATGTATAGACAAATAGTCGTCCACCCGTCGGATAGGTATTTGCAACGGATTGTTTGGCGTGAAAATGTTTGTGAGCCTATTAATGTTTATGAATTAAACACCGTCACGTACGGTACGGCTAGTGCTCCGTTCCTTGCAACACGATGCCTTAAACAACTAGGACTCAATTGTAGCAACCCTAAAATATCGGAGATCATCAGACACGACTTCTACGTCGATGACTTACTGACAGGGGGGAATGACTTAGACGAAGTTCAATTTATTCGCACTGAAGTGACCAAGGAGCTTGCATCGGCATGTATGCCACTGAGAAAGTGGAAGTCAAATGACCCTCAACTGGTGTCGGATTCATTTCCTGCGTCAGGCAACTCGCCTGCGTCATTGGACTTGAACATTGGACCTAATGAGCCTGACAGATTGCTTGGTCTCGGATGGTATGTCAGTGCTGATGATTTAGGGTTTCCTATAAGTCTTACTAAGTCCTCGACCGGTCACACTAAGCGTGATTTGCTATCCGTAATTGCGCGAATTTTTGACCCCTTAGGTCTGTTAGGTCCTATTATTATTACCATGAAAGTATTGTTACAGAAAATGTGGTTAGACAAATTGTCATGGGATCAACCATTACCTGTTGGGATTAGTGAACAGTGGGATATTATAATAAAGTCTTTGCCTCTTTTGAATCATTTCCGTATTCCGCGAATTGTAGTCTGCAATTTATATACGGAGCTAGAACTCCATATTTTCACAGATGCGTCTGAGTCCGCATACGGTGCTTGCGTCTACATTCGCAGTGTTAATGATAAGGGTGAGCATTTGGTTCGTTTATTGATGGCCAAGAGTCGAGTGGCTCCCATAAAGCCTACTACAATCCCGCGGCTGGAGTTGTGTGGTGCGGTAATAGGTTCTCGTCTCTATGAGAAGGTGATGAGCTCACTTCGAGTGAAGATCAGTCGGGTCTATTGTTGGACTGATTCGACCATCGTGTTGGGATGGTTACAGATGATGCCTACCAAACTTCAGCCGTTTGTACGCAACCGCGTTGCTGAAGTTCTGGATAAGGCGGGTAACTGTACATGGCGGCACGTCCCAACCGATCAAAACCCAGCAGACCTAATCTCTCGTGGAGTGGAAATCAGTGTTCTGCAGGGTTTAGATATGTGGTGGAATGGACCAAACTTCTTAAGACTAGACCCGTCTGAGTGGCCTTTTCAAATTAAGTGTCCAGGATTGGACACGTTACCGGAGACTCGACCTAATGTAGTTTTAAAGGTTGTTATTAATGATTTAAAAGGTGAGAGTTTGATTAATTTTAGTCGTTATTCTAATTTCTCACGGCTAATACGTTCTGTTGCTTATCTATTGCGATTTATTAAGTCATGTAGAAAACATTATCCAAAGACTAATTATTTGTCACCTGATGATTTACAAGATGCACTAAATGTTGTTATTATTCAGAGTCAGTCTCAATCCTTTCCCGAGTACGAATTACTTTTAAATAAAAAGAACTTACCTAAAGGGAGCGCCCTTCTAAAGTTCAATGTTTTTTTGGACAACAACAATATAATGCGAGTAGGAGGACGTCTCGATAACTCTAATTTTGCTTACAGTAAGAAGCACCCTATTTTATTACAGTCCACTCATGAGTTAACAAAATTATTATTTAAGTTTGAGCATCTAAGGCTAATGCACGCTGGCCCACAATTACTGCTAGCTTCAATTAGGGAATCTTACTGGCCAATAGGAGGTCGCACCTTGGCGAAGGCCTGTTATCATAAGTGTGTTCTGTGTCATCGTCTGAAGGGTAAAGTCGTCCCTCCGTTAATGGGTAACTTACCACAAGAACGCCTTCGTCCAGGGTATCCCTTTGAGAGCACGGGCGTGGATTATGCCGGCCCTATTATGTGTGCTAGTCGACAAGGTCGTGGATGCAGGCTAGTAAAGGTGTATGTCGCAATTTTTGTTTGTTTTACAACCAAGGCCATCCATTTGGAGCTTGTGGGCGATTTAACTAGCAATAGTTACTTACTAGCTTTGTATCGATTTATTTCTCGGAGAGGTAAACCCGTTGATGTTTTTTCGGATAACGGTACCTCATTTGTCGGTGCGTGCAACGATCTTTCTAAATTTTTAAAATTAAATAGTTCGTCCTTGGGTGAAAGTGCAGCGAACGACGGAATACGGTTCCACTTTATACCCGCATATACCCCGCATTTCGGCGGACTCTGGGAGGCGGGTGTCAAGTCAACAAAATACCATCTTCAAAGAGTGTTGGGAAATTGTAATTTGACCTTTGAGGAGCTTTACACCGCACTAACTAAGATTGAAGCCATCTTGAACTCTCGTCCACTTACACCGTTGTCTTCAGACCCAGCAGATTATACACCGCTTACGCCAGGACATTTTCTTGTTGGGCGGCCTTTAACGTCCTTACCGCAACCTGACTACCAGGAATACTCTGCCAACAGCCTGTCTCGCTTCCAGAGAATTGAACAACTCCGCCAACACTTCTGGACCAGATGGAGCAAGGAGTATGTTTCTGAATTACAAGTGCGGTCCAAATGGCGTGCCTGCAAGGATGGTCTCCAACTGAATTCCTTAGTCGTGATTAAGGAGGATAATCTACCTCCTCTGAAGTGGAGACTTGGGCGAATTGTGGCTGTACACCCAGGAACGGATGGCATCGCTCGTGTTGCAGATATTCAGACGTCCACTGGAGTCATTCGACGGGCATTCAACAGAATCTGCCCACTGCCCGTGTCTTCGGAATCTGGTTGAAACCGTTGCTTTCAACGCCCGGGGGCATGTTGGAGCGCCTGATCATCACAGCATGGCAACAACTCACTTAATGAGCAAATTCTTTAATTGCTAAGGTGTACATGTCCTTTTATTTTTTGTTCACGTCACTTGCTGTACATAAGCCGTGTAGTTAACACCATAATACAATTATTTCTTGCACTGAGCATTCCTGCAGTTATTTCTTCAGAAAACCCCTTATATTCCCGCACAAAAGCATTTATTTCAATTAAACCATTTACAGGCACTTTTGAATTGTCAAGGTCGGTCGGTCAAAAAGATGAAGCTATTTGCACGTTCCAAGGCGTAGATCTCTATGGAGAAGAACGTGCAAGAAATTCCACGGACACTCTTTTAAAAAAAAAAATATTTTATTACAAAATTATGGTTACATCATTCATATTAAAATAATACATATGTGAGAACAATGTAAAAGACGTGCAGGATAAAAGAGTCCGGAGTAAAAAGAAACAGTTCAAAGAAATAATTAAAATAAACCATGGCAGCCAAGGGATGACCAGTCTCAGCTGACGGCGCCCGTTCACGAACATGACGCATACGCTAGCACCAACGCACGCGCCACCATCAGACAGACTTTTGAGTGAGCATGACATTCCCAATCGCCAGGGTACATTCAAGTCAAAGACCTACTCAAAATGATCATTATAGTTTGAATTTAAGGTACATAGTACTCACAACTGTGCCGTTAATGCATGAAATTATACAATGCTAAATAAATTGAGTCTATACAATGAAAAATATTGCATTCTTACAATCTTCATCCGGTCCAACAATATTTCCAAATGCTAACAGATTACTTTGTGTGCCCTAGTGGCTGTGGAGCAGGACCAGCACTGAGCCAAGCATTTTTATCTTCAATATACTCCCCTAACTTATAATATGCTTGCCTGCATAGTGTGCGTTTAATGCAAGATTTAAATTTTGTCTCATTTAGTTCTAATATATGGAGAGGTATTTTATTATAACATTTTAAACAGTACCCCATAAAAGATGAGGATACTTTAGCCAGTCTGAAACCTGGTTGAACTAATTGGTCCCTATTTCGAGTAGCATAATTATGTTTGTCGCCTCTTTTACTAAAAAGGTGTAAATTCTTTCTAACATACATAATGTTTTCGTAAATGTATTGACAAGGTACCGTCATGATGTTAATATTCTTAAACAGTTCCCTTAGAGAATCGCGTCGTCCGAGTTTGTATATGGCTTTAATGGCTCTTTTCTGCAGAATAAAAATAGACTCGATGTCTGCAGCCCGTCCCCATAGTAAAATACCGTAAGACATGATAATGTGAAAGTAACTAAAATAAACCAGTCTCGCGGTATCAACGTCCGTAAATTGGCGGATTTTCCTAACAGCATATGCTGCTGAACTTAGCCGTCCTGCAAGAGATGTTAAATGAGGACCCCATTGTAGCCTTGAGTCAAGCGTAATTCCCAGGAAAACCGTTTTATCGACGAATTCAAGTTTTTCCCCGTTCAATACTATGTCACAATCACTGCCTTTGACATTTGGTAAGGCAAATCTTATGCATTTCGTTTTCTTTTCATTTAGAACTAGATTATTGGCAGTAAACCAATTTTGGACTTGCATTAGGGCGTTATTTATGACGTCAAGATTATTTGTCCGTCTATTTATCTTAAAAATTAAAGAGGTGTCGTCGGCAAACAACACCATATTAAGTTTTTGTTGCAATAAATGGGGCAAATCATTTATATAATTATACTAAAAACAAAAAAGGACCTAAAATTGAGCCCTGGGGTACCCCCATTTTCACGTTTAAACCCGACGAATTGACACCGTTTACTTGAACTAACTGCTGTCTATCATTTAAATAAGATTTAACAAGACTTAAAGCTGTTTTGCTTAGCCCGTAATGCCCAAGTTTCAGAAGTAATGTTTCGTGATTTACACAATCAAACGCCTTAGATAGGTCACAAAAGATGCCTATGGCATCCTGTGCCTCTTCCCACGCATTAAAGATGTGCTTCAATAAGGTAACACCAGCGTCAGTCGTACAACGTCCTCTGGTGAAACCATACTGTTTATCATGCAAGATGTTATTGGTGTTAAAATGATAAAGCATCTGATTAAGCATCACTTTTTCAAATACCTTGCTGAACACTGGCAACACGGATACTGGTCTATAATTGTTTGTGTCTTTACTGTCCCCGGATTTGAAAAGTGGTATCACCTTACTGAATTTCATTAAGTCCGGAAAGACACCTTGATCCACACACAAATTAAATATTAAAGCTAAGTAAGGCGCTATAGTCTCAATAATATGCGTATCGCGGGTTCGATTCCCGCACGGAACAAATATTTGTATGGCCTACGGATAGTTGTTCCGGGTCTGGCTGTTTGTGTACGTGTATTTATATGTTTGTAAACGCACCCACGATACAGGAGAAATTCCTAGTGTGGGGCAATGTTTTAAAAAAAAAAAAAAAAAAATCTGATGCAAACTTTAGTTTACAAAATATAGATTTTTATTAGATTTCTAATCAGGCAAAGTATGTGTCGGAGTCCCATAAAGGAATTTTTACAAAAAAAGATTGCCAACGTTGCTCTTCTTCTGAATAATGTCGTAGTGGTTCTTAAATTTAAAAAAATGCTAAATCTTGAATCTAACGGTGACAATGAGATAAGAGACAATATTTTAAACATACATTAAAAGGTCTACGTTAGAAAGAAACAAAAAATTAAAACTGTTTAGCACATACAATACATGAAACAAACAACAAAAACAGTATGACAAAAACTAGTGTGTATCTCACGGCTGCACTAAAAAGGTCCATTTCAGCGATATGTCAGATTGACTAATGCTGAGTTAACGTTATGTACATCTATATAGGTATCCGGAATTGGGTGTGAAGTCTTGCAACCTCCATTGAAAAGGGAGAATCCTCCGACCGGGTCTTGTGTCTGATGGGAAACTGTCCTTTTTTGGGCGCTGGTATTATGTAAATTAAAATTGCGCGAAGAACTTTTATACTGCGAATTAGGACTTGTGTGACGTCAGGTCTTTTTGTGTGACTCAGTTAATGTGGCGGCATAGATGCCGCTAGAGATCTCCGTTATAACTCTGCATATAACTTAAGGAAATGGGTGCGGAGGTACTATTTCTTGCGGAGGTACGTACATGCACAAGTGAAGACTAAGATTCGCTACAACCCTACGTGAGTAGTCACTCTTGTTCAAGAAAGCATAGTCATTGGGCATCTTTACGAATACTTTTATGTTAAAAAAATATCGCCCAAATAAATTGCAATTCGTTTCAGATTCTGTAATTAGTTGGATTTTTACATTAGCCTTTTTAGCTGACGAGCGCTGATTTATCTTTGGTTAGTAAAACTGTAAATGAATTTAAGGATCAAAGACATCAATTTCGTATGATCGAATCATCGAAGACACCTGAATGGATTTGAGACAGCTTTCGAATTTATTAATTTACCTACATTGATTTTAGAGATAATAGATTTAACGAAAGGCTTATCCATGAAACTTAAATACTATAATACGAATTTTAATAGTAATACTTTGCCTTTGTCACATATTAAATAATACTACGACGAAGGGGCTTTATTTTTTATATTAGACAAAAAGCTAGTAGTCAGCTGAAAACTACCGTGGAAATAATTTTTAAACATTTTACTTATGGCTTCAAAGGGTATTTACCTACATTGATTTTAGAGATAATCGATTTAACGAAAGGCTAGTAATACTTTGCCTTTGTCACATATTAAATAATACTACGACGAAGGGGCTTTATTTTTTATATTAGACAAAAAGCTAGTAGTCAGCTGAAAACTACCGTGGAAATAATTTTTAAACATTTTACTTATGGCTTCAAAGGGTATTTACCTACATTGATTTTAGAGATAATCGATTTAACGAAAGGCTAGTAATACTTTGCCTTTGTCACATATTAAATAATACTACGACGAAGGGGTTTTATTTTTTATATTAGACAAAAAGCTAGTAGTCAGCGGAAAACTACCGTGGAAATAATTTTTAAACATTTTACTTATGGCTTCAAAGGGTATTTACCTACATTGATTTTAGAGATAATCGATTTAACGAAAGGCTAGTAATACTTTGCCTTTGTCACATATTAAATAATACTACGACGAAGGGGCTTTATTTTTTATATTAGACAAAAAGCTAGTAGTCAGCTGAAAACTACCCTGGAAATAATTTTTAAACATTTTACTTATGGCTTCAAAGAGTGGGGTAGGTTCTCAATAAAGTCGCACTCGTGCGGAAACATGGTGGCCATCCCCTACTTATTCAATTTTATTGTAAGTAATTATAATATCAGATTGGTCGCTGGTCGGCCCTCACTGATTGCTAAGTATGTCCCACGGAAAACGAGCAAAGTGCACATAAAAAATCCGCATTAGATCATTGATACAAATAAACAAATTGTTTTGACACATGTCCAGACAATCCTCAAAAGTTATTTAAAGTTAAACCATAAATAGCAATCTTCAACGCGTCCATGGGTTCTTCAAGTTTGAGTACCTAATCAACAGGAACTTGGATTGAGCTTTGAAAGTTCTAAGCCAGAGTAGTAAACTTTGAGCACGAGTTGTAAGTTATCTTCGAAACCTAATAGTGTACGCCTCATTGATTTAGTAGTTGGTGCGTTGCCTGTAACTAGTTACGACTTGTTAAATTATGCTGTCATACTCACGAGGGAAATGTTATCGAATACGGTACTGTAACTAGAATGGTCGCGAGTTATGCTCAAACTTTCTTCAGTGTGTCCGAATGAAATACGGAACCCTTATAGAATCACTCATGTCTCGTTCTGTCTGTCCGTCAGTCGCAGCCTATTCGACCCGTAACTTGACGGTCTCCAATATTTTTTTCATTGTTTTAAAATAAATCAAATAGACCACCACCACGTTAGCTCCGAAACTACAAAGTCTAAAATTAAAGAAAACAACACACAAAACAGTTATACAGCGTTTTCCAGAAGTACGTTGTCATACTTAAGGTGATGTTAGATATCTGATATACATTAAGGAAAGAATAGCAAAACAAAAATAGTCACTTTTCAAAAAAATCGATCTTAAAATCCGACAAAAAGTTACAAAAAAATCACTTTTCAAGCAGTCTGACACAGTTGGTGACATAAAATCTGTGATTGAACCAAAGTAAATGCCATCCGTAACAAACTACTTGAAAAATCATTTGATCGGAACTTTTTATTCGTTTTTTGTGGTCGAATTTTTTTTATAAAAAGGCATTTTTTTAACTACCTAGCATCACCCTTAAGTATGATCGCGCACTTCTGGAACAGCCTGTAGATAACATTCTACTTCACTAATAAATTAAAGGTTATTATTTTGGTATTATTTTTCTAAACAATCGTGTTCAGGCATCATGAAGGCCTGGCACGATCGATTTTCGAAAAAATCCGCTTTTCTCCAAGCTAGATAGAGGTCAACTGGTAGCTTTTAAAGAAATAAAAAAACTTTAATTTCAATTTCGTTCCTGTGTGCCCATCAAATCGCAATTTGATGGGCACACAGGTACGACCGATATATACAACATGTAACAGAATAAACGCAATACCTTTTAAGGGGTCATTGTACTCATCATTATAAACAACTTTTACTGTGGTACCTGATACCAAACCCGAAATCGCGAAAGAAAAATCAGCTGTTCAGTACATTTTGTCGAGTTATGCACACATAAAAATGTATGGGGCAGTCAATTTTTTTTTCGCAGTTTCAGTGTTGGTACCATTAGTGAAAGTTGTTCATAATCATGAGTACAAAATGACCAGTTATGAGGTATTGCGTTTATTCTATTAAACGTCGTATATCTTACCAAAATCCGATAGGTAGGTTTCGAGAGAAACTCCGATAAAATAAACTACTGTCAACTTACTGTCAAGAAAATCTTAGTCTTCGGGAAATCGTATTTCAAAAAAACAACGAGGGCCAATAAATAGGTGCTTTTATTCCGAAAATAACTACGAATAAGCTTTTCAATCCGCTGAATGATTCAAGAATTAAGTTACTAAAGTTACCGAAAGCAACTTTGTCGAAAACCACGTCAGATATTTTCTGACGTGGTTTTCGACCAACCGGTGTATGTATTGACAGACTCTCAAATTTTGCCAATCAACTTTGAAACTAATGCATTAGCGATAAAGTTGAAAATCTAATAAAGAAATTTGACAGATTGTTGTAGCTTGATGTGCTGGCTTCTGTACATTAAGGTTAATTATCCTGAAAGATAACGAGTTGCCTTCAGGGGCTTTTGTAATTAGTGTTAACTGTTTCGGGTTTTAAAAGTGTAAAAAAAAAAAAAGAAAAAAAATAAATTGGCTTCCACTCTAACCGGAATATCGTAAAACGGAGTGAATAGCAACTCAGTGGTGAATAGAAACAAAACTTTGAAGGGGATTTTCACTTTATTAATATTCTGCTTGCAGCATTTAAGGACTCCAATTTTTAAATCAATAGTAGTTTGAAAAGATAGATATGTTTTTTAAACCAATAATGTGAAAATACCATTCAAAGTTTTGTTTCTATTCACCCCTTTTTTTTTTTTTTTATTGGATGGGAAATCATCAAATGACCCCTCCCGCTCTGGGTGGAGCGGCAGGGAGTGTCAGACTTCTACTGACTACCCACCCATGCTCCTCTTAGTGCCTTTTACGTTCCAGGGCCGCGGTAACTCTTTCGAACAAATCCGCAACCCTGGTAGGCTCTGGCCTTAACGGGCCCCGACCCATGCTGACGACTGCTGGTTTGGCGCGCGTAGAACACAGCGCGCCGTCAACCCGGGCCTGTTCTGATCGGACGGCGAGCTACCCATTGCTCGCCGTCCACAGGCATCAGTCACTGCGCCATGCTCAGGAGCATCAGTTCCTGGGCGGCGCAGTGGCTGACGTTCAACAGGAGGGGGTGAAATGGGGCTATTACTGGCACTCCATTTCAGCCCCCTCCGGAGCCCGTTGTAGGGGCTCTACTGCGGCTGTCGCAGTAGCAGCAGCCGCAGTGGAACCGGCTATGGTGGCGGAGGAAGCGGCGGCGGTGGCGGCGGTCGCGGCAGAGACGGCGGTGGTGGAGGGCTTTCTCCTATTTCCGGCTTTGGCGGGTGGGGCGCAGGCCCTACCCCCAGCCCAGTGGTCGGCCGGCTTGCCAGCTGCCGCACAGACTACGCAGTAGTAGAGTAGAGTAGAGTAGGGACTCCGTTATCCGCACTTAGACTCTCATTCGGTCCGTTGTGCGTAGATGTCCTGGCTAAGTTAGCCAGCCTAGCTCCGCCCAGAAGCACAGAAGTTTCCTGGGAGCTTCACAGGCTTCGCGGAGCGACCTCACCGTTCCGAGGATTTGTTCACGTTGGGTAGCCACAGCCTCGCATTCCAGGATGACGTGGGCAGCTGATTCTTCGGCGTCAAAACAGCCCCTGCAGAGTGGGCTGTCCGTGGCGCCTATGTTATAGAGATGTTTGTTTAGGGGGCAATGGCCCGTAATTGTCCCTATTATTGTTCTAAGGTCGTTTCTGCTTAGGCTGAGTAGTCGTTTAGTTAATCGCGGGTTTAGACACGGCATTGCCATTTTTGACTGCCTGCAGTCTGTGGCCCGTGACCATTTGTTGTTGTGGAGTTCAGTTGATCTCTGGCGAATCCATGTACGAAACTGCGAGAAAGGTAGAGGAAGGAGTGGGTATGGGCCTAAAACTACCATCTCGGAACCTCTCTTCGCAAGTTCGTCTGCGGCATCATTGCCTAGGGATCCGCTGTGTCCCTTGATCCACTGGAGGGTGATCCTGTTAGACAGCGATATACTCTCCAGGGAGAGGTGACACTCGAAAATTAGTTTACTGTTGGTTTGTTTGTTCTCTAGGGCTTTAAGCACAGCCAGGCTATCAGATACGAATCTAATTGCGTAGCTGTGTATCCCTAGACGCTTTACGGCTGTTGCGGCTTGTGTTAGGGCGACACACTCGCATTGGAATATCGAGCTGTGTTCGCCTAGTGGTAAGTGAAAGTTAATGTTGAGGTCTAGGGAGTGTATGCCAGCCCCTGAACCCTGTGGAGTTTTTGAGCCGTCTGTGTAGACGCGTACTTCATTGACTCCTGACTGGTCACTCTCTTCCTCTGTTGTTTGTATGCTATAGCTTTTGTTAAACATGAGTTTATTCGGTGTCCTATCACACGGGGCAGCGATGAGAGGTTGATACTCGATCGCCCGGTCCAGGATGCCAGCGTGAGGACTAGTATGGTTCTTGCCCCATATGCCTAAGTGCATAAGCCTGATGGCTGCTAGTGCTGCCTCCTGCTGTATGTACATGTCGAGGGGAGTTAGATGTAGGGCTATCTCCATTGCTGTAGTTGGGGTTGTCCTCATGCAGCCCGTGATAGCGGAACAGGCTAACCTTTGGAACCGCTGGAGCCTAGAGACGGTGGTCGAGAGTTCAGTCCTCGTCCACCAAACCAAGGCACCGTAGGTCAGCATTGGTCTGATCACAGCTGTGTAGAGCCACAGCGTGATCTTTGGAGAGAGCCCCCACGTTTTTCCTAGCATTTTTTTGCATTGGTAAAGTGTGATTGTGCTTTTGTTTAATTTGTAGTCAAGGTGCTTGTTCCAGAGTAATTTGCTATCAAGTATCACTCCTAAGTACTTGACTTCTTCTTTGAGTGTTAGTTCGGTGTTGAAGAGTTTAGGTAGTTTATGAGGTCCGAGGACTCTCTTGTTGGTAAACATTATTAGTTCTGTTTTAAGGGGGTTGACCGATAATTCGTGTTTTGTACACCAATTCTCGATTACTTTGAAAGCTTCCCTCATGAGGTCACATAAAATGCCTTCAAATTTCCCCGTGATTAGGATTGCTATGTCATCTGCGTAACCCACCGAGTACAGACTGCTGGCGTTGAGCTCAGCGATGAGCTCATTTACAACTAAGTTCCACAGTAGTGGTGACAGCACCCCACCCTGCGGGCAGCCCCTACTTACGATTCCTCGTGTGGTGGTGTTAACAGTGAATTGAATAGCGCGGTGTTTTAGCATGTTGTGTATCCATTGTATAAGCGTTGGCGCCACACCGTGCACGGCTAGTGCCTGGCCGATGCTGGCAAAATTTGTTTTGTCAAAGGCACCTTCTATGTCAATGAAGGCGCCCAGTGTTGGGTTTTTGGTTTTGAGAGCATTTCCTATACGTGTTACTACGCAGTGGAGTGCGGACTCAGTTGATTTGCCTGCACAGTAGGCATGTTGGTTTGGGTGTAAGGGATTCAGTAGCGAGATTTGGCTCCTGATCTCTCGATCCCCAAGCCTCTCCAGCGTCTTTAGGAAGAACGAGGTGAGGCTGATGGGTCTGAAAGATTTGGGCAGAGTGTAATCGCTTCGACCTGGTTTCGGAATAAAGATTATTTTTACTTCTCGCCATATCAAGGGGATGTAGCGGTGAGCCAGACAGGCTCGGAATATATTAACAAGGTATTCAGCTAGCGAGTCACCGCTCCACCTAAGCAGAGCTGGAAAGATACCATCCAACCCTGCTGCCTTGAAAGGTAAGAAGGTGTTGATTGCCCATATTATTTTATCTTTGTCTATCACTTCTGAAGCCACCTCCCAATCCAGGCTGCTCGTAGCCCTTTCCCTATGCGGTTCCCAGCTCTGCTGGGTCGCAATTTGGCAGCCTGGGAAGTGGGTGGTGAGAAGTAATTCGCTAGTTTCCGCATCGTTGGTTGTGTAAGTGTTGTCTGGTTTTTTGAGGCATCCTATTGAGAGTTCTGTCTCAGTGGCGAGACAAGTTTTAACCCTCATTGCCTGGTTGCTATTCTCAATGTTGGTACAGAAACGCCTCCATCCGTTTTTACCTCTAAGGCGTATTAGTTTTTTATAAGTTCTGCGGGTTGTTGTATATCGGTCCCAGTCTCCTGGTGACCGAGTGTTCATGGCTCTGTTGAGCAGCCTTCTCAGCCTGCGACGGTGTCTCTCTAACTCTGGACCCCACCAGGGTTGCCTTGCCCCCTGCCTAGGCACAGTGAGTGGGCATGACTGCTCAAAGCTAGTTACAAGGATTGATGTTAAATTGTTTACATGTTCGTCTAAGTTGGTTATAGGAATTTCAGCTGGTAGGGCGGGTAGTTTACTAAACTCTGCCTTGACTAGCCTGATGAACTTGGGTTGGTCTGTGTTACGAGGTATTCTCCTCGGTTGTGGTTTGGGTAGGTTGTAATTGATGGTATAACGGATCCATCTGTGGTCCGAACATGATAGTTCACTGGACACATGCCAGTCCTGGATGGAGTTGGAGATACCTATGGTTGCTAAAGTTAGATCTATCACTGTTTGTGATCGTGCGTTTATGAAAGTTGGTTCTGAGCCTTTGTTGAGTAATACAAGATTATTGCTAAGAATAAAGTCAAGCATTGCCTCACCTCGGTTGTTGGTTTTGACATTACCCCAGAGAGTGTGATGCGCGTTGGAGTCGGTTGCTAGGATTAGTTCCAGTTTCTCCCTTTCACAGTACTCCACCAGTGAGGCGAGCTCTGGCAGGGGCACGTCCTCGTCGCCTGGCAAGTAGGCCGAGGCGAGGACAATGTCCGGGAGATCCTGTCCTGTTCTGGAAAGCCTTGTTGCTGTCAGGTCTCTTGAACAGAATTCGTTGATTAATAGGTTAGGTACATGTTTAGGGATAAAGATGCAGGTTCGTGGATTACTTACGGAGGTGTCTAGCAGCAACTTACCTCCGATGTTTGAAAGGCCACAAATTCTGCCACCCCTGATCCACGGCTCTTGGATGAGGGCGATGGTCTTTTGGTGTTGGTTGTCCAGCACTCTGCGTAAGGTAGCCGACGCAGTTTGGCTGTGCTGGAGATTGGTTTGCAGGATCTTAGTTTCCCCGCATGGGAGAAGAGCAGAGGCTGCTGCCATCGTCCTCACTCTCCTCCCCCGCCGGAAAGCAGTCCTCGTCCGAAGTTAGTCCGGGCGAGGGTGGATCCTGTGGTGGTTCCTCGTTGATTTCCTCCGTCACAACCGGGGAAGAAGCTCGCTCCTCCACCTCCTCGACGGTCTCCATCGCGGTAGGCGACGGAGACCGCACAGGCGGCGGCGGACCAGGCTCCAAGCCAGGTGCGACGGGGGATGCAGTTGTTTTAGGCGCAGTACCCTCCTCACTGGCGACACCCTCCTCCAGGAAACGGATGTAGATACTGCCCATGAGGTAGTACACGCGCCTGCTTTGGTCTTTGATAATTTTGACCATGGACTCTGGCACACGAAAGAAGAGACAGGTACCCGGGGGCTCCTGTCTAGCCCTTTCATGTGTCAGGGTCCAGGTGTTGATTTGTAGGTTGGGATTCTGGCGGGTAAGTAGCTTGACCAGTGCCGGAGTGTCCTCGGTGTTCTCCGGCACGAACAGCATACACAACGCCTTCTTAGGTATTTCGGCTTGTGGCCGAACTGTTAAAATGGTCCCTGGGATCGGGGACTGCATGGTCTTTGCGATCCGCTTGAGCCAAGCCAGAGTGAAGTCGTCCTCGCACCAGGTCTTGAGAACTCCTTCGGCGAAGTGGGCCTTGCCTCGGAAGTGGATCGCCGTGTTTACAGTTGGGTTGGACGGGTCAGGGTCTGCCATAAGCAGCGCCCGCAGTTCTTTTTCGATCTTTTGACGGATCCCCTCTGCCTGTTCTTGCGTCAAGTCCTCGAAAGGTTCCGTCATGACGGCGACGCACAGCTCGTTGCTCCTGTACGACGCGGCGGCTTCGGCGTAGCTCACCAAAGAACCGTCTACCATGTGGGAGCGAGCAGGCTTGCTCTTCTTGCCTATCCCGGTTGGTGTGACGGAATCCTCGGGTCGCTCACGCTTCTGCGCCCTGGCAGGAAGTTCCCCGTCGTTGGTTTGGTGTTTTTTGTGTCCCCTAGGTCTCAAGCTGCGCTTTCGCTTAATCGCCGTGGCTGCCGCGCCTGCTGGTGCCGTTGTTGTTTCCAACACTTCGGCAGGGGCCGCCACAGCGTCCTGCTGCGCAGTCTTGAGCGGTGCAGACAGACGCCTCTTGGAGGACGATGTCTTGCGGGAGACGGTGGTCCAGGTTTGTTTGACCGGAGATTGAATGGCATCTCTAAGAGACGACATGTCGATCCCGGTCGTGTTGGTTGTCCCTGTCGGTAGGGCTTCGGTCAGACTCGTTAGGTCCCTCTCCGAGGTCACTGACGCTGACGCAGCCCTAGTGGGCGCATCCACGCCAGCAGCCGTCTTTGAGTCGCCGTGTGCGAGAGCTGCCCTAGGCCTTGCGGACAGGGTTGTGTTTGAGCGCGCATCCTTGGACGCAGATGAGGTTGGCGTTACCTTCGACGCAGCCTGGTTTGGCGCATGCCCGGCGATTGCCTTCCCCATCGCATCCTTGGACGCAGCGGAATGTTTGTGTTTCTGTTGTCTGTGGGCATCCGAGGACGCAGCCTTAGGCGGTTTTCGCTTGGGCGCATCCTGGGACGCACCTCTGGTTGTAGTTGGCGCATCAGAAGACGCAGCCGTTGATGGTTTGTTGGTTGTTTGTTTCGGCGCATCAGAGGACGCAGCCTGAGTGTTGGTTAGGTGTGAAGTCTCTTTGTCCATAGGTTTGGATTAAAGATTTTCACCGTCGGAGCTCTCCACCCGCCACGGAGCCCTCAAGTCGGGGACGCCACTCGCTCCGCGAGTGGACGCCAGAGCTACTCCTTCAGTATAGGACCAGCTTATGGAGAAGTAGACGAGCCCGCACGCAACGGAGGATCGCGAGACTGTAAACGGCACGAGACTATGCCGCCACTCATCCCGCAACCCCACGCCACGCCGGCTGCCCCCCCTCCATAAACCGGCCCTCGCTTGACGACCCGCTTATGGGTCGCCACAGCCGATTGATCGTGGGTAGCTACCCCACAACCTCCCGTGTGAGAGGAATTCCAGACCAAAGTGATGTGTTGTGTGCAACCTGCTCCACTCAATCACCAGGATTCCTTCATCCCTCCGTACGGGTCCCCGCGCACGGCACAAACACGCGGGAGGTCATTACTATCCACCATCTGCTCTTGTTTGATGATGGACACCCAGGGGCATGACCTCGCCACCCCTGTGATATTTCGCCCGGTGGTTTCAGTTGCGTCTAGTTCTGAGGGAATTAGACCAAAAACGGGGCGGCAACCTCGGGAAGGTACACCACCGGACTTGCTTTGAGGATCTACACGACCGTTGCGCTCTCCCTCAAAACCCCGCCACCCTACCGCCTCTGAGGGAGGAGGTAGAGTAGGCCTGTATCTACACTACCAAGCCAAACAAAGCATGTCGTTGTGCAACCGCAAAAGCATAGGTACAGAGCCCTCCCCATAACAGACTACGCAGTGCGGCGCGGCGTCGCAGGAGCTTCTATTCACCCCTGCGTTGCTAGTCACCCCGTTTTACCGGTACCAGTATTTACATCTGAAGCTCTTTGTGTTAGTGTTCAATAACGAGTACCTATATCAATAGAGCAACTGTCTTTCTAACCTCCACCATACGATAACCCTACGGAAGACTGGTGTCTGATTTTCTGGTTTCTTTCTGACTATGGGCTATCCGGGGCACAGGAGTATGGTAAATGTAGTTTAACTTCGCAGATCGACCCGTGTAGCTATTATTATTCACCCATGAGAATTCGTAATACCACAATTCGCTCCAAAACAGGGATCGCCGAGGTGGGGCAACAAATCTGCCAGGCTGAAGTAAAAAAAGTGAAAAATACCTATGTAGGATGCATCAGGATAGATGGGCCAGAGTCGTTACGCAATGAGAGTACGGGCGACGTCGCCGAAGAAGGCCTAGGAAACGCTGGCTTGACGAATTGGAGGCGTTCATGACGGATTGATCGGAGAAAAAAATACACCGGAAAATGTGGAAGGCTTTGCCTAGCAGTAGATAGGTTGATAAAGAAGACACACATTTTTGCTTGTTTCATTTAGACATACATTTTGTTAAATTTTTGCTTCATTGAATAATTCGGAGAAAAAAATCTGACACTGTAGGCGACATTAATACCGCCACAAAAAATCAACGTAGCAGAATCAACAAATGAGACTCGCAGCACCATCTATCTCGACAGCTGCGAACTAACTGGACAAAATCCTTAATCGCGATATCAGAGTTTACCGTGCGATTAGAACATAATAATATGCAAAGCCTGAATGTCAATGGTCGGGCAGTTGCCCACCAGACACAAACAACCGTCTGCTCGGAGGATCCTCCCTTTTCAATGGAGGTATGTGGGACTTTACACTCTGTTCCGCTACCTACAAAACACTTTTCTCGTCGAGCTCCGTCTCTCCTGGTTCCGTGTGCCTTCAATCGGGTTTTTTTTCGCTTTGACTTTATCGTTAACCTAACTCAGTATCTAGCCAGAAGCCGTGGTCAACTCCAACTACGGTGCATTGCCCTTTCCCCGACGCTGTAGAGTACATTATTGTTCTACTAATTATTGTTATAAATAAATTGCTACACAATACAAATTTCCTGGAATAGATCGTAGAATTGGTAGAAACTAATAAAGCCGCCTTTAAGGTTGGTTTTCTCTCTGTTAGGTATTTTCCTAACGTTCATCATAATAGCAATATTAACTATTTAATGGAATAATTAAATTCTTCTTTGGAAAGGAACCAATCAAATCGCAAATCACAGCCCTATGCGGTACATGGCATATAATTAATTAACATAATATATGAATGCGATTGCTGTTGTAAGACAATTTGAAAGATTGATTCGACTTGTCTACATAACAAATTTATTGATTGAGTGGAAATTCATCGTCTGTATAGAAAACCTCAGATTACAGAAATTCTGGTCTTGTTTTAAGCAGTAAAAATGTTAATAATAGTTTGTTATCCGTAGATTTTTTGTCCATCTTAGATTAAGCGCTGAAAACAATAAACTATTGTTTGCTTCAGGCGGCCCAAATAAGAAAAAAAAAAATTACACAAGCAACACACGTAACTTAAAAAATGGCAACACCACGCGTGAACATGTCGGGTAATGTAATTTATCACTTAGATTTATTGTGTGATCGCCTGACAGATGAGGCCTAGTCAAAATAAATTTATATTTTATGCGCCTCAGTGCAGATTGGAAGAATTTATTGAGTTTGGGTAAATAAATTACGCCTATTCTAGTTGGTACGGTGTAAACCAATTTTAACCTTTATTGATTTATTTCATTCTATTTAGTATATGGGAATTATATCACTCGGGCTCACTCCTTCCAGTGAAAACCAAGCCGATAAGTGATCTTCTCGTCAGAATGAGGTTTACATTTAAAATCACCGCGGCCTGGATTAATTAGCGCAGTGATTCTTTGGAGATTTACCTAACGTTTTAATGAATGTTGAATTAGGCTTTAAAATTGCTATGGCAAACAATTTCAGAAGCCATTAATGCTTGTCTAAGGTAACCCAATTAAAAGTAAAATGATATTTTATTTTTCACCCAAGTCTACCAGTGTTTAATCTACATAAAAAAACTTTGCGCGACCCTAGCAAATTACTTCCGCAGGGTTGTACGTAAAAGGTTTCAGGGCTAAAAATGAGCAAATATTTACCAAGGCCCACAAAAAGGTTTGAACAGAATTCCATTCGGAGTGTTTTCTTTTAGCAGCAATGTGCGACTCACACTTGACGTTTACACCTTTTACATACTTTCAACAGACTTTTGCATAAGACGTCGAACGTGAGTGAAGCAAATACTTTCGAGAACGTTGAACAAAATAGTATGTTATGAAGTAAGTTCAGTTTTAAATAAACTAAACGGGCTACAATTTTCCTGAAGATAATTTTATCTCCCCCTTATTTCATTCCTTAAATAGAACCTGCTTAAAGTAATATAGTCAAGTATAGTGTTTAAGCATGAATATGATAAACTTTAAGTAAAATGTCAGCAAGAAAGTATTACCCCTGTTCCTTGAGTATATTATCTTCTTTGAACCTGTTTACTAGGTAACTGAACGTCGACAAACAAATTCTATAACGTTAGTTTTCTTTTTTAGGTAATTTATTTTCTAAGTACTTGGAATTTTAAACATTATTTAGGTATATTTCAAACGTGTATTTCCACCAAATTGGGAGGAGCTCGTGGCTAAATTATGACAGCCGCACGGACCAATCTTCAAGGTTAAGCAACGCTTGCTGAGGTTGGTCTGTGGATGGGTGACCATATTAACATACCGAGACTCCTCCGTGCCTCGGAAAGTACGTTAAGCCGTTGGTCCCGGCTGTCATTTGTAGATCTTTGGCAGTCGTTACGGATTGTCAGAAGCCAGAAAATCGAATCGAAGACTCGTCTTGCCAAGAAGTACCGTGGTACCCAGTTAATGGGTTGTGGAGGTCTGGTAGGCAGCCGCTCCACGTAAAATACTGGTATTCAGCTGAATCCGGTTTGACTGGGAGCCGACCCCAATATAGTTGGGAAAAGGCTAGGCAGGCAGATTTCCACCAAATTATATTAATTTCCTTTTCTTTAAAATCCTTTTGACATCAAATTCCGGTACAAAAAGTTTAAGCTAGGGTTTGAATTTTACGTAAGCGGAACATAAATGAATGGATATGTAGAAGATTTTTAAGATACGCTTAACAGGGCTTGTGATGAAAATCGTGGAACATGGTCTCAAAGGATTTTAATACTAAAGTTGGACAGATACAAGAACTAGATTGTGAAAGCACCACAGTATTGTATGGTTTGGGAGAAAGCAACGAGCGAGGTACAATACTACTCCAAAATTATTTAAAATACTATAATACAATTTGAAATATTACAGTACCGAATTAAAATTCTTTTTGCCCATAAAGCGGTAAACCTAATAGGTAAAACGAATTTGTATTTGGAACTGTAAATTTCCTGAATATTAAATAATAAACATTTCCGACTTCATTAACACCCTGGCAGTCAATAAGTAGAACAAATTGTTAAGTAGATCTGAATTTATCTGGAACGATTGGGATGACCATGCATTTCATCAGAGGGGATTATTCCCGTATTTGTTCGTCATTCGTCTTAGTTGTCAGTAGTCATATTCTGATTTTGTCTTTGTTCGTCGCAGAGTTGATATTGTGACTTGAATGTAAACGACTTTTAAGTACGAGAATTGGTTTTAAACTAGACCATGTAAATTAGTTGATCTGAATTTAAATATTATTATAACTGCAGTTAAAACTTATTTGTGAAAAAAAAATGAGTTACTCGTACATTGCAAATTTCGCCCCGATTAGGCACCGGAATGAAAACAACAGCCTTTGTGTCGTCTGAATTCTCTCCACAAAACACAAGAATTCTTTGATCAAAATAAACATCAACATAACCTACAAAATGTAAGAACAAATTAAGAGCGTAATCAAACTCTGCGCAAGCTTAAGACGAAGACACGACACTCCAAAATATATACATTTTTTTTTTGTAAAAATTGAAACAAATTTTAGTTTGGGGCAGCGAAAATAATAATCTTGACTAGGTCTCTGAAAACTTGTAAGTTTCAAAAATACGATACGATGTTCTTGAATGATCTTGAAAAAGACGACAGAACTTGTTTGTTTTTGTTTCTTAAAATTTGAACTTACCTTTGTAAAAACCGATAAAATGCTTAAAATTTTGCAATATATTGCAAACGTCGTGTCATCGCGCATCTCTTTCTATGCAGTCCGGCAGTGACCGCGCTTCAAGTCGTGTCCCGGCCTTAATTCAGAGTCTCCCTACAATCCCAACGGTGTCACGTCGGTACATAAAAATTAAATGTAAATGAGCAATAAAGCCCGCCTGGCCTTGTTTTCGACGCGAAATTATTTACTTACTTGACGTTCCAGCAATCAGTGTGACGTATCACGCTGTGCTGACTTGATTACTTTCAAGATTATTATTTTTAGACTAGCTTTTGCCCGTAGCTCTGCCCGCGTGGATGTCAGTTATCGCGTAAAAAAGCCTATGTCCTTCTCCATATCCCAGGCTATATATCTGCCAAATTTCATGACGATACGTTCAGACATTATAGCGTGAAAGCGTAACAGACAGACAGACAGATTTACTTTTGCATTTATAAAATTAGTAGGGTAGTACCTACAGTTTTAGTATAAAATCCAGTTCCTTCATCTCACCTCGACTTGTTTACAAACACAGGCTAATTGTCGATGCAAAAGCATATTAAAATAAGAGGGAACTTTACGATGAGGAAAAGAATCGCTAGCGTGGGAGTCATTTCTTTTTCGTTTGGTGTTAAAGAACCCATTTTATGTAACTTACAACATAGCAAAAAAATAGCAAAATTGTTCTTTGATAAAGCAGCAAATTGCATAAAATTAACTTAGAAAATTGTCACCTGTCGTTTGTTGGATTGATAAAATAAGCCTCAAACCCAACTTGACCAGTGAGGGTAAGCCATCTGTTTAATTTGAAACCTAACGAACCAAGACAGATCAACGATATAGAAGATAAAATTAAATTTTAGAATTTTTATCGGCTTGAATTTAGACTCGTTTATGTTATTTACCTTGTCAGGTTTAGGTAACATATTTTAAAAAATTATACACTTTACTGTTTTTTTCTGTTTGATGTTTTTTGGTTGTGGAAGATGCTTCTTAGAATATTTTTAATAAAAATAAAATCCCGGGGTTGCACAACTAATCATTAATAAAATAACATAGATTAATTCAGTAGAACCTGCTTAATACGATCACGGTTATTACAATTTCCCGCACAAAGCGTCAGTCCCTGCAACTTGAGGCGTTTTCATACTTTTTTTCTAAAAATAAAATTAGGGAAATGCAAACGATATTACGTTTTAACTGTCATATGTGTCAAATGGGCTTTATTATATCTCGCGGAATACTCCGTGAGATGTAATAAGGCCAATTTGACACAAATTACAGTTGTCACTAAAATACTCCGTGAGATGACACTTAAATTTGTTGATCCCGGAATTACGGGATTTTTTTCGACTATGAAGTGCTTACCATAGAAGCCAACATCTTAGCTTTAGGAAAATATGCATCAGAATATCCGACCTCTAGTTATCACTGTCTAGCTATTTATTGAATTGATTGTAACGTCTTGCTTTATTTCATTTTAATAAAACCTAATGTAAGTAATAGTAATATCTCCCTCTCAAGCCGGCCGGCCAAAAATTCGTCTTTTCAAACCATTCCACGATCTAAATAATATTCATTATTTGGACCGTGGAATGATTTTTTCCTATATTGAAAATCGTACTGAATTTACAAGAAAACACTATAAAAAAAGTAAACGTGTCGTATATCAGTCATAAAAGAAATACGACGGTAGCATCAAATGGGAAGATAAGGTTACGACATTGAAACGAGATTGGGACGATTTCGGATTTGTGTGGTCCTTGGTGTAATATTTCTGTAAGACTGTAGGGCATAGAACAATAAAAAACCCCACTGGTAGCTTGGACGCCGCTCCCGAAACTGTTTTACTAGCATTTTTTCTTGTGTTTTTACGATATTTAGAAATTAAATGAAAATGTAATATAATTCTATTGTAATGTAAAATAATAAATAATTGATAGCATCTACAATGAACACACTTTTTTGGACAAAATCAAAATGCAATTTAGTGACAACTCATCCCCAAATCCAAATATTTAAAATTAATGTCATAATAAAAAAAAATTATCACGTTTCTGAGAGTCAACCTATGTTTTAAGCTTTTCAGAAAACAACTTCTGACAATCTTAAAACATAGGTTGACTCTTTATTGCAAAGATGCAATTACTATTTCAAATCCGAAAAATGGCTAGCCATTGAATTCGCCTAGCTATCTAGACGTCACTTAATGTCAAAAGAAAGTGATAAATCGCTTTATTTTTGTACTGTTCATACAATTATAGTCATTTCCCTCTCCTCCTTTTACCTAAACAAACCCATTATTTTATATTTACTGGCCATATCAAAGGCTTAATCTAAAGGCTCACCAATATTGTAAAATACTGTTGTCCAATAATGTCCCCGAATCCAATGTAACGGCACGTTCGCATAAATAAGTTGTACCCCAAGGCTCCAAGTACTGTTTGTCATTATTATCTCCTTTTGTATCGGACATTAAAATACCTGTCTACAAGTTGTTTTTAGAATTCAATAACAATTTTATCTTTTTTAAATTTAACATTTGTGTTTAAAACTCTTTCGTTAATGCGTCGCTCGGTTATACGATAATTCACCATACAATCACCCTGGTTTAGAAATTACGAATTCATTATTTCATTTTTTTACTTCATTTTTTTTTTCTAAGTATGTAAACCTACAAACTTGTAGAAGGGGGTACTCATTAGACATAAAAAAAATCATCCGCATCAATGGGAAAAAAGTGCACAAAACACTGGAAATATTTCTACGTTAAGTAATTGTTCTTTAACCGAAAAAAGAAAAATCTTTTGGACACCTGAACGCTCTTTAGGTAACCAGAATAATTTCCTTTTTTTCGACTAACAAAAAACTCCCAATCAAGTTTTTCGATGTGCTGACAAACTTGATGAGCATTTTAACTTCTATTACAAAATTATAGAAATAAGTTCAATGACGCAAGGAATACATCCTCAGACAGTTTTCCTTTTCAAGATGTTTCAAAAGGATGTGGTTTGGTGTGTATATATTATACAATACAAATTGAATTTTAATTATAGAATCTGACCGCATATACTGACTACAGTATATTTTTATATTTAATTTTTTTTTTTCTCTACTGTATATCTGACATAGAACTTCACCTGAAAATATGTATATATGCACTTCTGAACCATATACGAATAAAGCGAAATTTAAACACAATAGCAAAATGTCCCTGAGGTTGCTAAGGACATTCCTATTAATGTCAACTACTCCGAACTGCGGAATATCCACAAAGCTTTGAGATCACGTTTCGAAACATCCAAGTATCCAATTTGAGTCAAAACTGACTTTGTCAAACGAAAAGTTTCTATTAGCTTTTCAGAGTGTTAATCTGCGTCAAATATACGTATGCCAAGAGGCTCTAAACAAGTGAAATTCCTTCAGAGGTAGCGTGTCGAAGCCGATTGTCAAAACATAAAAAACAACCGACTTCCGAATAAAATAAAAACACTACAAAGTACAAAATAACTTTAATTTTGGAAGTCGGTATTTTGGTTGTTTCTTCGTAATTTAAAATTTAACGTTTTCACTTTTTAGTGGTAACCTGTGGGTTAAAAATGAAAAATCAGTTCAGTAGTTTGCTTTCCTGTGACTTTCCAGTGGTGTTGTTAAGCACACCTAACAACACCACTGGAAAGTCACAGGAAAGCAAAATCAATTTCATTTACTTGGATGACTAATTTTTTCCAGTTATTTGGATTTAAAAACCAAACAACTGAACTGATTTTTATGAAATTTCAATGGGACTAATCGAAAGAATATACTTCCATATATTCTTTCACATAAAAGAAAAAAAATCAAATCGGTTCATAAATGACGGAGTCATCGAGAGTAACAAACATAAAAAAGCTTTTAAAAACACCGAATTGAGAACCTCCTCCTTTATTTTGAAGTCGGTTAACAATGGCAGACCATTATATTATTTGTATGATTTTAAAAAAAGCACAAACCCAGAGGTCAGCTCTGGGTTTGTTTCGATGTTTCTTCTCAGAGTAGTCAACTCGGAAACACCATCCTCATCTAATTTAAATTAATAGAAAGATTGACATGTAAAAGTGTTATTTTTAACAATTTACAAAATAAATATTATTTACCATGTATGTGAAACAGATCATTGAAAAATATTCACAAAATAAGACTGTCAATAATGATCAGAACGCCTTGAACGAAAATAATCCCACACCACCGTCGGATATAAGCATGAAAACTGCGAAGATCAATTTGTGTGGATATTGTATGCTGAACGAGCAATATCTTCACAAAGGATTTATTGCTGAAGTTTCAAATTGTTCCACTGTATGAAGATAACTGGCTGACTCCTCACAAACCTTGAATAAATGAATAAACTGAGAAGGAATGGGCTAGGTCAATAATCATATTTTGTATGTCCTTCCTTCGCTGAGAATCTAGTCTTAAAGCCACTTATTTATTATTGATAAGGATGAATGAGATGAGAATATTGATGACATTGTTCTCACATCTCACTGTAAGATTAACTGATCGAAGCACTAGAAAGTACCTATTATTCATAATGCTACTTGAAACAGGATTCTAAATAAAACTAAATAACATCTTAATTTAATCATTATCAGTTACGCCATTATAACTTTACGTATGTTTGCCTTGTACGTAAAGGTAAATCAGCTTTCAGTTAATTATTGGAAATTAGATAACGTTTAATTATCTAAATGCGACGTAAATTGTATATACGTCTGCTATAAATATCACCGAATGGTTGTTTGTTATGAAGGAGGCATCAGTTTGTCAGAACTATTTAGTAGTTTGTGCTTTTAATGCGGTTACACAATAATGATAATATCTCACACAGTGACAAATGTTTTAACAAATGCGATACAGGCGTGGGTTTGGTCAATTACTATGGTACTACATGTGCCAATTATTTTTTATTGCTACAAAAAATGAGCTTACCCTTAGACCGTTGCTAGTCCAATTTTTTATCTTTCACTATGTTATATTTTTCTTTCCTTCTTTTATCTTTTTTTATTCTTAAGTATCAGATAATCCTATTCCTCTTAATAGGAAACACGCGTGGGGTCTTTTCTCCAAAGAAACACTCTCGCCTGTTTTCTTTCTGGTTAATGACCATAAAGATTGCTTTATGGTCATTAACCAGAAAGAAAACAGGCGAGAGTGTTTATTATTATATTTATTGTGTATTATTCTGTAAAAAATCATTGGATTTTTTACAGAATAATAAATATTAACTACTTGAATGTCCCTATGTTTTCCTTTTTATTGATACATTATTTTTATAAGCACCAGAACCCTCAAAAAATGCTGAAAATTGCCTATTTAGACCGCTGTCAACAGAGGCCTAGTGTATCTTATTCATTTTATAAAATATCTTTTAAATTGGTTTAATATTGGAGGAGGAAATAGGCGAGAGCCAGACCTCGAAATATGACTTTTTACTCAGGCTATTCAGTCGGATCTGCAGTTGTCCTTATCGGAATCCGTGCGCTCATAGAGCGACAGCAATAGTTTCTTCAAATACCTTATTTTCAAAAGTCTCTCCGCCTGAATTTCCTCTTAAGGAATATGATTATCTGACACTTAAGAATAGTCTGCAAGCGAATATTGTGTGATGAATTAACGTCGTCTTCGTTGTTATAAGACATTAGAAATGGTAGCGATAATTCATGAACAGTAAAACAGAAATAACCAAAACATGACAAAAAATATATAAACTTGTTTCAATTTTTTGAGAAATGAAATGAAACTCCAATTTGACATTTCAATTTAGCGTGTTTTGTTTTATTCGCGGAAAATGAAGAAAAACCCAGATGTAAAAGTTGACGTTCAAATTATCAAAATAATAAAGATTTTATTCGGTTAATTTGAACGTCATGTTTGACTCAGGTAGGCTACTCAAAATAAATGTTTACGTCTCGAGTCCATACCTACTGAAGACTGGTGACGTTGACGGTTGTTATATTAACTTATATGAAAGAAATAAACGTGATTTATGTTTTTATCAGTAACTATCAAAACCCATATCATCCTATCTCCGTGCATCTTCTATAGCTGACTATACGAGTATCTAAATCATCTTACCGCATCTGAATGTATAGTCAACAACAGAAAATATTAAAGCCGACGGCTGAGAGCAAATGAAGCGATATTAATTTATTTTTTCTGGTCGTTGAAAATGCTGTAGTATTGTGAAATTATCTAAAAGCTCATCAACAAGCGAAAATATATTTAAACGCCTTAAAATAGAAGAGAAGATATCTTTGGGTGCGTGAAAATTTCAAGATAAAAAAGAACTGAATCTTCTAAAGACAGAAACATAAAATAATAATTATTTTCTAAAAAACTATCTGTAGAACACAGCTTGTTGATTGTTTTGTTCGTAATGAAATACAATTTCAGCATAATTGACAGGGCTCGCTAGGGCCAGCCTGCCAAGATTGCGAAATTGTTCGAAAGAGTTACCGCGGCCCTGGAACGCAAGGACATTTGGAAGAATACGGGTGGGTTCCGCTCCGCCCAGAGCCGATGACTAACACCTCGTTTGATGATTTCCCGTAAAAAAAAATATTCATTTTTTTTACAAAGTATTGTGTATAGATAGTCAAATATATATGGTAAACTCTTATATAATGGTTTAATTAGTGCCTAAAGTAAAACTAGTGTATGGCTTAATTAAATTTAATTACAGGTACACCTGTAATTTTATGACCTGCCTAATCTAGGTTTTTTCAAACCTGTATCTCACTTCATCGCAATTTAAATGGTATAGTAATTTATGTAAACAAGATCTTTAAAATAATACATCTTCATCGACTATAAAAATAAGAAACCTTAACAAGATTATTAAAAACTATTCTAAACAATTAAATTAAGCAATTAACATAAATGAATAATTACGGAGTAATATTATTATCATGCCAACATTTGTAGCAATTTTTCTGTCTAATTGAGTTTCGATAGGTAAATATTCCGCTAGCGTTGTACTATTTTTTTAAATATTTTGAACTATTTATAGGAAGTAACTTGTTGAGCTTGTTATATAGATCCTAAAACATAGAAAATCTATTTGAAAAAACATGTTGATTTGAGAACTTATACAAACCAAATCTTTCCTTCTCTTGTTTGAAGGTACTCGGTCATGAGGAAGTTCAGTGTGCTGATGCAGTACGATGTTTAGAATAACTACATGTCATGTAAAGCTGATGTGTGGGTCGCTGCTAATATCATTTGGCAAAATGGGGGACTAATGGTACATTAAATACCCAGTGCGCGTGCAGTGCGGTTCCGATTATGTCCCATATTTGCTGAAGTGACCACACGTCGATGAGCCGTCCACATGATACAAAGAAGTAGCTTGTAGTTAACAATCGTGAAATCAAAACATTGCAGTGTTGCTCACAAAATAAACACTACATTCTCTTTTGAATTTATGTTTACAAATTTCAATCAATAATTTGAAAACCAGCAGAAGATTATAATACCAAACAAGATTGAAAAGATTGAATTCAAAAACTCAATTCTCCTTTCCAACCTGTAATATTTGCAGTGAGAGCATGGCGACAAACATCAACTCGCACACTACCAAAAGATTCTGTTTATTATTTCAGCTTCAATTTGGAGACGCCTGCCGATCAGCAGATCCGCTTCTGAGAATATTAGCGTCCTCACTAATCCCTCTGGATGACCTGCCTAGAACGGTTATGGTTGGGCCTTGAAAATAACTATGTAAATAGAAAACATTATCCGGGACAAACATACATACTCGTACATACACAACGAACATCTGTTCCTAAAATTTGCGGCTCTCGTTAAGAGAATGTAACTGAAATTAAAAGACTTAATGTTTTTACGAGACTTTGTCGTCTCCATTCAGAAGTTTCCGTTGCAATTGTGAACCAAGAGTAAATCCAGAGATACTCAAGAAAAGCAGATTTTATTTCGAAATCCCCACAATTTTTGGAATAATAATATGAAAACATTTTCTTTTACACAACTCTTTTGCAGAAACTTAATTTTATGATATAATGACGATATCGACATGAGGCTTTTTGCTGCCCATTATTTTAATTCCACAATTCATTCCATAGGACATGCCCAAAAGGTAACCCAAAACTAAATTAAAAGCAACATAGCCTGCCATTTCAGGAAGTCATGGTTTTTTCTTCACTCCCGAGTTCTCCATTTACAGACATATGGGTTCCTTTCTCTATTTCTATGACTACAAACACCTGAATTAATTCCTGATTCGCGGTTTCACTCGCCAACTCTAGGGCCTCGTCTTGTGACCAATCTTGATCCCCGAACAGCCTCAAAGGATTTGGTAGCATGTGCCGCTAAAAGTTTGTTTGGACGTGTTCCTAATTGTTTCCTTCGCTATCCTCTGCTATTTGTCTTTACCTAAGTATACACTCCGAAGTCGGACGGTATTTCAAGGTTATAAACAGACTAAATCCTACGCACACCTGGTAGGGCAGTTTGTGGAATCCGATAATAATAATAATAATAATAATAATAATAATAATAGTTTATTGTCACAAAGAAACGTACATAAGTATACATCAATTACAAGATACTAACTACGCTGCAGAAGTCTGTATACGGATATAGTGAGCCCTGCCTCTCAAACTAGGATATACCTGTATCTTAAGAGACAGTGTTCAGCTGTGAGGTTACTTAAAAATAGGGATTATACAACTGCGGACTGTGCCAATCTATTGTTCGTGATAACAGTCAGATTTAATTTTATACATATTATATTCTAAGAAAAAGGAAACAATAAAATAGTTAGAGTAACAATTAGATACCTATGTAATAGTGGATGGGTGAGTGTGTGCGTGTGAGGGGATGTATTTATGATGTATGTGTGGTGAGTTTTTGTATGAGAGTAGTGAGTGTGAGTAGTTGTATGTAAAGAAATAAAAGAGCAAAATAATGCAAATTCAGGCAATGTATTTGAGTAGTGATTCAGTTTGTGCATAGTCCTGATGAAGTAGCCATTCCATAACCTTGGCTTTTAATTGAAATTTATTAAAATCGAGTATGTTTAGTTCTTTATGAATTTTCTTGTAGATTAGTGTACTTAATGTGAAGTATTGGTGTTTGGCAAAAGCGGTTTTGTGTCTTGTACCTGAGGGAATATTGGTTCGTTTGTTGGGATCAGACTGTGGGACGCTGGAGTGCCTTCTGAGAACGGTTTGCAACACGAAGAGCTGACGAACTGTTAGTACCCTGCAATCTGAGTAGAGTTGAGTTGTCGGATAGCGATAAGGTTTTCGTAGCATCACTTTCAGTATTGCTCTCTGGGCTCTCTCCACTCTAAGAAAAGCAGTTTTAGCTGCACCGCCCCATACAGTGATGCCGTACCCAAGAACAGACTGACACAGAGCATAGAACACCATTTTTAGAGTATCAGGGTTTGCAGATACTCTAAGTGACTTGAAGGTATATATTAGTCTCAGCGTTCTCGAGGTTAGAGCATCAATGTGTTTATTCCAGCGTAACCCGCAATCTATTTGAACACCAAGGTATTTGACGTGATCGGTACGCGTGAGTGTTGGACATTGGCAAGAGGATGACAGTTGTGAGCAAGTGTGCGCTATTATCGAAAATGTGTGTCCTGGCGCGGTGCTCTGACGGATGGCGAAAGGAATGTATGATGTCTTGTTACAGTTGAGGGTAAGCAGGTTTAAGTTGAGCCAATTTATTATTTCACGTAGTGCCACTTCCGCGCTACTCTTAACACTATCCCATGTTGACCCGTTAACTATAACCACGGTGTCATCGGCATATACAAAGATCGTCGAGTTGGGGAGGGACATTCTGCATAGGTCATTTACATATATTTGAAACAAAATAGGACCCAAAATGCTACCTTGGGGAACTCCGTAGGACAAGGTTTCTTCATCACTGAAGTGATTATCAATTTTGGTTCTCTGGGTACGGTTTTTCAGATAATTTTTGAAGATTTGCAAAGCCATACCTCTAACACCAAGCATCTCCAATTTGGCAATAAGTATGGGAACAGAAACTGTGTCGAATGCCTTCGAAAGATCTAGAAATATTCCCAGGCATTTGGTTCCCCTATCAAGATTCCCAGCAACCAACTGTGTCAAATCAAGTACTGCATCTTCAGTCGAGACACCGGAACGAAAACCATACTGATTATCTGCTATGATCTTGTATCTATCCAAGAAGTTCTTGAGCCGGTTGCTAAGAATCCTTTCCAGAACCTTCGAAAGAGCAGTCAAAACCGAAATAGGTCTATAGTTGTTGACACAACTTCTGTTCCCACCCTTGTGGATTGGGTGCACAATTGCTTTTTTAAGTGCGTCCGGAAAAACACCCTCCCGAAGACAGCTATTAAAGATGTACGTCAAAGGTTTTATCAACGTCTGACGGCTCATTTTTAGCACTATAGGCGATATGCCATCCCAACCTAACGCACAGTCGTTACGTAGCTGCGAAACAAGAGACTCCACTTCAGATTCGTCTGTATCTAGCAGCACGAGAGAATTAGCGGTAGATTGTGGGGTGTCATCACCGATATTCAGAACCTGACTGTTCATATTTGCGGGACACTGACCCTGTGTTAGAATTTTATCCGCTAGGTTTTTCCCTACATTACTGAAAAATTTACCAACTTCATTTATGGAAGCTTTAGGGCTGTCACATATTTTTAGTAGTTCAACAGGACTGGTTTTTATTTTAGCTGTGTTTGTAACAGTTTTAATAGTGTTCCAAAGGGCTTTGGGGTTATTTTTTGCTTTCTCGAACTCATTCTTTTCGTAGGAAATTTTTAATTTTCTAAGCAGGTCATTGCAAAAATTGCGGTAGCGTGTATAAGTTATTTTAAGAATGATATTAGCTGGTTCTTTATTTGATCGTACATGCATTTTGTCTCTATTTTGGATACACTTCAATAGGCCTGGGGTTATCCAGGGTTTGATGGTCCTTTTTTTACTCGGTATCTTGATATACTTGGTATGTTTTGCAATCACCGATGTTATCATAGTTATGAAAGTGTCCATCATTGTGTTTGGGTCGTCAAATTGATAAATAGCCGTAAAGTTCAGTTTTTCTAGCTCTAGCTTAATTGCTTCATAGTTTACGGAAGTAGAATAGTGACATGTTTTGCGACTGGGACTTGCGTTAGCGATAGTAAGGACAAGAGGTTTATGGTCTGTGATGTGTGATTCGAGAACTAATGTGGTGGTAGGCAAGCCAGATTTTATGAACGCGTGGTCAAGACAATTTTCAAACCTAGTAGGTAAAAGGTGAGATGGTAGCAGCCCATGCGATGAATTAAGTATGAGGTAGTCTAGACTTCGATCATTCCTGCCGCTCATCCTAATATCAATATTCAAATCTCCAATAAGAGCAATGTTCTGCCATGTGGAAAGTTTAGTGTAAATATTATTTAAACTATCTAGGAACATATCAAAACTTTCCCTAGAGCTGTATGATGGGGACCGATAGACTACCACTACAGCAATTTGTTTTCCATCTATTTGGCAAACTAGGCTGTTTCCTCCCACAAATGTAGGTTCCCACACTGAGACTTGCAGAGACTGTTTCGCATATATCACGATTCCATCGTTCTGGTTCGAGTTTATTTCTGTACGATATGATTGGAAACCCTGTAATATAGGTAAGTTTATTGCCTTACTTAGCCAGCATTCGGTCAAGACAATAATATCGAAGTTAATGTTTGTTAAGTGCAAAAGTACCTGCAATTGTTCAAAGTTTTTGTTTATACTTCGTATATTTAAATGTAGGATTTTCACAGTGCCATCGGAATTCTTAACAAACTTAAGGCAGTCTTCTGGGCTACAAGTCAGTGAATTTCCTACATTTATTGAGTCTAGTTCAGAGTTGATATTATTTATTAAAGCCATTTGAAAATAACATAAGATCCACAGACGTGACCTGATTGCGTGATACTAGATTGGCATTTGACAATTCGAGTATAAAGAACCTGAAAGCTTTTTTTGCCTTTTTTTGCATAAAATTTTGTGTATTCATAATAATCTCGTGTGATTATGTAAGTGTAAACTGTGATTATTGTTGTAGTGTGAGTTGTCTTCGGCATATTTTTGTGTGTGCAAAGAGTATGGGAGTGTGTGTAAATTTTAAGTGCCTGAATTACAATATGGGCTAACTTATTTAAAGAAAAAGTAAAGAAAACTGTAAAATATGGATTAAAGAAATAAGTAAGTAAATGCTTATTTATGACTAAAGGATAATTTCTACTGAATAGTCACTTTTGAACACTAAGTTTTTCTAAACAGTGCTTAGATTTTATGGTAAGGGTTTTCAGGCCTTCTTCCTTTCGTAATAGGACTTTACCATTAGCCGTCCAGCAGAATTTAAAGCCATTTGCATTTGCAAAGGCGCGGGATTCAAAAAAGAGTTTTCTTGTGGTGCCAGACAATCGATCCGAAATGTAGATTGGTGTTCGAGTTCCAGAGAGACCGATGTGCTCACTATTCAATTTTTCGGAAGAATCTCGGTTTTTATTAAATTTTCGGACTGCAGCGAGGACGTTATTTTTGAGAGTGACGGTCTGAAATTCAGCAATGATAGACCTCTTGTCACCTTCCTTATTGGGAATGCTGTACACATCACGTATGTCGGATGGAAGAATATCTATATTCAGAGTCTTGCATGTATCAACTATAAGAGAAGGTAATGGTGGTGAATTTTTCTCAGCTGGTAACAGGTTTCTTATTTCAATTGCTGAGCTACGGGAGCTAACCTGCATATCCATAATTTTACGCTCGAGATCATCGATATGATTTATTAAATTTATGCGTTCCTTACCAAGATTCTCGACACTAGACTTAATTTCTTCGTATTTTGCATTTGTAAAAATGATACTTTTTTCCATTTCCAAGTAGCAGTTGTGGATTTTTTCATTTTGCAACTTCACTTCAGCCACATCCGAACTAAGTTTATGCAGAATTAATTCTTGATCTTTTTTCCACGATGATAACATTTCTCTAATTTCATCTTTAAAATCTTGCAGCTCGCTGGATGGAAGTTCAATGCGTGGTTTTTTTGCACGAGATGTTATATTTACAAATTCCATGTCTTGAGAGGTATTAGTAATATCGGGGTTGGAAGCCGAATGTTGAATTTCTTTTGGCGGTGTACGTTGTGTTTTAGGCATGATAATTAAGATGCTCCAGCTGATAGTTTATAACACTAACAAGTGAACGCGTCGTAGTCGATAGGCCCGTAGCACAGTGATATAATATCGCGAGGTCAGTGTCGCGTAGCACTCGTAGCCTTACAGCACTCGTAGCTGTGCAGCACTCGTAGCCGCACGTAGCACAGGTGGTAAGGATCCGATATTTCGCGGTGAAGTGTCAGCGCAGCTCAGCGTAGCGGTGCGCGATACCGACTCCCGTGCGTGAGGTGGGCGGTTCGAGCCCAACCCAAACTTCCAGTCGCGGCGTCCTTCACTGATACTGTGCTCCGGGTCGCACGGAGGAATCTCCTGCGCTGCACTGCACCCCGAACGTCGCCGCACTGCACCGACGAGCGTCGCCGCACCACACCGCCGCCTCGCCTGGCCTCGCCGCACTGCACCGCCGAGCCTCGCCGCACCACACCGCCGCCTCGCCTGGCCTCGCCGCACTGCACCCCCGAGCGTCGCTGTACCTCACCACCGAGTACCACTGCACTGCACCGCCGAGCGATGAGATTGATTTATTGGACTTGAAGACACTTTGCGATTCATGGAGAGAAATCTTTTTTTTATTGATTTGTGTACACACAAAACAATTAAATAGCAAATACCGATAGAAGATTACAAAGATCCTGCTAATTTAAAAAAAATGTCTCTGCCAGCTCTGGTCCACTACGATCCACTATTTGGTGGTGCTTTTATTACAATATGTTTCCCATCAAGGGCACCTAAAAAGTTAGGGAAGTTTCAAAGCATGTTGTATTCTCTAGCTATAGATTTCCATTTCTCTTCAGTGGGGACTGGTAACATTTCTGTTGTTAAAATATCCCATAGTAACTGGCATGTATCCACCACAATCTTTTGTATTGTGCATTGTGTAATAATATTTGCAATAATGAATAGCCATCGTCTTGAAAGAGTCGCCGGTATTCAGATATCTGAAAAGAATAATCATACACCATGCTTTTACAAAAAAGGGAAAGTGTAATTAAGTTTTACTTTTTCAAGATCTACGAGTACATGAAAATCTCGAAAAAGCCTAAATAAAACCAAAACCAAAAGCGGACAAAGTAGCTATCTTTTTTGACAACCTATTTCCAAGAGCGACAGATAAATGCCAACTTAAATACTACAGATGACAACTTGAAAGATTTTGGTCACATTGTCACAACAATCACGATACAGAAGAATCAGAACCAAGTATTGACAGATTTTCCCACGTTGGTGTATCCCCCGAACATCTATCAACTCCGCAGCCGTCCATATTTCAAAACAATAATTCAACTCTCATATCATCAACGTTATCAATAACTACGCTACAAAAAAAGAGACTATTCAGCCCAAAAGCAGTGCAGCATCATTGATGGGATTTTTGGAAGGTATTGCACGCACCTACTTTAAAATCTTTGACGCCATATTGACGAAATTTGGCTCAATCTGAAATATTTTCCATAGTCCAAAAATATGAAATCAAACTTTTTGAAGAAGATCCAGAACTATCTTCGATTAATCTGTCAAAAATACTGACTTGAAATTGAAGTGAAGGGAATTGAAGAGTAAGGACTGTAATAAGAAAAACGTTTCGGCGCTTCTATGGAAACCGGACGCCGATGTGTTATGTGTCCGCGTTATGTCCTAAGACAGAGAAGACACATTTTGCAAGCTACTTTGCCTCAAAGTTCACCGGCGTTTGCTAACTAATAATATGTATTTCAAAGAATGGGCTAATAGAGATTAGAAATCTTATTTCTTTTTATTTAACCGCGCTTACGCTGAGCTAAAATAATAAATTTAAAATCATTCCTCAATTGATGGTAAATGACGTAGTACGAATAATTTTTTGAACAAAATTAGCTCTTTATAGGGCACTAAGTATTTTTTTTTAATTTTAAGTTCATTTTAATGACATAATGGCTATATGTCACCGATGTTGCTAACAATGATGTTAATGTCGTAGCTGCTTCGGAACCTATCAACAATCCAGAAGGCGCTCAATCTAACGAAATGTTCATCTCTGATTATGTGAGAGCTCCTAATGTTATTTGGGATGAATTGCTGGATTGTATAAACGTCACTTATTTCTTTAACGCTGAGCTTGTTTCGGATATGGCGACTATATTAGTTCGGGGTCTGAATTCTCCAACATTAAGTTTCAAGTCCGTGCCGGGGTTGGATGCCCATGAGCTTCATTTCTGCTTTTTCTGGACTAGCTATTGATCAATTCAACAGTATGATATCGGAAACGCCAAGCCTTGCAGACAGACACAGGCATCCGCGAACAGTTCTCGGCGTATATATGGCAAAACTAAGAACTGGTGAAAGCAATGAAAGGCTAGCAACACTGTTTGGTATGTCACGTCGAAAGTTAGAACACCATTTAATAATAGCGAGAGAATGTATGACACAGGATTTTGTTAATTCATGCATTTCTAGACAAAATGTTCCAGAAAGAATACCTAGGGATTTTTTTGATGATGAGCAAAACACAAAAGCCATTTTGATATTAGATGGAACTTATTTATACATTGAAAAAGCTCAAAGTTTTATTTCAACGCCAATCTTACAGTCATCATAAGTTTCGGAACCTTTTAAAGCCCTTAGTAATTGTGAGCAGTGACAGCTATTAACAGACGTTATGGGTCCATTCCATGCAACAACATCTGATACTACAGTTATGCAGTCATTGATAAATTAATCATCTATCGCTTTCCATCAGGCGTGATCGAGGGCAAGAGTAATCCCATTCCTCAATAAAAAAATAAATACTAAAATGAAGAAAAGACAGCGGGTCTAGTGCATTGGCTTTTGAACAGTGGCGATGTCTTTATAATAGATACATAGGTGCTTTAGAGATAGCATTGGTGATATCCAGTCTTGTGGCTATGAAGTCCACATGCCACCCTCAAAGGATCCTAACGCTTGTCAACACACAACAGACCAAGCGAATAAGTCCCGATTGATAATAATTTGTAGATTGGTTGTGGAGGCTGTGAACGGCAAGTTCAAAAATAGATTTATGTTGTTGCGAAAAACATATTTCAACCATGCACATCACATGTTCTGTGATTTTAAAATAGCAGCGGCCGTTGTAAATGCCCATTATCGTGTCGCTGCTGACAACAAGCTCGCCCCTGAGATGGTAAACATAATTCATTTTAGAATGAATAATTTTTTGCATGATTACGTGCATAATAAACCTAAACAGGGATCGAGTAGCTTTTGAAGCCATGCATGAAAATATTCCAAAATCTGAAGATGAAATATTTCTACTTGCACTAGGGAGCTATCATATTAAGCTTGCCAAATCTTATTGCGCCGAGCATATTCGCGGTAGCCTTTATATTATCGAATTATAAAGAGATAGTGATTTGAACGGTTTACCAAGATACAAAATCCTGCAAAGTAATGTTTGGCTGGTTGGTAGAGCACGAGTTCAGTCGCGTCATGTCCGATCACGCATTTAATATGACAGACATGCTATATACTGTACTTGCCTTACAGGAAATCGCACTTTGGGAAGTTGTGCACACATAATATCCGTTGTATGGTATATGGGGTTAGGGCGTCACGTCGATTTCAATGCACCAGAAGAAATGCTTGATACTATTTTAATAGACAAGTTATTATTAAGTTATGTCAGTTATTGTGCCAAGTTTCAAGTTTACAAAACCAAGGAATAAGATTCTTCCATACAAACTTTAATAACCCCTAAATCGACTTTTAGAGGTAGTTCTAAAAAACTAATAATGACAACCTTTATAATTTACTTAGGTCGGAATTCGTACCAAGTTTGAAGGCTCGCCAGACTGGCCTGCTGTTAAGGGTACTTCAGTACACCAACATTACCTGAGGTAAAATTGCCACACATTTATTTGCCAAACCTTTCAGGAAAATTTGAGGAGTGGCAAACGTTTTATGATAATTATGTCCGTGTTTCTCATCCAATAACTTGGGCTCAAACGTGTACTAAAGTGCAGTATCTGAAGAGCGGCTTATTAGGAGAACCTGGAGTTTTATTGCAAAATTTATCTGTGGTGGAGACTAACAATGAGGAAGCGTGGGATCAATTAGAGCGGCGGTACAACAATAAATATACATTTGTTACGAAATCTTATAGTACTTGTTTTCCCAAAAACCGATTACGATGGAAACAGCATCTGGAATTTAAAGTTGATTGGCATAACATTATCGTACTGAAAATCCTTGATAAACATTCACAATTGAAGTTCACTCATGTGACTTCATGATAATTCAACTGGCAGTGTCTAAGCTTGTCTATGAGTCCCGCAGATTATGGGAAACCGACATGGGTCATTTGGAGTCTGATAACCTACAAACTTAGGACCAATTAGTGAAGTTCCTTGAGATGAGGTTCCGTACGTTACAGATGTTGGATGATGCAAATCAAGTTCCTGTAAAGAAGAAGTCGTTCCATTCAAATGTAAGTGACGAAAAAAAAGCAAAACATGTCCTTAAACGTTGCTCCATTTTGAACGAAGTCAATATCTAGTGGCAACCACATCTTTTTTATGAATTCCAGAGAAGTCAAGCTAAGACAAAAATGGTTTAGTAGCTCATTTGGCAACAGAGGAATCCAAGCAAAGCCCAAATCACCAAATTACTGTGTGATAATGTGTGAGCGTTCTTGTAGGTCAAGAGCTCCAAAGCCTCCTTTATAATTAAACATACCGCTCAGGTACAGAAATCAGTTTGAGATCAGTGTAGGGGGTAGGTCAAGGTCAGTTTAGAATGAAAAGTATGGTTGCAATTAATTTACAGTTATTAAGTACCAAGTATGGTACGAGGTGGCGCGAAAAAAGAATTCTTGGAAGGACTTGGGGGAGAACAGTACGGGCTAATTAAAAAAAAAGTTCAAGCTAGTTCATGAAGTTTAGTTTACAGATTAGGAAGTCCCAAAAGAAAAAAAAAATCATGGTCGGTCGCGGTTCTTGCTTGGCAGAGAGAAGAAGCCCAGCAGGTGGAGAAACTTTGTCAGTAATAGAGACTCAGAACATTTTGCTGCATTTCATAGATTTATATCTAAAAGAGGCCCGTGTGCGGATTTATTCAAACATCCATTGAACAAGGTGTTAATTTTACCAGTAGTTTTAGTAGAGAACATTTTCGAAAAAGAGTGAGAGAGAGAGAGAGCGAAGTTTTCTATAGAAAGTGAAAAATCATTCCATCTTTAACTCTACCTACTACTACTAAAAGAAAGTTAAATTCTTATATTAAATTATTCGAAATTTTCTATGGGAATAATGATAAACTAATGAAAGAAGTGAAATATTTTACTTGTATTGCAAATATAAGTAAAATATTTCACTTCTTTCATTAGTTTCTCGACTACATCCATGTGTGTGCCAGTGAACATAGTTTTTCTATTACTAACCATTAAATTGACCACGATCACAGGTTACATGTCAAAAATTGAAAAAACATTAAGAAATATCACAGGTAATTCACAAAGAACTTGAACAAGCATATATTTTCCAGAAAACTCGTGAGAAAAGGTCTCCTTGTGTAAGTGAACTATGACCCAAACGCTTCGGTGACTTTTAAGAGTTCCTTTTGTTCATATTTTATTCTCACACCTGCGTGATCCTTTGAGACGGAAATATCGAAAATAACTATTGAATTCTTCTTAACCCTTTTTGATTCAAACATTTTCATTGCCGTTGTAAATTTCAAAGGGAATTGATTTAAAAACTTACGGAACATTGTCATTTTCAAAATAGAAGCGAATGTTCCTACTGATGTTTTAGAACAATGATTAACTATAACTATTTCAACAGAGTATATTTGATGTTTTGGTCGTTAGTATGGAATAACATACCACGCTCTAGGGCAGTCCCAGGATGCTCTGGAGTTGTGTAACCTTTTATGAAGTTTCGAGGTTATTGACAAATTAATGCAGCCTTATAAAACACAATATTATTATGATTGTTCGTATCATGCATATACAATTATATAAACCTGTTATAGTTGCGTTTGCAAGGCCCGCATAAAGTGTTCAGTCTGTTTTGAGAATTTACTTTTTTTTAACACAATTTTTCTTTATCTACAGCTTCCGTCGCCAGAATAGTCAAGTTCCTCGGAGGGACTGGCACTCCTCTTGTGACCACCGGCGGCTTCACCTTTGACTTTGTCAAGCCCAAGCAGACTTGCAAAGACGAGTTCTATATGCTGGTTCGTGCTGGGCCTCTGGGCTTTGAAGACTTGGCTTACTTTATTATTGATTTGATGAAACAGTGAGTATCTAGATGCTTTTTGTTTAATGTTTCTAAAAATATATAGTGGTTCGTCTCATCACGGGGCTTCTTTTTCAACTTTTTGTCAGTTCGTCTCAATTAGTGATGTATGAACAAAACATATTTTTAGACTTGAAACTTGCTTTCTTTTCGTTACGGGGCCGAGGTTGAAAAAGCGGTCGCGAATGAGGTTTTAAAATTAGATCCTTTGAAACAATATTTCAACATTGGAAGTCTTATAGGTGTGAGGATGAAAGGTAAAACATTTTTTTTTATTTCGATACTCTTTGTAGCTTTATTTCTAGCTTCATGTTTTCTGAGATGTTCGTTCATGTTTAAGGTAAGTAAGCACCTCCTTGAGAGCTTTGGTGCGGGTATATTACGAGCTGTATTGAATACATAAGGTTTAATGTTAGTCTCTCAGGGCCCTTCATTCAGATTGAAGCACTGTCAAGCATTTCGATCCATTTTCTAAGGACCAATAACAAATTAGTACAAGTACGCCCAAAAAAAATGGGTAAAGCTTTCATGATTAATTTTAATATAATAAATTAATCATGAAAGCTAATCATAGAAAAGCAAACATATGTAGAGTATTATGTTTTTCTTGAAACAAGCATAAAAAATTAATGGTGAAAAGAAATATCTTTTACAAAACTGAAACAGTAAAAATATCTGATAATTAGAAATAGGGAAATACTTTATGGCATGATGAAAAAAGTAATTTAATAAAATGAAACTAAAAAGGGAGAAATGAAAATGCTACGGCATGTTTATGCCAACTACATTTTTGAGGTCGGTGCCAGTACAGCCTTAATATTTGGAATAAACTTTGTCGGGTCAGGTGGCAGTCGTATATTTAGACTGGTGGTGGTGGTGGTATAAGATATCTGTGGATAACCATACATACATAATGAAATTTGGCACACATGTTTAGAAGCTGGTATAGACTAACATAAATACAAAAACTGTACGAATTCCTGTCTTGAGAAATCTAAAACTGTCCCCAATCATTCGCTATTATGACAGAACACAACTAAAAAGCAAGTTAAATGATAAACGATGATGGTATAATAAACGAGCACAGAAATATATATTCTCTGTGCAATTACGTTTTTCAGTTAGCGTATTATACCCTAAAATGTGTCCTTCATTTTTGATATTCTGAACGCCAACTTAAAGTGTTTGCAATGACAGACAAGAATGGTTTATTGAATTTGAAGTTTCAGTGCGATATTCTGTTTAATTGTTGTCGAGATTAATGCCCCCCCAAGCATGAATTTCTATCATTGCTACATTTTTTTTTCATCTCTCTAACCCAGATGAATCTACACACATACTAAAACTGTGGAAGAGGTCAATTCTGTATATTGAATATAAACTAAAAACATACTACTAGGGAGGGTGCTTCATACAAATAGTAGAAGCCAAAAATATGATTTTTCATTTTTTTTTCTGTCTGTTGTGCGTCTATCACGCAAAAATTGCCGGACGGATTTTGATGAAACTTTTTTCTTGTATAGCTATTAGTCCTCGCCAACATATAAGCTATAATTTGTTTTGAAAACATAACATTGAAGCATCAACGGTGAATACAATATTTCAGTACAGACGTGCAACAACAGATGGCGCTGACTGTATTCTACATTGCGGTATCAACATGTTTAAACCATTTATTAAAATGAGCAATGCAACTTTTTTTGCTTGTGTTGTTTTTGCAGTGTACGTACCTATACGTCTGATTTGACAAGGTAGCCTACCCGGTAACGCAGGAGAGTAGCCATCAAACTTTTCTTTAATTTTCAATAGCAAAATCTTAAACAAAGGCATTATTGTTACAAATACCAAAATGCCTAAGCGAAAGAAAACAAGTTTTTCTCAATATTCGAGAAACTCTAAATGAATGAGGCCAGTTAGAGCTGAAGAAAACGAGGAAGAACATGAGGCACGCTTACCTGCAAGGCGAGAACGATATGCTGAATCTTTGTCTCTGAAAACAGCTAGGGTACGCAAAGGGAAGAAAGATTAGCTGTTGACCGAGACCGAATCACAAGTTCTCTCGCCTCAGAAACAGTAAACCAGCGTGAAGAACATCGCACAGCCGACGACAAACGTGACGCTGCGTCTCACAGCCGACGTGAAGAACGTCTCACAGCCGACCGTGACCGTCATAACAGTTCACGCGAGTCTGAGACATTCAATCAACGTACAGAACTTAGAGACGCGAATTAGAGACGTTCAATCAGCGTGAAGAAAGATTGACACAAGATCGAAACCGATATGATAGAAATAGGGCCATTGAAAATGAACACGAACACCAGAGACGTCTAGAATCGGCGAGAAAACATTATCAACAGATAATTCAAGATTGTAACGAGTTTTTGTCTATGAAAAGAGAAAGAGTTGACGATATACGTCTACTAGAGACGAAAACTCAGCGCAAAGCTCGCTTACACAGTGATCGTAACCGCAATTCACTAAATAGGATGTCAATTTCCTCTGAAGAATAATACGTGTTAGATCAGGCCGTCGTCCATAATGAATCATTGATATGGACCAATAAAGAAAGAAATGGATTTTCTTATTCACCTTCTATCAACGCTACTTATTCAAATGAAGGTGGTGTGAATGTGTGCTGCAATTACTGTCACACTTTAAAATGGCAAAAAGAGTCAATTGGTTTATGTTGTTCTGGTGGAAAAATTCATTCGAACATGTTTGATGATCCTCCGGAGACTGAAGTCATTGAGTGGAGATCACGAGTTTTCTAATAATTTTCTGAAACATATTCGAACTTATGAAAATTACGTGGACTTAAGAGATGCGATGCAACAAGACTTTAAAACAGAGGACGGCGATTAGTGATATTGCCGTCTTCCTTTATTGGAGGTCCGCGGTACATGCATGAACAAACGCAGGACGCGTTCGTGATAGAGGCACAAATATTAACAGGATGTGGTGTTGGGGAGCGTGTATTCAGTCTATAATCTATACCTACTGTAATTATAATCTAATATATAAAATTCTCGTATCACAGTGTTGCCATACTCCTCCGAAATGACTTCACCGATTTTCGTATTAGTTAGGTTTCGGTTATCGGCACTTACAAATGAATGCAGATTTACTTAGTATTGAACAAAAAAAACTATATTAGCGTTGACTACAAATTCTTACCATAAATCTTTAATCTACTTAAAAGCGTTTACGCCGCACGGCATTTCGTACAAACTTTCAAGACCTTTTCAAGTTCATTTATTTATCAAAATGAATGAACCGACTGAAATTTGGTATGCTTACACTAGATATCCAGGTCTAAATACGTAGCAAGTAGAACATTTTCCAAGTTTTTTAGTATTAACAGTTGAAGCCAAGCCACTGCCAAATAAAGGAAAAATCCTTGAGATTGGCTAAATAAGGCCCCTACTAAGCCTATAGATGTACATAAGTAAGTAAGTATATTACGCCGTAACTTGGGATCTGGCTCTGCTTTTTATGATTTCCGTGGCTAAATAAGTTGTTGGGGGATAAGTAAGAAATATTCTATCTGCTTACATTTTGGGGCCCATAGTATCAAAATAAATGAAGTGATCCAAGTGATATTGATTGGCATAAAGACACGAAGTTGATATAGGGCGGGTGTTGTGTGGCCCAGTGTGGCAGTATATTTGCTGAAATAAGCCACAATAGTCGGTCACCAATATGACTATTGTTGAATGTGGTTTTTTATAGGAGACATTTTTTACCTTTATTCCCGTTGTCCCCGTATGCCATATCCCCGTCACGGGGACTGCGGGACGTGATTAAATTTATTTCCCGTTGTCCCTACAACGTATATTTGGCTAACGGGGAAAACGGGAAGTAAACCATATTTCTGGGTGGTTTAAAAAAAATAACCACGAAGGTGATGGGGATGGATGATTTTTTTAACAGTAACATATTATGAATTGATTGCTTGAGTTGATTAAAGGCTGGATAAATGAGTAGCTAACAGCAGGGGTCTGTGGCTAAAACTGAAAACTCGGCATGAAAATTGAATGCACGTCCGCAGATACTTTTTCAGAAAATAACCTTTTCAACACATTTGCTCAAAAAATGCATTTACGAAGCCTGTATGCATTGTTCGAAAGTTAAAAATTATGCACCATACAATGGAGCGTGCGGCAAAGTAGGTACTCTCACCTAAGTACATATTTTACCGCAAACTCCGTTGTATAGCGCCGTGCGTATTCTTTACGGTTTTTTTTTAATTTCCATAAAAATGAATAAGAATTCCACCAAGGAGTTTCACATCACGAGAATAAATAAGCTGAATGATCGAACCTCCTTGGAAGCGCTTTTGCTGTATACGTTTGTCTCATTTTAATAATAATAGAGAAAATGAGAGAAGATTAATAAAAAAAATAAAGTATGTGTTTCTAATTTTCACCACGCGCATGTGGCGCCCTTTGCAAATTCGCGCCATTTTCATATTAGAAACGTCAAAGATTGTTGCGACTTTCCGACAGATTTCTAGAGACAAAAAGTTTGTTTCATTACTTATTGTAATGTTTTCTCGCAAATGTGTCGAAAAACATTGTATGACACACGCGCGGATTTGGTTTTTACAAACTCGTGACTATGGTAAGCCCTCGACTTCGTCTCGTGCTTACATTCGTCTACTCGTTTGCAAAAACCAACTTACCGCACTAATATCATAAATAACTATTTTCCTATTTCTACTTAAATTCCATGAACTTTATTCACAAAATTCTTATATATCATAGATAGGTGGAATTCGGATAGAGACACACAAATACAAAAACAAACGCAATGTATGTTTGTAGCTGGTCTGGTACTGCATGCTCCCACGGACAGGTATGTATGTGACGTGTATACGATAGAAATAGTTAAAAAAAAACTCTACAAATGAAAACTGCTTTTAGAAAAAGCGTAGTCGATATGTCGAGTCACAACCTTCTGCCAAGCCTAAAGGAATACTACTATTCGTACTGTCTGGTTTATTGACACATTCTTAACAGTCATCTAAACAAACTCAGTGTGCTTTGATAAGAATTTGATCGCCGTCTTTTCTGAACGAAAAGTTAGTCAATTAGGCAATTCCAATGATAGAAAAAAATGAGATATTGGTTACGAATGATTTGAAATTTGGTTGGCTCAAAAGGTTTGACATGTGACGCGCTGTAGAGTCACACATGGAAAACAGTCAGCGCGTCTAATGGATGGGTTGCACGATACCTGGATATCCACGTTCTGTCCACCTGAGCGTTGACACAGCACCAGAGTCACAAAAAACTCAAAATTTCACTATTTGCGATTTTTTGTTTAGAGAGCGATATTGTGTTCAACACAATAGATCCACCTTTGACGTTTCGACGTTCTCACAAAATGAACGCCCGAAGCATGATCGCTCCTTCTCACTCGTAGTTACGAGTGCGTCGCGGTATGTGCGGGAAAGGGCAAAAAAAACAATTAAGGGCTTATAATGCTGTCAACATAATCCATAGATTATGTTATGCTCTATGGTAGGATCAGCACAACCAGATATCTTGATGCGGAAATTGGATCCAATCGTTAAAGCTGCGTTCTGTAACATAAGCGCAAGCGGAGTGGCAAAGTCTAAAAGTTGGGCGGTGTTGAAACCGGGATCGGAATGAACAAGTTCTGAATATCTGGTAGGTACCTACCATAAATATAAATACCTAGTAAAGTTAAGATCGTTCAAACGTTTGCTCATCGCTTGACAACAGGTGACATAAGGTTTTTTTTTTTGTAGTGTTTTTTAGTACCTACTCCATGCCTTTGACCACATAACTTGGCATATTATATTTATCTTATTCAAGCGTACGATCGATCCCGACAATAGTCGACCACGTTACTTTCGCTTCGGACTAGGAAGACCATTTTAGGACCACATTAGTGGTGTCATTTGAGCGCGCAGTTCGCCCATTCTTGCTGTTTAAGGGTACACGCCTAGTCGTGCCACATCCTCGTCGCTACCGCTTACGTCAGGGGACACAGCTTAACCCAACGAGAATAGTAAAATACGCTGACTGAAAGTTAAACGTTATCTATCTCGTAGCTTTTGTAGGTAAGTCGTATTGTAAGCTGAGAAAATGGCAGGCCATTGTGTACATCCATTTTCACTGATGGTGCCAGAGCATGGGCCATTTAAGAGTACAAATACCGTCCGTGTGGAGGGCAGTTTAATAAAGTGATGCACGAGTTGTTGTAATGGCCGACAATAAAGAAGATTGGGGTGCTTCTTTTAGGACAGGATCTGTCATTAATAGTGGATAACCCTTGTGTGGCTTATATAGTGAAGTGCCTGGGGTTGGGGGTTGAGTGTCAACGTCTACTCATAGTAATTGACGGCCCGTGTCAATTCTGACTAGCTTCGATAGCCCACACTTGCGCACAGCGTACATTGTGCAGGCATGAGAGTCCCGCCACGGCTACGGCTTTTGTTTGAATGAGTCAGACTCTTACTGACAAAAACCTATCCGTGTTCCTCCTAATGCACCATCCTTTAACGCAAAGTAGGACCAGGTACCGGTGCAGAATTTGCGTAGTCTTAGTGCCCCTTGCGGAAACCGAAATAGTTCTCCGCCAGATCCTGCCCTACCCCCACCAGTTGCCGGACGAGGCGGTTTGCAATTATTCTTTCAAAGAGCTTGCCCATTTCGTCGAGGAGCACGATGGGTCGGTATGCGGACGGAGAGTCCGCGGGGTGCCTCGGCTTCCTAATGAGGACCAGTTTCTCCGTGTTCCTACAAAGTGGGAACTGGTCCCTCTCCAAACATGCGCTTAGTTGAGGTCCGAGAGCCTCCGAAGCCAGCACCCAGGCTTTCGCAAGTGAGCCGTCGGGTTCAGGGGCGGTATTTTTGGCCTTCAGCCTGTTTACCGTCACGCTCAGCTCTACCTTGGTCACCTCCCGAGCATCGTCATTGTCGGTGATGGATGACGACGGGGTGGACGGCGTTGTCGCAAGTGGTGGAGCCATAGGGAGAATGCTCCCTATGGCTTCCCACTTGGTGGGCGGCTTTTGCCTCTCTGTACTAGGACGCTTATATCGGACATAGAATTGCTACGTCACATATATCGGACATGGCCTCCCAGAACCCCTTCGCCTTGTCGTCTGGGCAGAGACGTCAAACCAGATGTACCGGTAATCGGAATAGGTTCCCACCTCCTCTATGTCGCGCTAGTTGACGACACGCGGCTGTCACCGCGTGTCGTCAACTGGCAACAGGGCTTGCGATCGAAATGTCCACCACCGACTCACCCTGAACATACGAACCCCAGTTTAGGACGACCAGGTCTGTCTCTACAGCACAGTCCTCCACCATCAAGCCCCGCGTGTCCGTATAACGGGAACCCTAATCCACGTGCTTGACATTGAAGTCCTCGAGTTTGGTTCGGGGAGGAGTAGACCCCCACCACGACAATCTCCCCGCACCGTGCTGCTACGCAACTCTACCCTCTCCTGACACTCTCGAGAGACGGGTTATCGACAGCAGCAGCTGACGAGATTAGGGCCACTGAGTCATCCAGGTCCTCCACCCAGTCATCCCTGGGCGGGACAAAGTACGGATCAGCGACCACAGCGATGTTAATTAACCACTGCGCAATGCTCTGGAGCACAGATCCTGAGCGATGGCGCAGTGGTTGATATTCGCCTGGAGGAGGCGTAATGAGGCCGTTATTGGCACTCTATTTCAGCCCCCTCCCGAGACCCCTGGGAGGGCTCCTCCGCGGCAGCCGGAAACATTATTACTTAAGATTTAAAAAGCATTATCACCAAAATGTCGCATAATTAGTCAGAGGCGTACGCTCGATTTATTTAACAAAGTCCAACAAAATAAGTGCTTTATATTCGAAATGTTACATTGACCTTAATCCTTGTTCTCGGTACTTGTCTACAGTATTTACTTAATTTTGCTTTTCATTTATAATGTTCGTGTTTTGAATAAGTAATAATAATTTAATTTTCAGTGAATTAAAATAAATTACTGTTTTCAGTATATTTTTGAATAAATTAGTAATAGTATTAACAGCTGTACAGCCGTTTGTGAATCTTTTACGACCTGAAATTTTTGAGATGTTTTATAATAATGTAATTACAGATTATAAATAGCGTAAATACAGATAGCGAATGAAATGGCGATGGACTCAGCAAATTGACAGAGTGTGCCTAACAATAAATTACACATTTTTCGTTGGGAAATCATCAAATAACTTTTCCGCTCTGGAAGGAGTGTCGGACTCTTGATGACTAAAACTCTCCCGTGTTCTTTCAAATGCCCCAATTTACGTTCCAGGGCCGCGGTAACTCTCCACTCCGCAAGCCTGGCAGGCATTGGTTCTAGTGGCCCCGATAACTATGAGGAACTGCCCTTAGGAAACGTAAAGGACAATGGCGAAATCTTAGCTGACTTAAATTTGAACGTCTATAAGTGACTTCTATACGAAAGACATTCCAATATTTGTCTACTTTTTTTCAAAGTATCATATTAACTAGTTAGGGCCGGATAAATCGGTATGTATCGTTAAATGTTAATAATTATTCTAAAACTCAATTAGGTGTACAATCATGTGAATTGATATAACTTTTTCGCGTCCAAAACAATTCAAGAAATGAGATAAATCGGTTTGAAATTGAATTACTCATATTGCCAAAAATAGCGAGAAATGACGAAATTCGGAGAAGAAAATGTTGATGAGAAATTATTGTGGTGAAAATAAAGGTTAGATACTAAGTTATTTTGAAAGTTATTTTGTTAATGAGCTTGTAATTTTAATATTCCTTATAAAATATGTTCCATGTTTGGTTTATTTTCTGGGAACATTAGATTAAATTTGGACGTTTTTTTTTGTAATTTTTTGCAAAAAGAAGGGTTATGAATTTTTGGGTGGCTCGCCGTCCGATCAAAGCCAGGCTCAGGTCAACGACGACGGTGCGTTGTGTTCCACGCGCGCCGCAAAGAGATGTCAGCGAAGTAGACGGGGCCCGTTAGGGCCAGAGCCTGCCAGGGTTTTGTTCGAAAGAGTTACCGCGGCCCTGGAAAGCAAAGGGCACTACGAGGAGCACGGATGGGTTTTAGTCAGGAAGAGTGACACTCCCTCCCGCTCCGCCCAGAGCGGGAGGAGTCATTTGATGATTTCCCATCCAAACCATTAATCATTATTTGACAAATGAGGTGTCATTGGAAGCGCCTAAGTTGTCTGCTGGTTATACGCTAGGTTATGTTGCAACAAATTGTATGTGGCGCCCTCTAGGGCGGCACATTAAGACATGAACTAAAATATTTGTTTTTATTAATATGTTCGTGTTGAGTATCAAACTAGAGGGCTTAATCAGCACATTTCAAATATATACATTGTTGATAATTGTCGAAATTTGAAACCCAAAATATTTTTTTTAAGAAAATCTATAAACCACATCGAAGTTTCACAGCCTCATTACGTGAACTTCTTTCTATCTGCCTTTCCAAATTTTACTGTATTTTCAAATTATTTGGATTTGCTGACTCACGGGGAAATAATAATACTTTTTTACGTTACGTACCTACATTTTTTTTAAATAAAACTTGAAAAGGCCGGTGTTTCCTACGAAAACAATAACAAAAAGCTCTTTCGTACCGCTCATAACTACGGGCATTCTATACGGACGCCTATTTGTATATAAAATAACAGTTACTCTGGCTATGTATCACAATACTGAAAGAACTATTGTTAACAAAACACTAGATACCATTTTCCCTTCTATTAATAGAAATGGTATTCATGTTATCTGTATGTTGTCACTCAAATGTCCGAAAATAATAAACATTCGGGCTTTCAGCCTTATCAGATTTATCTATATTTATTCAGCAAAGTACATACGTATGAAATGTATGCCACTTGACATATTCAGTAGAATGGATGTGCGAGTATGGTCCGGATTTATTGATTGTATTGAAGGCTTTCTGCAATATAAAAGAAGTTATTTGTCTGGAAAAAATATCTTAACACGTAATATTCTAAGTGCATTTGAAGCAAACTTCTTAAAAAAACTATCATATTATCCATATTCAACCCTAGTTGACGAAAAATATCATTACCAACATAAATAAAATATCATTTAAAAAAAAACGCCCAGGTGCGAGTGGGACTCGCGCACGAAGGATTCCGTACTATTATCTATAAAAAAACGGCAAAAAACACGTTTGTTGTATAGGAGCCAGGATTTATTTTATTCTGTTTTTAGTATTTGTAAATATAGCGGCAACAGAAATACATCATGTGTGAAAATTTCAACTGTCTAGTTATCGCGGTTCATGAGATATAGCCTGGTGACAGACAGACAGATGAACAGCGGAGTCTTAGTAATAGGGTGCCGTTTTTACCCTTTGGGTACGGAACCCTAAAAATGAAATATAATTTTAATTTTACCTTACGTGAAACATAAATATAAGAAAACTAAAATAAATGAAAGCTTCATCATGATTGGGTATTTTCCTGAATCAATCTAATTAAAATAATTAGAGTCGGATTTGACAGCAAGATACAACATTGCTTTACTAGCAAGTATGAAAGAAACATGAAATAAATCTCTTTTGCACTTAGTGGCAAAGCGATCTTCGATCCCTCTCTACTCAGCTGTCAAATCCAATTACTTAGATTGTCACGAGTAAAGTCCATCAGACAGATTTTCAAAAAATATTGGACACGCAATTCTTTCTTTTTTCATGTAAACGAAAGGTATTACTTGCTACCTATATTTGTACACTACAATTGTTAAACTTTATATCTGCACCAAATGCAGCCCCATTTCATGTCCAGGCTATTTTCTTTCCATACCAGCAGTGCGATTCTGTAAACATGTCGAAGTGAACACCCGGGCGGGGCGCACGACAGGTGAGTTGTCAAATCATACAAATAAGATGGAATGACAGCTCTATTGTCGTTCACTCTGCCTAGGTGAACACCGTGAGATGTCGATAGAATCGACCGGCAGGTTGCCTGGAAGAGATCGCGGAATGCGATAAAGCCGCCAATTGTATATTTTTTTTTGTTTAAGGTTTTCTTTCTGTGTCTTAATATTTTGGTGTACAATAAAGCCGAATTTACATTACGAAACAAGTTTCATGCATGATGAAATTTATTTCATAACACTACTTTCAGTACCTGCGAAACTAGTTTCATTAAAATAATAGTGTCGTGGAACCCACAGTATGTCTGTGTCCATGGCTCCGCCAACATCAAAGCTTTATTTTGTGTTACAAAATGTTGTCATATAAATGTTATTGGATGAAATTAAGAAAGGATTGTCTCGAAAGAAAAGATGTTGGTGGATTCGAGGCTGGCTAGCAAGAAAGCAAATACGACTAAAAAACACACATCCTATCAACGCAGGCGCTTTCGCGACACTAGTTTCACGTCGCGTTTATACGATGACATTAGTTGCATGACACTAGTTTTATTCAAAAATCGCGCGCATCACGAAACTGTTTCAGTGTCGTGAAATCGATGCATGCATTGTAAAACTTGACGTTTACATGTGAAATTGTTGGTGAAATTAATGTCACGGAACTACTTTCATGCCACTAGTTTCGTAATGTAAATCCGGCTTAAAGTATATATATGACGGCGCATCGACTAGCGCCATCTATGAAATTACTTTCGAACAAGACTGACAGCGGTTGGTCCAGCAGAGCGTTGATTGGTTGACGGCGTATTGACTAGCGCCGTCTATCGAATTACTACCGAACAAGACTGACAACGGTCGGTCTAGCGGAGCGTCGATTGGTTGGTGGAGCGGCCATGTTGAGACGGGGGATTCTCGTCTGGCAACGGCGACGGTTCACCATGAATACGACGAATCGCTAATATTCGGTGTAATCGTTTAATGTTTCGTGATTAGTTTGACTCATTGTTACTCGTAATTCTACTGAGATGTTAATGTTATAATTATTTGGAGGACCAATTATAAGAAATTGATTGTGTGACATCTTACAAGACTTTGATTAAAACTACGCCCATAAATACCCGCGCCAACGCTATGGCTGATCCTGAAGACATTTCTGATACTCTTATATCAGAAGTGGGATAGAACGGGCAACGACAAGAGATGTCGGGCGAATACAGTGTTATAAAATTATTAAATAGCATGGAAACTCTACTGACACGAGTGTTGGGTATGTCACAAAGTTCAAACGTGAGTACAAAAATGAACCCACTATCTTGTAGAGTTTAACCCAGATGATTCGGACACGGATATAGAAGGCTGGCGTGAAGTTACCGATCTTGTTGTTTATAAAAAAAAATCACTCGAAGGTGTGGATTTATTACTAGCACTTACCAGAGCACTCAAGGGCCGTGCTGCTAAATGTCCTACGAGACTTAACTTAAAATAATTGAAATGGAATGTGGTTAACCAAACTTTGTTTGCAAGGTGCTCTAAGCCAAATCTACTTCAAGATCATTTCGATGAAATCTTGCATTTCCAAATCGGAATAAAAGAAACGGCATCTGAGTATGCTGTGCCATTGTGGAATATGATTGAAGACTGAAATGGCCGAAGAAACAATAACGGGATTTTTCGTATCAGTGCTACGTCAAAAGGACAATCTGGTTCTTCGAGGGTTATGTGCACATGTCATCATTACCCGGGCTCAAATATTTAGAATACAAGTTAAAAGAAGACAAGAAAGGCGAGCGAAATTCCAGACCCTGAAGCAAAACAAGCCCGTATGACGGATTTAAGATTTACCGGCAGACGTCATCGGTGTGGAATTCTTGGACATCAAATTTCTGAATGCAGACAGCGACGTGATGCCCCTGAGCACCAAGAAAAAGTGATAGCTCCGCTACTACACCGACAACTACAACACACACGCTGAAGAAAACTAAGGTTGTATACTGCTACACCTGTGGCAAACCCGGTCATCTAGCCACAGTTTTTCCTGACAAGATCAATGGTGATAGAGCTGCAACAAGCGAGGTCAACCTCTGCGAGCAGCGCCTGTCGAGAGGCACCTTGAGGACGCCATCTGGTGAGCCAGTCTCGTTTCTTATTTGATAGTGGATATTAAATAGTGGTTAGTACAAGAGTACTGTGCGCGCTTGTGTTGTAGAGGTGATGAAATAACCTCCATGATTCAGATTTGCAGTGAATGTCATTAACTTCATCTGTTCTGTGGTATTGATTATAGAAAACTCAATTCTAATACCTCAAGGACGCAAAAGATTGCTAGAGATGGCTACATAGTTTAGTAAATTATGAGGAGGCCGAGACGGCGCCAGGAGTCATAGAACTCAATTCAGGTTCTCTTGCTAGGTTAAGTAGCTGTGATACATTGACAGTAGAATCAGATATTATTAAGGTTGATTCTAAAACCGTTGCTGCAAATTTAGATTTAGATTCTCTCAGTGTCACCTCAGCCCACGAAATTATTGAGCACGAAGTTATAATTCACGCTGAGCAAGATGATCTGTGACTGTTGGTAAGTCTCATCTTATTGATCCTATTTTATTGTGTACTGATTGATAATGATAACCCATAAGATGTGAATTAAAAGCAAAGCTGGACAAAAGGACACACTTGTCTCTTTGAGTTTTCAATGAAGGTGTCGTACCGGGCCATACCTGTGTGGTTGGTTGAAAGGACACACCTGTGAGTGTCGTACCGGGCCATACTTGTGTAGTTGGTTGAAAGGACACACTTGCCTCTTTGAGTTTTCCATGAAGGTGTCGTACCGGGCCATACCTGTGTGGTTGGTTGAAAGGACACACCTGTGAGTGTCGTACCGGGCCATACTTGTGTAGTTGGTTGAAAGGACACACTTGCCTCTTTGAGTTTTCCATGAAGGTGTCGTACCGGGCCATACCTGTGTGGTTGGTTGAAAGGACACACCTGTGAGTGTCGTACCGGGCCATACTTGTGTAGTTGGTTGAAAGGACACACTTGCCTCTTTGAGAATTCAATGAGTATCACGGAAGTTGGTAAAAGGTGTCGTACCGGGCCATACCTGTGTGGTTGGTTGAAAGGACACACCTGTGCTGACCAAGCTATGTTTTCTTACTTTAATTTTAGACTGATTTACTGATCCTAATACTGGATCTTGTTAAACAGCCTGTCAGGTTGGACGAGCGGATTATGGAATTTATAAAGTAGCTGATGCTTGCAAACCTTGATTGCAGGATTACTTCAAGAAGCGCCCGAGGACGGTCGCAGGTCAGTCTGGCCGTGACGGCGCATCGACTAGCGCCATCTATGAAATTACTTTCGAACAAGACTGACAGCGGTTGGTCCAGCAGAGCGTTGATTGGTTGACGGCGTATTGACTAGCGCCGTCTATCGAATTACTACCGAACAAGACTGACAACGGTCGGTCTAGCGGAGCGTCGATTGGTTGGTGGAGCGGCCATGTTGAGACGGGGGATTCTCGTCTGGCAACGGCGACGGTTCACCATGAATACGACGAATCGCTAATATTCGGTGTAATCGTTTAATGTTTCGTGATTAGTTTGACTCATTGTTACTCGTAATTCTACTGAGATGTTAATGTTATAATTATTTGGAGGACCAATTATAAGAAATTGATTGTGTGACATCTTACAAGACTTTGATTAAAACTACGCCCATAAATACCCGCGCCAACGCTATGGCTGATCCTGAAGACATTTCTGATACTCTTATATATAGATAAATAAATAAAATGCAGTCCGTTGAATAATCCGCGCGATGTCTCATTTTAATATACGTTTAACCAGTCTTTACGTCACAAGCCCCCACTCTTGAACTTTGGTGCGCTATATCCTTAATATTTTTTTATTGATTTGAAATGTCATAAAAAAATACATGTCTAAAAATTTTTGAAAATGAAATAAAAAAAGGACTCTGAATAAAATATAATTATTATTTTCCTATCTAGAAAACTACCTCATTTATATTTTTCACCTGGGTTATTGCAAGCGCTGTAAACTTCTCATCAAGAAAATTGAAACTCCTTTGAAGTTTGGTTTTTACATTAGACAAAATAATGCCAGTTAATTGCGGATATTATAAGGTATCGTTTAATGAATATTAATGTTTTGTTAGTGTTTTGCTCTAGGTGGAGCGGGAGGGAGTGTCAGACTCTTACTACGATGACTAAAACCCATCCGTGCTCCTCGTAGTGCTCTTTGCTTTCCAGGGCCGCGGTAACTTTTTCGAACAAAATCCACAACCGTGATGTGACCCTTACAAAAGAATTAAAATGATAGAAACAAAGACATAAGACAAAAAAAATGTTTTAAAAGTATTCAGTATCTCGTATTTCCTCTTCTGGCTCTTATTACTGCTTCCATGCAGTTTCTCATGAAACGGACTAGAGTCACAATCTTGTGTTGTGGAATATTATCCCACTCTTCTTGTATAGCTGTTTTAAGATGGCCATCGTCTCCGGAGCAGGATCTCTCACTCTGACTCGTCTCCTCAACTCTTCCCATAGGTGTTCTATGGAATTCATATCCGGGCTTGTTGCTGGCCAGCTCATAACTGTAACCGTATCACCATAGGTACCGACTTTGCTAAGGTATTCATTTAAAATGCCCTGGCCCATTGTCCTGCATAAAAATGAACTCTTTGCCATTAAAATGTGCGTAGGATACCACATGAGGCTCCAGACACTCTTCGATCTTGGGATTACTGTAGATAAATTTTCCTCCTGGAAGAATCACTTATACGATGTTTGCGGTAAGATGAATAGTTTTATTTACCTTCTGAGACGTATTAGCTGTGAAATATCTAGAAACTCTGCAATTACTGCGTATCACGACTATATTTTCTCCATATTGCGGATCATCATTCTTTCACATAAGTATATGATCTATTTATTCACAATATATCAAAGAAATTATAATGTAATAAATATTAAATACAATCTTACGGACTAATACCTATTAGTAACATGCCCAATAAATTCTGTTCTATTTACTTTATGGCTAACGTCTCATTGTGAGCTGACTCAAAAGTTATGTCCTTTATCATTTTCAGTCAATCACAGTGATACGTGAGCTTCGCCCATAAGTATTTGTCAGTACCTACCTTCTTACCTATGGCTAAGCCAAAAAGGTTTTTCCCAAGTCTGTAACAATAGGCAAATTCTTAGGGTTTATGACAGTAGGTAGAACCCGTCGCTTCTTATCAGTGCCCAATGTTTCAGGACAAAATTATTGAACTACAAAGGGTAGGATACTATCTACAAGTCACAAAAAAATACTCTTTTCTAGATCGAAATCGCGAAAAAAAGTCAGCTATTCAGTAGCTACATTTTGTCGAGTAAAGCGCATAGTAAAAGTTGTTCATAATGATGAATACAATGATCCCTTTTTAGGTTGGTATTGCGTTTGTTCTTCTACACGTTGTATAAAATATGATATTATATTTATCATCTACCATATAGATTTATACAGATACACACATCATCTCTATCTATGCCTGTTAATGATTTTATTGAAATAAGTTCCTCAATTCTATGTGCAGTTTGAATAGTGAGTGATATTTGTGACGCTTTTGAACACGTTTTGCACAGTTTGGCTTTGCTAACACGTTTTTATTTCCACGCCATCTAGCTTCGAGTGGAAACAACTGCTGCTCATCACCGAGCCCGAGTCACAGTTGCACGTCGGTGGCAAGTCAACGTGCCATCTCATGATGAAATCGGTCGCCAACTTCCTGAAAAAGGAGGAGATCCTTTACACCCCGTGGGACACCACATCAGATGCTGGCAAGAATTACACAGAAAACTTGAAGTTTTACCTCGGCTACAAATACACAAGTAAGTTTAGAATAATGTAAACCTCCTGCCATCTATCGAGTGTACGTTCTGGTAAGTGAAGCGCCGAGCCGCACTGCGTCATCACATTGAACAACGGCGTTTATTTTCTGAAACAGAGATGACGCTGTTACCAACTTTGCAAACACGAATATTTTCATTCCGCTACTCAACAACAGATGCCGCTAGCATATTCTAAGCTTATTTCGGTTACCCACAGATTCGACTGGGGTCGCGCAGCTTTAATATACGATACTCCGGCTTACGAGATATATGTCGGCGATTCTGGCGGATACTTGCTTGCTGCCACTATCCATAACTTCATGCTGGCCGAAGGCATAGATGTGTTCGGCTGGGAAATGATGGACCAACAATCTTTTGAAGAAATGTTGGTTCAGATTGTAGGAAACACCTTCGCGAGTGAGTTGAGTTTTGTGTAATGGCTGAGGGCTTATTAACACCACTTTAGATTTAAGTGTTAGGTGGTAACATAGGGTGTGCATTACTTGAAATCATAATGTTCTAAACACAGCTTTAATGAACTATCACGATATTTGATTTTCCGCACGTTTGATGATTGAGTTTTTTTGCACAAAAATGATTTTAACACCGGTTTTGGTTTACAGAATGTCATTTCATTCTTCTTTATGATATACTATCCAATAAAGTTTTATGAGAAAAGTCTAGAAACCGAAGAATATCTATCTTTTATTTTTGGATGAAAGTCGTGGGCGTCTGAAACGAGAATCTATCTTGGATATAAGTTTTGACGAGCCTGGGGTTGGTTATAATAATAACTATTGATTGTATTAGGTATGTGATAATATGACGGTTCCAGTGTTCATATGCCTACTAAAATTCTCGAGATGCCTACTTTTGCTTTTGCAAAATTATCTTTTGGATTTGATCATGTAATTGGGATTAAGTATAATGACCACCATAAAATGCTTTGATACCCTTACCTAGTTCTTTTACCAAAAATATATATTTGACACAGAAAAATGAAGTCTAAAATTACAATAGTACTAGCTATTTTAGTCACGACTGCACTTCAAATTGTATTCGAACACCAAATGTAGTAAATTATCACCAAATCTTAGCGAGCAAATTAATGCGCAATTTTTGCCTAAATAAACTACTGTGATTGCCATATATGCCATATATGATGTAGGCTTGGGGTTACAAACTGGATAAAATAGGTTAGGTTAGGTCAGATTTGTGACCAACCGCCCGCGAGCCGAGCGAGTGAAGCGAGCGGTGCCGCGGCAGCGGCCGGCGAGCGCTACTTCTCGAATATTTTTTTGGAAAAAGTTATTTATTTCACACTTTTTTAACTCCAAACACCAAACAATAGCTGCCAATAAAAATGAAAGAAAGCTTATAAATTAAAATAAAGCTTTATATTTACTTAAAAGTTTTGGATTAACAATGATTTGTTTGACATTAGTTTGCTTAAACAGGATAGCAAGATGTAAAAACTTTGATTTTAATTTTATATTAAAATGCTGGTATGATTTTGGTGATCATTTACTACTTTTGGGTTAACAATGATTTATTTGGAGTCATTTTGCTTAAATAGGATAGCGAGACGTTAAAATTTTGGTTATAATTTTAAATTAAAATGCGTGTTTAATTTTGGTGATCATTTACTATTTTTGTCTCCTAAATGTTACTATGTCTGGTGGTAAGTTAAACATAAGCCCATGTAATTTGGTAAAAGGCTAATTTGTATCTACCAACTTAAACTGGCGATTTCTTGTAGAAGAATCGAATAAAGAAGTACACGTCCTTATTAGTTTGATTTTAGCAATTTGGAATCGATCAGCTACAAAATTTAAATAATCCATCATTATTTCCAGTCATAACTAATTTAAATTAGCCCAAAAATATTTTATTTTATTTTTTCGTTCCTAGATATTTTGTATCGATTTTATTTATTTGTAATATATAAACTAAATAGATACACATTTATTAAAAAACCAAGTGTACTATATAAAATGAGCAATCTTATCGCACAGGGTCCAGACAACCTTTGAATGGACTGAACGTCCCTTTCCTAACAAAAACAAACAACTTCAAAAATGAATGTAAACTTTTAACAAATTAGTTACGATCTACGATTCTCTGAATTTGCGTGTTATTAGTTACTTTAACGTAGCTTTCAGCGATTACTTTTAGAAACCCACCTGTGCCTGTTATAACAATGGTAATAATCTGAAAACATCTCTACCAACGATAAATTTTGTTTTTATTACATTTCTCAACTTGATATGCAAAATATATTATGATTGTTTTTTTGCTTGGGGATGGAAGAAAAATATGCGAGGAATTATTGCCTTGTTATTTTCATTGCTTGGGAAATGTTTCTGGAATGTAATTATATGTTTGAGATTTCATATTAGGTATCATGAAAATAAGTAAGGATTGAATTGTGACTGGAAAATATGTTCAGAAACAGAATATTTCCACAATTTCAGCAACCAAATCTCATAGTGTAATTAAAACATAAATGCTGAATAAAAAATAAAAAAATTGTTAAAAAAATAATTTAGTAATATTTTTTTTTTCCACCTACCTACTTTTTTATTTCAATCATGTAAGATTTAATAGGTACAATTACAGTAGCAGAATAATTCTCTAAGGATTATTATAAGAATCGTTTGATCAAACGTCAAGATTCAGGCTGGTAAAACGTCTGTTTTCACAATTTTAGAGGGCTCAGCAGATTATGACAAGCTGTAAAACTAGTAGGTACTGGTAATTCTTATATTATAAAGATCTTCGGTGTCTAGTGGTGGAAATATTTTGCTATCACTATATTTCATTAAAAACCGTATCATTGTAAACCGAATGTGTTAAAGAAGTTTACAATAAAATTAAATTTTGTTTTCATTACAGACAATCAAATGAAAAACGATTTCGTACCGTAATAAAAACATCTGATCGATTTCTTCCTCAACAAAACTGTCCTCGTTGTTAACGGTTCAGTATATTTTTAATACCCAAATACGTTTTAGTGCTTGCTAAGTACGCTTGGGGCTCCTATTTCCCGTTATAACATAAACAACGAAAGTCTTTTGTCATGAGGTCACCGTTTCATGAAACATAAATCTTCCCCAGCTGTTACTAAAGCAACAAAAACTGTGAAGGGCCTATATTATCCAAAGGGATCCTTTTTTGTTGGCCTTCTAAGAATCAAGCGTCATATTGGTCATAATTTCCATTTTGGGGATACGGAAAAACGGGAATTGATAACTGATGATGTTTGAAAGAAACATCTACTTCGTTCAGTCTAGTTTGCCAATTTGACTAAGTTGCTGGTTTTTGATTTGAGTATTTTGAGTTAAAAGCGTGTCGAACCCTTTTTAACCGACTTTACAAAAAGGAAAAGGTTCTCAATTGGGTTACTTTTTATTACCTCATTTTTCTGTCATTTATGAACCGATTTAAAAAAAAAAAATATTTTATGTGTCCCATAGAAATTTCAACAAAATAAGTAAGTTTAAATATTTTTTTATATAGGTACTTCACTTCAAAAATAGATAAACGTCGATAAATACCCTTTTTTATGTATAGAAAATGATCAAATGACTGAGTGTCAGACTCTTACTGATTTAAAACCATCCGTGTTCCTCCTAATGCCTTTTGCGTTACTGGGCCACGGTGACTCTTTCGAACAAATTAGGTATTAATCGACGTTTGGAAAGTAACTGTCCCAGGTACATATCAGGGTGATGGAATGATGCTCTAGAAATCCGAACTTTTTGAAAAACACGATGCACTCCTTATAAACAGCCGGATACTGTAACCAATCGTTTGAAATATTATCTTTCCTTCAAAAATCGTTCAAAAATTTCTGGGATAAGAACCAACCTTCAAACATAAAACAAAAAAAAAACATGATATTTGAGGAAAATCTCTATCAAAACTACAAAGAATCTATCCACGTTATCTTCCAAATGACCCAGCGGGCATCGCCCTCAGACCGTCTTGGCACAAAAATAGGACAAAAACACACTTGAAATTAACGTGTCATTTACATCGGAAACAATTCAACCACAATAGTTTAAATGTGAACATGCTGCCACGTGAGTTCTACCCGTAATAAGTTGAATACAGCTAAAGAAAAATAAACCTTTTCCTTTGTGTATAATAGTCGGCGGCCATCTTGAATTGGCGCGAAAAACGATAATACGGTGTTTATTGAAGAATGCATGGGGTGCGGTGGGACGCGTTTCCATACAAGTCAGAGGAAGAACATGCGCAGTCGGCGCCATTTAGTTTCAAGATGTTTGAATATTCAAACATCTTGAAACTAAATGGCGCCGACTGCGCATGTTATTCCCTCTTTTATTATTCAATAATTTCAATTTCTTAAGGATACTTCTGGTACATGACTTTTGATGAAGTTGTGAAAGAAATATACAAGTTAACCCTGAACCTTTTCAATATACCTGACTCATCGGGCCACAGATAATTTTTAAGGCGTGAGTTTCAAAGACTAAATCAAAACCGTTTTGTTACACAAACTAACCTTTTCTGTGATCTGCCTCGTACTTAAAAAAAGTTCAAATTTAAATCGCAATTATCTTCTCAGTAAACACCAATGTCAAATTTGTCAGAATGTAGGTGTGTTTTTGACATTTTGCGACTGCGATACGAATGAGAACGTTGCTTAAAATTACGGCAATTCCCACAGACACCCGAAACCTCTGCAACGAACGACCCGCAACGATGTGATTGCATGCCCTTGTGTCCTGACTTGGGATTATCGACCTGCCGATGTTAATTAATATGCTCTCACGTCAAATCTTCAAGCTCTTGGCCCTGACTACACAATAGGCGTCTCGCTCTATACTTAGGATATGAAAGGCCACTTGGGATGATGACAGGAAGACAAACACCTTTTGAGGTATCTTATACATTCAGACATAACATGACGGCTGTCATCTCTGTGCTATGAGCGTAGGTGTTTTACACCCCAACATTTCACGAGTAACTTCTACTACTAATTTCGTACGTAGAGGCTAACATAAACTCAGACCTTGGACTGCTGCGATAGTTTACATAAAAAATAATAACATCATCATCTGCCTAGCCTTTTCCCAACTATATTCAGCTGAATACCAGTATTTTACGTGGAGCGGCTGCCTACCAGACCTCCACAACCCATTTAACTGGGTAACACGGTACTTCTAGGCAAGACTGGTGTCAGATTTTCTGGCTTCTGACAAACCGTAACGACTGCCAAAGATCTCTAAATGACAGCCGGGACCAACGGCTTAACGTGCTTTTCGAGGCACGGAGGAGTCTCGGTATGTTAAGATGGTCACCCATCCACAGACCAACCTCGGCAAGCGTTGCTTATCCTTGAAGATTGGTTATAAAAAAATAATAACATAATCATGAAAATTAATTGAAGCTCTTAACCTCATCTATCGCTTTCCATCAGGCGTGATCGAGGTCAAGAGCAAGCACATTCCGCAATAATAAAAAAATAAAAAAATCGTTGAAATCCTAGCCTAGCTTACGGCTTTTTAGGGTTCCGGAAAATTAGAACGGTAATAAAATGTCGTTCTAAAGAATATAGGTATTAGGTTTTATTCGAAACCCTTAGCTTGAGATGAGATTTCGATTCGCCCTTGGCCGGTTTTCTTTACTATTAAAGGCTCTCGTTTAACCGCTGATGGTAAGCATGCCTAAAAGCAGATATATTCTCTTGAATTAAATACCCCTAGGTAATACTTATCAAGAAACACAGACTCCGGCAAAGAATATACCACCCCTCCCCCTGCAAAATACCTTTACTCTTGACCTACCAATCTGCATAAATTCCTAAGTCTTCATCAGCTAAGGAATGAATAACAAAGCTATTCGTTCGAAGGCAACTTTAGTTAAAAAATTCTAACATTATTATGTTAGAATTTTTAACAAGAACCGGGTCCTTAATAAAAGACCCGGTTCTTGGACACTTTATGACAAGGTAGAAAAAGGTAGCTATTGAAGTTTATTTTGTACAGGATTATTTTTTGTTCTGATTTGTATCGTGGTTATTGAACATCAAAAGTTTTGAGCAAGGCTTTAAGGCTTTATTTTATATGAAACATAGATAAATAAAAATATAAGGTAAAAAGCCGGGCAAGTTGCTTAGGAGGGTTAAGCGTCGCTCCGGATGTCATTATGTCACTTAGCGGAGGGGCCAAACTAGCGACTCCCGACGTAGTTTGAAACTCACATTGAGCGATGTTTACTATTTTGGGTTTATGCTTCTCTAGTCCCGCCCTTAGATAGGCTTTCTGATAAAGTTGTAGTAATTGGTCCAACACTGTCTATTTATGTTACGGACCTGTTATGCAGTAGTGACCTACCGCATCACGATTATTGGGAGTTTGGTATCTTTAAGACTTCTTCTCATACAACCCTTGAAAGCTAAAATTAATTGTTATATTGTAGCACCACAGAGCGACTGTGCTACTTATAAAATATAAGAAATGAAACTCGGTTTGAATATTCAAGCAATCCGGCCGAACTGCGAGTCACTACATCAGTCAATATAAAATCAACACATTCTTACATTCTTTCCTTATTATTTTTTTTTCTACTGGACGCTTCGTATGTCCCTATGATTAACTTGGCTGCCAGAGGTTGCAGCTAAGGAGGCTACAATATTACTAAACTCAACGAAGACGTAAGCAAAAATTGATTGAAGTAGTAATTTTATCAGAATTTATTGTAAAACCAACCTTTGATAATTTTATTATGAGTATTGATAGTTTGGATCTTTATTTTCTATTAATAATCATTATTGATAGAAAATGATATGAGAGAATGATTTTACAAAAGAAAAAAACAATTCCGAAACCCTAAGACAAAAATGACGAGTACCTACCTAAATCAATACAAAAGTTACAAACAAACAGATTTTCAATATCTTAATACCTAATCGCCAGATGGAATAGCCAATAAATATACCATGTTTGCCAAAAATTGCCTTTCTTTCAGAACCAAGATTGTTTGTCTTAAGTTTCGGTAATAGTCTCATTTCTTTGTCAAACAACTTCTTATTTATCTGCGTTTAATAGAAAAATGTATTTCTATTATCTTTTGGGATTACAGAAAAATATCAGTTTATTTAGGATGCTTACAGATGGATAGATTTCACTGGTGTTTGACGTGTGGTCTCTACGCAAATCGCAATTAGGAACGTGCTTTTGATATGGCGTTAGTTTTTTTTAACCTTATTTCATGGAAAATATTTGTGTGAAAAATAGAAATGAGATGACTATTGAGCTGTATGGAAATATAAAAGGTGTTAAATTTCAAACAAAACATTTGCAGGCTCTTTTCAATTGTAAAGGTCATTCATTGAAAGATAAAGCACGTTCCAAAGTGTAGATCTTTATGGAGAATAACGTACAAGAAGTTTCACGGACTCTGTTTTAAATAAATACATATATTGTTTGTCTATTACGCTATTAACTCGAAACGAACAGGTTTTTATTACCTAGGTACTAGCAATCCGCCCAATCTGTGAGGGCGCAAATTATACTACGTATTACAGATTAAACGCAATACCTCTTAAGGGTCATTGGCCATTGTACTCATCATTATGAAGATCTTTTACGCGACCATTACCGAAATCGCGAAAAAAAATCAGCCGGTTAGTATATTTTGTAAAGTTATGCGCACAGAAATGTATGGGGCAGTCCATTTTTTTTCGCGATTTCAGTGTTGGTCACATAGTGAAAGTTGTTCACAATGATGAGTACAATGCCCTCTTAAGAGGTATTGCGTTCATTCTGTTACACGTTATAAACACAAACATTTTTGACTAATAGAAAAAGTAATAAACGAGAAATGTTTATTGCTTTTTCCATTAGTCAAAAATGTATTAGAATCTGTTGCGTGATTTAAAAAAAAATGAGACAAAGGCAGACACCACCTTAGTTTTATACTATTTAGAGATACATTCTAGAGCTGACACATTCCTTATCATCTCTTCTTTTTAGCCTCAAACACTACCCAAAATATGAAATAATGCACGTCTTGTTCACTGAAGCGAATTTTCACCAAATTTATTAGAAGCTGGGAAAAGCGTTCCTGTATCCCCGATGAGTTACGGGCCGTGCGGCCGCAGAATTTATAATTCCAAGCGAGGGCCAAATTGAGTGCACTTAAAAACGTATTCTTTCACTTAGTCCTTTTATGATCGTTCCTCCAACATCGAATAGGAGGTTTTTTTATTTGTTTTGGATGTTTGTAGTATTAATGGAAGTATAATGGGTTTTAAAAGGATGTAGGTAAGTACTGTTTTGGGGCTTTTTAACAGCTTTCCAAAAAAGGAGGAGGTTCTCAATTCGACTGAATTATTTTTTTTTTTGTATGTTTGTTCAGCGATATTTTCGTCAATATTCAACTTTTTTTGTTTGGAAGGTTATCTTTCCGGACTAGTCCCATTTTAATTTGGTGAAGATCTGATGAAGAACTTCGGAGATAGGTAACGGAACTCTTCAATAAATCATAGCAAACCTGTCGGGATTGCTGAAATCGCATGTCTGTTTATTGTTAACACTAGTTCATAACATATCATCACGCCGCTTTGAAGGGGTACGCAGATGTGTACAATTCAACCATGGTTTTGGGGCTACCTACCTATTCAGGAATAACTTTATTGTTTATGAACCGATCTTGATGATTCTTTTTGCGTTGGGTTTAGTTAAAGCTGACCACTAAAAAAAATTGCCACGCTTGGCAGGCGGGTTGTCGAACGCAGTGTAGCTGTTGCAATGTACAGAGAATGCTGCTGCCCATTCTCTGGTGAGTCTCTTAGTCGCCTCTTACGACACCCACGGGAAGTGATGGGATGGTGCTATTAATGGAAGTACAGGTATGTAATTCTGTAGAAATCTCACCGTTACTTAGGCCAAGTAAGCTTGAAGAGAGAGATTATTAAATCCGTCTCATTCTAGGGATTGCCAAACTCAAAATGTTCTTGTGGTATTTTTTTTTTTAAGAACAGAACGGCACATCACACAGTTAAATTTAGATATCACCCATAAATATCCTGAAAAAAACCCAGTTGAGTAGACTGAGTCTAACTTTTCCAGATGACTTTCATATCACCCACAAAAAATCAGTAAAAATATTTGATTAAAAATCTCTCAATACTTGGCTTAAGCCCCAAAATTCTTTTGTCTGTCATGGCTCGGTCATGTTCGTAATACATTGTCAGTTTTCTATTGTAACCCTAGATCGGCCGGCCGTTCCACGCTTCATTAAATTCGGTACATCGACCATGACCGCCTTTTGTGTACACATAATAAATAAGATTGTATCTTCATAGATTACGGATAAATAGAATATTTTGGATGAAGAGATTTATTTTTGATGAAGTACCTAAACAAACCTATTATAAACTTCGGGCTTGGGACTCCTTTCATGTGTTTTTCGCTAGTCCTCATAGTTTCGGATTTGGCCATCCACGCACACCTGTAAAATTTATATTATGTATACAACGTGTAACAGACGCAATAACGTGCAAATAAACGCAATACCTGAAAAGGGGTCATTGTACTCATCATTACGAACATTTTTAATGAAAAAAAATCGCCTTCCTCATACATTTGCGCATAACTTGTGAAAATGTAATGAACACCTGATTTTATTTGCGATTTCGGGTTCAGTCCCGCGTATATTCTGTTAAACAATGTAGGTATAGGATGTTTTAATTTATAGACATGATAAATATGTGGTTGGTTATTTCTTATACATATAACGTGTAACAGAATAAACGCAATACCTCTTAAGGGGTCATTGTACTCATAATTTCATAATTATGAGTGATTTCACGATTTCGGCGTTGGTCCCGTGAAAGTTGTTCATACAACTTTCAAAAATCTGCTGTTCAGTACATTTTGTCGAGTTATGCGCATGGAAATGTATGGGACAGTTGTTTTTTTTTGGATGTTCATATCAACGTATTTGAAAATATTGACGAACACTGAGTTCGGCGTGGCCGAAGGTTTCATAGAGACTGTTTTAATGGGCCGAAACTTATCGAAACCGAACCTTTGGTCGGTCTTTAATATTCAGCCATAGCATGCACGATATTATTAAAGTCAAGCGTTCCATAGCTCGTTCATACTCGTGCGTGTTTTTTTTTTTGGATGGGAAATCATCAAATGACCCCTCCCGCTCTGGGTGGAGCGGCAGGGAGTGTCAGACTTCTACTGACTAAAACCCACCCATGCTCCTCTTAGTGCCTTTTACGTTCCAGGGCCGCGGTAAATCTTTCGAACAAATCCGCAACCCTGGTAGGATAACAGAACCCCTGGGGATGTGTTCAAAATTCAGCTCTCCCTCGACACTACAGGTATTTATTTAACACATATAAATGAAGACTTGATATCCTTGTGTGTTTGTCTTTAATTACAACTTTGGCTTACCCGAATGTTTGTTGGAATGAATTTGGCCATGATTAGATCAAATATTTGGAGCTGTTATTCTCTCAGTGTGACGCAGTATTTATACTTAAGACCGTTTATGCGCAACGACATTTTATACAAACTTTCAAGTCCTTATTTTTCGTAATTAATCAACCGATTTTAATGAAACTTTGGTATGCACTGGAGAGTTCAGGGGAAAAGGTAAAGTGATTTTCACTTTCCATAGAAAACGTAAAATCGCTCTCTCTCCCTCTAAATTCTTTTTCGAAAATGTTCTGTTAGTACTAACTATTTCGAACTGGTTATCTAGCTTATGCATACCAAGTTTCATTATAATCGGTTGATTCATTTAAAAAAATAAGGATTTGAAAGTTTGTATGAAATGCCGTAAGTCGTATACGCTCTTAAAAGAGATTCATGGATCGTACTTTGACTTTGCGCTGCTAAGTACAAAGGTATCTTCGTATACATACGTGCAAAACCTCACGCCTTTTTCACTTATGGGTGTAGACTGAAACTACAAAACGCCACCAGCTAAGTATGTAGCTATAGTTAGCATTTTGAGGTCGGTATTGGTAAGAAATGCTTAAGAATACTTGTTATGAAATAAATAATAAAATAATAATAATAAAAATGTTTATTTCAATTACATAAAGCATTAACATACGTGATTTGGAAATCACCTTTTAAGCAAGGAGATGCTTGTGTTAGGTGACTCCGCTCTTCCTCTTAACATTATACAGGGTGTCCCAAAACTCAACGTCAAGCCGAAACGGGGTGACAGGATTGATCATAACCATCACGAGAAAAATCTGAAAAAAAATCTATCCCATGCAGTTTAAAAATTATGGGCATTTTTAAAAAAACCTAGAAATTTGATCAAACTGTACCATTTTTCGGTTATTGTGGTTATTCTTTTTTATTTTTGTTCATTTGAACTTTGGAAACGTAATCCTAAATAACATTTCTAGAATCCCAATAAAAAATAATGACACAATTGCCTCAAGTTTCCGAGAATTGAGACTATTTGTTAAACTACGAATTTAAAATTTTCAAGATTCGTCGACTTTGACAGGCCCTCCTATAAAAAAAATGTACTAGAGTGCCTTGGCAAGTGGCATTAAAAGTTGGCGCATTTAATCAGAATTCTAAAATGGTACAATACTTGTTAGTTCCATACAATAGAAAAAAAAATTAAAACCTCAAGTAACCCGATTTTTGCTATCTCATTTTACTCAGTTAAAATGTTTTTAATTCACACAAGCTCTAGGTAGGTTCTTAATTTTAAGACAAAATGATGAGAGAGATGGATAATGGGTATGTTCGCCATGAGTGAGCGAGACAGATAGTGACGCCACTTTTACCAAAGTGAAAAAAGTTAGTAAAATTAGTAAAATAATTAGGTTTGTTGGAATAAAAGTCAGATGATAGAGAAATAACGTTTTTTATTAAAATAAATGTTCAAATTGTTTACCATCAGCCTCAATACAAGCCCTACATCTTCTTAAAAAAGATCTACTTATTAGTCGGGCATATCTTCGAGAGTTGATCGCCTCAGCTGCTTGAGAAATGCGTTCACGCAGGTCGGCTACGTTCTCAATGGGCTTTGAGTAAACTTTTTCTTTGAGAACTCCCCAATAGAAAAAATCCAGGGGATTTAAATCTGGTGAACGGGCGGGCCACGAGATAGTGCCCGAACGTCCAATCCACCTTCCCGGATATTCCTGGTCAAGGAAATCTCTTACTTGCACTGCGAAATGCGCTGGGCAGCCATCTTGTTGAAACCACATGTCGCGAAGATCTGCTAGTGGTACGTCCTCTAACAGGGTTGGTAAATCTTCTCTTAAAAAATGTAGGTAATTAGTTCCATTCAAGTTCTCAGGCAGTTCAATAGGCCCAATAATTTTACCGTTTAAAATTCCGGTCCACAGGTTTACTTTAAAACGATACTGGGATCTATCTTCTCGCATTAAATGTGGATTCTCCACATGCCACTCGTGATAATTGTGCAAGTTCATGTAACCATCTTTTTTAAATGTCGATTCATCTGACCAGAGAATTTTTTGGATGAATTGGGGATTCTCATTATGCCTCTGTAGCATTGTTCTACAAAAAGAAATCCTTTCCTGATAATCTCGAGGTAGAAGACTTTGAACTCGTTGTACGTGAAACGGATGCATTTCGGCTCTTTGTAAAATACGATGAGCAGTGCTTTTCGGTATTCCCGTTCTTTCTTCAATTCCACGTACGGAAATACTTCGGTCACGTGCGACCTCTTGCAATACTTCTTCCTGGAAAGGAAACACAGGTCTACCTCCAGCCTGTATTTGATTCGGGAAATGGCCGCCCTCTGTGAGTGAACGGTGCACATTAACAAACACGCGGTGATCCGGGTAGCGCTCTAAATTTGGATATCTTTCACGATAAAGTCTAGCGGCAGCACTTGCGTTGCATCTGCATTCCCCATAAATGAGGTGCATGTTCGCATATTCTTGTGAAGTGTAGCGCGTAGGCATGGTAGATAAAAAGGATGCCAACACAAAAGTCCAGAGAGAAGCCAAAGTTGCCGGTATGTTATCAGCAAGTCCAATTCACAAAGATTCAAGTCCAAAAAGAGAAGCCAAAGTTGTCAGTACTAAATCAACACAAGCGAATACGAACGTGCGCAGTAGACGAATGAGCGAAACGTACTAACTGGTTGGTGTCGGACTGGTAGCGTAGCCATTTGCTTGGCTGAAACTAGTGCGAATGAAACAGATAGATGCCATAGCATCTATCTGTTTCATTCGCACTCGTTTAAACGACGCATCTCCGTCTCAATGCGTGGCGTCACTATCTGTCTCGCTCACTCATGGCAAACATACCCATTATCCATCTCTCTCATCATTTTGCCTTAAAATTAAGAACCTACCTAGAGCTTGTGCGAATTAAAAACATTTTAACTGAGTAAAATCTGATAGCAAAAATCGGGTTACTTGAGGTTTTAATTTTTTTACTCTTTTCTATTGTATGGAACTAACAAGTATTGTACCATTTTAGAATTCTGATTAAATGCGCCAACTTTTAATGCTACTTGCCAAGGCACTCTAGTACATTTTTTTTATAGGAGGGCCTGTCAAAGTCGACGAATCTTGAAAATTTTAAATTCGTAGTTTAACAAATAGTCTCAATTCTCGGGAACTTAAGGCAATTGTGTCATTATTTTTTATTGGGATTCTAGAAATGTTATTTAGGATTACGTTTCTAAAGTTCAAATGAACAAAAATAAAAAATAATAACCACAATAACCGAAAAATGGTACAGTTTGATCAAATTTCTAGGTTTTTCTTAAAATGCCCATAATTTTCAAACTGCATGGGATAGATTTTTTTTCAGATTTTTCTCGTGATGGTTATGATCAATCCTGTCACCCCGTTTCGGCTTGACGTTGAGTTTTGGGACACCCTGTATACAGTGTATGCAATTGAAAACAATAGGTTTAGTAAAATAAAATCAAAGAAAATACGGAAAACAAAAAGGGGCGCACTTATTCATATGAAACTGTAACTTTACTTACCAAAACAAAGTTAACTACGTTTTATGATTGCTCTCGAGATACGGGGCTACTATCTCGTTTAGTTTCTCAGTTGAAAACTGGAACAAACAAACAACCATTTTCTTAAAATCTTGAATTAACCTATACGTATTGATTAACAGAATTAGTTTTATAAAAAAACCTGCTTTTCCTCGCGACTTCGTAAGCGCATATCCCGTTTCTGTTCCCGTAGTTAGGTATCCCCAGGTTGTCCAGGTTGTCTGGAAGAGACCGCATCGCGGAATGCGATAATGCCGCCCATTGTATGTGTTTTAGTTTTTTTGTAATTTACCTTGTGTACAATAAAGTAAGTATGTAATAAATAAATAGTCTATAGAATTTTCCAAATACGACTGATAGTTCCAGAGACTAGCGCGTTCAAACAAACAAATTTTCAGCTTGATTATATTAGTATAGATAGATGGTACGTGTATTGTATTGTAGAAGTAAAGGCATTTTTTTAATGTCTGCAATAAAAATAAAACAAGGGTTTTAAAAGCTGCGAATATTGAATGAATAATCGAGTCTTTTAGAACCCTTGTTTTTCCTACATTTTTCTACAAGCAACGACGACATTCGAAACACAATCAAATTAGGCAGGTACCTTCCTTACTACTCGACCAACGCCTACTCTCCAACCAAAATCACCAAAATAAACAAAAAAAAAACCTTTTACCTACCCATTGTGGGTAGGTATCATCTCCGCCTAATAACATTACTGAAGGGCATTGCCAAAGTAAAAAGGGATTCGTTGCCCTCGTCATTAATTAGAAGCTTTATTGGACCCCACTTTGTCCCTTCTGACAGCGCTAATTTCGGGTGTCGCGTCATTTTCCTAATGATATGAGGTGTCGAATCGTTTTGAGGGCAGAGTTAATCACTTTTTTTGATTTGATGGCTTATTTCCTGAGCGTGTGGTTTAGTGGGTAAAATTAGCTGATGAGAGTGTGGAAATGAAGGTATAGAAAATGTAGGTTGTCAAATAAGCAAAATGCCAGTTAATTTATTCTTAGTTTGACGTTACTTAGATTCAGGATTTTTGCTATAGTTTATTTTTTTATATTTATACTACGTAGGTACTTGCGTCATCCATCCGTATATATTAAAACCACCATCTAACTAATGGTCACTTTTTCTTTACCCGATTCTTGTAATCTATCTACAAGAAAATTCATATATTTAATTTATTTAGACTTCAGTATTAATTTGCAAAGACACACTCGCATTGCTTCAATAATTTACTACGCAAAATATCAGACATATAAGTAAGCGTGCAGCCAAACAGAACTGTGGAGCTTAAAATGTGGAGCTTAAAATGTCTAGCTTTTCCGGACATCTGTCAACCGCCACCGCAGTAGTGTCCATCCGGACACATATAAAGCTGTACTAACATGCATATGAAATATGGAACAGTTCCGTGTCTATTAACTGACAGAATCTTAGACCATAAAAAATGGAAACAATACTACCTGATTTTTTGTCTCCATGCAATGTTTTAAATGCCTGGTATCTGGTACCTAACTCCTAAATATCAAAGACACTATTCATGCAAAAATTAACTCGTACCAAAAGAAAGAAAGAAAAGAAGGAAGAAAACCCATTTATTTCGTCAGAAATGACCCACAAGAACCCAAAATTAAAGAAAATAACTTCTCAACTAACTAAAATCTAAATAAAAAACCTGTTTCACTGCCAAGCATTGTCAGGACCGATAGAAAAACAGCTGTTGTTGCTGCTGTTGTTGTATTTTGTGGAGTTTTGCGCACAAATATGTAGTAAACATAATTATAAACAGACAACAAAAAGGAACACGAAAATTGTAATACGTTCAAACGTTATGATTATTTTTAAGAAATCTCTTCCAGCATACCTTAAAAAAACTTTTTAGATACTCCAGTGGTATTGTTAGGTGTGGGGTACCACTAAAAAGTGAAAAAATACAAAAACACAACCAACTTCCAAATAAAATAAAAACTACAAAATAACCTTAATTTAGAAATCTTTTATTTTTCACTTTTTAGTGGTACGTACCCCACACCTAACAACATCACTGGAAAGTCACAGGAAAGCAAAATACGCCATTTCGTTCACATGAATGCATGACAATTTTTTTCCAGCAATTTTGATAAAATCCAAACTAAAAAAAAATACAACCGAATTGAGAACCTATTCTTTTTTTTTGAAGACGGTTACAAAAATACATATTTTGGGTTCTTGATGTTTTTGATTTCAAAAACCCAGTATAGGCACTAAGCCTTCTGCACTTTTGAGACCCTTACAATCGCCACTCACGATGGAACTAGGTACCGGGCCCAAGTTATCAAAAAAAATTACCATTAGCAAAGACTCGAAAAAGTCGAAAAGAAAAAACACCTACCGAAGCGGTAATTAACTTCTAGCAGTATGTAATTTAACCTAAGTGTCTCAGTTTAGTTAGTGAGATAATATCCTGACCACCCTTAAGTAATAGTAAGACGAACGCTCATTAATGCTTAAGTGCGAGCGTTAATGTGACTCACGCACGTCTAATGGAATTTTGCTAGCTATAATAGTACTGAGTGGTTCATTACACCTTACGATTAAGAACGATGTATATGTTGACTACCAATGGTCACATTCAATCTGCCTTGCCTTTACCCACCTATATTGAAGTCGGCTCCCAGTCAAATCAGGTTCAGCTGAATACGAGTATTTTACGTGGAGCGGCTGCCTACCAGACCTCCACATTGACTGAGTAACACGGTACTTCTTGGCAAGACTGGTGTCAGATTTTCTGGCTTCTGATAATCCGTAACGATTGCCAAAGATCTCCAAATGACAGCCGGGACCAACGGCTTAACGTACGTGGATGAGTATTAGTTACATTTTCCGTTCAAAATATTATTTGTGTATAAGGGTTTTTTTTTTTAATATCCGTATTAATACATAACATGTCTCCCGCAGCCTGTCACATTCTAAATAATTAAGACGTCAAATCTTTGTTACAAGAATAAAATACATCATAGCCATCAGCCGTTATTTATAACAGCAGAAAACATTTCAGACCAAAAATAAACTCAAAGAACGAAAGGAATGAAAAGAATTTATGACTTAATACAGTCATCTTTGATGGCAACGATGTAATAAAAAGCAAAAAAGCTAGAATACAATACCAGGGAAATATGAACGGGGAAGAGCTATCGTAAACCGTTGGGCGTGCGTGAAATGCTTCGGATACGACCCGCTGTAAAACTGAGTCATTCACTGCTACAACAACTTCATGTGCCGCATACACTGAAATGGAGGCTTGTTTTTTCACGTAACCTTTTATTTTTTGCTGCAATTTTTAACAGAAAATGTAGCTCGGGATATCGCTTTTGACAGAACGGGTTCATTAAAATTGCTGAAAACAATAGAATGGCGTAGCAGATTTATTGTTATACAGGGTTATTTGTAGAAACCAACAACCTTTCAGTGGGTGAAAGTACTCATGATTATGAACAACTTTTGATATTTCAGAGTTGGTCCCATAGTAACAGTTGTTAATAATCATGAGTACTTTCACCCACTGTAAGGTTGTTGATGTTTTACAAATAACCCTGTAAATGAATATAACAGATTAAAAAAATAGGATAGAACAACGATATACTCCTATTTAGTATAAGAAAACAATCAACGACAAAGCAAGTCATGAAAATATTATATAAAAGAGAAGAATCAGATGAAATACCAATAAAAAAATAATTTTCCTCAACAAAAATGATCTAAATTAACACCAAAAATGTAATGTCCATTGAAATTTAAAAGACAGCCCCGAAATTACCCAGCCACGACACGTAAGATATTAGAAAAGAGACTAGAAATCAAGATAGTAGAGAGTACCTACCTAATGTCTAGACAAAATCAATATACTCGTTCATACCTCGTGTGGGGATACACGAGGTATGAACGTTGACTGGCTAAGTTTTAAAGGCCGCAAGAGTTGATCATCAAATGAAATCAAATCAACAGGTGGATACAGGTGGTAAATATAGAAATTTAAACAATTATGGACCCTGTCGAGCACAGCAAATTTTTAAATAAGTAGAGAGAGGAAGAGCGCTTACATAAAATAAAAACCTCTTAATTATGTTTGTATTATTTTGTATCATAATAAGTATTTTAAATTACCATTCATTCATGTTAGCTATTTATTTATTTTTTATTATTTAATATTATTTCGTTTATTCATTTTAAGTACATATATCAATTAAATTTTTAAATATTTCTTACAAAAAGCACAAAAAAAATCATTTAAAAATATAAAAAAAATAGTAGTCCGCCGGTGTTGGGAGCGGGGTCCAAGCTACCGGTGGTTAGGGCTCCAGAGAAAGGAACCTCCTCACTATACGAGCCGTATAGAGGAGTACTGCCTTTTGTATCAGGCCCTTTACCCAACTGCGTAACGCCAGCTTCGACAGGTGGTCATCGAAGCTTTTGGCTATCAAGCCATTGGCCGTAACGACCATCGGCACATTGACAGCCGAGTCCACATTCCACATGTCGACAACCTCGTGTGCTAAGTCAAGATACTTTATTTGTTTCTCTTTCTCAGCTTTCACGAGGTTCTCGTCGTGTGGAATGGTAACATCGATTATCATTGTGCGGCGCGCTAATCGGTCTATCACCACTATATCGTCTTATTAGCGATGATAGTCTTATCAGTGATGAAAGACCGATCCCAGTACAACGTGACATGGTCATTTTCGAGAATAATCCTGGCCACTTGGTTATGCCTGTGCAAGTACTCGCCGTTAGCCAGACGAGAACAACCAGAGATAAATTATGTCTGATGGACTCACCCGGACGGTGGCATGCCCGACACACGTCAACCGTCCCGTCCATTAATATTATTTATTATTATCATCCAAGATAAACAACATTTGCCGAAGTCTATCCGTGGATGGGTGACCAACTTTTGCTTAAATAGACTTCTCCGTGCTTCGAAAGACAAGTTAAGACAAGGTATTTTATAGGTTGTTGACGTTTGACAGTTCGATCCCGCACGGACAGTCGTTACGGTAGAAGACAGCCCAGAAAATTACACCACTCTTGCTAAAAAAAATTGCAACAGAACATAATTGTCAAAAAAAGGTTAGGCATATTGACTTTTAGTATATTGTACCTTTCATGATTTATCTCTGCGTCACTAAAAGATTGACTGGTAGAGAATGCCTAAGAAGGCATAAATTCCGCCATTCTACGTGCATGAAGTCTAAATAAATATATAAATAAACCTAACTGATAACGTACCGTAGCAACTCATATTAATATGTGTGGTGGATTGTTGAAGAGTTCGCATTTGGACAATATCTGCTGTATAAATAAAAGGCTTTAAATAGGTACTTCCAAGTGGTAAGCTGAAGGTGAAACGTCGCTCGTGCAGTCTGTAGATCACGGTATATTTTTCCTTTTTCGCATTTGCACGACTTATGGGAGAATATTGCATGCTGACGTAAAAATGTTAGTCAGTTAGCAGCATTATCATTATTCTCTTGTCCTTTATCAATCATCATCATTTCAGCCGATAGAAATCCACTGCTGGACATACTAATAGGGTACGCCTAAGAGTCATATCGGCCGGTCCTATGTGTCTCGCATCCACGGATTCCCGCGGCCATCACCAGGGCATCGGTCCGCCTAATGAGAAGTCTTCCAACGCTTAGTCTTTCCGTGCTGTCGACCCCATCGACCATTTGTCTCTTGACCTTATTCCAACGAATTTGAGGTCAGTGAAACGTGTCTTCTTTCATAATTCTTGACATCTCAGGTGTTACCCCGTTTCTCGTCATAACATCTTTCACACGATCCACCCATCGTTCTTGTCGCCTTCTCCTCCTCGTAGAGCCATCCACAAACACAATTTAATATTTAAACGTACTGACGAAGCCAATCAGTCAGCAGTACCTGTATCTGCACTCATGGCAATGTTTTTATCTCGATACCTAAAACTATTGTCTTTAAAACGGTCAATAACTGCCAGTGCCTTAATTTTGGTTTTTCCGAAAATTTTGAATAAAAAAAGCGACCTCGAAGCAATAACATATTTACTTGATATAGACTTCAATAACCTTCAGTTGAAGTTACAGTATAACAATACCTCAAATCTATTTCGATGCCGCATACTGAAATTCAGCTGCATAATTAAAATGTGCATAATAAACGCTAGGTATAATAATTTCTGACGTAATTTTCCTTATCATGCATTTAAAGTGCAGACACTGAAGAACGAAATTGTAAAACTGAATGGTTGGCCGGTTCTTCATGCTATAATGACGTCTGTTTTAAATTGTAATACTCTATCCACTTACTCGTTTCGTAATCATTATAAAAAACTCCCTAACGAATTTTTAGCATATGCAAATGTATTTTTTTAATAAAACGGATGTGTACTGGGAATTGAGATCGCAACGTTTTGTTTATTGACATTTTATAGTTTTGTACGCTCTAACGAATATACGCTATTTTTCATTTTGTCCCGAACACCTCGTTTTATTCATATTCAACGTCAGTAAAATTTCAACAATGCGTTTATTAAATTCAGTCATTTTATTTCACCGGTTTTATTTCAAGGATTTAAATGTTTTTTCCATACTGAAAGGTACGAAAATAAGCACAAATGTTCGACTTCTTCTCATTTTAGATATGTTTTTTATTCAAATCTTTGTTGTTATCAAGCAAAAGTAAATGAATCTGCCTAGCCTTTTGCCAACTTGATTTTGGTCGGCTCCGAATCTCGACGGATGCTGCAGGACAAGAGTATTTTATATCCAATCTGATTCTCACCAACCAGTGCCTAGATTACCCCCGATACCCTTGAACTGAGTATCCATTACGACTGTCAAAGATATGTAAGATATGTCAAAGAAATGTAGAAAGCCGAGACCAACTTTCTTTACGTGCTTTCAAATCACGGAGGTGTCTCGGTGTGTACCTAATGAATGGTCTGGTCAATCAGCCTTAGAAAAACCTTGGAAACGTTGCTTAACCTAAAACATCAAGTCATGCTGCTATAAATACTAAGCCACAAGCTACTCTGTCTTTTTGTTATTATGAAAGTAAAAATGATCTCGATTAAAAATAAAGCATCGATGCAGCTCTAATAAAACAATATTTCTTGTTAAAAGCGCACAGTGCTAACAATCGAAGGTCGCTCGGAAAAAATCCAATTACTAAAGAAAAAGCTCGGGGTCCTACCTTTTGCTAAATCTAGTCTACGCTACGTAGACATTAACTCACTATCTAGACGAAAATCAAATTATCTATGGAACAGTTAAGGTTGAAATGTTTATAAAAGAAAATGCCTTTTCGGAAGATATTTCAGTCGAACTTTTGTGTTTTATTATACTTTTGGACATGAAATAGTAAACATTTGCCATCTTAAATTTTACAATTCAAGGTGGCAATCTTTTTCTTGCACCGACTTCCGAAATTAAAGTTATTTTATACTTTGTAGTGTCTTAATTTGGAAATCGGTAATTTTTTTGTAAAAAATATTTTTTTTAATTATCACATTTTAGTGGTGATACACAACTAAATTGACATTCACGTATGCGTACCCTTTTCACAGCGTTCCGGCGTGATGTTATGTTATGAATTGGTGTAAACAGTAAACAAACATGCGATTTCTGCAATTCCGGTCCATTGGCCATCATTTATTAAAGAGTTCCAATGCCTATCTCCGAAGTTCTTCACCAAAAACTTCCCAAATCGTTTCAAGTGTGCCTATAAATTGTAAGAGTTCCCTCGATTTCTCCAGGATCCCTTCATCAGATCCTAACCTGATGACCATGGGACCACCTGGGAAGTCTCGTCTTTAGTCGTGTCCCTTTAAAACAAAAAAAAAACAGTTTTTCAAATCGGCGTCTTCGAGTAATCGGGGAACATACATAAAATATAAAAAGATTCCGACGAATTGAGAACCTCCTCCATTTTTGAAGTCACTTAAAAAAGGTTTTTGTTTCAGCGAAAATGTTCACAGTCACAAATTCAAGCAAGGTTAACTCAAGAAACAATTTATTTGCAAACGTTTAGAAAAACAGTTGCTTGTCAAGAGTTACCGCTCCATAAGGCATGTAAACTCTGTAAAAGGTTCCCACGTTGACACTTATCCGACCAAGGCTGTACATGAACATTTATTTAAGCTTTTTACTGCTGCAGACGTGAACAATTTGAAATGAAATTCTCATCCCATTCTATGAAATCAAATTGACAGTAACATCGCGCTGAATCAAAAGTTACCTTTAAAAAAATACTTAACATAATATTCCATGGAAATGGAAAACAACGTTTTTTGGAATTGAATTGATCTGCTCTTGATGCAAAAATCAATGAAATTGTTTCCTTGTAACGAGATGCATACAAAAAGCTTCTTTGAATCATTTTATTTTTTAAAGTATTCCGCGAAATTCGAATTTTCATTGTGTACAGTTTCTCCACTTTTGTATACGTAAGTCCCTTTCATATTCACAAAGCCATTTTCCGTTTTATTAATATTGATACTCTCGTTTGACCACAATTTCACCTGATAGAAAGCGATGATTGGGTCGACGATGGACCACCATCTGTAAGTAACCTATTATTTTGTACAACAGCAAACAATAATAATTGTGCTCCAACAAATGGTTTGAACACTTCAATAGTCAGTCCGTAACAATAACAATGTCTTGTGCTTGGTGAAGGTGCTCTAAGGTAAAGTACGGTCGCTTTAGAACCACAAAGATTGAGGTCCTTAAACACAATAAGTTGAATCTTCGTGTGTGCGTGATGAGTAAAGGTGCTCCATCACCGGGAATACTGTAATGTGATGTAACGTTAGGTATAGAATCGAGCATTACAGTGGGCAACTAGAAATTATACATTTTGATAGAACTTGTAACATCAATGCGCACCACCACTGTGAAAACAAGTAATTCAGCCCCAGGTAATGCTCGCAAATGCTCAAAATCGAACCTGAAACATTAGATTACAAGGAAATACTCGTCAGCCAGGGAGGCAGTATTGTAATGTAATAATGCTCAAAATTGAATCTGGAATTTTACATTACAGGCAAATGCTTTGAGTTAGGGAGCACCTTTAAGTTTTAGACAATAATATTTAAAAAAATATACAATTAACAATATACAATTTTATGGAGATAAAAATGTTTCTGCATTTCTCGGTCTGATTGCTCTAGGCGCTTTCTACGTGATAACCTCGGGAAAAGCAATGTTTGTAAGAAACAAAGTACCCTACATTATTTCTAACATGGAAAAAATTCCCCAACTGCCAGATATATTCGAACTTATGTGAAACCATAAGCTAGTGACTACCAAGTCAAATATATTTCTTTTATATCCCTTTCTTCACATCGTATCTTGCCTATGGTGTCCTTAACGACATATTTTATGTGTCATAAGTACCCGTTCATGGGTCGTCCTGAAATGTTCTTTTGATGTTCATGATTGTGTTTTCAGGAGTATAATCTGGATGTTTCATTACTGATAGAATTGCCATAGACTTTTTCTAAGAATCAAATTGTTTTTTCTTTTAATATTATTAGTGACACTGTTTAACCAGCTACATATTTTAATTATGCACGAAAAGCCGTTTTGAAATCATTGTTTCTTTTCTAAATAGCTCTATGTTATTGGTAAAAATCTTTGCCGAATAAAGTTCCAAAAATTCCAAAAATAGCGGCTTTAAAAAGCTATTTTATTACGTGCAGATCCTTGTTGGCATAACGAGGGGTTCCTTTTTAAAGGTGAAATCAAGGTTACCAAAGAATCGGACATTTTCTTCACTTTTTAAAGGTAAGGGGTCAGGTCGCAGTTAATAAGATGAATATGTCAAGGAGTATACAAATCTTTTGGTTTCTATAGCTTCTATTGGTAAGTAAGTAATATATAAGCGGGTAATTTATGGAGAGTTAAATGTGTAAACACTTTACCGATTAAAGTAAAGTACCTTAATACGTAATTAAAATATTTGGCAAACTCATTTTATCAAGACGATGTAATAATCGTTATAATATTGATATAAAAAGTTAAAGGTGCTTTCGCAAAAATATTGAAATGGCGGATGGAAAAAATAACTACGTAATGGTTAAAAAGTAAATAATATAGAAAACTACTTATCTAATTATAATTTACTTGTTTCTCATTCATTTCATGTAACCTAAAACCAAATACAAGCTTTAATACCCGACTGCGACAGAAGGAGGGTAATGTTTTTTGAGCGTATGTATGCATATTTGTATGTATGTTTGTCATTTCTTTGGCACGCCCTACAGCCCAAACGGCTGGACGGATTTTGAATTAAGTGGTGTCGTTGAATTCTTCAGAATTGTGGTAGTGACATAGGCTATATATATTTTCAAAACTCACTAAAATTCTCTCCACATTGAACATGTGGGTAGACAAAGTGTTTACATTAAAATTTAAAAGCTCTAAGTAAAATTAAGTTTTAAAATAGATAAAAACAATAATTAAATGAAATAAACCAGTTGATTTTATATTAAACCACCCCACACACCATATATATTGTTATCTTGTCTGAAGCACTGGGACATACCTGGTTACTAAATCAACACATCAATATCACTGAACATGGACACTAAACTAACCGCCAGCCTAGAGGACCTTGAAAAGTTGTTTGGTTCCCGCATGCAAGAATATGAGGCTAAATTGCAGAAGGCCACCACTAGTACAACATCAGCTTCACCAGATATATCATCCATTGCAAGTGAGTTCGCTGAATTTAAGCAGTTTGTTTGTCAAGCACTGTCCAAATTAAAAACCCAAATTGAGCTACTTGCTGCTGGGTTTGACAGGCATGAAACTACCATGCGGAGAAAGGTCCTTCTATTCCATGGTGTTCCAGAGAAGGATAATGAAAATTTACTTGATGTGGTCCACAACATATTATCCAACCAAATTAAATTGACGGAGTTAAATAAGGGCAAAAGTATTATTCACGTCTGTCATCGACTCGGATTCTCAAAGCAGAAGACCCGTCCCATACTAGTCAGATTCTTCAATATGGAAAACCGACAACTGGTATGGGATAGCAAGAAAGCTCTCAAGGGAACCGGGATTACCATCTCCAAGTTCTTGACACAAGTAAGGCACCATATGTTTGCGGCTGCTCGTAAGCATTTCGGCATGCTAAACTGCTGGTCAATGGAGGGCAGGATAATTGTAATTTGCCCTGACAAATCCCGAAGGAAGATCGAATCGACGGGCGAACTTCACGATCTCATAGCCAAGTTCCCGTCCAGCACAGCCGACACTGGGGATTCTGCGCAATCTGAAGAGCCCGGATCTCCTATGGCCGCAACAACAGCCCCGCCTGCTAAGAATTTGAGGAAGACGCGTTTGCGCAAGTAACATTATTATTCGTTGTTGTTGGTTTTGTCAGTCGATTTACTTTGAGTAGTCCTTCTGAATTTGGCCACTTTGTACTTTGGCATTCAATACCTTAATTTGTGAGCCGGTAGATTATAAAGTTAGTTTTTAACTGTCTCACTGTTAATTTTAATTTAACTTTGTCGGTGTTTAGTTTTATTTTTTTTGACAATGTTTTGCCGGCAGCTGTCAGTTGTCAGTGTCATTGTCATCACTGTCTGTCAACGTTCTAATGTGGTCGCGTTCCGTTTCATTTTACGTAAGGTTCGATATGAAAATTTTTCTTTTACAATATTGTGTTGCTTTTTATTTCTGTTTTTCTTTTTTTGTATTTCTTTAGTGTTTCTTTTCAGTTATATTGTACAATTTCTGCCAATATACCATGCGAGTTGGGGTGGTTTCATATTTTTATATTTTGAAAGAAAACTTATAAGTAATTAATTTAAATTTTTAGTTGTATTGTTTTATATTTGTATTATTATCTATATTTATTTTTATAATATGAACGATGTAGCTGATCTTAACGACAGCTTTTTCTCGTGCTCTTCTTCCGATAGTTTTGCTAGTGCGGATAGTGACTCTTCCGCTCTGCTTACTTTACATGATAAAATTTCTGCTCTTTTCACTAATAATCTCAAAAATCTGCATATAGCGCACATAAACGCCCAGAGTGTTCCTGGCCATTATTCTGATCTTCTGGCATCCTTTAGCAGTGCTCACCTTGATGCCCTGTTGATATCGGAATCTTTTCTGAAGCCTCCTCTTCTCTCCACTCAATATTCACTCCCTGGCTTCGTCTTGATTCGCAACGATAGAACCGGCAAAGGTGGAGGAGGTGTGGCCATGTATCTACGCGCTGACCTTCCCTATAAGGTAGTCAGCTCATCCCCCTCCATGTATTCTGAGTCGGCTGAATATTTGTTTGTTGAAATTATTGTTCATCACACTAAAGTCTTGCTTGCAGTGCTTTACAGCCCTAATCTTCGTATTGACTACTTCGACTCTCTTGACTGCACTCTCAGTAATCTTTGCCCCATGTATGAGCACGTTATTATAATGGGCGATTTTAATACCTGCCTGATTAAAAATGACTCTCGCTCACTTAGGCTCCTTTCACTCTTGTCTTCCTTCAATCTTCAAGTCTTGCCTCTTTCTGCAACTCACTATTCTCCTAATTGTACGCCCTCTTTATTAGACCTTATGATTGTTTCCTCTCCCAATAATGTATCTAACCATGGTCAACTTTCTGCTACCTTTTCTTACCACGACCTCATTTATCTTTCGTACCGTATTCGTGTTCCCAAGCGTAAGTCTCAGCTCTTATATCTCCGTAACTACAAAGGCATTAACCTGGAGGCGTTGCAGCGTGATGCCGGTGATCTCGACTGGACCCCTCTGGCTGAGATCGATGACATCGATGGAAAGGTGAAGTGCTTTAACACGACCGTCCTCGCTTTGTATGACCAGCATGCCCCTATTCGACGTGTTAAAGTAAAATATAACCCTGCACCATGGATAACGCTTCAAATAAAAGAGTTTATGGCTCGCAGGGATAAAGCTAAGAGTAGGTACAAGCGCAGACCTTCCGAGGGAAATCTCTCTTATTACAAATCACTACGTAATCGCTGCAGGCGTCTGTGTCAAGATGCTAAGAGACGCTACTTTCATGAACAACTCGATAACCGCAGTTCTTCCGATGTATGGAAATTTCTCAAGTCCGTTGGAATAGGCAAGTCTTCTACCTGCCAGTGTAAGGGTGTGAACCTCAATGATCTTAATAAGCATTTCTCTCACCTTCCCTTTTCCCTTGATCCTTGTGTTAAAGCTGCGACACTTGAGAGTATTTCTAATTTTCCGTTGCCACAATGCTCCCACTTTGAATTTAGCGATGTTACCGAGGATGACGTTAAGAAATCTGTTCTCGCAATTACTTCTTCTGCAGTTGGTAACGATAAGTTATGCTCCAGAATGATTACTCTTATCCTTCCCTCATTACTTCTTGTTCTCACTCACATTTTCAATCACTCTTTTACCTCTTGCTCCTTTCCGTCAGTCTGGAAACAGGCTCACATCATACCTTTACCCAAAACTAACAATCCATCATTACTAACTCACTTCAGACCTATTTCTATTCTTCCTTTTCTGGCTAAAGTTTTTGAGCACTTGGTTCACAGACAACTATCTTTTTTCCTAGCGTCAAACTCGATAATATCCCCTTTTCAATCCGGCTTTCGCGCGGGTCACAGTACTGTTACTGCGCTTTTAAAAGTAACTGATGATATTCGCTGGGCTATGGAGAACAAGTCACTTACTGTCCTTGTTTTGCTTGATTTTAGTAGCGCCTTCAACTCAGTGGATTTCGACATCTTGCTTGGTTTACTTAAATCTATAAATTTCTCTTCTTCGGCTATATCCTGGTTCAACTCATATCTTCGGGGACGCTCTCAGTGTGTTCACCTTGATGAGTCCTTCTCTGACTGGTGTAATCTCACTGAGGGTGTTCCTCAGGGTAGCGTTCTCTCTCCTCTTCTTTTTTCGATTTTCATAAACTTTGTTACCAAAATAATCTCTTCTAGATTCCATCTTTACGCAGATGACTTGCAGCTTTACCGACATTTTACCCTAGCCGAGGCCGATTCTGCTATTGCTGCTATGAATCATGACCTGGTTTGTATCAGCGCTTGGGCTAAGTCATTCGGTTTGCAGATCAACCCAACTAAATCTCAGGCCATGATCATAGGCAGCCGATTCGTTCGGAATGCGGCTGTTGTCTCATCTTTGTCGCCTTTATATCTCGATGGCGTTCGTATTGACTATGCCGAAACTGCCAAAGATCTGGGTGTTATTATTGACTCCAATCTTTCATGGCGTACGCATGTCAACGAGGTCAGTCGGAAGGTTTATTTCTCTTTTCATTCTCTGAAACGCCTCCAGGGTCTCTTGCCGTTGAGAACTAAAATTTCCTTGGCTCAAACAATTATTCAGCCGATTATAGATTATGCCGACGCCTGCTACCTGGATGCTAATGAGGAGCTATTAAACAAGCTTGAGCGTCTGCAAAACCTTTGCATCCGGTACGTCTTTGGTCTGCGTAAGTATGATCATGTCTCTCATCTTCGCAAGGAGCTCAAGTGGCTCCCGATCCGTTTTCGTAGGAACACTCGGATTCTATGTCTCCTTTTTAATATTTTACACAACCCGTCTTACCCTTCCTACCTACGTGAGCGAATTACTTACGATCGCCCTAGTAACGCACCCTGCAGATCACACCTTAGATCCCTCCTTAAATCCCATCCACACAAAACCAGCTACTATTCCCACTCTTTCTCTGTCCATGCAGTAAGACTGTGGAACTCACTTCCGCCTAGCATTCGAGATTTGAAAACTATTTCTCTTTTTAAAACTCGACTTAAAGAGCACTACCTTTCCTCTGTACTGTGATATATATGTATATAATATATTTATTTATTATACATTTATTTGTATATATTATAGTATATTATAATTACAATGTTTATGTAGGTTTATTTATATTTTAGTTTAAGGCTTCACATACCCTTTTCTCTTGCTCTTTCTTACACACTATTGTCTACATTTCTTCTATATTTCTCCTTTCGCAGGTCTGCTGGAAGAAATTTCTTATGAAATAAGCAGTACCTTTGTACTATTAGTTTTTATGTTATTTCTGCAACTGTTTTTCTGTGTGTACATAAATTATAAAATAAATAAATAAATAAAATGTAGGAAATAAAAAAAATACTGGCCAAAAACCCAACCGCTAAAAACGACTAAAAAGTTCCAAACAAGTCGATTTTCAAGCAGTCTGACGCAGTTCAATCACAGATAATAAAAACACGTAAAACACAAACTGCACCAAAATGCACGTAAAACACTAGTATTCAGCTGAATCCAGTTTGACTGGAAGCCGACCTCAATATAGTTGGGGAAAAAGCGGCAGATGATGATCTTTTCCAATGGGTTTCATCCTACTATATTTTTTTTTGTTTTAAAAATATAGTAGGATGAAAAAATTGACCCTAGCCCATGATGGCAATTCTTAGTCTCTGCCATTAGGCAAATTGATCTATTGTTGCACTAACATCTTTAAAAAGATCAACGAAATTGGCGCAAACGCATGTAGAATTCTCGTTTAGGAATTTAAATAAGTAATTTGTTTGCTTGTCGTTTTGTAACCACATGTTGATTGTACCGACATTGAAGAAGTTTAGCTCATTAGGGAAATTAAAACACAAAAACAAGCAGAGTCCTTTTTACCGCTACTGGGAAATTTAAAACTTTTTATGTTGACGACACTCTTTTATTTGTTCAAAAAGTCGTCTAATGTAGGGAACAAAGCTAAGCAGAAAAACGTCGGTGGAATTACGCGATTTTTTAAAACATCTTGGCAGTTCAAAATGCTCCGTATGGTGTCGGACGTAAAAGACTAGCACCATCCCATCACTTCCCGTGGGTGTCGTAAGAGGCGACTAAAGGACCAGAGAAAGGGCAGCAGCATTCTCTATAGGTACATTGCAACAGCTACACTGCGATCGCTAACCCGCCTGCCCAAGCGTGGTGATTATGGCAAACCCCCCATTTCGGGGAGGCCTACGTCCAGCAGTGGACGTCTTTCGGCTGATATGATGATGAGTTCAAAATGCTCTGTATTGCTCACGAATATCGATCGGATATCTATGGTATTGCTTCATCAACGCTTCTGGGCAGAAAAATACGACTGAGATGTTGGTAAAATAAATAAAATAATTACTCTCTCGGAATAACGTTCCTTTTTTAGTCAAAGTCAAAGCATTTACTTCAAATAAACCAGTTACAGGTACTTTTGAATTATCAGAGTTAGTCAGTCAAAAACATGAAGCTGCACGTTCCAAAGCGTAGATGTATTTAATAATAAACATGGCAATCTTGTTTTTCTTTTGTTCTAATCGAATTAAGTTACACGTGGCTGGAAACAATCCATTGTTTAATACCCAACAGAAACTTATCAAGTAACGCAAAGGCTTACATTACGATTAGGTCTTCATTGTTTCGACTGAATAAATAATTTAAAAGCATCGAAAAACATCTCTATTTTTGAAACATCCAATTTCTAGTAAAAATCTTAGGGTGGGACGCGTCGCCCCGGCTTGTAAACCGACTTCTTTTGACAAAGAACTTCGCCCTCAGGTACTCAATGTGCAGAGGCACATGAAATTGTTTATATACAACGTGTAACAGAATAAACGCAATACCTCTTAAGGGGTCATTGTACTGATTATTGTGAACAAATTTTACTATGGGGACAAACCCGAAATCGCGAAAAAAAAAATCAGCTGTTCAGTACATTTTGTCGAGGTATGCGCACAGAAATGTATGGGGCAGTCGAATTTTTTTTCGCGATTTCAGTGTTGGTTCCATACCTAGTGAAAGTTGTTCATATTGATGAGTACAATGACCTCTTAAGAAGTATTGCGTTTATTCTGTTATACGTTGTATATAGTCTTTATACGAACTGCTGTTATAGAAAGTCATGTCGCCGCTTCGTGGAAATACCTTCGTCCTATCAAAGGGGCTGTAGTATGTTGTGCCAATAAGCCGAGTAGGTAGCCCGAATACGTCCCGAAGGCAAATGGGATTACATGTTGTGTTTTTGTTTATTTATTTATTTAAACTTTATGGACAATAGTGGTACAGTGGTGGTGGTATAGTGGTTTTGTCATGTCTGTTACCTCATATCTCCGTCATTTATGAATCATTTGAAAAAATATTGTTTTATGTTAAAGGGTAAATTATACTTCCCGATTGGTCAATGTCATGGTCATGTATACGAAATTGCGTATTTTGCTTTCCTGTGACTTTCCAGTGGTGTTTTAGGTGTCTGTCACAGTCATTTTGTCAGTTTTTTTTTTTTTTTTTTTTTTTTTGTTTTGTCTCACGACTTGGAAATAATAAAAACACTACAAGGTACAAAATATATTTAATTTCGGAAGTCGGTGTTATTTACATTACGACGAAACAACCAAAAACACCGACTTCCGAAATTAAGGTTTTTTTGTACTTTGTAGTGGGTTTTTAAATTAGTTTGTTGAGTGCACAGAATCAGGCGCAGAATCAAACCAGTGTTGTATTATTTTTGAGGTCAGTATCAGGTTGTATGTTGGTCAAAATATGATTCGCGGCCGTAGCAAGTATGTATTTATAGAATTATAATCATTAAACTCATCAATACAACTCCTTCAGTTAGAATTGATGCCAAATGTTATGATTTCATGAAATACTACATTTGGCATCAATTCTAACTGAAAGAGCTTTAAAAGTGAACTGCCCTGCAGTTGGCAAGTATTTTAAAAGTTTATGGTAAGCCCCCTGATACCACATTGTTTTGGTTAAAAGCGATTTTAACGACTCGAACAATTTCACTTCAATATGTAAGCAAGTCAAACTTGAAAAGTATGAAAGACACACGTACGTAGCTAGCACATCGTACCTTAACTCGACACATGTCCCCATTACCATTTTCCTTACAATTTTCAGGACATTCTCGGTATATTTTACTGTGCGCGTGTGCGAACCATTTTCCTTCTGGCCTCGCATTCGGTGATTCTATAACAGATGCCATATCAAAGGAAAATTCTTAGCAATAAACGAATTTGTCGAAACTTGGAACACATGCGGCAATACATAATTAGATCTTTTGTAGTGTTTCATGCGCGTTCTGGTTTGAATTCAGAGACTATTCTTTTTTTTTTTAAATGGAGGCCACAGTCTAGACGAATTTAATTTAAATCTGAAATCTCGTTAAAGAGTTATTTAATTAAATTTAGAACAATGACCCCTAGGGTTTTAGTTATTTCAATTACACCTTGCGAGGTGTAATTGAAATAACTAAAATTTCACCCCACCTAACCTCGTATCGTTTTAGTCTCTGTTCAGCAAATATATAGAAACGTTTACTTCAAAATGTAGCAATGAATCAATCAATTAAGAAGTTTTTACACGAAAGCGTTGAATTCCATTTAACAGTAAATGGTAATTTTTGGTCGATTCCTAGTATAATAATAATAATAATATAATAATAATAATATCTTGGGACAACTCACACACGGCCATCTGATCCCAAGCTAAGCAGAGCTTGTGTTATGGTAACCAGACAACTGATATACATACTTATATAATTTATAAATACATACATATTATAGATAAATTACACCCAGACACAGAACAAACAATAATGCTCATCACACAAAGTTTGTCCTGGGTGGGAATCGAACCCACGACCTCCGGCTTTGCAGTCAGGGTCACTAACCACTAGACCAACAGGCCAGTCAGTATACATAGATTTCGCTAGGATGGCACCGAAAACAGGATTTATTGGGTGCCATTACAGGAACAAACATTCAGACGTGTCTGCAAACATTTGCTCCAGAGCGTTTATCCCAAGACACAGCACATAGCAGCTACCAAACACTTTGTACCGAAAACAGATCGCGTCCATTTATTGGTCAATATCCGAAGTGCAGATTTGATTTTTATATAACTTGATTCTAGATCTCCAATTCATTCTTTCTCATCGTCGTTCTTTTGGTTCTTGGTATATTTTGAGACCTTATGCTAATCCTACTCCGAAAATAAACAAACACTACCAAAAAAAAAAGAAACGACTTTTAGAAATAACATTATTCACAAAAAATGTGGTTTTTAAAAAAAAAAAAAGAAACGTTGCCCCGCACTAGGAATTTCTCCTGTATCGTGGGTGCGTTTACAAACATATAATCTCACATACAGAAACAGCCAGACCCGGAACAACTATCTGTAGGCCATACAAATGGCACTTGTTCCGTGCGGGAATCGAACCCGCGACACGCAGCGCAGCAGCCGATCGCTCAACCACTGCGCCAACCGTGTCGCCATTGTAAAATGTAACTGTGTGTTAATGCAATATTTGTTTTGTTTTGTACCTATAAATTAACATTTTGGAATTTATAATCAAACATCAAAGAAGGAAGACAAATAATCAAAGAGAGAACCTAAGCTAATAGATTATAAAGTTTTTATTAATACGGGCTGATAATCAAATGCGTGTGATTAGTTAAAATACAGATTAGCAGATTCTAAATTCAAATTCTCTATAAAACATTTGAAAAAATAATCTACTAGTACTTAATAGTTAAACTGAGCATATTATTTTTTATGAATAAGCTTGCCCATCGGCTCCTCTAGAACTACATTTTGCAAAATTCGAAAGTTATGAACTTTTACATAACAATCCTTTATCTCCGATCAAGTCTCTCCTTTATTCATAATAAAAAGACATTTAAAAATATCTTTGAAGCCCTTAAAATTCCATTTCCACATTATTTATAAAAGTGCAGAAAGTAGTTTTTATATTGCAATATAAAAAATACAAGACATACCTGTTCTTTATATTTGGACTCGTTAAGTTGACCTTTTGTGTGAAACGTAACGTTCGTGAGAGAGTTCTGAGAGCCTAGCACGACTGTTTTGACGTATCGTTACAGTATCGTTAACGTAATATTTAGAATTTTAAATGTATAAAAAACTGCAACCCCATAGTATTTTGGTTTAATTTTAAGTGACATAATACAATTAGTATCATACAAAAAAAAATATAGTATCAAATTCGAATAAATAATATGTCCGAAACGAGTGTTATAGTTATAGTACAATTTTACGTAACGTTACTAATACGTCACAAATATATGTGCTAGGTCCTCTGTATTCTATTTGTCGCGTCATGGGTGGCCGAGACGCGAAGCTCCGGGACTTCTTCACAATCCAATATAGTTTTGGATGTGGACACTGTTGCAGGTACTCGAACGAACGATAATTTAAATTAAAATAACTTTATTCAGACCAACATTTTAGACAGGAAACAGACAACGTGCGTGGTTGGGCATTCAGCCGAGACTGCGTGAGCGCTGGAGCGACCACCTCTAGCCCCACCCGTACTCGCTGTCCCCTCTACCGACGATCGTGTCCAAGCGGTAGGCGCGCTTGCGTTTCCGGTCACGTGATTATAAGGTTTCGAAACAATTTGTTAGATGGCGCTGTCCGTAGTCCCACAGTAGCGCCATCATTCTACGACACGGCCATCACTGACTAGCACCCGTCCTCGGGTGTAGTACTTGTGGACAAAATATGCTCAGAGAGTAGCTCTCTCTCTAGCTCGGCCATATCCTGCCCAAAATAGAAGGGCTGATTCACTAGGTACCACAATCATCTGTCCTAACTCTCATACTGTGTGAGGGTTTCGTGCACAATGCTCCCCGCACTACTTTACTCAATGGAAAAATGTCCGATCTGACAAATTTAATTTCATAAGAAAATGCAGTCAACTCATGAAACTCCCACTACAATCTGTGCACCAACACAGACCAGAATCGCACCAACGATTCCAACTATGTAGCTACAATATGTGCTACAACACATTAAGCACTGCACGCACCAGCACAAACAGAAATCGTACCAACGATTCCAACTAAGCCCATCGCTTCACGAGAAAGGGCAAATTAACACAGCAAAAATAACTGGTACAGCAATAAAAAAAATTGGTTGATTGAAAACCAGACGTTACGATTTGCTTTACTAAATTCAACAATATTCTAGGCACCAAATTCATTCATTGGAAAAGGTCCGGTCAACTACAACACGGTAATTCTAACAATTCTGACTTGAACTTTACCATAATCCGTAAGCAATGTATACTCAACTCATTAAACTTTCTTTTTAGTCTGCGCACCAACACAGACCAGAATCGCACCAACGATTCTTCACATATCTGCCTCCACATATGCTACAACACATGAGGGGCTCTGTGCACCAACACAGACAAGAATCGCACCAACGATTTCTTGTAGACCCATCGCCACATGTTACTCATGAGGTGCGGTCAGCACTAAAAGACCCATCGCCTACAGGTTACTCCACCTGAGGTGCGGTCAGACCCATCGCCTACATGTTACTCTACATGAGGTGCGGTCAACACTTCCAGACCCATCGCCTACAGGTTACTCCACCTGAGGTGCGGTCAGACCCATCGCCAACATGTTACTCTACATGAGGTGCGGTCAACAATTCCAGACCCATCGCCTACAGGTTAATCCACCTGAGGTGCGGTCAGACCCATCGCCTACAGGTTACACTTCCTGAGGTGCGGTCAAAAGTTTCGAGTATGAGTATACAAGCCATTCTTAATCAGATTTGGTTTCACTACCACTGTCATCAACCTATGACATCTAATTCTCAAGGAATCTGGTGATTGGGGGAGAGTCAAGCGCCTTTAGTCGGTATCCATCAACCTTTCAATAGAAAAGGTAACCCTTCGATAATCCTTGAATGGACCTTTGAATTTAGCCTTTTACTGGTTTCACTCTTAGTTTGCTAATAACACGAAATCGTTCACGGAAAACTTCGTTGTAGCTTCTGAACAATAACATTGAGCTTTATCATATTCCGCACATCGTTTAAAGTCCTAAATCTAACGGTCTCTCTCTTTAACCGACTTTAGCATCTACGTCACTAAACATGAATAATAACGGTCTCGCAAATCCCCAAATTAAAAGCAAACTGTACTTCACCTCTTGCATCCTGCCACAATTTGCTATCGTTAATCGCTACGGTATATTGTGCCTACAAACTTTTAAACACACAACGCTATTCCATGATTTCACTTTTCCGACTAGTCGGTCATTCAATCAGCCTTTTGACGGTTCAAAAGTAACTGCAAATGGTTTACTTGAAATATGAACTTTGAGTTTGATTTGCAATTCACTAGTATTCGAGATTACCTGGTCTAAGCACCAGTAAAGGTCGTCAAACTCACATCAATTTGGATAGAAAGAAAACCAATGACCAGGTATCTTATTCACAGTCACAGCTTTCTCATAGATCAGCAATAATTACTACACTCGCACTTCCCCACGGGAATGCAGACTCAACTCTCTCGCCTGCACTACCTACTCTACCTAGAGCTACCACAACGATATCCTGATTCAAACTCTCCCGTCCATGCCATCCAAGACTACCACTCGATTCCCAGGTACTTGGCCTTGGGCATCTTCAAACAAGGAGAATGTAAAACATATCGACCGGTAAGCTTTGAACGTCGGTGCGTGCGAAACGAGGAATAAGAGCTTGCGTCCAAAAACACATTTTAATTAACCCCGTTCACGAATTACCGCACGTTAATCTATGAACATCAGTGTCATTGCTGCACTATACGGTGTGAATCCATCAATCTTATTTTAAAATAATCTCATCTCATCATATTAACTCAAATACCTAGTATTCAAAACAGAAAAATCGATTTAGAAATCGTAACAGCTCAGAATTCTCTGTACTCGTAAAGCTATAAACAATGACATTAAAACCACTAACTGTTGTCGGAACATGACCTTTTCGTACTGAATAAAATGTTGAAACTATTACCGCCAAAGGGAAATTCTTCAAATACTTGCTTTGTACCGAGTATGTAAAAATTACCTAGCACTACCAATCCATCCACTGAACTGATATATGAACCACTTTAAAGCCACAATCAAAATAAAATGGAAGTGACTCACTCGATATTCCAGTCGGCCTCGAACGCTCTTGTCCACACAGATGTTGACAAGATGCTCGGCTATTGCAGCCTGAAAACTGCTTGCCGACCTTCGGCCTGCCACGCTTAGAACTACTCAGGAGTTGCAGCTGCTCAGCAGTTGCAGCTGCTCAGCAGTTACAGCAGCATACAAACCGCTAGCCTCCAGCTGGCTTCATCAACCAATATACGATATCTGAAACTGAGAAACACTGCGAGAGTACAAGTCCAATCAAAGCTGTGGTGGAAATAATGGTTACAGGTTAGCGTAGTAACCACATTATCAAAGTCAATCAAAATCTAAAACTAATCAGAACATTGACACAAGAAAGAGGACTATGCCCACCAGTGGGCAAAGTCACGCACTATGGTTTGTGATGATAAATCAAAATATTGCTTTTGCAATTATCTTAATTTTTACTGTCCAAACAGCAACAGCTCTGAACTGGCACTGCACTTCATTACTCAACCTGCGATAGCAGAATATTACCGCTTAGTTAGCATGATTTTAAAACGCCATTGCTTAACCAGCAACACCAAAGCTATAGCGCCTAAACTACTACTATACTGTTTACAGTAAAGCGATGGTCACCATGAAAATTACAACCTCACTTTAGCATAGAGCAATAAAGCGAAAAATAATTATCCAACATAGGTAATCCATGAGAGCGTAGCTCTTAAATTTTCACTCAAAAACAAAGTAGAAAATCGATAACTAACGAGCACCCCTGCTCCACAGTAAATACAAACTGAAAATGACTCACCAGGCTGACCTAAAGAACCTTACACACATTCACGCACTTCTCCTTGACCTGGCCAGCTGTTATGAAGCTGCTCGCCTCCGTTCTGGACTCATTTTTCATTGTTCAGGTTAATGAGGGTAGTCGCATAAAACTTGACAAATAGGAGTTTGACCATGGAATATTCTTTTATTTGGTCCCGCGTTAAACCCAGATAGGTGATCTACGACAGGCATGTTGGCACGAAGGTTTTCAGCACCTTAAGGTCGAAAATAAGCTGCACTGCACAACACTTATCCTCGAGAAAACATACCACCGCGGTGACGCACTATCATTGCGCGTCGAACTTAGGTTTATCGGATCGAATTACACAACACTTCACAACACACATCGAGTTTTTAGCGTCTGGGGGTAAGCGCACCAGTTTGTTGCATTTTAAAAATAAAGTGCAATCGGTTTTCACTATCACTTCACTGTCACGAATTTCCAAGTGAGCCATTTGAGGTATATCCCAACTTCTGATGTCGCGTCATGGGTGGCCGAGACGCGAAGCTCCGGGACTTCTTCACAATCCAATATAGTTTTGGATGTGGACACTGTTGCAGGTACTCGAACGAACGATAATTTAAATTAAAATAACTTTATTCAGACCAACATTTTAGACAGGAAACAGACAACGTGCGTGGTTGGGCATTCAGCCGAGACTGCGTGAGCGCTGGAGCGACCACCTCTAGCCCCACCCGTACTCGCTGTCCCCTCTACCGACGATCGTGTCCAAGCGGTAGGCGCGCTTGCGTTTCCGGTCACGTGATTATAAGGTTTCGAAACAATTTGTTAGATGGCGCTGTCCGTAGTCCCACAGTAGCGCCATCATTCTACGACATATTAATATATCGATTGACAATTAATTAGTCTGATGACTGGCCAAGTGCGAGTCGTATTCACATGCAAACGGTTCTGAACGAATCATTTCTTTTATGATTTTATTTTAAACCCTCGACTTCTTATAAGTTTTCCTGTGATCTTAAATTGCCTAAAATTTATTTAAAAAATTTCTCTCTTAAAAGATATAATTTGTTCAGAAGATTTTCCATGAGAATACGACTCGCACTTGGCCAGTCATTAGACTAATTCATTCTCAATCGATATATTATGTATTACTTTAAACTGCATACAAATATTAAAAAAAAACGTTTTTATTACGAGTCTGAAGCTGCACGCAAAATATGCGAGTCGTGGAGTTGCGGAAACCAGCCCGAATTACAATACGAGTCTGAAGTCTCTCAAAAACTTTTTTGGGATATACATACATGCCAACACAATAGTAATCTTACTGTTTGTCACGTCAATCGGGATAAGACCTTATTTCCATGTCTAGTGAAGCGAGTAATAGACTTTTGGGGAGAAAGGGCGGGAAATATTTGTATCTTGTAGATTCCAATTTTATTGTTGTCTGTAAAATTCAATGTTGTAGTCCACACATACATAATGTGAACGCAAGAGTGTATATTTTTCTAGGCTTAATTAAGTAGGACTTAAAAAAATAAACAACACATTATTTAAAAAAAAAATGTAGTTCAAATAGTATAACTACAGTTTTTATTTTTACTGAGCCACCAGAGTACGCGTCATTGTACGTGTAATAAAAATTATTACATTTTTAATTTCTTTTGATTAATCATGGAAATCTAAACAATAGTATCAATGAATTATGATTCTGAACGAATTGACCAGTCTTAGGAACGACTATTCTACATAATAATAATGTCAGCTAAACTAGTAAATTAAAACCAAGAAAATGTGATTGGCCTAACATTTAAAAAATGTGTTGCAAGATAAATAACATTTTAAAAGCTGTTACTATTTTGTAAATTAATTCCAAAGCAATATTTGCCAAAAACGTAAAACGTTACACAAATTCATTCACTAAACAGCTCTATGGTGATTGAACAGGAAAAGTCAAATTTAAACAATTGCGGTAATCCACCAACCACGTCACATTCACAAGCGCAGCGAAATAATACTTGTTCCACAAAATTATGAAAACAACTCGTTTTCTGTGTTATTTTTGGCAGTTATTACATTAACGGGCTTTGAAACCGGTCGCGTTAAGGTTACATTCGTAGCAAAAATATATAACCCAACCACGACGTGATCTGATCATGTGAAGCGTCACCTTTACTTAGCCAGTCTGCTCTGCACCGCTGCGGGGGGCGTACACGTCGCCATTTTGTTTACGCGGGAAAATCGCAAACGTATTTCGCGCGCTACAATTTGAAAACCAAATCCAGTGTTCGGAAAATTGAGGTGTTACCTACCATAGTGATAGAAAGTGAAGTTTTAGTGAAGTGAAAAAATATTTTTTGTGAGTTCGTGTTCCACCAAATTGAACCGGTTTTCAAGTGATTAATCAAAAATATTATTATATTCTAAAATTATTATATTGAATGCGATGATCGTTAACTGTTTGCTGTTTTGTTTGATTCAGCTGTACAAACGTACGTGGCTTGTTTTTGACGCGGATTATGCAAATTTACATACAAAAGAATTTAAATTTACAATGTCTGAAAACGATAATACTTGCAAACTGACGCCGTTCCTATAAATACTGTTTAAAACGAGTTTTTCGTCTTAAAAAAAAGCAAATTGTTTTTACCTTCGCGGTTAAGGTCATTTGGTACAACTTTTGAATTAGAATTCACATACTTGAAATGAATGATAGAATTAGTTCCGTTGCAGAGTAACAGCTCATCTAAGTGTTGGTGAGTTTTAAGACGATACTTATCACGTAAGAAATACGAAAAAGGACGAACCAAGATTATAATTAAAGTTAAAATATTTATACATACTTACTAATCTTATTTATATTGATTTTTCCAATGATTTGTCATTTACTGGATTGTAACATTGATTCAATCTGCGATTTCAGGAAAAACAATCTTTCGCAATACCAAGGTTTGCATATGAAACTAAAATGCAGTTTCGGTTGTCCCCCAATTTGATTGAATGATAAATTCAGTCATTTTGTTCTCAATTATCATAGTATTAAGTTTCGCAATTCTGTACAATAAATACTTACCCATATTATAATTATACAGTCTTAACCTTGCTTCCACGTCAGACAGTTTACTATTATAATAAAATTCTATTTTGACGGGTTATTCGATGTTAATCATTGTGTTTTAATTAACTATTTTTAATTCCAAACGTTTGAATAAAATTAGAGGTCGGTTTTCATTCCCGTGTTTGCACTACTAACTTAGTTAAATACCGAAATGGTAACCAAGAAGATTGTTACTGCAAATTCTCATGAAAATTTTCCTGATCTTTGACAGACCTGATTGGTACATTCTTCAAAATATTTTCGAGTCGAAAGGCTAAAGTTGAATGTACTTGCAAAACTCTCTATTATGTATATTCTAACATAGACTTCCAGATGGAAACCTGCAGTTGCTTTCTGTAAACCGTAATTATATATAATATTTATTTTATTTTTTTTGGTGTCTAACCACCAACTCTTAAAGCAGTGTTACTTTTATATTACTTCCAGTGGGAAAGAGACGGAGCTATAAAGGACGTATAGCTCCGTCTCTTCCCACTGGAAGTAATATTAAAGTAATACTGCTTTAAGAGTTGGTGGTTTAGGCCCTGAGATCTACTCATTTTCAAGCAACGTTCGCAGTCACATTTCATCAAATGAATGAAAAATTAGGCTTTTTTGACAGCTTGCAAATACGAAAGTTGTTTTAAAATGAGTAGAATTGCCCCTCTGACCTACCACCTGTCAATTGCAAACAATTGACAAAAACATGTTCAAATTCGTTTACTGATTTATGTAGCGGGTCTTAGAGATCCAGCGTAGTTTTGCACTTATAAAGAAAAACCTTGTATACGGGACGCGAGATGAAAAGTACTAAAACCAACAATATCTGGCAAGATGATGATAAAAAAGCTGAGTGTTATAACAAAGTTAAGATTGCCACTTAAAATGAAATCGTTTCAGCGATCTGAACGTCAAAGCGATTTCTCTGATAAAAGTTAAAATAGAGTTGTATTTTGTGTGATCGATCTTAAGTGTACCTTAATGTTTTAAGTTTCTAAACATCGTAGGGAACTTTAATATTTGAGCATTAGTTGATTGAAGACAACTAGAATAGCCGCGTTGTAAAGGGTTAAACAAAATGGTGAAAAATTGCAAAACCATTTTTAAATGTTATTTATTTATTTTAGGCCTTTTTGTCCCACTGCAGAGCAAAAGACTCCTTTTCTTACTTCCATTGCTGCCGATTTCGTGAAATGTGGTTCAATCTTGTAGATAGACCCCAGACTTGTTCCGCCATCTTCGTCTGGGTCTACCGCGATGTCGCCACACACATTTTCTGGGACCTAAACTGTTGATTTAGCCCATGAGCCGTTCGATATGCAGCATAAAAGTTGTTCAGTTGAAATGCCACGATGACGCTCAGTGTTGAAGATAATAATGCAATATGTTACCTATTAATAGAACTTTGTCTCCGATTTGTATCTCTAACACCAATGATGAATCATTTGACATTCAACAGCTCTTGCATGACACCATATTTGATTTACGTACGGTTGACCAGTATTATCTTATCCAAAAAGATAAATTAAGTAGCGTTTTTAGGTTTGAGGCACATCTTTGTGTATGGGTATGCGACGGACAAATTGTATCGACTCTTGGCTTCCCAACCTACGCTTTGCATAAATTCTCTCTCTTTCTTTGCCTGTCGCCGAAATAGTCCTTTTACTTGGGGTCGGGTCATGTGACCTGTATATGTGCTGGGTCTTCGGTACAACAACATTTTCTGACTTCAGTTTGGAGTAGTAAATACGAAAGTGGTTTTGAGCTACAGCGGGTGGTGACGGGTGGGCATTTTGTGGGTCTTTTTTTTAAAAAGTGCGGCTCTCACCTTAATTTGAATAAGCGATTTTTGAATTTGAATTTTAAGCACAACGCCAATGACACATCAAACAAACTGCGTCTTTCAAAAAAAGCGTCATTATAATGTTTACGTCAATGTCCTAGCGAGTTTTTGATTTGATGTTAAATGACAGCTGGTTGTCCAAATCAACCTTAAAATAACCTCCTTTTTTTAAGTCGGCTAAAAAGATAGGTTAGGTTACGATAAACATTCCGCTAACTAGCTGTCTACACAGAATTGCTAGTTTTTTGCACTACAGATAATAATTTACTGCGATTGTTAAAACGAAATGCGACTAGAAACTCATCAACGCTTAACGTCGAGTGAGATAGTGGTCAATAGTGAGCAGCTTACTAATAAAAAAACTTTTTCACAAAAAAAAAAAAAACCGACTTCCAAAAAACACTACAAAGTTCAAAATAACTTTAATTTCGGAAGTCGGTGTCAAATAACGAAGAAGCAACCAAAACACCGACTGCCGAAATTAAAGTTATTTGGAAGTCGGTTTCCTTTTTTTGTGAAAAAGTTTTTTTATTTTTCACTTTTTAGTGAAGCTCCTCCTTTTTTAGAAGTCGCTTAAAAAGTAAAAAGCCTTTTGTTTTGACGTCTTATTTGTTTACTATGCTTAACATCACAAAAAAAAACAATTGACATATTCACAGCATAAAAATAATATCAACAGGTATTCCTGTGAGAACGGTCATTTTGTTATTCCAATACCATATCAGGATATTTCAATAACTAATTTTAGATTAGCCACTCTATAATTTGTAGTCCGATACACTATTTTACTTTTCTCCTTACATAATGGAAACAAATATGAGATTCAAATGGATTTTTATCAGTAAACTACCTTATAAAAGTATGTTTGATGATGATTGCCTTGGCTAGAAACGAATAGCATTCTCCTTTTACGAGTTTTGATAAAGAAATAAGAAATGTATTCCAATTCTAAAATTCTTTATACAGCTAATTTCTGATATAGAATTCTGTTCAGAATAGTTAAATTAAAAAACGTTAAAAAGTTCATGATTGATTTTTATGATATATGAAATTAATTATAAACTGTAAATTGTATACATACTAGCTTTTGCCCCGGCTCCGCCCGGATGTCGGTTATTGCGTAAAAAAGAAGCCTATATCCTTTTCCTCATCCCGGGCTATATATCTGCCAAATTTCATGACGATCCGTTGAATCGTTTTAGCGTAAAAGCGTAACAGACAGACAGAGTTACTTTCGCATTTATAATATTATTAGGGAAGTAGGGATAGGGATTAATTATTATTTGTAGGTTATATAGGTACCTATACCAAAAATATGCCTAAAAATAATATTATAAGTAGTTATTTTCAAAATATCACACAGATACAGACACGCTTTTTAGTTTAATCAAACCAACTAAATAAAAAAAAATCAAACACGGTTTCCTCCTACAAGTTTACCATAATCCGCTTGTTGGATTAGCTTCGACATAATATTAGGCAATCATTAAATATTTAACTACAAGAAACCGTTTTAGGCATGGAAAAATACTACAGATGCTAAAAAAAAACAGGAAAGGACGTTGATTTTTCGACTCAAATTATTATAGATGTAAAATATTTCTTTAACAATATTCACTATTAAAACGCATTAATGGATGCGCAGCTATAAAAAGTCTTAAAGATTTTTAATAATTTTTTGTCATATCATAAATATTGTCTGGTGACCAAATCAGAGGTTAACGGGAGTTTTAAACATCGCCAGCCTTAGCTTCATCTTCCCTCTTTGGTTTGATCTCTCAGTATTATTCAGAATCTTTGAATGCTGCATAAAATAATTTGATTGATATGCACCCTACGTCAAAATAGCTGTTGACATGCGCAAACTGTAAATTTTACAAAAGGCTATATTTGATCTGTGATCCATACTTTCAAATTACACTTATTTAAACGATGGAAAATATAGATTGGTTGGTTATTTTTAGCAAGTTTTGTTTTAAGATATAAGATGGAAAGAAATTTATAAATAAAAAAAGACAAGAAAAAAGAGAAAAAGGAAGAAAAGCTGGACAAGTGTCTCTGATTTTCGTACCGAGGGTTCCGTGCAATATCGTATGTACCTAGATAGCTAGTCCATTATGGATATTGAGTCTCGATTTTTTCCTAGTATACATTACCGACCTACTGCTTCATAAACTATGACAGCACTGAATATTACTTTGACGAAAAGGTCTATTTTTAAATTAAATATGGTGAGATGCATCTATCGTTAGCATATTTGTGTGTCGTGGTTCTACTTAATATAATAAATTCGAAAGTTGCTCTATCTGTCTGTTAGTTACGATTTTACGCCCAAACCGCTGAACCAATATTGATAAATTTTGGTCTTGAGTTCAATTGGAACTTGCGAGATAGAGATAGGATTTTTATAGCCCGAGGGCCTGCCAGGGTTACGGAAATTTTTCGGAAGAGTTACTGCGGCACTGGAACGCATAGGGCAATAGAAGAAACGCGGATGGGTTTTAGTCAGTAAGAATCTGACAGTCCCTTCCGCTCCATCCAGAGCGGAAGAAGTCATTTGATGATTTCCCATCCTTAAAAAAAGGGTAACTTTCCTTGGGATGATTTCCGACTCTTATACAGGCAAAGCCGCTGGGAGAAGTTAACACTCGTATATGAATCATCGATCCTTTTTAACGTTTGTATAAGAAATATCATATTAAAATTATTTGCTTTTCATGTTTATCTTAAACTCATCCGATCGTTATTAGCCAGATAAGTGTTTCTTCATAAAATATTTGTTTTGTTATTATATTCGAAGACTTAGATAAACTGTTATGGCAGTGGCAACATTATCTCACTGACTTAAAAATCATTGAACCGGTTTTAATGAAACTTTATACGCAGTTTACCTAGGTCTCAAAGTTGTGTAAGCTTTCACAAAAGAGGAAAGAAAGAGAGAGTAGTTTAAGAATATAAAACTTAGTTCCAAACATAATCCTTTGATTAATTTGTTTAAAAAAAAAAACGAAATTAGAAAAAGTCCAGGAATTTGAACAGACCTCACGTTAGATATTTATCCACACATTCTAAGCTTAGTCTCAAATTCTCAATATTATGTCAAAAACACCTCTAATGTGTCACATTTTAACAATTTTTCGATGTTATGTCGGCCTCTGACAACTTTTTAGACCTATGTATCCTGCATAAACGAAGGAAGTTTCATTAAAATCGGTTCATTTATTTCGAAAAATAAGGACTTGAAAGTTCGTATAAAAAGACGTACGGCGTAAACGCTCTTAACCTTTACAAGCATTGTTCAATAGTAAACCGAATTCGTTCCCGTTTATTAGTATTTAGTCAAAGTGCTTAATTTGCATATAAATGACGAAATGGCTTCCTTGAATAAATAGTCGTATTTATTATATACTTTATTGTACACCAAATTCAAAATACATTAAGGAAACCGTCGTATCTTGTATTAAATTGACTTCGATGCGATACACGATTCAACTTTTTCATGAAAAGTATTTTTAAAAAATATACTGCATTTGAAATTCAGAATTCAAGGTCATTATCAAATTTTGGAACTAAAAACTCTACACAGTTTTAATACAAATCGTCACTTAAAAATCAACTTCAAACTTTAACTTAAAACAACGCTGAAGACAATACTGAAATTGTTGTTAATGGATTAAAATTATCTCGAATTGTAAATTCCAAGATATACTCGTAATATAAATTATATTTTGAATGTCATCGTCAACTTTGCCCTACTACTTTTTTTAAAATCAATCTACACTGTCCCACTACTGGGCAAACGTCTCCCCCATATCCTTCTACTCTTTTCGGTGTGGTGCCTTCTCCGACCAATCTGTCGCAAACGACTCTTAGGCTCAAATTCCAAAACGAAACTACAATTCAAGTCGAAGTCCAACTCCAACATGAGCACGAAAATGTCAATGAAAGCTTGTCTAATTGTCGTTTTCTTTCTAAAGAGATGAGCAAACAAATGCAAAAACTTCAATTTCGAAACAAGCTCCGATAGTGTTGGAGTTCGAGTTGAGTTGGAGTTTTCATTATGGGCCTTAGTCGTCACGCCAGCGTGTCCTGGCCTTTCTCGGCGTCATCACACGTTCTCTAGTTCCCACTACGTAACAACTGTAGTCTTTCTGTCCTGATCATCATCATCATCATCATTTCTATCCTCATGCATTCACAAGTGACCTCCTCGTGCCTTTATCACAATTTATTTCGGGTACGTCTCATCTCTTCTAAAACTAGCTAGTGATGTTTGATATTTGAAAAAAGTTGTTCATAAAACTATAGACAAGACGCAACCCTTTCAATATTGCAATATTTTTCCGATAGGTAACCGTAGTTTTCCGTACCTCCGGGCTCCGGAATGTAATAAAATTGAAGTATCCGGAGTTCCGGGGAAAAGTTCGCTTCTTAAGTGGATATATTGTCATCACTTGATGGTTTTGGGACTGTGTGATAAGCAAAGTTGGAAAATTTATAAATAGCACAATATTAGCATTGCCGTGTCTTGGCTCTTCCAGTGTTAGATACCTGAAACGACACGTAAGTCTAGCCAGATTTTTTAAGCCCTCAGATAAACTCTCAAAAGCTATAGTAGACTCACAAAATTATCTATTCAAGCGTCTATATTAGTTTTTTATTCAACCAATTTCAAGTTTTTGATGGACGATTGGATTGGATTTTCTATGAGAATATTCTTTGAATCGAAAGTAAAATTTCGCTGTTCCCTTTTTTAAAGTTTTTAAGGCGTAAGAGAAAAGGCTGCCATGCTTAAGGCCAGGTTTTCCGGAAAAACGTGGTTTTGCATTGTGTAAAATTGTGTTTTATTCGTAAACAACACGGATTTAAATTTTGAAAAAAATATATTACATATTTCACACTTCGATCTTGCGATTTCGGCCGTGCGATACACGATTACTTGCACTTTACTGCATCCAATTAAATCGCAAAGACAAGTCAAAATCAAGATGTAATTCTCATTTCATTTGAGTTATATAAGGTTTTGAGTAATAAAACTTATACCACAATAAAGGTCGTAAAAAATGTGATATAAATCGGCCGTCATAATGTGAAATATGAAAATACGTATCCCACTAATTCCAAAATCAAGTGATTTTGTCGTTTCATGAGCGCGCCCCGTGTCATTTAGTCCCGAGCGGAACGTGTTGGAGGTCGGACGTGTGCCAAATTTTTGCGATCCCGCCACCCCCGCTAAGTTCTGTTACTGGCTAAGCCTAAATTGATTACCGCTCTAGCACTGCCGGCACACCAGTGTGCCGCGAATTTAATGTTTATGTTTATTTACGTAAGATTTATTTTTTATTTTGGAATTTTCACGTGTCGAGTGGTTAAATAATAATACTTGTATACAATTTAGTGTTCAAACAGTTGTAATATAGTTAGTTTTTATTAGATGTAGCTATAATTTTGTAAAAAAAAATGGGGGAAAAAAAAGTTGTCACGGCTCTTCGTTGCAGCGGTGACTACTTTTTTTTATAAACTTTGGCTGAATAAACAAAAAGGTATATAGGTATATACATAATTTACTTTACTAACTAGGTAAGTACCGACACGAAACAGATAAATTTCCACACCGCAAACATGTGTGTAAACAGTTTAATTTAAACCTTATTTCAGTACGCATAAAGACGTGCGCTTTAGTGGTTTAGTTTTCGCGCGGAATAGATTTACCAACCGCATCGAGTATGTAAAACAATTGAATTTGAACCCTATTTCAGAGTGCATAAAGCCACCTCGCGCGCACATGATACAATGATTTACTGTTTTCAAATGTCAAATAGGTAGTTCACCCCGCTACGTTAGTCTTGATGGTTTCGGAGAGTTTGTATAAGTCTTATAATATTTGTTATTTATTAGAAATGTCCGTTTTCACTTATCTTACTCCTAAACAAATGCAAAAATAATAGCTCGTATTTCCTACATGAGAGTTGAATATCGGTGCAATAATGTTGTGGTGTTCATGTAGAGAAGAAATATAAGTGTAGTTATACGCTAGGTGGGTACCTACTCACAGCCACCACAACACAACAAATAATAATATTTATGGTGTCCGCAACGTTTGTGTAGGTCTCGTCTATGCCAAACAATACGCGCAGCGCACTCGTGAGTCGCGTGCCATAGTGTAAAAGTGTTACAGTATGACCATTTCCTATGAAAATATTATAATAACATACTTTTGGTAACGTTTAGGCTACCGGACCAGCTCATTTATGCGCTGTACACTAGAGTCCATCCTCTTACTAATTACTAACAATGTATCAAGTTATGACAAGACATACAAAAAACTATGTGGTCAGTTTGGATAGTTTTTCCAATCCAATGCGTTACTTTATCGGTGTTTATTGGCAAGAGGAAAAATGTATAGAAATTATAAATAACATACACTAAACTGTTTTTAATTGACTATTGTATTGTATATTATTAACCGACTTCCAAAAAAGAAGAGGTTCTCAAATCGACTGTTTTTTTTGTTGTATGTTTGCTCAGCGATATTTTCGCCAATTGTCAATCGATTTTGATGATTCTATTTTTTTTGGAAGTGTATCTTCCCGGACTGATCCCATTTCAATTTGGTGAAGATCTGATGAAGAACTTCGGAGACAGGTAACGGAACTCTTCATTCCCGTAGGAATTCCCGTTCCCGTATAGCCGTACAGCCTTCCCCATGAATGTAACTATCATAAATTCATAATCATAATACAAAAAAGAATTTCTTGCACCGCGTCGCACGCAGTCACGCAGGCTCGACGCGTTCTCGTTTGGTGGCCGCGTCTCGCGCACCGCCCGTTCGATTTAATAATATTGTTGAATTATTTTAATTTTACATTATCTCCTAAACGGTGAGTTCAAATAACATGCTGTAAAAGACAAAGTTTATCTTCATAAAATTATCTTGATAATGAAGTAACTTTCGCTAGTAAGGATTAATATGCCTGCCTAATATTAATGCTGAAAAACCACCTTTAATTTTTTAATAAATTATTTGACATAAAATGCCTTAGTGTGGCATATTTATAAGAGATAGATATAGGTGTAACGTCGCGGACTTTTTTTTAGATCGAATGAAAAACAATATCTTTGTTGTACATGGTACTTATGTATAATTAGCTATTACCACAGCGCACTTAGCGCACTTCCACTTTATAATATTATTTAGTATAGATTTGAATAAAGTAGTATCTCATTATCATTATTGTAACACCATAAAAATACATAAAGAAATTAAACACACACCATATTACAATTCTATCCTATTTATTTATAACGGTTTGCTATCTATGTTTCTGTGTACGTGCGTCTGTGTGCCTGTGTATCTGTCTTTGGCACTGAAGCTCCGTTATCTTTATTGAACAGGGATATTTTGTAAGTTTTCAAAATTTTACTTGTTAATTACCAACAAATCAAAATCAAAATTTGCGTTACAGGGCAATAGAGCATGCGGAAGGGCGTGAATTGTCTCCAAAATAATACTCATTTATTGGGGTTACCCCCGACGGTATAGTTGGGAACGACACCATTGTTGAAATTAAATGTCCAATAACGGCATTTAGAAAAGGGAAATGCTGCTATTGAAGAAAGTAAAATACATATATTTAAATTCGATAGAATAAAACATACCAGGGTTATAAACAAAAAAAGTAATTGGTATTACCAAGTGCAGGGTCAACTTCATGTAACAGAAAGGAACCAATGCATTTTTGGAATATGGTTCGGTGAAAACTAGTAGTAGAAAATATTTCAAGAGATGACGAATTTTGGCGGGTGCATATGGAGAAAAAAATTATAGATTTTTATTTGAAATGTATATTGCCAGAGATTATGGATCCGCGCCAAAATCGCGGTATGCCAATACGAGACATAATATTGAAAGAAAACAAAGAAAATGTTAATGATAAGCCTGTGCAGCCAGGTCCAAGCAAATCCAAGGACCATATTCCGTGTCAATCTACTCAGCTAGGTCCATGCAAACCGAGACAGCTACAGTTCAACGAATTTTAGCCAGTTGCATTGGTAACTTTTATTATGTTAACTATTTGATTAAAAAATATAAAAACGTTTTTGTTTTTTTTTAAATAGCATCTAGGCAAATTCCAAACCATTTATACTTCTAAGCTTTCTTGAATTATAATATTCAAGAATTGTAACATAATTTTCCTAAAGTAAGTGTGCCTACCTACTACTTGATTTTTACGAAGGTATCGCACCAAAAACAAATAGCGCGCGACGCGTATTTTTGAATCGTACTCGTATTCATAATTTTCGTGTCAGTCAGATTTTAAATCCACCATATACTCTAAAATAAATAAGTATTATTACTGATTTCTAATGATTAGTAATTGGATTCAAGTTTGTACAATACGTACTTAATCCATCTATAACCTTAAAAAATACTTAATAGAAAAATAAAACAAAATAAACTTATACTAATCAATTCAAGTTGATCTACTGCATTACTTTATCCTGTGACGGAACTTAGTACCTACCCGAGTCCGTGAACTCATGAGCGAGCGGTGCGCTTGGTGCGCGCGTCTCCCGCGCATCGTAACTTATTACGTATTGCTACTCCTTGCGGGGCCTGGGGTAAGCGTTAGATGCCTACGCGCTCAAGTCAGGCTCGCCTTAACTGGGATTGGGCGGGTCACGTCAGCCGCACGCATCGTGACCGCTGGGCAATAGCTTCCACAAAGTGGGTACCTGAGAACGGCAACAATTCAACAGGATTAAACGTGAAAATGGGGGTACCTCAGGGCTCAATTTTGGGTCCTTTTTTGTTTCTAGTTTATATAAATGATTTGCCCTATATTTTACAAAGTAAACTTAATATGGTGTTATTTGCTGACGACACATCTTTAATTTTTAGAATAAATAGACATGCTAACAATCTTGACGATATAAATAACGCCCTAATGCAGGTACATGATTGGTTCACTGCTAATAATTTAGTATTAAATGGAAAAAAAACGAAGTGCATTCGATTTACTTTACCAAATGTCAGATGTAGTGATTGTGACATAGTATTGAACAGGGAGAAACTAGAATTCGTCGATGAAACAGTTTTCCTGGGGATTACGCTTGACTCAAGGCTACAATGGGGTCCTCATTTGACATCTCTTGCAGGAAGGCTAAGTTCGGCAGCATATGCTGTTAGGAAAATCCGCCAATTTACAGATGTTGAAACCGCGAGACTAGTCTATTTTAGTTACTTTCATAGTATAATGTCTTACGGTATCTTACTATGGGGACGGGCTGCTGACATTGAGTCTATTTTCATTCTGCAGAAAAGAGCCATCAGAGCCATTTACAATCTCCGCCGGCGCGATTCTCTAAGGGAACTGTTTAAAGAAATTAACATCATGACGGTGCCTTGTCAATATATCTATGAAAATATCATGTACGTTAGGAAGAATCTGCATCTTTTTTGTAAACGAGGTGACAGACATAACTATGTCACTAGAAATAGGAACCAATTAGTTCAACCAGGTTTTAGACTTGCTAAAGTAGCCACATCTTTCATGGGGTACTGTTTAAAATGTTACAATAAAATACCTCCCCATATATTAGAATTAAATGAGACGAAATTTAAATCCTGCATTAAACGCACACTATGCAAGCAAGCATATTATAAGTTAGGGGAGTATATTGAAGATAAAAATGCTTGGCTCAATGCTGGTCCTGCTCCACAACGCCACTAGGTAGCCACTAGGGGGCTCGAAAGTAATGTTAGCATTTGATAATATTGTTGGTCCGGCTGAAGATTGTAAGAATGCAATATTTTTTATTGCATAGACTCCACTTATTTAGCAATGTATAATTTCATGCACATGTGTGAGTACTGTGTATCTTTAAATTATAATGATCATTTTGGGTAGGTCTTTGACTTGAATGTACCCTGGCGATTGGGGATGTCATGCCCACTCAAAAGTCTGGCTGATGGTGGCGCATGCGTTGGATCATTTGGCTCCCTTAAAAATGGTTGAGCCGAATGGTGCTAGCGTATGCGTCATGTTCGTGAACGGGCGCCGTCAGCTGAGACTGGTCATCTCTCGACTGCCATGGTTTATTTTAATTATTTCTTTGAATTGTTTCTTTTTTTACTCTGGACTCTTTTATCCTGCACGTCTTTTACATCGTTCTCACATATATGTATAATTTCAATATGAATGATGTAACCATAATTTTTGTAACAAAATATTATTTTTAAAAGAGTGTCCGTGGAGTTTCTTGTACGTTCTTCTCCATAGAGATCTACGCTTTGGAACGTGCAAATAGCTTCATCTTTTTGACCGACCGACCTTGACAATTCAAAAGTACCTGTAAATGGTCTAATTGAAATAAATGCTTTGACTTTGACTTTGACTTTGAGGTTGGGCGGCGCCGCCGAGGTCGACCCAGGAAGAATCTGGAATGAGTTGGGTGAGGCCTTTGCCCAGCAGTGTGACAGAATATGCAGATAAAAAACGTTAATGAGCAGTTTTTTTTTTACATTGCATAGTTGATGACAAAATGAAGAAACGTTTTTACAGTCAGGAATACTTTTACCCCCTAATAGATAGCCAATGAATTAAGTCACCTGAATAGAGCAGCTGGTGCATATGATTGGAACGTAGAGCAGCAATAGGCTGCTCTACTTTCCCCCTATTGTGTTTATCAGGAACGTTCACTATTAATTTCTATTCAAGCAAGCTACACTAATTATCAAGCTAGTTTCATGTTTGAAACATATTAGGTTGGGGAAAAAGTCTTTTCGCATTATAGTATGTATGAACTTGTAATAAAATCTCTTTGGCTAGACTATTTGTATCTGGCTGGTTTTGGTATCATTGAAAGTTTAAATTTTAAAGAACATAATTCCAAATTCAAATTAGGAAAATGTGTGATTTTCATTTGTTTTTCGTACCGTCAAGATGAGTGAATCTAATAAAGAAATTCGATACATTTTAAAATTTTACTATAAAAAAGGCAAAAATGCAACGCAAGCCGCGAAAAAATTTTGCTATGTTTATGGACCCAGTGCAGTGTCTGTGAGAGTAGCACAAATTTGGTTTAAGCGTTTCCAATCCGGAAATTTTGATGTCAAAGATGCACGTCGCTCTGGTCGCCCTATTACGGATAAAATGGATGCCATTTTTGAAAAAGTGGAGCAAGATCGGCATATCAGTTGTTACGACGTAGCTGAAGAACTGGGAATTGACCACAAAACAGTTTTGGCGCATTTGAAAAAAACTGGGTACACAAAAAAGCTCGATATTTGGGTACCTCACGAGCTCACCGAAAGAAACCTAATGAACCGTGTACTCATTTGTGATTCTTTATTACGACGTAATGAAACCGAACCATTTTTAAAGAAGCTGATAACTGGTGATGTAAAGTGGATCACGTACGACAAGAACGTGCGAAAAAGGTCGTGGTCAAAGGCCGGTCAGGCTTCACAGACTGTGGCGAAACCCGAGTTAACTCGCAACAAGGTGATGCTGTGTGTGTGGTGGGATTGGGAGGGCATTATTCGTCGCGGTATTTTGATCAGAAGTCCCAAAATTTCTATAGCAATGGGATCATGTCCCTACCTACAAGATGGCAAAAAGTTATCGAACAAAATGGTACCTACATACTTCAGTTAAATGTAACTAAACTATATTAAAAAATGTTTTGAATTTTCTTAAAAAAATGCGAAGAAACTTTTTTCCCAACCTATTATTCACGCTGAAATTGTTGGACAGTAATATTATGTTTCTCGATGTTAGAAGTCTTTCTAATAGTCAGTGACTTTTCATTTGCTAATTAGCAGATACATTCACAGTTTGATCCGTCACTATAGCACGTTGTCAAGTTCGTATCTCACGCAAAAAAAACTATAATGTATGTCGAGGTAAAATTACGGACGAATATTTATATGCGAGACAAATTATGGTGAATTAGTCTTCTTGTAAAAAAGACAGTCGTTGGTACCGTGAGAGTTTGGAGTAGATAATAGTCTTATTAGCACTAATATAAAACTAGCTTTTGCCCGCGGTTCCGCCCACGTGGATGTCGGTTATCGTGTAAAAAAGTATAGCATATGTCCTTCTCCATATCTCAGACTATATATCTGCCAAATTTCATGACGATCCGTTTAGCCCTTTTAGCGTGAAAGCGTTACAGACAACAGACAGTCAGAGTTACTTTCGCATTTATAATATTAGTAGGGATTTGTTCAACAATTTAAAAAAATAATTATAAAACGACAAAGGCTAAACGACAAAGCTTTACTTCACATCTACTGTCGTAGTAAGTTTTAAGTTTATCAACGTTCTTTAGCAAGTGCTCATTGTGTCCCAGACGCACAATGATTACCGCCTCTCTCAGAAGGTCGGGTCACAAAAGGGATGAATGAAAGGCAATTGCATGCAGCTGAGATGAGAGTACTAAGAGGGATCTGTGTTGCTACGCGAATGGGTAGAATAAGTTATGAGTTTATGAGAAGTCTGATAGTGGCCATCAGTGACTGAAAAGTTGTCTGGGATGTGGCTATTATGGTAGAGGTATGTAATGCGGTGTTTCGTATGGTGTCGGACGTAAAAGAATAGCACCATCCCATTACTTCCCGTGGGTGTCGTAAGAGGCGACTAAGGGACTCACCAGGGAATGGGCAGCAGCATTCTCTGTAGGTACATTGCAACAGCTACACTGCGATCGCCAACCCGCCTGCCAAGCGTGGCGATTATGGCAAACCCCCCCATTCGGGGAAGGCCTATGTCCAGCAGTGGACGTCTTTCGGCTGATATGATGATGATGTGATGCGGAGTAATGGGAAAATTGTGTTGAAGGAAGTTCTGCATATGAATGTGATTTCTTAAAAAGAAAGAGGGGAGAAGATCCAAGAAACGAATATTTTGTTTAACAATAGGAAATCATCAAATGAGTGTTTCCGCTCTGGATGGAGCGGAAGGGAGTGACAGACTCTTACTGACCAAAACCCATCCATGTTCCTCCAAATGCCCTTTGCATTCCAGGGCCGTGGTGACTCTTGGAGGTGAAGGAGGCAGTAACGTGGTAATTTGATGACTTCCTACCCTAACAAAACGGGGTTATTTTAACTTAATGCTTTTATTTAACTCTAACCAGCATACTTTCATAAATGTAACTTTCACTGTATCTCCCAAAATGAACGAAGTTTAATGTACATTGTTAATTAAATCCTTTTAGTTTGCGGTGCACTGTACCAACATTATCGTACTAATTGTACCTACCTGTATTTAAATCCCTCTTTGTATTTTTGTTCGTATACATTCCAACATTAGATGGAGTCAAAAAACCTGTTTGCTTTGCATAGATAATAATATTATTGTACCTGCATTTTTAGTCTTGTTGAAAACAAAATTTGTAATAGGTGTTCTGTTAGATTTTCGACTAGTATTTCCACTTTCTTTTGTAGTTTTACTTCATCTTCTCATAGTTCGATGTTATCATGGTAGTAAAAGTGAAATTTATTTCCTCAAAAGAGCAACTTTGAGTTTTTGATGACTAAGAGCGGATTTCACCAAAAACTAAACGCGATCAGTACATCTAAACTGCGTTCAAGAGCTGTCAGTGTAAATATTCCATAGAAAAATAATGACACTGACAGCTCATAAACGTGGTTTATTCGCTGATCGCGTTCAGTTTCGTTGGTGAAATTGGCCCTAAGTTATACCTATTCTTGTGCACGATTTTTTTCATGCAGGAATATCACGCAAAAATTCGGTTAGAATTTTAGATCGCTTAGCCGGTAGTGGATCCTGTATTTCTCTATCATCCTGTTTCTATCTATTGCTAGAACGTTGTTCATCATTTTCAGATAATTTAATCGGTAATTAAGGTTGTTGAGGTCGTTAACCTTCAACCTTACATCAACGACTAGTTTCGTTGTCTAGTCTTAAATTTTATTATTTTTGACCACCCGCCGACGGACGGTACGGTTCAATTATGATATCAAAGTCATGCATGACCTTTGGTTTTGAAAGTCATGTCTGTACATTATTAGTGTGGAGACATGACTTTCAGAACCACTGGCAGTGTATAAAAACAAGCGTCAAATAACGAAACAAAGACACAAACCGATGGCATTCTTACGTCACAGTTTTATAATTAAGCATACCATATCCAATATGTATTCATGTTCTTTCTATCAGTCTCCATAGCATTTTCCCAAGTATGTTGAGATCGGTTTGCAGTCAATCGGAATCCAGCTGCTGAAAACCAAGTTTTACATGGATGGACTGTCTACCTGAACTTGATAACATGGACTAGAATCAGGGGGTCTACTCCCTAAGCCCGAAGTCCGTAGTTTCGGCCTTAGTGGTTCGGGACTAATCGTAGGAGATACAAGTAAACGCCCGAAACTAAAGCCGAAACTACGGACTTCGGGCTTAGAGAGTAGACCCCCTGATTGTCTGTACATGCATGTTGTCGGAAAATTGAGGACTCCGTAAGATTGTAATAAATCTTTATCTATACTCTTCTAGACCTACTCTAATATTATAAAGAGGAAAGGTTTGTATGTGTGTATGTTTGTAATGAATAAGATCTAAAACTACTGCGCCGATTTCACCAATGGAAAGCTACATTATTAGGGAGTAACATAGGCTATATTTTATCCACGTATTCCCACGGGAACGGGAACTACGCGGGTGAAACTGCGGCGTGCTGCTAGTTAGACTATAATTTCTGGATATTGTATAAAAAAATCATTTTGTATACAAAAAATCCCATCCAAACTCAATAGTTTCCGATATACCCGTATCTTATTTTGAGAAAATAGTCTACAATTTTACGTGATCGAATCTTACGTCGTTTTGCAATTTTCCGGTGACAGGTATACGTTAAAGGTAGATCTTTGGCAGTCGTTACGGATTGTCAGAAGCCAGAAAATCTGACAGCAGTCTTGCCAAGAAGTACCGTGTTACCCAGTTAATGTATTGTGGAGGTCTGGTAGGCAGCCGTTCCACGCAAATTATTAGTATTCAGCTGAATCCCGTTTGACTAGGAGCCGATCCCAATAAATTTGTGAAAAGGCTAGGTAGATGACGATGTAAACGTTATTATGTATTCCATTGAAAATTGTATGACTGCTTTGAGACATATATAGATAGCCTTGATCAAACTTTAACACTCGGCTTCACTCATAAACTAGGGTGCGAATCATTAGTTAAAATAATGTGACTTGAACCATGTTAACAAGTTAGGTTGATTAAACTTTTCGCGTTATTGACAAGCCTTTATTTAGTTTTATCTTTAGTGGTATCGTTTTGAACCCACTTTATGGTTTATTCCCGCTGTCCCCGTACACCGTGTCCCCGTCCTACGGGGACAGCGGTACTTCAATTAAATATTTAAAAATACTTCCCGTTGTCCCCGTACACTGTCCCCGTCCTACGGGGACAGCGGTACTTCAATTAAATATTTAAAAATACTTCCCGTTGTCCCCTCCCCGTACACTGTCCCCGTTAATATAATTGAATAAAATAAGTAAAAATTATTGCCCACAGTCCCCGTTTTTTCATTTTTCTGTAGTATTATGAATGTGTGCGTTGGCATCTTTTACCCAACAAACAAAGTGTATGGAAATATTGGTAGATTGGTCTTGGTACGCGGTAGATTAATATTAGGGATTTAGACCTTGTTTTCAAGTAGTATTTTTTTATAAAAATAATCGATTTAATTACATGTTTATTGTTTTAAATGTATCGTACAGTCCAAATTAAGTTTTCTAGTAACTATGATAAAATAATACAAATAAATAAATTTTGTTTTATTCCCCTTTTCTTTTTCCCATGCTAAAAAACTAAGCTTAAACAATGCAGATTTAAGAGGACAACGACTCGTGAAAAGTTTACTTCCCGTTGTCCCCGTTAGCCGAATGTACGTTACGGGGACAATTGGAAATAAATTTAATCACGTCCCGCTGTCCCCGTGACGGGGATATGGCATACGGGGACAACGGGAATAAACGCACTTTATTACGCAGTTAACGTCAAAAACTCGTTTCGTTGTATAAGTAATTATATTTATAAATAGTTCTGTTAATTATATTCATGTGATGAGTCTGAGTTTTCAAGTGAGCCGAGGTTGCGTGTTCGTTCTGGTGTAGGTAATAGTTGAAAAAGTTTAGCAAAGGTTTTTGCTATTGCAAGAGAGTCTATACTGTCTAGCCTAGGTTTTAAATGAGTACACTATAAAAAGGTGGTCTAACATTTAGTGATGCAGCTACAAACAAACGTGCTAACTTTTACCTAATTTTTTGTTAAATTTGCGACGCTTGCTCGCGTTTCTTTTAGTTTTAGTCCGGCAAACCCAAAATGGGCTTGAAAGTCTAATTGTTAATTTTAGAAACAGGTTGTCTTAAGACCTATACGACTTAGATGATGTGGTCTACGTGACTACTGCAAGGACAGGTTCGTAGAAATAAATAATATATGGCAAGATAGAGTCAGCTAATAATTCAGCAAATGAATACAAAAACTAAACATATTTTAAACTTTTTAAATTGCCACCCACGAATGAACTCTATAAAAAGTTAGGAAGCAAATTTTTTCAACAAAATAGCCGTTTTCGGAGCGGTGCAGCCATTTTGGAGATTCGCGCTGACAAACATATAAATAGTTCAAACTAAAAGTATTAAGACTACGGTATTAACACAAAGTTTACTGTCTTCAATGACCGAATTCTTATGTTTGCCTGTAGTAAATATATTTGCTATAAAATCTAACACTCGTGTGACAAAATGATTATAATATATTATTATATATGAATGCATTTGTTATCCAAATGGGAAATAAAGTCAACGTCTTTATTTGCTCAATAAAGAAGTCTGAAACTTATAAATAAATATGTGTTCGGTGTTTAAAATAAATAAAGTCTGTTTTTATTCTAAAATAATCAAAATGACCCACTGTGTTTTACTGAGGAACTCAGTGTTAATATTTTTTGTTAAAAATAATATTTCTAAATGTATAATGTTTAACATTTTACTGCGGATAAAATCACGTATCCATTTTATTCACTTACGTTTTCTTTTTTTGGTAAAGCCAATAAAAGTTTAAAAAAAAATACTAATCAGCTTACAAAGATAACTTCACGAAAAATATTACAACACAAGATATACCGTACTTCTCAAAACATGGTACTTCATACCAAATTCCTGATGATACTAAATAAATGGACAGATCAATATAACATTAACCAACAACAATATAATATTATTATAAGCCACGGAAGATGCAAATACAGAATTTATGAACATTTTGTGATTAAAAAGTTTTTTTTTAACAGCCTATTCTGTCCCACTGCTGGGTCACTTTTGTCCTGAGCCACCTCAGACCAACCCTCGCAGTAAGTGTCTAGGTCGTCTCGCCACCTCTTCCTGATTAAAATTATAAAAAAGTGTAAAAGGAGCCAACTGCAACGTTTTTATTTTAGTTAATATTGATTTTTAGCAATAATTACGAATTAAAATAACGTGAAACGCATTTAAGAACAACAATCAGCGTGTACGTCACTGCTGTTATGACAACAAAAAGACGACCTTATTTCTTTGAGTTAAGACTGTTCATGACCAGTTACAGACAGGAGTGACGTCATCGTCCGTTTTAGTGCGAAAATTTAAACTGCAATTTTGGCAATCAATTATAGCGTTTTAATTTATGTATGGTCTATTTTACAAGGAATTTTTCAAAATGAAAGCAAGATGAAAATATTGTATGCAATCTGTTTTTGTTTAATATCAACTCATCGCATTATTATGACAGACTCAAGTTTATAAACGATACATCATAAATGTGTTTGACTAAACCGTACAAAATGGTTGGCGGCCAACTATTTCTGGTTTGACTGATAACATGTAAGCAACTAAAGTTTACACTATCTATTCTTATCTCAGCTAATCAAAATTTGAACTACATATTTAGATTTCGAAACGACAATAATGGGTGCACGTACACTCACCTACCGCATCATCTATTGGTGGCAACTATAGACAGTAGAGACTAGACGACTATGGCTACTTGGTTGACTTGCTAACTAGGCGTCTAGTCGTCGCTCAAATGGCTAAATCGGTCGACTAGTCGCTGACCATACGTGGTCGGATGGTCAGTTTTCCCGAGTGATCAGTTTTGTTTTATCTTTTAAAACGTCAAATTATACTTCGATGGTGTGCACTGTTTTATTAGGCAGATTTGTTTCTTAAAAATATATTTTTCCTGTATTCTTGTTGAAGCTCATTAGTGTCGGCTAGTTGCCAACTATGAACGTGGCCGGAAAGTCTACTCCTCCGACTAGTCAGTCATGGGAGATAGTACATTCATGGGAACACTATTGTTAGGACTGAGTTGCCAAATCGATCAGGGATCACGATTCAATGCATACAAGAAGCGTGCTCAAGCTCTAGTGACGAACTTTGTCTGAACACTGAATATTAGCCAGACTGTCTGGCATGACTATGATTGCCATAAGGCTATTAATAAACAATACGGATGTTCATATTATTTGTGAAAGCGAACTTATGGAGTAACTTGCTATCTAGATACGTTCATTATGATTTCGGTGTGAGACAGAGATGGAGCTATACAGGACAAATAGCACTGTCCTTTTTTGCTACGGAACCATAATGATATTGACATCTCGTAGTACGAAAAAATATAATCTCTAAACCATAGTGTGCAAAATATTAAAGTTCTTTTTTAAATTACCGACGTATTGCCTCAAATGAGAATGGACTTCCAATCAATATTGTTTCAAGCTAGCTTTTTCTTTCTTTCTTTAAAAATATCATCATCATCATCATATCGGCCGAAAGACGTCAACTGCTGGATACAGGCCTCCCCCAAGTGTCGCCACAACAACTGGGGGTCGAGTCTGCTATTGCAATTGTGTCTCAATGACCGTTCAATGATCGGTTTTTGACGTATAACGTCAAACTTATGACACATTTCCCATACAAAAACTGTCAAAGTTGTCAAATATTCGATCACTGACCGGTCATTAAGACACGATTGCAATAGCAGACTCGAGCCCCAGGTCCTGTGCGTCTCGCATCCATCAGCTACCCGCGACCAAAAAATTTAATAAAAATAAATTATGTTACAATTCAGAGAGAATTTACTCAAGGGAAAACTATTCTTAGAACATAACTAACTTTACAAATTAAGCTTGTATTGTTTAATGTTATTTTCCCGGGCATTTTCCGGTGCTTCGGTCATGGGTCAGACCCGTAGGTAACCACAGCCGCGGTAAGGTACGGCGTAAATAATATGTATTAAATTACGTGTAGATACTGACAGCCTCATGTACATGGTACTACTATCAAAAAGTCAATAACAAATATTTATTTATTTATAATTTTTACCTTGGACAAAGGATAAGCATTGTCATACAACATGGCAATGCTGCCAGTCTTTTGGGCACGCTTCCAGTCGACAGCGATGCGGATGATTTTTTTAACGCCATATAACTTAACTGTTAATATTTTTTCAGTTACTATTCAGAAATAAATATCTCGTTATTAATATACATATAATATAAAATCGGTAAAAATGGAGAAGTTACTCGCTTTTGAAGTTATTTTAACATCCTTGTCTCGCAAAGCGTCGTTCGTTTATTTTTAGGAGCAGCGCGATTTTTCGTTGCAATAAAAGCATTCGTAGTTCAAGTCACATTTTACTTAATATAAATGAAATTATGGAATAACTAATATATACCCGATTTCTCGCATGAAAACAAATTACTAATTGAAGCAAAAAGTAATATCTCCTATATAACTTTTGGCTTTAATTAGTAATTTGTTTGTGCGTTAAATGGTTACGCGGTCAATTTGGAGCCGGTTTTTGTTAGGTTCAGACCCGGGAAAATTTGTACCGGAAAATAATAATCATGTTGTTTGTTATACGTTCAAAGAAGATGCTTTTTTAAACAAATTCAATTATTATGAGGGTAACATCCCCTCATAATAATTGAATTTGTTTAAAAAAGCATCTCATAAGCGATGCTGGAACGAACACAATATAATTAATACATAATATACATAAGTGTTCCTTTTTCCCGACTGCGTTAAATGGAGTATTCTCCATTAGTAAAAAGACTTTAATGTTGTTGAATTGTAAGACTATGCCATTAGGGGTTAAATGTGGTACATACTGTAGTGTGCCTGTGGTATCACCGTCATGGATACACCACAGAAAAATTTTAGCCGATTAAAAAAAATTAAATACACTTACACTTGCTTCAAATACTGTTCTTCTCTATTTTTTACACACTATTTTCAGAATTTATTTTTCATTTATTATTTAGTAGGTCTGCTGGAAGAATTTTGTTTAGAAATGAGCACAAGTCAAAATATTTTTGCAAACAAATATGTATTTTGAAAAAAATGCACTACGGTTTTTGTGTGTATTATTTATTATCACACAATTATGAACTAGAATGTGGATCTTTAGGCTATACTTATTATTTACTGAAATATCTGACGTAAAGTTTCTTTTCCTAAGTACATAAATAATAAACGTTAAAATCAATTTCACTTAAATACCAAAAACTCAATAGGCATCTATCGAATCTGCTTATGAAAGGACTCAATTTTCTGAATGTAAAATTGAATGAATTTATTGAACCATTACGATCGTCTTTGATATCAAATTATATAGTTATAAGATGAATTGAATATTTAGTGCTAAGGGTGACTCAATATAAGGCGTTCAGAATTTTCAAACATGACAGAGAAGTATTTCAACAATTAGACGAATTTCTCCAAGAATTTTAATTAATCAAGTTGATTGTGAAGGAGTGAGGGCAGAGAATATCTTAGTTAGATGTACATAATAAGTATAAGATAAAAATTAATAAGTTTAATGCTAGTATTATTTTATCCCGTACGTTGGATATTTGACCAACTTTAAAAAAAGGAGGCGGTTATCAATTCGGTATTATGATTATGTTAGGCGATTACACCTCAAAGGCTGAACAAATTTGGATTAAACTTGACACACGGGTTGACGTTGACTTGGATAAGGACCTTGGTCCTTGGATAATGTTTATCCCGGTATAAAATTCCCGTGTGATGATTTCAGAACTGAACGCGAATGAGGTCACTAGCATTAATATGCTATGGGACATTATATAATATAAAATGCATTAAAATTGTACAAACATACATAAAGTCACGTCTTTTGTCATGTAGGTAGGCAGTAACTACAAAAAGCCAAATTGTTGCTGCTTAACAATTTTCTTTTCAATCGGAAACAGAAAGAAAAGAAAGAAAGAAAAACTGTTTATTTACGTGAAAGTGACGCACATACACAAAATTATTAAGCATAGGCCTGAAAAACAAAACAAAATAAGGTGTAGACTTATTCTAAATACAATAATATTAGATTATGTACTTATCTACAACAGACTACCTACACTTATCATCTCAAATGATAGAAGACGAATTATTATAGCTGCAAAACATTTGAGTAGTAATAATAGCTATTATGAAACCAGTTTCTAAATCTAAGATCACACGGCAAGATCCAAAATAAACATAAACAAAATTCTAGATGAACAAATGACTAAACGCACATGAAGTGTGAGCCAAAACAACCTAAGTACCCATATCTCTTTCATTTGTCACTGCAGTTTGAAAATTGTACGTGCTGTGCCAAAATGCAGAAAATCTCTGTGAGACTTACGTACTGTTAATGAGTATAATACTTAAAGTAATTGGATTGTAAAAAGTTAGGTTAGTAACAGATCTTCTAATATGTACATACTGTAAAAAATCTCGTTTGTCATAAATTTTGGACAGATTCCGACCGAGATGCGAATGTGAACGTTACTTGAAAATTAGTAGAATTGACGCTCTTTTCTTTCTTTCTTTCTTTTTTTTCTTTTTTTGTAAAAAAAAAGAAAAAAAAGAAAGAAAGACAAGACGATAAATTACGTGTTAGAAACACGTAATTTATCGTCTTGTATATTCATCAGACACTATTCCTTTTTTTTTCTACAGAGTGACTTTTCATTGAAAATCTTTATAGGGGTGATATTACTTTCACCCCTTGAAAGATTCAAACTACGTTTACTATAGAATCAATGACGAAATATCAGAAATATGGTGTTCGTCAACTTTTAGGGAATACCTGTTGTGTTCCCGTGATTTCAGGTTCAGATTTCAGGCCCAAAGTGAAAGTTGTTCACATCATGAGTACTCGGACTCCCAACCAACTTTATGCCAACGAATTGAAAATCAACCTCTATATAACTTATGCCTTAATTATTTCTACTGGTGGATGAAGTTGACTGTAATTCACCATCAAGCCCAATGATCCTGCATTGGGCTTGATGGTGAACCCTAAAAAAAAAGTACAATGCCCGCTTGCACACACTCTTATATTAATAATAGTACTTGGGGACTAAAACACTACTAAACACCCGGGTGCTAGTCTAGGACGGTATTATTACCTTCCTATATTTAACACCATACTCTATTACTCTACTCGCCTGCACATTTGCGTATACAGGATAATTAATTCAGCTAGTCGATCTTAGTCCACTGAGCACGCTCTTAGTCTGTGTCAAAAATAACAATAATGAATGCACAATTTATGCATAGAAAGTTTTTAAATTATAGGTGAAGCTCACACCTCTTTTAATATTCAGTTTGAAGAAATAATAATATAGTTGGTGCTTTACCACTATATTTATTCAAACTAATATTATAAATACGAAAGTAACTCTGTCTGTATGTTACCTCATCACGTCATAACGACTGAACGGATTTCAACGAAACTTGGCACACGAGTAGACCATGTGCTGGAATAGAACATAGGTTACTTTTATCCTCGAAGTATGTTCCCTTGGGATAATTTACGACTATCATCCAGGCGACGTCGCTAAAAGAAGCTAGTATTCGATAAATAGCCTTTCTAAAGATTACTTTCAATACCATGCTTGTGGCACAAAAGTGAGATTTTGAATAATTTTAGTCATTATATCGAGCGCTAGGCATTCATTCTTTAAGCCTGATTAGACCCCAATTAGAACTGTGTAACAATAGGTACCTATTGCTTAAATTTAAAGCGAAAATTTAAGAACATCGAAGAGCGATCATTTTCAAGTGTTTTGTACCAAAGAGTCGTTTTCTCGCTGAACGGTTTTCCTCAAGTAAGCTATCTCGCATACAAAGCAACGAGATAACTTTAGCTCAGGTAGTTCTACAGTCTATTGGAGTATACGTAAATTTATCTCCGAGTTCTATTGATTCAACGTCCACCAGGCGATTGAATATGAGCCTCGATTTCAAGCAGGATTAGCAATCTAAACATTTCTGAGCTAGTACAACTAACTCTCCCGTTCAAACGCGCGCGAACTGCCAACCGCACTATCGTCGACATGTGTATCCTATTGAAACAACTCTCTTACATTATCGGTTAGAAAACTACTATAGCTGAATATACAGACTACTTATGATAGTTCTGAGGAGTTTGTGCTGTATTTCAGTCCAAACTTGCCTTACTGGCGCTAGTAGCTGTCCTGTTCGAACGCTCGCCGACAAGGCACGCCCGTTTTGCACCGACAGTGTTCCTGCCATTATGAAAGCATTCGCTCATCCGATCACGGTGATTTCCGATGCCATTCCACCTCCCAGAGATTTATTGGATATCTATGGAGATTGAACTAGCCTTTAGAAGGTAACGTTAGTTGAATGAAGCAAGTTTCCTAGTGTTTTAAAATGCATTTTCAAGAACTGTACTTAATTTATTAAAGGCTGGTTTCAGAAACGATAATTTTCCAGCTTTCTCATCTATTATATAGCTGTTACGTCGCAATATTGATTCGTCGGTTTTGATGAAGAGTGAAAAATCGGCCCTTAGTAAACAGTTGGTTTATTTATTTGCCTCCAATAAATTATTTCATCATTATCATATCAGTCAAAAGACGTCCACTGCTGGACATAGGCCTCCTCCAAGTGTCCCACAACAACCGGTCCTGTGCATCTAAAAGTTCGAAAAGTTCTGGAGTGGCGACCGCGTACTGGAAGACGCAGGAAGGCCTCCCATAACGTGGATCGATGACCTGAGAGCCAATTCTACAAATTTTTAAGCAACGTTTGCATCCGTATGTCAGTCGCAAACTGTCAAAAAAGCTTTAATTTCAGACAGATTGCGACTGACATGCGAATGCCAACGATGCTTAAAAATTATTTGAATTTTCACTCTGGTGAGGGTCGCGAGTAGCCGATGGGTAAATTATTTAGTGAAATATATTGTGTAAAAAACCTATCACTATCGCTTTGTCTCTCTCACACATTTCTGACGTACGTAAGAGACAGCTAACGTGATTGCTTAAATGCCAAAATACAGGATTGATCACATGACATAATTAGGCAGCGTTTGTCAAGACGTTTTGACAATCGCCTTCGCCACGATACCGCTGACAGAATGTCACTTGTCACACTAGCCTATTGATTACTTAGTCAAGTTCTCGTGTATTTTGTATCACGGATTTGTATTATAAGTACATGTGGTCTGTATTAAGCCACAAACTTCTCCCCAATACCAGTGATTACATCGTCGAACCGTCTGAACAGGAATTATTGGAAACCTCCCGATGATTAGATCTGCCTTTAACGAGGTTTTGAGTCATATTGAGGATATTGGACCAGGATTTATTTCCTTTGAGATTTGCTAATTGTTACAAGATTTATTTTGTGTAAAGTTGAGGATAAAATCACAAATTTGTTAGAAAATTCATTGTGATTTTCGTGTCAGTTGAAATCTAACAAAAATGTATGGAAATTAAGGCTTTTTTGACAGATTGCAACTAACATGTGATTGTGAACGTTGCTTAAAATTAGTAGAATTGGCACACAGACCGCAAAAAATGACTTAATAGTAATTTTTTGAAGTCTTAGATATTCAAATTGCCTGCCATACAATTCTGACAGTGGCACTTAAGCTCATTGCAATATGCTATTTGAAAATTTTAATCTACCTGAGAGAATACTTGTTTAAAAGATGGAATAGTACGATTTGTAAAACAAAAGAATCGGTGGAAAAATAAAGAAGTTACACGCATATGAAGTTATTTTTCTATCTTGTCAATCAAAACGTCGTTTGTATTGGAAATCATTGATTTTCTATGATGTTACTTGCCAGTGATGTCACACACAATTAGTGCTATCTCTTTTTATCATTGATTTTCAAACGCTCAACTCCGTAATTTTTTTAAAATTTTCAACATTTTTTTTACCGCATCTTGTCGTACAACGAGGCCAAGAATATTATGAGCAATGGTGTCTTAAGTCGGCGGCTTCCATGCTCTGTACAGCAAAATAAAGTCACCTCAATTTCTTTCCTCCTACGGTAAGAGCATCCCGAGCCACTAAAACGGCGCATTTAAACAGGTACATTGAAGCGAAGTGAGTGCAACATTATCAAACACAGTTGCAGCAATTTATAGCTACAAGAGTTTTCAGCGGAGAACGAAGTGTCTCCGAGCATTTCTGTACGAATAGGCGGAAAGGTCGTATATTTTGTAAGAAAGTTCCGTTACATGAATAGTTTTACACCAGTTTGGAATCATGAATATTTTATACACGCAGCTGTGCGAGTAGTTACGTTTTTCTTGTAGAAAGGGAACACGATACAAACTCCTTTATTATAAGCATTTTCCTGGTTAGGCTATAATCGCCGCCGTCATCATTATTTCAATCGAAAGACGTCGTATTTGATTATGGCCAGCTCTTATATCCAAAATCGACCCCTCTTTGTTTACCAACCGCAGAATTTGGCAATATCGGCCTAAATGTTCCGGGAGTTTCTGAAGTGGATTTATCCGACGGTTATCGCTTTCAGGGTCTTTCATGTTTAGCAGTGAAAGACTATGCTTTGATGTTGGTTAAGAAGCAGGTCTTACAAAACGGAAATCGTATCTTTGAATGAGGATATTTGACGCTGATACCTTGCCCTTGAAGTATTTTTGATTGAGGAATTTGATTTTTGGTTGAAGCATTGTCACGAGTAGATTCAACAGACCTCCAATTAAATGCTCTACAAAGTACGGACGACGACTAAAATAAATTTGACAAAAATGAATAATATCGTAGAAATATTCATACACAATATATTGTTCGATATTTCCCACTCCTTGTACAAAAGTAATTAAAAAAAGACAAGATATTTTTGCCTCCGTTTCGAATAGAAAACTAAAAATTTTAACAAACCAAGAACAAATTTTATCTAAATAGAAATCTTTCCCAAATGCATAATGTGTTTTTATAACATTCAGTACTTACCTATATTTCCAGGTGTTAGGTATCAACGCTCGCATAACTCGACATAGCACATTACATCTTATTTACTTTTTACGTGTTTCATTGATGCTTAATTTTGTTTAATTACAATTTTGATAAAGTAATCCTCCAGTGTGAAAGTGTTTCACAAGTTTAATACGTCCATAATTACTATAAGTTACAAGTATAACAATTTATCTTCTCTAAGTACGGTAACAGTATATAAAAAAGTGTGATAATCAAATCACCCAGTCAGTGAGTTCTGAAGAGTATCCTAATTTTAGACGGATCAACTAACGAGACGACTCGTGCGAAAAATGAGTGCTTACTGAATAATTTAAAATCAGCATTTTTTGACACTGACTAAACGAAACTTGAGCAGAAAATGTCCAGTTATTAATTGGAACATATCAATGCAAGGTTAATGTAGGTTTGGCGGTTATTGTTGCTATTCTTCCCTCAGCTGCCGAAAAGCGGTAATTATAACAAAATGTGTTTCGAAAAAAATGGCCTAACCCATCTGTCATAGGCGATTTTGTTTTGGTTAACCGTTCCAACAACCGTTTATTAGTGCCCACAGATACAAGAAGGTGGAACAATTACATGTAATAGACCTTTGTGTCCTGCCACTGTATGTGGCAAAAATAAAAAACTGGCCAAGTTTGAGTCGGATTCTCAGAAGAAGGGTTCCGTACCATAAACGAAAAAAAACACGTGTCTTTGTATGGGCTCTCTCACATTTAACATTTTTTTATTTGTTGTTATAGCAGCAATAAAAATACAGACTCACGTGAAAATTCCAAATGTCTACCTGTAACAGTTCTTGACATACAGCCCGCTGACAGGCAGACGGACGGACGGACGGGCAGCAAAGGCTTAGTAAAAGGGTTTCGTTGGTTACCCTTTCGTTACCTACGGAACCCTAAAACAGTTTTTTTTTGTGAGCTACAGCTGTTTGACTACTGAAGGCATTATTTAGATTTATTTTGTCACTTACAGTAAAGTTAATACTAGGTAATAAATAAAGGTGATTTAATGATCATTCAAAAAAAAAAATTGAGTTTTTTTATCAGACTTTATACCGTGTCATGGCACTATATTGAAAAAAAAATACATCAATAGTTTTTATTGTATTAATTCCCATCTTCTTGATTGGATAGCTACCCAACTGAATCGGACTAAATTGATTCGAATTGATTAGATCACATTTACCGAAAAAATCTTACGAAAGTACCTAGTCACTCAGACTTGGAACCCAAAACCTCTACATATATTTACCACACACATATACCGAGTTAACGTCGTTAGGACCTTTCTTTCTATCTAGCTAAATTGTATCTGATTGAAACTATTTTGGGCGTAAGCGACTTTAAGAAGAAATTTGCAGTAATTGGAGTTTTAATTAGGGCAATTAAACTTGTTATTACTGGGAATGTTCTTCTTTATGAGTCATAAAACTAATATAGTGCACTCCTGTTACCATAATCTGGACTAGGATAAAATTTATTGTTCTGGAAGGGAATAAAACGTGGATAATTCGTAACGTCCATTAGTGTACCTTATAGTGTCTAAACACACGAATGCCGAAGTTACGCGACCGAAGTTCAGCGCAAGTACGCCTGCAATGCTATTTGAATTACTGACGACACACTATGCCAAAATTACGTCGCGTCATAGCGTACAGTCTAACTTCGGTCGGGCGTAAGTTCAGCGGCAACTTATTCTGTGAGCACACATTATACGCGACCGAAGTTCGGTTCTATTACCGACGAAGATCCGGGATCCACGATAGCGCTCGAGGCACTGAATACACACACAAAGTTGCGGAACTGAATTTCTGCCGCGTAAGTTCGGCGCTTATGTTGTGTCATATCAACCGAATACGTCGGAATGTAAAATCAGCCGTCGAACTTCGGTCGCGTAACTTCGGCATAGTGTGTTAGACACATAAACTCAGGTCCAGTTGACAAGTCGGTACCAGTTGTCTGGAATTTATTCAGTGCTGGACCTACTTGCTGCAACCTTGAGACACGGTTGCTGTCTTTACTAAAAAAAGGTTTTTATAACATTGTTTCTGTTTGGTTTCTAAGCTAAAGTTGTTGTGTTGTCGTTAAGGCCGTACGGCATTTCATAAAAATTTTCAAGTCCTTATTTTTCGAAATGACTGAAGCGATTTTAATGAAATTTAGTATGATTACTCTAAACATCCAGGTTTAAATCGTTAAAAAAGAACATTTTCGAAAAAGAGTTCAGGGGGAAAGGTAGTGATTTTTCACTTTCTATAGAAAACTGAAAATCGTTCTCTCTCCCTCTAAATTGTTTTTCAAAAATGTTCTATAGTAACTATTTAGACCTAGATAATCTAGCGTATGCATACCAAGTTTCAAAAAATCGGTTCAATAATTTCGAAAAATAAGGACTTGAAAGTTTGTATGAAATACCGTCGGCGTAAACACTCTTATGTTAGTCTATTTCGAATAAATCTATCGTCTTCTTTTCTTTTCTTTCTTATTATTCCAAAATAGAATCGTACGTAGGTTGGATAACAAACAAAATTTTAACATAAAACAAGGCGTAAATCCCTGGTATCGAATCAGAAAATACTCGTAAAATGTAGTACCAAATATACTCGTAAATTCTTTTAACTGAATACCAAAATCCTTATCTACCCACATAACTACTATTCAGCAAAATCTCCAACAGTTGTGTTTACTCGGTTCGCTTTCGTCACCGTCCCGTTCAGTATCAAAAACACATTACAGAAGGTCGTTTTTTTTAATATGTGCATTTATTACTTTTCGCAACTGGGTTATATTGCTAGCGGAAGATTTTCGGGGTCGAGTTTTATTGTCTAACGAGAAGATCAGTTTTATGATAACTACGGATATTAGATGAAGATATTTTCGGTGCTTTGAGGTTTGTGAAAATGTGTGTTCTGTGCATAACACGCATATCACATTGTTCCACATTTCTTTTTATTGCATTAAATCAATAATAGGCTTCAATTTATGATGTTCTTTTGCAACTGGTAACACGTTTTTTTTAACAAATTCAAAAGTAGGTTAATACAGTTTTAAATATAATCGCTAAATCTCTATGTAAAAACTCTATCGCTGGGTGTCCAAAATCATGTGTACCGATTTTATGGTAACAGGTTTCATACCAATATCCGTTCCAGCCTGTATCTATTTTTTTTTCGAGTTGTAGTCTATACCTGTTATTACCTTACCTACTTGTACTCTATGCACAATCTTAGATGCAAGCTCGTTCGATTGCGGTTCCATTTATAACTGCTTTACAGTCCCGGAAATTGAACGGGCGTAGTATGTCTTCCATGTTCTTAGGTGTGTGCCAGTTTCTTGCTATATGTAGCTTTTAGAGTTCTGTTAAGATATTCAGGTACGAAATTCAAACACACCTTTATACAAGGTGTTCCAGAAGTGCGTTGTCATATTTAAGGCTTATGTTGGGTAGCTGATATACATTAAGGAAAACATTTCAAAACAAAAAACAATGACAAAAGTAACGAAGTATTTACTTTTCACTTTTCAAAGCAGTCTGATGCAGTTAGCGACATCAAATCTGTGATTGAACTAAAGTAAATGCCACCAACTGTAAGAAACTGCTTGAAAAGTCATTTCTTCGGAACTTTTTAGTCATTTTTCCTGGTCGATTTTTTTTAAACAAAGAATATTTATCTTTGTTATTTTTTCCTTAATGCATATCAGCTAATCAATTTCACCCTTAAATATGACCACGCAATGTATGCAAATAAGTTGCAATAGCCTGTTCTGAATAGGAAACTAAAAATATCTAATTAGTCCGTCAGATAGATTTCCAAAAAATATTAGACACGTATTTTTTCTTTTTTCACGTAAACAAAAAATTGAAACGCATTGAAAACTCATGTGACGTCACTTGTAAGTACACTTTCTACATACAAGTGTCGTCACAACCACAACGCCTGATCTTTGATGTGTTTTATCTTCGTCTTTTTTAATTGATTTGATAAAGCAAAAAATACGTGTCCAATATTTTTCGATAATCTAACTGACGGACTAAATATAATCATATTCATCATCCCTATGGCTTTTTATAGGAATAGTTATTTAACAGGTTAGATGAGTTTTCCGTGATTTCACTTTCCTGGCCGAAACAATCCGGTCTATTTTCCAGGACGCCATATTTTAGATTATTTTTGTTTCAGAATTTAAAAAAACAAGTTTGTTGCGTAACAGTAAAACTTAGGTTTATTTAATTCAAGATAAATAAAATAGGTTAGAAAGTCTCGCTAGTGTTGTCGTTAAACCCAGTCCAAGCAGTAATCGATTAAATCTTGACTGGATGGTTCCAAAGTTGTTTTCTAGCACGTCCTTTATTGCTATGAACGTAAAACTTGTTCACAAACCTGAATAATTGAATTTCATCGTACAGTTCTGGTTGCCAAAACATCGGCAGATCTTAATTGTGTTACAGCAGATGTTTATCTGTTTCGCGTAATTTAATCCAGGGCTCGAGTCTAATTTGGTATAATTTCAAGGGGTAAAGATCTTTGTGTGTTTGTTGGGAAACAGCCCTTAGCTTGCCGCGAGTTTGAGTGAATTTAATTATATTTATACTGGGGAATGAACCGAATTAAACGAGATGGTATCAAGAGGTTGGAGAATAAACACGATTACACGACCCCCTTTACAAAGTATATTTTAATTAATGTTAACCATTGAACAATATTCATACTGCCTCTGTGGTACATCAGTTAAACCAAGATGTACAAAATGCGGATTTGCTCGCGTGAGTGTCGAAAATTATCCCAAGCGCAATAATCCAGCAGTGCGATTTTGTAAACATGTCGAAGTGAACACCCGGGCGGGGCGCACGACGGATGAGTTGTCAAACCATACAAATAAGACGGAATGACACCTCAATTGTCGTTCACTCCGCCTAGGTGATGTCGACAGAATCGACCGGCTGGACATGTTCTACACGTGTACGAACAATCAAACAATACAATCAGTTCAGAACGACAGAAACATTGCAAAACCTGAAAAGGGGTGAGGAATACTCTTCTTTATTAACAACGTTTACTATGGTGTAACGGTATCAAAGCCGCCACGAAAAAACCAAAGTAGCAAAATCTACCGCTACGCCATCTATCCCGCCAGCTGCGAACTAACTGAACGAAATCCTGCATTGCGGTATCAGAGTTTTCTGTGCGATTTGAACATGTACAACCGCCCGAATTTCAACTATCGGGCAGTTGCCCACCGGAGACAACAACCGTCCGGTTGGAGGATCCTCCCTTTTCAAAGGAGGTTTGCGGGACTTTACTCCCTATTCCGAATACCTCTATAATGGGACCACGCTTGATAACGAGAAAAGAAAAATAAATACTTACCCCATACCTTAATGTTTGCACAAGTCGACAAAATGTACTAGACGGCTGATTTTTTTTTGCAATTTCTGGGTTGGTCCCATAGTAAAAGCTGTTCTTAAGACAATGAGCCCTTCCGTTTATTCTGTCATACCAAATATCAAAACGAAGAACCTTGCCATGTAGGTACGAGTAAATTCATATTATAATTAAGTTTGACTTCCGGGAAAGGCCTCGACCACACTCACTGTGTTTATGATTACTCATTTCCACTTACCGGTTACTACTATATACTACGGTACCGTAATTTATCTCGTAATCAAAATTCATCAACATTGGGTGTTTTAAAAACAGATAGAACTAAGCGAAGCTTTCACGCAAGCGAAGCCGTTGGCAGGAGTACTTCGAATACTTTCTAAGAAAATTCGAAAATTCTCCCATATTCACATTGGACATGACCTATGTGCAAATGTTTGATCAAAATTCGTTCAGCCGTTAAGATGTAGGCAGTCACATTTATAATATTAACCCAATAAATAAGGGATGAATCATATTAGGATACTTAAGTTTCAAACACTTTCTTTTGAATAGAAGAACCATTTCGAAGTTGTGGTTACAAAACTGAAAGCGCGAAAATCGACTTCTCATCCAAGCTGTTTTTTTTTCACATTTCTTTTTTGTTTCCATAGAAAAAGTTGTTCATAATGATGAGTACAAAACCCCTTTTGATGTTGGTTAATTTTCTCGTTGTGGTTTACGAAACATCGCTTACCAGTTGAATACACTTAGTGTTAATATTGGCACGTTGTCAAGTGATAGCGTTTTGTGTGGGTATTTGGGCAAGGTATTTATATCACCAATTAATGGAAATCTGTTATCATTATTCTATTGCCCTTATCCTAATGTATTTGGGGTCGACGCAATAATATGACCTTTGCGAGAGAGAGAGAGAGAGAGAGAGAGAGGCGAGAGATTTCATTAATTAATGAGTGTTTTCTGTAATACGCACTTGTAACATTTAACTACGGAACCCTCAATCTGCTTAGCCTTTTGCCAATCATGCTGGGGTCGGCTTCCAGTCAATTGACCCTCTGATCAAAACAATTATTTTTTAAAAAACCTTTGGTTGTATACATGGAAAACTGTTTATTTCATCACGCAGGGTGAGAAATAAGTATTGCTACATTTGCCACATACCATAGCTTAACTGTAATTTTTATATTGTAAAACGTTCCTTTGAATTTCGAGCATTTTACGGTTTAGGTAAGCTTCGATTTCATATTTCGCGGAACTTTGAATAGCAAACTACCGACTATTGATTCATTCATTAATTGCTTTTGAGGAATGGGAAAATGGAATTCATAAATTGCATTTCTCTCTGTTTTCGTAACTGTTACAGTTTAGTTCATAATTATTGTGGTTTACAATTTCTGCGAAATGTTTTTTTTTTGTATTTTTCGAACTGTTGCGAAGCTGATTGAGCTTACAAACGTGACGAATACGCGAATCGAAAATTTTGAGCCTTCCAGAGCTTGTAGAGCTTCTGTGAAAGCACAATAGGTATTTTAAAAAATTATGTGGTAGTTAATCTCTGAACATAAAGTAATACTATCCATACTGTAATATTACAAATGCGACAGTTACTCCGTATGTCTATTTGTCACGTGTTCATTCCTTACCAGCTGAACCATTTTGTTGAATTTAGGTATAAAGATAGATTTGAGCTTGAAGAAAGACATAGGGTACTCATTATCCCAGAAACAAGGTCCCTTAGAATAATTTCTTACTTTTGCGGGCGAAGCCGCTGTTAGAAACTAGTTATTTATAACTCGAGTACATCGCACTTTTTATAGCTGTACGAGTTTGATCATTCTTGTTAACATTAAGGGGAAAAGTTTTCGCCTGCTGTCACACGAGCTCCGTCCTTGCCGCTCCAAATAACATCTTCTATGTACTCGTACGCAGATGGCAATATATCTGTCGCAGCCACTTAATCAGCAGTTTCATTAAAAGCCTAGCTTTTTCATTGATTTTTTTTTAATCAGACTTTTCTGTTCCACTGCTGGGCAAAGGCCTCACCCAACTTCTTCCAGATCTTTTTGTCCCGAGCCTCCTCAGACCAACCCTCGCAGTAAGCGTCTAAGTCGTCTCACCACCTCTTCCTGGGTCGACTTCGGCGGCGCCGTCCATCTTCAGGCACCCACTTAGTGGAAGCTATTACCTAGCAGTCACAGTGCATGCGGCTGACGTGACCCGCCCAATCCCAGTTTAGCTTGGCAGCCTTTTCTTCTACGTCTATAATGCCCGTTTTTGAACGCAATGTAAATGTAATGTGAATAATAAAAACAATTTTGCGCTTAGGACTCACGCGTATACGCACGCGTACTTGAAACAAATTAAATATGTCAGGGAGGAAGTTCTAAGCCTAAACAACGGACTGGATACAGTCATTTATCACACTAAAAACCTAATTATTAATTCTAGAATAGGTACGTAGAAATGAATATGCTTATATAATTAATCGCCTACAACATTATGTACAACTGTCTAATTACAAGTACGATATATTTGCGTTCGCAAGGCTTAACGACAATATCAACTACGTCGTTTTGATATGGTTTCTATAAATTAAAAAAATAGGTACTTAGTGCTCCAAGCATGAAATAACAGTTCAACTTTATGATTCGACGTTTTCTATTGAATTATCGGCTGAATGGGTCATGAATAATTTTTTCTGATATTAATTAACCCTTGTATTGCAGATGTTAATTTAACAGGAGACGATGAACACTTATCAGATAGGCCGCCTCTTTGTTTGCCACTCTAAGGCACACATCGTATCAATATTGAGGTCACGTCAGGTTAGATTTTGGACGTCTTATAGCAATCCTTTTAAGCACCATACTTAAAATTCGCCGTTTAATTGTATACGCTCATTGTTCACCATGCAACTTATAATAAACCAATGATTTATATGACCGATACGTACTATGACTGGTAGTCAACATCATCAGCATTCGATTACTTATAACATAGTAGCTTCTTCACGTGGCTTCACCTGCGAGAAAAGTGATTTGTTATCCCAAGAGAACAGACTACCCGGATTGAAAGTATTATAATTATGTATGACATGTCCACGTACCGGAAGACGCAGCGTTGGAAGGCCTCCCACAAGATGGACCGATGACCTGGTGAGGGTCGCTGGTAGCCGATGGATGCGAGACGCACAGGACCGGTTGTTGTTGCGACACTTGGGAGAGGCCTATGTCCAGCAGTGGACGTCTTTCGGCTGAGGCGATGATGATGATGGTGTCATGTTCTCATTCAGATCATGATGCACCCAAGTGCCAGGTCTTATACGGTTTAATTCGTTCAGCCGTTGCGGCGAAAAAGGTAAGAAACAAACAGACAAAGACAGTTATTTTTGCATTTATAATATTAGTAAGTATGGATTATTCATGGCGGTATATACGAAGTCCGTAACGAATCGTCATTGCCACGAGATCCTTTACATCATCAAATGATTATAGAGACAATGATTTTATAATCATAAATAGTTTTATTACTGTTGTGATTAATTTCAATGCGAAAGATGTAATTGTTTTGTCTATTATCCTTAAATTTTCCGGGAAAATTATAAATTTCTGTAATAGTGTTCTTTAGTATTGGATTGTTTTCAATACAGAATTATATTATTTTTCTTCTTTTGGACTTTTTATGACATTATTGAACTCTTTAACTGAGAAGTTTGAAAATGTGTGTACATCATCATCATCATATCAGCCGAGAGAGGTCCACTGTTAGACATAGGCCTCCCCCAAATGGGGTTTGCCATAATCGCCACGCGGGTTAGCGATCGCAGTGTAGCTGTAGCAATATACCTACAGAGAATCCTGCTGCCCATTCTCTGGCGAGTCCCTTAGTCGACATCAAAAGGGAAGTGATGGGATGGTGCTATTCTTTTGCGTCCACTGTGTGTACACTCACACATAATTCAAACTTATACCTACTTCATATTATAAATGCGAAAGCAAGTCTATCGATCTCTTTGTCTCCTCTTCATGGTTTAACAGCTGAATGAATTTGGACGAATCTTGGTCTTTTTTTATGGGAAATAATCAAATGAACCCTTCCGCTCCACTCAGAGCGGAAGGGTTCATTTTTCATCAATTATTCATCAAGAGTGACAGACTCTTACTGACTAAAACCCATCCGTGCTCCTCCTAGTGCCCTTTTCGTTCCAGGGCCGCGGTAACTTCTCGAACCAAATCCGCAACCACAAACCTTGGCCTACGGGTAGATCATATCCTATATCCATGTCCATATATATCTTAACTAAGACTTTAGTCCAGCGATGATTTATGATTTATTATGATACTAAAATACTTTTCACGTGGGTAAGACCAATGCTAGTTACATTTCGTAGCTCTTATTTAAGATGTTTTGAATTTGTATTGTAAAACACTCGCTCTCTCTCTCTGAGACGTAGGCCTCTCCGTGCGAGGATGTGGGCGGTAATCTCCCATTACACAGCTCCAGTGTGAGTTGCTGTATCTACTATAAAGTTCAAACTTTCACAGACATACATTATTTATTATTTACTCATGTAAGAAAATAGTGAAATTGAGTCCTTCAGGCGTCGTCCTAATACAAAGCGATCATCGCGCGAATACGCGAGCGTCCTATCAGCCGTCACGTTATCAGTAACTCCCTTTTCTTTCATATCTCACATCACACAGTCCAACGATCTCTCCTTTGGCCTCCCTCTCCCTCTCCATCTATCCACATTTATATTCATAACTCTTTTAGTTACTTACATGCGTTTCATCCCTCTACTTCACATGACCATACCAAGACAAGCAGTTCTCTTTCAACTTTTCAGTCACTTTGTAATGTACTCATTTCTCACTTTATCCATTTTCGTTACTCCATACCTACATCCATCTCTACATGCTCATCTAATCCTCATACTTTTTGCAATAACAATCATATTCTTATAGATCGCTCACATGTCAGTATTCACTTCCTTATTGCCGCAGCGGTTATGAAGGCGTTTCTTGTTTAATTTCAAGCTATAATTAGCAGAATGATAAACACGATGTAGACAGAAATAGACATATGATGTCATAATGTCGTCGTTTGGTACCAAAATAGATATTTGATTAAGCATCGTCATTCGATAAAAACGTTGGATTTTTTGCATCGCATCTGTCACTACTTCACTACAGTACTTCACTACAGTAACATGAGCCATAATTATGTTAGAATGCCCCAAGTGCCCATACACCAGTACTTTGTGGGATTTAATGAATGCCACCGATCGATGCTGCAATAAAAGTAGCCACATACTGGGCCCAAACGAGCCAGTAAAAATCATAAAGGATTTGTGTAAAATGATTGAAATATGACGGTTATTGTTGGAAATATCGAAAACCGTGCAAAGACGGGCGAGGGTTGCTAGTTGGTGATAAATTTCGAAATATTGTGACCTGAAAAGTTGAAAACCCTCATAATTGCTAGACTGTGACTAAATTCATCTAAATAATAGTTGAGATTTTAATTGGATATCTCTTTTTGATCTTCGTGCAAAACTTACTAAAATAGACGTAGGTAGTTTGCTTTTTTTTCAAGTATGTAATTAGTCATTATTTTGGAGTTCATAAATGTATAATCACAATTATAACACGCGATGTTTTCTACCTAGGGCTATAAAAGTAATCTTTATATTATTATTTCAAACGATTCAAGCATTAAAAAATACTTAACATTAAAATCTTAACAAAAACTTATAAGAATAGATACAATCAGTGCTAGTGTCTGGATATTAAATAAAATGCAGACATTTTAAGTCATTTGCAGATAATAAACACTACATTTTTTATGTTTCAGTCTTTTATTTTCTTATATGATTCTTTAGGAAGTCTGCATTTATGTTTTTGTTCGTCTACATTCTATTTTTAGATCTCAACTTACATGATTATACTGTAATCCAGTGACTAAACTATTTTAGAAAATGAGAAATACGAAATGTAATTAATTTTTTTGAAAAGTTCTCATAGTTAGACGTTTTTTATAATCAGAAATCGGTGTTGTGTTTTACCAACTAGTAAGAATTCTTGTTTTCTTATGGATTTTATTGGATCTGATTGATGACTATTGGTATATACTCATTTAACACACCAAAGGAATGTTTATAATATTATTTTACTTACTAATATTTGATTTAAGTACATAAATATTTCAAAAGGCGGTCCAATTGAGGAAGAAACTGGGTTTCTGGGTTATTTATAACTTATGATTAAAATACAATAGATACCTATACTTATTCGTTTCGAATTTAAGGAAAAACTGTTGATGTCAGTTTTTCTTGGGATTTGTCAGTGAATTATGATTTATTTCCTTTATTAGTTGTGTTAACCGGTCAGGCATGGCGCGCGTGAAACACAGAACAACAGTCAAGCCCTGCCCGCATTTTTATATAATATGTATAAAACCTTGCTATAGTAATAATACAGTTTTAAAACGCGTAAATTGAGAGACACACCGGTGTGGCGCCGGCTGACATTTTCAATACGACACACCGGTGTGACGGCGGAGGGGAGTGGCTGTCAAAAATGTTGCAAATTAGCTCTAGAATATACCCATTTGAAGCAGACAACCCAATTTGGTCCCCAAGTAGTGACATGGAGACCAAATTGGGTTGTCTTCGAGTTCGCGAAATGTTCATAGCTTGAAGTTAATGGCCTTTCATTTTCATAGTGATGGGTATTTTTTAGATAAATAAGTATTCGAGGGATTATTTCATTCCTGAGTTTTAAGAAAAGTATCACTTTACAACACTTAATGGAGATTTCTCAAAAGTAGTAATTTTCGATCGTTCTTCACCCTCCCTGCTCCACCTGTTCTTTTAGGGCTAGGCATTGCCCAAGCATTGCAATAAATCAATAACTGGAGGGACTGCCATTATGAATGGTGGGCAGATCTTAGACGGGATCACTCTATACTCAGAAGATCTGGTGGTAACTTCTTTGCACGATTCAGTACTACCAGCATCTCTTCAGCCCGAACTGCAGCGGTTCCCGCCTCCGCAGCGCGCAAACCTCCTGAAGAAGTGGATTAACGCATCCTGGCCTTCACTCTAACCAGTCTAATGACTCTGGCAAAACCCATTACCCAACAAAATCATGCTGCTTTTGCCAAAAGATGGAAGCTGCCATGGCCTCCCAGATTGGAATGGACCGTGTGTTTGATGCTATTTGGCCGGTGATTATAAAATCAGTTCAAAGTTTTAAAGCATTCTTACCGGCAGGGACACCCTTGGGCGAAAATAGTAGATAGGGCTCTTTCCATAGTCAAGACCGCAGCCGACGGGACTGTACTCTCTCAGTCAAATTGGTATGGGAGTACGCAGGCCCCTGAAAGCTGTACAGTATATGGACCTCTTCATCAAGTCTCTCTGTTGAGCTCTCGAGATATCAACAGTATTGGACCAGGCTGTAGAGTTAAAGGGGAAATCGTCCGCGGCAGTGGAAAGCTGTTCCAATTGGGTTACCCTGTTACCAACAGAAGAAGACGACACCCCGACTCTGAATCGGAAGACGAAGAAGAGGAGGCAAGAGGAAGGACGACCAAGAGGAATCAATAGAACAGGACTTCCACCTTCCCCATATGAACAGTTTCTCCATTCCATTTAGATCAAAATTTTAAGATCTATAAGAAAAACATTGACCACTGTAACTCTCCCAAAACGGACACTTTTATGATTGACGAGGACGGCCAATTAGGAACGGCATTAGAGGCGCTCCACAATCGTGCCAAAGGGGAGGTCATAGGTCATACAACAAGGGGTAACAACAGCTGCCCCAGGTACCTCAGGTGTATCTACCAGAGGAAAATTATGGAGATCGTCGGAGGACGGGCCGAAACAGACCATCATAATTATTACAATATATCTACACCGACGACGTTTATAACTTATTTTATGATACCTACTAAATTACTCAACATAATGAAGCTGTATAATAACGCTATAAATGGATTCTGCCTAAAAACATTAACAATATAGTCGCGATATCCTCTATGATTTAAGTACATACTATTTTTTATACTTATTACATACGCAACTATAACAAAAAACTCGACACGTGTAAACCATATGTTATCGTCGACGCGTGTAATGTTTTTCAATTTGTGCCCAATCGTTCTTACATAACCAATAATTTCTTCCAGCGAGGCCCGTACCCCACAGGGGGTAGTGTGAAGTCGATTAGTTTGTAACCACAGGCAAGTCCTGTTATGCAGACGACCTCCTAGGTTGAACTGTGAGAGGCCACTCAAAAAACAAAGCATCTTTACCTGCGTCAAAGTCGAAAGTTATCCCATGGAACTTACTAGACCAGGATGAAAAGTATCTTATATCCTATTCCAGGAGATGATCAACCCGTGTTCCAAGTTTCATCCGAACCCGTTCTTAAGACGTGAAGAAGTAACAAACACACAGCGTTATTTTAGCATTTATAATATTGAAAATGTGATGAAGTTGTGTGTGAAAATTCATCATCAATATACTAAGACTAAGTGTGGAAACCGAACTCCCAATCATACATTATAAGTATTACATTCTCCTGTTACTGACTGAGTGACTGACAGACAACGTACAGCCGAAACTGCAGGTCGTAAAAAGCTGAAATTTGGCATGTAGATTTTCTACACTCCGTAGGGTAGCACTAGGAGAGGATTTACCGAAATTCCCACGGGAATGGAGTTTGCACGTTGCACGTACGAAGTCGCGGAAAAAATTTAGTTCTACATGATAACAATTACTAATCTCGACAAAAATACACACAATTCAGATCACATGAGGAATGTAAACCTGTTGAACTAATTGTCCAATTATTTCACACAAAACATACTTATGTCACGGATATTGTTCGTATAGCTATATTAGGAAAGAAAGATTGTCGACACAAATGGTGTAATAATGCGTTTATTTTTAGCTCCGAAGGTTAGACGTCTTATGTATGGATATTAGCATTTATAATGTTCTGTTTTTGTAACCCGACTCAGATTTCTACGTCTTCGACTCAGAATGTGTTTTTAATAAAAAAAATCTAGTACAATGCAATGAGTACATAAAAATAAACATTTGCGAAATTAAATATGAGATTCATTAGAAAACAATTCAGAAATAGGGTTATGGTATCCTTCTCTTGTAATAAACCAATTTGGAGAACAAGCTTCAAAAGCTTGTTCTCCAAATTGGTTTGCAAGCCAGCAAAATTTGCTGGCTTGTTCAGATTGGAGTCTTCTTCAGGAAGTCGGAAATTATACCAAAGGAACGTGCTTCCGGGATAATAAAGTCCAGATTAACAGGTGTCCTAACCCTGGACATGTTCTACCCATGTTGAAGCGGAATGGATTAACACACAGAGTATTTCACATTAAAATTATAATTTTATAATATACTAGCGATCTTCCCCGGCTTTTCACGGTTGCAAATTATATTCAAAAACCTTCCTCGTTTATCGCTCTTTCGTGAAAAACCGTATCAACACCTGGGGAAATACAGAATCAGACAGCGAATTTATTTTCAACTGTTTTCAGATCAAATGTATCTGGAAATGGTAGGACACCTAATGAAGTATACATAGATTCTCTAATTTTCCTTTTAAGATAAGTATTTCTATAGAAAACTGAAAGTCACAGTAGAAATACAAAGTAGACCCCAGTTGTCATTGATCCTAACTTTAAACCAACACTTCATAAGAATGAATAAAAGATAAATAAAGGTACAATGTACGATATTGGACAAGTTATTTCTGTACTGCGACTGGTATAAAGTAAGGGTCAACATAAGGTCGAGTAGTACGACAAGTCGACGATGGCCGCCTTATAAATGTATTGAATGAAATATGCATGAGTGCTCAGTGCTCATGTTGCTACTAATGTAGGAGTAAGGTACGATTATTTAATTTAATGCTGACCAGCAAATATAATAGCAAAAATCTTTAAGCTGCTTCTAGAATTATGCTTATTTGGTTTTTGTTTTAAGAAGATTGTATTGGAGTACGTTTAGACTTTATTTTATTGTGTTATACTAAATCCAAGAGGTTTAGTATAACAGTTAGGTTGTAGCAGCTGCGAACTAGCTGAACGAAATCCTGCATCGCTGTTTCAGAGTTTACCGTGCAATTTGAACAGATGCAACAGTCTGAATATCAACTATCGGGCAGTTGCCCACCAGACACAACAACCATCTGGTCGGAGGATCCTCCCTTTTCTATGGAGGTTTGGGGGACTTTACACCCTATTTCTGTTCCTGTTCCTGTCTCTGTTTTATTGGTTTTGGGCTCGTGGTGGCTTAGGCTCATATTCCAAGTCCGTTTGAATGAACGCCACTCGACTCAGTCGCTATGGCGAGCTTTGAGGTGTTTTTTTTTTCGGGGTTTTCAGCTAGAAAATGTTTACCTATTTGCAAAATAATATATCGTTTATAATTAACGGAAAAAGACCATAAAAACCAAAATTGATTGTGATGATTTGAGGTAAGGACATTAATTACAATATAAGGGTTGGAGTTGTCAAATACAAAAGTTATAATTTGGAAATGCTTAACTTGCAACTTCTTAAAGAATGTTTATCGTGAAAAAACCGACAAATAGAACAATCATAGGATCTCAATAAGACTTTCCTTGCAAAACGTCACATATCACGCCAAGACTCGTATTTAAATGAGTGGCAACATAAATAAATAAATTATCCACAAAATTGCCAGTACCGCTCGCGAAGTAATGGAGTGTCCCATTCCGTATTTAGCAATTGTAATGTAAGCGAGCACCGGCCGAAAGATCAGTCGTTATTTATGTCTATTGTTTTGAGTGGGCCAAAGATTCTTCAGGAAAAGATAACTGAGGAAAAGGAAAAGATAAATTGTTAAAAGATGTCACGGATTGCTTTGTCTTCTCTTTATATAATAGGGTGGTTAAAGAATCTCGTGGCCAAATAATAATAGCCGCATCGGTCGGTCTTCAAGGTTAAGCAACGGTTGCCAAGATCGGTCTGTGGATGGGTGAACATCTTAACATACTGAGACTCCTCCGTGCCTCGAATAGCACGTTAAGCCGTTAGTCCCGGCTGTCAATTGTAGATCTGTGGTAGTCGTTACGGATTGTCAGAAGCCAGAAAATTTGACTCTTGTCAAAAAGTACCGTGTTGCCCAGTTAATGGATTGTGGAAGTCTGGTACGCAGCCGCACCACGTACAATACTGGTATTTAGCTGAATCCGGTTTGACTCGAAGCCGACCCCAATATAGTTGGGAAAAGGCTAGGCATATGAATGGGGTGGTTAAACTACATCAGTCATAGGACGAAATAGGAACCCATTTTTGGAAGTCATTGGTCAAATCTAGAATAAACGAGACTGCATTTCGACCTTTGATCATAACATTTAGATGGACTTTTTGAATCTCACTATTATCCAAATTGTTTATGTCATATAATTTCTTTAGTTAAAAACATAAAATCTAATCTATAAATTTTTCATTTATTCATTTTAAAAGGCTCGAGTTCAATGTCGCTTAAAGACTTGTTATATCAGAGGTTTGGTTGATGAGTTGTTAATGTTTAAAATAAAGTTTAATTTTCTAATTAGCTTTTCATTTCTTACTATCGTTTGCATAGTGCTCGCAAAGGCTACTTCTGAACATGAAAACTTTGGTTCCGTTCCCTGATCGGACAAAGTGTTATTGGGTTTACCTTTGCCTAACCGTTCAGGGAATGTAAATTGTTATGTAATTTCAGTTTTTATTTTTATGTTTCTGAGGGCCAATTCTTCTATTTTTTAACAACATTCGCATCGCAATTCGGCAAAAATGTAGGGAATTTAAGAAGTTTTCAGATTGAATGCGAACGTTGCTCAAAACCACTAGAATCGGCACTCTGGTAGATGGCATTGCAAGTCTGCATTTTAGATTTTTATGCGTTTCGTTAGCATGAAATAAATAAATTTATTACATTACAAATTATTTGTCTAATAACGCCGAAGTTCACCGACGCGTATCATTATCGTCTGTCTCCCATATTACTTGGGCTCGGTGCAACACATTTTCGTCCATTTTCCCCTGTCAACCGTCACACCCCTCCCCTTTTCTTTCTTAATGATACTTTTACCAATTCATACTTCTTTACTCAGGCCGTCTTCTTCCACTCCATCCATCATCACAATCCAACAAGTACTCTTAGAAAAAGTGCTTTTGCTACTAAAACAGAATTGCTCCATACTAATTATTGACCGCAACATTCCATTTTATGCCAGACTTCCATTCAAGGTAGTACGTGTCTAATTCCAAAAGGTTTTATGATCATTGGAAGCCCTTTCAAGTTATGACTATTGCGTACTAACAAAAGGAAGCTCTTACTGGGGATATGGTATTGTTATAATCGTGATAATAAATTCATTTTCAATAGATTTTGTGATAAGGGCTTAAGTTTAGCTATCTGCCTCATTTCTACAGGCGGCTCTAGAGAAATTCTGTTTTGTGTAATTTTGTACATTTTCGTCCATTGTAATGTACACCGTTTCATCCTCATCTATTGTAAATTTTCGTCCGTTGTACCCTGTCATGATAGCGTTGTTCGGGTTCGATGGATTAAGGATGCTGATGAAAATTTCTAAGAGAAACCGGTTTGCACCTGATATTAGTATTACCCATAAACTCACGCATAAGGGCCTACCTCTATTTAGTAAAATCGACAAGCGAATCATGATAATTTTTATCTGTTTTTTTTTACTGTTGATAGGCACGCGTTTGACCACTATCGTATCATATATCTGATGGTAAGCGATGATGTGGTCAAAGATGGAGCACGCTTGCCTAGTAACCTATTCACTCTTGACTAACTCCCAGGACTTACATTTTGTAAGTTTATTTCATCCCTGTTTTGCTTAAGTAAACAGCACCTCTTGATTGGCTTTATTTATGACTAGGTTTTTATTCCGGTTTCGCTCCCATGACCTGTCCCGGTACACTAGCAGGCATTTTTTTTTTATCGATGGGAAATCATCAAATGCATCACTCCTTCCACTCTGGGCGGAGCGCAAGGGAGTGTCAGACTCTTACTGACTAAAACCTATCCGTGCTCCTCCTAGTGCCCTTTGCTTTTCAGCAGGCCTAGACAAAAAACTTTTCTGTAGCGTTAACGTCAGATGCTCACGAAAAAATGTATGGGTATCACATTAGGTGATGACGTTTCCTTTCCACACCTAACTCATTAGTTAGGTGTGGAAAGGAAACGTCGCAAAGGAGACGCTGACGACAAAATGTATGGGAATGACATTTCATTCCCATACATTTTGTCGTCAGCGTCTGACGTTAACGTTACAGAAAGGATTTTTGTCTAGGACCCTGGGCCGCGGTAACTCTTTCGAACAAAATCCGCAACCCTGGCAGACACTAGTAGCCCATGACGTGGCGATACTGTAGTTTCTAGTGTAATCGAATCAGTGCTTCCAGTGGTAATCTTTAACAAACATTTAAACAAACATACAATTTTACTAGTTAAGATTACGAAAACGAAAATGTACCTAAGTAAGGGTATTGTGTACCACCTGTCAACCTTCATAACGTTATAAGAGTCGCTGTATGGATATGACATTTCCATTGTGCAAACGCTATAAACAAAGGCAAAGGAAACTCAACTCTGGGGAAGACATGTTTTCATACGAGGCCTAGTATTGAGTCTTCTTTACCTATGAAATTGGCCTTATTTTCCAGCCACTTTAATCTATTATTAATTGTACCTGGTCTTTGAATTTAAATTCAAATAAAGTTGGTATCAAGCGTGTGAATAGTATTTCTAAATCAGTTATTAAGTTTTTTCTGGGTTTTTTTGGTTTATTCTAATTAATAATGATTATTAACTACTACTATAGTATTAATACTTTGAACTACAATAATTTAGATTATATTAGTATACAACGAGTAACAGAATAAACGCAATACCTCTTAAGGGGTTATTGTACCCGTCATTATACATTTCTGTGAGCATAGCATAACTCGACAAAATGTGCTACTGAACAGATGATTGTTTTTTTGCGATTTCGGGGTTTTTCCCATAGTAAAAGTTGAAAGAAATTTGTTCATAATGATGAGTACAATGACCCCTTAAGAGGTATACTGTTTATTCTGTTACACGTTGTTTATCCCAAATTATATATTAATAAAACGGCAGTATCATTGGTCAAGACGTAATATTTTGACGTTTGACTTTGATATATAACTAATTTTTGGTAAAACAATTTTGATAAGACTAAAAAAATTTGCTGCTCAAATAACTTACATGATGAGGGTAGAACCTTTTTTTTAATGTTTTATACCTTCCTAACTTGATTAAAGGTCTTTGACATCTGGCCCACATTTTTGAAAGGGGCAGAATTCCCATCAATAATGTTAAAATTTATTACCCTAAAGAGAATTTTCGGGTATTTGGTTTCTCCGTCACACGTGTTAGGGTGAAAATGTTTTAGGTCTGTTTTTTCTGGAAGCAAAGGTTTTTTTTATAAAGTGATACTTTTGCATCCCTTTCTATCTACTAACCTTGATTTTAACGACAAGTTATATCAATATTTGATTAGAATTTAACAAGTAAATGAAAAAATAGTGTGACAGCCTCAGCTTCCCCTTCTTTGCCCTCATAATTCCAAAAAAGGGATAGTATCTCTCTGACACCGGAATCATGGTGGCATTATCACAGTAGGGAGCAGGTGAAAAGCAAGCAATAAAAACACATACACAAGCATTCTTTATATTTATATGGAGTGTAAGGGATGTGATATATCGGTTTCAGATTCGATTACGGATATGTCATCAAATGTAATGGGCGGGCCACTCGATTTTATGTTCGGGTATTATCCGCGATATCCGCATGGTATGAGAACTTGTAAATCTACTGATAAGCCATCAGAATTTAATATGCCAATTGAGTGCCGTTATTACAATGTTAATGGGTCGTTCAGTTTATTTATTATTAAATCATATTTATGCTTAGTTAAATTCTCGTAATTGGTTAAGCGCGTTTACGCCTTATGGCATTTCATACAAACTTTCAAGTGGTTTTTTTTTTTCGAAATTAGTGAACCGATTTTAATGAAACTTGGTATGCATACGCTTAATACCCAAATATAAAATAGTTAGTACTGAACATTTTTGAAAAATGTGTAGAGGGAAAGAGAGAGAACAATTTTAAGTTTTCTATAGAAAATGAAAATCACTCTACCTTTCCCCCTGAACTTTTTTTTCCAAAATGTTCTCTAATAACTATATGGACCTAGATATCTAGCGTATATAACCAAGTGTCATTAAAATCGGTTCATTTATTTCGAAAAATGAGGACTTGAAATGTTGTATAAAATGCCGTAGGGCGTAACCACTCTTAAGACATTAGGACATGCTATCTAGAGATATCGTATACTGTTGACATTACAGTAATGCCGTCAATGACAGTCACAATATCAAACAATAACATAGGTATACCTAGGGCAAAGTTGATTCTGATGTACAGTAGGCTAATGCTCCTCAATGCTGTAACCCTTAGGGTTACCAACAATTTAAAGACTCCATCGAAAGTGACAAAAAAAAACGAATTGTACGTTGTACTAGGTTTTGCCGCGACTTCGTACGCGCATATTTGGTTTTTCCCGTTCCCGTCGGAATTTCCCGTTCTCCGTACCTATAGACAATAGCATTCCTCATGAATGTGGCTCATATACAAAAATAATTTTCCAAATCCGACTGGTAGTTCCAGAGATTAACACGTTCAAACTTACTAACAAACTCGTCAGGTTTTTTATATTATGTATTGATTTTTAATACGTAGTTACACTTACATATTGATTCAATTATTAATTATTTTCGCGCTAATGTTGAATGTCATTTGCAAAAAGATTACTTAGCAGCAGCAGATACATTATGAGCTTTTGTTCCAAACATTAAATCGAAAAAAGGTTCCGAAACGATATTTTTCTTTCCATGAATTACGAGTATCTGGGTTTAATCTGGCCTCACTGTTTTGCTTATATTTTACAAGGAATATTTTCTTACTCCGCCCAGATCAATCAATCAGCGAACTACTCTGATCTTTTCTTTGGGGACTTTCACCTGGGATTGATGAGGCTCTTATCGTTACTTTAACCTCGACTTCGAATTTCTACTTCTTATTTCTACTTTAGTAGTTTCATATGAGTAGTCCATAATATTATGTGAAACCATTTAAGAGACATTATGAACGCACGTTTATTAAAAATAACTTTTTCGCTTATAATCATCACCATCATTATCAGCCGAAAGACGTCCACTGCTGGTCATAGGCCTCCCCCAAGTGTCGCCATAACTATCGGTCCTGTGCGTCTCGCATCCATCGGCTACCAGCGACCCTTACCAGGTCATCGGTACCTCTTGTGAAAGGCCAACGCTCCAACGCTGCGTCTTCCGGTACGCGGTCACTTATAATAGGACGGAAAAATTTACAGAAAAAATTATGAACACTAGAGGTCCCGACAGACCTTGTCCTGCCTGAACCATGTCTCTTTGTAAGAAATAAAATTCTAATTCTATACCTGATTGCAGTGCCATCTAGCAAGTTCAAGTGTAAAACAAAACCATCCAGGGATCCCCACTTAAACCTCAAACAAAATTTTATCAAAATCGGTCCAGCAGTTTAGAAGGAGTTCATACAAAAGCACAGAAGACTTATACGTGTATGTACTCCTTTATGTAAGATTTTGAAAGGAAAATATTTTATTCTCGAATTTGATTAAGCATCTGATGTACAATAGTGACGAATATAGGTTTTCACTTATCGAATATTGAACGGAAAGCCTATAAAGGTGACTTCCCATCTTCCACGAATGTAATCCTCGAATGTACGTCTTTTGTGATTTTTGTCATCAGCCGAGTCGAGAAATTGAACATGTAAGATATTCCATTTCTCGACTCTTGTCTAGAGTATTCTGCAAGTTTTCCTTGTGTGTTTCTTGCGGAATTATATTAGGTTGGTAATACTTCAGGAATTTGTCTACGTGAATATTTCACTTATTGTTTTCTATCTGGGAACATACTTATCTTACCTTTTTTGCTTCCATGACAAACGAATTGTAACTCCAATCAATAAACCATTATGATGTTAGGTACATAAAATCTGTCACCAGTCTTGACAAGATGGTTGTGGAGATCATGCCTCATTTAGTTGAAACTGACCTTTTTAAAGTATTTACAAAATTAATATAATTTTATTAAGATAGGCAATCGCTTCACGCAATGGGTATGCCAACCCCAGCATAGTTTGGAATAGGCTTGCGGAATGTGTTCGAAAGAGTCACCGCGGCCCAGGAACGCAAAGGGCATTTGGAGGAACACGGATGGGTTTTAGTCAATAAGAGTCTGACACTGCCTTCCGCTCCAGAGCGGAAGGAGTCATTTAATGATTTCCCATCATTAAAAAAAAAACTTAGTATGAAAAATGGCTAGATTTATAGAATCAATGATATATATTTTCATTCACTTAACCTCGATGTTTAGTACTTTTGTTTTTCAAAGACAAAAATATCTTATCGATAAATCAAGTTCGGGAATGTTTTTTGTGATATTTTCCGATACATCTCATTTCTTCAAATAAAAAGTAATCAGGAGACAAATAGCTTCGGATACCCAACAAAAGAATTATCCGACTCGACGTTCACATGGATTAGATCAATTCGATGTCACGACATAAACATAGAACTTTTTCATATATACCTAAGTTACTGTAAAAGTTTGAACTACGGAAGACCTTAAGAACCTAAACCTATTTTTCGGGCTGCGAAAAAAAAAAACATTCAAATCTATGACACTTACAGTAGCAATATGAAAAAAAATGTAAATGGCTGATTGAGTCTTGTATCTGTCGCGTCTAACAAGCTTAATCAGTCCTTTCATTTAAAGCCTAGCCTTTTCATTGAACTGCGCCGTTTAATCAGCGACATAAGTGACATGGGCAAGTCATTAAACGATATTGATCAAAAGAATTCACTTATGTCATTGCCTGCTTATCAGTCTTCTGCAGATTGTACTTCAGTGAGTGTGCCCAAGAACTCCACGACCTCATCCCACCGGCCCCCTTCTACCGTCGGACATCCAGACGCACTGCATCTTACCATCCCTACCTTGTAGCTATTCCACCAATTCGCACTAAGTGTTCTGCCTGCGTCTGTGTTTCCAAAAGCTTACAACCCTAATCTCTTCAAAGTTAGAGTGAACAGGCTCCTTCTGGGTAAGCTCGCTCCATCGTAGACTTTGTCTCTGTCATCTCTGACATTGACTAGAGTCAAGAGCAAACCCATCACTCATAAAAAAAAAGGCTAGGCCACCAATTAAATGGCTCATTAAGCTACTAAGCTAGCTAGCTTAGCTTAATGAGCCATTTAATTGGTGGCCTAGCCTTTTTTTTAACCTTAAAATATGAATATGTCGCAGCCAATTGGCTGCGACATATTCATATTTTAAGGTTTACTAAGTGAGTGAAATTAAAAGGACGAAGTAAGTGGCTTTACCAGTAAGACTTGGAAAATCTCAGGTTTCGCCAACAAATCTTAGTATTTATCGTAGTTCGGGCTTATGCTGTAACATCCCATACGATTTGTAGTCACATTTTATGAGAAGCCCCGGAAAATTGTGAGTAGCAGCCTACTTTTTGGTAATAATATTTTCTTTTATCTCACATATAGAATAGGCTTAATATTGGGATTATTTCCTTTGTTAAATCTGAAGTAATGCAATATTACTTGTGACATCGCATTTGTGAGAGACATCTTTATTTGAATTACATTGTGTAAAATTTATCCATTGGACTAAATAGACAATATTACTATTGACTAATCTTGTTAGAAACTCAAAAATCTTGTTCGTTTTGTTGTTGTGTGTTATTCTTGTTCTTGTTGAATCTTGTTGTTGTTGTTGGTAGAGAAATAAAGACTTTTTTGACAGTTTGCGATTAACAAGCGAATGCCAACGTTGTTTAAAAATAAGTAAAATTGGCACTCAGGCCTGTGCATACACATCTCATACAATAAAGTGACAATTGTTTATTTATAGCAAAACAGTTTTTAAACTGTTTAATTTTTTAAAATCCAAGAGGTTATTCCTAAAAATATCTACCTTAAACCCGGATATCCAGAAATAATTTATAATAACTTTGCTATCGTAACAATGATTACGCAGTGCTGGAGCGACATAATGGGGTGCTAATCACGGCGTTGAATTCTCAGTACTCGTCATATCAGCGTCACCCTTGAGTGGGCACTGGGGTTGATTAAGTATCGTGTTTCACAACTACCTATTTACTTTCGCAATTAATGTTTAGAGCGATTACGCAGCACTGTATTTGACAGAAACCTAAGCGCTGGACACAGAGAAGACGTAAGACGAGGACGGGGCGCGGACATAAATGTCTCTTCCGCGTCCCATTCATGTAAAATGTATAGAAGAGTCGCGATGCAAAACATATAGGAATGACAGGGCGTGGACACGACGCTTACTCGTCTGTGCCCTATTGTAAAACATACAGAAAGGACGGGGCACGGGCGCGAGCGGACGAGGGTCGGGCGAGAACGGGGGTGCTTGCCGGGACTCGCGCGTCGCTGTCACACACAATAACACCACCACAGTTAACCACGTCACATCCATACCTCGTCTTTTCTATATAATATTTAAAAAGTCGCGACGGCGGCGGCGCCCCGTCTGTGCCCTGCCCGCGCTCTGTCTTCGTCCAACGTCTATTCTGTGTGTTCAGCGACTAAGGAGTCTAAATTTCAAGAAACGTATTATAAGATTTTAACACATATTCGTATACGAAACCCACCAAAAATACGTAGGTCTAAAAAGTAATATGAGAACTTTTTGGATATAAAATCGAAGAGCAGAGTTTAAAGTTTATCTATAGAAAGAAAAAAAAACACTCCCACTTTCTGTCTAAACTTTTTTCGATAAAGTTTTAACTATGTTTTTAGAAAAATGGTCTTGTGTAGGTACGCATATTCAAAATTAATTACATTGTTACACTTTCACTCGAATCATCATCATCATCATATCAGCCGAAAGACGTCCACTGCTGGAAATACTGCTCCCCAACTGTCGCCGCAACAACCGCTGAAGACCTTTTCACTTGACTATCATAATTTATTTATTTTCGAAAGAATACAGATAATGTTTAATTGCGCATTTTGTTCTTAATATAATTCACAACCAATATATTATTCGCCATTGTAAGCAAGTGCCTCGCAGCCATTGAAAAAAAAAGATGTCGGAATTTTAAAATGAAAATTCAGATTACATTTGCAAAATCACAATATTGCCGTACTCGGGCAACTTTTAACTTCATATACCTCTGAAATAAAATGAAAGTCAGAATGAAATAAATTTCGCGTTGTCGTGTCGCTTGGGTTTGTAAGTGAATAAAATTTTCCGTAACTTGACTAACGATGTTGCGGATAAAAGAGACGAGATTAATTTTGTGGTCATGACGCGCTTATTTTATTTGACACCTTGCGTTCAGAGGGTTAATTAGTACAAACATGTGTATGTGTACGTATAAAACTTAATAACATATATTTTGCTCAAAAGGGTATGACCTATTTGTCCAGTAAAAAATAGGTATTACTATCTTCTGCCAGCCAGGTTTCACCCGCGTGAAAGTCTGAAACAAATCAAGGGAAGATTCAAAGAAAAAGAATCCAATTCCCTAATCCAAGATATAATTTACCCGTATTCACACAAATCTGTTTAGACGTTAAAAGTGAAAATGTGATAAACAAATAACCTGAGACCAATTCTAACATATCACAATCTCTGTGGAACTCTGTCTATCAGAATGAGTTTCATTCGCATTTATAATATTAGTACAGATTGTATGTAGAAAACTTATTATTTAGTATCCTTTGTCCTTTTTCAAGGTCCAACTCATCTCCATACCCAAATTTATCAAAATTGGTTCAGCTGTTCAGGTGTTAAAATGTAACAAACAGGCAGATAGAGTAATATTCACATTTAAAATATTAGTAGGCGTGGATATGATATGGTTCTATCTTTCCATAGTGTATGTGTTCAACCGGGCGATGCATGAATTGATAAATAAGTGATAATGTATATTTATTGCTTTTAAAGATTAAAGTTCACGTATAATGAGTAATTATAACTAATTAAAGTTATCATTATTGACTATTATTGATTTAACCTAGATAGATCGAAATAGAACTTCGATACCTACAATAACTATTAGTATTTGCGATTTCTATATTGAATTTTGCTTTTTTATAAAACCATTTTGTAAAGTTTATTTAATCTATATCTATCTATCTATTTAATCTGTAATGTACCACCATCAATTTGGCAATCCTTCGGGCTATGTCGGTAACCTTGGCTTAGTAGCAGTAGGCAGGGCACATTGCTCGCAGAACAGATGGTCGATGGCGCTGCAAAAGACGCAGCCTTGGAAGGCCTCCCATAAGTTGGACCGATGATCTGGTGAGGGTCGCGGGTAGCAGATGGATGCGAGATGCACGGGACCGGTTATTGTGGCGTCACAAGGGGAGGCGTATGTCCAGCAGTGGACGTCTTTCGGCTGATATGATGATGATGAAGTACCACCTACCTTCTGGGTAAAGGTCTGCTTCTCCCTTTCCTATAAACCAGAAATAACCGATCTGCCTATTCCTGACTATGTTGGTGTCGGCTTCCAGGCAAACTGGATTCAGATTCTGGATATCAGACCTCCATAACCCAGGAGCTCGAACTACTGGAAAAATACGTATACTAACATTCTCCACATCAATGCCACACGAATTAAATGGAGAAACGAATTTTCCTGACATAAGTGGTACGTCATTCTAAAATTCTTATGCGCATATTTATTACGACGACGTTTTGAAAAGCAAAAGTTTTGCCTCCTTATACATTCGAGTCGCAATTGTCTCTTAAAATATTCGAGTTAACTGTTATTTTGGGTTATTTTTAGCCACGTTCGTGGGTATAAAATCACAAGGAATGCGTAATTTTTCGTGTTGGTTTGTGCGTACGTGACAACAGCGGTTTCGGTAACAGATTTTGACACCAAATGACTGAACTGGTTCAAAAAATATTATTATTCAGTAACTGCTCTACATGCGGTGTAGTTTCATTTATTTATAGACTTACATATTCTTATACAACAAGTTGTAACGGAACTATTTATTTGAAATAGCCGAAGGTCGACTCTAGTCGAGAAAATGACTTTGAATATGGGTGATAATAGTGTACCTCTATAGCCTACTCTATACATTTTTGATTTAACTATGGACATAGGTACTGTTGATGGCAGATTTTTCCCAACATCAACAAAATACGACCGACAAAATCCGTGTTTTCTCATTCAATTTTTCAGCTAGCTAGGTATAATATATCCTTGACCTAAAAATACAACTTTGTTTTCAATTAGCCAGGAACATTTGGTTTTTTTTTCAAATGTAAGTTGACTTATGTAGAAAGGTGTTTTTGGCAATTTCAGGTTTGGTTTGCAACAATCCATTTCCTGACATGTAATATCAGAGGACAGATGTCCTGTGATCCACACCATGATCATACCTTTTCGCCCCGCTTATGAGGCATAACATAACATAAAAAAGATTAGATTCAATTGTATCTCCTGCTTGAACTGCAATTATGCTATTGCCCGGTCCTTTATTAGAACAAAAAATATAATAACATAAAAAAAACTTCATCAGATATCATTTTAGTGCAGGTTGATATGAAAACACATATATATTTTAAAGAACGCACAAGAATATCGAAGGAAACGCATAAATTTACGGTCAAACAGTCAAGAACCTTTAAGAAGTGACCGAGTCTGTATAATATTATGAGAGAGATTTATATTACAAGGGAACCTACCTTTTATGACACCTAATCAGCATTTGCAAGTGATAAAAACTTAATACGCACAAAGTCATTATAATAATAGGTCGTTAGTGACTTGTTATAAAAAAATTATTCATTTGAATTTCTAAATATAACTCTAGGAATAGACACCGTGTCTCTCTATAGATAATAAAATTATATGTGACAATTTGCCAAACGAATCGTCGTTTCATGAATTTTATTGCATTTCTAGTATTGTAAGAAGTTTTTTTTATTGCACGTGCGTGAATTTATTTACAAGTGCTGGATATAGCACGCGTGCTGTGACATCTGAATTTTATTATTTGAAAAGTAGTGAACATGTGGAGGGGCTTTTGGCTACGTAATAAAAGGCGTACGGGTCGATCTTGTAGGTTAAGCAACACTTGCAGAGGTCCGCCCGTGGATGTGTGCCCATTCATTACCGGTACCGAGCCTCCTCCATGCCTCAGAAAGCACGCAAAACAGTTGATCGTGGCTTTCATTTGTAGAATGTTTGACAGTCGTTAGTTACGGTAGCCAGAAAAATCTGTTCGAAGTCTTATCAAGATATATCATGTTACCCACTTAGTGGGTTGTGGAGGTCAGATACGCAGTAGTATAATCAGATACGCAGTAGTATAGTCAGATACGCAGTAGTATAGTCAAATACGCAGTAGTATAGTCAAATACGCAGTAGTATAGTCAGATACGCAGTAGTAGTCACCCTCTAAAATATTTCAAAAACAGTGTGATTTTTAAACGACTTTATTGTGGCAAAATTTTTGCATAAAATTTTTCATTGTGTGCAGGTTCAACAATGCTTGTAATTTTGTAACATTATATAATTATAGCATAGAACCTTGACCTCGCTCATTTACTCATACTCCATACCTACCCAATTTATCATTCTATTTTTGTGATGTTACAAATTCTCGTAAATATTGTGGATTTATCTAAAACACCAGATGATTAACATTTAATTTGTTTTAGTATCAAGGTTGACCTTACAATGTCGCGTGCAAGAAGGAGCTTGCACTGTCAGTTGCATCTTAATAATGGTCCTTTTTTTTAATGGGTGTGAAATCATCCAATGAACCCTTACGCTCTGGGTGGAGTGGGACGGAGTGTCAGATTCTTACTGACTAAAACCTATCCGTGCTCTTTGCGTTCCAAGACCGCGGTAACTAATTCGAACAAAATCCGCAACCCCGGCAGGCTCTGGACGTAACAGACCCCGTCTATAATAATGGTCCTGGCAAACTAAAAAATACTAATAATGGTCCTGGCAAACTAAAAAATACAAATAATGTAATTTATATACTGTTCTTAATAATGGTCTATTAAATTGTAAAATATGTTTATCTTATTCTGTGCATATTTATTAATTCGCAATTCCAAAGGAAATCTTGAAAGCTTCCTGCGAGACAGGCCTAGCCTAGTGCAGGAAGTCTTTGAATTTTTTTTTAGTAATGTTTTAAACAAATAAATGTTCTTGTACAATTATCATTCTGTAATCTTTTTTCTTGTAATTTTATTCTTACTTTTATTCTTATCTTGAACTAGTAAATCCTATAAAACAAAATCTTCCTACCAATTCTGTTTGCATGAATCATCCACAAGATGGACCGATATGACCTGAGGGCATTTCAGTTGCAATCTGTCAAAAATGCCTTAATTTCCGGCATTTGGGGGAGGCCTATGTCCAGCAGTGGATGTCTTTCAGCTGAGATGATGATGATGATGAATCTTGATTTGGAACTTTCAGATTTCATAGTTCTTTACCGAATCAATTTTCATAGGTATGGTTCTTGGTGGTAGTATTTTGATCAGGACATTCTTTCAACAGATTATAGCAAGGACATACATTTCAAAGAGTCTGAATGCTCAAATTCTGAAACGATAAAATATCGCAAAATTAATGTGTCAAATTGTCAAACTCCGGTTACTGGTTGAATGAATACGACACAGCCAATTGCTCATTAGACTTGCATTTAATTTCGTATCGGTAATTTATTTCATGAAACTGAGGGTTCTGATGACATAGTATAAAGCATTAATATTGATTTGCAAGCCGCGTTCTATTTCGGTGTAAGGTAAACAAATAAAGCTTTTTTTTGTAGCCATGTTTACATCTCTTTTGTTTAACAAAGTGAGCAGTAATCCAAACTATTTGTAGTATCAACACGAAACCAGAGAGCTAATTCTAGTAACTTTTAAGGCCTGCGCAAACAAGGGTCTTTTGTCCGCCATAATTGTCATTTTTAATCGTTTTTTCATGTGGGTGGGTGATATTTGTGTTAAATAAAAAAGTAAACAAACACGGGAAGCGCAAATCTTCGACTTTGGATTACAAATAACTTCATTACCACTAAATATATACTTCGTTTGAAATATGACGACACGGTTGGCGTAGTGGTTGACCGATTGACTGCTGCGCTGCGTTTCGCGGGTTCGATTCCCGCACGGAACATATATTTGTATGGCCTACAGATAGTTGTTACGGGTCTGGCTGTTTGTGTACGTGAACTTATATGTTTCTAAACGCACCCACGATACAAGAGAAATTCGTAGTGTGAGGCAAAGTTTAAGAAAAAAAAAAATGGATGAATTTTTGTCCTCTGCGGACAAAAGTCCCTCGTCTGCGCAGGCCTTTAAGCAACGTTCGCATTTGCACTCAAGTGTAGTGTTAATTAGATAATGCAAGGCCGTTTACTTGTCTCGCTTTGGGAGTAGAGGACAAGGTTCTATTCGAAATAGTGTATTGTACCTTGTTCATTAAATAAATCAACGTTAAATCTTCATTGTATTGTTATTCATATTGTAGAAATATTATAATACCAAACTAGAAACTTGACATTTAGTTGTTGGTTGTTTTCGTAACGAACAAAAAAGTGAAACTATATTGTTGAAAAAACAAAGTTTGGGTTTTTTAAATCTGAGTGTCAATTCTACGAATTTTTAAGCTACGTCAAGTCTGGATTTATCTCCGATTGATGGCAATATTCTCGCCCAGGGGCGAATCCAGGATTGTCGTTGGGGGGGGGGGGGTGGCTTAACCCTAATTTTCGTACATTCCTCAATGACTTCGTTAGATAGTAGACTACCAAAGTTATCTCTATATTTTTGGGACCATTTAGCCCCCCAGGATCCGCCAATGTTCTCGGCCCTATTACATGGGACTAAACGTAACTGGCGATATGTGGGTGTGCTGCCAAATCATTCGGGGAATACCTACAATTTTATTTATTTATTAAAATTTATGCAAATGTTATTATTATTTATGTAATTTAGGCGGCTTTAATACGTTTTGATGTGCTACACAAAAAAACTTTTTTCCAAAAAAAAAACAACACTACAAAGTACAAATTAACTTTAATTGTTGTCAAACGCGAAGAAAAAACCAAAAACACCGACTTCCGAAATCAAAGTTTTTATTTTTCACTTTTTAGTGCTACCCCACACAGACCCCACTTAACAAAGTCACAGGTAAGCAAAATTACGCAATTTCATTTACTTAGATGACATATTTTTTCCAGCTATCAGACAGTTTTTTTATTTGGAAGTCGTTTGTATTTTTATAGATAGGATGTTCATGTTCTAGCTTTTCGTACTTAATATAGATTGCGTCTTCATGGCACCCAAACTCGAAGCATTTATTTCTATTAAAACATTTACTTTTGGATTTATGAGGAGCTCTATGGAAAAAAACATGCAAGAAACTCTGTGGAAACTCTTCACTCACTAGGTTAGCGAGTAGGTTTTTTCACGACGTTTCCTTATGATGTAATTATTCGTCGTACGGCCCATCCATTCCATCTGGTTCCATATGTAGTTCGTTGGTACTTTCTCAAGGCTACGAATATCTTAGGAGGCAAATCTAGTAGAGTATTGTATGATGGCACGTACTCCTGAACGTCGGTTCTACGTAGGTTTGCCTCAGATTGTAGAAACAATGTTCTTTTGTTTTAGACCGTACTTTAAAGCAATATCTGCCGAGTCCAAGTATAGAGACGGTACCTATTAAAACTATACAACGTGTAACAGAATAAACGCATTACCTCTTAAGGGGCCAACTATGGGACCAACACTGAAATCGAGAAAAAAAATCGACTGCTTCATACGAGTACATTTCTGTGCGCATAACAATACTCAATAGTGTTGAAGTATTAATAATACTCGATGTTACTAGTAGTAGCTACTTAATAGATGTTAGTAATGACAAATATTAAGATTAACATTTATCTGAAAAAAAAAGATAAAAAAGAAGAACCTAGAAAGACTGCATTAATTAACATTAAACTAATAAAATAATTAATAATAATGTTAAACGTTACTGTTAATCAAACCAGGGTTTAAATTTGTGAGAGGCTAGTGCCTGAAGTAGGTATTTATAAGAACCTGTCACCATAATATAAAAGTTTTGCCACAAAACTATGTCTCATATACAATTGTAATTCATCTGATAAAGCTGTTGGTTCTCGTACGATTAAATAAATAAATAAAACGGAAGATTTTTAAAATACAGGTATTCGCCCTGGGTGATATGCAAATGACATCGTGATTACGTAACGAGAATAGAAAGAAAAGAGATAGTCCCATGCGTCTTCTGATGTATCATGATGCTTTCAAGACGTCATAGTAGGGCCCCCAACTTCGACTATAGCGACTTTTAAAATTATGTCTATAACAATAATAATAAACAAAAAAACATTGTTACAATATCATTCAATCCTTTCATATTTCATTCCAACATGGAATTGGATAAGTACCTCAGTTACATAATTATTAGTTACAAATTCAATCATTGCATGAAATGGGAAATTTCTTACGAGGCAAGAAAACACAATGCGAAATTATTGAGTTCTACAAAATAGCATAAGTACCAATTGTTCCGAAAATAATACCAACTCTTCATAAATAATTTCAGTCCCTGAAATAAGAGAACATAATGCTCTTGTCGTTCAATATTTGTCTTTAATTTGTGTTGGGGTGGGTACATTGCTGTGAATTTATGACGTTGACTTTGGTGACGTTAGACTGGTGGCATTTAGCTACCGCAGAAAGGAGAGCTGTGACAATGCGACAACGGCGCAAATATAACAACCTTATTAGGAGTTATATATTTGAGCAGTTTGGGGTTGAAACTTTAGGCCCATGGGGTCCGAGTGCTCACCGAGTCTTTTGGGACATCAGCAAACAACTTGTCGATTGTTCACGTGACCAGAGGGCTGGGCTTTTCTTTGGCCAAAGAATCAGCATTGGCATTCAACGCGGCAATGCTGCCAGTGTTCTGGGCACTTTTGTCATTGACAGCGATGTGGATGAATTTTTTGATGTCCAATGATTTATTATTTTTTTAATACACGTTTGTACATAATTTCACAATAATTAATCTAGTTTGTAAATAGTTAGGTTTAGTAGATAGATATAAATAGTTAAGTTAGTTACGTACATTTATTGGTTACCAAAAATAAACAGACTTCGGTTTTCAAATTTATTTAACTTTTATGTATAATCGTGGTACATGGGCGGGCTTAATGCAACAAGGCATTCTCTACCAGTCAACCTTTGGGTTGTAAAGACTAGGTACACTGTGGTACAACAAAAAAAAATAGAATTTTGTTTCGGTAAGAAATCAGAATTGATTAAATATCAAAGCTCACTTACTCAATATAACATTTCAAACTTTATAATAACAAACGAATTGGCGAATCTATATTATTTTTAATAACCATAAAAGATCCGATAGGCCGCACACATATTCAATTGAATTGGATTTCAATTAGGCCAACCAATACATTATTAACTACGACAATCAATTATTTACACACCAATTAATTATCAATCATTCAGCAATCATCAATTTTTTATGAATCATTTAACACTACAAAAACTGACAAGACTAACGACAGAAATTGTTTTGTAAACGGTAATTAATTAAAATGAACCCAGTATCCACCTTGTAGGAGGCTTGTGGATGACCTGGTGAGGGTCGCGGGTAACCGATGGATGCGAGACGCATAGGACCGGTTGTTGTGGCGACACTTGGGGGAGGTCTATGTCCAGCAGTGGACATCTTTCGGCTGATATGATGATGATGATGATAAACCAGTATTTTATTATTTACAACATGTTTTTGAAATGTAAAGATTAGGAGTATATTTTATATATATTTGTGTCTCACACAAAAAATACTGATGAACAAAACATTTCGACAATAATAAATAAAATAGTTTTAGTAAAGTACATGTAGTGTAAGCCAAGTATATCTGTAATAGGCATACATTCCAGCAGTCATATTTCAGTATTGTTTCCTACAAAAAGATTTTTATGTCCTGCTGTTGCTCTACCCAATAATAAATAAAAATAAAGAACTTTTATAAACAAATAATATACACTTACGTCTATACGCGTCTTCTACGTCTACTACGCAAGACTCACAGTAATGCGCACATAACATCAACTTTGATATGACCTAGACACTGCGATAAATCACAACACATCAGATTATAATCATACGCAAGACGTCATAAGATCATCTACATATTCTGGTCCAAGTACCCAACCACGAGCGTGTGACCTTCCTAGAGCTTATTTATTTATTTAACAGTTTACGCACACAAATGTACAGAGGCGGACTTAATGCCATAGGCATTCTCTACTAGTCAACTAATCCAAGCTTCCGAAAGGAAACGGCCCCGAATTTTTCCTTTGCACTAATTATAGCTGTCCATCAAAACAAGAATAAAAAAGCCGAAAACGTTTCTGTTGAACGGCGTAGAATAATAACTTGCCGAAGAGTTGCCGCAATTGTTTGTATATGAAAATTGTTAAGGGAACTGCCGACGCGCCATTTATTTTGGATCATTCCACTGTTATTTGTGGGCAAACAAATTTTAATTTATCGTCATAACATGACTCATTTGAATTCTGAGACAGAAGGCTGTTGTTCTTACATTTATCAAGCTAGCAAGAGAACATTTTCGAAATGTCTTATTTTAAAAAACCGGCCAAGTGCGTGTCGGACTCGCGCACGGAGGGTCCGTACCATTATCTTTTAAAAACGGCGTTGTGTGGGAGCCCCCCTTAAATATTTTTAAAGTCAATAGATAACTAAATATTCTGTGATTCCAAGCGTCTGCCGTTATCAATATCTAGCAAAAACGAGTAAAAAAATCACGTTTGTTGTATGGAAGCCCCCTTAAATATTGTATAATAGTTTCAATAAAATCGGTTCATTCATTTCGAAGAATCAGGACTTGAATGTTTGTATGAAATGCCGTACGGTGTAAACGCTCTCTACAAACATTTTAATACAAAACTATTTCACCGCGTTAAAATACACTTTAATTTAGATAACGAAAACTAAAGTGAAGCATCGTTTATTTGGTCGCGACCAGTATTATTAACACGACCCTATAATGATTTTAATTTGCCAGTAAATTTTGGTAAATTGGTGCTCGTTTCCGAACAATATTCTGTCAGTTGTCGCAATTAGTGCTGAACGGAAACTCGCGTGACAGCTGTCAACGAGTAAGCTATCATTGAAACGAACGAATACTAACTAACAGCGTTTTCAAATGTACAAAGAATACAGAGCAGTTTTTTTTGGAAAAAAAAGAACATTGTACTTTGGCTGTTCTAAAATAATTGATAAATCGTGAGTGGAATTTTGAAGGTTATTTTAAATGTAATTATATATATTCCACTACTATTTGCCGCGCTTCGCTTCCTGTACAGACCTATTGCACATTATCTATGTTTTTATTAGGGAAAAGCCTCTGGATCTCAGCGATTGTGTTTTTTTATTTATTTATTTATAAGGCACACCAACCACTTATTTACAAAATTGAAATCGAGGTTCGCGAGCACATTCGTAAGAAGTAGTATCGTCACAGCGCTAATTTTTTGTTTACATCGCATCACTGTTTAAGTATATTCGTATATAAGTTTATTAATTTGAGTATACAACGTGTAACAGAATAAACGCAATACCTCTTAAGTAAAATTACTCCTTAATAGGTATTGCGTTTATTCTGTTATACGTTGTATATTTGAGTATTATTTTGGTGAATTTTGGCACAGAAATAATTAGAAACCTGGAGCCAGTTATGGGCTACATTAGCACGAGTGAAGCCGCGGGCAAAACCTAGTATTTTATAATTTTGAGCCGACGCAGGTACCGTTTTGACTACTTCTCTAATATTAACCTCCCCAAGGGAAATGAGGAAAAACAAGAACTAAATAAAATAAAAATACTGTAGGTACACAACGTAATATAATCAAGTTTTCCGTATAAAAGGACCAAATTTGTAAACGGAAGGACCAAAGTCCCTTTGTTATGATATAAGTAGGTAATTTTGTTTGGAGTCGGTATTATGTTGACGGTAACTTTGTCATAGGTAGCTGTTTGTTTTGAACATTCTTTGTGCCTCATACCAAAGAAATAAGGTGGATTAGAGGAGGTAATTCTACCTGAAGGCTTTTTAAGTCTCGTACTTAATAATCAAATTCAGGATGCAATATAAGCTCAGCGACAATCGATGTGAAATACTTGGCAAAATGTCACTCAATCACAACACGATTTAAGAAAAAGTTACTCAAGAACAGAAAGAAAAAAGTGGTTTTCTGTAACTCCATTTTTTTAAATAATTTTGGATGGTGCTAAAAATCAGCCAGTAATCAAACTCACACGATAACCCATTCGGAAAATACAAGTACAAATCAATCATGTAGTTCCGCATTAACACATCTACAAAATTGATGGATCCTCTCAGTAGGCTCTGTATTTTTCAGCTGCGCATAGGTTTTCTCGTTTCTCGACCTTTTTTTGTTTCTAGAGGCACGACAATTTATTTATGATCAGGTGTTCTGGAGTTTCTCTAGATTTTTGTTTTTTTTTAATATAACGCCATTTTATTTTTTAATTTTTGCTTTATTAAAATTAGACTGCTAGATGACATCAATTAAATCAAATGGTTGCATCTGAATACCAGTATTTTACTTCCACTACCCAGTTACTTCGTAATTCGAAAACCCTTGGCTATTGAGACAGATTTTGTAACTTCTGAGTGCTCATAACGACTGTCAAATATCACCGATAACATGCTTTCCCAGGGCAGAAAGTCTCGACATAGTTAACGATCGCATAACGTTCGAAATAAGTCGATAACTCCTAAGGCGGCCCGTATACAGTCAATTATGAACGCGATCCAAGGATGGATCATTGCTTTTGATCGTGGATCGCGTTCAAGATTGACTGTGTACGGGCGGCCTTAGGACTTATCGACCGCATTTGTTCGGTAGGCGATCGCTATCTATGTCGAGACTACAGGCCCAGGTAGCACGAGAAGTCTCGGTACGGTATATATGGACTATTCACAGACCGCCCTCGCCAAGCGTTGTTTACCTTAAAAGTCGACCGGTGCAGTTGATATGTAGCCACAAGCTCCTTCATCACGAGCTTTTACATTGCGATACTTTTGTGGGAAATTGGAGATCAGTAAAGCTATTTGTCGTTGTATCCAACATATTGCGCCTATACAGCAAATATCAGGCGACAGACGGTCAATATGTCATCATTTCCACCCCTGACCTTAATATGATAGAATTTGCTCACAGGCATAGGACCTGATTTCAATACAGATTCAAACATCAAAACGGTCGATGACTGACAGTTTTGAATGATAGAACGACTCAATAGGACTGATAAATGTACCTACATTACTTGCTAATTTTGACTGAAGTCGTGAAATAGACTAATGACAAACTGCTTGCGTTCAACGGCCGGTATTTTAGCGATGTCACTGATTGATTTACTTATTTATAACTAACTAGATTCTGCCCGTGGCTTCGTCCGATAAAAATGTTGTATTATCCCAGGGAAAGTTACCACCGCCGGATGAAATGTATCCTATGGTCGATGCCAGATAAATTTGCAATAGTGGTCATTGCCTTATTCCTAATATCTCTTCGTAGGTTCCTGAACAATAAGTTATGATTCGTACCCTTTACTAGAAAATGCAATCGCCAGCCCGCTTGTCAAGCGTGGCGATTATGAAAAACCCCCCCATCTGGAGGAGGCCCATGTCCAGCAGTGGACGTCGTTCGGCTGATATGATGATGATGATGACTAGAAAATGTAAAGGATTACGATAGATGTCGAGTCAGGACAGCTTTATAATATGTCATTATTTCTGTTTTCGGAATGAAGTATGTCAATAAATAAAGGTGGGTAAGTGACCGTTATTGCAAATTTATCTGGCGTCGACCATATTATATTCTAATTAAGGTCATATTGTGTTTGTAAAGTTTCACCAAAATCCGTTCAGCAGTTAAGACGTGACAGCGTAAGTCGTAACAGATAGACAAACGGTCTTTCGCATTTTATATGTTTGAAATTTGAAAAAGGAACTAACGTGCGAGTAGCTGTTTATCAACCAGTAAACAATATAAAGTTTGCATAAGTTGTAGCTACGTTTATGAATAAATATCATCCATTAAAATTGAAAGATTCATTTGATCGGATGGAAATATGCGCGCATTAAATATAACGAAGTATTCATTTACATACATTGAAGATAGTTGCAATTGCTATTACATGAATAGCATTACTACAAGGTATATGTTTATGCAAATGATATACATTTGAAATAACTGCATTTAATACATCTGGGTATGAATAAGTTTAATCAAGACGTTGTTGATGCTAACAAAGATTATTTATCAATTTCGCACATTACACTCTTTCCCCTAAAAGGGGCTAAAAGGGGGGACTAAAAGGGGCGTGATCGGCTTGATTAAAAAAAAAAGATTTCGAAATTTAATGATCCCAAAAAATACCGAAGTTTTATTTTCAAATCTATGCTTAACAGTACCAGCTGGCATTAAATCTTCCTAGAAGAAGCTTTCTAAAGCATCGCCATTTTCCTGCTAGGGTTACAAAATTTGTTCGGCAGAGTCACCGCGACCCTATGCCTGCAGTCTTGACATAGATAGCGATCGCCTACCAACCGAGTTCGGTCGATAAGTCCTAAGGCCTCCCGTACACAATCAATCTAGATCGCGATTCACAGATCAGATCATTGATTTTGATTGTACGATTGACTATATGGGTGGCCTTAGAACTTATCGACCGAATTCGGTCGGTAGGCGATCGATAACTATGTCGAGACTGCAGGCCCAGGAACGTAAAATGTAAAGGAACACTGATGGGTTTTAGTCAGTAAGAGTCCGACACTTCCTTTCGCCCGCCGAGCGGAAGGAGTCATTGATGATTTCCTATCGTTAAAAAAAACATCACCATTTTCCATCCATTTTAAAATCAAAAATCAACACCAACAACAACTACCTACTACCACTACAACGTAACAACTACCTACGAATAAAATAGTAATTAATTCAAATACATTTTCTGAAGTAGTCAAAGGGATAGAGGGATGAAACACGTGTATTATACGAGTACCACAGTAGACAGGCCTTTATCATGGCCAACCAGTAATTAAAACACCCAGACTGATCTAGAGACTAATTAAACTCGAAAACAAACTACCGGATTTACCTTAATATATTCTCTTTGTTTTCAATTAAACCTTATTATTACGGAACCTCATGAGCTTTTGGATTATGCTAGCTTTGCTTATCTAGTAGAGAGTTACGATTTGGGTACTGGCTTACCAAGAAACGTTTTCAGAAAATAATGTGAGCGAAGGCATTGTTCTTTTTTCCCGCACATAATCTGGACCAATTGATGTGTCGTTTTGATGAAAGTGAATATGCCTTTTCTGTATTTAGAAAAAAAAGAAAAGATAACACGTTTATTCCGCCGGAAATGACGCACAAAAAACACAAATCTATACAATAAAGAGGAAAGATTTGTGTTTTTGTATTTTTGTGTGTGTATGTTTGTAATGAATAAACTCAAAAATTACTGTGCCGATTTCAACAATTCTTTCACCAATGGAAAGCTTGTTAGGGAGTAACATAGGCTATATTTTATCCACGTACTCCCACGGGAACGGGAACTATGCGGGTGAAACTGCGGCGTGCTGCTAGTCTAAAATAAAATAGCTTTTTAACTAACTAAAAACTAAATAATACCTGTTTCACTGTCAAATTATGTCGGACCGGATATTAGCTACCTCGAGTATCGGGTCACACCACAGACAAAATAGAACACAGTCCAACAGCCAATTTGCACATTTTGATTGCATAGTTAAGTTCCGCCAAGCCCGTTCCATCATCGGACCACAAGATGTACATACGGCGATGCGCCACCTGTACATGGTGGACATCCCACCCACACGCACTAAATGTTTTGGGAACACATTTATTGTGCGTACAGCTAAAGAGTGGAATTTCCTGCCAGAGTCTGTGGTTCCTGATAGCTACAACCTGGGAGTCTTTAAGTCAAGAGTAAAAAGGTTACTTCTAGGCAAGCGTGCTCCATCTTCGACCACATCATCGCTTACCATCACACGCACAAAAGGTTATGGGAACACATTCATTGTGCGTACAGCTAAGGAGTGGAATTCCCTGCCAGAGTCTGTGCTTCCTGATAGCTACGATGTGGGCGTCTTTAAGTCAAGAGTAAATAGGTTACTTCTAGGCAAGCGTGCTCCATCTTCGACCACATCATCGCTTACCATCAGGTGAGATAGAGGTCAAACGCGTGCCTATCAATAGTAAAAAAAACAGCGTGTATCTGTATGTAATTGAATAATTATTTTTCCATTGCAATAATCGATATGGTTATAGTTAACTGGCCCATTGCTCTTATGGTGATAAGCGTCATGGTTTCAATTCCTGGGTCGGGCACAGAATTATTGGATTTTTCATTCTTCACTTCTGCACTAATGCCACCGGCATAGTAGCTAATCTTTGGCCGCCGTGTCGCGAAATTCTATCGGGAGTAAAAATTTACCTTTAATATGAATTTCAAACAAAAAACAGCTAATAATCACACGATTATAATAACAATTCTAAAAGCAACGTCCATTTTTCCTTCCATAATTCCGTTGAAAAGCTTCACCACCAATTAATTCATATAAAATTGTTTCTGATTTCAAAATAGTTGTTTTAGCTTCCTCTACAAGATCGGCTGTTGAACAATGCCTCTTGAATCTATACGGCGTGGAGCAGTCGAGAGCCCTTGAAACAGACCCTTCTATAGTGACATCAACTCACTGCTTTGTCTGCCATATTTGATTTGCGACCTCTATTGGCGTTTTGCACGTGTCGATTTCAGACATAGGCGCCGTTTGTACTTAGTACAAACCCTATATGTTATAACCATATAGTAGAATTTTGTGAAGTAGTTGACCGATCCACATGATGGTTGGCCACTCCATGAAATGGCCACATCGCACGGTGGGTTGATTTATATACGTAGTGGACTTAGGACATTAAAAAAAAAGTCATCTTATTTTTACTGATTAATGATGCAAATTTGTTCTACTATCTAATACAGTAAATTATTGTTCTATGACTTTTTATTTTACGCATTATTTTTAGTACTACAATTTTTTAAATATTTTTTTGTATAGAAAAAATCATAAAATCTAAAGAATCTCAAAAATCTGAAAACATCTCCAACTGCGATGTATATATTAAAATAGTACTATTTATTAGCTTATTTTTACAACTAGTCAGCTACTGCGCTTTGCTGCGATTTAGGAGAAATTTTTTTTTTTATTTTTTTTCTTATTAAAATCGCATTTAAGTCTACAAAATCTCAAATTTCTTCCAATTGTTGGATAAGTATTTTAATAGTACAATTTATTTGCATCTAATCGTCTACTGTAGTTTACTGTGACTTAGTAGGTAGTTAGACTTTTTTAGATTTTTTTGAACGAAAATATCTTAAAAGTCACCTAAATCTCAGAATACTTAGCAGTGATAATTATTGTATTCTCTATTCCACACCACCCCAGAGGTAGAGAACTAGGCGCGTTTTTTTTATCAGTGGTCTCCCCAATAGGCCTAATCCACGACTACAAATCTGTGTTCTGTATGTGTGAGACTTACAAAGACAAATTCAAAATTCAAATCATTTACCAATATTTTTAGGAGGGGCCTGCACCATGCTCAACACCATGCTCTGACAATAACGGGTCTTCAGTTAAAACCCCTAAATTTTCTTGATCATCATCGTCAACAAATGTATCCTTAACGATCAACAAAGCTGTTGCTTCTTCTGAAAAGGCTTTGTGTTTTCGCACCAGTTTGTGTCGTATCTTTGAAATATGTGGATCAGAGCTGATTAACAAATTGTTCAAAATATCTTCATTAGTAGCTTTTCTACAGAATTTCCTCGAATTATGAGCACGATATCTCCGAAAATCTTTGTTGCGTGCTTCAGCTGCTTCTTCGGATAATTTTCCAATGGGCACTATACCCAAGCTTTCAATAATAGCTGCTCCGTGAGCTAAAACTTTGTGAACACTTGCAGGCATGTAAAACCAATTATATAATTCAATGTATAGTTCCATGGTGGTTTCGGTATAATCTTTAAACTTCAATATATCAATACGGTGACCCGACGAAATTGCTTCTAATATAGTTTTAAATCTTTTTATAAATTCTTCATTTACTCCTGTGATCGAAGCTGCAATATCGGGGTTTTCGAAAAATCTCCTCGCAGTATTCCCATCATTTGTTGTACCATGACCCTGTTTCACAACATCAATTAAAAGTCCTGTTTCGGATTTAAATGCTTCCTGAATATTTCTCTTTTTGCTCTCCATAATAGCTTTACTGTCACCTTTCACCATCCATGTCTTCAAATCTAATCTGTACGCTATATGAAGAATGCATTCCATGAATCGTATCCAGATGTGTAACGACGATAAACCATATTTATATAAATCGACATCAATTTCTTTTGCCAAAACCAAGGACAAATCATTCATTTCCTTTGGAGTAGCTTTACATATGTCACATCTTTGTGTTGATGTATCGCAAAGAACTGCAGTCGCTTTACCATCTATCATGGTTAGTATTAGGTTGTGCGAGATGGTCAAATCATCAACCACTGTCTTAACTAAATTGTTAATCTCTGCCTCAATCGCATTTTTTTCTTGCAAAATGCTGGATTTGTTTTCCTTCATGAATTTAAAAAACAGCGGACGACACCATAATGAGGAATTTGGGGAATCATTTTCCCATATAACTCTGTCACTAGACACTAATTTGATAGGAATCAAACTACCCATAAATACGCTAGAATCGTCAAAGTCCTCATCTTCTTCATTTTCTCTTCCAACTTTCTGCTTATAATTGGCTTGATTCGAAGCTCCGTCAAATCCCCATTTACTAATCAGTGTCAAATCTTTACAAGTTTCACTAATTTCGTTTGACATTATAATTCTCTTCACAGTAATATCCAATAGTGCCTGCAATTCTATCGTAGCCGTTTTATCTGTTACTACAATAGCAGTTTTAGGTGGATAACATTTAATTTTTTCATTTTGCAGTGCGTAGTAAGAGGGATATACGTTGGTACCAGTTACTTCTGCGATACTTTTTCGTAGCGTATTATATTGCCATTTTGACAATTTCAAAGACAAAAACAAGCCTAAAGCTTCATCTGGAGAGAATACTGATTTCTTTTTATTTCCAAAAAGACAATCTTTTACTTTTTGCACGTCCTGTGGATGCTTGAGCAGATGCTGTAATATGTCAGCAACATCTTCCTTTCCTTCTGCTTTTAAGTTAAAAACATGGGCATGTGACAACTCCTCTGAAGCAATAGTTTGCGTAGTAAGTTCCGTACGTCTCTTTTTTTGTTTAGGACCTAATTCTGTAAATGGTTTTCTCGGACTTACTTGAGTTGATGTACCAACAGACACCTTTTCATGAGATGTAGTTGATGTGCTAGGAACTGGATCGTCGTCGTTTTTTGCAAAATCTTTCATAAACTCAGGCCAAACTATCTCCGATGCCAACCAATCACTGTATTTACTTCTAAATGTATGTTCTTTTCGTTTAGCATTTTCCCATTTTTTATAAGTATTATAACAATACTTTGCGCAGAATTCCTTTAGCAAATTATCATTATCTTGATTTAAATCACACAATTTTGACTTGATAGCACTGTATAAAAAGTTATGATCCTTAATACTACCACTTGATTTCAATTTCACAAACATATCAACATTAGTAACTAAATCACTAAACATTTTCACAAAATTCTCGAAAATCAACTTTTAACAAAAATCAAGTAACGAGCGGGTAGTCCGTATGTAAAGGGTGGTTACAACGAACTGATATCATTGTTTTCAACTTGCTACCCCAAATATTTTTTACCTGCAAATTTACTGCCCTCTGATTGGCGCACGTCACTAATGACGACTCGTCTACTGATAAGAAAACCGGTTTTGGTGTTGTGGAAAGAGTGGTGTGGAATGCAGTTGCACAAAATATTTACAACAAACTAATAATAATAATCCTAATAATATGCACCATGCATCGAATTCTTTGTTTTATTCATACAAATTAAATCTCTGAAATTTTAGGGTAATAACCTACTTTAAAAAAAAAGTTCCAAAACATAAAAGTATGGTATAAGTATATACAATGCAAATATATATTTAAAAATCCTTAAGTCCCAACTTCGCGATTTCAGCCCACCGTGCATCGTACCAAACCTTTCTACACACACAAACACACACATGAAATGGCCAATTCTACGATATGGTTACTATTTATACGCATATGTAGGTAGGTACTGTGAACTCCTTGGCTGCAGGTCACTGGCAGACAAGTAAGTCGTTGGAACTTTGTAAGCGTCCAGCAATATAAATAATATTTGAATTACGAATGGAAGAAATATGTATTGTTTTATACGTCAAACATGAGTATTAATTAGCTGTCTAATAAGGCAGATGTCAAATATAATTACGTAGTAAAATCCCAATTCGTGTTTTATTCTGTACTAATTAGTAAGTGGTGCTAGCGTGAGGGCCACCAGCGCCACAGTACTAAATACTAAACGTTTCAATACGTCTCGATTAGTACTTTATGTGGAGCTTATATATCGCAGTAACTGGGTAACCCCGCTTGCCGAGACTGGTGTCAGATTTTCTGGCTTCTGAATATCCATAACGACGGTCAGAAATCTAGAAATAATAACAGCCGGGATCAACGGCTTGTCGTGCTTTCCGAGCCATGAAGGAGTCTCGGTATGTTATTAATGATCACCCATCAACGGACTGACCTTGGCAACCGGTGTTTAACCTTGAAGATCGACGCTGTTATTATTTATCCTCGAGTTCTGTTCTTGGTATCAGTTGAATATCTTTCAAAGACTTTAGTTTCAAGGACTACCTATCGAACATCTCTAGCCAATATTATTGATTAAAGACCCCTGTCTACGGCGACATTACTATCAAACAATACCGTACTATACCGTTGTACATTATCATGTTTGATTTCGAGACATTACGCCGGATTGAAAGTGTCAATATCAAATACAACCCAAACCCTTGTATTGTGCTGTGTGAAATGAACCCTGTAGTCGACTAGGGGTTGGCGACACAATTGCTTTTGATATATCGATATTATAACAGCCTATTCTTAGATAATTATTGTATAAAAAGCGTAAGATGAGATGGCTTACTTCTTCATGACAATACAACTTACCCGTATGTTGGGGTATAAGTCATGTCACCAATTTGACTCCACCTCGAACCATCAAATTGATATTTATAACTTGTTATTAGACATTAATTAAGATGTTTTTCAGTTAAGTCTGGAAGTCCTTTAAACTGACTTAGAATATGTGTACCATGTGTTTGAAAATTGTTCAATCGCTTCTGAATAAATTAAAAAATACTTTTCAGAAACAAAGTCAAATGGGAAAGGCAACAGAATATAATAAACTTACCTACGTGCAAATTGTATTCGTATAATATTTCTTTCGTGCTCAGATCGTGCAAATAGTTGCCATTCAATTTATTTAATTGTAAAGCTTCACGATAAATATATTGATAATTCGTCCATAGAACCAATATGCTCTCGAAATTTTAAATTAATTGCAACCACTTTAATCCGGTGCTACGCTGCATAGTAAATTTAGATTATTAAATGAGCGAAAACAAATATAATTATTAAATTAGTTATTAGTTCATCAACATTATCAAGCGTTGTAGAATCCAAAGCATTATATGGTGCATTTTCACAAACTAAACATGTTCAGTATATATAATTATAACATATGTATGTTTCAGTTATTATTAAGATTATGTTATGATAATTTAAAAATAAAAATACGAAGTAATAGTACAATAGCAAGCAAACTAATAAATATAAGTTCAATGCTTAGTAATAAAATATACAAAGGATGTCCTTATCAAACATTTAAAAGTTAAGCTCCCAAGTATAGCAAAGTAACACCGAATTTTATTGGTGGGTAGGTATTGCTGAGTAAAGTCTTGCCTCGGGACTTAATATCCTCTCTGGCAAACAGTAATAGTACACCTCTAAACGCATACAAATACAGTCGTATTCAGTTGCGCTATGTATGTAAAAACTTGATAACAGTGTGAGTAATTTTCGCACATTAAATGATGGATCGTGCCGTCACTATTTCCGAAGCGGTGATTTATAAACCCACATATAGTGATGTTTGCTGTATACGGCTTTCAGAAATAATAAATGGATTATGCTGTTACGTATGACAGCCCATTCTCGCGGCAAATATAATTGTTATCTAACAGGCAACCTCATTCATATTTGTTTGTTAATATTATATAATTATGGTGAAGTTGAATTTGGCAAAATTCGAAACTATAGGAATAGCGCAAAATATTAAAGGTGATGCAGTTGGCCTTCAACTGTAACAAACTGCTTGAAAAATCATTTCTTCGTATCATTCTAAGTAGTTTTTTCTGGTCGAACTTTTGAAAAAAATCTCATTTTTGTTTTGTAAATTTTCTTTAACCGCTCGAGCACTGCCGGCACACCGGTGCGCCGCGAAATTTTTGCGATAATATTTATTATTACCATTATTTTAGATTTATTTTTTATTTTGGAATTTTCACATGTCAGTGCTACAGCTACCCTTAAATGTACTACAAATTAAGTAGTGAGAATGTGGCTGTTTCATAAGTAAAGTAATTCCTTTGCTTTTTCGATCCCATATAAAAAAGCGAAGGAGTTGCATAATGAAATTTAATACGTCATTATAACACTCGTTTGGATTAAATTATGGTTACTATGATACTGGTTGTTTTGATGTTGGCAATAAGTTAACTGTTTCAGAAACTTTTATGGAGAGATATATAGCATGGAAGTAGATAAAATAATTTTAATAGCTAAGAACTGGTTTATCGAGCAGAGTAGACCAACAATGGATTAGAAAAAAGCTTGATTAAAAGTGTCGTTTAAAATAGGTACTATTGTGTTGAATATTGATAAATTATAATCTATTTATAATATCAAATATTTTCGTTTATCTTAGAAACAAAGGTGATAAGCCCGCGTGGATATCGAAAATTACCCCAAGGGAACATACTCCCGGTATAAAAAGTATCCTATGTTTTATTACAGACTATAATCTACCTCAGTGCCAAATTTCATCAAGATCCATTCAGTAGTTTTTGCATGAAAGAGTAACAAATATACAAACTTCGCGTAGTAGTTAGTAGGTAAGGAAGAAAGGATTTGCTGAGCACAATCTGATACCAGCTTTGCATTTCTATTTTCAATATTGACTGCACAATTTTATCCTCCCAGATGCAACTAGGTTAGTCCGGTATTGAAATACACGGAAGCTAAGCTAAGGAATATTCCGTGGCCACTGTCGTTGTATAATATTGTAAGGTTCAGCAGCATTTTCCTCAGAGTGATTTCATATATATCACGAAACTAGCTTTTGCCTGCGACTTTTTTTTCTTCCTATTGAAATTTTCCATACCCGTAAAGCCCGTTGCCTTTCTCATGAATGTGGCTATCATTTCCAAGAAATTTCCAAATCTGACTGGTAATTCCAGAGATTAGCGCGTTCAAACAAACAATTGTTTCAGCTTAATCATAAGGTACACAGTATAAGTTACGTAGTAACTATTCAGTAATCTGTGGTATAAGTATACTAGCTTTTGACCGCGATTTCGTACGCGCATATCCCATTTTTTCCCGTTCCCGTTCCTCATGAATGTAGCTATCATGTGCAAAAAAAAAATCCAAATCAGACTGGCAGTTCCGGAGATAACGCGTTCAAACGAACACACAAACTCTTCAGTTTTATTATATTACAATTAGACGGGGTTATGTTTTAAATTTGCTGTAGAGGAGTAATGAGGGTTTTTTGGTCCTGGCATCCGAAACAGAGTTAGTTAAGCACCCAAATACCAAAATGGCCAGTTGACCAACTTATTCTAGCAGATTTTCTTTTGTCCCGCTCTAAAATGTACACGGTTGATGTCAAAAACTTGAATTAGTAGACGGGGAAATCGGAGGGAATGCGGTTCATAACAAGGTAAAAGAGTCAGAATTACATATACCTATGTAATCGTTCTAAAACAGACCAGTGACGTCACCGAAAAAGCAACTAGATTGGTGATATTTAATTATTTATTCTATACTTAATTGTACACCAAAAAACATAAAGACAAATAAATCTAAAACACATACAATGCCTTGTCGCATTCCGATGTTTTGATGACGTCCTTTTTTTTTGGAAAAAATGTGAAAAGTAAACAAATATCTAGTGAGAAAGGACCGATTTATCACATAGCTAATACGAGTGTCGGTAGAAACGCGTAACAGATTACATCAGGTGAAGTTCAGCAACAGCTTACTATCAATCTAGTCACACTTTAAATAACCACGATTCTGGCAGAACGCATCAATAAAAAATCTTTTTTATAAATAAAACAGACGAGACTTTATGAATGCAGTTGTCACCTGTTTTCTGAATTGAGAATTTGAGTCAAATTCTACTTTAGCATGAGAACTTGTCAAACTTCAACTATAAAGTAGTTTTTGACATATTTCTAACCTCAAATTCTTGAACGAACGGGAGTTTAACTTTTAATTAAGCCAAAAGCTCTTGCTGTCTTACAAAAAAAAAAAGCTTAATTTATTGTAACAGTTCTTGAATATATTTTTCATAAGAAGTGGATTATGCGAAACTGAAAAGTATACAGAACTGCCCACATGAATAAATGTATGTATGTTCAAGAAAACCATTTCACCAACCTCCAACGAGCTCTTTACTTCTTACATCCATAGGATTACAAAGAGGTCTGCAATCAGCTTAGAGTGCTGGATTTCAATCTGTGTGCTGTATTTACTGCAGTGGTCTAAGCTTAAAACACTGTCGAGGTAAAGAAATTGTGATTGAAGGCGAACAGGATTTAAGTTTTTTTATTTAACTTTATACACTTATTTAACTATATAGGTACACTTAAATTAAAAAAAAAATTAAATCCAACTAAAATATGGCGTCAAAAAATTCGTCCGCATCACTGTCGACTGGAAGTGAGCCCAAAAGACTGGCGGCACTGCCACGTTGCATGGCAATGCTTATCCTCTACCCGAGGTTTTTACCAGCCCAGGTTTTTTGCCAGCCCTTGGGTCACGCGAAGTGTCAAATAAGCGTTTAGCAACTTCTTTAAATAATGCAAGCATTCGGACCCCACGGTTTTTTTTATTTTTATTTATTCATATTTTTCTTCAGATATTCTTAAACTTCAGATTTATTGAATTCCTTAGTGAAGTCTGTGTTTCTACAACTATGGGGTCTCAAGAGCAAATAGGTTAATCCTAGGCAAGCGTGCTCCATCGCCGACCTTATCATTGCTTTCTCATCAGGGGAGATTTTTTTTTTTTATTTTTTTTTATTTGGGAAAACAAACAATCGTACAATGTATATTATAAACTAGATACACAGTATGCTATAAGACTTATAAAACTTAGTGGAAACTTAGTGGATTGTACAATTACTTATAGTATAAGTAATTGTACAATCCACTAAGTTTCCACATGTTACTAGCTTAAATTAGATAGGTACAGTTTGGTAAAATTTGATAAAATGAGATATCAGGTCAACGACGAGCGTATAAATAATAAAAATTAAATACCGACTTTTGTAAAGCCCAGGTTTAATTTAAAGATCAGATGAAAAAGTCGCAATTAAAACATCATACGCAATGATAATATACGCGCCTATTCTCGAAATAAAAATCCTACTGAATATTTCTGTATTCTGTTTTAAAAATGATATTACCGTTAGAAAATCTTCAATGCAAAAGAAACCAGAAAAATAAAGCTTCTTAAGATAAAACAGCTCGTCAAACACGAGCAAGCACCTTACAAGAAGTGTCAAGTAACTTCCCCAAAGATTGTTTTTATTAAACTTTACAACGGTCTGCGGCGCCCCCTCACGTCTTAACCCTGGGGCTGCAGAATAAACCCTTTTAACGCCAAGATTTATTCGTTGACTTGGTTTCAATTTGACGACGAAACACGTGGTTACCAGAGTTACCAGAGTAGATACCAGTTGCAATCTGTCAAAAATGTATGGAAATTAAGGCTTTTTTGACAGATTGCAACTGACATGCGAATGCGAAAGTTGCTTAAAAATTAGTAGAATTGGCCTTCTGATGTACGAATGTGTTTAGTGAAGTATTACCATAGATTTTTTTTTAATAGGAAATCATCAAATGAATCCTTCCGCTCTGGGCGGAGCGGAAGGGAGTGTCTTTCTTAATGACTAAAACTCACCCGTATTCCTCCATAATTATGTACTTCGCGTTCCAGGGCCGCGGTAACTCTTTCGAATAAATTCCGCAACCCTGGCAGGCTCTGGCCCTGGCGGGCCCAGTCATCTATGCTGTTATGCTTTGTTTATTTCTATGAGGTGGGCGTGGAACACAACGCGTCGTCGACCCCGGCCTGGTTTTAATCGGACGGCGAGCCACCCAACGTTCGCCGTCCGCAGGCCCGCGCCTACGGTGTCCGGAAAATGCCCTGCGACTCCATAAAATTGTCAGGTGCATAGTACTTATAACTGGCGAGATAGCTACCTACATATATGAACGTAAACGAAGTAAAAGCCTTGCATAAAGTTCGTAATAGGTGGCGTTCTGTGTGGTTCAGCCTACCTGTATATCATGTATGATTAGCAAGCCGCTTCGCACGGGTACAAAATAAACACAAATCTTCCTCGTTTATTAGTTTTTCTTAACCAATTCGCGAAAACCCCATGAAAAGCCGTTGCTTGGTTCAGAAAAAGTCAGCAACGCAGACGTTAGCAGACAGTGACTTTCTTTAATACTATTTAGAGATTAGAGAAGATGATCAAGTGCGTATTGTAACGAACACTACGTGTTAATAATACCATTATGTACTATACAGTAGGTAAGCATAATAGCTCTTGCAAATGCTACTATAATATTCAATGTTATTGCATTATTGTCCGGACGGCAGTCATTTAAACGGGACGTGAGCCGTGACTTTTCAGCGATGAATGTAATTTAGCTGCCAGCATTTTCAAAAACAAATGGCCGTGTGACTTTTGTGCCGATATTCGGTACATCGCAGCAAAAACGAACAAGTTAACTCGGATGGCTGTGAACAAAACGAATACCTAGACTAGTTTTTTCCTTTGCAACATAAAAGTAGCCTGTAATTATAAATCCAATTGGTCTAATGTTATTTGAACATAGAAATCCGCAAACTCAGCCCGATAAACCTCTTTTTAGACTATGCTTTATTGCTTTTTCTTTGCTTAAAAGTGATATATATGTGCTAAAACATAGATCACAATTTTGGTCGTGTAGTTCAGAGAATAAATTTTTATTTTTTATTTATAATAGACATCATCGCTTGGTTTGCCAGTGCCTTTCACATTTTTGTGTTCGCTAACTCATATGTCATATTTTATAAAATTGCCCCAAGCATTTTAGACAACATGAGGATAGTTTAAGCATTTGATGCAAAAAAAGATTATAAATTCGATATTTTTCATGATTGAAGTGTTGAATTAATTTTTTTCGAGAATCTTGTTGACATTGCAACTCTAAATGCAAAAAAAATCTCGTTTGACCAGAGCTTCGAATTCGATTCAAAAATAGAATGTGAATCTTCGATGCACGGAAAACATGCAGGTCCCTTACTTTCGTAAAATGTTAAGTTATGTCTTTTATTTGCATGGTTATTGTTACCAGCAGGAAAAATACCGTATGAGTTCCTTGGAAATGGTAAATTGTGGCATAAAACCTGCATGTGAATGTGAACAGTTTAAAGTTTCGGAATGTTTGGATACAGTTGTAATCAGCATGTTTTCGTGCTAACCGTACTACAGCACTTACATACACAATCAACCTGGATTTTTCCACTCGCTGACAGAGCCCACATATATGCGACAATGTGGAATATTTGTCAAAAATGACACATAATTGTCGAATTGCAATAGGTGTTGTTTACTTACGGTTGTGTTACATATGTTTGGTCTAAGAATTTTTAATATAACAACGAATGAAATAATTGAGCGAGCTTCAGAAAATACAGCAATTTTTCTTTTATTAAATGTGCGGCACCCATTTACTTAACAGAACGCAAAAGAAAGAAGCGTAGAAAATTGACAGATTGGGTGAAGGTCTGTCGGGTTAATTAAACAAGCCCCTGGGGCTTTCGACGTTGGTATAGAAAGCTAAGTTAAGTTCGGGTCTGTGGATGTCAATTCTTGTTCTAGGATGTGCTGGTATCTTCACAAATGTTTTCTTTTACTCGTTTTAAGGTTTTTTTGACTCATAATCGCATTAAAGCCCCCGTAATCAGGCACGACAGGATAATGCAATGCGACAACATTCTTTTATAGATTTTTGTTTTATGCGTCGATAAATACGGGGTTATTTTTTAATGACCGGCCAAATTTTCACTGGGTGTTCTACCCATAAATATGAACAACTTTCACTATGGGACCGACTCTGAAATCACGAAAAAAAAATCAGCTGTTTCATACAAAAGTTCAATACTTACTCGACTAAAATGTATGAAACAGCTGATTTTTTTTCGTGATTTCAGAGTCGGTCCCATAGTGAAACTTGTTCATATTCATGGGTAGAACACCCAGTGAAAATTTGGCCGGTCATTAAAAAATAACCCCGTATTATGAAAGATTGTCATCGCATTGTTTTCACATAGTCGTCTGCGAGAGCCGTTGCTGAGGCGAACCGGTAGCATACATTGACATCATCATCATCAACCACAGCTTAACTTCGCCTACTGCTGGGCCTCTCTTTTCCTATGCCAATCCCCCCGCTCCTGTACCACCCACATCCAAGTTCTACCCGCAATGGCAACAGTGTATACGTAACATAAGTATGGTTGTATCGCGCGTCTAATTATCGTTATATATGATATCGCGAGACTTGCGTCCCTGTCGACTAATAATATCATATCTCTGTGTAGTAGTGTTAGGAAATTATATTGTTAAGACTGCTTGGTATACATAGATATGCTGTTCAGGCTTCCGTATTACCAAGACTCCGCTCGCAGTCCGTCTGACTTTAAAAACGCTGTATCTCATGAACCGTAATATGGCGGTTTATGAAATACAGCACTTTGACAGTCGGACGGTAATATACAGTTGAAGTTTTCAGTGTGAATTTCTATTGCCGCGCTATCAAAAAAATAAAAAATAAATTAGGATCGGAAACCTTTGATCGACATTTACTTGGCAGGTTTTATTCAAAAGATATCTGGTTATATATTTAGCCATATATTTACCAAAACTTTAAGTTTTTAATTTACGTTTGGTCCTAAACTGGTAAACAGCTACTGCAGAATAAATAAGTACATACATATTGTATTTTTCGAGCCTTCATGAAGAAAATAAATGTTGAATATTTAATCAGGCTTAACAATCCTGACTCAAAATGATCGACATGATGCCAAAAAGTCTACTATAAGCATACAAAGAAAACGTTCGGATACTGAAATACTGAAATAAACATACTTAGCGAACCTTTTTGTATTATTGAGCAATGTAACTGTAAAAACACAACGATTTTTCATTACTATCTAAAGCTCAGTTCTCACCGTGTCACTCAGAAAAAACTGAGAAACGCTTTTATTTTCCTTTATGAATCCATTATAAGACTTAAGAAATGAAAGAAAATAATTGTTGAAATAAAAATGGAAAGTACTTTTTTTGAACAAAAGTACAATATAACGTGTAATAGAGTAAACGCAATTCCTCTTAAGGGGTCATTGTACCCATCATTATGAAAAACTTTTTCTATGGGACCAACACTGTAACCGCGAAAAAATATGAGTTGTTCATAATGATGATTAAGAGGTATTGCGTTTATTCTGTTACACGTTGTCTCAAACACTAAATTAAAATAAATATACGTTTAAACTTACACTTTAATAAAATACAGTACCTTACTAAACCTAAACTCACACAATACAGTGTCGAAAAATTACTTCACAAAATAAATTAACGTTCAGTGGGCATAAAAATCAAACGCTAGCTATCTGAGTCATAAAAGATAGGAAAACCTCTCGAATATATCCCAGACATTCCCAGAAGACTGTTAAACGCAGGCGTGCCCCACTTCGTTAGTCCACGTTTTCTTATTTCATTAAATTTTTCCACGCCATAAAAAACCTCTGAAATTCAGTGGTTAAGAAACGTGCCAATACCTTGTCACGCTTGGTTACGTTATCAGTGTGGACCAAAAAATAGCAACTGCAAAATTATTAATGTCTAACTAGTTTCTGCCAGCGGCTTCGCCCGCGTGATAGTTGAAGATCATACGAAGGGAACGAACTCCCGGGACAAAAGTAATCCATGACCTTCTCCAAGGTCCCATGACCTTGGAGAAGGATATTTATATCTTGGGACAACTCACACACGGCCATCTGATCCCAAGCTAAGCAGAGCTTGTGTTATGGTAACCAGACAACTTTGGAAATTTGGGATAGATATCTATCCTAAAATTCAATAACGCATTCAATAACGCATTCAATAGCGCATTAGCTTCTGTATTACTGATATGAAAAAAGAATCTATAAAAATTGAACCCGTTAGATTTAATCCCCGCATCCAATATATCACTACAATTACGCTTTTGTATGTAGCTTCGAGAACAGTAAATCAGTGCAAATAATGTTTCATACACTTCTGTGTACCCGTATAAGCGATTTTATTGACACTAACGCGACCGGGTATAAAACGTCGCGTCGCGTTCGGTCATAATTTCACAAACCGATTCCAATGCGGTCTAGGATTATTATGAGTCAGTTATTCTGAAAAGCAGTTTTATGTGCGTAAATTTCGTATTTATAATCTGTGGCGCTTGTCAAAGGACTTGGGTTTTCATACATAATTTTATTATGGGTATTCAAAGGACGGGATTACACCCTTACAATTTAAGGTCGTCTATTTTTAGATGAACCACGTTAAAGTATAGAGAGAGAAACAGAAAATATAGAGGTGCTTAATAGTTACCGTAAACCTTGGTTAGCCAATCAGTGTAAGTAATTTGTTTTGATTATTTATTTCTTGCCATATAATATACCTATTAGACAATGCACAATATCAGCTTTAGCAGGTTTATTATTCTTAACACGAAACGTAGCTGTATATCATATTGAAATTAGATTGATATGGTACGGTCCCATAAGACGTGAGAAGCTTTGCAAATGTGTGACAAGTAACTGCAAGTAGGGTAGGTGAGCGGTTTGGAATATTGTCAGCTCGTAACTCAATTTTGCATATAATAGAGATCTAGAGGAGCTCGTGTCTAAATAATAAGGGCCGCACGGGTTGATCTTCTAAGTACAGCAACGCTTTTTTTTAAGAATGGGAAATCATCAAATGAATTCTTCCGCTCTGGGCGGCTTACTGACTAAAACCTAAAATTATTCGTGTTCCTCCTAATGCCCTTTGCGTATCAGGGCCGCGGTGACCTTTTCGAACAAAATCTGCAACCCTTGCAGGCGTTGCCCTAGCGGGCCCCGACTATTATGCTGACATCCTCTTTGAGGCGCGCGTGGAACACAACGCGCTGTCGCTCCGGTCCTGGTTCTGATCGAACGGTGAGCCAATGCTCCCCGTCCGTAGGCCTGTGCCTGCGGTGGCCGGAAATCACCTTGGGCGTCTTCATCTATTGCAGCCGCTGGGGCGTGATACAGCAACGCTTGCCGTAGTCGTTTCATAGATGAATGACCATTTACTATATACCAAGACTCCTCCATGTTTCAGAAAGCACGGTAACCAACAGGTCCTAGCTGTTATTTGTATTGACGACTGAAGATTTCAACACGACAACAGTCTATTGTGTTAACCAGTTATTGGGTTTTGGAAGTCAAATATACAGTCGCTCTATGTCATACAAATTTCTGGCATCTGGTTAGATTCGAAGTCGACCTCGAAATAGTTAGAAAAATATTGAAATGATCGTTTTTTGTAAATAGGATCCTTGTTTAAAGTGTAATTCATATACAACATTGGTTACAATTAACAAAATAAAAAAAAATACTGAAAGTCGTTGTCTATACTATATTATAATATTACAAAGAGGTAAAGTTTTTGTGAGAGTTTGTGAGATTGTAGGTGGTAATCTCTGGATCTACTGAACCGATTTTGAATTTTTTTATCTTATTTCGTATATGATAGCCACATTCATAAGGAAGGCTTTATGCTATACGGGAACATACAACGGAATATACGCGTACGAAGTCGCGGGTAAAAGCTGGTATGAAAAACTTTATAAAAATTCCATATCTTTGCCATACGAAATGATGTGATAGTATTTGTTTTCTTTCTGTCTTTGCTTTTGTAAACAAATTACTAGAGATACGATGTCGGTCTCAGTATTAATATCGGTTGTAAATACATTTTAGCCACTTGCTAACTACCATTGTTTCGTCACCATTCCTGATTTTCTTCTCTCAATAAACGAACTCTGGTTGGCAGCTCGCCAATGGTCGGTGAACCCGAGACGAAAATAAATGTAACGACAATTAGTGGTAACAGTTACTATAGAAATAATGAGTATGTTTGTCTACGTACAATATATAAATAATTGGCCTTGATCTATTAACATAATTAAAAAAAAAATCTTGGATAATCTGTTAAAAAAGAATATTACAAAAATATATAAAATGACAAAATAAATTGGTTTTAGACATCTTTTTGTCGGGCATAAATTAAAAATATAATAGTGCTACAAGGTAATTTCTTTTGGTCGGAAAAAAATTGAGAAGGAGTCAATCGACACAAAAGAAAAGCTGATGCCCAAGAAGCTCTATCAAATATTTTAGTGTGTAGTTATTCGATAAGTTTCAATATATTCTTCAATCATCCCGAAACCATAACGATTCACTAGACCCAATATTATTCTATGCCCGAAACATTATTCTATTACAATATAAGGGCTCAAAACTTTGGGTTCGCCAGCTGGTGTACCGTCTGGCACAAGTATTAGGTAACGGCATGTTGCCCAATTGATTATATTAGCCCTTTAGGGTGGTATAACCTATCAATCTTGTATACTGTTTTGCAGTACAGTAAGTATTTAGCTAAAAATTTAAATATTTAAGTCAGGTAGGCTTGGAACAAATGTCTTAAAATAATTTTTCAGAAACCACTATTCATTATTTTGCGATTTCTTGTCTAGAAACAAATAAAGTCTTATGAGTTTATTTGTTTCTAGACAAGAAATCGCAAAATAATTATGTAGTCCAATTATTTGGTTGTTTTACCAGTTCACTAAAACCTTTTAATGAGATAAAATAGACTAATTTTATAATTAGCTTTTATCGGTTCTTCGCTTCCGTACCTTTTTCAGAAAGCGTAATTTTTTCGACATAAAGAATGTATATTATCTCTCTCCGGTAAATAAAAAAAATAAAACTAAAACAAAAATAACAATACTAAATAATTATGAATAAAAAATTTGATCTCCTAATGAATGACAGTTTTTTTATTACTCGTATTTTAATGAACGCACGAATAAATAAAATAGTAGAACAAAACATAAGCAGTTGAGGCACCGTAATAGGCTTACCTACATACGACCACAAGCTAAGCTTTTGTTACAGTCTTTTGAAGTAAGCATGCAGCGAATAAAGCCGTTATAACAACGTACTTGCATATACTCTAGATTCTCGACGTACTTACTACTTATATAACCTACCTATGCTTTGCTTAAGGTTAAGCAAAACATTATTTTAATCATCAAATGACATTCTGCTCTGGGTGGAGCGGAAGGGAGTGTTAGACTAAGACTAAAACCCATCCGTACTCATCTTGGTGCCCTTTGCTTTTCAGGGCCGCGGTAACTCTTTCGTATAAAATCCGCAACCCTGGCAGAAATCCGCAACCCTGGCATACTTCCGCAACCCTGGCAGAAGATAGTGCCTAGTGACTGACAAGTTTCTCTATCATAAAAAAGTCAAAAGTCTATCTTTACTTCGTAAATACTTATACTTTATCTGAGAAAAGGGAAACTAGTCAGTTTTCTTTTTCTAACTGACATTTTACCGCATAACCGAAAGTGGGACTGGGACTAGGAACATTACATTTTGAACAAGGCTTCTTTTTAAAAGCTTTTATTATGATGTAGGTGAGCTCTAAGACAGGAATTTTGTATATTCAATTCTAGGGACGTGAAAAGGCAGAAAACTTTATCGCGTTGTCAGGTATATTAAATATAGCCCAGGCCAAGTTTTAAATATTTAATTTAATTAATACAGATGCTGCCAGCCTTTTGGGTACATTACCAGTGGCCTGCGATGCGGATGAATTTTTCGACGCCATGTAATAGGTTATTTTTTGTTTTAGTTAAGAGTTTTTTTATTTAAGTGTGTATTTAGTAATAGTTGTGAAAATTTGGATGAAGATATAGATGATTATTATTTTGTAAAAAAAAATAAATAAATAAAAGATACCTAGTCAAAAGCAGACTACTCAGTTTCAACCTCTCAAGAGTTCTCGTAGAGATCTTGAGACGTTATCTAGTGGATTTTCAATAGAAACCTCAGAGTTCAACAACCGCATGATATTTTAACGTGTCAGTGTGAGAAACCCTTTGATATTTCCATCGAAGAATTTTGTTATTAGATATTGCATTTCAATGTTACTTTAAATGTTATGTATTTGATTCGGATAAATTTATTTAAAATGCACATGATGGTCAAAGGTTTTTGCTTAGCAAAGTCGTTATCTGTAGTAAAGGAGAAAGCGTCTGTTTTTTAAGTGGCTTTTATATTATTGATATTATTGATTTTTAAACACTGATCCAATTATTATCATTGTTTTTAATAACGAACCGTTGTATGGCATTACAGTATTTAAAGAACTCTTCGTCGGCTATCTATAGACGAGAGATTTTAGAAATTTTGTCAATTCACAATAATAATTGTCAAAAGTTACAAAATTTCCTAACTAACTTTATCGCTGGAAGATAGAACAAAACTTAGTCTAGAATAGAGTTGCCTTGAATCGTGATTTTGCCGACTACCGAATATCCGGCTAAGCTCTCGGCCGAAGCGCCGAAGATTCGGCGGCCGGATTTTCGATGACACTTGGTACATTTTGCGGATGACAGATTTTATCATTGAAGTGTGTGCGGTAATTACGCCGCCGTGGGAGTTTTTGATTCATTTGCCAATAGTTCGTGTCACAACACGAATTTTTGTTGATTGTTACATTAAACTGCGTATATCTTAAAAAATAAAATCATTCATAACGTAACTTACGTCTGCTCGATTTTAAGTATTAAATATTCAGATTTTTTTGTTCAAATATTTTTTGTGACTAATAATTATCGTGTGTTTTTTTTATATTTGATATTCGGTATTCGTCCGAATATTCGTGGTATCTCTAGCTAGAGCCTAAGGATATGTAGGCATTCTTTACAAGCTAGTTTATTTACAACCATACAGTTCCGTACATTCTTGTATACAACACGCAAAAAGATAAGGGAACAGCTGTTTTGATTTTTCATGACTTACTGATGCACGATTAAATTTTGCGTGATGACTGATAATAAAAATAAATCAGGCGGTGTGAAGCCCTTTATAAAATGTCAAATTCCTCCTTAAGGAAATATACGCCACATACGCACATACCTACGTCTATATATATGCCATATTCTAACTAGGTCAGTTGTTGAATTTGTACCTACATCCAAAGTTGATATAACTTCGTCAATTAGTGAGGGATCAACTAATTAATTATTGATGACCCCTGTTAGGTACAGTTTCATTCGAGACAGCGTTAAATTACTTTTCTGTTTATTTGATTTATGTGATTACATTTATAGCAGACTTAGGTTAGGTGTGTTTGGTTAGTTATTGTAGTTCTTTATTGACGTGAAATATTATTTAACTTATGAGCTTTGTTTTTATCTATCTTATGATTTTAACTGACTGACTAAAGAAAATTATGTGAGCTCGTAACTAAACTATAACAGCCCCACGGGCCGATCTTCAAGGTTAAGCAACGCGTGCCGAGTTTAGTCTGTGGATGGGTGACCATCTTAACAAACCGAGACTCGAAAAGTACGTTATGCCATTAGGCTATCATAAGGAGATCTTTGGCAGTCGTTACGGATTGTTAGAAGCCAGAACCTCTGAGAACAGTCTTGCCAAGAAGTACCGTGTTAACCAGTTAAAGGGTTGTGGAGGTCTGGTAAGCAGCTGCTCCACGTAAAATAGTGGTATTCAGCTGAATCCAGTTTGACTGGAAGTCGACCCCAATATTGTTTGGAAAAGGCTAGGTAGATGATGACGAAGGAAAAGTATGTCATTAGTACCTGGCTCAAATCACGCATTTTTTTTTTCTATTAGTAAAAAAGTAAACGAATAAAGAAGGTTTAAATTGAATACTAAATTAGCACCAATCGTTATTTTTAAAAATCTGGTTTTGTCGCCTCATATTTAAGTACAAATAATTAAATATACAAGCTAAAAGTTTTTTTAAAATGCTGTTTTGACAATAATATTGCTTAATAGGTAACATGCTATTAGTTCGTGTCTTGAACTGAATACCAATGTTAGAATTATACATATTTTTTAAACTTAATGGGTAAATACCTGACACATTTTTTTACTCGATTTCGTCAGAATAAAGACTAGGTTTTGGTAAGGTGGGATTTAACTCTTGTGATCCGACCTCCCTTTAGCCTTTGCCCAATTTTTTTTTTTTAAACTTTGCCCATACTAGGAATTTCTCCTGTATCGTGGGTGCGTTTGCAAACATACAAATTCACATACACAAACAGCCAGACCCGGAAAAACTATCTTGTAGGCCATACAAATATTTGATCCGTGCGGGAATCGAACCCGCGAGACGCAGCGCAGCAAACCGTGTCGTCGACTATATTGGGGTCGGCTCCCAGTCAAACCGGATTCAACTGAATACCAGAATTTTACATGGAGTGGCTGCTTACCACAACCCATAAACTGGATAACACAGTACTTCTTAGCAAGACTGGTGTCAGATTTTCTGGCTTCTGAAATTCCGTAACAACTATTTTTATCAAAAACAATCATATACTTTTATTCAGGTCCAACCGTTAGCCTGGAAGCTTGTCTTGGTACAAGACGTACGGCGATGCGCCAGCGGTACATGGTCGACATCCCACCAACGCGCACAATACGTTTTGGGAACACATTGATTGTGTGTACTGCTAAGGAGTGGAATTAACTGCCAGAGTTTGTGTTTCCTGATAGCTATAACCTGTCTTTAAGTCAAGAGTGAATAGGTTACTTCTAGGCAAGCGTGCTCCATCTTCGACCACATCATCGCTTACAGTTGAGATAGCGGTCAAGCGCGTGCCTATAAATAATAATAAAAAAAAGCTTACCTCAAAATGGTTACGAAAAGACTAATCAGATTCAATAGATAATCTCTCTACAATATTATGACACAAAGTAAAAAATATTGAACTAATAATCTTGTAAAAAGAACTCTTTAATGAAACATGTCAGTGTCAAAACAATTTCTAACAAAGTTTCATATAAACAGCTTGTAACAGCTGTGTAAAGTCACAGCTGTGTTCTAGACGCTGTACCTACATCGATTTCGTTGCAAAGTGCACTAACATAACTGAACATTTTTACTGTCGGATGCAATGTGAGTAACAATACTGTTACATTGTTAGAACAGAATAGGAAAAGGCAATACTCATACGATAAATAACAAAAGCATTTAGAAAGGATTTTCTGCACGAAAGGAACTAATCACTTTGAGTAAATAAATAATTAAATGATGGTTGATTTCAGAAAATGGAAGAACACCATATGCTGCGCTGACCTTTAATAAAATAAAGATTATTGGATCTCCTTAAAGCCTGTGGCTGGAATAATTAAAGTCCGTACCGAGTTTCCTCCATACTTCGGAAAGCCGTTGGTCCTGGCTGCCGTGTGAACATCTTTGACAATCGTTACGGGTAGTCAGAAGCCAGAAAATCTGTCACAAGTCTTGCCAGGAGTATTATATTACGCCGTTACTAAGCCATAGAGGTCAGGGGTTATTGTCGATTTACCACAAAGTCGATTCGTCACAGAGAAAGCAATGTGTAAATTCGTCACACGTTATTTTTTGTAGTAAATTATTTTAGAGTAATGTAAATTCGTCACATTTGTTTTCTCTGTACACACTGCAAAAAAACACTTGATAGGAATGAAATAGATAATTATTTTTAAAATCACAGGTTTTCTTAAACAATTCAACTTGTCGTTTTAAAATTTACAGTTCTAATCACAGATATGAAAATACAACTAAAGGTACATTACAACCTGCTGATTTACCGGCAACATCCCAGTAGTATGAAAAAACAATAAATTATTTCAAGGAATACCTTTCTTAAATCACAGTAGTATTAATAATTAAGTAACTGTGTGTCAATTAACAACATGTTACTAAAAAATCACAGAGATTTTATAATTGCGGTAATAAATTAATAGATAATTAAGATCATAAATCTTAGGAATATTTATTGTCAATCACAGTAACATTCTTAATAATTTTAAAAATCTGTGTTTTTATTTGTAATTGCAGAACGTCTGCAATTTTTCATTACTCATTATCGATTGATCAACGTGTTCTTAATGTTAACGGTATATTAAGACTGTTTGTTTTATTTCTAATCCAACCTAGAGCTAAAACATTGCTGCCATTTAAAAAAATGGTATAAAATAAAGAGGTGTGACGAATTTACAACAACCTATATTTACCTAACCTGTGACGTATTGACACATACTTTTTCATGCTTATGACGAATTTACTTTCAATATATGAAACTTACAATAGTGTGACAAATCGACTTTGTGGCAAATTGATAATAACCCGAGCTATTGTCGATATCTACTTAATACTGGTACTCAGCTGCAACCGCTGAGAATGAAATTCGACCCCAACATAGTTGGGAAAAGCTAGTCAAAACTGATTGAAAGCCTGTCTGTTCTTTATACATATTATCCTTTATGCCCTCGAGTAATCTGATCTCACATTATTCAATTAATGTTACAGCAGGAAGTTCTTAATAACAGCTTGTTACGGAAAAGTAGGGACTTATATTTAAATAGACGGCCTTACTTAGTAACCTTTTGTAATACTTTATAAAGCTTTCATGGAAACAAAGACAACGAGCGAGAAATTCATAAATTATTATTTTCTTGGGTTTTAGCTGCATATCTCTCCTTCCGTAGTAAATTACAGCCATAAATAAATAGATTTATACTATATCATTGTTCTCACCATTGTGACTTTTTTTTAATATGGAACCATCCCCGAAATCACGAAAAAAATCAGCTGTTCAGTACATTTTGTCGAGTTGTACACATGTAAATGTATGGGGCAGTCAATTTTTTTTCGCGATTTCAGTGTTTGTGTAGTATGTCTAAGCATATTCCAAAAATCTGCATCATACTCAAGCAGCTCGGACCCCGGGTACATGACATTATATTAAGTTGTCGCAAGCAACATAATAATTATTAATATGCCATCTTTTTGTCAGCCCTGACGATACATTAAGGACTTGACATCTGATATTTTTATCAGTTATAAATAAAGGGTATAAAAAAATGTACGTCAGGCTGGCCCGGCCCCATGGAATTTAATAATGAGATTGTTATCAATCCAATGTACCCGGGTATACTAATATATGTAACACCTTCATTTTCAATGTAACTCTTTTTAAAAGAAATTACGTGCACTTCTTAGTGGCCGGGCCAGCCTGACGTTTTCAGCCCGGCCACCTTGTTTCCCACTAATCTACAAAAAATACTGGCAATATTGTGCTACAGATGAAATGTACCCTATAATTTATGCATATGTAACACAAAATCGAATCCTAAAATGCAATAGCATACGAAATATTAGCGGTTGCAGGTGGCCGGGCTGAAATTATTTCGTTACTATAAAACAGTAAAACTGCAACACCTACCAAAAACTAATACCAGTACATAATGAGATATAGAGATATAGAATACATGTAACGCTTTCATTTTAAATTATAATACATATTTAGAAAGAATAATCACTTGAAATTATATTTCAGCCCGGCCACCTAAAAGCGGTAATATTCCCTAAAATCTTATGCTAATTTGTACAGTAAAACCTGATACAGCTATGAAATGAAAGTTACATTCGTTTTGTTTTAGTCGTATACCTTTAAGCCTTCTGTTTGACTAGATTATCAAAATCTGAGAAACTTTCCGAAGAGTGACTATCATTTATTAACTAATTTCAGGACATTTGGTTTGTTGAGTGAAACAAAATTGGTAATTGTCATATTTTTTTAATAATCATTTTTGAAATTAGTTAGACAACATTTGTACTTATATTAATTAGGTACTATAACAATTGTTAATTATAAATAATGTAAAAAAAGGTTACACATTGATAATAACACAGTTATCAAAAAATTATAGTAATATCAATATTACCTTAACATCGAACATTCATTCATTCAGAATATTAGAAGATAATTTTTGGTTAAATACTTATTATACCTTGGTAAAAAATCACAGATTTTCATAATGATTTTTACATCAACTTTGAATTTAAAGTTTTGAAAACTTTCAATTAAAATTATGCTAATATAATTATTACAACAATTCTTAAATAAAGAGAGAACCATAGTTCTTTCAGTGGCAGCTAATGGAAATATAGCTATGTAGTATATATAATTTAACATAATATTAAAATCACAGCTAAAAATCACAATGTTAACTTGTATAATTAAACGTATGCTAATATAATAATCATTGCTAGCCTATATCTGGCATTTGTACTATAAGTATTTTGACTAATTCAAATTTAAATATATTGCTTATTAGAATCGATAAAAACGTACTAATCACTTGATTATGTTATTTAATCAAGCTAAAATGTACGTCAAGGAATGTAAAAATATTAAATCCAAATTACTTTTTTTAACACTAGACTGTAAATCGTCATAACACATCCACAGATCTTGATTAAATAAATGGCATTTATGGGTAGTTCTTCGAAATTTGATTCTTTGACTGATTCATATGGCCAAAATTTAATTTAACTTTCAGCTCAGTAACACATGTTCATATGAAAATAGGTATGCCAAATAACATATATTTGGATGAGGGACTCGTTTTTAAAAAGTAGTTTTCAAGATGTCGACATTTAAATATTTTGTGTCCAGATGAATCAGAATTTGTTACAGATGAATCAGAAACAGAAATAAAATGAAAAACTTTGAATGTAAATGGGCTCTGTATTAACAAAATAATCATAATATTATAATATTCTCTCTGTTTACTTTTGTGTACACACGGCTACAAATCAAGCTATGCCAAACCAGTATTGGCTGACCGTTCATTGTGAGAAAATATCATACAAAGTAAGGCCAAGACAAACTGGTTTTGTATAGCTTGACGTGTAGCCGTGTGTACAACTCACTGATCCTATTTATTACTTATACTTATTGACTTACTATAACCTACTTATTAAAATCACAGAAGTAATAATAATAATGGCACTTTTAACATCAGTCTTAGTTAAGCAGTCTTAATTATTAGTTAATTGGAATTATCAACCACGTTAGTGTATTAATAGTTTTCCATCCTTCTTCGTTCTGTGAGTCTCTTTTTCTTCTTCTTTTCTTCTGTTGATAGTGGCATATTGTTGTTACCTGCAATATCAAAATTGCTATTTATTTAGTACTGGATCAATTTTATTACCTACTTTATTGTTAGTAATAAATACACTGTTAGTTAATGATTGTAATTAAGAAATATCAAAAATATTATATAGAACAAGTAAACTCCTGTGACTTTTGAGTTATTTAAATGGTTATTTACATTGCTAAGTAAATATATAACAAATAAGACTAGAACTACTGACTTGTGCTCAGTTAAAAGCAATGACATACACTCTACTGACATGGATAAGGAAAATTACGCAACAAAAGTGCTCCTTTCTTGCTAGAAAAGGGAAAAACTAATTTATTTTCTGATTCATAAGGGGTTTTGAACATATCAATCAGGCACAGATGAATCATGATTTTGCCTAAAATCATGCATAACTCATCACACATACAGACTTCAGTATTGTCATTTTTCTACACGAATCTATAACCCAAAAGCATCACACAAAACTCAGATTGAAGTTTTAAAACAACAAAATAAATTTTATAATGTAGGCATTATAATCAGGAAGCTACCTGAACCAAGCACAGATGAATCAGGTATTTACCTTCGTTACACCGGGATCTAAGCCAACCAGCCGCACGTTCGCCTTCCAGCTCGTCGATTGCATGACTGGCTTCCCCCGCGCGGGATCCCAGACTCTCATTGTTATTACTCGACCAATTACGGTCAAGCGCAGCTTACTCCACATTAATCAGTATTATACGACGGACACTTCTTTTTCACTTAATTGTAAGCACACTAACGTGGTTATAACTAATACATATTTTTTTTGTAAGAGGTCAATTCATTGCCTTTCGATATAACTTTAATTTATATTGATGAATCAAAGGGAAAATGCGACATCGACCATTTTGTTCCGGAAAATGGCAAACGGACGCCCTATATGAATCAGGAGAACAAACTTCAAATATTTTAATTTTGTATTTAGACAGCAATTATTATAAAAATATAATTTGTCCCAGTTAGAACTAAAGCTAATTT